>OY986041.1:422500-1745000 GCA_963920215.1 Nineta flava
TTTTTTTTATTTTGTCAAACAACATTTTATCCAAACACATCCTAACAACTTTCATAATACAAAAATAATATTTAAAGTGGCAAAAAAACAAAAGATAAAAATATTTGTACAGATATTTTTTTATATTTATATCCGAATTTTAAAACACCCAGTAGTGTTGTAATTCTGCGACACCTTGTGCTGGAATGTTGTTGTGTAGTGTGTGCACGCGCTGCGTACCACAACCATAAGTACAATAATAAGATTTATATGCAACATTCTAATTATATTTGTATTTACAATTGCCTATATATAAAACTCAATTAAATTTAATAGCGTCTGAGTAAAACGAAAAGGTCGTTGACCCTCACTTAAAGTAAAATGTCAAGGTTTATATGCAACAGTTTAAATGCATCTGTATTTACTATTGCCTGTATTTATAACTGAATTGAAATACATCTTTTATTGGGGGACATTAATAATTTATAAGATGTAAATAATAAATTCATCAAATAGAAAGTGTTTATATATTATTTAATGTGTACATATGAACCCCACATTAATTGGTGACCTCGGTGTGATCAAATAAGGGAGGGGGGGATTATACGATTAAGATCCAATTTTTGTTTTACTATTATTAAAGTTAAGTTTAAAAACGATTTTTTTGGCTATATAATATTCATGAGACAAGCTATTTTGGTTAGGTTGGGTTGACATTAGAAAAAATAAGTTGGAATAAAAGTGGGAAAAAAACAAAAGATAAAAATTTGTGTATAGATATTTTTTTTATTCATATACGAAATTTAAAACACTCAGTAGTTTTGTAATTATGCGACACCTTGTGCTGGAATGTCGTTGTGTAGAGTGTGCGCTCGCTGCGTACAACAACCTTCAGTACAATATTAAGATTTATAAGCAACATTCTAATTACATTTGTATTTACAATTTTTATCAATTTATAACAATTTTTTACATTTGTATTTACAAAAAAATTTCTGGAATATCCATAAGAGAATGGGGACGATAATAAAGCAGTTTCAGGGATCCCTGCAACAAAAGAAAACAAAACTTGTAAAAAAATGAAACAAAACTTCTTTTGCTGCATTTGTAATATAAATTTTAATACTGACTCCAAATAAGAAACTTCTCTTCGGGTGCTCTGAAGTTTTATACAGATTCCTTTCCGCCTCTCTTTCGAGAGATCTGGAAAAACATCTTTTACTGACTCAATCTTTCAAATCTGAAGCACAAGCTCTGGTTCGAAATCTGTAACAAAAGAAAATTTTTTTTTAATATTGCACTGCAGTTAACTGAAATATAATTTACATAACTTTCTTTAAAATCATTCCAAGAAAATTGTTGAAATATCCATCGGCAAATGGGGTCCACATTAAAGTTGTTTCAGGGATCTGTAACAAATACAAAATTTTTAGTTAAAAATGTATCAAATTTACAATTTCGAGATAAACTTTGACAACTGACCCAACGATCCCCAAGTATAAACTTTACTTCGCTGCCTTAGCTGCTGAATAGAAGATACTTGCAATGGCACTCAGACCATAGTTCTTTGACAATTTATGTCCATCAGAGAATGGGGCCAAACTTAAAGTTGTGTCGGGGATCTGTAACAAATACAAAATTTTTAGTTAAAACTGTAAAAAATTTACAGTTTCGAGATAAACTTTGATAACTGACCCAACGATCCCCAAGCATAAACATTACTTCGCCGCCTTAGCTGTTGAATAGAAGATACTTGCAATGGCACTCAGACCATAGTTCTTTGACAATTTATGTCCATCAGAGAATGGGGCCAAACTTAAAGTTGTGTCGGGGATCTGTAACAAATACAAAATTTTTAGTTAAAACTGTAAAAAATTTACAGTTTCGAGATAAACTTTGATAACTGACCCAACGATCCCCAAGCATAAACATTACTTCGCCGCCTTAGCTAGCCGAATAGAAGATACTTGGATATATGGAAAAACAGAAAAACGTTCGAGATTTTCTAAATCTGTAACAATGGAAATTTATTTTAAATTGGTGGAAATTAGTATTTAAGTAATAAATATTTGACGGAAATATACCTTTCAAAATCCAGTAAATTCCCAAAGTTTCCATATTTTTTCGAAGGTAATCTGTTGAAAGTAAAAGATTTTTAAATAATGGAAAACCAAATATAAATCATGGAAAACCACATTACGAATATTTCGTAAAGTGGTTTTAAACATACCTTCAAAACTTCCATAACCAGATCCATGTCCATAAAAAAGTACCTGAAAGGGAAAACCTAACCGGAAACCTAACCAGAACGATATATGTTTTAAAATATAAAATGTGGATAGTTCCAGCTGTCCTGTTTTATTGGATCCAAATAATGTCCCGCGCAAATCTGCCCAGGACTCAAAGACTGCCTATAAACTATCTTGCACTAATAATTGGTTAAAACCAGTTTGAACCAGGTCCTGTTTTTAAAATGATCCTAGATGAACTTGCCATAATATACTCGTTCTCCAAATCATTAACTATGATAGGGACATGCGGAAAGACTCAAAACAGAAATCAATCAAAACAGAAATGCAAACAAATGATCAATTAGTAGATAAACGTTAAACACTGTGTGATCACTGGGAAATATACCGCAACAACAAAAAACTGGGGAAAAAACTTTTTAGAAATGCAGCCAAGAAGCTGCCGTCCCTCCCCTCGAAGCATTCTAACTAAACAGGATACAACTTCGAAAGTTGACCGGATTCAACTCCAAACATTATCACCATCGAAACCACCTGCAGATAATAAGACTCCACAATGGATCCATTATGTGCCCTGAGACTGTGCAACGAGGAGGAGGAAATATCCAGCTACATCATTTTTGCTGCGAACCATCAATCGATTACTCTAGATATTACATATTCGGTGTATCTCACGCCGAATAATATAAACCCTCATGAAAACCTGATAGGCATGCTCCTGGCTATACCCAAGATATGGAAGAAGCGAACTTCGCCAGACTGAACTGGAAGAAGGAGCACAAAGGACCACAAAGTCGATGTGCAATACATTCACCATACTCCAAGATTTATCTATCCACCTATCTAGGAAAAAATACGGGAGAAATTTGTTTGTAGTATTCACAATTTAAATACAAATTGATCCCGATAGCATCCTAATAAACTAACCCACAATTTATCGAATCTTTTTCGAACAGAACAAAAATTCAATTGCAAAACGCAGATCTCCATTTATTGTAATAAACCGTCTGTAAATTAATGATAGATTCTGGATTATATCGTGTCAAAAAAGTATTTATTCACATTTTAGATAAATAAACGATTTCCGTATAAAGTCACTGATTTTGATAACATTTTGTTTTTCGATGTGGACATTGAACACCGCATCATCGATGATGAATCAGTGAGGGAATCAACCTTTAGTTGAATTTATTATCGCCTGCGTGTAACAAATACCTATAACAACCCTTATGTTCATGTCGAACCTTCAAAAGTACATTTATTAATAGAAGATCATGCACAGAAGATCTATGAAAATTATCCATTCAAGACACTGGGAAAAAAAGAAAATCAACATTCTATTTAGTTGAGATTCATTATTTATTCAACAACTAATCTGGGATTGGGGGGGGAGGGACTGGGACTGGGACTAAAGATTGCATTCTTTCGTATCCCTCCTGCCATAGTTTGAACCAATTCAATCTCTCAACGATCAGCAATCATTCACAATTCAATAGCTTTATTTTGAAGTCGAATAGTTCTACAGCTATCATCCAAATTTTCTAGTAGGATCATTTGATCAATTAAATTTAAAGTTTGTGGTACGATCATTTGAATGCGTTGGGAATTTGATGGTAAATTTTACCATAACGGTCGGTAAGAACTGTTTTTTTTTAATTCAGATTAATTGATTCATATAAAAATAAATTAATTGAAATTAATTAATTAATTCTTTAAATCAATATCAATAAAATTCAACAATAATAATACCTACTCGAAATACTTGGAATTTACTTTTTTCAATATTTGCAAATAAGTAACTTTTATTTGGCGAAATGACAAATTAAAATCGCAAAATTTTGAATAATAACAATTCGATCAACTGAATTAGAATTCATTATGTGTATTTATACTTTTTGTAAAATTGATTGAATAGATTTTAAGGACTTTGTTTTTGAAAATATCCGTATTCTTTGGACCATATTTGGATTGGATGTTCAATTAGTTTACGTGAAACTAATTTTATTTCAACGACTTGTAAAAACAACAATTCATTCTTTAATTTAACAAACGCAGTTTTTTCCATTTTTATGGTGATTAAAAAATCGATAGAATTTTACCAAAAAGTTTTGATGTCATAAAAACGAACATCAAAATATTTAAATTATAATACCAAATTAGGAATACCATTATTCCTGCATTACCAACGAATTGATCAACTTATACAATTGTAGGTACCCCCAACAAGTGCCAACTATTCGGACTACTAAAAGTAATTGTCCAGAATTTAAATGTAATTTTGAATTGAATATCTAAACTAAAAAGATTTATTTTATCACTTCAATTCCTTAATTGATTTTAAAAAATCCAATTTTATATCCATAATGTGGCTTCTATCACTCGCCCAAAAATAATTCTGGTCAAATAATATTACCCAAACAAAATCCCTGCGCAGATGATTTTACTTAGATAATTTGAAAGCTATATTTTGTGCACAAAGTTGAATTTAATAAAAGAACGTAGAAATTTCAAAATAATAAAATTCTTTTCGGTTCAGAATCTTGAATGCACAATTACATTCCACGTTCCGAGCAATGAATTTTAGCAGGAACACGTTAGCACTTCTACGGGTAACAACTGTATAAATTAATTAACATTTATCGACGATTTATAATGATCGTAAATCTGAAAATCGCTGCGTTTGTTTATTAAAGACACAAATTTTGTAACTAATCAAGTCAAATCGAACAAAATTGATTTTACATAAACCAATCAATTAAGACAACATACAAGACAAGTTTAGTCCCTAAAAAAATAGGAATATTTTGGAACAAAGACCCTAAAGCCTAAACCTAATAAACTTTATTAAAAGTTTAAAATATAATGACTTGTAATTAATTAATTAAACTGATGTTATAATTCTAAATTTCATTTTAATTTGTCATTACCTAACCAAATAAACATTACTGTCGCCGCTACTATTTAAAAACAATTAACCCAAACCCAAAATTTAAATGAATTTTAAAATAATATAGAAAAAAGTAAATTACGATTGTCGAGTATTAATTAATATAGTTGAAATAATTAATGTTGATTTCAATTAGAATCAACTCATTTGAATCAAATCATATGAATCAAATCAATTAAATCAGTTTCAAAGAATCAATTCATCTGAATAACAACAAAAAACCGTTATTAATGATCAACAAAATCGAACGTTGACAAATGACTGCACCACAATTTCAAATTTAATTAATTTGATAAAATAATGTAGAAAACAATTTTCTACATTAATTACCAGACAGTTAGATTTGATTGGCTGTAGAATTAATTATTCGAAAAACGAAGCTATTGAACTGTGAATGAAAGCTAATGGTTGTGAGATTGAATTGGCGAAAACTGTGGCCGGAATACGAATGCAATTTTTAGTCGTAGAATAATGAATCTAAACTAAAATGTCGATTTTCTCAGTTTATCCAGTTTCTCGAATGGATAATTTTCGTCTTCGGTGAAGGATCTTCATTAAATGAACTTTTGAAGGTTCATGAATGAAACATAAAGGTTGTTACATTTGTTACAGGCAGGGGATATTCAATACAACTAAAGGTTGCTTTACATTACTGATTCATCGCCGAAGCGGTGTTCAATGTTCGAAACACAAAACATACTGAATCGGTGACTTCATACAAAAATCGTTACCTTTTTATCTAAAATATGTATTTTCTCGACAAAACATTATATCCTGAAAATTCGATTTATATTTACATAAAATTTAAAACGCAAAATCATCCTTGATATTACAATGTCTGTCTCTGTTCTGCCTAAGAATCAAATATAATTGTAAGTTAGCCGGACTTGGCTACCAAGATCAATTGCATTTAAATCGTGAACATTGCCAAAAAAAGGTCCCACGTATTAAAATGACTACAACAATGATAGATCATTCTGGGGGTATGGTAAATATTACCTTTCGACCTAATGGCACGTTCTGCTCCCTCTTCTAAACTTCAGGCTGATGAGGTTAGCTACTCCCATATCTTGGCAATCCAGAAGCTTGATTATCATGTTTTCCTGTAGGTAATCGAGAGATTCGCAGTTAAAGATGGTGAATGATACGTCCTCCCCGCCGCACAGTCGGCATATAATAGATCCATTGTGTGTGTGAATCCTTTTGTAGGTGCTTGCGCAGGTGATAATGTCTGATGGTGAATCCAGCTAACTAACTAAGTGGTATCCTGTTCATGTTAACCTTTTGGATGCATTCCGAAACAGTACCTATATTCTCGAGTTTTTGTTGCGATTTATTTGTCAGTTATCACGATGTTCAAAGTCGATCCACTCGTTGGTCACATGTTTGCTCGCTGTTTTTCGAATTCCTAAAATATTCTATAATTCCCTCGTGTCCCTATCACATACTGTGAATGGTTTTGAGAAGGAGAATATTATGGGAAGAACATCTGTGTTCATTTAAAAACAGGACCAGTAGGTGGGCTGTTTTTTTAATGTAGCCATGAGTTCACGACTCACGACACAAACAGGACATTCAGTACCTAACATATAATATATTTTAAAACATTCGCGAGGGGAGAGAATGTATACATTCTTTAGGGGCCAAGGCAGGTTCTAGCTTCTTGGACCCAGAAGCTAGTACCTGAAAACCTGCGGTGGGCAGGGATCGGTTTCACTTTTCCCTGAAGCACTCCTGCGGACGCACGAATACCCCCGCTACCCGAGAGCTTTGATGACGAATTTAATGAAGTTTAAAAAAATATAATCTATGTCATCAATTGTTTGAAATGGAAAACTTAACCAACCTATAATATAACCTAAGGGCAACCATATTAGCAATGCATACAGACGTTTTAGTTTAAAATAAAAATAAAAACAATTCCAAAATAGTTTATCCTAAAACTACCCACAAATCTTTACTCCTTAACAATTATCCAACCCATGTTCTTCAAAATTTGATCCAAACATTGCAATTGATTTTATTTGAAAGGTCAGTTTAATTTTAATTTTAAATTTGTATTTACAATTGCCTATATTTAAAACTCAATTTAAATTTAATAGATTCTGAGGTAACAACAAGTTCGTTGACCCCAAATTAAAGTAAAATGTCAAGATTTATATGCAACAGTCTAAATACATTTGTATATACAATTGCCTATATTTAAAACTCAATGTAAACTTAACAGATTCTGAGTTAAACGGGAAGGTCGCTGACCCTTGAAGTAAAAAATCAAGATTTATATGCAACCGTCTAAATCCATTTGTATTAAATATTGCCTATATATAAAACTCAGTTTAAATTTAATAGATTCTGAGTTAAACAAGAAGTTCGTTGACCCTTACTTAAAGTAAAATATCAAGATTTATATACAACCGTCTAAATACATTTGTATTTAATTTTGCCTATATTTAAAACTCAATATAAACTTAACAGATTCTGAGTTAAACGAGAAGGTCGTTGACCCTAAAAGTGAAAAGTCAATATTTTTTATGCAACCGTCTAAATACACTTGTGCGGCTAGATATTTTGAAGAAAAAAAATGAAAAAGGGGGTTTTTGAGGAGATCTATCGCATATTCCAATTTTCGGAATAGAACCCTGAAACACCGTGTACATATATAAATATAAGTAAAAATATATTCACGGAACGGTGTTTAGGTATCCAAACTAGATATTTCATTAAATACGAAAAGGAACGTTTTTGGGGGGATCTATCGCATACTCAAATTTTCGGAATAAAATCCTGAAACACCGTGTACATATATAAATATAGGTATAAATATATTCAAGGGACGGTGTTTAGGTATCCAAACTTAATATTTAATTAAAACACGAAAAGGAGTGTTTTTGGGAGGACCTATCGCATACTAAAATTTTCGGAATAAAATCCTGAAACACCGTGTACATATATAAATATAGGTATAAAAAAGTTCAAGGAACGGTGTTTAGATATCCAAACTAGATATTTAATTAAAACACGAAAAGGAATATTTTTGGGGGGATCTATCTCATACTCAAATTTTCGGAATAAAATCCTGAAACACCGTGTACATATATAAATATAGGTATAAAAATATTCAAGGAACGGTGTTTAGGTATCCAAACTAGATATTTAATTAAAACACGAAAAGGAATATTTTTGGGGGGATCTATCTCATACTCAAATTTTCGGAATAAAATCCTGAAACACCGTGTACATTTATAAATATAGGTATAAATATATTCAAGGGACGGTGTTTAGGTATCAAAACTAAATATTTAATTAAAACACGAAAAGGAGTGTTTTTGGGGGGATCTATCGCATACTCAAATTTTCGGAATAAAATCCTGAAACACCGTGTACTTATATAAATATAGGTATAAATATATTCAAGGGACGGTGTTTAGGTATCCAAACAAAAAATTTAATAAAAACACGAAAAGGAGTGTTTTTGGGGGGATCTATCGCCTACTAAAATTTTCGGAATAAAATCCTGAAACACCGTGTACATATATAAATATAGGTATAAAAATATTCAAGGAACGGTGTTTAGGTATCCAAACTAGATATTTAATTAAAACACGAAAAGGAATATTTTTGGGGGGATCTATCGCATACTAAAATTTTCGGAATAAAATCCTGAAACACTGTGTACATATATAAATATAGGTATAAATATATTCAAGGGACGGTGTTTAGGTATCCAAACTAAATATTTAATTAAAACACGAAAAGGAGTGTTTTTGGGAGGATCTATCGCATACTCAAATTTTCGGAATAAAATCCTGAAACACCGTGTACATATATAAATATAGGTATAAATATATTCAAGGGACGGTGTTTTAGTATCCAAATTAAATATTTAATTAAAACACGAAAAGGAGTGTTTTTGGGGGGATCTATCGCCTACTAAAATTTTCGGAATAAAATCCTGAAACACCATGTACATATATAAATATAGGTATAAAAATATTCAAGGAACGGTGTTTAGATATCCAAACTAGATATTTAATTAAAACACGAAAAGGAATATTTTTGGGGGGATCTATCTCATACTCAAATTTTCGGAATAAAATCCTGAAACACCGTGTACATATATAAATATAGGTATAAATATATTCAAGGGACGGTGTTTAGGTATCCAAACTAAATATTTAATTAAAACACGAAAAGGAGTGTTTTTGGGGGGATCTATCGCATACTCAAATTTTCGGAATAAAATCCTGAAACACCGTGTACATATATAAATATAGGTATAAATATATTCAAGGGACGGTGTTTAGGTATCCAAACTAAAAATATAATAAAAACACGAAAAGGAATATTTTTGGGGGGATCTATCTCATACTCAAATTTTCGGAATAAAATCCTGAAACACCGTGTACTTATATAAATATAGGTATAAATATATTCAAGGGACGGTGTTTAGGTATCCAAACTAAAAATTTAATAAAAACACGAAAAGGAGTGTTTTTGGGGGGATCTATCGCATACTCAAATTTTCGGAATAAAATCCTGAAACACCGTGTACATATATAAATATAGGTATAAATATATTCAAGGAAAGATGTTTAGGTATCAAAACTGGTTATTTAATTAAAACACGAAAAGGAATGTTTTTGGGGCAATCTATCGCATACTAAAATTTTCGGAATAAAATCCTGAAACACCGTGTACATATATAAATATAGGTATAAATATATTCAAGGAAAGGTGTTTAGGTATCCAAACTAGATATTTTAAAGAAAACATGAAAAAGAGGGTTTTTGGGCCATTCTATCGTATATTAAAATTTTCGGAATAAAATCCTGAAACACCGTGTACATATATAAATATAGGTATAAAAAAATTCAAGGAACGGTGTTTAGATATCCAAACTAGATATTTAATTAAAACACGAAAAGGAATATTTTTGGGGGAATCTATCTCATACTCAAATTTTCGGAATAAAATCCTGAAACACCGTGTACATATATAAATATAGGTATAAATATATTCAAGGAAAGATGTTTAGGTATCAAAACTGGTTATTTAATTAAAACACGAAAAGGAATGTTTTTGGGGCAATCTATCGCATACTAAAATTTTCGGAATAAAATCCTGAAACACCGTGTACATATATAAATATAGGTATAAATATATTCAAGGAAAGGTGTTTAGGTATCCAAACTAGATATTTTAAAGAAAACATGAAAAAGAGGGTTTTTGGGCCATTCTATCGTATATTAAAATTTTCGGAATAAAATCCTGAAACACCGTGTACATATATAAATATAGTTATAAATATATTCAAGGAAAGGTGTTTAGGTATCCAAACTAGATATTTAAAGAAAACGTGAAAAGGAGGGTTTTTGGGGACATCTTTCGCTTTTTCAAATTTTTGGAAAAAAATCTTGAAACACCGTGTACATATATAAATATAGGTATAAATATATTCAAGGAAAGGTGTTTAGGTTTCCAAACTGGATATTTAATTAAAACACGAAAAGGAATGTTTTTGGGGGGATCTATCGCATACTCAAATTTTCGGAATAAAATCCTGAAACACCGTGTACATATATAAATATAGGTATAAAAAAATTCAAGGAACGGTGTTTAGATATCCAAACTAGATATTTAATTAAAACACGAAAAGGAATATTTTTGGGGGGATCTATCGCTTACCCAAATTTTCGGAATAAAATCCTGAAACACCGTGTACATATATAAATATAAGAATAAATATATTCAAGGAAAGGTGTTTAGGTATCCAAACTGGTTATTTAATTAAAACACGAAAAGGAATGTATTTGGGGGGATCTATCGCTTACTCAAATTTTCGGAATAAAATCCTGAAACACCGTGTACATATATAAATATAGGTATAAATATATTCAAGGAAAGGTGTTTAGGTATCCAAACTAGATATTTAATTAAAACACCAAAAGGAATGTGTTTGGGGAAATCTATTGCATACTCAAATTTTCGGAATAAAATCCTGAAACACCGTGTACATATATAAATATAGGTATAAATATATTCAAGGGACGGTGTTTAGGTATCCAAACAAAAAATTTAATAAAAACACGAAAAGGAGTGTTTTTGGGGGGATCTATCGCCTACTAAAATTTTCGGAATAAAATCCTGAAACACCGTGTACATATATAAATATAGGTATAAAAATTTTCAAGGAACGGTGTTTAGGTATCCAAACTAGATATTTAATTAAAACACGAAAAGGAATATTTTTGGGGGGATCTATCGCATACTAAAATTTTCGGAATAAAATCCTGAAACACCGTGTACATATATAAATATAGGTATAAAAATATTCAAGGAACGGTGTTTAGGTATCCAAACTAGATATTTAATTAAAACACGAAAAGGAATATTTTTGGGGGGATCTATCGCATACTCAAATTTTCGGAATAAAATCCTGAAACACTGTGTACATATATAAATATAGGTATAAATATATTCAAGGAAAGGTGTTTAGGTATCCAAACTAGATATTTAATTAAAACACGAAAAGGAATAATTTTGGGGGGATCTATCTCATACTCAAATTTTCGGAATAAAATCCTGAAACACCGTGTACATATATAAATATAGGTATAAATATATTCAAGGGACGGTGTTTAGGTATCAAAACTAAATATTTAATTAAAACACGAAAAGGAATATTTTTGGGGGGATCTATCTCATACTCAAATTTTCGGAATAAAATCCTGAAACACCGTGTACATATATAAATATAGGTATAAATATATTCAAGGGACGATGTTTAGGTATCCAAACTAAATATTTAATTAAAACACGAAAAGGAGTGTTTTTGGGGGGATCTATCGCATACTAAAATTTTCGGAATAAAGTCCTGAAACACCGTGTACATATATAAATATAGGTATAAATATATTCAAGGAACGATGTTTAGGTATCCAAACTAGATATTTTAAAGAAAACATGAAAAGGAGTGTTTTTGGGCAATTTTATCGCGTTTCAAATTTTTGGAATAAATTCCTGAAACACGGTGTACATATATAAATATAGGTATAAATATATTCAAGGGACGGTGTTTAGGTATCCAAACTAAAAATTTAATAAAAACACGAAAAGGAGTGTTTTTGGGGGGATCTATCGCATACTCAAATTTTCGGAATAAAATCCTGAAACACCGTGTACATATATAAATATAGGTATAAAAATATTCAAGGAACGGTGTTTAGGTATCCAAACTACATATTTAATTAAAACACGAAAAGGATAGTTTTTGGGGGGATCTATCGCATACTCAAATTTTCGGAATAAAATCCTGAAACACCGTGTACATATATAAATATATTCAAGGGACGGTGTTTAGGTATCCAAATTAAAAATTTAATAAAAACACGAAAAGGAGTGTTTTTGGGGGGATCTATCGCCTACTAAAATTTTCGGAATAAAATCCTGAAACACTGTGTACATATATAAATATAGGTATAAAAATATTCAAGGAACGGTGTTTAGGTATCCAAACTACATATTTAATTAAAACACGAAAAGGATAGTTTTTGGGGGGATCTATCGCATACTCAAATTTTCGGAATAAAATCCTGAAACACCGTGTACATATATAAATATAGGTATAAAAATATTCAAGGAACGGTGTTTAGGTATCCAAACTCGATATTTAATTAAAACACGAAAAGGAATATTTTTGGGGGGATCTATCGCATACTCAAATTTTCGGAATAAAATCCTGAAACACCGTGTACATATATAAATATATTCAAGGGACGGTGTTTAGGTATCCAAATTAAAAATTTAATAAAAACACGAAAAGGAGTGTTTTTGGGGGGATCTATCGCCTACTAAAATTTTCGGAATAAAATCCTGAAACACTGTGTACATATATAAATATAGGTATAAAAATATTCAAGGAACGGTGTTTAGGTATCCAAACTACATATTTAATTAAAACACGAAAAGGATAGTTTTTGGGGGGATCTATCGCATACTCAAATTTTCGGAATAAAATCCTGAAACACCGTGTACATATATAAATATAGGTATAAATATATTCAAGGAACGGTGTTTAGATATCCAAACTAGATATTTAATTAAAACACGAAAAGGAATATTTTTGGGGGGATCTATTTCATACTCAAATTTTCGGAATAAAATCCTGAAACACCGTATATACTTATATATACTTATATAAATATAAGTATAAATATATTCATGGAAAAGTGTTTAGGTATCCAAACTAAATATTTAATTAAAACACGAAAAGGAGTGTTTTTGGGGGGATCTATCGCATACTAAAATTTTCGGAATAAAGTCCTGAAACACCGTGTACATATATAAATATAGGTATAAAAAAATTCAAGGAACGGTGTTTAGATATCCAAACTAGATATTTAATTAAAACACGAAAAGGAATAATTTTGGGGGGATCTATCGCATACTCAAATTTTCGGAATAAAGTCCTGAAACACCGTGTACATCTATAAATATAGGTATAAAAAAATTCAAGGAACGGTGTTTAGATATCCAAACTAGATATTTAATTAAAACACGAAAAGGAATATTTTTGGGGGGATCTATCTCATACTCAAATTTTCGGAATAAAATCCTGAAACACCGTGTACATATATAAATATAGGTATAAATATATTCAAGGAAAGGTGTTTAGGTATCCAAACTAGATATTTAATTAAAACACGAAAAGGAATATTTTTGGGGGGGATCTATCGCATACTCAAATTTTCGGAATAAAATCCTGAAACACCGTGTACATATATAAATATAGGTATAAATATATTCAAGGGACGGTGTTTAGGTATCCAAACTAAATATTTAATTAAAACACGAAAAGGAGTGTTTTTGGGGGGATCTATCGCATACTCAAATTTTCGGAATAAAATCCTGAAACACCGTGTACATATATAAATATAGGTATAAAAAAATTCAAGGAACGGTGTTTAGATATCCAAACTAGATATTTAATTAAAACACGAAAAGGAATATTTTTGGGGGGATCTATCGCATACTCAAATTTTCGGAATAAAATCCTGAAACACCGTGTACATATATAAATATAGGTATAAATATATTCAAGGGACGGTGTTTAGGTATCCAAACTAAATATTTAATTAAAACACGAAAAGGAGTGTTTTTGGGGGGATCTATCGCATACTCAAATTTTCGGAATAAAATCCTGAAACACCGTGTACATATATAAATATAGGTATAAATATATTCAAGGGACGGTGTTTAGGTATCCAAATTAAATATTTAATTAAAACACGAAAAGGAGTGTTTTTGGGGGGATCTATCGCATACTAAAATTTTCGGAATAAAGTCCTGAAACACCGTGTACATATATAAATATAGGTATAAAAAAATTCAAGGAACGGTGTTTAGATATCCAAACTAGATATTTAATTAAAACACGAAAAGGAATATTTTTGGGGGAATCTATCTCATACTCAAATTTTCGGAATAAAATCCTGAAACACCGTGTACATATATAAATATAGGTATAAATATATTCAAGGAAAGATGTTTAGGTATCAAAACTGGTTATTTAATTAAAACACGAAAAGGAATGTTTTTGGGGGAATCTATCGCATACTAAAATTTTCGGAATAAAATCCTGAAACACCGTGTACATATATAAATATAGGTATAAATATATTCAAGGAAAGGTGTTTAGGTATCCAAACTAGATATTTTAAAGAAAACATGAAAAAGAGGGTTTTTGGGCCATTCTATCGTATATTAAAATTTTCGGAATAAAATCCTGAAACACCGTGTACATATATAAATATAAGTATAAATATATTTAAAAAAAGGTGTTTAGGTATCCAAACTGGATATTTAATTAAAACACGAAAAGGAATGTTTTTGGGAGGATCTATCGCATACTTAAATTTTCGGAATAAAATCCTGAAACACCGTGTACATATATAAATATAAGAATAAATATATTCAAGGAAAGGTGTTTAGGTATCCAAACTGGATATTTAATTAAAACACGAAAAGGAATGTTTTTGGGGGAATCTATCGCATACTAAAATTTTCGGAATAAAGTCCTGAAACACCGTGTACATATATAAATATAGGTATAAAAAAATTCAAGGAACGGTGTTTAGATATCCAAACTAGATATTTAATTAAAACACGAAAAGGAATATTTTTGGGGGGATCTATCGCATACTCAAATTTTCGGAATAAAATCCTGAAACACCGTGTACATATATAAATATAGTTATAAATATATTCAAGGAAAGGTGTTTAGGTATCCAAACTAGATATTTAAAGAAAACGTGAAAAGGAGGGTTTTTGGGGACATCTTTCGCTTTTTCAAATTTTTGGAAAAAAATCTTGAAACACCGTGTACATATATAAATATAGGTATAAATATATTCAAGGAAAGGTGTTTAGGTATCCAAACTAAATATTTAATTAAAACACGAAAAGGAGTGTTTTTGGGGGGATCTATCGCATACTAAAATTTTCGGAATAAAATCCTGAAACACTGTGTACATATATAAATATAGGTATAAATATATTCAAGGGACGGTGTTTAGGTATCCAAATTAAAAATTTAATAAAAACACGAAAAGGAGTGTTTTTGGGGGGATCTATCGCCTACTAAAATTTTCGGAATAAAATCCTGAAACACCGTGTACATATATAAATATAGGTATAAAAATATTCAAGGACCGGTGTTTAGGTATCCAAACTAGATATTTAATTAAAACACGAAAAGGAATATTTTTGGGGGGATCTATCGCATACTCAAATTTTCGGAATAAAATCCTGAAACACTGTGTACATATATAAATATAGGTATAAATATATTCAAGGAAAGGTGTTTAGGTATCCAAACTAGATATTTAATTAAAACACGAAAAGGAATAATTTTGGGGGGATCTATCGCATACTAAAATTTTCGGAATAAAGTCCTGAAACACCGTGTACATATATAAATATAGGTATAAAAAAATTCAAGGAACGGTGTTTAGATATCCAAACTAGATATTTAATTAAAACACGAAAAGGAATATTTTTGGGGGGATCTATTTCATACTCAAATTTTCGGAATAAAATCCTGAAACACTGTGTACATAT
This sequence comes from Nineta flava, assembly GCA_963920215.1. Lineage (NCBI taxonomy): Eukaryota > Metazoa > Arthropoda > Insecta > Neuroptera > Chrysopidae > Nineta > Nineta flava. The sequence continues at coordinate 438,794 of OY986041.1, forward strand.
ATAAATATAGGTATAAAAAAATTCAAGGAAGGGTGTTTAGATATCCAAACTAGATATTTAATTAAAACACGAAAAGGAATATTTTTGGGGGGATCTATCGCATACTCAAATTTTCGGAATAAAATCCTGAAACACCGTGTACATATATAAATATAGGTATAAATATATTCAAGGGACGGTGTTTAGGTATCCAAACTAAATATTTAATTAAAACACGAAAAGGAGTGTTTTTGGGGGGATCTATCGCATACTCAAATTTTCGGAATAAAATCCTGAAACACCGTGTACATATATAAATATAGGTATAAATATATTCAAGGAGCGATGTTTAGGTATCCAAACTAGATATTTTAAAGAAAACATGAAAAGGAGTGTTTTTGGGCAATTTTATCGCGTTTCAAATTTTTGGAATAAATTCCTGAACCACGGTGTACATATATAAATATAGGTATAAATATATTCAAGGGACGGTGTTTAGGTATCCAAACTAAAAATTTAATAAAAACACGAAAAGGAGTGTTTTTGGGGGGATCTATCGCATACTCAAATTTTCGGAATAAAATCCTGAAACACCGTGTACATATATAAATATAGGTATAAAAATATTCAAGGAACGGTGTTTAGGTATCCAAACTACATATTTAATTAAAACACGAAAAGGATAGTTTTTGGGGGGATCTATCGCATACTCAAATTTTCGGAATAAAATCCTGAAACACCGTGTACATATATAAATATATTCAAGGGACGGTGTTTAGGTATCCAAATTAAAAATTTAATAAAAACACGAAAAGGAGTGTTTTTGGGGGGATCTATCGCCTACTAAAATTTTCGGAATAAAATCCTGAAACACTGTGTACATATATAAATATAGGTATAAAAATATTCAAGGAACGGTGTTTAGGTATCCAAACTACATATTTAATTAAAACACGAAAAGGATAGTTTTTGGGGGGATCTATCGCATACTCAAATTTTCGGAATAAAATCCTGAAACACCGTGTACATATATAAATATAGGTATAAATATATTCAAGGAACGGTGTTTAGATATCCAAACTAGATATTTAATTAAAACACGAAAAGGAATATTTTTGGGGGGATCTATTTCATACTCAAATTTTCGGAATAAAATCCTGAAACACCGTGTACATATATAAATATAAGTATAAATATATTCATGGAAAAGTGTTTAGGTATCCAAACTAAATATTTAATTAAAACACGAAAAGGAGTGTTTTTGGGGGGATCTATCGCATACTAAAATTTTCGGAATAAAGTCCTGAAACACCGAGTACATATATAAATATAGGTATAAAAAAATTCAAGGAACGGTGTTTAGATATCCAAACTAGATATTTAATTAAAACACGAAAAGGAATATTTTTGGGGGGATCTATCTCATACTCAAATTTTCGGAATAAAATCCTGAAACACCGTGTACATATATAAATATAGGTATAAAAATATTCAAGGAACGGTGTTTAGATATCCAAACTAGATATTTAATTAAAACACGAAAAGGAATAATTTTGGGGGGATCTATCGCATACTAAAATTTTCGGAATAAAGTCCTGAAACACCGTGTACATATATAAATATAGGTATAAAAAAATTCAAGGAACGGTGTTTAGATATCCAAACTAGATATTTAATTAAAACACGAAAAGGAATATTTTTGGGGGGATCTATCGCATACTCAAATTTTCGGAATAAAATCCTGAAACACCGTGTACATATATAAATATAGGTATAAATATATTCAAGGAAAGGTGTTTAGGTATCCAAACTAGATATTTAATTAAAACACGAAAAGGAATAATTTTGGGGGAATCTATCTCATACTCAAATTTTCGGAATAAAATCCTGAAACACCGTGTACATATATAAATATAGGTATAAATATATTCAAGGGACGGTGTTTAGGTATCCAAACTAAATATTTAATTAAAACACGAAAAGGAGTGTTTTTGGGGGGATCTATCGCATACTCAAATTTTCGGAATAAAGTCCTGAAACACCGTGTACATCTATAAATATAGGTATAAAAAAATTCAAGGAACGGTGTTTAGATATCCAAACTAGATATTTATTAAAACACGAAAAGGAATATTTTTGGGGGGGATCTATCGCATACTAAAATTTTCGGAATAAAATCCTGAAACACTGTGTACATATATAAATATAGGTATAAAAAAATTCAAGGAACGGTGTTTAGATATCCAAACTAGATATTTAATTAAAACACGAAAAGGAATATTTTTGGGGGGATCTATTTCATACTCAAATTTTCGGAATAAAATCCTGAAACATTGTGTACATATATAAATATAGGTATAAAAAAATTCAAGGAACGGTGTTTAGATATCCAAACTAGATATTTAATTAAAACACGAAAAGGAATATTTTTGGGGGGATCTATCGCATACTCAAATTTTCGGAATAAAATCCTGAAACACCGTGTACATATATAAATATAGGTATAAATATATTCAAGGAAAGATGTTTAGGTATCAAAACTGGTTATTTAATTAAAACACGAAAAGGAATGTTTTTGGGGGAATCTATCGCATACTAAAATTTTCGGAATAAAATCCTGAAACACCGTGTACATATATAAATATAGGTATAAATATATTCAAGGAAAGGTGTTTAGGTATCCAAACTAGATATTTTAAAGAAAACATGAAAAAGAGGGTTTTTGGGCCATTCTATCGTATATTAAAATTTTCGGAATAAAATCCTGAAACACCGTGTACATATATAAATATAAGTATAAATATATTTAAAAAAAGGTGTTTAGGTATCCAAACTGGATATTTAATTAAAACACGAAAAGGAATGTTTTTGGGAGGATCTATCGCATACTTAAATTTTCGGAATAAAATCCTGAAACACCGTGTACATATATAAATATAAGAATAAATATATTCAAGGAAAGGTGTTTAGGTATCCAAACTGGATATTTAATTAAAACACGAAAAGGAATGTTTTTGGGGGGATCTATCGCTTACTCAAATTTTCGGAATAAAATCCTGAAACACCGTGTACATATATAAATATAGGTTTAAATATATTCAAGGAACGGTGTTTAGGTATCCAAACTGGATATTTAATTAAAACACGAAAAGGAATGTTTTTGGGAGGATCTATAGCATACTCAAGATTTCGGAATAAAATCCTGAAACACCGTGTACATATATAAATATAGGTATAAATATATTCCAGGAAAGGTGTTTAGGCATCCAACTAGATATTTTAAAAATTTAAAGAAACCGGCCTGTCACTTTCATATATATACAGTAAGATATTCGAGCTTAGAATGTGACTTACTGATTCAAATATATTGAATGCGAGGGTGCAGTTAGATTCACATGATCCCTTTTATAGAATATAGAAAAGGGCAATCCTAGTACTTATTAAAAGTATCTTCAGATGCACGAAACAAGACCTAGAGACTACCTAGATCTTTTGTTTTGAAACTTGCGAAGTCCCTTACTATCCTGTATGTTGAAGGAGGGAAAGTTTTACATTTCGAAATATTAACAAAAAAAATTACACCCGAAAAAAATATTAAGAATTCAATCGATTATAGAAACTTAGAGTCTACCACAAACCTTTAGTCCTCGAACTACCCCGATCGAATGCTCACGTTAGGACACATATCTGAAACAATAGAAAAAGTACTGAAATTAGTGAAGTTTGTTACTTGCCTTAGTCCTAGCTTATGTAACGGTTAGAAATATTGGTTTTAAACAAAATTTCAATACAGAATTCCTGCATGTCTGCCCGTCAGTCCGTCTGTCTGTATTAGAGTGTAAAAGCAAAACCATGGATAACGATAGTGTTTCTTGAACGACTTCTAAGAAGTAATATATAAAATACAAGCTATGTTTTTGTACATCTATGCGTGTACAGAAGTATAATGAACAGTGCAAGTACTGATCAAGGGCTCAGTAAATATAGCGAGTATTTAAACAATTTAATTTGCAGTTAGAGGTCAATCCATTTCAAATCAACAAAGTTCAGATTAAAAGCTCGTTGACAGCTTGCAAACTAACTAACTGCTTTGTCAACGACCATAATTTGTCGATGTGAAATAGACGGATTCTAATAAGTTGTTACTTGTTGACTAACAAAACTGATTGTCACGGTTTGGTCGCATTCGAGGAGCTTCAATATAGAAATTAACTCACCGATAGTGTAGTCCATTCATCGCAGTCGTCATATTCCATTCCATACCCAGGGCACACAGAAACCGCACTTTGCACGATTCGCACTCAAATAATCACCAAAAAGCAAACGCTTTTTGGTGATTAAAGCAAACACTTCTTTACGACTCTAATCAGCACTTTTTAAAGTTTCACTAAGTTTTAAAAGCAATGACTCTACTGTAAGCTATTTTTAAGATTTTAAAGTTCATTCACAAATTTTCGCGATCGTGTTATCGCGCCGCGTGTAAACACGTTTTGACCGATAAGCTATGACCGGACCGTTAGCTATAATCGTCTTCGTTGGATGAGATATTTTGGACCTGAAAGGAAAAAACGAAAATATTAGATTACAAAAAAATGCAAAAGACAGGAAAAACCCTGTAAATCTTTATAATTACCTCGCGATTGTTCCCAATATTTGTTTATTTGTTGTTGTCCAGTGAAGTAGTAGGTAAAAATTAGCTGACCTCTTAGAAAATACTCGTGGAAAAAGAAACAAAGTTATTGAAAATCTAATCAATTTATCTTTGAGCTATTTCTGCACAAAAAAGGTCCTATCCAAAATTAATGAAGGTTAATTTTTTTTGATACCCCTCGAGATATTTGGCAGAGAAACGTTTTTCGTAACGATGATGCAATAAACTGTTAAACTGATCTTTAAAAGGGACAAAATGTGACGTCCAATATGTTAATAGAGGCCAACCTGAACCAAAGTTACTCCTTAGTTAATTTTGCAGAAAAAAGATCCCTAACAAAATTTACGCAGGACCAATAGTTCTCGATATGTACGACTGGAACCAAGTCAGAAAAACTGATTATCAGGTCCTTTCAGTTTCAATAATTTTTTTTTTTTTGCAAGCGCGATTTTGTCATGGAATTTTTGCCATGTTTTTAAATAGTGCCAAAACGAAGACAAACCTCTTGGAGTATTTTTTAAGAGGTCAACTTCCAGCCATAGTTCTCTGACTATTTACGTCCATCAGAGAATGGAGAGGAAATTAAAGTTGTGTCGGGGATCTGTAACAAATATAAAATTTTTAGTTAAAACTGTAAAAAATTTACAGTTTCGAGATAAACTTTGACAACTGACCCAACGATCCCCAAGCATAAACATTACTTCGCCGCCTTAGCTAGCCGAATAGAAGATACTTGCAATGGCACTCAGACCATAGTTCTTTGACAATTTAAGTCCATCAGAGAATGTGGCCAAACTTAAAGTTGTTTCAGGGATCTGTAACAAATATAAAATTTTTAGTCAAAACTGTAAAAAATTTACAGTTTCGAGATAAACTTTGACAACTGACCCAACGATCCCCAAGCATAAACATTACTTCGCCGCCTTAGCTAGCCGAATAGAAGATACTTGCAATGGCACTCAGACCATAGTTCTTTGACAATTTATGTCCATCAGAGAATGGGGCCAAACTTAAAGTTGTGTCGGGGATCTGTAACAAATACAAAATTTTTAGTTAAAACTGTAAAAAATTTACAGTTTCGAGATAAACTTTGATAACTGACCCAACGATCCCCAAGCATAAACATTACTTCGCCGCCTTAGCTAGCCGAATAGAAGGTACTTGGATATATGGAAAAACAGAAAAACGTTCGAGATTTTCTAAATCTGTAACAATGGAAATTTATTTTAAATTGGTGGAAATTAGTATTTAAGTAATAAATATTTTACGGAAATATACCTTTCAAAATCCTGTAAATTCCCAAAGTTTCCATATTTTTTCGAAGGTAATCTGTTGAAAGTAAAAGATTTTTAAATAATGGAAAACCAAATATAAATCATGGAAAACCACATTACGAATATTTCGTAAAGTGGTTTTAAACATACCTTCAAAACTTCCATAACCAGATCCATGTCCATAAAAAAGTACCTGAAAGGGAAAACCTAACCGGAAACCTAACCAGAACGATATATGTTTTAAAATATAAAATGTGGATAGTTCCAGCTGTCCTGTTTTATTGGATCCAAATAATGTCCCGCGCAAATCTGCCCAGGACTCAAAGACTGCCTATAAACTATCTTGCACTAATAATTGGTTAAAACCAGTTTGAACCAGGTCCTGTTTTTAAAATGATCCTAGATGAACTTGCCTTAATATACTCGTTCTCCAAATCATTAACTATGATAGGGACATGCGGAAAGACTCAAAACAGAAATCAATCAAAACAGAAATGCAAACAAATGATCAATTAGTAGATAAACGTTAAACACTGTGTGATCACTGGGAAATATACCGCAACAACAAAAAACTGGGGAAAAAACTTTTTAGAAATGCAGCCAAGAAGCTGCCGTCCCTCCCCTCGAAGCATTCTAACTAAACAGGATACAACTTCGAAAGTTGACCGGATTCAACTCCAAACATTATCACCATCGAAACCACCTGCAGATAATAAGACTCCACAATGGATCCATTATGTGCCCTGAGACTGTGCAACGAGGAGGAGGAAATATCCAGCTACATCATTTTTGCTGCGAACCATCAATCGATTACTCTAGATATTACATATTCGGTGTATCTCACGCCGAATAATATAAACCCTCATGAAAACCTGATAGGCATGCTCCTGGCTATACCCAAGATATGGAAGAAGCGAACTTCGCCAGACTGAACTGGAAGAAGGAGCACAAAGGACCACAAAGTCGATGTGCAATACATTCACCATACTCCAAGATTTATCTATCCACCTATCTAGGAAAAAATACGGGAGAAATTTGTTTGTAGTATTCACAATTTAAATACAAATTGATCCCGATAGCATCCTAATAAACTAACCCACAATTTATCGAATCTTTTTCGAACAGAACAAAAATTCAATTGCAAAACGCAGATCTCCATTTATTGTAATAAACCGTCTGTAAATTAATGATAGATTCTGGATTATATCGTGTCAAAAAAGTATTTATTCACATTTTAGATAAATAAACGATTTCCGTATAAAGTCACTGATTTTGATAACATTTTGTTTTTCGATGTGGACATTGAACACCGCATCATCGATGATGAATCAGTGAGGGAATCAACCTTTAGTTGAATTTATTATCGCCTGCGTGTAACAAATACCTATAACAACCCTTATGTTCATGTCGAACCTTCAAAAGTACATTTATTAATAGAAGATCATGCACAGAAGATCTATGAAAATTATCCATTCAAGACACTGGGAAAAAAAGAAAATCAACATTTTATTTAGTTGAGATTCATTATTTATTCAACAACTAATCTGGGATTGGGGGGGGGGAGGGACTGGGACTGGGACTAAAGATTGCATTCTTTCGTATCCCTCCTGCCATAGTTTGAACCAATTCAATCTCTCAACGATCAGCAATCATTCACAATTCAATAGCTTTATTTTGAAGTCGAATAGTTCTACAGCTATCATCCAAATTTTCTAGTAGGATCATTTGATCAATTAAATTTAAAGTTTGTGGTACGATCATTTGAATGCGTTGGGAATTTGATGGTAAATTTTACCATAACGGTCGGTAAGAACTGTTTTTTTTTAATTCAGATTAATTGATTCATATAAAAATAAATTAATTGAAATTAATTAATTAATTCTTTAAATCAATATCAATAAAATTCAACAATAATAATACCTACTCGAAATACTTGGAATTTACTTTTTTCAATATTTGCAAATAAGTAACTTTTATTTGGCGAAATGACAAATTAAAATCGCAAAATTTTGAATAATAACAATTCGATCAACTGAATTAGAATTCATTATGTGTATTTATACTTTTTGTAAAATTGATTGAATAGATTTTAAGGACTTTGTTTTTGAAAATATCCGTATTCTTTGGACCATATTTGGATTGGATGTTCAATTAGTTTACGTGAAACTAATTTTATTTCAACGACTTGTAAAAACAACAATTCATTCTTTAATTTAACAAACGCAGTTTTTTCCATTTTTATGGTGATTAAAAAATCGATAGAATTTTACCAAAAAGTTTTGATGTCATAAAAACGAACATCAAAATATTTAAATTATAATACCAAATTAGGAATACCATTATTCCTGCATTACCAACGAATTGATCAACTTATACAATTGTAGGTACCCCCAACAAGTGCCAACTATTCGGACTACTAAAAGTAATTGTCCAGAATTTAAATGTAATTTTGAATTGAATATCTAAACTAAAAAGATTTATTTTATCACTTCAATTCCTTAATTGATTTTAAAAAATCCAATTTTATATCCATAATGTGGCTTCTATCACTCGCCCAAAAATAATTCTGGTCAAATAATATTACCCAAACAAAATCCCTGCGCAGATGATTTTACTTAGATAATTTGAAAGCTATATTTTGTGCACAAAGTTGAATTTAATAAAAGAACGTAGAAATTTCAAAATAATAAAATTCTTTTCGGTTCAGAATCTTGAATGCACAATTACATTCCACGTTCCGAGCAATGAATTTTAGCAGGAACACGTTAGCACTTCTACGGGTAACAACTGTATAAATTAATTAACATTTATCGACGATTTATAATGATCGTAAATCTGAAAATCGCTGCGTTTGTTTATTAAAGACACAAATTTTGTAACTAATCAAGTCAAATCGAACAAAATTGATTTTACATAAACCAATCAATTAAGACAACATACAAGACAAGTTTAGTCCCTAAAAAAATAGGAATATTTTGGAACAAAGACCCTAAAGCCTAAACCTAATCAACTTTATTAAAAGTTTAAAATATAATGACTTGTAATTAATTAATTAAACTGATGTTATAATTCTAAATTTCATTTTAATTTGTCATTACCTAACCAAATAAACATTACTGTCGCCGCTACTATTTAAAAACAATTAACCCAAACCCAAAATTTAAATGAATTTTAAAATAATATAGAAAAAAGTAAATTACGATTGTCGAATATTAATTAATATAGTTGAAATAATTAATGTTGATTTCAATTAGAATCAACTCATTTGAATCAAATCATATGAATCAAATCAATTAAATCAGTTTCAAAGAATCAATTCATCTGAATAACAACAAAAAACCGTTATTAATGATCAACAAAATCGAACGTTGACAAATGACTGCACCACAATTTCAAATTTAATTAATTTGATAAAATAATGTAGAAAACAATTTTCTACATTAATTACCAGACAGTTAGATTTGATTGGCTGTAGAATTAATTATTCGAAAAACGAAGCTATTGAACTGTGAATGAAAGCTAATGGTTGTGAGATTGAATTGGCGAAAACTGTGGCCGGAATACGAATGCAATTTTTAGTCGTAGAATAATGAATCTAAACTAAAATGTCGATTTTCTCAGTTTATCCAGTTTCTCGAATGGATAATTTTCGTCTTCGGTGAAGGATCTTCATTAAATGAACTTTTGAAGGTTCATGAATGAAACATAAAGGTTGTTACATTTGTTACAGGCAGGGGATATTCAATACAACTAAAGGTTGCTTTACATCACTGATTCATCGCCGAAGCGGTGTTCAATGTTCGAAACACAAAACATACTGAATCGGTGACTTCATACAAAAATCGTTACCTTTTTATCTAAAATATGTATTTTCTCGACAAAACATTATATCCTGAAAATTCGATTTATATTTACATAAAATTTAAAACGCAAAATCATCCTTGATATTACAATGTCTGTCTCTGTTCTGCCTAAGAATCAAATATAATTGTAAGTTAGCCGGACTTGGCTACCAAAATCAATTGCATTTAAATCGTGAACATTGCCAAAAAAAGGTCCCACGTATTAAAATGACTACAACAATGATAGATAAATCTGGGGGTATGGTAAATATTACACTTCGACCTAATGGCACGTTCTGTTCCCTCTTCTATACTTCAGGCTGACGAGGTTAGCTCGTCGCATATCTTGGCAATCCAGAAGCTTGATTATCATGTTTTCCTGTAGGCAATCGAGAGACTCGCAGTTAAAGATGGTGAATGATACGTCCTCCCCGCCGCACAGTCGGCATATAATTGATACATTGTGTGTGAGTCCTTTTGTAGGTGCTTTAATAGGTTATAATGTCCGGTGGAGAATCCGGCTAACAAACTAAGTTTTATCCTGTTCAGGTTAACCGCTTGGATGCATTCCGAAACAGTGTCTATATTCCCGAGTTTTTGTTGCGGTTTATTTGCCAGTGATCACGATGTTCAAAGTCGATCCACTCGTTGGTCACATGTTTGCTCGCTGTTTTTCGAATTCCTAAAATATTCAATAATTCCCTCGTGTCCCTATCACATACTGTGAATGGTTTTGAGAAGGAGAATATTATGGGAAGAACATCTGTGTTCATTTAAAAACAGGACCAGTGGGTGGGCTGTTTTTTTAATGTAGCCATGAGTTCACGACTCACGACACAAACAGGACATTCAGTACCTAACATATAATATATTTTAAAACATTCGCGAGGGGAGAGAATGTATACATTCTTTAGGGGCCAAGGCAGGTTCTAGCTTCTTGGACCCAGAAGCTAGTACCTGAAAACCTGCGGTGGGCAGGGATCGGTTTCACTTTTCCCTGAAGCACTCCTGCGGACGCACGAATACCCCCGCTACCCGAGAGCTTTGATGACGAATTTAATGAAGTTTAAAAAAATATAATCTATGTCATCAATTGTTTGAAATGGAAAACTTAACCAACCTATAATATAACCTAAGGGCAACCATATTAGCAATGCATACAGACGTTTTAGTTTAAAATAAAAATAAAAACAATTCCAAAATAGTTTATCCTAAAACTACCCACAAACCTTTACTCCTTAACAATTATCCAACCCATGTTCTTCAAAATTTGATCCAAACATTGCAATTTGTTTTATTTGAAAGGTCAGTTTAATTTTAAAATTGTTACTGGTCATCATACTTTTTTTTAAATTTTATATCAAATTTAACCGAACTCTACTTATTTTATAAATTTCAAGATTGCGGAATGAATGAAAATAAAACCCACAAATAGTAAATGTCAACAAATGCTTTAATTAAAATCGGATAAACTTTCATCAGATACCATAAAAAATTGTTTTTGCCCTTAGTCTTACGAGTAAACCTGAAAACAACAAATTGACTCTCTTCACAAATTATTATTTTTTAAATGTAAAAAATTTAATACAAATTCGATAAATCGATTTAAAATTATAATTAAAATTCAATTAAAATAACTTGAAATTTAATTTAAATTACTTCAAATTCAAGAAAATATATCAGATTCTCATAATTGACAACAAACATGACAGTGAAATGTCAAAACACGACACACATGACGTCTGACGGCGAATTGAAAAACCATTAGAGAAAACCGATGATTCTCGAATTAAAAACGAGCAACTACGAATCAACTAAATTCTGATTGGTCGATCGAGATCACCTTATCAACAAGAACGCGCGAAATGAATTATGAACTGAACAAACAAGGCACCCAAAAAAATATAATTATTATAATTTGAAAATATTAAAAATATGCAAATCATAAATCACACAATCAATTTTTACGGATTTTCCATGTTGTGTTTGGGAAAATTCGTAACATTTATACAAATCTACAGAAAATTAATAAATCACTTACATGTTGTGAAACTTGTATGTTGTGAACGGCATCCATGTTGGATGATTTTCAATAAATTTTTTATTTTGTTAATTTTTTTAATAAATCGCGATTGATTTTAAAAAAAAATTATTTCCACATTTTTCTTAATACATTGAAAATTGTTTAACACAAAAATATTATGAATTTTCATTGATTTTCCGCCAAAAAAATATTAAAATTACGGAGCTGTGTACAAACAACCTTAGAGGCATCGCACCAAGCCACGTACTGTACTGTAGACTGGTTCGATGGTCGGTATCTGTACTTGGTCGTTGATGCTTCAGGTGGTGTGGTGTGGTGTGACCTGCTTCAAACTGTACGAATTGTTGGTGTGATTTTAGAGTTTCTAGAAGCTTCTATATATATATTTTATTTTTTAAATCAATATTTATCTAATTTTTTCAGTATTTTCTTCTAGTTTTCCATTAAAATTATCAATAAATATAATTAAATTAATATATTCTAATAATTTTTATCAGAATCAACTAAATTCTGATTGGTCGATCGGGATCACCTTATCAACAAGAACGCGCTAAATTAATTATGAACTGAACAAACAAGGCACCCAAAAAAATATAAATATTATAATTTGAAAATATTAAAAATATACAAATCATAAATCACACAATCAATTTTTACGGATTTTCCATGTTGTGTTTACGAAAATTCGTAACATTTATACAAATCTATAGAAAATTAATAAATCACCTACTTGTTGTGAAACTTGTATGTTGTGAACGGCATCCATGTTGGATGATTTTCAATTAATGTTTTATTTTGTTAATTTTTTTAATTAATTGCGATTTATATTTAAAAAAAAATTATTTCTACATTTTTCTTAATACATTGAAAATTGTTTAACACAAAAATATTATGAATTTTCATTGATTTTCCGCCAAAAGAATATTAAAATTACGGAGCTGTGTACAAACAACCTTAGAGGTATCGCATCAAGCACGAACTGCACTGTTGAGACTGGTTCGGTGGTCGGCGGCATCTACTTGGTCGTTGATGCTTCAAGTGGTGTGACCTTGATGGTGTGAACTGCACGAATTGTTGGTTTGATTTTAGAGTTTTTAGAAGCTTTTATATATATATATTTTATTTTTTAAATTAATATTTATCTAATTTTTTCAGTATTTCTTCTAGTTTTCCATTAAAATTGTCAATCAATAAATATAATTAAATTAATATATTCTAATAATTTTTTTATGCTAATAATTTTTCAATAAAATTAATTTTTTTTAAAATAAAATAAATTTTGAATTCCCACCATGGAAAATAAACATGGATGCGAACATAAAAAAATAAATAACTAAATATATATCTACATATATATTTATATTATGATTTTTCCAAAACTGAGTGATAGAAACTAATAAATAAAAAATACCCTTGAAATTGATGAAAATAATTAAAAACAATTCCTCGTATTGCCTAAAATAATGCCTTTAAATATGAATTTTGTCTCAAATTTTATTCAAAGAAATGAATAATACATACTTAGAACTCTTATACCCAATTTGATCCTAATATCCTGCAAGAATTCGATGAGATTCTCATATAAAAGAATATACTTATATATATCCCGAATATTAGGTTGAATCAAGCCCCATTTATAAGTGATGAGACCTCTGTTTCTAACCCAAAGTATATAATTCTATATTTTCCTGTATGTAGGTAGGTAGGTAGGTACCTATATGTAGGTAAGGCCTTGGTTTTGTTTAAAAATATATTTATACAGAGAAAGATTCAAAATTTCTGCCCAAATCTTTGTAAATATTTAGGTCTTATTAAAGAGTTGACATTACTTTGAGGTCAGAAAGTAGTCTTACATTAAAGAAATTATAATACTTGAATCTTCAGTTTAGGTATGATCGAATGAGAAAGTTTGGGAAAAGTTGGTACAACTAACAACTGAACTGACCAAATCCTTAATAAACAAGTGAAAATAACAACAAACTGAGTTAATATCGGGTGTTGATGTAACCCGGTATACACTGAGTTTATGAAAAAAGTATCAAGTTTGATTGTTTTTTAAAAAGGAACATTTTTTGGCTTAAAATTTTTGTTCGATATCTTACGGTTTCAAAGATGATTAGATTTCCAAAAGGGATTAATTTCAATTTCAACCTGCAATCATGATTTCGACAAAATCATGAAGGATGATTGAAAAAGAAAGGGGGTGGTAATTGAGGTAATAAATACTTAATTTTTTTACATAATTTTATCATTAATTTATGATTAATTATATGCAATTGGACAATTGCGGTTGTGACTTTGAAAGAAAGTTCTTTATAAGGCAAATGTTAGGTACCTATTCAAAAAACAAAAGTGAAATAAGTATAGGTAGGTAGGTACCTATACGAGCTTTTATTAATTAGAGTAACACACTAAAAATGTTGAAACTTAATTATTTGATTGTAAAAGCGTGTGCGTGTGGGGTAGTGCTGGTGCTGGTGCTTATGTTGAAGATTATCTACTTTGCACCTTAGACCTCAGCTTTTAATAATTTCGACCACAGTTTATTTAATAATGTTTTACATTTTTAAAGCCTTACTATCATCTATACATTCTATAGGTACCTAGGTACCTACTAATAAAAGGGTCTATTTTAGGGCATTTTTTTAATAAAGTTAAAAGCACAGCGCTTCCACCAAAATTTATATTTCATGGCATACAATATCCATTACGATGAGTTGCGAATGCGATCTCGACGATTTCGTATTGTTGTAGGTATTGGATGACAAATAGAAATGGATGCAAACAAAACTTCCAAAATTTGTTTACGAACTTAAGTTGATGGTTGGTTGCAGATGAAGCGAAAATCAATGTGTTCAGAGCTTAAAGAAAATCATATGATTTCGTTTGTGGGAAAATGAGAAGGAATACATGTTTATAATACATTAAAATATACTCAGGTACTATATCTATATGTATATGTACTTGTATACTACGTATCTGTGATTCTGCAGAGGATTATCACTAGCTTTTAGCTGGTGAACGTCTTGCTTGTCTGAACACGTTATACGTTTTACGTTATACGTTAAACGTTAAACGTTCAACAAACGGAGTTCAGTGTTGGTTGGTTGCTCTGTCAACTTTTACTCTCCAATTGTATTCTACTGCGTTGTATCGTGTGAACATTGTGAATAGATTAGATTTATATCAAATCTTAGTTAATTAATTGTTAGCAATATGAAATACCCTGCACCTGCTTAGAAACTTACATAATAAATATACCAATCATTTTATCACTTTTGTTAAAAAACTTGCGCCTTACCTACATAGATTTCGCTACTCTACTTTTGAAGGCGAACATTTTTGTTTTTGCTGGAATATCAATACTTTTTGTATGCGTTCAAACTTTGCCCCCTCCTCCTCACACATTTATGTTTCTGGTGGTCGGATAAAATATAGTCCGATTTGTTCCTCATCAATAAATTTTATGCGTTTCTTAATGTTAACATTCAAGATCATAAACTTAAATACAGCTAAAATTTCCATATAAATTGCTGAAATGATAAAATTACTATAGTTTCCAAAAACTATCCCATTAATTTACCAAGAAAATCAATTTTGTGTCCACTTTTATTTAAATAACTTTTAAAATGAGGACTTCTAAACTTAAAGGCTGTAAAAAACAAAACAAGCCAGTACAAAAAGAATATACGAATAAAACTGAAAACCTTGTCTAAAACTAACAAAAGAATCAGATCAGAGGGGTGTTATTTGAATATAAATGACATTCTTGTATCATAAAAAATCCTTTAATCCCTAAGTTTGTCCTTAGGTCTTGTCCTTAGTGATTAGGTCTTAGATCTTCCCAGCCAATAGAATTCCATTCCAAGTCTTTTCTTTAAAATCCAATCCAATCAAAAGACAACATATCAAGTATTACCTAGATCCTTAGATCCTTAACCTAATGGATTATATTTGTGATTTGAACCAATCATCTCTCATGTTATTCGGTATCCTTTATTTTACAATAATAAAAGGACAACTTTAAGTAGCAGTATCCTAGGACCTAGTTCACATGATGATTTTTCATTATTTGTATGGCTTTGAAAGTGTAATTTCTCCTGAACACATTATTAGGTACCTAAGTGACATTTCTACAATCAAGAGGATTTGATTATTATATTTTAATCCTCAATTTAAGCACCAAACGAGATCAAATTCACTCTGTCCATATTTTTGTTCCTTTTGATAGAAAGTAGTCAATCCCAAAATGAAGGGGACTTCTTTTAGGAATTATAATATATCCGATATAAAACCAGTTTCCTCTATTTTATCTTTTTATTAAGCCTTCTTTATCAATTACAAATTTGTCCATATATTTACTGTATATTTTCGGAGCTTTCTTTCATCTTAACCAATAAGTACCTTATTTAGTATAACTCCATTGTTATGGCCTACCTAATCCAGAATCCAGATTTCCAGAACATATTCTTGCGTTCTTCAAATTACTTGCTCTTTAGACATTTGTAATTAAAACAATTACACAAATTTTTGAAAACAATACTGATCACCATTTTAAAACAGTTCACTCACTAAACACTATATTTATATGTTCACACATCCGATTACATCAAGAGACTGCATGAGAATGAATTTAATGACTATTAACAAACAAACAAACAGTATTGACTGCCTGCCATTACAAGTTGTAGTCTTGATTCATTGCTAGTCCGTGTGTGTAGTTTCCATTCTATACATATATTGTGAGAATTTAATTTGATGTTGATCACATCACCAGACAGACTGCAAGACAGACTGACTTTATTTGATACAAATATAAATAACAATTTTATCTTGTTTTTGTTTGTAACATTATTTTAAATTTAAATTTCAATAATATTGGAATCATCTAATCCAAGCTAAATTGAACAGTTCCAAAGTTATTCACGTTGAAAGTCAATTTTAGATATAAATTCAAGGTTCAATGATTCGAACATCTAAAATCATTTGAAATTTGTTCGCTTTAAGGTCCCCATAAATAGATTCAATTTATTAAAAGTCATGTTGGCCAAATTCGTGTGTAGTCAAAACGATGGCCAAACTGTCTAAATGCATTTAAATTTACAATTGACTAGATTTAAAACGCAATTTAAATTTAATAGATTCTGAGTTAAACAAGAAGTTCGTTGACCCTTAGTTAAAGTAAAATGTCAAGATTTATATGCAACCGTCTAAATACATTTGTGCGGCTAGCAATATTATAGTTTTCAAAAATTAATATGTAGGTAAGGTGTGAGTAAATTTTTAAGTAAGATAATGATTTTATTATCTTTATCGAAATCTTGGAATAAAGTTACCATCCTCACTGTGGGTCCTTTCGCATATTAGGAGTCTAGTTAATGAAGTAGTTGAGAACACTCATATTTAAAATATGGTTCATCTTTAGTCAACATCCAAATGTGACCAAGAAAATGAAAACAAATTAAATACTTTGGCTATTAATAATACATTTGCCATGCAGTTTGTACTATGGGCCACCGAAAATGTGCCCTTTTTTTCAAAATTGTAGAGTATTTTTGTGCCTTATTCTTTCGGTTTGTGGGAAAATGTTTCGAATAAAAGTTGGTAGTATATTTATAATGAACTATTATCCGAAAGATTTTCTCAAAAACCGAATGATTAAGGGGGTTCTTGGTACAAAACCTCAGCTCTTTGACTTTACACAACAAAACGTAATTCCACGATTAATTGTAGAAGAAGTAATCTTACGTCCCCAAATAATAATACATTATTTCAATTTTCAATTTCAGCATAAACATCAAAAAAATTACCAACACAGCACTTTTATACACTACTTTGTATTTTTATACATTTGTGTATGTGTGTGTATAAAGTAAAATATACAATACACGCATTAATAATGAACTCGGTATATACCAGGTATTTAAGAAATTGACTCAATAAGTTGTTATTTTCACTAGTTTTTTTTATTAAAATTCGCTTTAGTAAATAGATACACAACCAACCATCTTCCAAAAAAAATACAAATTCATTCCATTATTTAAATGTAACAGTTAACTGGAATATAATTTACATAACTTTCTTTAAAATCATTCCAAGAAAACTGTTGAAATATCCATCGGCAAATGGGGTCGAAATTAAGGTTGTGTAAGGGATCTGCAATTAAAAATACCAACTTGTAAAAATATAAAAAAAAACTTTTACTGTTGCAAGATCAATTTTATTACTGACCCCAAATTAGAAACTTCTCTTCGGGTGCTCTCATTCCAAGAAAATTGTTGAAATATCCATCGGCAAATGGGGTCCACATTAAAGTTGTTTCAGGGATCTGTAACAAATACAAAATTTTTAGTTAAAAATGTATCAAATTTACAATTTCGAGATAAACTTTGACAACTGACCCAACGATCCCCAAGCATAAACATTACTTCGCCGCCTTAGCTGTTGAATAGAAGATACTTGCAATGGCACTCAGACCATAGTTCTTTGACAATTTATGTCCATCAGAGAATGGGGCCAAACTTAAAGTTGTGTCGGGGATCTGTAACAAATACAAAATTTTTAGTTAAAACTGTAAAAAATTTACAGTTTCGAGATAAACTTTGATAACTGACCCAACGATCCCCAAGCATAAACATTACTTCGCCGCCTTAGCTAGCCGAATAGAAGGTACTTGGATATATGGAAAAACAGAAAAACGTTCGAGATTTTCTAAATCTGTAACAATGGAAATTTATTTTAAATTGGTGGAAATTAGTATTTAAGTAATAAATATTTTACGGAAATATACCTTTCAAAATCCTGTAAATTCCCAAAGTTTCCATATTTTTTCGAAGGTAATCTGTTGAAAGTAAAAGATTTTTAAATAATGGAAAACCAAATATAAATCATGGAAAACCACATTACGAATATTTCGTAAAGTGGTTTTAAACATACCTTCAAAACTTCCATAACCAGATCCATGTCCATAAAAAAGTACCTGAAAGGGAAAACCTAACCGGAAACCTAACCAGAACGATATATGTTTTAAAATATAAAATGTGGATAGTTCCAGCTGTCCTGTTTTATTGGATCCAAATAATGTCCCGCGCAAATCTGCCCAGGACTCAAAGACTGCCTATAAACTATCTTGCACTAATAATTGGTTAAAACCAGTTTGAACCAGGTCCTGTTTTTAAAATGATCCTAGATGAACTTGCCATAATATACTCGTTCTCCAAATCATTAACTATGATAGGGACATGCGGAAAGACTCAAAACAGAAATCAATCAAAACAGAAATGCAAACAAATGATCAATTAGAGGATAAACGTTAAACACTGTGTGATCACTGGGAAATATACCGCAACAATGACAAAAAACTGGGGAAAAAACTTTTTAGAAATGCAGCCAAGAAGCTGCCGTCCCTCCCCTCGAAGCATTCTAACTAAACAGGATACAACTTCGAAAGTTGACCGGATTCAACTCCAAACATTATCACCATCGAAACCACCTGCAGATAATAAGACTCCACAATGGATCCATTATGTGCCCTGAGACTGTGCAACGAGGAGGAGGAAATATCCAGCTACATCATTTTTGCTGCGAACCATCAATCGATTACTCTAGATATTACATATTCGGTGTATCTCACGCCGAATAATATAAACCCTCATGAAAACCTGATAGGCATGCTCCTGGCTATACCCAAGATATGGAAGAAGCGAACTTCGCCAGACTGAACTGGAAGGAGGAGCACAAAGGACCACAAAGTCGATGTGCAATACATTCACCATACTCCAAGATTTATCTATCCACCTATCTAGGAAAAAATACGGGAGAAATTTGTTTGTAGTATTCACAATTTAAATACAAATTGATCCCGATAGCATCCTAATAAACTAACCCACAATTTATCGAATCTTTTTCGAACAGAACAAAAATTCAATTGCAAAACGCAGATCTCCATTTATTGTAATAAACCGTCTGTAAATTAATGATAGATTCTGGATTATATCGTGTCAAAAAAGTATTTATTCACATTTTAGATAAATAAACGATTTCCGTATAAAGTCACTGATTTTGATAACATTTTGTTTTTCGATGTGGACATTGAACACCGCATCATCGATGATGAATCAGTGAGGGAATCAACCTTTAGTTGAATTTATTATCGCCTGCGTGTAACAAATACCTATAACAACCCTTATGTTCATGTCGAACCTTCAAAAGTACATTTATTAATAGAAGATCATGCACAGAAGATCTATGAAAATTATCCATTCAAGACACTGGGAAAAAAAGAAAATCAACATTTTATTTAGTTGAGATTCATTATTTATTCAACAACTAATCTGGGATTGGGGGGGGGAGGGACTGGGACTGGGACTAAAGATTGCATTCTTTCGTATCCCTCCTGCCATAGTTTGAACCAATTCAATCTCTCAACGATCAGCAATCATTCACAATTCAATAGCTTTATTTTGAAGTCGAATAGTTCTACAGCTATCATCCAAATTTTCTAGTAGGATCATTTGATCAATTAAATTTAAAGTTTGTGGTACGATCATTTGAATGCGTTGGGAATTTGATGGTAAATTTTACCATAACGGTCGGTAAGAACTGTTTTTTTTTAATTCAGATTAATTGATTCATATAAAAATAAATTAATTGAAATTAATTAATTAATTCTTTAAATCAATATCAATAAAATTCAACAATAATAATACCTACTCGAAATACTTGGAATTTACTTTTTTCAATATTTGCAAATAAGTAACTTTTATTTGGCGAAATGACAAATTAAAATCGCAAAATTTTGAATAATAACAATTCGATCAACTGAATTAGAATTCATTATGTGTATTTATACTTTTTGTAAAATTGATTGAATAGATTTTAAGGACTTTGTTTTTGAAAATATCCGTATTCTTTGGACCATATTTGGATTGGATGTTCAATTAGTTTACGTGAAACTAATTTTATTTCAACGACTTGTAAAAACAACAATTCATTCTTTAATTTAACAAACGCAGTTTTTTCCATTTTTATGGTGATTAAAAAATCGATAGAATTTTACCAAAAAGTTTTGATGTCATAAAAACGAACATCAAAATATTTAAATTATAATACCAAATTAGGAATACCATTATTCCTGCATTACCAACGAATTGATCAACTTATACAATTGTAGGTACCCCCAACAAGTGCCAACTATTCGGACTACTAAAAGTAATTGTCCAGAATTTAAATGTAATTTTGAATTGAATATCTAAACTAAAAAGATTTATTTTATCACTTCAATTCCTTAATTGATTTTAAAAAATCCAATTTTATATCCATAATGTGGCTTCTATCACTCGCCCAAAAATAATTCTGGTCAAATAATATTACCCAAACAAAATCCCTGCGCAGATGATTTTACTTAGATAATTTGAAAGCTATATTTTGTGCACAAAGTTGAATTTAATAAAAGAACGTAGAAATTTCAAAATAATAAAATTCTTTTCGGTTCAGAATCTTGAATGCACAATTACATTCCACGTTCCGAGCAATGAATTTTAGCAGGAACACGTTAGCACTTCTACGGGTAACAACTGTATAAATTAATTAACATTTATCGACGATTTATAATGATCGTAAATCTGAAAATCGCTGCGTTTGTTTATTAAAGACACAAATTTTGTAACTAATCAAGTCAAATCGAACAAAATTGATTTTACATAAACCAATCAATTAAGACAACATACAAGACAAGTTTAGTCCCTAAAAAAATAGGAATATTTTGGAACAAAGACCCTAAAGCCTAAACCTAATCAACTTTATTAAAAGTTTAAAATATAATGACTTGTAATTAATTAATTAAACTGATGTTATAATTCTAAATTTCATTTTAATTTGTCATTACCTAACCAAATAAACATTACTGTCGCCGCTACTATTTAAAAACAATTAACCCAAACCCAAAATTTAAATGAATTTTAAAATAATATAGAAAAAAGTAAATTACGATTGTCGAATATTAATTAATATAGTTGAAATAATTAATGTTGATTTCAATTAGAATCAACTCATTTGAATCAAATCATATGAATCAAATCAATTAAATCAGTTTCAAAGAATCAATTCATCTGAATAACAACAAAAAACCGTTATTAATGATCAACAAAATCGAACGTTGACAAATGACTGCACCACAATTTCAAATTTAATTAATTTGATAAAATAATGTAGAAAACAATTTTCTACATTAATTACCAGACAGTTAGATTTGATTGGCTGTAGAATTAATTATTCGAAAAACGAAGCTATTGAACTGTGAATGAAAGCTAATGGTTGTGAGATTGAATTGGCGAAAACTGTGGCCGGAATACGAATGCAATTTTTAGTCGTAGAATAATGAATCTAAACTAAAATGTCGATTTTCTCAGTTTATCCAGTTTCTCGAATGGATAATTTTCGTCTTCGGTGAAGGATCTTCATTAAATGAACTTTTGAAGGTTCATGAATGAAACATAAAGGTTGTTACATTTGTTACAGGCAGGGGATATTCAATACAACTAAAGGTTGCTTTACATCACTGATTCATCGCCGAAGCGGTGTTCAATGTTCGAAACACAAAACATACTGAATCGGTGACTTCATACAAAAATCGTTACCTTTTTATCTAAAATATGTATTTTCTCGACAAAACATTATATCCTGAAAATTCGATTTATATTTACATAAAATTTAAAACGCAAAATCATCCTTGATATTACAATGTCTGTCTCTGTTCTGCCTAAGAATCAAATATAATTGTAAGTTAGCCGGACTTGGCTACCAAAATCAATTGCATTTAAATCGTGAACATTGCCAAAAAAAGGTCCCACGTATTAAAATGACTACAACAATGATAGATAAATCTGGGGGTATGGTAAATATTACACTTCGACCTAATGGCACGTTCTGTTCCCTCTTCTATACTTCAGGCTGACGAGGTTAGCTCGTCGCATATCTTGGCAATCCAGAAGCTTGATTATCATGTTTTCCTGTAGGCAATCGAGAGACTCGCAGTTAAAGATGGTGAATGATACGTCCTCCCCGCCGCACAGTCGGCATATAATTGATACATTGTGTGTGAGTCCTTTTGTAGGTGCTTTAGTAGGTTATAATGTCCGGTGGAGAATCCGGCTAACAAACTAAGTTTTATCCTGTTCAGGTTAACCGCTTGGATGCATTCCGAAACAGTGTCTATATTCCCGAGTTTTTGTTGCGGTTTATTTGCCAGTGATCACGATGTTCAAAGTCGATCCACTCGTTGGTCACATGTTTGCTCGCTGTTTTTCGAATTCCTAAAATATTCAATAATTCCCTCGTGTCCCTATCACATACTGTGAATGGTTTTGAGAAGGAGAATATTATGGGAAGAACATCTGTGTTCATTTAAAAACAGGACCAGTGGGTGGGCTGTTTTTTTAATGTAGCCATGAGTTCACGACTCACGACACAAACAGGACATTCAGTACCTAACATATAATATATTTTAAAACATTCGCGAGGGGAGAGAATGTATACATTCTTTAGGGGCCAAGGCAGGTTCTAGCTTCTTGGACCCAGAAGCTAGTACCTGAAAACCTGCGGTGGGCAGGGATCGGTTTCACTTTTCCCTGAAGCACTCCTGCGGACGCACGAATACCCCCGCTACCCGAGAGCTTTGATGACGAATTTAATGAAGTTTAAAAAAATATAATCTATGTCATCAATTGTTTGAAATGGAAAACTTAACCAACCTATAATATAACCTAAGGGCAACCATATTAGCAATGCATACAGACGTTTTAGTTTAAAATAAAAATAAAAACAATTCCAAAATAGTTTATCCTAAAACTACCCACAAATCTTTACTCCTTAACAATTATCCAACCCATGTTCTTCAAAATTTGATCCAAACATTGCAATTGATTTTATTTGAAAGGTCAGTTTAATTTTAATTTTAAATTTGTATTTACAATTGCCTATATTTAAAACTCAATTTAAATTTAATAGATTCTGAGGTAACAACAAGTTCGTTGACCCCAAATTAAAGTAAAATGTCAAGATTTATATGCAACAGTCTAAATACATTTGTATATACAATTGCCTATATTTAAAACTCAATGTAAACTTAACAGATTCTGAGTTAAACGGGAAGGTCGCTGACCCTTGAAGTAAAAAATCAAGATTTATATGCAACCGTCTAAATCCATTTGTATTAAATATTGCCTATATATAAAACTCAGTTTAAATTTAATAGATTCTGAGTTAAACAAGAAGTTCGTTGACCCTTACTTAAAGTAAAATATCAAGATTTATATACAACCGTCTAAATACATTTGTATTTAATTTTGCCTATATTTAAAACTCAATATAAACTTAACAGATTCTGAGTTAAACGAGAAGGTCGTTGACCCTAAAAGTGAAAAGTCAATATTTTTTATGCAACCGTCTAAATACACTTGTGCGGCTAGATATTTTGAAGAAAAAAAATGAAAAAGGGGGTTTTTGAGGAGATCTATCGCATATTCCAATTTTCGGAATAGAACCCTGAAACACCGTGTACATATATAAATATAGGTAAAAATATATTCACGGAACGGTGTTTAGGTATCCAAACTAGATATTTCATTAAATACGAAAAGGAACGTTTTTGGGGGGATCTATCGCATACTCAAATTTTCGGAATAAAATCCTGAAACACCGTGTACATATATAAATATAGGTATAAATATATTCAAGGGACGGTGTTTAGGTATCCAAACTTAATATTTAATTAAAACACGAAAAGGAGTGTTTTTGGGAGGACCTATCGCATACTAAAATTTTCGGAATAAAATCCTGAAACACCGTGTACATATATAAATATAGGTATAAAAATATTCAAGGAACGGTGTTTAGGTATCCAAACTACATATTTAATTAAAACACGAAAAGGAATGTTTTTGGGGGGATCTATCGCATACTCAAATTTTCGGATTAAAATCCTGAAACACCGTGTACATATATAAATATAAGTATAAATATATTCAAGGAAAGGTGTTTAGGTATCCAAACTTAATATTTAATTAAAACACGAAAAGGAATGTTTTTGGGGGAATCTATCGCATACTCAAATTTTCGGAATATAATCCTGAAACACCGTGTACATATATAAATATAGGTATAAATATATTCAAGGAAAGGTGTTTAGGTATCCAAACTAGATATTTAATTAAAACACGAAAAGGAATGTTTTTGGGGGGATCTATCGCATACTCAAATTTTCGGAATAAAATCCTGAAACACCGTGTACATATATAAATATAGGTATAAATATATTCAAGGAAAGGTGTTTAGGTATCCAAACTTAATATTTAATTAAAACACGAAAAGGAATGTTTTTGGGGGAATCTATCGCATACTCAAATTTTCGGAATATAATCCTGAAACACCGTGTACATATATAAATATAGGTATAAATATATTCAAGGGACGGTGTTTAGGTATCCAAACTAAAAATTTAATAAAAACACGAAAAGGAGTGTTTTTGGGGGGATCTATCGCCTACTAAAATTTTCGGAATAAAATCCTGAAACACCGTGTACATATATAAATATAGGTATAAATATATTCAAGGAAAGGTGTTTAGGTATCCAAACTTAATATTTAATTAAAACACGAAAAGGAATGTTTTTGGGGGAATCTATCGCATACTCAAATTTTCGGAATATAATCCTGAAACACCGTGTACATATATAAATATAGGTATAAATATATTCAAGGGACGATGTTTAGGTATCCAAACTAAATATTTAATTAAAACACGAAAAGGAGTGTTTTTGGGGGGATCTATCGCATACTAAAATTTTCGGAATAAAGTCCTGAAACACCGTGTACATATATAAATATAGGTATAAAAAAATTCAAGGAACGGTGTTTAGATATCCAAACTAGATATTTAATTAAAACACGAAAAGGAATATTTTTGGGGGGATCTATCGCATACTCAAATTTTCGGAATAAAATCCTGAAACACCGTGTACATATATAAATATAGGTATAAATATATTCAAGGAAAGGTGTTTAGGTATCCAAACTAGATATTTAATTAAAACACGAAAAGGAATAATTTTGGGGGGATCTATCTCATACTCAAATTTTCGGAATAAAATCCTGAAACACCGTGTACATATATAAATATAGGTATAAATATATTCAAGGGACGGTGTTTAGGTATCCAAACTAGATATTTAATTAAAACACGAAAAGGAATGTTTTTGGGGGGATCTATCGCATACTCAAATTTTCGGAATAAAGTCCTGAAACACCGTGTACATATATAAATATAGGTATAAATATATTCAAGGAAAGGTGTTTAGGTATCCAAACTAGATATTTAATTAAAACACGAAAAGGAATAATTTTGGGGGGATCTATCTCATACTCAAATTTTCGGAATAAAATCCTGAAACACCGTGTACATATATAAATATAGGTATAAATATATTCAAGGGACGATGTTTAGGTATCCAAACTAAATATTTAATTAAAACACGAAAAGGAGTGTTTTTGGGGGGATCTATCGCATACTAAAATTTTCGGAATAAAGTCCTGAAACACCGTGTACATATATAAATATAGGTATAAAAAAATTCAAGGAACGGTGTTTAGATATCCAAACTAGATATTTAATTAAAACACGAAAAGGAATATTTTTGGGGGGATCTATCGCATACTCAAATTTTCGGAATAAAATCCTGAAACACCGTGTACATATATAAATATAGGTATAAATATATTCAAGGAAAGGTGTTTAGGTATCCAAACTAGATATTTAATTAAAACACGAAAAGGAATAATTTTGGGGGGATCTATCTCATACTCAAATTTTCGGAATAAAATCCTGAAACACCGTGTACATATATAAATATAGGTATAAATATATTCAAGGGACGGTGTTTAGGTATCCAAACTAAAAATTTAATAAAAACACGAAAAGGAGTGTTTTTGGGGGGATCTATCGCCTACTAAAATTTTCGGAATAAAATCCTGAAACACCGTGTACATATATAAATATAGGTATAAAAATATTCAAGGAACGGTGTTTAGGTATCCAAACTAGATATTTAATTAAAACACGAAAAGGAATATTTTTGGGGGGGATCTATCGCATACTAAAATTTTCGGAATAAAATCCTGAAACACTGTGTACATATATAAATATAGGTATAAATATATTCAAGGGATGGTGTTTAGGTATCCAAACTAAATATTTAATTAAAACACGAAAAGGAGTGTTTTTGGGAGGATCTATCGCATACTCAAATTTTCGGAATAAAATCCTGAAACACCGTGTACATATATAAATATAGGTATAAATATATTCAAGGGACGGTGTTTAGGTATCCAAATTAAATATTTAATTAAAACACGAAAAGGAGTGTTTTTGGGGGGATCTATCGCATACTAAAATTTTCGGAATAAAGTCCTGAAACACCGTGTACATATATAAATATAGGTATAAAAAAATTCAAGGAACGGTGTTTAGATATCCAAACTAGATATTTAATTAAAACACGAAAAGGAATATTTTTGGGGGGATCTATTTCATACTCAAATTTTCGGAATAAAATCCTGAAACATTGTGTACATATATAAATATAGGTATAAAAAAATTCAAGGAACGGTGTTTAGATATCCAAACTAGATATTTAATTAAAACACGAAAAGGAATATTTTTGGGGGGATCTATCGCATACTCAAATTTTCGGAATAAAATCCTGAAACACCGTGTACATATATAAATATAGGTATAAATATATTCAAGGGACGGTGTTTAGGTATCCAAACTAAATATTTAATTAAAACACGAAAAGGAGTGTTTTTGGGGGGATCTATCGCATACTCAAATTTTCGGAATAAAATCCTGAAACACCGTGTACATATATAAATATAGGTATAAAAAAATTCAAGGAACGGTGTTTAGATATCCAAACTAGATATTTAATTAAAACACGAAAAGGAATATTTTTGGGGGGATCTATTTCATACTCAAATTTTCGGAATAAAATCCTGAAACATTGTGTACATATATAAATATAGGTATAAAAAAATTCAAGGAACGGTGTTTAGATATCCAAACTAGATATTTAATTAAAACACGAAAAGGAATATTTTTGGGGGGATCTATCGCATACTCAAATTTTCGGAATAAAATCCTGAAACACCGTGTACATATATAAATATAGGTATAAATATATTCAAGGGACGGTGTTTAGGTATCCAAACTAAATATTTAATTAAAACACGAAAAGGAGTGTTTTTGGGGGGATCTATCGCCTACTAAAATTTTCGGAATAAAATCCTGAAACACCGTGTACATATATAAATATAGGTATAAAAATATTCACGGAACGGTGTTTAGGTATCCAAACTAGATATTTAATTAAAACACGAAAAGGAATATTTTTGGGGGGATCTATCGCATACTAAAATTTTCGGAATAAAATCCTGAAACACCGTGTACATATATAAATATAGGTATAAAAATATTCAAGGAACGGTGTTTAGGTATCCAAACTAGATATTTAATTAAAACACGAAAAGGAATATTTTTGGGGGGATCTATCGCATACTCAAATTTTCGGAATAAAATCCTGAAACACTGTGTACATATATAAATATAGGTATAAATATATTCAAGGAAAGGTGTTTAGGTATCCAAACTAGATATTTAATTAAAACACGAAAAGGAATAATTTTGGGGGGATCTATCGCATACTAAAATTTTCGGAATAAAGTCCTGAAACACCGTGTACATATATAAATATAGGTATAAAAAAATTCAAGGAACGGTGTTTAGATATCCAAACTAGATATTTAATTAAAACACGAAAAGGAATATTTTTGGGGGGATCTATCGCATACTCAAATTTTCGGAATAAAATCCTGAAACACCGTGTACATATATAAATATAGGTATAAATATATTCAAGGGACGGTGTTTAGGTATCCAAATTAAAAATTTAATAAAAACACGAAAAGGAGTGTTTTTGGGGGGATCTATCGCCTACTAAAATTTTCGGAATAAAATCCTGAAACACCGTGTACATATATAAATATAGGTATAAATATATTCAAGGAAAGGTGTTTAGGTATCCAAACTAGATATTTAATTAAAACACGAAAAGGAATAATTTTGGGGGAATCTATCTCATACTCAAATTTTCGGAATAAAATCCTGAAACACCGTGTACATATATAAATATAGGTATAAAAAAATTCAAGGAACGGTGTTTAGATATCCAAACTAGATATTTAATTAAAACACGAAAAGGAATATTTTTGGGGGGATCTATCTCATACTCAAATTTTCGGAATAAAATCCTGAAACACCGTGTACATATATAAATATAGGTATAAATATATTCAAGGGACGGTGTTTAGGTATCCAAACTAAATATTTAATTAAAACACGAAAAGGAGTGTTTTTGGGGGGATCTATCGCATACTCAAATTTTCGGAATAAAGTCCTGAAACACCGTGTACATATATAAATATAGGTATAAAAAAATTCAAGGAACGGTGTTTAGATATCCAAACTAGATATTTAATTAAAACACGAAAAGGAATATTTTTGGGGGGATCTATCTCATACTCAAATTTTCGGAATAAAATCCTGAAACACCGTGTACATATATAAATATAGGTATAAATATATTCAAGGAAAGGTGTTTAGGTATCCAAACTAGATATTTAATTAAAACACGAAAAGGAATAATTTTGGGGGGATCTATCTCATACTCAAATTTTCGGAATAAAATCCTGAAACACCGTGTACATATATAAATATAGGTATAAATATATTCAAGGGACGGTGTTTAGGTATCCAAACTAGATATTTAATTAAAACACGAAAAGGAATATTTTTGGGGGGATCTATCGCATACTCAAATTTTCGGAATAAAATCCTGAAACACCGTGTACATATATAAATATAGGTATAAATATATTCAAGGAAAGGTGTTTAGGTATCCAAACTAGATATTTAATTAAAACACGAAAAGGAATAATTTTGGGGGGATCTATCTCATACTCAAATTTTCGGAATAAAATCCTGAAACACCGTGTACATATATAAATATAGGTATAAATATATTCAAGGGACGGTGTTTAGGTATCCAAACTAAAAATTTAATAAAAACACGAAAAGGAGTGTTTTTGGGGGGATCTATCGCCTACTAAAATTTTCGGAATAAAATCCTGAAACACCGTGTACATATATAAATATAGGTATAAAAATATTCAAGGAACGGTGTTTAGGTATCCAAACTAGATATTTAATTAAAACACGAAAAGGAATATTTTTGGGGGGGATCTATCGCATACTAAAATTTTCGGAATAAAATCCTGAAACACTGTGTACATATATAAATATAGGTATAAATATATTCAAGGGATGGTGTTTAGGTATCCAAACTAAATATTTAATTAAAACACGAAAAGGAGTGTTTTTGGGAGGATCTATCGCATACTCAAATTTTCGGAATAAAATCCTGAAACACCGTGTACATATATAAATATAGGTATAAATATATTCAAGGGACGGTGTTTAGGTATCCAAATTAAATATTTAATTAAAACACGAAAAGGAGTGTTTTTGGGGGGATCTATCGCATACTAAAATTTTCGGAATAAAGTCCTGAAACACCGTGTACATATATAAATATAGGTATAAAAAAATTCAAGGAACGGTGTTTAGATATCCAAACTAGATATTTAATTAAAACACGAAAAGGAATATTTTTGGGGGGATCTATTTCATACTCAAATTTTCGGAATAAAATCCTGAAACATTGTGTACATATATAAATATAGGTATAAAAAAATTCAAGGAACGGTGTTTAGATATCCAAACTAGATATTTAATTAAAACACGAAAAGGAATATTTTTGGGGGGATCTATCGCATACTCAAATTTTCGGAATAAAATCCTGAAACACCGTGTACATATATAAATATAGGTATAAATATATTCAAGGGACGGTGTTTAGGTATCCAAACTAAATATTTAATTAAAACACGAAAAGGAGTGTTTTTGGGGGGATCTATCGCATACTCAAATTTTCGGAATAAAATCCTGAAACACCGTGTACATATATAAATATAGGTATAAATATATTCAAGGGACGGTGTTTAGGTATCCAAATTAAATATTTAATTAAAACACGAAAAGGAGTGTTTTTGGGGGGATCTATCGCATACTAAAATTTTCGGAATAAAGTCCTGAAACACCGTGTACATATATAAATATAGGTATAAAAAAATTCAAGGAACGGTGTTTAGATATCCAAACTAGATATTTAATTAAAACACGAAAAGGAATATTTTTGGGGGGATCTATTTCATACTCAAATTTTCGGAATAAAATCCTGAAACATTGTGTACATATATAAATATAGGTATAAAAAAATTCAAGGAACGGTGTTTAGATATCCAAACTAGATATTTAATTAAAACACGAAAAGGAATATTTTTGGGGGGATCTATCGCATACTCAAATTTTCGGAATAAAATCCTGAAACACCGTGTACATATATAAATATAGGTATAAATATATTCAAGGGACGGTGTTTAGGTATCCAAACTAAATATTTAATTAAAACACGAAAAGGAGTGTTTTTGGGGGGATCTATCGCATACTCAAATTTTCGGAATAAAATCCTGAAACACCGTGTACATATATAAATATAGGTATAATTATATTCAAGGGACGGTGTTTAGGTATCCAAATTAAATATTTAATTAAAACACGAAAAGGAGTGTTTTTGGGGGGATCTATCGCATACTAAAATTTTCGGAATAAAGTCCTGAAACACCGTGTACATATATAAATATAGGTATAAAAAAATTCAAGGAACGGTGTTTAGATATCCAAACTAGATATTTAATTAAAACACGAAAAGGAATATTTTTGGGGGGATCTATTTCATACTCAAATTTTCGGAATAAAATCCTGAAACATTGTGTACATATATAAATATAGGTATAAAAAAATTCAAGGAACGGTGTTTAGATATCCAAACTAGATATTTAATTAAAACACGAAAAGGAATATTTTTGGGGGGATCTATCGCATACTCAAATTTTCGGAATAAAATCCTGAAACACCGTGTACATATATAAATATAGGTATAAATATATTCAAGGGACGGTGTTTAGGTATCCAAACTAAATATTTAATTAAAACACGAAAAGGAGTGTTTTTGGGGGAATCTATCTCATACTCAAATTTTCGGAATAAAATCCTGAAACACCGTGTACATATATAAATATAGGTATAAATATATTCAAGGAAAGATGTTTAGGTATCAAAACTGGTTATTTAATTAAAACACAAAAAGGAAAGTTTTTGGGGGGATCTATAGCATACTCAAATTTTCGGAATAAAATCCTGTAACACCGTGTACATATATAAATATAGGTATAAATATATTCAAGGAAAGGTGTTTAGGTATCCAAACTAGATATTTTAAAGAAAACATGAAAAAGAGGGTTTTTGGGCCATTCTATCGTATATTAAAATTTTCGGAATAAAATCCTGAAACACCGTGTACATATATAAATATAAGTATAAATATATTTAAAAAAAGGTGTTTAGGTGTCCAAACTGGATATTTAATTAAAACACGAAAAGGAATGTTTTTGGGGGGATCTAACGCATACTCAAATTTTCGGAATAAAATCCTGAAACACCGTGTACATATATAAATATAGGTATAAATATATTCAAGGAAAGGTGTTTAGGTATCCAAACTGGATATTTAATTAAAACACGAAAAGGAATGTTTTTTGGGGGATCTATCGCATACTCAAATTTTCGGAATAAAATCCTGAAACACCGTGTACATATATAAATATAGGTATAAATATATTCAAGGAAAGGTGTTTAGGTATCCAAACTGGATATTTAATTAAAACACGAAAAGGAATGTTTTTTGGGGGATCTATCGCATACTCAAATTTTTGGAATAAAATCCTGAAACACCGTGTACATATATAAATATAGGTATAAATATATTCAAGGAACGGTGTTTAGGTATCCAAACTGGAAATTTAATTAAAACACGAAAAGGAATGTTTTTGGGGGGATCTAACGCATACTCAAAATTTCGGAATAAAATCCTGAAACACCGTGTACATATATAAATATAGGTATAATTATATTCAAGGAACGGTGTTTAGGTATCCAAACTGGATATTTAATTAAAACACGAAAAGGAATATTTTTGGGGGGATCAATCGCATACTCAAATTTTCGGAAAAAAATCCTGAAACACCGTGTACATATAGAAATATAAGTATAAATATATTCAAGAAAAGGTGTTTAGGTACCCAAACTGGATATTTAATTAAAACACGAAAAGGAATGTTTTTGGGGGGATCTATCGCATACTCAAATTTTCGGAATAAAATCCTGAAACACCGTGTACATATATAAATATAGGTATAAATATATTCAAGGAACGGTGTTTAGGTATCCAAACTGGAAATTTTATTAAAACACGAAAAGGAATGTTTTTGGAGGGATCTATCGCATACTCAAATTTTCGGAATAAAATCCTGAAACACCGTGTACATATATAAATATAGGTATAAATATATTCAAGAAAAGGTCTTTAGGTATCCAAACTAGATATTTTAAAGAAAACATGAAAAGGAGGGTTTTTGGGCAATTCTATCGTATATTAAAATTTTCGGAATAAAATCCTGAAGCACCGTGTACATATATTAATATGAGTATAAATATATTCAAGGAGCGGTGTGTTCAGGTATTAAAACTATATATTTTAAAGAAAACATGAAAATGAGGGATTGAAACACCTTGTAATTATATATATATATATATATATATATATAGGAATAAATATATTCCAGGAAAGGTGCTTAGGCATCCAACTAGATATTTTAAAAATTTAAAGAAACCGGCCTGTCACTTTCATATATATACAGTAAGATATTCGAGCTTAGAATGTGACTTACTGATTCAAATATATTGAATGCGAGGGTGCAGTTAGATTCACATGATCCCTTTTATAGAATATAGAAAAGGGCAATCCTAGTACTTATTAAAAGTATCTTCAGATGCACGAAACAAGACCTAGAGACTACCTAGATCTTTTGTTTTGAAACTTGCGAAGTCCCTTACTATCCTGTATGTTGAAGGAGGGAAAGTTTTACATTTCGAAATATTAACAAAAAAAATTACACCCGAAAAAAATATTAAGAATTCAATCGATTATAGAAACTTAGAGTCTACCACAAACCTTTAGTCCTCGAACTACCCCGATCGAATGCTCACGTTAGGACACATATCTGAAACAATAGAAAAAGTACTGAAATTAGTGAAGTTTGTTACTTGCCTTAGTCCTAGCTTATGTAACGGTTAGAAATATTGGTTTTAAACAAAATTTCAATACAGAATTCCTGCATGTCTGCCCGTCAGTCCGTCTGTCTGTATTAGAGTGTAAAAGCAAAACCATGGATAACGATAGTGTTTCTTGAACGACTTCTAAGAAGTAATATATAAAATACAAGCTATGTTTTTGTACATCTATGCGTGTACAGAAGTATAATGAACAGTGCAAGTACTGATCAAGGGCTCAGTAAATATAGCGAGTATTTAAACAATTTAATTTGCAGTTAGAGGTCAATCCATTTCAAATCAACAAAGTTCAGATTAAAAGCTCGTTGACAGCTTGCAAACTAACTAACTGCTTTGTCAACGACCATAATTTGTCGATGTGAAATAGACGGATTCTAATAAGTTGTTACTTGTTGACTAACAAAACTGATTGTCACGGTTTGGTCGCATTCGAGGAGCTTCAATATAGAAATTAACTCACCGATAGTGTAGTCCATTC
This sequence comes from Nineta flava, assembly GCA_963920215.1. Lineage (NCBI taxonomy): Eukaryota > Metazoa > Arthropoda > Insecta > Neuroptera > Chrysopidae > Nineta > Nineta flava. The sequence goes on from OY986041.1 coordinate 473,482, forward strand.
ATCGCAGTCGTCATATTCCATTCCATACCCAGGGCACACAGAAACCGCACTTTGCACGATTCGCACTCAAATAATCACCAAAAAGCAAACGCTTTTTGGTGATTAAAGCAAACACTTCTTTACGACTCTAATCAGCACTTTTTAAAGTTTCACTAAGTTTTAAAAGCAATGACTCTACTGTAAGCTATTTTTAAGATTTTAAAGTTCATTCACAAATTTTCGCGATCGTGTTATCGCGCCGCGTGTAAACACGTTTTGACCGATAAGCTATGACTGGACCGTTAGCTATAATCGTCTTCGTTGGATGAGATATTTTGGACCTGAAAGGAAAAAACGAAAATATTAGATTACAAAAAAATGCAAAAGACAGGAAAAACCCTGTAAATCTTTATAATTACCTCGCGATTGTTCCCAATATTTGTTTATTTGTTGTTGTCCAGTGAAGTAGTAGGTAAAAATTAGCTGACCTCTTAGAAAATACTCGTGGAAAAAGAAACAAAGTTATTGAAAATCTAATCAATTTATCTTTGAGCTATTTCTGCACAAAAAAGGTCCTATCCAAAATTAATGAAGGTTAATTTTTTTTGATACCCCTCGAGATATTTGGCAGAGAAACGTTTTTCGTAACGATGATGCAATAAACTGTTAAACTGATCTTTAAAAGGGACAAAATGTGACGTCCAATATGTTAATAGAGGCCAACCTGAACCAAAGTTACTCCTTAGTTAATTTTGCAGAAAAAAGATCCCTAACAAAATTTACGCAGGACCAATAGTTCTCGATATGTACGACTGGAACCAAGTCAGAAAAACTGATTATCAGGTCCTTTCAGTTTCAATAATTTTTTTTTTTTTGCAAGCGCGATTTTGTCATGGAATTTTTGCCATGTTTTTAAATAGTGCCAAAACGAAGACAAACCTCTTGGAGTATTTTTTAAGAGGTCAACTTCCAGCCATAGTTCTCTGACTATTTACGTCCATCAGAGAATGGAGAGGAAATTAAAGTTGTGTCGGGGATCTGTAACAAATATAAAATTTTTAGTTAAAACTGTAAAAAATTTACAGTTTCGAGATAAACTTTGACAACTGACCCAACGATCCCCAAGCATAAACATTACTTCGCCGCCTTAGCTAGCCGAATAGAAGATACTTGCAATGGCACTCAGACCATAGTTCTTTGACAATTTAAGTCCATCAGAGAATGTGGCCAAACTTAAAGTTGTTTCAGGGATCTGTAACAAATATAAAATTTTTAGTCAAAACTGTAAAAAATTTACAGTTTCGAGATAAACTTTGACAACTGACCCAACGATCCCCAAGCATAAACATTACTTCGCCGCCTTAGCTAGCCGAATAGAAGATACTTGCAATGGCACTCAGACCATAGTTCTTTGACAATTTATGTCCATCAGAGAATGGGGCCAAACTTAAAGTTGTGTCGGGGATCTGTAACAAATACAAAATTTTTAGTTAAAACTGTAAAAAATTTACAGTTTCGAGATAAACTTTGATAACTGACCCAACGATCCCCAAGCATAAACATTACTTCGCCGCCTTAGCTAGCCGAATAGAAGGTACTTGGATATATGGAAAAACAGAAAAACGTTCGAGATTTTCTAAATCTGTAACAATGGAAATTTATTTTAAATTGGTGGAAATTAGTATTTAAGTAATAAATATTTTACGGAAATATACCTTTCAAAATCCTGTAAATTCCCAAAGTTTCCATATTTTTTCGAAGGTAATCTGTTGAAAGTAAAAGATTTTTAAATAATGGAAAACCAAATATAAATCATGGAAAACCACATTACGAATATTTCGTAAAGTGGTTTTAAACATACCTTCAAAACTTCCATAACCAGATCCATGTCCATAAAAAAGTACCTGAAAGGGAAAACCTAACCGGAAACCTAACCAGAACGATATATGTTTTAAAATATAAAATGTGGATAGTTCCAGCTGTCCTGTTTTATTGGATCCAAATAATGTCCCGCGCAAATCTGCCCAGGACTCAAAGACTGCCTATAAACTATCTTGCACTAATAATTGGTTAAAACCAGTTTGAACCAGGTCCTGTTTTTAAAATGATCCTAGATGAACTTGCCTTAATATACTCGTTCTCCAAATCATTAACTATGATAGGGACATGCGGAAAGACTCAAAACAGAAATCAATCAAAACAGAAATGCAAACAAATGATCAATTAGTAGATAAACGTTAAACACTGTGTGATCACTGGGAAATATACCGCAACAACAAAAAACTGGGGAAAAAACTTTTTAGAAATGCAGCCAAGAAGCTGCCGTCCCTCCCCTCGAAGCATTCTAACTAAACAGGATACAACTTCGAAAGTTGACCGGATTCAACTCCAAACATTATCACCATCGAAACCACCTGCAGATAATAAGACTCCACAATGGATCCATTATGTGCCCTGAGACTGTGCAACGAGGAGGAGGAAATATCCAGCTACATCATTTTTGCTGCGAACCATCAATCGATTACTCTAGATATTACATATTCGGTGTATCTCACGCCGAATAATATAAACCCTCATGAAAACCTGATAGGCATGCTCCTGGCTATACCCAAGATATGGAAGAAGCGAACTTCGCCAGACTGAACTGGAAGAAGGAGCACAAAGGACCACAAAGTCGATGTGCAATACATTCACCATACTCCAAGATTTATCTATCCACCTATCTAGGAAAAAATACGGGAGAAATTTGTTTGTAGTATTCACAATTTAAATACAAATTGATCCCGATAGCATCCTAATAAACTAACCCACAATTTATCGAATCTTTTTCGAACAGAACAAAAATTCAATTGCAAAACGCAGATCTCCATTTATTGTAATAAACCGTCTGTAAATTAATGATAGATTCTGGATTATATCGTGTCAAAAAAGTATTTATTCACATTTTAGATAAATAAACGATTTCCGTATAAAGTCACTGATTTTGATAACATTTTGTTTTTCGATGTGGACATTGAACACCGCATCATCGATGATGAATCAGTGAGGGAATCAACCTTTAGTTGAATTTATTATCGCCTGCGTGTAACAAATACCTATAACAACCCTTATGTTCATGTCGAACCTTCAAAAGTACATTTATTAATAGAAGATCATGCACAGAAGATCTATGAAAATTATCCATTCAAGACACTGGGAAAAAAAGAAAATCAACATTTTATTTAGTTGAGATTCATTATTTATTCAACAACTAATCTGGGATTGGGGGGGGGAGGGACTGGGACTGGGACTAAAGATTGCATTCTTTCGTATCCCTCCTGCCATAGTTTGAACCAATTCAATCTCTCAACGATCAGCAATCATTCACAATTCAATAGCTTTATTTTGAAGTCGAATAGTTCTACAGCTATCATCCAAATTTTCTAGTAGGATCATTTGATCAATTAAATTTAAAGTTTGTGGTACGATCATTTGAATGCGTTGGGAATTTGATGGTAAATTTTACCATAACGGTCGGTAAGAACTGTTTTTTTTTAATTCAGATTAATTGATTCATATAAAAATAAATTAATTGAAATTAATTAATTAATTCTTTAAATCAATATCAATAAAATTCAACAATAATAATACCTACTCGAAATACTTGGAATTTACTTTTTTCAATATTTGCAAATAAGTAACTTTTATTTGGCGAAATGACAAATTAAAATCGCAAAATTTTGAATAATAACAATTCGATCAACTGAATTAGAATTCATTATGTGTATTTATACTTTTTGTAAAATTGATTGAATAGATTTTAAGGACTTTGTTTTTGAAAATATCCGTATTCTTTGGACCATATTTGGATTGGATGTTCAATTAGTTTACGTGAAACTAATTTTATTTCAACGACTTGTAAAAACAACAATTCATTCTTTAATTTAACAAACGCAGTTTTTTCCATTTTTATGGTGATTAAAAAATCGATAGAATTTTACCAAAAAGTTTTGATGTCATAAAAACGAACATCAAAATATTTAAATTATAATACCAAATTAGGAATACCATTATTCCTGCATTACCAACGAATTGATCAACTTATACAATTGTAGGTACCCCCAACAAGTGCCAACTATTCGGACTACTAAAAGTAATTGTCCAGAATTTAAATGTAATTTTGAATTGAATATCTAAACTAAAAAGATTTATTTTATCACTTCAATTCCTTAATTGATTTTAAAAAATCCAATTTTATATCCATAATGTGGCTTCTATCACTCGCCCAAAAATAATTCTGGTCAAATAATATTACCCAAACAAAATCCCTGCGCAGATGATTTTACTTAGATAATTTGAAAGCTATATTTTGTGCACAAAGTTGAATTTAATAAAAGAACGTAGAAATTTCAAAATAATAAAATTCTTTTCGGTTCAGAATCTTGAATGCACAATTACATTCCACGTTCCGAGCAATGAATTTTAGCAGGAACACGTTAGCACTTCTACGGGTAACAACTGTATAAATTAATTAACATTTATCGACGATTTATAATGATCGTAAATCTGAAAATCGCTGCGTTTGTTTATTAAAGACACAAATTTTGTAACTAATCAAGTCAAATCGAACAAAATTGATTTTACATAAACCAATCAATTAAGACAACATACAAGACAAGTTTAGTCCCTAAAAAAATAGGAATATTTTGGAACAAAGACCCTAAAGCCTAAACCTAATCAACTTTATTAAAAGTTTAAAATATAATGACTTGTAATTAATTAATTAAACTGATGTTATAATTCTAAATTTCATTTTAATTTGTCATTACCTAACCAAATAAACATTACTGTCGCCGCTACTATTTAAAAACAATTAACCCAAACCCAAAATTTAAATGAATTTTAAAATAATATAGAAAAAAGTAAATTACGATTGTCGAGTATTAATTAATATAGTTGAAATAATTAATGTTGATTTCAATTAGAATCAACTCATTTGAATCAAATCATATGAATCAAATCAATTAAATCAGTTTCAAAGAATCAATTCATCTGAATAACAACAAAAAACCGTTATTAATGATCAACAAAATCGAACGTTGACAAATGACTGCACCACAATTTCAAATTTAATTAATTTGATAAAATAATGTAGAAAACAATTTTCTACATTAATTACCAGACAGTTAGATTTGATTGGCTGTAGAATTAATTATTCGAAAAACGAAGCTATTGAACTGTGAATGAAAGCTAATGGTTGTGAGATTGAATTGGCGAAAACTGTGGCCGGAATACGAATGCAATTTTTAGTCGTAGAATAATGAATCTAAACTAAAATGTCGATTTTCTCAGTTTATCCAGTTTCTCGAATGGATAATTTTCGTCTTCGGTGAAGGATCTTCATTAAATGAACTTTTGAAGGTTCATGAATGAAACATAAAGGTTGTTACATTTGTTACAGGCAGGGGATATTCAATACAACTAAAGGTTGCTTTACATTACTGATTCATCGCCGAAGCGGTGTTCAATGTTCGAAACACAAAACATACTGAATCGGTGACTTCATACAAAAATCGTTACCTTTTTATCTAAAATATGTATTTTCTCGACAAAACATTATATCCTGAAAATTCGATTTATATTTACATAAAATTTAAAACGCAAAATCATCCTTGATATTACAATGTCTGTCTCTGTTCTGCCTAAGAATCAAATATAATTGTAAGTTAGCCGGACTTGGCTACCAAAATCAATTGCATTTAAATCGTGAACATTGCCAAAAAAAGGTCCCACGTATTAAAATGACTACAACAATGATAGATAAATCTGGGGGTATGGTAAATATTACACTTCGACCTAATGGCACGTTCTGTTCCCTCTTCTATACTTCAGGCTGATGAGGTTAGCTACTCCCATATCTTGGCAATCCAGAAGCTTGATTATCATGTTTTCCTGTAGGTAATCGAGAGATTCGCAGTTAAAGATGGTGAATGGTACGTCATCCCCGCCGCACAGTCGGCATATAATAGATCCATTGTGTGTGTGAGTCCTTTTGTAGGTGCTTGCGCAGGTGATAATGTCTGATGGTGAATCCAGCTAACTAAGTGGTATCCTGTTCATGTTAACCTTTTGGATGCATTCCGAAACAGTACCTATATTCTCGAGTTTTTGTTGCGATTTATTTGCCAGTTATCACGATGTTCAAAGTCGATCCACTCGTTGGTCACATGTTTGTTCGCTGTTTTTCGAATTCCTAAAATATTCTATAATTCCCTCGTGTCCCTATCACATACCGTGAATGGTTTTGAGAAGGAGTATATTACGGGAAGTACATATGTGTTCATTTAAAAACAGGACCAGTGGATGTGCTGTTCATGAATTCAGAAATGCATAAACAGGGCATGACGTTATAAAATTAATAAATCAAATCAAATTAGAAATAATTTGATGCAAAATAATTTTTGAAAATTACCGAAATTTAGCAAATTTGACGAATCTCGATAACAAAATTAGGTAGAGTTGGACACTCATGATTATATGAATTCCAAATTTCCATATTATAGATCAAAGCTCCCTTAAATATCGACCATCAGCTTCTAGAAATCTGACGGACAAGACAAATTAACCGTACAAGACCCAAACTATACAAAGAATGAAAAATTCTTTTTTGAAAGAGTAATATAGAAAAGGGCAATTCTATAAGTTTTTTGAATGTAGCCATGAGTTTACGACTCACGACACAAACAGGACAATCAGTACCTAACATATAATATATTTTAAAACATTCGCGAGGGGAGAGAATGTATACATTCTTTAGGGGCCATGGCAGGTTCTAGCTTCTTAGGCCCAGAAGCTAGTACCTGGAAACCTGCGGTGGGCAGGGATCGGTTTCACTTTTCCCTGAAGCACTCCTGCGGACGCACGAGTACCCCCGCTACCCGAGAGCTTTGATGACGAATTTAATGAAGTTTAAAAAATATATAATCTATATCAATTGTTTGAAATGGAAAACTTAACCAACCTATAATATAACCTAAGGGCAACCATACTAACGCATACTAATGCATATATAGACGTTATAGTTTAAAATAAATAAAAAAAATATTCCAAAATAGTTTATTAGTTTATCCTAAAACTACCCACAAACCTTTACTCCTTAACCATTATCCAACTCATGTTCTTCAAAATTTGATCCAAACATTATTGCAATTGATTTTATTTGAAAGATCAGTTTAATTTTAAAATCGTTGCTGGTCGATAATCCATCAATAGCAGTCGTCAATCCATTGGATCACAGTCGCACAACTACACACTTATCTGATACATCCTGTATCAGATAACTATCTGGCCATTGTTCTCCAAATTTGTTGATTTTATCACAATAGGAATACTCAGGAACATAACTAAACTTGTTGGAGTTTATGGATTTACTCTTTTTGGTCTGATAATAAATTTCAGCCTCTGTTGAACAGTTTCAAGGTTTCAAAAATCTGTTAGGAAAAAAATAACCTATTTAAAAAAATTATCCTATGAACGTATTTTGAATTTAAAAAAAAAAACTATTCTGGTCGGCTGATTATCTGATCGGATTATAAACGTTGGGAAAGTTCACAAAATATTATTTAAAAAATATAATTTTGGAATACTTATTAAAACCAAATCAAAACATATGCAGAACATCGATTCAATTGATTGTATAAAAACTTTGAAAAGAACGGTACAAACTCACAGTAAAATCGACTAACTGTAGAAAGTATTATGAAAGTGTCATGAAAGTATTATGAAAAATTAATTTTGCCCCGATACGTCACTCTTGTTTTCAAGCATACTCTGAGAAAAGATATGGAACAATTTTACTTCACAAATTTTTAAAAAATATATACGAGTAGGTATGTATAGAAAATTTTATAATTTATAGTTGGATTAACAGATATTATATAATAATTCTTATAATTATAAAAATAATAATTGCTATAATTATTATTTAATATCGAATAAAACACAAAATTATAGTAAAAATAAAACAATTCATTAAAATCGCATAACGTTTTGTTAATTTTGCACTAAAACAAACTCTGAGAAAAAAAAACTATTGAACAAATTTTTCTTCAATAGTTAAATTTAAAAAAATGTAGAAAATATTATAATTAGTTCGATTAATTGATATTAAATAATAATTTATATAATTAAAATTACATAGAATTCACTTTTCAATCATTTAAAATTCATGAAAATGTTTGTTGTTTTTTTTAAATGTCAACTGACAATTCAACAGTGAATCGACTATTATCGTAAGTGATCGTTTATTGTCGTCAGGTAATCGAACCGACACAACAACACTGATTACACTACAACAACTTCTGCACGGGTTCGCGACTAACAACTTGCTTGCTGCATTCTGATTGGCCAATAGAAATATCACACCATCTGAATAAGACGCGCTATCTGAATAAATAAATGCAATATACCCGCCAAAAAAAATGTATTTTAATTTAAAAATATTAAAAATTATTAATATCATAAAATCACCAAATCATTTTTACGAATTTCCCATCATAGTGTTATGGAAAATTCGTACAAATTAGAAAAACGAGTAAAATATAAATAAAACACCTACTTGTATGCAGCTTCTATTTCTTACACAATAGATAGTTGGTCAGCCATATTGATAATTTTTGTTAATGATTTTTTTTTCTTCGATTATTTTAATTATTTGCTAATTATTTAAAAAATAAATTATTTACAAATTTCACTAAGCACATAGACAATGCCGGAATACAAAAAGATTTTACTATTTTCCAGTTTTTCCGCAAAAAAAAAAAGTTAATTGACGACGAAATGCAGTTCACGTGTTGTAGGTAAGAGTTCTGACTCGCTTCTGTTCATTCTGGTATATACAGGTGGTACCAACATTTTTTCTAGAGATTACATGAAATTTGTAATAGCTGTCCTTCTAAGAGTTTTTTCTTAAAATCAATATTTATCCAATTTTCCGAATATTTTCTTCAACTTTTTCATTAAAATTATCAATAAATATCATTAAATTAATATATTTTTAAGATGTTTTTTGTTAAACATCTTTGAATAAAAAAATATTTTTTTCTTAAAATTAATTTTGAATTACCACCAAAATCAAAACAGAAGACTGCTATTGTCAAAAAAAAAAAATTAATTCAATATATATATTTTACCAAAATATGATATAGGTAAACTCATATATACCTTTAAAATTTACAAAGATTTAATGAAACAGCATCCCATATTACCAATAAATATTCTTATGAAGTGATTTTGTCCCATATTTTTTAATCAAAATCCAATAATAAAATTCTTCCAATTTTGCAAAAGAATCATTAAAAACTTTGAGAATTCGATGAAATTCTCATTAAAAAGTACTCATTCCGAATATTAAGTACAATTATGCCATTTACAATAAGATTCAGACCCTTTTTCTTAATAAAATTACTTAATTTTATATTGGCCCTGTTGATCAAGCCATTGGTTTTTTGAATATTTTTACCCGTAAGATGTAAAATTTCTATCTAAAACTTTGTAAATATATCATTTAGGTCTATTTAAAGAAATTGTAATACCAGAATTCTCAATTGATTGTCTATTAAAGCAATGAGAAAGTTTGGGAAAACTGGTTATAAATTCGACACCTAATTATCTGAAATACGTAATTTCTACAGAAAAGACGTAAAATTTACCCCCAAAACTTTGTACATTAATTAGGTCAAATTAAAAAAATTATAATACTTAATTTCTCAATTTGTGATTTCAAAAAAGCATATGAGACAATTTGGGAAAACAGGGTACAAATTCAACACCTGTTTAAAGTAGTTTCATGTTAAAGAAATGAATATATTTATCGCATAAAATCCATTGAAACAGGATGTATGATATATGGCAATTGCGTTTTTAGGGACTCGACATAAAGCCTTATTTCTGAAGAAAAATTACAACTATGCTCAAAACTACATGAAAAACCAGCTCATTAATATTATACGCGCAGCGAGAAATCTAATAAAATAATATTCAACTCTGAAAAATTACAAGAATTTCCCTCCAGACCATTTAAAATTTATGAAAATATTGTGTTATCTAGAAACGAATCGAAGAAGACATTCAACGATCGAAATCGAAATCTTTGAATCCTATCTTTAAAAAAATCATTTGGTAAATTGTAAAAGATATTTATGTGAAATTTTCAAACTAGGAATGCTTTATTGATTGATACGACTCAATGAAATTCGAAAACTTCTTGAAAAATACAATCTTAAGCGATGCATTAGCAACGCCAAATATTACGACTATAAAGGAATAACGCTAATATTCATGAAAGTTATGAAAAAATTATTCTGAATCAAATTTATTTCGATTATAACTAAAAAATAAACCTTTTTTTTTATAGAAAACCGTTAATATTGCTCAAAATTATATGAAAAATAGCCATCAACGTAAATTAATAAATAAGAGAGTTCGATTTCGTTACGCTCTAAAATCTTTGGATGTCTACGCGTTCATGATTGTATAATTTATGTTTTCTAAAAGAAATTTCATAATTTCAGTGATTTTTAAACGTCGAAAATTTTTTGAAAAACGTTAAAACGTGAAAAAAAAGGAAAAAGATTGAAATAGAACACGTTCACAATGTGAAAACTTTATACATGCGTCTCTTAGCCGGAGACATCTCGCCTTCGGGTTACAGGCTGTTCTCAAGGAGGGCACAGAGGACCCCTTGGTCTAGGTGCTAGGGACCCATTTGCGGTACCCCTCTTTCTAATTATTATTATTCATACGTAGTTTTTTTTATCATAAATTTCAAAAAAATTTTACAAGATAAGGCCTTTAAAGCTTCACCTGCTACTAAACAAGTGTATTCTTTGTAAATAAATGTTGATAATGATAAAGCACTCAATATTTCCATATTCAATAAAACTTCTGAAATGACTTTCTGAAAAAGCAAACAATATAGTTAATCCTTAATAGGTTTTTGGAGCATTTATTTATGGCATGACATGACATAAGTGTATCATATAACTATAAGTCTATTCTATAAGGACCTAAGGTCCTAAGACCTAACTAGGTAATCTTTTAATAAAGATTTGTCCTTTGTTCAATTTGACTTTTCTTAAATAAAGGATCTTTTTGAAAAATATCTTCGCAGCCAATAGAATTTCAAGCCTGTACTTTGTTTCCAAAAATCAGACAATATACCAAATTCTTAATAAAAAAGGACTTTTTTTCGATTTGAAACCAATCATCCTTCATCCTTCGTCAACTTTCTTTTATAAATAATCAAAAAGAACATAGGTAGGTACAAATCTTTTTTTTACATAATTTGAACTATTGATAATTGCAGGTCATAACTTTAAAAATCCTTTATAAAGTATATAGGTAAAGGATAAGTCCAGTCCAGTCCACAACAAATTTTGAAAGTTAATTTTGATTCGTATATACAAGTAGGTAGGTAGATAGGTAGATAGGTACCTACCTACTTCTAATTGTGTTGGTAACGCTAAATAATATGTTGGCATCGATCTATAGAAGCAAACTGATCATGGAATTTATAAATACCTTTCTATGCTATCGAATACAAATTTGGTGGGAGCGTTGTGCAAAAAATATGGCAAGTATTTATTTTCAAAGAACTAGAGTGAAATATACGCTGCAGTCGCTTAAATGAACGCACTAGAAATGCAAAAATGTATGAAATTGTTGATTGTGTGCTTTATGTACGTTGAACAATACTTCATCTGCAGCTTTTATACAATGAACACTATTTTATAATTTTGTACATTTAGGTTTCTATCTACTAAATTATATTTTGATATAATCTTAAACTTTGCTTACAAATCTTAGACTTTGCTTGATTCCCCTTGGTGTAAATCCATTAGGTACTAAATCCATTACGATGAGTTTTTTCATGATTTCGACGGTCATCGTTCAGTTATTATTATTATAAGAAATAGATGGACATCAACTTACAAAATTTATTTACAAACTTCAGTCAACGAAAAGAAAATCACATTATTTGTTTTGTGGGAAAATGTAAATGAATATTTAGAACTGCAAGTGTAGACTTGTAGAATGTAGACTGTAAAATGTTGAGCAATGTGATCTGTGTAGAGGCTTGTCACTAGCTTGTGAACGCCTTGCTTGTCTGAACACGTTAAACGTTATACGTTAAAACACGGAGTTCAGTGTTGGTTGGTTCTGTTCTCTGTCAATCCAACTCCAACTCTCACTTTCCAATGAACAGATAGTTAGTTCTATTCGTTATATCAAAGATATCAATAAGTGTTCATTAATTAATAGTGATACAAATATGAAATACCCTGACAAACATACATCATAAAATATACCAATCATTTTATCAAAACTTGCTCCTTACCTACATAGATTTCGCTACTCCACTTTTCAAGTCAAGTCATCAATACTATTTGTATGCGTTCAAACTTTGCCCCCTCCTCCTCACACATATATGTTTTTGGTGGTCGGATAAAATATAGTCCGATTTGTTCTTCATCACTAAATTTTATGCGTTTCTTAATGTTAACATTCAAGATCATAAACTTAAATAAAGCTCAAATTTCCATATAAATTGCTGAAATATAAAAAAATTACTACAGTTTCCAAAAACTATCCCATTAATTTACCAAGAAATTCAATTTTGGGTCCACTTTTATTTAAATAACTTTTAAAATGAGGACTTCTAAACTTAAAGGCTGTAAAAAACAAAACAAGTCAATACCATAATAATATCATGAAACTGAAAATGTTGTCTTAAACTAACAAAAGAATCAGATCAGAGGGGCGGTTTTTCAATATAAATGACATTCTTGTATCATAAAAAATCCTTGCAACCCTAAGTTTGTCCTTTATTCAATTTAAATTTTAAAATATGAGACCCTTTTTGAAAGTGATTAGGTCTTAGATCTTCCCAGCCAATAGAATTCCATTCCAAGTCTTTTCTTTAAAATCCAATCCAATCAAAAAACAACAAATAGAGTATTACCTAGATCCTAAATCCTTAATCATGGATTATATTTAACCTTAACCTAATGGATTATATTTGTGATTTAAACCAATCATCTCTCATGTTATTAGGTATCCTTTATTTTACAATGATAAAAGGACAAATTTAAGTAACAGTATCCTAGGACCTAGTTCACATGATGATTTTTCATTATTTGTATGGCTTTGAAAGTGTAATTTCTCCTGAACACATTATTAGGTACCTAAGTGGCATTTCTACAATCAAGAGAATTTAGTTTGATTATTATATTTTAATCCACAATTTAAGCACCAAACGAGATCAAATTCACTCTCTCCCTACTTTTGTTCCGTTTGATAGAAAGAATTCAATCCCAAAATGAAGGGGACTTCTTTTAGGAATTATAATATATCCGATATAAAACCAGTTTCCCCTATTTCATCTTTTTATTAAGCCTTTTATCTATTTATCAATTACAAATTTGTCCATATATTTACTGTTTATTTTCGGAGCTTTCTTTCATCTTAACCAATAAGTACCTTATTTTGTATAACTCCATTGTTATGGCCTACCTAATCCAGAATCTAGATTTCCAGAACATATTCTTGCGTTCTTCAAATTACTTGCTTTTGGATATAATTCCTGCAGGATACTAAAAAATAAAATAATATTTGTTTTATACTTTTACCATATTTGGACGAAATGGGCAAAACTAACCGCATCCTAACAAAAATTTAAAGACAAAAAATATTCCTAGTTTTCATAAACTCAGTATAGGTGCCTACATTGGATATTTAAACATTTAAAACATTTATTTGTTATTTTTACATGTTTTGGTTCAAACTTGGTAGGTAGGTATAGATCGTTGGGAACGACTCAAACTTGGTACACATTGTTTGATAGCGCGTCTAATAGAGATATCGATTTTTTCTCTTTAAAAATTTCAATTTGTACCTATACTTGAAAAATTGTTAAGAACACATTATGAAAATTAGCGGTTCCGAGAGTAACTTTATCCTTTCAAAATATGAATAGTGGCAGAGCTTCTTAGCCTTACGCAGGATGAAGTTCAAACTAACAGGCTCACAGGCTCATCTAGAGGGAGCTTCCTAACATTATTTTGTTGTAGAAAATCAATCAAAATATTTTTTAGATGTTTTTGTAAATAAACTTTGTAACAAACTTTAATTTCGAGTAGGCGTAGATTCCAGCTACCATCCAGGTAATCAATTACAACCAAATTTTATCAACTGTTCAAAATTGATTGCAGCCATAAAGTTTATGATACCTACGATCAGCTTAAAGTCTTAAATAATGGCGGTACCTCTTTTAATTTTTACAGTCAATTTGTGCCCACCTATATATATATATATGACGAACGGACGTCGTTTATTTCCAGCAGGTGATTGATAAATATTTTAGAGTAGAACTTTTTAAACTAATTTTCCATATTTATGTAATAGGTACCTTTGTATTGAATTCTTAATAGTCGAAGTAAAGCTGTCATGTTGTCCTGCTGTATATTTATTTATAAAATCAAGCTTTTAAATTCCATAACCACAAATTTTATAAAAAGTATTTTGCAACTTCTGTCATATTTTTCCAATTTTTTATATCTAAACGCTGTAGAAGAAACAAACTTTTAAGCTCCGTATATAAATAAATTTTAAATTGAATTTTACTTACCATGCATGTACTTTTTGCTTGGAACAACTCGTTACCAAAAGAAGTATATTAGTTTTCAACCGAGCACTATAGTTTTTGTCACAATATCTGAAATATATGTAGATGAACGACTTTTAGTGCGGTGGCCCAAAAACACTCAAACCCGACCAACTCGGGGTGGTATCGGTATGGCCGATGAAGTGACAGATTGTAGTAGATAGGTACCTTTTTTGCACAGTTTTTCGGCAATTAACTGTTATTAACCATTGACCATTTAACCATTTTTGATTCCTTAATATTTTTTCAGTTCATTGAAATAAATGTTCAGAGCCATTTTGTAGGAAATAAAAATGCTCACATTTTTTGTTTGAACAATTTTTTCATAGCGTCTGATGATCAGAAGAACTTATCGAATTCGTTACACAAACACGAAACTTAAATTTTTTGGGACGTTAACGGTTTACTGAACAATCGTGCAGTGACAAACTTGTAGAACGTGGGCCTCTGTTAACATCCCGTCATGTAGGCATCAGTCGAAATTTATTTTAAATTTTAAATATTAGTTTAAAAACTTAGTTAGGTACACATTTATAATTAAAACAATTACATTTTTGAAAACAATACTGATCACCATTTTAAAACAGTTCGCCCACTAATCACTATATTTATATGTTCACACATCCGATTACATCAAGAGACTGCATGAGAATGAATTGAATGACTATTAACAGTATTAACTGCCTGCCATTACAAGTTGTAGTCTTGATTCATTGCTAGTCCGTGTGTGTAGTTTCCATTCTATACATATATTGTGAGAATTTAATTTGATGTTGATCACATCACCAGACAGACTGCAAGACAGACTGACTTTATTTGATACAAATATAAATAACAATTTTATCTTGTTTTTGTTTGTAACATTATTTTAAATTTAAATTTCAATAATATTGGAATCATCTAATCCAAGCTAAATTGAACAGTTCCAAAGTTATTCACGTTGAAAGTCAATTTTAGATATAAATTCAAGGTTCAATGATTCGAACATCTAAAATCATTTGAAATTTGTTCGCTTTAAGGTGCTATAAAACTCCTCCAAAGATAGCTAATTCAAATTGTAAACGTTTCTTAGATCAAATTATTCGTTTAGAAAAGCTGTTATAAAAACGCTTTCATGTAACTGAAACAATTGGTTGTTACACTTCTTGAGTGGTGTAAGTAACCCTTCGCAGTTGCACCCCATAAATAGATTCAATTTATTAAAAGTCATGTTGGCCAAATTCGTGTGTAGTCAAAACGATGGCCAAACTGTCTAAATGCATTTAAATTTACAATTGACTAGATTTAAAACGCAATTTAAATTTAATAGATTCTGAGTTAAACAAGAAGTTCGTTGACCCTTAGTTAAAGTAAAATGTCAAGATTTATATGCAACCGTCTAAATACATTTGTGCGGCTAGCAATATTATAGTTTTCAAAAATTAATATGTAGGTAAGGTGTGAGTAAATTTTTAAGTAAGATAATGATTTTATTATCTTTATCGAAATCTTGGAATAAAGTTACCATCCTCACTGTGGGTCCTTTCGCATATTAGGAGTCTAGTTAATGAAGTAGTTGAGAACACTCATATTTAAAATATGGTTCATCTTTAGTCAACATCCAAATGTGACCAAGAAAATGAAAACAAATTAAATACTTTGGCTATTAATAATACATTTGCCATGCAGTTTGTACTATGGGCCACCGAAAATGTGCCCTTTTTTTCAAAATTGTAGAGTATTTTTGTGCCTTATTCTTTCGGTTTGTGGGAAAATGTTTCGAATAAAAGTTGGTAGTATATTTATAATGAACTATTATCCGAAAGATTTTCTCAAAAACCGAATGATTAAGGGGGTTCTTGGTACAAAACCTCAGCTCTTTGACTTTACACAACAAAACGTAATTCCACGATTAATTGTAGAAGAAGTAATCTTACGTCCCCAAATAATAATACATTATTTCAATTTTCAATTTCAGCATAAACATCAAAAAAATTACCAACACAGCACTTTTATACACTACTTTGTATTTTTATACATTTGTGTATGTGTGTGTATAAAGTAAAATATACAATACACGCATTAATAATGAACTCGGTATATACCAGGTATTTAAGAAATTGACTCAATAAGTTGTTATTTTCACTAGTTTTTTTTATTAAAATTCGCTTTAGTAAATAGATACACAACCAACCATCTTCCAAAAAAAATACAAATTCATTCCATTATTTAAATGTAACAGTTAACTGGAATATAATTTACATAACTTTCTTTAAAATCATTCCAAGAAAACTGTTGAAATATCCATCGGCAAATGGGGTCGAAATTAAGGTTGTGTAAGGGATCTGCAATTAAAAATACCAACTTGTAAAAATATAAAAAAAAACTTTTACTGTTGCAAGATCAATTTTATTACTGACCCCAAATTAGAAACTTCTCTTCGGGTGCTCTCATTCCAAGAAAATTGTTGAAATATCCATCGGCAAATGGGGTCCACATTAAAGTTGTTTCAGGGATCTGTAACAAATACAAAATTTTTAGTTAAAAATGTATCAAATTTACAATTTCGAGATAAACTTTGACAACTGACCCAACGATCCCCAAGCATAAACATTACTTCGCCGCCTTAGCTGTTGAATAGAAGATACTTGCAATGGCACTCAGACCATAGTTCTTTGACAATTTATGTCCATCAGAGAATGGGGCCAAACTTAAAGTTGTGTCGGGGATCTGTAACAAATACAAAATTTTTAGTTAAAACTGTAAAAAATTTACAGTTTCGAGATAAACTTTGATAACTGACCCAACGATCCCCAAGCATAAACATTACTTCGCCGCCTTAGCTAGCCGAATAGAAGGTACTTGGATATATGGAAAAACAGAAAAACGTTCGAGATTTTCTAAATCTGTAACAATGGAAATTTATTTTAAATTGGTGGAAATTAGTATTTAAGTAATAAATATTTTACGGAAATATACCTTTCAAAATCCTGTAAATTCCCAAAGTTTCCATATTTTTTCGAAGGTAATCTGTTGAAAGTAAAAGATTTTTAAATAATGGAAAACCAAATATAAATCATGGAAAACCACATTACGAATATTTCGTAAAGTGGTTTTAAACATACCTTCAAAACTTCCATAACCAGATCCATGTCCATAAAAAAGTACCTGAAAGGGAAAACCTAACCGGAAACCTAACCAGAACGATATATGTTTTAAAATATAAAATGTGGATAGTTCCAGCTGTCCTGTTTTATTGGATCCAAATAATGTCCCGCGCAAATCTGCCCAGGACTCAAAGACTGCCTATAAACTATCTTGCACTAATAATTGGTTAAAACCAGTTTGAACCAGGTCCTGTTTTTAAAATGATCCTAGATGAACTTGCCATAATATACTCGTTCTCCAAATCATTAACTATGATAGGGACATGCGGAAAGACTCAAAACAGAAATCAATCAAAACAGAAATGCAAACAAATGATCAATTAGAGGATAAACGTTAAACACTGTGTGATCACTGGGAAATATACCGCAACAATGACAAAAAACTGGGGAAAAAACTTTTTAGAAATGCAGCCAAGAAGCTGCCGTCCCTCCCCTCGAAGCATTCTAACTAAACAGGATACAACTTCGAAAGTTGACCGGATTCAACTCCAAACATTATCACCATCGAAACCACCTGCAGATAATAAGACTCCACAATGGATCCATTATGTGCCCTGAGACTGTGCAACGAGGAGGAGGAAATATCCAGCTACATCATTTTTGCTGCGAACCATCAATCGATTACTCTAGATATTACATATTCGGTGTATCTCACGCCGAATAATATAAACCCTCATGAAAACCTGATAGGCATGCTCCTGGCTATACCCAAGATATGGAAGAAGCGAACTTCGCCAGACTGAACTGGAAGAAGGAGCACAAAGGACCACAAAGTCGATGTGCAATACATTCACCATACTCCAAGATTTATCTATCCACCTATCTAGGAAAAAATACGGGAGAAATTTGTTTGTAGTATTCACAATTTAAATACAAATTGATCCCGATAGCATCCTAATAAACTAACCCACAATTTATCGAATCTTTTTCGAACAGAACAAAAATTCAATTGCAAAACGCAGATCTCCATTTATTGTAATAAACCGTCTGTAAATTAATGATAGATTCTGGATTATATCGTGTCAAAAAAGTATTTATTCACATTTTAGATAAATAAACGATTTCCGTATAAAGTCACTGATTTTGATAACATTTTGTTTTTCGATGTGGACATTGAACACCGCATCATCGATGATGAATCAGTGAGGGAATCAACCTTTAGTTGAATTTATTATCGCCTGCGTGTAACAAATACCTATAACAACCCTTATGTTCATGTCGAACCTTCAAAAGTACATTTATTAATAGAAGATCATGCACAGAAGATCTATGAAAATTATCCATTCAAGACACTGGGAAAAAAAGAAAATCAACATTTTATTTAGTTGAGATTCATTATTTATTCAACAACTAATCTGGGATTGGGGGGGGGGAGGGACTGGGACTAAAGATTGCATTCTTTCGTATCCCTCCTGCCATAGTTTGAACCATTTCAATCTCTCAACGATCAGCAATCATTCACAATTCAATAGCTTTATTTTGAAGTCGAATAGTTCTACAGCTATCATCCAAATTTTCTAGTAGGATCATTTGATCAATTAAATTTAAAGTTTGTGGTACGATCATTTGAATGCGTTGGGAATTTGATGGTAAATTTTACCATAACGGTCGGTAAGAACTGTTTTTTTTTAATTCAGATTAATTGATTCATATAAAAATAAATTAATTGAAATTAATTAATTAATTCTTTAAATCAATATCAATAAAATTCAACAATAATAATACCTACTCGAAATACTTGGAATTTACTTTTTTCAATATTTGCAAATAAGTAACTTTTATTTGGCGAAATGACAAATTAAAATCGCAAAATTTTGAATAATAACAATTCGATCAACTGAATTAGAATTCATTATGTGTATTTATACTTTTTGTAAAATTGATTGAATAGATTTTAAGGACTTTGTTTTTGAAAATATCCGTATTCTTTGGACCATATTTGGATTGGATGTTCAATTAGTTTACGTGAAACTAATTTTATTTCAACGACTTGTAAAAACAACAATTCATTCTTTAATTTAACAAACGCAGTTTTTTCCATTTTTATGGTGATTAAAAAATCGATAGAATTTTACCAAAAAGTTTTGATGTCATAAAAACGAACATCAAAATATTTAAATTATAATACCAAATTAGGAATACCATTATTCCTGCATTACCAACGAATTGATCAACTTATACAATTGTAGGTACCCCCAACAAGTGCCAACTATTCGGACTACTAAAAGTAATTGTCCAGAATTTAAATGTAATTTTGAATTGAATATCTAAACTAAAAAGATTTATTTTATCACTTCAATTCCTTAATTGATTTTAAAAAATCCAATTTTATATCCATAATGTGGCTTCTATCACTCGCCCAAAAATAATTCTGGTCAAATAATATTACCCAAACAAAATCCCTGCGCAGATGATTTTACTTAGATAATTTGAAAGCTATATTTTGTGCACAAAGTTGAATTTAATAAAAGAACGTAGAAATTTCAAAATAATAAAATTCTTTTCGGTTCAGAATCTTGAATGCACAATTACATTCCACGTTCCGAGCAATGAATTTTAGCAGGAACACGTTAGCACTTCTACGGGTAACAATTGTATAAATTAATTAGATTTAATTACTATAAATGGATCCGAATTGATATTCAATCCAGGAACCATAACATTTACCGACGATTTATAATGATCGTAAATCTGAAAATCGCTGCGTTTGTTTATTAAAGAAACAAATTTTGTAACTAATCAAGTCAAATCGAACAAAATTGATTTTACATAAACCAATCAATTAAGACAACATACGAGACAAGTTTAGTCCCTAAAAAAATAGGAATATTTTGGAACAAAGACCCTAAAGCCTAAACCTAATAAACTTTATTAAAAGTTTAAAATATAATGACTTGTAATTAATTAACTGATGTTATAATTCTAAATTTCATTTTAATTTGTCATTACCTAACCAAATAAACATTACTGTCGCCGCGACTATTTAAAAACAAAAAAACAATTAACCCAAACCCAAAATTTAAATGAATTTTAAAATAATATAGAAAAAAGTAAATTACGATTGTCGAATATTAATTAATATAGTTGAAATAATTAATGTTGATTTCAATTAGAATCAACTCATTTGAATCAAATCAAATGAATCAAATCAATTAAATCAGTTTCAAAGAATCAATTCATCTGAATAACAACAAAAAACCATTATTAATGATCAACAAAATCGAACGTTGACAAATGACTGCACCACAATTTCAAATTTAATTAATTTGATAAAATAATGTAGAAAACGATTTTCTACATTAATTACCAGACAGTTAGATTTGATTGGCTGTAGAATTAATTATTCGAAAAACGAAGCTATTGAACTGTGAATGAAAGCTAATGGTTGTGAGATTGAATTGGCGAAAACTGTGGCCGGAATACGAATGCAATTTTTAGTCGTAGAATAATGAATCTAAACTAAAATGTCGATTTTCTCAGTTTATCCAGTTTCTCGAATGGATAATTTTCGTCTTCGGTGAAGGATCTTCATTAAATGAACTTTTGAAGGTTCATGAATGAAACATAAAGGTTGTTACATTTGTTACAGGCAGGGGATATTCAATACAACTAAAGGTTGCTTTACATTACTGATTCATCGCCGAAGCGGTGTTCAATGTTCGAAACACAAAACATACTGAATCGGTGACTTCATACAAAAATCGTTACCTTTTTATCTAAAATATGTATTTTCTCGACAAAACATTATATCCTGAAAATTCGATTTATATTTACATAAAATTTAAAACGCAAAATCATCCTTGATATTACAATGTCTGTCTCTGTTCTGCCTAAGAATCAAATATAATTGTAAGTTAGCCGGACTTGGCTACCAAGATCAATTGCATTTAAATCGTGAACATTGCCAAAAAAAGGTCCCACGTATTAAAATGACTACAACAATGATAGATCATTCTGGGGGTATGGTAAATATTACCTTTCGACCTAATGGCACGTTCTGCTCCCTCTTCTAAACTTCAGGCTGACGAGGTTAGCTCGTCGCATATCTTGGCAATCCAGAAGCTTGATTATCATGTTTTCCTGTAGGTAATCGAGAGATTCGCAGTTAAAGATGGTGAATGATACGTCCTCCCCGCCGCACAGTCGGCATATAATAGATCCATTGTGTGTGTGAATCCTTTTGTAGGTGCTTGCGCAGGTGATAATGTCTGATGGTGAATCCAGCTAACTAACTAAGTGGTATCCTGTTCATGTTAACCTTTTGGATGCATTCCGAAACAGTACCTATATTCTCGAGTTTTTGTTGCGATTTATTTGCCAGTGATCACGATGTTCAAAGTCGATCCACTCGTTGGTCACATGTTTGCTCGCTGTTTTTCGAATTCCTAAAATATTCTATAATTCCCTCGTGTCCCTATCACATACTGTGAATGGTTTTGAGAAGGAGAATATTATGGGAAGAACATCTGTGTTCAATTAAAAACAGGACCAGTGGGTGGGCTGTTTTTTTAATGTAGCCATGAGTTCACGACTCACGACACAAACAGGACATTCAGTACCTAACATATAATATATTTTAAAACATTCGCGAGGGGACAGAATGTATACATTCTTTAGGGGCCAAGGCAGGTTCTAGCTTCTTGGACCCAGAAGCTAGTACCTGAAAACCTGCGGTGGGCAGGGATCGGTTTCACTTTTCCCTGAAGCACTCCTGCGGACGCACGAATACCCCCGCTACCCGAGAGCTTTGATGACGAATTTAATGAAGTTTAAAAAAATATAATCTATGTCATCAATTGTTTGAAATGGAAAACTTAACCAACCTATAATATAACCTAAGGGCAACCATATTAGCAATGCATACAGACGTTATAGTTTAAAATAAAAATAAAAACAATTCCAAAATAGTTTATCCTAAAACTACCCACAAACCTTTAGTACTTAACAATTATCCAACCCATGTTCTTCAAAATTTGATCCAAACATTGCAATTTGTTTTATTTGAAAGGTCAGTTTAATTTTAATTTTACATTTGTATTTACAATTGCCTATATTTAAAATTCAATTTAAATTTAATAGATTCTGAGTTAAACAAGAAGTTCGTTGACCCCAAATTAAAGTAAAATGTCAAGATTTATATGCAACAGTCTAAATACATTTGTATATACAATTGCCTATATTTAAAACTCAATGTAAACTTAACAGATTCTGAGTTAAACGGGAAGGTGGTTGACCCTTGAAGTAAAAAGTCAAGATTTATATGCAACCGTCTAAATACATTTGTATTAAAAATTGCCTATATTTAAAACTAAATTTAAATTTATTAGATTCTGAGTTAAACAAGAAGTTCGTTGACCCTTACTTAAAGTAAAATATCAAGATTTATATACAACCGTCTAAATACATTTGTATTTACAATTGCCTATATTTAAAACTCAATATAAACTTAACAGATTCTGAGTTAAACGAGAAGGTTGTTGACCCTTAAAGTGAAAAGTCAAGATTTTTTATACAACCGTCTAAATACACTTGTGAAGAAAAAAATGAAAAAGGGGGTTTTTGAGGAGATCTATCGCATATTCCAATTTTCGGAATAGAACCCTGAAACACCGTGTACATAAATAAATATAGGTATAAATACATTCAAGGAGCGTTGTTTAGATATCCAAACTAGATATTTTAAAGAAAACATGAAAAGGAGTGTTTTTGGGCAATTTTATCGCGTTTCAAATTTTTGGAATAAATTCCTGAAACACGGTGTACATATATAAATATAATTTTAAATATATTCAAGGAACGGTGTTTAGGTATCCAAACAAGAAATTTAAAGAAAACACGAGGAGGAGTCTTTTTGGGGAGATCTATCACATACTCAAATTTTCGGAATAAAATCCTGAAACACCGTGTACATAAATATAAGTATAAAAATATTCAAGGAACGGTGTTAAGGTATCCAAACTAGATATTTAATTAAAACACGAAAAGGATTATTTTTGAGGGGATCTATCTCATACTAAATTTTCCGGAATAAAATCCTGAAACACCGTGTACATATATAAATCAAGGTATAAATATATTCAAGGAAAGGTGTTTAGGTATCCAAACTAGATATTTAATTAAAACGCGAAAAGGAATGTTTTTGGGGGGATCTATCGCTTATTCAAATTTTCGGAATAAAATCCTGAAACACCGTGTACATATATAAATATAGGTATAAATATATTCAAGGAAAGGTGTTTAGGTATCCAAACTTAATATTTAATTAAAACACGAAAAGGAATGTTTTTGGGGGGATCTATCGCATACTCAAATTTTCGGAATAAAATCCTGAAACACCGTGTACATATAAAAATATAGGTAGAAATATATTCAAGGAGCGGTGTTTAGGTATCCAAACTAGATATTTTAAAGAAAACATGAGAAGGAGGGTTTTTGGGCAATTCTCTCGCGTTTCAAATTTTCGGAATAAAATCCTGAAACACCGTGTACATATATAAATCAAGGTATAAATATATTCAAGGAAAGGTGTTTAGGTATCCAAACTAGATATTTAATTAAAACACGAAAAGGAATATTTTTGGGGGGATCTATCTCATACTCAAATTTTCGGAATAAAATCCTGAAACACCGTGTACATATATAAATATAGGTATAAATATATTCAAGGAACGGTGTTTAGGTTTCATAACTAGATATTTAATTAAAACACGAAAAGGAATATTTTTGGGGGGATCTTTTGCATACTAAAACTTTCGGAATAAAATCCTGAAACACCGTGTACATAAATAAATATAGGTATAAATATATTCAAGGGACGGTGTTAAGGTATCCAAACTAGATATTTAATTAAAACACGAAAAGGATTTTTTTTGGGGGGATCTATCTCATACTAAAATTTTCGGAATAAAATCCTGAAACACCGTGTACATATAAAAATATAGGTAGAAATATATTCAAGGAGCGGTGTTTAGGTATCCAAACTAGATATTTTAAAGAAAACAAGAAAAGGAGGGTTTTTGGGCTATTTTATCGCGTTTCAAATTTTTGGAATAAATTCCTGAAACATGGTGTACATATATAAATATAATTATAAATATATTCAAGGAACGGTGTTTAGGTATCCAAACTAGATATTTAAAAAAAACACGAAAAAGAGTGTTTTTGGGGAGATCTATCGCATACTGAAATTTTCGGAATAAAATCCTGAAACACCGTGTACATATATAAATATAGGTATAATTATATTCAAGGAACGGTGTTTAGGTATACAAACTGGATATTTAATTAAAACACGAAAAGGAATGTTTTTGGGGGGATCTATCGCATACTCAAATTTTCGGAATAAAATCCTGAAACACCGTGTACATATATAAATATAGGTATAAATATATTCAAGGAAAGGTGTTTAGGTATCCAAACTGGATATTTAATTAAAACTCGAAAAGGAATGTTTTTGGGGGGATCTATCGTATACTCAAATTTTCGGAATACTATCCTGAAACACCGTGTACATATATTTATATAGGTATAAATATATTCAAAGAACGGTGTTTAGGTATCCAAACTGGATATTTAATTAAAACATGAAAAGGAATATTTTTGGGGGGATCTATCGCATATTCAAATTTTCGGAATGAAATCCTGAAACACCGTGTACATATATAAATATAGGTATAAATATATTCAAGGAAAGGTGTTTAGGTGTCCAAACTGGATATTTAATTAAAACACAAAAAGGAAAGTTTTTGGGGGGATCTATCGCATACTCAAATTTTCGGAATAAAATCCTGAAACACCGTGTACATATATTTATATAGGTATAAATATATTCAAAGAACGGTGTTTAGGTATCCAAACTGGATATTTAATTAAAACATGAAAAGGAATATTTTTGGGGGGATCTATCGCATATTCAAATTTTCGGAATGAAATCCTGAAACACCGTGTACATATAGAAATATAGGTATAAATATATTCAAGGAAAGGTGTTTAGGTGTCTAAACTGGATATTTAATTAAAACACGAAAAGGAATGTTTTTGGGGGGATCTATCGCATACTCAAATTTTTGGAATACTATCCTGAAACACCGTGTACATATATAAATATAGGTATAAATATATTCAAGGAAAGGTGTTTAGGTATCCAAACTGGATATTTAATTAAAACACGAAAAGGAATGTTTTTTGGGGGATCTATCGCATACTCAAATTTTTGGAATAAAATCCTGAAACACCGTGTACATATATAAATATAGGTATAAATATATTCAAGGAACGGTGTTTAGGTATCCAAACTGGAAATTTAATTAAAACACGAAAAGGAATGTTTTTGGGGGGATCTATCGCATACTCAAATTTTCGCAATAAAATCCTGAAACACCGTGTACATATATAAATATAGGTATAAATATATTCAAGGAAAGGTGTTTAGGTATCCAAACTGGATATTTAATTAAAACACGAAAAGGAATGTTTTTTGGGGGATCTATCGCATACTCAAATTTTTGGAATAAAATCCTGAAACACCGTGTACATATATAAATATAGGTATAAATATATTCAAGGAACGGTGTTTAGGTATCCAAACTGGAAATTTAATTAAAACACGAAAAGGAATGTTTTTGGGGGGATCTATCGCATACTCAAATTTTCGGAATAAAATCCTGAAACACCGTGTACATATATAAATATAGGTATAAATATATTCAAGGAAAGGTGTTTAGGTATCCAAACTGGATATTTAATTAAAACTCGAAAAGGAATGTTTTTGGGGGGATCTATCGTATACTCAAATTTTCGGAATACTATCCTGAAACACCGTGTACATATATTTATATAGGTATAAATATATTCAAAGAACGGTGTTTAGGTATCCAAACTGGATATTTAATTAAAACACAAAAAGGAAAGTTTTTGGGGGGATCTATCGCATATTCAAATTTTCGGAATGAAATCCTGAAACACCGTGTGCATATATAAATATAGGTATAAATATATTCAAGGAAAGGTGTTTAGGTATCCAAACTGGATATTTAATTAAAACACGAAAAGGAATGTTTTTTGGGGGATCTATCGCATACTCAAATTTTTGGAATAAAATCCTGAAACACCGTGTACATATATAAATATAGGTATAAATATATTCAAGGAACGGTGTTTAGGTATCCAAACTGGAAATTTAATTAAAACACGAAAAGGAATGTTTTTGGGGGGATCTAACGCATACTCAAATTTTCGGAACAAAATCCTGAAACACCGTGTACATATATAAATATAGGTATAATTATATTCAAGGAACGGTGTTTAGGTATCCAAACTCGATATTTAATTAAAACACGAAAAGGAATATTTTTGGGGGGATCAATCGCATACTCAAATTTTCGGAAAAAAATCCTGAAACACCGTGTACATATAGAAATATAAGTATAAATATATTCAAGAAAAGGTGTTTAGGTACCCAAACTGGATATTTAATTAAAACACGAAAAGGAATGTTTTTGGGGGGATCTATCGCATACTCAAATTTTCGGAATAAAATCCTGAAACACCGTGTACATATATAAATATAGGTATAAATATATTCAAGGAACGGTGTTTAGGTATCCAAACTGGAAATTTTATTAAAACACGAAAAGGAATGTTTTTGGGGGGATCTATCGCATACTCAAATTTTCGGAATAAAATCCTGAAACACCGTGTACATATATAAATATAGGTATAAATATATTCAAGGAGCGATGTTTAGGTATCCAAACTAGATATTTTAAAGAAAACATGAAAAGGAGTGTTTTTGGGCAATTTTATCGCGTTTCAAATTTTTGGAATAAATTCCTGAAACACGGTGTACATATATAAATATAGGTATAAATATATTCAAGGAAAGGTGTTTAGGTATCCAAACTGGATATTTAATTAAAACACGAAAAGGAATGTTTTTTGGGGGATCTATCGCATACTCAAATTTTCGGAATAAAATCCTGAAACACCGTGTACATATATAAATATAGGTATAAATATATTCAAGGAACGGTGTTTAGGTATCCAAACTGGAAATTTTATTAAAACACGAAAAGGAATGTTTTTGGGGGGATCTATCGCATACTCAAATTTTTGGAATACTATCCTGAAACACCGTGTACATATATTAATATAGGTATAAATATATTCAAGAAAAAGTGTTTAGGTATCCAAACTGGATATTTAATTAAAATACGAAAAGGAATGTTTTTGGGGGGATCTATCGCATACTCAAATTTTCGGAATAAAATCCTGTAACACCGTGTACATATAGAAATATAGGTAAAAATATATTCAAGGAAAGGTGCTTAGGTGTCCAAACTGGATATTTAATTAAAACACGAAAAGGAATGTTTTTGGGGGGATCTATCGCATACTCAAATTTTTGGAATACTATCCTGAAACACCGTGTACATATATAAATATAGGTATAAATATATTCAAGGAAAGGTGTTTAGGTATCCAAACTGGATATTTAATTAAAACACGAAAAGGAATGTTTTTGGGGGGATCTATCGCATACTCAAATTTTCGGAATAAAATCCTGAAACACCGTGTACATATGTAAATATAGGTATAAATATATTCAAGGAGCGATGTTTAGGTATCCAAACTAGATATTTTAAAGAAAACATGAAAAGGAGTGTTTTTGGGCAATTTTATCGCGTTTCAAATTTTTGGAATAATTTCCTGAAACACGGTGTACATATATAAATATAGGTATAAATATATTCAAGGAAAGGTGTTTAGGTATCCAAACTGGATATTTAATTAAAACACGAAAAGGAATGTTTTTTGGGGGATCTATCGCATACTCAAATTTTCGGAATAAAATCCTGAAACACCGTGTACATATATAAATATAGGTATAAATATATTCAAGGAAAGGTGTTTAGGTGTCCAAACTGGATATTTAATTAAAACACGAAAAGGAATGTTTTTGGGGGGATCTATCGCATACTCAAATTTTTGGAATACTATCCTGAAACACCGTGTACATATATAAATATAGGTATAAATATATTCAAGGAAAGGTGTTTAGGTATCCAAACTGGATATTTAATTAAAACACGAAAAGGAATGTTTTTTGGGGGATCTATCGCATACTCAAATTTTTGGAATAAAATCCTGAAACACCGTGTACATATATAAATATAGGTATAAATATATTCAAGGAACGGTGTTTAGGTATCCAAACTGGAAATTTAATTAAAACACGAAAAGGAATGTTTTTGGGGGGATCTAACGCATACTCAAATTTTCGGAATAAAATCCTGAAACACCGTGTACATATATAAATATAGGTATAAATATATTCAAGGAACGGTGTTTAGGTATCCAAACTGGAAATTTTATTAAAACACGAAAAGGAATGTTTTTGGGGGGATCTATCGCATACTCAAATTTTCGGAATAAATTCCTGAAACACCGTGTACATATATAAATATAGGTATAAATATATTCAAGGAGCGATGTTTAGGTATCCAAACTAGATATTTTAAAGAAAACATGAAAAGGAGTGTTTTTGGGCAATTTTATCGCGTTTCAAATTTTTGGAATAAATTCCTGAAACACGGTGTACATATATAAATATAGGTATAAATATATTCAAGGAAAGGTGTTTAGGTATCCAAACTGGATATTTAATTAAAACACGAAAAGGAATGTTTTTTGGGGGATCTATCGCATACTCAAATTTTCGGAATAAAATCCTGAAACACCGTGTACATATATAAATATAGGTATAAATATATTCAAGGAACGGTGTTTAGGTATCCAAACTGGAAATTTTATTAAAACACGAAAAGGAATGTTTTTGGGGGGATCTATCGCATACTCAAATTTTCGGAATAAAATCCTGAAACACCGTGTACATATATAAATATAGGTATAAATATATTCAAGGAAAGGTGTTTAGGTATCCAAACTAGATATTTAAAGAAAACGTGAAAAGGAGGGTTTTTGGGGAGATATTTCGCTTTTTCAAATTTTTAGAATAAAATCCTGAAACACCGTGTACATATATAAATATAGGTATAAATATATTCAAGGAAAGGTGTTTAGGTGTCCAAACTGGATATTTAATTAAAACACAAAAAGGAAAGTTTTTCGGGGGATCTATAGCATACTCAAATTTTCGGAATAAAATCCTGTAACACCGTGTACATATAGAAATATAGGTATAAATATATTCAAGGAAAGGTGTTTAGGTATCCAAACTGGATATTTAATTAAAATACGAAAAGGAATGTTTTGGGGGGATCTATCGCATACTCAAATTTTTGGAATACTATCCTGAAACACCGTGTACATATATAAATATAGGTATAAATATATTCAAGGAAAGGTGTTTAGGTATCCAAACTGGATATTTATTTAAAACACGAAAAGGAATGTTTTTTGGGGGATCTATCGCATACTCAAATTTTTGGAATAAAATCCTGAAACACCGTGTACATATATAAATATAGGTATAAATATATTCAAGGAACGGTGTTTAGGTATCCAAACTGGAAATTTAATTAAAACACGAAAAGGAATGTTTTTGGGGGGATCTAACGCATTCTCAAATTTTCGGAATAAAATCCTGAAACACCGTGTACATATATAAATATAGGTATAATTATATTCAAGGAACGGTGTTTAGGTATCCAAACTGGATATTTAATTAAAACACGAAAAGGAATATTTTTGGGGGGATCAATCGCATACTCAAATTTTCGGAATAAAATCCTGAAACACCGTGTACATATAGAAATATAAGTATAAATATATTCAAGAAAAGGTGTTTAGGTACCCAAACTGGATATTTAATTAAAACACGAAAAGGAATGTTTTTGGGGGGATCTATCGCATACTCAAATTTTCGGAATAAAATCCTGAAACACCGTGTACATATATAAATATAGGTATAAATATATTCAAGGAACGGTGTTTAGGTATCCAAACTGGAAATTTTATTAAAACACGAAAAGGAATGTTTTTGGGGGGATCTATCGCATACTCAAATTTTCGGAATAAAATCCTGAAACACCGTGTACATATATAAATATAGGTATAAATATATTCAAGGAAAGGTGTTTAGGTATCCTAACTAGATATTTAAAGAAAACGTGAAAAGGAGGGTTTTTGGGGAGATATTTCGCTTTTTCAAATTTTTAGAATAAAATCCTGAAACACCGTGTACATATATAAATATAGGTATAAATATATTCAAGGAAAGGTGCTTAGGTGTCCAAACTGGATATTTAATTAAAACACGAAAAGGAATGTTTTTGGGGGGATCTAACGCATACTCAAATTTTCGGAATAAAATCCTGAAACACCGTGTACATATATAAATATAGGTATAAATATATTCAAGGAAAGGTGTTTAGGTATCCAAACTGGATATTTAATTAAAACACGAAAAGGAATGTTTTTTGGGGGATCTATCGCATACTCAAATTTTCGGAATAAAATCCTGAAACACCGTGTACATATATAAATATAGGTATAAATATATTCAAGGAAAGGTGTTTAGGTATCCAAACTGGATATTTAATTAAAACACGAAAAGGAATGTTTTTTGGGGGATCTATCGCATACTCAAATTTTTGGAATAAAATCCTGAAACACCGTGTACATATATAAATATAGGTATAAATATATTCAAGGAACGGTGTTTAGGTATCCAAACTGGAAATTTAATTAAAACACGAAAAGGAATGTTTTTGGGGGGATCTAACGCATACTCAAATTTTCGGAATAAAATCCTGAAACACCGTGTACATATATAAATATAGGTATAATTATATTCAAGGAACGGTGTTTAGGTATCCAAACTGGATATTTAATTAAAACACGAAAAGGAATATTTTTGGGGGGATCAATCGCATACTCAAATTTTCGGAAAAAAATCCTGAAACACCGTGTACATATAGAAATATAAGTATAAATATATTCAAGAAAAGGTGTTTAGGTACCCAAACTGGATATTTAATTAAAACACGAAAAGGAATGTTTTTGGGGGGATCTATCGCATACTCAAATTTTCGGAATAAAATCCTGAAACACCGTGTACATATATAAATATAGGTATAAATATATTCAAGGAACGGTGTTTAGGTATCCAAACTGGAAATTTTATTAAAACACGAAAAGGAATGTTTTTGGGGGGATCTAACGCATACTCAAATTTTCGGAATAAAATCCTGAAACACCGTGTACATATATAAATATAGGTATAAATATATTCAAGGAAAGGTGTTTAGGTATCCAAACTAGATATTTAAAGAAAACGTGAAAAGGAGGGTTTTTGGGGAGATATTTCGCTTTTTCAAATTTTTAGAATAAAATCCTGAAACACCGTGTACATATATAAATATAGGTATAAATATATTCAAGGAAAGGTGCTTAGGTGTCCAAACTGGATATTTAATTAAAACACGAAAAGGAATGTTTTTGGGGGGATCTAACGCATACTCAAATTTTCGGAATAAAATCCTGAAACACCGTGTACATATATAAATATAGGTATAAATATATTCAAGGAAAGGTGTTTAGGTATCCAAACTGGATATTTAATTAAAACACGAAAAGGAATGTTTTTTGGGGGATCTATCGCATACTCAAATTTTCGGAATAAAATCCTGAAACACCGTGTACATATATAAATATAGGTATAAATATATTCAAGGAAAGGTGTTTAGGTATCCAAACTGGATATTTAATTAAAACACGAAAAGGAATGTTTTTTGGGGGATCTATCGCATACTCAAATTTTTGGAATAAAATCCTGAAACACCGTGTACATAT
The DNA here is from genome assembly GCA_963920215.1 of Nineta flava. NCBI lineage: Eukaryota > Metazoa > Arthropoda > Insecta > Neuroptera > Chrysopidae > Nineta > Nineta flava. The sequence goes on from OY986041.1 coordinate 506,122, forward strand.
ATAAATATAGGTATAAATATATTCAAGGAACGGTGTTTAGGTATCCAAACTGGAAATTTAATTAAAACACGAAAAGGAATGTTTTTGGGGGGATCTAACGCATACTCAAAATTTCGGAATAAAATCCTGAAACACCGTGTACATATATAAATATAGGTATAATTATATTCAAGGAACGGTGTTTAGGTATCCAAACTGGATATTTAATTAAAACACGAAAAGGAATATTTTTGGGGGGATCAATCGCATACTCAAATTTTCGGAAAAAAATCCTGAAACACCGTGTACATATAGAAATATAAGTATAAATATATTCAAGAAAAGGTGTTTAGGTACCCAAACTGGATATTTAATTAAAACACGAAAAGGAATGTTTTTGGGGGGATCTATCGCATACTCAAATTTTCGGAATAAAATCCTGAAACACCGTGTACATATATAAATATAGGTATAAATATATTCAAGGAACGGTGTTTAGGTATCCAAACTGGAAATTTTATTAAAACACGAAAAGGAATGTTTTTGGAGGGATCTATCGCATACTCAAATTTTCGGAATAAAATCCTGAAACACCGTGTACATATATAAATATAGGTATAAATATATTCAAGAAAAGGTCTTTAGGTATCCAAACTAGATATTTTAAAGAAAACATGAAAAGGAGGGTTTTTGGGCAATTCTATCGTATATTAAAATTTTCGGAATAAAATCCTGAAGCACCGTGTACATATATTAATATGAGTATAAATATATTCAAGGAGCGGTGTGTTCAGGTATTCAAACTATATATTTTAAAGAAAACATGAAAATGAGGGATTGAAACACCTTGTAATTATATATATATATATATATATATATATATAGGAATAAATATATTCCAGGAAAGGTGCTTAGGCATCCAACTAGATATTTTAAAAATTTAAAGAAACCGGCCTGTCACTTTCATATATATACAGTAAGATATTCGAGCTTAGAATGTGACTTACTGATTCAAATATATTGAATGCGAGGGTGCAGTTAGATTCACATGATCCCTTTTATAGAATATAGAAAAGGGCAATCCTAGTACTTATTAAAAGTATCTTCAGATGCACGAAACAAGACCTAGAGACTACCTAGATCTTTTATTTTGAAACTTGCGAAGTCCCTTACTATCCTGTATGTTGAAGGAGGGAAAGTTTTACATTTCGAAATATTAACAAAAAAAATTACACCCGAAAAAAATATTAAGAATTCAATCGATTATTGAAACTTAGAGTCTACCACAAACCTTTAGTCCTCGAACTACCCCGATCGAATGCTCACGTTAGGACACATATCTGAAACAATAGAAAAAGTACTGAAATTAGTGAAGTTTGTTACTTGCCTTAGTCCTAGCTTATGTAACGGTTAGAAATATTGGTTTTAAACAAAATTTCAATACAGAATTCCTGCATGTCTGCCCGTCAGTCCGTCTGTCTGTATTAGAGTGTAAAAGCAAAACCATGGATAACGATAGTGTTTCTTGAACGACTTCTAAGAAGTAATATATAAAATACAAGCTATGTTTTTGTACATCTATGCGTGTACAGAAGTATAATGAACAGTGCAAGTACTGATCAAGGGCTCAGTAAATACAGCGAGTACTTTAATCTGCAGTTTAATCGAGGTCAATCCATTTCAAATCAACAAAGTTCAGATTAAAAGCTCGTTCACAGCTTGCAAACTAAATTTTGTCTGCGACCATAATTTGTCAATGTGAAATAGACGGATTCTAATAAGTTGTTACTTGTTGACTAAAAAAACTGATAGTCACGGTTTGGTCGCATTCGAGGAGTTTCAATATAGAAATTAACTCACCGATAGTGTAGTCCATTCATCGCAGTCGTCATATTCCATTCCATACCCAGGGCACACAGAAACCGCACTTCGCACTCAAATAATCACCAAAAAGCAAACACTTCTTTACGACTCTAAACAGCACTTTTTAAAGTTTCACTATGTTTTAAAAGCAATGACTCTACTGTAAGCTATTTTTAAGATTTTAAAGTTCATTCATAAATTTTCGCGATCGTGTTATCGCGCCGCGTGTAAACACGTTTTGACCGATAAGCTATGACCGGACCGTTAGCTATAATCGTCTTCGTTGGATGAGATATTTTGGACCTGAAAGGAAAAAACGAAAATATTAGATTACAAAAAAATGCAAAAGACAGGAAAAACCCTGTAAATCTTTATAATTACCTCGCAATTGTTCCCAATATTTGTTTATTTGATGTAGTCCAGTGAAGTAGTAGGTAAAAATGAGCTGACCTCTTAGAAAATACTCGTGGAAAAAGAAACAAAGTTATTGAAAATCTAATCAATTTATCTTTTAGCTATTTCTGCACAAAAAAGGTCCTATACAAAATTAACGTAGGTTAATTTTTTTTGACACCTCTCGAGATATTTGGCAGAGAAACATTTTTCGTAACGATGATGCAATAAACTGTTAAACTGATCTTTAAAAGGGACAAAATGTGACGTCCAATATGTTAATAGAGGCCATCCTGAACCAAAGTTACTCCTTAGTTAATTTTGCAGAAAGAAGATCCCTTACAAAATTTACGCAGGACCAATAGTTCACGATATGTACGACTGAAACCAAGTCAGAAAAACTGATTATCAGGTCCTTTCAGCTTCAATAATTTTTTTTTAAATCGCAAGCGCGATTTTGTCATGAAATTTTTGCCATGTTTTTATATAGTGCCAAAACGAAGACAAATCCCTTGGAGTATTTTTTAAGAGGTCAACTTCCAGCCATAGTTCTCTGACTATTTACGTCCACCAGAGAATGGAGAGGAAATTAAAGTTGTGTCGGGGATCTGTAACAAATACAAAATTTTTAGTTAAAAACTGTAAAAAATTTACAGTTTCGAGATAAACTTTGACAACTGACCCAACGATCCCCAAACATAAACATTACTTCGCCGCCTTAGCTGTTGAATAGAAGATACTTGCAATGGCACTCAGACCATAGTTCTTTGACAATTTATGTCCATCAGAGAATGGGGCCAAACTTAAAGTTGTGTCGGGGATCTGTAACAAATACAAAATTTTTAGTTAAAACTGTAAAAAATTTACAGTTTCGAGATAAACTTTGACAACTGACCCAACGATCCCCAAACATAAACATTACTTCGCCGCCTTAGCTGTTGAATAGAAGATACTTGCAATGGCACTCAGACCATAGTTCTTTGACAATTTATGTCCATCAGAGAATGGGGCCAAACTTAAAGTTGTGTCGGGGATCTGTAACAAATACAAAATTTTTAGTTAAAACTGTAAAAAATTTACAGTTTCGAGATAAACTTTGATAACTGACCCAACGATCCCCAAGCATAAACATTACTTCGCCGCCTTAGCTAGCCGAATAGAAGGTACTTGGATATATGGAAAAACAGAAAAACGTTCGAGATTTTCTAAATCTGTAACAATGGAAATTTATTTTAAATTGGTGGAAATTAGTATTTAAGTAATAAATATTTGACGGAAATATACCTTTCAAAATCCTGTAAATTCCCAAAGTTTCCATATTTTTTCGAAGGTAATCTGTTGAAAGTAAAAGATTTTTAAATAATGGAAAACCAAATATAAATCATGGAAAACCACATTACGAATATTTCGTAAAGTGGTTTTAAACATACCTTCAAAACTTCCATAACCAGATCCATGTCCATAAAAAAGTACCTGAAAGGGAAAACCTAACCGGAAACCTAACCAGAACGATATATGTTTTAAAATATAAAATGTGGATAGTTCCAGCTGTCCTGTTTTATTGGATCCAAATAATGTCCCGCGCAAATCTGCCCAGGACTCAAAGACTGCCTATAAACTATCTTGCACTAATAATTGGTTAAAACCAGTTTGAACCAGGTCCTGTTTTTAAAATGATCCTAGATGAACTTGCCATAATATACTCGTTCTCCAAATCATTAACTATGATAGGGACATGCGGAAAGACTCAAAACAGAAATCAATCAAAACAGAAATGCAAACAAATGATCAATTAGAGGATAAACGTTAAACACTGTGTGATCACTGGGAAATATACCGCAACAATGACAAAAAACTGGGGAAAAAACTTTTTAGAAATGCAGCCAAGAAGCTGCCGTCCCTCCCCTCGAAGCATTCTAACTAAACAGGATACAACTTCGAAAGTTGACCGGATTCAACTCCAAACATTATCACCATCGAAACCACCTGCAGATAATAAGACTCCACAATGGATCCATTATGTGCCCTGAGACTGTGCAACGAGGAGGAGGAAATATCCAGCTACATCATTTTTGCTGCGAACCATCAATCGATTACTCTAGATATTACATATTCGGTGTATCTCACGCCGAATAATATAAACCCTCATGAAAACCTGATAGGCATGCTCCTGGCTATACCCAAGATATGGAAGAAGCGAACTTCGCCAGACTGAACTGGAAGGAGGAGCACAAAGGACCACAAAGTCGATGTGCAATACATTCACCATACTCCAAGATTTATCTATCCACCTATCTAGGAAAAAATACGGGAGAAATTTGTTTGTAGTATTCACAATTTAAATACAAATTGATCCCGATAGCATCCTAATAAACTAACCCACAATTTATCGAATCTTTTTCGAACAGAACAAAAATTCAATTGCAAAACGCAGATCTCCATTTATTGTAATAAACCGTCTGTAAATTAATGATAGATTCTGGATTATATCGTGTCAAAAAAGTATTTATTCACATTTTAGATAAATAAACGATTTCCGTATAAAGTCACTGATTTTGATAACATTTTGTTTTTCGATGTGGACATTGAACACCGCATCATCGATGATGAATCAGTGAGGGAATCAACCTTTAGTTGAATTTATTATCGCCTGCGTGTAACAAATACCTATAACAACCCTTATGTTCATGTCGAACCTTCAAAAGTACATTTATTAATAGAAGATCATGCACAGAAGATCTATGAAAATTATCCATTCAAGACACTGGGAAAAAAAGAAAATCAACATTTTATTTAGTTGAGATTCATTATTTATTCAACAACTAATCTGGGATTGGGGGGGGGAGGGACTGGGACTAAAGATTGCATTCTTTCGTATCCCTCCTGCCATAGTTTGAACCATTTCAATCTCTCAACGATCAGCAATCATTCACAGTTCAATAGCTTTATTTTGAAGTCGAATAGTTCTACAGCTATCATCCAAATTTTCTGGTAGGATCATTTGATCAATTAAATTTAAAGTTTGTGGTACGATCATTTGAATGCGTTGGGAATTTGATGGTAAATTTTACCATAACGATCGGTAAGAACGGTTTTTTTAAAATTCAGATTAATTGATTCATATAAAAATAAATTAATTGAAATTAATTAATTAATTCTTTAAATCAATATCAATAAAATTCAACAATAATAATACCTACTCGAAATACTTGGAATTTACTTTTTTCAATATTTGCAAATAAGTAACTTTTATTTGGCGAAATGACAAATTAAAATCGCAAAATTTTGAATAATAACAATTCGATCAACTGAATTAGAATTCATTATGTGTATTTATACTTTTTGTAAAATTGATTGAATAGATTTTAAGGACTTTGTTTTTGAAAATATCCGTATTCTTTGGACCATATTTGGATTGGATGTTCAATTAGTTTACGTGAAACTAATTTTATTTCAACGACTTGTAAAAACAACAATTCATTCTTTAATTTAACAAACGCAGTTTTTTCCATTTTTATGGTGATTAAAAAATCGATAGAATTTTACCAAAAAGTTTTGATGTCATAAAAACGAACATCAAAATATTTAAATTATAATACCAAATTAGGAATACCATTATTCCTGCATTACCAACGAATTGATCAACTTATACAATTGTAGGTACCCCCAACAAGTGCCAACTATTCGGACTACTAAAAGTAATTGTCCAGAATTTAAATGTAATTTTGAATTGAATATCTAAACTAAAAAGATTTATTTTATCACTTCAATTCCTTAATTGATTTTAAAAAATCCAATTTTATATCCATAATGTGGCTTCTATCACTCGCCCAAAAATAATTCTGGTCAAATAATATTACCCAAACAAAATCCCTGCGCAGATGATTTTACTTAGATAATTTGAAAGCTATATTTTGTGCACAAAGTTGAATTTAATAAAAGAACGTAGAAATTTCAAAATAATAAAATTCTTTTCGGTTCAGAATCTTGAATGCACAATTACATTCCACGTTCCGAGCAATGAATTTTAGCAGGAACACGTTAGCACTTCTACGGGTAACAATTGTATAAATTAATTAGATTTAATTACTATAAATGGATCCGAATTGATATTCAATCCAGGAACCATAACATTTACCGACGATTTATAATGATCGTAAATCTGAAAATCGCTGCGTTTGTTTATTAAAGAAACAAATTTTGTAACTAATCAAGTCAAATCGAACAAAATTGATTTTACATAAACCAATCAATTAAGACAACATACGAGACAAGTTTAGTCCCTAAAAAAATAGGAATATTTTGGAACAAAGACCCTAAAGCCTAAACCTAATAAACTTTATTAAAAGTTTAAAATATAATGACTTGTAATTAATTAACTGATGTTATAATTCTAAATTTCATTTTAATTTGTCATTACCTAACCAAATAAACATTACTGTCGCCGCGACTATTTAAAAACAAAAAAACAATTAACCCAAACCCAAAATTTAAATGAATTTTAAAATAATATAGAAAAAAGTAAATTACGATTGTCGAATATTAATTAATATAGTTGAAATAATTAATGTTGATTTCAATTAGAATCAACTCATTTGAATCAAATCAAATGAATCAAATCAATTAAATCAGTTTCAAAGAATCAATTCATCTGAATAACAACAAAAAACCATTATTAATGATCAACAAAATCGAACGTTGACAAATGACTGCACCACAATTTCAAATTTAATTAATTTGATAAAATAATGTAGAAAACGATTTTCTACATTAATTACCAGACAGTTAGATTTGATTGGCTGTAGAATTAATTATTCGAAAAACGAAGCTATTGAACTGTGAATGAAAGCTAATGGTTGTGAGATTGAATTGGCGAAAACTGTGGCCGGAATACGAATGCAATTTTTAGTCGTAGAATAATGAATCTAAACTAAAATGTCGATTTTCTCAGTTTATCCAGTTTCTCGAATGGATAATTTTCGTCTTCGGTGAAGGATCTTCATTAAATGAACTTTTGAAGGTTCATGAATGAAACATAAAGGTTGTTACATTTGTTACAGGCAGGGGATATTCAATACAACTAAAGGTTGCTTTACATTACTGATTCATCGCCGAAGCGGTGTTCAATGTTCGAAACACAAAACATACTGAATCGGTGACTTCATACAAAAATCGTTACCTTTTTATCTAAAATATGTATTTTCTCGACAAAACATTATATCCTGAAAATTCGATTTATATTTACATAAAATTTAAAACGCAAAATCATCCTTGATATTACAATGTCTGTCTCTGTTCTGCCTAAGAATCAAATATAATTGTAAGTTAGCCGGACTTGGCTACCAAGATCAATTGCATTTAAATCGTGAACATTGCCAAAAAAAGGTCCCACGTATTAAAATGACTACAACAATGATAGATCATTCTGGGGGTATGGTAAATATTACCTTTCGACCTAATGGCACGTTCTGCTCCCTCTTCTAAACTTCAGGCTGACGAGGTTAGCTCGTCGCATATCTTGGCAATCCAGAAGCTTGATTATCATGTTTTCCTGTAGGTAATCGAGAGATTCGCAGTTAAAGATGGTGAATGATACGTCCTCCCCGCCGCACAGTCGGCATATAATAGATCCATTGTGTGTGTGAATCCTTTTGTAGGTGCTTGCGCAGGTGATAATGTCTGATGGTGAATCCAGCTAACTAACTAAGTGGTATCCTGTTCATGTTAACCTTTTGGATGCATTCCGAAACAGTACCTATATTCTCGAGTTTTTGTTGCGATTTATTTGCCAGTGATCACGATGTTCAAAGTCGATCCACTCGTTGGTCACATGTTTGCTCGCTGTTTTTCGAATTCCTAAAATATTCTATAATTCCCTCGTGTCCCTATCACATACTGTGAATGGTTTTGAGAAGGAGAATATTATGGGAAGAACATCTGTGTTCATTTAAAAACAGGACCAGTAGGTGGGCTGTTTTTTTAATGTAGCCATGAGTTCACGACTCACGACACAAACAGGACATTCAGTACCTAACATATAATATATTTTAAAACATTCGCGAGGGGAGAGAATGTATACATTCTTTAGGGGCCAAGGCAGGTTCTAGCTTCTTGGACCCAGAAGCTAGTACCTGGAAACCTGCGGTGGGCAGGGATCGGTTTCACTTTTCCCTGAAGCACTCCAGCGGACGCACGAGTACCCCCGCTACCCGAGATCTTTGATGATGAATTTAATCAAGTTTTAATACAATATAATATATATATATATATATATATATATATATATATATATATATATATATATATATATATTCATAAATTGCTTGAAATGGAAAACGTAATCAACGACAGATATATTCTGTTAGCCATATTTGTAGAGAAATGGTAAGAATTATAATTGATTAATATAGTTAACTAACATCAAATGCTTGATATGAAAAGCCATAGGTACACATCTAGGATGGGAATCGAATCCATAATTTCTGGCGTTCTACCAATGCATTTGATGTCAAAGAATGTTATCAATGTACAGACATATTACTTAAATTTCAAATTAAGTAAACGATAGTCATTTCCATTGATATAATATAACCTAAAATAAACTCTACTACAATAAATATAAATAGACGTTTAAAAAAAAAAAAGTTTATTTATATATCTTAAAACTATACCCACAAACCTTTACTGTTTACTCCTTAAAAATTAGTTTAATTTTAAAATCGTTGTTGGCCGATAATCCATTAGTAGCAGTCGTCAACCCCGATTGGATCACATGTCTCACAACTATACACACTTGTCTGATACATCCTGTAACTATTCGGCCATTGTTACATAACTAGACATGAAGTCTATGGATTTACTCTTGTTGGTCTGATAATAAATTTTAGCTTCTGTTGAACAGTTTCAAGGTTTCAAAAATCTGTTAGGAAAAAAAAACTTATTTAAAAAAATAAACCTATATGAACCTATTTAAAATTAAAAAAAAAAAAAAAAACTATTCAGGTCAGCAATGAGATGAAAATGCGAGTAATTTGAATATTTTATGAACGTTCAGTATTGCCAACCGTTATAGACTTGGGACTAAACTCATATAACGGATAGACGGATATTTAGTATAAAAATAAGGCTTGCGATTTTACACATAGGTAAAGATGTAAAAAAATATAGTGGAATTGAAAAAAAAGTTTCATCAAAATGAGGTAAAATATTTCTGAGATGGGCCAAAAACAGTTTTTGGATTTTTGAACGTCATCGTATTATAAAATCAATTTTTTGGATAGCACTGCTAAATTTGTACCAAAAAAATTCGAACAAAAATTGTTTATTTGATAAAAACGCAACATTTTTAATGTTTAAATTTGTTTTCAATATCTCGTACATAGGTACAAATTTCTCCCCACACCCCGGAGGAATGCATGAACCAATTTTGCATATTCACGAATTGAAGTCACTTTTTTTTTAGCTTTAGAACGCACACAAAATTTTAGCTCGTTATCTCTTTTCAATTTCGAGTGATCGTGTTCACAAACAGAAATAGTCTTAAAAAATACTTTTTCTTATCGATCAATATTTTCAACCGTTACAAACTTGCGTTGATTATAGTATATAGAAATAAAAAATTTCCATTGAAATCGAACAACCTTTCGTTAATTTTGAGAATATTTAACATACTTTGAGAAAAACTGTATAACAAATTTTTCTTCAGAAATTAAATTTTTTTTTAAACTAGAAAATATTATAATTATAGATCGATTAATTGATATTAAATAATAATTTACATAATTAAAATTATATAGAATTCACTTTTCAATCATTCAAAATTGATGAAAATCTTTTGTTTTAATGTCAACTGACAATTCAACAGTGAATCGTCTATTATCGTAAGTGATCGTTTATTGTCGTCTCAGGTAACCGAACCAACACAACAACACTGATTACATAGCAACAACTTTGCACGGGTTCGCGACTAACAACTTGCTTGCTGCATTCTGATTGGCCAATAGAAATATCACGTTATAGTGACGCTAAGTAAATGCCGCCAAAAAAAAAAAAATGTAATATTAATTTAAAAATATTAAAAATTATTAATATCATAAAATTACCAAATCATTTTTACGAATTTTCCATCATAGTGTTATGGAAAATTCGTACAAATTAGAAAAACCATTAAAATATAAATAAAACACTTGTATTTCTTACACAATAGTAGATGGTCAGCCATATTGATAATCACATTGATTTTATTTTTATTGATTATTTTAATTAATTGCGAATTATTTAAAAAATAAATTATTTACAAATTTCACGGAACACATATACAATGCCGGAATCCAAAAGTTTTTTACGATTTTCCGGTTTTTCCGCAAAAAAAAATTAAAATTGACGAAGTAACACAGAGAACGTCTAACTTCGAACACCACCGACTTACGAGTGGGTTGTTAGTCAAAATGCAGTTGGTACACACATTTTCCTAATGGTTACATGCAATTTCTGATAGATGTCCTTACAAGATTTTTTTCTTAAAATCAATATTTATCCAATTTTCCAACTATTTTCTTTGACTTTTTCATTAAAATTATCAATAAATATCATTAAATTAATATATTTTAAAGATGTTTTTTATTAAACATATTTTAATAAAAACTAATTTTTTCTTAAAATCAATTTTGAATTGCCACCAAAATCAAAACAAAAAACTGCTATTGTCAAAAAAAAAAATTAATTAAATATTTATATATAATTATATTTTCCCAAAATTGAAAAAAAATGATATAAACTTATAAATATCACTTAAAATTTACAAAGATTTTATGAAACAGCATCCCATATTACCAATAAATTTTCTTAAAAAGTCATTTTGTCCCATATTTTTTAATCAAAATCCAATAATAAAATTCTGCCAATTTTGCAAAATAATCATTAAAAAATATGAGAATTCGATGAAATTCTCATTGAAAAGTATTCATTCCGAATATTAAGTACAATTATGTCGTTTACAATAAGATTCAGACCCTTTTTGCTGATGAAATCGCTTAATTTTATACAGCCCTGTTGAACAAGTCGTTGGTTTATTTAATATTTTTACCCGTAAAATGTAAAATTTCTACCCAAAACCTTGTAAAAATATCATTTCGGTCTATTCAAAGAAATTGTAATACTTGAATCCTCAATTTATGGTCTATTAAAGTAATGAGAAAGTTTGGGAAAACTGCGGTTACAAATCCAACACCTATCTGAAATATAGTTAATTTCTACAGAAAATATGTAAAATTTCTCCCCAAAACTTTGCACATACATTATTTAGGTGTAATTAAAGAAAGTATAATACTTCAACTCTCAATTCATGATTAAATAAAGGCTATGTGAGAGTTTGGGAAAACAGGATACAAATCCAACACTTGTTTAAAGTAATTTTATGTTAAACAAATGAATTATATTTATTCAATAAAATCAATCGAATGTCTTCATACATATGACAACTGAATTTGTTATTAATTATATTTGTAATTATGAAAATATATGAAAATTAAGATCGATAAAAGCCCGTGAGAGTAAAATCGATAAAATATATTTCTCGTTTGTTCCATATAAAATTAATCGAAGATACCCAAGAATTTAACAATTTTATTATTCTTATCAAAAAAACCTTTCGCTTCATACCCTAAAAGTCAAAATCGATAAGTCATCTGTAAATACTTATCTTATGATAACAGCATGGTCTTAAATCGATTATATCTTCAACGTTGAATTTTTCTATGAAATGCGGTAATTGCGTATTTAAAGGACTCGACAACCGATGGACATAAATCCTTATTTCTGAAGAAAAATTAGAACTTTGTTCAAAACTAAATGAAAAAACAGTCTCATATATCATACGTGGCAGCGAGAAATCTAATATAAAATAATATTTCCCACCAGAGACCATTTAAAATTGGTGAAAATATATTTTAGGTAGGTGGGTAATACCTATCTATAGAAATGAATCGAAGAAGACATGTAACGACAACGAAATCTTTGATTCCTTTCTACATCTTTTTAAAAACCTTCTGATCAATTGTCAAAGATATTTCTGTGAACTTCAATATGGATTGCATAGAACGATTTATTGAAATTCTAAAACTTCATGAACAATACAATCTTAAGCGATGCATTCAACGCCGAATATTACGACTGAGATACGAATTGTATTGTCTATAAACAAATATATATACCTACTCATATTCGGCAATGGGAAGAAGACTTTCATGCGATAGAAAGTTCATGGGAGTTATAATGAGAAAATTATTCTGAATCAAATTTATTTCGATTTGAACTAAAAGCCCTTTTTTCTATAGAAAATAGTTGCATTCTACTCAAAAGTAGGTACATAAAAATTAGCCAGATAAATGATCTTTTGATTTCAAATAAGGATGGGTGGGTGGTGTCCGATTCCCGAGACTCTTTAAATCCTTTGAATGTTTACACATTGTCATGATTGCATAATTTGCGGTTTCTTAAACAACTTTTATAAGTTCAGTCATTTGTTTTGAAAGTCGAAAATCTATTGAAAAATGTTAAAACCTATAAGAAAAAAGAAGGTTGAAATAAAACACGTTCACGTTCACGCTCACAACGTGAACATTTTATTAATGCAGTTTTTTTTATCGTAAATTACAAAAATATTTTACAAAATCAGATTTTAAATAAGTTCCTTAATAAAGTCTTCAAATAAGGTCCTTAAAACTTCAGCTGTAACAAAACAAGTGCAGAGGGTTTGGAAACAAGTGCAGTTGATAAAGCACTAAATACTAAAAATATAATCCTTAATTATTAAGGCTTAATACATGAAGGATTATTTAAATTTATGACACTCGTAATCTTTTTATAAAAATTTATCCTTTGTTCAATTTGATTTTTTCTTAAATAAGGGACTCTTTTGAAAGAGATTGGCTATGGCTTCGCAGCCAATAAAATTTCAGAGCCTGTATTTAGTTTCCAATATATGTAAAAACCAGACAATATATAAAATTGTTAGTAAAAAGATGGATTATGTTCGATTTGAACCAATCATCATCCTTCGTGTCCTTTATTTGATCATAAAAAAAGAATATATATTTAGGTAACAAATCCTTACACAATTATTACATTCATTTTTAATTATTTATAATTGGCCAGAACTTTAAAAATCTTCTATAAAGAAGGTACCTGCGTCTATACAAGTTCAGTCCATCACCAAATTTAGATAGTTTATTTCGACTCGTCTAAATACTTCTAATTATGTCGGTGGTATCGATTTGGAACGTATAAATAATATGGAATTGGAACAAACTTATCATGGAATTTAACGTGGTACGAAATGTCAAATCAAATACAAATTTGGTGGGAGCGTTGTGCAAAAAAAATATGGGAAGGATTCATTTTCAAAGAACTCAAGTGAAATATTACGCTTTTATTAATTAAGGTAGTTTAGTAGTCGCAATCCGAGATCAATTTAAGGTTGTTATGAAACTGGAAGGGATAAGTTAGGGTGGGGAGTTTGTCCTATGCTACATGCATTGATATCTCATCCATTGCCAACTCTAAATATGTAAAAGTTTTGCAATTAAATCGTTTCAAATAATTTAATTTTTGTAATAATAAATATATTACTGTTTCAAAATTAATTCCTAAATTACATTTTTTAAAGAGTTTTAATAATTAAAACTATGTTTCTATGTATTTCAAAAAACGTTATAAATCAAATAAAACTAGATCAAACTAAGTATAACTAGATTTAGAACATTTTTCGATCTACCAAACCAAAAACAAGATTAATTTGAAATTTGGTCCAGGTATTTATAAGACTTTGATAATTATTATGACAGTTTTTCATAAAACTGGCATTTCTGATTGTCGTGATACTTATAGATTCCTTAACATTTTTTTTACTTATAAATTAAAAACAGGATCAAGTTCAAACTTTGACAGGATATTCTTTATTATTGATATAATAAGCTGTCAAATTTTGAAGTGCCTGTCATTAAATAGAATTTTGTTCATAACAACCTTAAACAACATTTAATGTATGGTGTGAACATTTTTATGCTACATATTATGTGTGAAAAGTCTTTTGAACAAATCACAAGAGAAAAATGTGGGCTCATGTTTAAGTGATGTGGCTACCAAACTACCTTCAAGTAACGCACTAACAATGCAAAAAAGTATATTAAATAGTTGATTGTTGCTTTATGTTGGATAATACTTTGCACTTTATATCAGCTTTTATTACAATTGATCATTATTTAATACTTTTTTACGTTTTATAAAGCTTTATTTTAGTACAATTTTCGATGAGTTTCATGATCTCGACGGTAGGGATCAAGTTATTGTATTGGAAATGACAAATAAAATTCCAAAATCTGTTTACAAACTGAATTTTATGGTTACAGATAAAGTGAAAATCAACGGTTTCAGCAAAACGAAAATCATATGATTTCGTTTGTGAGAATTGGAAGAAATATTTATAATACATACTGATGTATGTAGTAGGTACACTGTTTATATTCCTTTAACTTGAATACACTGGACGCAGCGCACCAGGTGCATGCAGTGTTGAATGTGGATATCATCCGTGGGGCATGTCACTAGCTGGTGTACGCCTTGTCTCGTCTTGTCTGAACACACAACGATTACGTTTAAACACTCCTTCAGAGCAGTGTGGTGTGGTGTTGGTTACGATTGATGACCCTCCAACTCTACAAACACAATAATATTCTAAGTATTGAGTTCTATTCAAGTCAGTTTTTATTCTAATCAGTTTTTAACAAGAAGAACAGTTTTTGAGACATTAACAATCGTTTACAGACATTAAGAAGTAATGATATACTTCAGTTAAAGAAGCTGCATAAACTTTCTCTTCTTGCGTTTTTTATTTATTTTTTAATAAGAAAAATACTTTTTTTTCACAAGAATTGCATGTTTTTGACAAAAGAATCACACGAGATTCTCTTAGGCCAAGACCAACGAACTCTACTTTAAACAAAATTTGAAACAGCGTTCAAACATGAGAGTTTGTTCGCTCAACTAAACACATGTTTTTGGTTCGACTGCGTAGTCTTGAATGAATTCTATCAGTGTATTCTACATTGATTCATTGTGTCTCGATAGTTTGATCATCAAATCAATTTTTATGAATGAAATCTTTTAGATTCGTTGAATTCAGAGCGATGAGCAAAGCCAAATCGACTGCATGTCTGATTTGTTGCTCCACACTATCATGCTTTTTGTTTTTAACAAAAACTCAAGTGTATTTTCAAGATCATTTACTTAAATAAAGCTCAAATAGAAAAATATTTTAATTTCCAAACTTTCAAACATGAACCAATACGGAATGTAAATTTTGATCTCAATTTTATTCAAACGGTTAAATTCAGGTATTTCCAAACATATTATTAGGTTGTCAAGAACTTCACAATATTAGTCAAATGAATCCTCAGAAATCAGCTCAATTTTTTTGAGAATTTATCACCATGGCTTTTTTGAGAAAATCGTTATGTAAATTGGAGAAATTGAACATGTGCATCTTCATAAACATGGTCAAATAAAATGCACGATTCCGACTGTTTTTACTTCGAAGTCTCTCCATAGAGTCACTCACGGTTGTTCTGAAATTCGACACAAACTTTCCTCAATTCCTTAGAAATATTTTCCTTGAAACTTTGGGAGAATGCCCATCAGATTTTTCAGTTTTTTGATAAAATATGCGTAAAAAAGTGCATTTTTTTCATGTCCACAACAGAAGGTTATTTTTGATGGTTCAGTTGGCATCCTGAGTGCCGGCGCGCTGTTTGAAAGTCGTTTGAAATTCTATAGGTACTAGTGTACCTATGTATGATGATTGATTGCGGAATCTCCCTGATTCGCATATCATTTTCTATATAGTTCTTTTACCTTAAAGAATATAATCCTTAATCCTTATAATATGGGGTTTATATTATTACTTTCTTACAACATAAATGATCTTTTTAAAAACGATTTGTCCCGTAAGTATTTAAATTGTCCTTTGATCTATTATTATTTTTAATAACTAAGATCCTTTTTTTAAATGGATTATATCTATTTTCATAGCCAATAGAATTCCAATCCTTATTTTTAGTTTCCAATCAAAATACAACAAATCAAGAATCAGATCCTTAATAAAATAAAGGATTATATTCATTATTTAAACCAATAAGTCAAACTTAAGTTACAAATACTTTTTTACATAATTTTAACATTATTTTCTATGACTTGGAAGGTTAAGCTTTAGAAGGTCCATAACAAAATTATATTTTCTCCTGCAAGTTCACTTTTCTATCCATGGAAATTTTGGATAACCCGTCTTTTTAAGCCTCAACAATTAAGACGCTAAACGAGACAAAATTCAAGTTTCTGTCACTCTGTGTTGTAGTTTTGATCCTTATGATATGAAGAATCCAATTCCAACGAAATCGAGACGTGTTTTAGGTTATCCTATACAAATCCAGCTTCCCCTATTGCATCTTTGAATTAAAACTATTTTATAAATAACAAATTTGTGTATATTTGTTGTATTTTTGGAGCCTTCTTCATTTTGGGTTTGATTGGTTGGTGCTCCTAATTAATTCTCTCGCTTCTAATTCTTCTGTTAAATACATATCTATATAATCCTTCATATATAATAATTAAAAGTTTTCACAACTCGATGGAACATGGAACATTCTTGCGTTTTACAAATTACTTGGAAGTGGATGTTATTCCTACAGGATAAGAGACAAATAAATATTAATAACTTTATATTTCCAATTCGTATTCGTATTCTTTACGAATCCGAAGGATTTATATAGAGGTTTACTTTTACATCAGTGGGAGGATATTATATTTAAAATAATTCAGAAAAATCTATCAAATATTTTTCCGAATACACATTATGTTAATTTCAACGAATTTCGCGCAGCGATTTACTAGAAACCGAATGTAAATTATAAAAATTAATTAAAAATCAAATAATTTTCATCGGTTTTTATAAAGATTATTAAAACAATCAAAGAGAATTCTAAGTTTTTTGAAATTACATTTCAAATTTTGCCCCAATTCCTAGAACATTTATTTGTATTTTATAAATACGTATTTCGACTACAAAGTAGTCATCATCAGTATGAATTAGAGATAGTTACCACAGAGATAGTTACAATTAGCTACTTCCGACTGATGATGACTACATTGTAGTCGAAATACGTATTTATAAAATACAAACAAATGTTTTAGGAATTGGGGCAAAATTTGAATGTAATCGGTTTTTATGTTCAGTTCCCGAAAAAAACGGCCTAGATTCTATTAGCTGCTTCGCGAGACCTTGCATATTTTGCCTTAAACATTTTTTTGTAGAAAATTTATTATTTAGCTCCAAAAACTCGGTCAGAAGGAGGTCAAATTAATTTTTGAAGAAAATACAAATATTAGGTATTAAGATGTTTCTGTAGATAAAATTTGTAAACAAATCCTTAATTATGAGTAGGTGTGGATTCCATCAGCTCAGCTACCCAGCCAGGCGGCCAGGTAACCACAATCTGGTAAAAGCCTTCAAATATCCACCTGTTCAAAGTTTATTGCAGTCATAAAGTTTATGGAAATATCGGTGACAAGAATGGCGGTACTATTTAAAACTTACTCCAATTTGTACAGAATCTATGTAATTAAAAAAAAAATTATTGTTCGATTATAAAACAAATTCGTTACACAGGGGCTGCTTCAACTTAACGAATTTCCTTAGAATACATAAATTACTCTCTAGCGATCCATTTTAGTGTGATCAAAATAAAATATGGTATCGGATATGATTTTAGTATTTGCAACTTGCAAGACTTATTTTATTAATAAATGGCATAGGTCCAGGGGAAAGGGGGCATAGAGAAAGACGAAAACAAAATTAAAGTTTTTGTCACTTTATAGTTTTGTTCCTTATGATATGAAGAATCTAATTCCAACGGAATCGGGAAATGTTTTAGGTTATCCTATACAAATCCAGTGTCAAGGGGCATAGAGAAAGAAGAAAACATAAAATATCTCTCTTAATATTAGAACAATCGAAAAATTTATAAGGAGTAAAGTTGTAGAAAATCAAGTTTACTACGATTCATTATCTAATATTTTTTTCCAAAATCTAACGTGGACAGAGATATTTAGAATTTTAACTTTTAACCTTAAATTGTAAATATTTCTGTAAATATTAGTGTAACAGAAAAAATGATAGTAAACAAAATTATAGTAAAACTTAATACCTACAACTTTACTTCTTATAAGTTTTTCGATTTTTCGAATATTAAGGGAGAATTTTGTGTTTTCCCCTACATTTAAATCCCCTTTTCTATATACTTGTCCGATTTTACTTATTAACAAACATGACCTTTAAATACCTCAAATACCAAATTTCAGTCCAAACGAAATAAAACTGTGGCCGCTAAAGAGTGCACAGACACATAAACGCATGTATATATATACGTATATATATATATATGTAATTGTAATTTAAATGAATGGAGGCTGAAAGAATTAGAACCATCTATATTCTATACTGACCTTTTGATATTTGAAAGCAGCATATAAACTAACGTTGAATTTTACTAATTTCCATCGAATTTCCCACATATATTTGAATTGGTTTGTTTCCAACAGATCAGCAGACATCTCGTTCAACATTTTGTGTAGAAATCGTTAGATAAATACTTAAATAGAACTTTTTAAACTAATTTTCCAATCTAAATTCTATGCTACAGTTGAAGTAAAGCTGTCCTGCTGCACGTTTATTTATAATAAAATAAACTTTTAAAATCCATAACAGCAAATTTTGTAAAAAATAGTTATTTGCAACATCAAATTTGTATAATCTAAGCTCTGAAAATGGTTAGAAAAAACGAACTTTCAAGCTCCGTATAAATAAATTTTTAAAAGGAATTTTACTAACCTGTATTGTGCTTGGGTACAACTTCCATTATAATTTTTAAATATTTACATCAATCAAGTTTAAGTGATCATCAATTCTTTAAAGCAAATTTTCCAAATGAAAAGCATTCCATATTTGTGAGCTTTTTATTATTTTTAGGTTAAAAAAAGTTTTGTAACGGTTCAATTAGTTTGAAATTGGTGACATTTTGAAATTTAAAGGTTAAAAATAGTTGAAATAAATGTTCGTTTTAGGGTTCAGTAGTTAAATTATCTTAAAATTTCACCATGTATGTTACAGCTGTCTTACTCGCAGATTATTAGTGCTATAAACTTGAAATTTGGCACGGCTCTGAAATATTTATAACGCATATCAAATTATGAAATAAAACCTTTGAAAAAATTATTTAAATTCGTCGATACTTTTAAATTGGGAGTCAAGGTGAAGTTCGTTAATGGGTAAAACTGCTTATCTTTGAAACCGTAAGATATAACAAAAGTTTAATAACAAAAACATCTTCTTCTCTTTAAAATAAACAACTTTTTTTTGAAAAATTATCCCATAAACTCAGTATACACTGGCTATTCAAACAATTAACTCAGTTATTTGTTACATTACTTGTTATTTTTAAATTATAGTTCTATCTCTTACAATTTCAAAGATGGACAAATTTCAGCTTGATATCTTTTTTCGTTTTTAAGTTATCTGGTTGATGGACGTGTATTTTAACCGTTGCAAAGTTGGGACTAAAATTCGTTACGTCTTATACTCATATGATGTAACCAACAGAAAAACCAAAATATAAAAACCAAATCTAAAACTGTTTTTTTTTTTAAATATAGTTTTTCAGGTTCGAGTCAATCTATATAGTAGATAATAATTGGGGGGACGAAACCAAAAAATAATTGTCAAAGAAAATCGAAAAGATTTTCGAATGCATTTCGACCATTTGTTTCAACGCCTGCACCCATATATTAAGTCCATAACAGTAGTTTTCTTTTCAAAATTTTACAGTTGATTTGTTTGTGTTGTATTCATTCGGTTTTTGGAAAAATGTTTCGAATTAAAGTTGTTTGTTTAGATATATAATGAACAACGTCAAAACAAAAACACGAAACATAAAATTATATGGGGAACGTTAGACGTTAACGGTTTACTGAACGAAAGTGTCACTAAAACGGTATATTTGTACAGAGCACACGTGACGTTAACAAACATCCCGTCAAGTGTAAATTAAACTTTAGTTTATGTTTTAAATATAAAAGAAAAAATTAGTTTAAAAAAATTACCATGATTTATACAATTCAAACAATTACACACATTTTTAAAAACAATTATTTTATTAGAGCACTGTTCAAACTGTTCACTGTCATTACTTTGACTGATCACTAAACTAAACTAAATAGTACGACTGCAAGTCTGCAATTGTTTATTGTAAGCTGGTTCCGTTCGTTAGTTAGGTGGTGGTCCCTGTGAGAAAATAATTTTGGTTGTACCCAACACAAACGCAAGACGGACTTCTTTCTATGCGACAAGACATGGAGTGTGTGGAGTAGTCTCCATGAGACAATATTACAAATACAAATTTTAACATGTTTTGGCCACTGAATTGTTTTTACCAATGTGTAAAAGTTATCAAACGAATTCCCATAGACTGACTAATTTATTCTTATTTAAATAATACTGGAATCAAAACTTGTTGATTGCCAATGCTTGGATATTTTATACATCGGCGCATTGCGAAATGAAATTGATCAAGATAATAATTTAAAGTGAATTAAAACCGCTACAAAAATGCCTGAAGAATATAATTCAAGCTAAATTAAACAGTTTTAAAGTTTTTCACGTTGATTCAAACATCTAAATTCATAGGTACTAGAATTTTATTTTCTACCAAAAAAGAACTTAGAATCACTTTCAAGGATTATTAAAATTGAAAACTTTATTCATTTCTTGATAATGATAGCAAAAAATTTGCTCCCTTCCCAGTTACACCCACATTTTTAGAGTCAGATGGGTACATTATTGCAAAAGTTTTAAATTAAAATAAAAACATATTGCCTTTACTGCAGTAAAAATCCGGCATCAACCCCCGGTACATATTGAGTGGACATCCAGGCATTTTTAAAATAATAGTAAAATCAGTTTTTCTTTTGCATATTTTGAAAATGTATGTACAAAAATTATGGCGTAAAAGTTTTTTTGTATATCAAAATGTTAACATTTAGTTCATATTATGGATGACGAAGTTAAAAAGTAAGATTCGCCTTTTGCTTTACATCTAGAATAAAGTAATTTTGTTTAAAAAAACTGATATAGATGGCGAGCGATTTCTATCAGTTTTTGAAAACTTTAATATTTCACTACAGATACAAACCAATTTACGAATTATTATAACTGACCGGGGTCAATGAACCGAGCATTCACTTTTTCCTTTAAATGTATTATAGTAGAGTTTTATTAAAATACATTATTAACAGATGGCATTGCTGTTTACTAAATATTATTAATTGACGATAGTAATATAAATTGTCAATATAAGACACATTATATTATTTATTCAACTACAAACCCAGTTTTGGGAAATATTAAGGGCCTTGAATAAATCCGGTAATCTTATTTAGTAATTTAAAAAAGTGTTTTATTATAACTCACTAAGGTCATTGAACCCTGTAAACTGACTGAAGTATTTTCTATCTGGTGAGATTCTTTGCTAAACTCCATCAAAGAATACATATATACATAGAAGCTAATTTGTCCACTTTGTTTGTCTCCATAATAACCAAAGGGCAATAGTATGTACTTACTCTAGTAGCAGCACAATTAGCCTTTTACCTCTGAAGATTAAAAAAAATCCGCTAGAGAGCAGCGCTAGTGGGGATACCATTGGCATCTATCTATAGGTATAAAATGAAGATGGCATAACCAGTAATTACAGAACCACATTCCATTATTAATTTCAGACACACATTCCATATTTAATCATTTGAAATCAGGTTACGTACCAAATAATCATTGACGTCTATTAAGTTTAAAAAGAGATGGCAAAATCAGTAATTAAAGAACCAATTGAACTCAGTAATAACAGAACTAATTTGCAACGTAACCTGATTTCAAATGAGTACATATAGAATGTGTATCTGTAATTAATAATGGAATATGGTTCTGTAATTACTGATTTTGCCATCTTCTTTTTATACTGAATAGATGTCAGTAAGTGTTTGCTACGTAGCCTGATTTCAAATGAGTACATAAGGAATGTGTGTCTGTATTTAATAATGGAATTTGGTTCTGTAATTACTGATTTTGCCATCTTCTTTTTATACTTAATAGATGTCAGTGAGTGTTTGCTACGTAACCTGATTTTAAATGATTACATATGAAATGTTTGTCAGTAATTAATAATGGAATTTGGTTTTGTAATTACTGATTTTGCCATCTTCTTTTTATACTGAATAGATGTCAGTGAGTGTTTGCTACGTAACCTGATTTCAAATGAGTACATATAGAATGTGTGTCTGTAATTAATAATGGTATATGGTTCTGTAATTACTGATTTTGCCATCTTCTTTCTATATCTAATAGATGTCAGTGATTATTTATTACGGTCAATGATTTCAAATTATTACATACGGATTATATTTAAAACTCGGCTTGCGCACTTCCATACTCTAGATAATTCAATTTGAAAATTAAAAATCTCAAACTTGTTTATATGAATTAGTGACTGAACATTACTTTAAAATCCCTTGATTGCTCGGTGTTCTTATGAGCAGGTGCAAACTGGTTTGTTACTGATTTACTTGTCATCAAACACATAGAAGTTTCTGCCCTATGAACAGATTGTATTGAATATTCGCACGTATCAATTTTGCCCTTCAACTAGGTCGGCGAGGTAGTTTGCCCCAGTTAAAGCAAAGTGACAAACCAATGTACTTTGAAAGTATTAATTAGTGAGTGCAAATGCCCCGGCAAGGTTGTGTTGAATTTCTTCCATGAAGTCCTCAACTGTTTGTGCTTGGAACTTTATCTTTCGGTTATTAATTGATGGTGAACCAATTTAGCCTGAATGATTTCTAGAACCAAATATTTGGTGGCTGGTCTAAATGAATTGAAATAGTTTCTTGGTGCAGTGTATTTTAATATTTTGAAATATTTTCATACATAAAATAAAATGTGATCTGTCTCTTTTTTTTTTCATAATTTTACAACAATTTTTACTCTAAAATTAACAATAAATATTCATATTTTTATAATAATTAATGAATGTTTTGTTTCAGAGTATTTTTACCCTACTTAAATATTTAATAATAAAAATATATTCATTAGATTTATAATTCTAATAATTAATTAATATTATCTAAATATTTTACTTAAAACATCATATTACTTAATACAATATTTTCTTAATTAACAATGTTTTTTTTTAATGGCTTTTAATCTCCGATGTGCCGATAATCTTTATTAAGAATTTGCACCGAATGAAATTAATTTAATTTAATAATCAATCTCTTCGTAACCGACAAAGTTTCTTCTAATATTAATTACACTTTTCTAAATATTTTTTGACATTATTGTTTGATTATTAGATGGCGCTGGTACTTTTAGGCACTGATACGCATAGCTACATACTACAACACTAGATGGCATTATAAAGCAAACACCAGCGTCATCCAGTAGCCAGCCCAAACAACCAGAACTTGAATTGAATTTTCAAATTTTCTTGAAAAATACGCAGTCACAATAATTTTTATGAAGATATTTGGAATTCTCAAACGATTTCCGATCGTTTGAATACAAACAAGTCTATGTTAAGTCAATTTAAAAAAAAATGTTGGCTTAACGGATGCCCAATAATAAAAATTAAATTAACTCAGTAACAACTATTGACTCACAGACGAAATCGAAAGTGTCACAAACAGTTGCCAACGATTAAGAAAAAAATCAGTTAAAAAAGTCATGTTGACCAAATTCGTGTTGGCTATTCGGGCGAGAGTCACTAGTAAGTAAGGACAAACAGGGTTGACTGTTTAGAATTTGGTTTGTTGGATAAGTTCAAGCCTGTACAGAAGGCACACAATGGTCAGCGGCAGCTTTAAGTATGGGCAACAAGTATGGGAAGCTGCTCAGGGATATTCCAATATGCTCCCCGTCAGTATGGACGGTGGTATTTGTTTTGGCCAAATAGACACTCATCTTAAATCCGCCATATTCAATGGTAATAGTTGTTTGGCAATGAATGATAAGGTAATAAATCAAATTAAAAACATAAAAACACACATTGAATCTGTTTTATTGATTAGATATAGATTTGAGTGATTTAATTATTTACAATATTTTTATTAAAATCCATGAATCAAAGATATTAAAATCAATCAGTTTGTTTCGTCTTCGTTTTCGTGTATATATTACAAAATTAGCATCGCATCGCATCGCATCGAATCGATTACCAAGATTACAAAATGATTTTTGATTTGTTCATACTCTTTTGATTATATTTTAAATCTAACCCAAAAAGAACATTAAATTGAATTAAATTAAATTAATTTTATACAACAATCAAGTATCCAAATACTAATTCAATTACAAATACAATTACAATTACAATTAGAACTTGCTACGTCAACTTTTTACATTTAATTAATTCCGGTATACGCACGCATTTATTTATTTATTGTCATTTTAAAATTGTATTTATTTATTTACGTATTTCATAAATTAATTGCATGTAAATCCGCTTTTACACCAGCAACTTTTGATGAAAGTTTTCAAACGCAATATAAATATTTGATATAACTAAAGTTACGTTGCTGTGCTTGTTTATGAACAGCTATAACTCTCGTCTTGTTTACTATTTCCAAAGAATACAGATACACATAGAAGCTCATAAGTCCAATTTTTCTGTCCGCACAATTGTGATAGTTCGTACCCTGAAAACCAGATGGTGATTGTAGATATTTAACAGGATTACACAATGATTCCGTAGCAGTCACGAAAAATTAAAAGTTCAAAACATAATGTTCGTAGCTGGAAACAATGTTGACAAGATTCTAACTAAAGTCATATCAAAACTACGATTGTTTATTTAGTTTTAGGTGTAAATTAAGTACCAGTTATCGCCGCCTAGTTTTCAGGGTATTAACTAACATATTTGTTGGGACAGAAAAAGTGGACATATGAGCTTCTATGTATATCTGTATTCTTTGCTATTCCTTTGTTTGTCAACCACTTCAGTCACATGATCAGAGTCCTACCAATCACAAAGAAGTAGAATATCAACATTTCGTACACACTGCACTACTCTTACATCTGAAGTTATATACAGCTCGTTTAGTTTACATTACTCGTACTGAATTGATTACTATGGCAATTTTAAAGAACAAAAAAAAAACATTTACAATAAAATAGTGAGTCTTAATTAAGAACTTTGACCAACCAAGTCAATCCTGATTCCTGACAGCAATCTTATCCTGATGACTGCGAATATATAATTTGAATTTAAACGCTGTAGTCTGGCAGAAAGTACACAAAAGGATTCTAACTAAACTTAAAGTCAATAATGCAGCAGGATTTGAAGCTGAGATCTGTATAATAATGAATGAGTGCGTGTGTAGGGGGTGGTAGGGGGTGGTAAGTGTGTATTTTATTCAATTTGAACAAAATGTATTCTTTATATATTAATTTTACGTCATAGTATCCATGGTAATTTATTTTATTTTAAAATCAGTATTGTATTAAATAAAACCATTTGAAAACAAAAATTAAACAAAAGTTCATGAATAAATTCAACTATAGTCAAGAAAATCGATCATCAAACTCAAATCCGAAACCCAAAGAACGAAATTAACTGAGTATAGTTTTCGCGAAAAACCTCAAAACGGCAAAAATACACAATATTTATTCGCAGCAGTAATTTTTTTGGCAAATTTCCTTCTAAGGAAATGTAGCTATTGATTTTATACCGATGATAGAATTTCTACTAGATGTATATATTTACGTTAATGTGGCTGTGGACTCTGTAGCGGTCACAGTTTCAATCCGATACGAATGAAATTTGATATTTGACGCGCTTTTGATATTTGAAAGGTCAAGTTCGTTAATGAATAAAATCTGACAAGGGGGAAGGAAGGTTTAAAGAGAGGGAAAAACACAAAATTTGGCATATCTCCCTTAATATGAGAAAAATTGAAAAACACTTAAGTAATAAAGTTGTAGAAAATTAGTTTTACTATAATTTTGTTTCTTATCATTTTTCTGTTACACTAATATTTACAGGAATATTTACAATTTAAGATTGAAAGTTAAAATTCTAAATATCTCTGTACACATTAGAGTTTGAGAAAAAATGATTATGTACTGAATTGTACCACACATGATTTTCTACAACTTTACTCGTTATACATTTTTCGATTACTCTAATATTCAGAGAGATATTTTGTATTTTGTGTTTTCCTCCTTGACCTATGCTATTTATTAATAACTATGGCCTGGCAAATACCAACACCATATCAGATACGATATTTCATTTTCATCAGACTAAAATTGTGACCGCTAGAGAGTGATTTATGTATTCTGCGGACAGTCACTAAGTTGAAGCAGTTGCCGCCGCGTACCGAATTTTGTTCTTTATGTTTACAATTAAAAAACAAAATATTTCGATTGAATTTGACAATAATATGTGAATAGTTTGATTTATATATATATATATATAAATAAAATATATATTATTATTTAAATTAATTAATTAATTAATATTATTATTAATCTAAGCGTTTGTTTATACGAACATAAA
Organism: Nineta flava; assembly: GCA_963920215.1. Lineage (NCBI taxonomy): Eukaryota > Metazoa > Arthropoda > Insecta > Neuroptera > Chrysopidae > Nineta > Nineta flava. The sequence goes on from OY986041.1 coordinate 533,067, forward strand.
AAATAAATTAATATATTTTAGCACTTAATAATCAACATCACAAGAAAATAATTAAAATCATTATAAAATGTCGATAAATTTAGTTAACAAAATTAAAAAAAAAAAAAAAACTTTTTACATTACATTTAGATTAGATTTAGATTTAGATTAGATTTACGTTATTTGTTTTTAGTTATTATTATTCACAAGTTATTTATTTGTAAGTATTACAAAGTTATTTATTTATTTATTTATTGATTTGATTGACTACAAAAATGTTTCTTTTATTAAATAAAAAAAAGTCTTCTTTACATTAATTACACTCAACAAACATTCGTTTCGAATCGATTGCATTTTCAATTCAATTGATTTGAATTGAATTGTAAAACCACTTTAGTTTAGTATTTTTCAATGGCAGTATTATTAGTAATAGTACTATTATCATTATTATTATTATTATTATTTGGCCACGGATGATCATGTAGACGACATCAAAGTTGTTCATCACCATTCTGATAGTGTCCATTGCGATTTAATGGTTGACGTTCGGGTGCATCATTTGGTCGATTGCGTTTAAAGAAGCCCATCTGCAAAGTAAACAAACAAGTGTTTTTATTAAGTTATTAATAGCCAAACCTTTCTAACAGTTCATTGGTCAGTACTTACCACATATAATAAATATATTAACAACAGCAGTATTAGGGCACCAGCAACTGCCGACAAAACAACGACCCACAGTGGTACAACATCCGGTTCCGTGTCAATATCCTTCGAAACGATTGTCGTGAACACTTCGTGACTTTTAATCGGTTGATCGTCTGGTTTCCCAACGTATGGCAGTTTTGAGACGCGTGCGACCATCATTGTCGATAATATCACTGGATTACTTCCACCCAACTGTCCAAACAAAATTCGTTCAAAATATTAATTATAATTAATTTTCTATCGATCCATATATATATAAAATGCAATGGTCTGACTGACATATCATCACACAGACCAAAATGCCAAGGATAATAACTTTAAATTTGGAGGGAGTGTTTATTTTATATTGGAACTGCGTCAGAGACTAGGGAAAGGAAGAAAATTCAAAGACAAAAAATGTGTTCCCAATTCTTTAAAAATAAACAACCTGCAAATTCGCACATTGTATCAATCAACCCCCCACCACTCAAGGAGAGGGGAAGTGTCTAACTTTCAAAACGTAAGAGCTAGAGAAAAAGTTAAAAGACCAAAAATTCCTCTTCCTTGAAAATTGAATAGCTTCAAATTTCAATCATTGTACATTTGACCACGCTAAATAGTAGCTGGGCCCAGAACCTATCTTCAAATATAAAAAATGTTTATCTGATATAAAACAACTTTAGTTTGAAACAGTTTTTCATACATTCGATAGTTTTGGCACGGTGCATACGAAAAAATAATTTTTTTTTTGTTAATTTAAAAAGGAATGAATATAAAATTAGACTTATCAAAGTATAATTAATAAAAATTATTGAAATTGATTTTAAAAATTTAAATAAAAATCAAAAATTAAAAAAAAATTATTTTGAAACAAAAAAAAAAATACAGATATAATTTACATGTTTACCAAAAATTTGTTGAATATTTTTTAAAATCAAAACAAGTAAGAATTTTGTTCAAAACAAGAATATATATACAAGTTAAATTTTGTCAGTTAAAATAAATTGAAGGCAAGTTTAATTTAAACTGTACACACAAGAATAATAATGTTTTTTTATAAACGGGTTGTTGTGCTGACTGTATAAAAAGGGCAGCTTCACTCAAATTAAGTTCAGTTTAAATTTGATTTCTGTTTGATTCAGATTAAAGTTAAAAATTGACATTGTATTGTAGTAATCAAGATTAATTAAAAATTTGTTCGATTCAATTGAGTTAAAAATTGACATACCATTGTAAAAATTAAAAATTGTTGAAAAAAAAATTATTTAAATTAAAATTATTTCTTTTTAAAATCAAATAAAACATCAGGTTTGATTTTCATAAAAGTATTTTTTTTTTTTTTTAAATTTTCTTTTTCTTCTAAAAGTGCGTGTTTTTCTAATTGACAATGTTTAGTAAAACTTTTACTAATATTCTTTTTTTTTTGTTCGTGTCGAGTATCGGAATCTGTTATAGGTTTGACAGCGCTCCTTTTTGGAAGGTAAAAGAGAGCCAAGATACCGCGACAAACTTTCAATATTAACTTTTTTTAAATTGTTCAAGCAAGAAGATTTAATGTAAGATCATTGCGCTACTTGGTCAATGCTGCGATGAAAATTTGAGCTTTTTTGTGAGTTTATTTCTCGTGGTTGACTGGCTAGTGCGAGCTTTTTGACTTTCACAATCAATGACCTTTAGCGGGTATCAAGGCAGAAATCCCGCAATGTCTCATCCCGAAGTCAATCGATATATTTTTTTAAATAAGACTTTTAAAAAAACAGTAGATATTAATAATAGTATTCATATTATTTATAAACACTAAAACAAACCTTTCGAATGGTTGTCGCATTAGCGCGCCCCCTAAACACAATCCAGGCCTCTCGATTGTTGTCTTCGAACATGAGTGGACTGACCACACAGCGCATGACCGCACATTGTGTAGCTTTGCACGATAAAGCCTGCTTTAAATACTCATCGTTGTCGTATTCGTTAAGTGTTTGTCGTTTGAATCTGCGTTTGGGATCCGTTCCGTCGTCACCATACGAGTATTCTTTATTGTACGAATATTGTTTTGAACTATGTGTAGCATAATTTCTTGGATTTTGATTTGAAGCAAAGTGCTCTCCACTTGAGTAAAAGTCCGCACCTTCACGTTTTTGACTCGAACTTGATGTATACGTTGAGCCCGAGGATTGGCTTCTGCCTTGTTGGGTATTTCTGCCTTGGTTACTTCTATGATGTGTTCGTGCATATCCTAAATCAGGGTCATATTCCCCCGACTGTTCTACTCGCTCACCACTATTACCGCTGTAACTTTTGCCATATTGTATCGAACCTCCTTGATTACGAGTATATTCACGACTTCCACCGACATTTGTACTTTGACCATTTGATTGCGTAGATCCAGTAGAACCTAGGATTCCTAAATCTAAGGTTTGTGTTCGGAGTCCACCACCTAAGGCAGCATTTCCTAGACCTAAATTAGGATCGTATTCCCGTTGGCTGTATACACCGTAAGTACTACGATTTCGTCCACCCGATTGAGACTGACTGCCCTGTCTATCTAAAGTGTTGAAAGTTGATCCTCCAGCAACACTTATTTCACCTCCCGAAGTTCGTTGTTGATCCCTTGAGCTGCCAGCACCTGTCTCACTAGAAGTGCTACCTGCAATGCGATGTTGATTTCTTGAATTATGAATACCGATTTCACCAGAGGAGCCTCCTTCTGAACTGTAAGTACCCGATGAAATACCTGGTCCCAAATTACCATTCACTTGTTCATCTGTCCAAATTTGTCCTTGAAAATCTCTTCCATCTCTACCTCTGTTGTTTCCATCCCATTGGAAATGACTAGCAGATAAGTTTCTCTTTCTGGCAGCTTCTTCATCAAAATCCTTAGACTGATATTCTCCAGATTCTACACGAACTGACCCGTCTTGTTGTTGACCACTGCCTGACCGTTGTCCAGTCTGTGATCTTCCCTGTGACGACCATTGATATTGATTTCCCGAATTCGATGGACGTGATTTTCCAGGTCGTTGGGATAATTGAAAAGTATCTTGATAGTCGACACCGGAAATACCACCAGTACCAGTGTGATATTCTGCACCGGTAGTAACAGATGATCCTATTTGTCGACCATCTGTATTTGTTGAGGATCCACTTCCTGTCAATCCTGAACCACTTGAAGATTCATGATGAGATGACGATGAGCTACCAGACCAACGAATCGATCCATCTTTTGAACGACCAGACCAAGTGGATGTTTCAACGTGTCCTATATTTTGATTATTATATCCATTTCTATCTAAATTAATATTCCATTTAGAATTTTCAACATTTGCATTGCCAGTTTGTGAAACACTTCCAGTTTGTGAAGAACCTCCAGTTTGTGAAGAACTTCCACTTTGTGAAACACTTCCAGTTTGTGAAGAACCTCCAGTTTGTGAAACACTTCCAGTTTGTAAAACACTTCCAGTTTGTGAAGAACTTCCACTTTGTGAAACACTTCCAGTTTGTGAAGAACCTCCAGTTTGTGAAACACTTCCAGTTTGTAAAACACTTCCAGTTTGTGAAGAACTTCCTGTTTGTGCAGATGTTCCACTGTTAGATTTTGAGCCTGCTCGAGATGATGAATAGTAAATTGAATGTCTTATGTCTGATGAACCAACACCAAAGTTAGCATGACCTCCAGAATGGCCTCCAGATTGTGCCTCAGAATGATGCACAACGCCATCCGGTCCCGTTGTCCAATTACGACTCCATGTTGTATTTTGTACGGGACCACCGTTTATTTGACTAGAATTCCATCTAGTTTCGTATGCATGCGTGACTACCCGTCCACCAGATGCCCCACTTCCTTGATGTCCCTGTGATGGTGTACCTCCACCGGTTATTGCATGATGCGATTCGTGACCTCCTTGTACATGACTTCCTGCTTGTTGACTACCACCGGTATTATAATGTTGTGTTCCACCTTGCACATATCCACCTCCGTGGATCCTTTGTCCATCGCTAGATGAGACATGTCCTTCTCGACTACCTTGGACATTATTTACACCAGATTGAGTTCCATAACTGTTTTGTGAAGTAAATCCGCGACCTCCTTGGCTTTGTTGGCCACTGCTTGTCGAATGGGATCCACTGGATCCACTAGTAAATCTGTAATGGCTTTCATTTGCAACTGTGCCACCACTGGTAGATACCACTTTTTGTTTATTTCGTTCAATATGATGCAATGAAGCATCGCCCGACTCCTCTCTAAATTCATCTTCGTCTAAACGACGTCGTTCATCAGGAGTGAGAATTCTATTTCCACTGGCTGCTCCTGTTGTAACTCTTCTGGAACCATCTGGCACTTTATCCTCAAACCGAATACCACTTGATCCGATTTGACGAGAGAATGAACTAGTTAGTGCTCCAGTTAAAATTCCATTACTTTCTAGATAAGATTTTCTGCCTTCTAATTTCAGATTCTTCTCATTTATGAACTCATTGTAATCGCATTTAATCGGCCCAGCAGTTTCTGGTTCATCCAAAATGTACAGCAATGTCTCATCTGTAAAATTGAAATAAAGCGTATTTAAATTTAGTATTGCTGCTTAGTTCATGCCAATGATCGTACCATCAAATGTTTTCATTGGCCAAACAAAGAATAATTCGGCCTCTTCAATATCCGATGGACCATTATTTCGAATGGTATAAATGTGAATGACTTGCGGTCCAAGTTGGCTCTCCTCCGTGACAACAGTATCTGTATATTGACTACTATTGAATAGTATTTCTTGATTTCGAGAAGTACCATCAATGCTAAAGTGAGTTTCGACTAAAATTCCAACGGATATATGTTTGAAGTTATCCGACACTGAGTTATTCTTTTCGGGATTCGTTGAGTTTACGTTTATGTAGAAGTCATAATTTGGTTTCGTTTCCAATTCTAGGACAACATTGAAATGAACCTGAAACAATAGAATTAGGTATCAGTTTATTACTGATGTAAGTGATCGATATCGATTGTGTGTGTGTACGAAAGATAGTGTTTATGAAAGGTATACCATGGTAGTTAAACGAAGAAAGGGGATCGGGATCCATTAATAGTTGGTTGTACATCTTTCACCTCAGATCAACAGTAAAAGTGGACTTCTCTGAAAAATTTAACAAGATAAAACTGTTCTCTGTTGTGTTTTGACATATAGAGGCACTCTATATCTAAGGATAAGCACATTGCCGTCCATAAACATCTGGAAGATACGGCCATACCAGCACATACTTAAACGGCGATGAATCACGATATTAATTTATGGCGAAAACTATTCCTAAGGATACAGTTTTCATAATACACAGAATTAAAAACTTACAAGTTTATCTCGTGGCAAAGGATTTCCAATATCACATTTGAGTGTCCGATTATTCGCTGATGATGGTGCTGAACACGTGACAGGAATATCAGCCTTGGATGAGTCCAAACGTTCAATTTTTGTAAAATTAACACCTTCCGGTAATTTCATGTTAAACATTGCTTCGAAGGCATCTTCACCCTCATTCTGAACTTCCACATCGATTTTCAATTTCTCATTGGAGCCCAATACAAACTTATTGACACTGGGTGATGCAATCAATCTTAAATCGGGTATACAAATATTATCTGAACCGCAATTCTTTTGAATACTGATTGAGTCCTTGGCCAGCAGACCAGTACTGTCATCCAACACAGGCGTTAATTCACGCTCACGATCATATTGAATGAACTGGTTCCGGTCACGTCGATCACTGTACAAACTGTATCGCATTTCAGCTTCCAATGGTGTCAATTTGTCGCGGACTCCATTCTGTTCAAAAAAAAAAAGAAAAACAGCGCAGCACATTAATTGAGTTAGTTGATTGATTGATTGGTTGATTGAATATAATAGTCGAGTAGTCTTACCTTTACAAAAACATCCATACTTTTGCAGTATTTCTTCGAATGTTCCAGACTGATTGTTTCGTTTACAATGTTGTTCTCGTTTGGTAAGAAAAACATTCGAGGATTTTTTAATTTTTTCGAATCCAAAACATATTGGACGTTTAATGCTGAAAAAGTGTTTTATAAAATAAGTAAAACAGAATATTAGTTTTATGGCAGTTTTGTGATTGATAAATGTGACGATTTACGTTAAGATCTTAATAGAAAAGGTTGGGGGAAAATTGACTGGCGTGAATAAGAATCGTTTGAGCTTATTTGAGAAATGTTGAAATAATTTCATCATGCATAGATTTTAAAATATCTTCACTAATACTAAGGCCAATGAATAATAAACCAAAGATAATTTGGAGTTGATAGACGGTTGAATTTAGGGTTCCAAGTTTCAAACAGACTTACTGATCATATTTTGTACTCCAATTCCTTTGAATTCCATACAGACATTAATTGATGTGCAAGCAACCTTCTCGTTCAGTCGTCGAATTGTACAATTTCTCTCTTCGATATTGATTTGTTTATTCTGTGCATTGAATGTTACAACAGCGTCCATTTTCACAACTGGCCGAGACCTTTAAAAATAAATAAATTAATGATTAAATCTGTTCGAAATTCATGATCAAAAACAAAGAAAACAAAGTGAATAGTGATGGAAAGCACTCGCTAGGTCATTCGATTTTTAAGGGAGTATTCGAACAAATCATTTAATGTACAATCATAGCCAGTTAAGTGAAATCAAATTTCCAATTATCATTAGAACACCATACTGGTTTATGGCCATGGCGCTATAAAATTCTCATTCGATGATAATACAAATTCTGGCCGTCAACTTATTCACAATTGAAGGGCAATGATTGTTCAAATGAATGTATGTTATGGCTTACGCCGTACGATCTTGTCCATTTATGAGGGACTTTATAATAGTTAATGTAAAGTAACTATATTTTTAATCATTAATCAGTAATCTAACTGACACGCAACGGTTTCACACGGCTTCTCATTTTTAAGTTACGTTAAATTTAAATAAATATATTCGCTGCAAATATTTAATTGAATCAATTATATGTATATATAATATTAGCTGCCATCTGGCGTTAAATACTATTGCAGCATAAATAGCGCTGTTATTAAATATTAAATATTATCAAAGAAAAATGTGAAATTTTCGGAACCATTTGAGATGTCACAATGAAACAAAAACTAAGTTAAAAACAAAATATATGTGACCAACTTTACATATCCAGCAGGATATTGTATAGTCGATTATTTTAAATCCTTTATCCTTCATTACCGACCCGCCCTGCAAAAAATGATGTTTGAAAACGTTATTTTACATGTAAATGACGTTTACTTGTTAATTAATTTGCTAACGCAGCATAAATGAGTAAATATTATTAAAAACACACATAATGAAATATGATTACATACTCCAATAACCTATATTTTTAATAAAATCCCTATCTTTATAGACAAAGATATTTGATTTAAGAATTACGAAAAGAATACTATCTCTGGAAGATAGTGGTTTTTAGAGGAGGACTACCTATTTCTGCCATTGAATTTACGAATTCCACTTGACTACATAGAACTCGTATATGATCAATAAATTTGGATAAATGTGAAAGATTCCTTTCCATTTTCTTTCCCATAAATTATGAATGATGTCAATAAATAAGTGATACAATGAAAACCCAAAAGACAGGAAATATGATTATTTACCTAAATAATAAAGCACGATTTGATTCGTAAGCACCAACCACCAAATCCGGATACTCATTATTATCGACATCAATGCCACCAGAAATTGAGAAACCGAATGTCTGTAATGATGGATCGCCCAGCTGTTCAGCAAATATCACTTGTGATGGTTTCTCACGCACACCATCAGTAGATCCATGATAGATGTATACAGCGCCTTGGCCATATTCACCATCGTATGGTGCACCCACCGCAAAATCACCGTACGTATCCAAATTTATATCACCCAGGCGTGTCAGTGCCAAACCGAAGCGTGCTTTTGAATTCAGACCGTCTAATTTATGAATCCGACGGAAGTTTCCCTCATCGGACATGTGATAAATCACATAAACGCGACCAGTCTCATATTTGCCTTCATTATTCGCCAGATCTGTGTACATCGGTGCCCCAATGATCAGATCATCAGCATCGTCGCCATCAATGTCGGCCACCGCTATCGCATAACCAAAATAGGCACCCAGCTGTTCACCAGTGATGTTTTGTAGGTTTTCCATGTCCCATGTAAATAGTAATACTTTCCCGTACAGACCCGCACCACGAGGCATTCCAACAGCTACACCTTCTTCCCCATCATCACCAAACACACCTGCGGCCACTGAATAGCCCAGATATGAATCGTCATCTTGTGCCGGACCTTCTGCTGTTTGGTACACATTTTTACGACTATCTAAGTTCTGACCAAACAGTTGTCCTGTAAAATGAACCAAACATTGAACATGGAACATTGACCTAGTCAATTATAATTAATTGATTAATTAATGAGTTAAGTATATTAATAAAGTTTCCAACAAAAGTAAAGGCGTAAGGATTATTAGTAGACGTGTGTGAATATGATCTTGTAACCCAGTCAAATAAGGATTTCAACCTTGAAATGAAAGTCAGAAATAATTAACGTCCGAAAGCTGAAATAATTAACTTTTCTGACATTTCTCAGTCTTTGAAGCTTACATGACTGCAGTACTGTAATAAGTTTGTCGAACCAGACATATCATGGTTGGTGGGTGGCTTTGTTTTATCCTTTACTTAAATAACTGAAAATAAAAAGCTTTAAGTTGTGCTTACACGTTACCAGTTAACTAGATTCAATCGTTATATATTTATTGACATCCATGGTCCGTTTAATCAATCGATTTGAAGTATTGTATTAAATTTACAAGAAATCCTATACCAGTAATTCCAGTACCTAAGGACCTGATCCACGTACAAGAATTAGATCTATCATGACATCCGAGGAAGATATAGCCGCGACATTAACGACATTTACTGACAGAATGTTTAATAAGATAACAGATTTTATATTAAATCACCAAAATAAGTAAACGAACGATTCGATTGGTGACGATAGTTTCAGAGACTATCGACCGATAGATGCCGTTGCATTACAATTGATGTGACAATAAATGCAGTTGATTGTTGATTACTGGTGACGTGCATGGCACTAACATTAATTAATTAAATATTAAAATTAATGATTAGAGCTCAAATTTAATGTAAATGTTATTAAGTGAGGTATTCAATCGACACTAACAGTTTAATTATAGCGATGGAAGCATGATTTGAGTACTCAACTCAACACACGCACAGTGATTTGAGTACCTATAGTATAGATACTTAAATGCAACTCTTGGTATAGGTCCTATAACAAGTAAGTTGTAAGTATTTATTGTAGTTTCAAAAACATGAAAACTCCTATCAAATGAGAAAATATTCATTAAAAGTAATTTCTATGGACACTACCTTGAAAAAAAATTGAACCAATCTAAATTTGAGACTCAGCAAAGTCCAAGACTTTGATAGTGTCATTATTTTTATTTGATACACTAAATATATTTGATCCCGAATAATTGTTGATAGCTTACTTTTTTCTATTCTATACAAACAAATATATGCATACCTTTTTTTTTAATTTGTCATAATTCTTAGAAGAAATGTATAGGTGCATATTAAATAACTTATATACTATCTGAGGTAGACTCGACAGTCCAAGTAGCCAAGCGGTCTAAGGCGTTATCTCTACTTGGAACTGGGAGGTTATGGATTCTAATCCCGACACCGGCAGATTGTCAATTATTAAGAAAAAAAAAAGGGGGAAGTTAATTGACTAAACTGTCGGCGTATGGACAAGAATGAAGAACCGGCTATGCTTGTGAAGGTTTTCTGAAGTTTCCTTCACGAACTCCAGATGAATATCGGCATAGTTCCTATCATAGTCGGTTACAGTCGCACATTCAACCAATTCCTAGTCTACACACAAAAATTCCTTCTCATATCTTTAGGCATCACAATGGACTTTATGGCCGAAGTGTAGCCCGTCCAGGGCAGTCTCTACAATCTATCTATCTATCTATGGTATTTATTTCCTATTAAAATTTAATTTAAACGAAAGTATATAAATAATTAAGAGCTTAAGGATGTTCCAGCATGAAACCACTTTTCAATAGATTTTGCTAATTTTTTTTCACAAGCTAAAAATAACATTTTCTAATAAATCCGGAAGTTTCAGAATTTTTGACCGTTTTGAACGCGAGATAACTAATAGCAAAGTATTCATTCTCTCTCACTCTCTCTCATTAGAAGCATGTAAAACTTCATGTCCGTCCGCCCAACTATTATCTGTTGTATTTAAAAAAATACTTAACCGAATTAAAAACAAAACTAGGAGAGTAAAGATAAATATTTTTAAAAAATACTCGCGTTTTACCGTTTGGGTTGGGTTGGGTTGTATATATGAATATTGAATATATCTATGTGTTGTGTATATGTATATATGTATTTGTTGTATAATAAAAGCAAACTGTCCTGTTTTTTGTCCTTTTCATATAAGACAGTGAAGGAACTACCTTAAATTGAACTTCATTTATTTGGTTTATGGTTAAACGAAGATGCTACACACAAAAGTTGTTCATATTTTTACCAGAAATAATTTTGTAATATAAATACTGGGTTTTTGAGTAGATTTCCAAAAAGCATACGAACACCGAACGAGTGTAAAGTGTCACGTGCCGGTTTGTGGGGTTTTTTCAATCAAAATCTGGATGATCTTCAAATGAAATGCCTACAATGAAATAGCTGGCTGGCTGGCTGGGTAGTAATTTAAAAGATAATTATTTGAAAGCATCAAACAGTTTGATGATGATTCAGTGATGATGATGATGATTTGTGATTAAAATCATATAAATGCAGCATAGATAAAGTGCTTTTTAAAAGAAGAGTTGACGCGAGGGACGTTATGCTATTATTCTCTACTATATAATTAAGATAATACCAATGAGAGTATATTAATGTTCTAATTACTTCATTCTCTACTATAGTACTATACTTGTACCAGACCACATACAACATTAGTTAACTTAGATCTACTAAGCGCTATGTGTTATGTTGTTAAGTCAATCATGTTAAGTGATTCTTACTTAATAATGTATGTCTATGTAGCTAGCTAGTTAAGTGTGTACCGGTCGACACTACTCACGTGCAAATGAGGTTGGAGTACCTACAACTACTACTAATCTATCCGTCCAGGAATCGACCGATCGACTCTACTTCATTTTTAAATTGAACTTTTATTTAAATGTATTAGAATTTGATCTAATTGAGTCTAAAATAGCGAATCACGTTGGACTTAAGTAGAAGGAGGAGCACAATGGACCATAAGGTCGAAGTGAAATAGTTTTTAGACCCCAGGATGTATCTATATACGCATCTATCTATCTATAGTGGTACACTTGTACTATAGATCTTGGACTTAACAATATCTGCTCGCCTTTAGTACAATAAAAATGCCCACCACCACCACCACCACCAAACTTTGTAATTATTATTAAATAACTCAGCAAAAATAAAGATTGATTCGCGTCTCAAACTCGCGAAAATCTTAATTAAATTTTGAATAATTAACATGGGCAGCAATGGAGACGACCCTTTTTAAGCAGGATTTCTAACAGTTTTTTATTTTTAATAAAAAAACGACACTTAAGAATCTTTTAAAAAATTGCTATCAATTATTAGATTTGTTTGCGTATTTAAAAAAAAAAACGAGAATTATTAACCGTTTCATTGTTTAGTTATACCAACGCACAGTGAAGCATTTTATAAATAAATATACGTGTCGGCATGCTGAACAGATACAACTTGACAACACTGTACGTCACTATACGTTGTGCTATTCGAGTACTTGTATGTAAACAAACAGTGTATCAACTGGGGTAATATAAGCGATGTTACCGCATTGCAACTAATAAAAATGTTAGGTAGTATTTGTATATACTTATAGACAAGTATCGTATGTATAATGTGTCTGACCGGTACAGTCTTGTACAAAAAATTACGGCTCATTATGCTACACGTTTCTTTACTCTTACCATATGCTCCACTTAATCCTAGAACATTTGTTTGTAGTTTATAAATACGTATTTCGACTACAATGTAGTCATCATCAGTATGAATTAGCTAATCGTAACTATCTTTGGGATATGGATTCAGAGATATGTTGCTTGTTGCTAATTTTCTGCGTGTTTCAGGTGAGCTAATTCATACTGATGATGACTACATTGTAGTCGAAATACGTATTTATAAAATACAAACAAATGTTCTAGGAATAGGGGCAAAATTTGAAATATAATTTCAAAAAACCTAGAGTTCTCTTTGATTATTTTAATAATCTTTATTTATAAATTGTCTTTCAATTAAATACTTCAGGTTTTAGATAGGATACACCTGGATATCTTGGTATATTCCTACAACAGAATTGAATTTTTTCTTACAAAAATGTTAACTTCAAGTTATAATTAAGAAAGAAGTCCGTATTTTAAATCTGTGGCCCACTTATGCGATACCAAACCCGATTTCTTTTTGAAAACTATTAAATAAAAAGTTAAAAATTGTTGGCTAAAAAAAAGAACTTTGCTCTCCTATCAAAATTAAAACAATCATAAAATTATGAATAATTCTGTGAATAACATTTGCTACGAATACAACAGGTAAATTTGTTGGCCGCATTTAACAAGGCGAAACAATCGATAATGAATACATAAACAATCTTTTTTTATTGTAGAATCCACGCTACAACACCCTAATAGTTATTAAAAAGTAGATTTGACTATAAAAATTCTGAAGAAATTCCATTAATGGTGGTTTTAAGTTTTTAGTATTTATGAGATCCGTAGATAAAAGTCGTTGGTTGTGAACCATGTAACTTTACAACTGAGTTTGGCTCAGGAGGGAAGTGCCCAGTAATTATGTTGTGCAAATGTATGCTCACTATCCAAAAATCTACTACATTTTTCGAAAATTCAACCAAATTTTGAATTTCCAAAGACATATAGAGACACTGATCCAATGAGTAATTGGAACTCAGACTTGAATATTGAACCTTTTTATTTATGATGTGATTTTGAAGCACATTACAGAATACTATTTGTAAAATGTTGATTGATTTTGTATTGAACAGGAAGATATTGATTTACTGAACCTGTGGCTGTGATCTACCGTGGCATAGACAAAGATTACCTAAATAAATTAAACATCGAATTGATGTCATGTAGTGTAGTATTTGATAGTGCAGTTCATAATAATGATTCCATTTTGAAACTAATGGTTTAGCTTACTTAGTTTCAGACCATTACAACATAGATGATAGTTCTTTTATTATTCTCCGAATAGATATTCTAAGAATTACTCTATGTAGTATTTAAAATGTGTTTTATTTAAAAGTAACAATGGATCCATCTGTATTGGATGGAATTCCGCTGCGATCATCTTCAAATATCAAACTTTTTACATGTCGAACAGAATTAATTCATAAAAATTTACTTGTACTTTTTTCTGGCAGTTTTAAATAAATCCAAATCTCAAATTGGGATGGAAGCTTGTGGATAGTATTTCCTTATAAGATCAAAGGAAAAAATAAAATAATACTGTGTTAAAATTCGGAGATTTCACTTAAAAGAAAGCTTAGAAAAGAGATTTAAAACTTCAAGTATTATTTTCTTGGATAATATAATTTGAAATCTATCCACGGATATATTCTCTTGGATAACGAAAAACACGCATCGGTATGTTTTGGGAAATTAGAACGGTTTAAACTTGAAACTTGAAGTTTCAAAAAAACAGAAAGTGTACTATCTCAAAAACGGTTCAAGTGCAACATACAAATTAAATACTAGAGAATTAAATACCAGAGATACCAAAAATGGGTGGCTTCCATTACACAATTATGACCAACTTGGTCGTCAATTTTACCAGGTTAAATGAAAACTATGATTTTCATATTTGTATTTATCTTATCTAATTCAGGTATTGGTTTTGTTCCGACGTAGCTATTTGTATTTGAAAGGTCAATATCGAGATGAGCAAAATCGGTCCAGGGGAAAATGGGATTTAGAGCGAGGGCAAAACATAAAATCTGGAATTTCTCTGTTATTAAAGGTGTAGTAAACAAATTTGACTACAGCGTATTACTTGACCATCCTTGATATTACAAATTTATTACCATGGTTACTTGATTTGATATTCATTATCATTCCTTCATAGCCACTACGATATTAAGTAGTGGCGATCTACTGTTATAGAAAACTGATGAAGTTCGAACAATAAATTTGGTACGCTGTTCTATAAACGATATTTTAGTTCAGAAGTTCGATTCAATATTAAGAAACATATGATGGAAGTTGAAATAGTTCGTTTAAAAATAGCGTGGGAGTGCGATTGAACGATTTTGCGCGAACTTTGCGTCCTCTTTGCTTCGACGGATTTTAAGAATTAATGTTAATGTAAAATTGGTTAGCGAAAAATATAAAACAAAAAAAAAACAACAACATGGGAATACACTAATTGGTTTCTTAAATTTAAATGTAAAAAAAAGCACAAATTAGAAGATCTAAAACTTAGATGTAAGGTAAGTTAATGATTGCAAATAGCTTTAAAGCCTACACCTAGACTAGAGACTAGAAAACAAAACCTAAGAAATGAAATTCCAAAAACTAAAACAAATCAATGAATTTAGTAGTTTTTTAAAAGATGATGAGAGGTATTGATTGATTGATTGATGATTTAAATTACTTGTTTAATAGCGATTTAAAAAATAAAAAGTAGCAGATCAATAAAGGCACGTTTTTATATATTATAGTAATGGTTATAATTTTTGCGTGATTTTTGCGGGGTAGTTTGCTTGTTTTGTTTATGTTTACCTTCGCCATATGGCTTATATCTTGGTGGTACAAATGGTAAGAAAACTGTTGGTTTTACGGAATATATTTGTCCTGTATAACGAAAAAAAAAAAAATCGAAAATATTATAATAATTATTTGTAAATAAATGTTTATATAATATGTACAAATAGTCTCAATGTTTAATTGAGTCTTTGACAGGCAATTTATTGAAGAAAAAAAACGAAACATGCAGGAACTCACCTTGCCAGTACCAACTTCCTGGTGCACCCATGAACAGTCGATGGCCATCCTGCAAATAATTAAATACTTTGTTAATTATTTTTAAAAATAAATTCGTCTGAACAAAACTCCATCACGAAAATAAAAATTGTAATATAATGAACATTGAGTATACGATGTACACTCCCGTTCAATAAAATTGAACAGATCTGAATCGAATGAGTCTCTCACAATTTTGATTATTCTTGTAGTAAATGTTTTTTACTACACTTCCATTGCTTTATTCACACTTAAAATATATACTAATTATCTTTGTTTATAAATGAATAATTATACAGAGAGTCACAAAAGTGAGGAGTCTTATCAAATGTAAGAAAATGGTAGAAACTAACATTTTTGTGTAATATTTTGATGTAAAATTATTTTATTTATTACCTGTTTGCATTTCAGAATTTTTATATTTTTTTTGGTTTTATAGGTTACCAATATTTCCTTATTTTCATTTATGTTTAATTGTTCGAATAAAACGACCGTGGTGAAATTTAAACTTGCAACAGAATGCTTGTATATTTAATGATCATATTTGTACATTGTACTCCTTAATTAATTTGCAAACGTAGCAAACAAGTGAAACAATAATAAAAACACATATACTGCACTATGATTACATACTCCAATAACCTATATTTTAATTATTAACTATTCAGTTTATTTAAGTACCTAAATATGTTTAAGTTTGTATATTGTTGTGGCCCTAAGTAATTGAATATACCAGATAGACAATATATAGACATAATTTAATGATATATGTTAAAGCTATTTGTTGAATTCTGTATATAGAAGTTGCGTGAGTTTTTTACACAAGATTTCTTTTCATTTACGTTGCTATACGAAAGTACATTTAAGTTTTACTGACGTTTTTTTGACGTTAAGGTTCTAATTATGTACAAAAATGCAACACTGACTCGCCTCAATAAAACAAACATTTTTTTTGAGACGGTCCATTTCCAATTCTAAAGACAAAAATAAATGAGTTGTGAATTGATATGCGATCGTTTGATTCTTGATTATAAAATCAAATGCAAATGAAATGCAATGAAATGAAATGGTTGTCAATAGAAGCACGACTTTTGTTTTTGACTTATTCATTTATTTTATTGACAGTTAATAATACAAAAACAATGGAATATTGTTTAATATAGTAAGCGAAGTGAGTAGTGAGTGCTGCTGAGAACGTATTTAAGTATTCAAAGCGTAATGTATGACGTATACAATCACAGGCAGTACCTACAGACTGGAATGGGACTGAGGAAAGGCGAGGCGCCACTCACTTATGCGGAGTTCATGTTTGACATTACCAAATGTCTTTTTGATTCAACAACAACAACAACAACAACATAAACAGATCCGATACAAAAATACGAAACGACAGCGTTCAACAAATTATCAAAACAAAGCCGCATCTATATTCATCTTTAGTGGTGTGCTCACTCATATTTCCCAGCATCGCACCAAAGCGTCACCAAATATGTTTTTTTTCAAAATTGTATTTATAGAAATGAATTTTCTCTTCTTTTATTGAAGATAAGTTTTTTGTTAGTGCATATACTGTTTATTTTACTCAATCCGTAGTAATTACAGATGTTTGAGCGGAAATTGTGGCAAAACTGTAGAGATTATGAAAAACAAAAGGCTTATATGCTTTATAATCTTATTTTATCTTACGAATATAATAAATGCAGTTGGGATAAGTTTGTGTGATTGACTGCATGATTTACAGTGAGCTCTGCTGCTACGACTTTCCTTGTGGGTCGAAAGTTCATATCAGCAAGTCTTCTTCTAAAAGTTTTGGCACTAGTAGCAACACCAAGGTCCATACGAAGCCATTGGGAATTCTAAGAAGCAGTAGAAAAACAATTCTGAAGGGTGTACATTAAAATACAACGATCGAAATTCATACTTTGGCTGGGCCACCTCATAACCCAGAGGGAAATCCAATAGACTATCTTTGGGGTGTACACGTTCGACGATTAAGAAGAAGAATTAACCCTCCTGACAGCTCACAGGAGCTCATAATAGCTTCAGTGTAGGAATGAAGGACCCAAGATGTCGTAGCACACTTTAGTAAAAGTATGCCAAGAAGGCTTCAGGAAGCGAAGCTAATATCGACTGTTGAAAGTTTATTTCCTTCTAAAAACTTCAAAATAAAATGCTTTTTTCAAAATTATAAAATTTATTCAAATTTGTCTTTTTTTTACATAAATTTTTCGCCAGTAAATTAAGGTTTTTGTTTTACAATATTAACCAAATGATGGTCTAGGTTAGCATACAGACCAGTTCGTAGTGAGCATTTTAATTAGGGTTGGGAAAAATATTAGATGTTAGTCATTTTATTCATGTAGGATTGCCAACTCAAATTAAAATTTTGAAGAAAAGGGGGCTACTGGAAGCCGCCAGGTAGAATAATATAATAATATTAGCTGCACAAAATTAAATTCTTAGAAAACAAAAATGTATTGAAGTGTTTAAAAAATGTTTTACCAAAAAAATAATAGCGAAAATTAGCTATTTATTAAAAATATTGAATTTGCAATTTTGTTAGCCATCAACCAGGATGGTGGCATATTTGCCATTTGCCCCACCTTGGCTACGTTCTTGCATACAAAGATACTACAGTTTATAAAAGTAACATGTTCTATTACATAAATAAATAAATAAATGTAATCTTGTGTTGAGAGTTGTTGCGTTGCAGTTGTGTTGCATGGCGTTGCACTTGTATTATGTAAATGAAGTTCAATGGATATCGATATCGGTCGGGCGGCGGCATGGAGCACGAAACACGAATAACAATTAGCAATTGAATACGTTTTGCATTACATTCCAATCCATTGTTTTCAAACTCAACTTAAACTTAAGCATGTACAATCTGTTGTTGAATTCACTCATAAGTTTGTTTGTTACTCGTATCCACCACTCGTAACCACTAAACTATGCATCTATCCATCGACCATAGTCCTCCATAGTCTGCATAGTCAAAGTTAACAAGTCAAAGTCTCTAAGTATGGCTTTCCTTCTAAAGTCTAAATGCTTTAAACACCATTGTTTTAGTTCTGTATGGTTTGCTTAACATTTACATACATTTAAATATATCTGAGCATTTAAATATTGGCAGCTACACTTGATAGTCCGTGGGTCTACAGCCAGGACACTGATTCTGGTATCATTATGAAGAGCTTACAGATCAATACCAGGAGGCATAGTGCGACAATAAAATATTTCCCAAAATATGAGTACAAATCGAAATTAATTAGAGAATTTTAAACAAAGTTTCACGTCTCATATGACGCATAAATATGCCCGGATTTATTTAGAAAATGAATAGTACAGAAAAGCTGAAGTCGAAAAGAATCCAACAAGAAATGGACATAAACTGCACGCAGATTAAATGGACATAAAGGCATTCTTAGTGCAGTTTGATAATGCAAAGATTTATCGGTGTGCCCACGGGCTATTATATCTATTTATAATATTTAGGGTTCAGGCACTGACAAATTGTTATATCTCTAAATATTACAACCGATTAATTTGGTTTATTTTTAGCAATTCACTGACCCAAATGTTCGTAAATATATTACAACTAATTTTAATTGATTTTTGTAAACTTAGCGTCTATCCATTCATTGTTAGTATGATTGTGTGTAGTGTCAGTTATACTAGCTAAACAAAGTGATCAGGTGTGTTTACTTAAGGACATTATTGTGCAAGATATAATACATTCATACAAAAGTTCTATACAAAATCGAATATAAAATTTTATAAAGTGCACAATAACAAGTTTAAATTTAAGAAAATCGACTTTCTCATAAGGTTCCACGTTAAACAATTCTTTTTAATCGTTTTTTAATCGAGTGAATAGACACTTTGGTGACATCAAAACGTGGAAATAAGGTTTTGGACTGTTGATATTTGTTTGGAAATTAGAAACAGACTAGTCAGGCTCAACTGTGATAATTACATATGCGCTTCTAGGATTACGTTGATAAAATAAACATAAAATTATTATGTTGTTAATGAAACTCATATTTTACGAAAAATATAATTAATTATTGAAATGTAGCCTGACTAAAATCGCCATTTTGGTAAATGAAGTCATGAGTAACTTTACCAATAATGGGTAAATTAAAAAAATTACGTAGACTAAGCAAATTTTCTAAGAGAACCGAATTATAACACCTATAATATGAAGTTGCCTTGGCAATAATTTAATATTCATTATCAGTACATTAAAATCATAAATATTTTTGTAAATATGAGGGTTAATGAAAGGAAGACCAGAAGATAAATCGAGGTAAAATTAATTTTCAACAACTTTACTTCAGTAAACTTTTTCTATTTTATCAATATTAAGAGAGATATTTCACATTATCTGAGCTCAACTTTCTTTTAAGCATAAACATTCACCAAAATGGACGTCTTACAATAAATTTTTGTCTGTTGCCTTGATTTGCAGTAAGAAGAACAAAACAGATTCAAACAGACTCAAACCCATTGCACATAACAACAAACAATAACAACAAACGCAACAAACCAAAACCTTTCAAACGAACGAACAACAACATTTTATCTGTCAAAATTTCAACAACAGAACTGTAGTAAATGTTATCGCTTAAAATCTGTGTTACATAAAGAGATACCGGACGGAATGGGAGACTATCGAGATTTTAAAATCAACAACAATAAATATTATTCAAACCGGAGAGTCCGTGAGTACAGGCTGTGAAACAAAAGAACTGTTTTATTAAGGGTGTTCAGGCAGTCAGTGTTCATATGACGATACAGAACGCCTTCCCTCTTCTGAGCGTACCAAATGTTTAGATTGGGTGTTCATTTTATGGTTGAGGGGTCATCTATATTCAGACTCATTGTTACTAGTTTTGTTGTTGGCCAGTTTTTGTTTTTTTTTGCTACAGAACTATTAATTGTTCTACATCAGTCGTAGCCAGACAAATTACTAGTGATGAAGATTAGACTAGATTATATTAGATTAGATTCGAATCAGGAGCAAGTCTTACAAAGAGCTTTCATACCGCGATCAATTTGATCTATTGTACCTTCTTTCTTACAAAGGTGTTCCAGGAGATTTGAGGTGACCTTATTGATTTCATCTGCCTCCTCTTCATGACAAAATCTGCAGAGGTCATTTCCTGTGAGATTGATTTTTAAGAAGTCAGAAGGCCAGTAAGTCTCTTCAATTGGTTTTTTCCCAGTTGTAAATAGTGGTGACCAAACTCAGACCAATACCACCAAGAAAGAATCTTAGTCTTGCAAATCGAGTTTTGGTTTAGATTATGCCATCACAAGTATAGTCTTAGCCCTGGGTTTGGTATTAAATTTTCTGCAAGAAAGAGAACAAGTCTGCAAGATCAAGACCAATTTTGCTCATCACTACAGACAGTAATCAATTAAATGAGCTTTGTCATCAAACGCTTATGTTCTGTCTCATATTCTGTGTTTTAAACAAAATATGAGTTTTCGATTCGAGCTAAATTCAAAGCTGAACTTTGCATTGAAAACTTTAGACCTGCCTCTTAACGAAAATAAAATTGGCAAGAACTGGAAGTACGGTGATGAAACTGATCTTAATGTATTCGCCAAGTGTACAATTGTCGCAACTAGCGACAAAAATCCCCAATATTCAAGGATATATAATTTTAAATCAGACGGAAAAATTGGAACGATTACAGTCTCTGCTGTAATTTGTCACATGGTTAAAAGATGTATTTTATGTAAAAATTGGATTTTTGTAGACTCCACTTTTTAATATTTTTATGATAAATTACAGCGGCAACTTTATTCGTTCAAATTTTGCCCGCCTGATATAAAATTATTTCCCTAAATATCTTGTTCTATACCTTATTAATACACCACAAGTCATAGTTTTATACATGTGAGTGTGTTTAGTAGTAATATAAACAGTAGACGTATTAGTGAAAACTCAGTAAAGGCAGAGTATTTAAACAAGTATAATTACAAATTAGTTAGATGTTACATTTGTATTGTTTAAGTGATGACTGTGAATGTTAAGTAGAGCCACTGTTAGAATGATTAAAAATAAGTTAGGATCGTGCTGTCTTCGATGAAGGAGGCCACCCTTAATCCACGAAAATAAATCGTAACGCATATAAAATAAGTGATTTTGTTTGCAAACTCAAACAAAGATTTTGATCACTGATAAAGAATACCAAATCATATTCACAGCATAGCTTGCACTGTTATGTGTATTTTTTTAAATTTTTTTTTTGTATTCCTTAACGATTGCAATCGATAATAAAATAAAAAAAAGCTTTAAATCAGATTATGTCGATACACACATTTAAAATCGATTAAAATATTTACTTTGTTTTGTTTTGTGTGGATTCCTGGTTCATGCGGACATAAGATTCCTTATCAAATCTCAATTTACAAAAAAAAAACGACAACAGAAAATTGTTCAATTTTAGTCTTTCAAAATCAATGCCAAAGCTTTAGGTTCGATTGGATTGTTGCAAGAGTCATTATTTTAAAATTCCATTTGTGGCCACGCAAAATGATAGATAACCATTTCGCGGCCATCTGAGATTAATCACCAAAACAAATTCATGAATACGTAAACTTAGCTGTTATTAAACACAAGAATAAAAGAATATATATATATATATATATATATATATATATATATATATATATATATATATATATATATATGTAATAATCAAGATGTCTATATATGTAATAATGGACGCTTTTGGAACATTATCCAAGACTAAAGTACAACGTAAAATTTTTGGAATCGTCCGATATATCACCTTGCAACAAAAACTAAGTGTTAATTCCAGGATTATTACATCCGTTAATTATATGAATTTCGTGTAAACAAGTTCAGTAATATCCCATATAATTAAACGAGCGATATTTCAGCATCCTAAGGGAAAACTGACGAAATAAATTACAGTCAATTTTGTTCTTACATTTTATAAATTTAGCCTTCATTAATTGTCTACGGAGAAACTGACACAAGAAATTCGTATTTATTTAATAATTAACCCGACTTCAAAAAGGAGGATAGTTCTCAATTCGCCTGTATTTTTTTTTATTACTGGATTTTAGTCTAGTAACGACCCATTCAATACAAAAAAAACATCATATTCATTTTCTTACACTTGGTATATACAGTATATTTTTATATTTTTATATTTATTTTTTATGTATGATCACGCATAACAGAGTAGTCCGACTTTGATAATTCTTTTTTGTTGGATAGGGAAAGACTCAAAGTTCGTCCCATAAAAAAAATTTGAAAAAAAAAATTCAAATTTTAACCACAAAAAAAAATTAATAAGATTTCCCGGCGCTTCCACTGAAGAACATATATCATAATCGCTGTATATTGTCTGCGTGTAAACACTTTGAAGGCACTCAATATCGTTATATATACATATTTTGTATCACCACGCATAAATTTTTACAGAGTAGTCCGATTTCAATAATTCCTTTTGTATTGGATTGGGTATACTTCGCAGTTGGTACCATAAAATTTGAAAAAAAAATTCGTGCCTAAAGGTAGAAAAATAGGGAAAAATGGACGTTCCAGCACTGTGTTATAAAATCAGGACAAAAAACCGGTTTGATTTAATTATAGCACAATATATACAAACATATACAAAATAATGTTACTTTGAAGAAAAAAATCATTTTAAACTTTTATATTTCGAAAACAAAACGGTAACACATGATTTTAAAAAAAAATTTATATAATAAATATTTATCTTTACTCTCCTAGTTTTTTTTTAATTCTGTCGAGTATTTTTTCTAATACAACAGATAATAGTTGGACGGGCATGGAGTTTTAAATGCTTCTAATAAGAGAGAGTGAGAGAGAATAATAACTTTGCTATTAGTTATCTCGCATTCTAAACGGTCAAAAATTCAGAAACTTCGGTATTTTTTAGAAGACGTTATTTTTAGCCTGTTAAAAAACAATGAGCAAAATCTGTCGAAAAGTGGTGGTACGCTGGAACATCCTTAATAAATCTTTGGTATATTTGTGATCGATTGTTCATCCTGATCACTTATTACAGAATACACAGAGTGTATTCTGTAAGAGACCGTGGGTACTTGTACTTACAACTCTTGTGATAAAACAATTTAATGTTTGATTTGAGACTGACAATAAAATGAAAGCCGTTATCAATTGATAATTAATGGAGCCACTTGTGAATGCTATCACCATTCAACTTGATGTGTTGTTTCAACTTGACGCACTAAGTATTTAAAATAATCGAACACTTTTGTGTGTGTTATCGATCGAGTGAGTATTGAGTACAGTGTAGTGTTGTTTAATTTGTTTTCGTTGGAGTACTTTTCTTATGTGAATGTAAACAAACTTGATAAGAACCATTACAGGCATGAGAAACTTCAGTTTGACTTCACTAATCCTGTCAATTACACTCATCTTGTATTTTTTTGAGTGCTCAATAAGAATTATCACAATTGTTCAGTACTTAGAATATTGGTACCATTCGTACAGCGTCAATCTCAATACGATTGTACGGGGTTTGTTCAGAGTTTCGGAGAAAACAAATGGATTGCAATTGTGAGATTTATTCGTCATCCGCGTTAGTACAAAATTATTCAGTCAAATTGATTGAATAAACTTGAAGTTAGGATCCAGAATCTATATGATAAAAATTTCTTGATACTCAAAATTTATTAAGGTAATGCAAAAAATCGATCACGTCCTCAACAAACAAATAAATCGGATCAGTCGTTTTAATTATTTTTTTAAGTATGTTGAAAGCATTTAATAAAACTTAAACTTTTAGCTTGTTGCTTCAGGCTTTTACCAGACTTTTATGCTGGTATTTTAAAATTAAATTGATATGTTGTAAGGCCATTTGAAGGTTTTTTAATATATACACCGAGTATATTAAGTTTAGTCCCGATTTTGTAACGATTGAAAAAATTGTTCTTAGAAAAAAAAATTGATATAGATGTTAATAAATTGACCGAATTAGTCCATTTCCGCAAGTTTTCCCGTCCGTCCGAATGTCTAGAGCTAAAAAGTAAGGTCAAATTTGTTAATAGGCAAGATAGAACCATGTTCGGGTAAAATGGGCAAAGCTATTTATCTTTGAAACCGTAAGAGATAGAAGAAAAATTTGATGACCAAAAATGTTCTTTATTTAGAAATAAACAACTTTTGTTTGAAACTTTTTTCATAAATTCAGTATATACCGCGAGTATTTAAGCAATTACCTCAGTTAGTTGTTATTTTCACTTGTTTGATTGTACATTTACATTTTTTAAATAGGTAATAACTATTTTGTAGATTGACAAGCAGATTTTAATGAAAGGGAAATAAAACGATTTAATTTTTTAGTTCGACAATTAATTTTGTAATTATTTAATAATTTACAATAATAATAAGTCTAATTCACAATCAGAAATAGTTAATTATTTTGTGAAATTATTAATTTATATCATTTAAAAATTCTGGCGGCAAATCCTGGCGGCTCCCTAGTTGACAGTTAAGTTCGCTACCCATTGCGTTACCACCTCTGACAATTTACGAGAGCTTTTAGTCCACAGTACAGCACAGTTTGTTTTTAATGATTAGTAGCAGGCTAAATTTTTGTCAGTAGCTTCCTTTCAACGAGACGCCCAACTTTTTTCTCGCGAAAAATCGGGATAATAGTGACTAACAACGCGCGTAAGAGAGTATCTTGTTTGTTTGACGATAGTAAAAATTTGATCAGTAACAGTTAATTTATTAGTTAAATTGAGAGATCATGTAATAAAATCTTCAAAAAAACTTGTGTCCTACAAAATGGATGGTGTGAGATGTAAGTCCCTCACCCCGAACATGTTCAAATAACGGGGTGCTGTACTGTGGACTCTTTTTCTCGAAATTGGACGACCAGTTCTTTTGGTTCCCATCGTGCCCTGTTGTTGTTCCCTATAGTTGTCCCTTCACCAGTTGTGATATGAACCGAATCGAATAATAAACCCTTGTACAACATGTGAAGTAGACCTGTATTATATCCATCCGTGTATGTAAAATAAATTATGTAAATGAAAAGTAACTGAATAGAACAAACATTATAAACATTACATTTACTTAGCATAAATACAATTGTCATAATTTGAATAAATATACTAAATTTAAATATAAGATTGCAATGCAAGGTAAAGAAGCTAAAATATTAACATTTTATTAAGCGCACGGAGCTTCTTCTTGGAGCTGAAGAAGCCACCACAAAACCACACAATTCATAAAGTCAAGACTGCATGTATGTAATCTTGTCTTGTTGTATTCATTCGAACGTATTGGAAGGCGCCAGACGCATCAAATATACATAAATTCACTTTTGTGTGTCAAAAAAAAACCACAGTGACCGCCATGTATGAGATGGCTTAGGGATGGATAAGAGAAAGTGTGTTCGCAAAACATTCAAGTGGCGAGACACTCCTTTTCATTGGCAATTTCCCATGATTGATATCCAAGACTGATGAACATCAATCATATAATTCTTATAATTCCGTAAAGTTTCTATATTCGAAAACACCACTGTAGCTCTTTTCGTTCAAAAGTTATAGTACCTGAAAAAACAGTCTAAATTAACGTGTAGTAATAGCATTGTAAGCACGAAGGCCAAAAACCCCTTAAACTCGACCTTACGCAATTTAGATACCCTTTGATTTGACAAAGTTTTGTAATGGGTCTTATTGGGAGACCCGGTTCCTAATAAGACCCTTGAATCCTGAGACCCCTGAGTTTATAAAATTAACATTTTTTCATTGAAACATAATAAATTGTAATGATTTTTCTCAAACATCAGATTCAAAAATCTGAAATGTTTACTAAATTTCTATTTATTTTTGTTTATAACGCAATTTCACATTTTTATAATCATTTGCAAAAAGTGAGCCATAATATTAGGCACACAATTACTAAATGAATCTTACATTTGTAAACTATATGATAGTCAATTCATACATATGGAGGTCTGTGGAAAAAACAGAATTATCATCTTCTTGCTTCTGAAAACAACAACAGCATAAAATAAAAATGAATACATGTTTAAAACAACAATCATCAAACATCATCATCTCACTTTCATATGTGATCGATACTGAATGGAGTTAGCTAGCTGATCAGTATTGATTACTTGCACCAATCTATCTCAGTACGCACAATCGTTTGAATCAAGTGAATCAATGCTTTGATTAGTCATTCAAAACTAATTAAACAGTGTACATGATATAATCCGATTAATACATACTAAATATTAAATACATACAGTGGCGCAGCGTAGTGGGGGCAGCACCTTAAGGGGGCGGCAAAATTTAACAATAAATAATAATAATATCTTGTAAATATTTGAACCATTTCATATTTTGATAGTGCAATAAAAGAATTTACTCTTAAAAAATGTAAATGAATAAAGTTTTAGTTAACGACAGAAGATTTGTTTTCAATTCTAACAAGTATTTTATTTTTCAATAAAAATATAAATATTAACAGTATCGTTCTAGTTAGTTCTAATTGGAAGTCGATTTGTGTTTTACATTCAATTCGCTAATAACTGAATCTTGTTGATCGTCAAGGTATAATTATAAGTGTTCTATACCTGTTATATCAATGTAAGTGGCATACGTGTAAGAATTTTTGTAATAAATGTGATTATATTGTAAAACATATATATATATATATATATATATATATATATATATATATATATATGACTTATTTATTTGTAACCTGTACAATACACAATAATGATGACTGTTCTAGCCGAAAAGTTCTTTAGAAGTACTGTATATTATAGTCTTTTAAATTGAAATAACTAAATAAGAGGGTGGAAAAATATCTTCCACCCCGGGCGGCTGACACCCACGCTACGTCACTGCATATATATAACTATACAAAGACCCAATACACTGATTGGTTCTGAATTAAATTTATCAAGACGCATCCTGAAGAAACCGCACAAACAAACGTCGATTATCGAAGTTTCAGCCGATCGATTAAGAACGTATAATGTATAAGGTCCGAATATTTTTCAACATCTTTTTGGTTCAAGCTGATAAGATGCACACGTGCCGTTCAGCTACAAAACAGGGGGACAAAACAGTGTGTACTAATTCTAAAATGTTTTATAAATCCGACGAATAACTCAGAATGTTTACTATCTTTGCTATGATTTTGAGAGATGGATGCTATAAAAATTTAGCTGAGACTTAAACTATTCCCGATTTATTATACACATTCGGCGTTTTGTCGTTATAGTCGGACAAGTTCGCACCTATTAATATTTAATACACACCCTACTTACACTAGTCGTGTGAGTATTTTGAATACTCCTTCCGTTTTGTACAAACACAAGTAAGAACCAACTTGTGTTTGAATTTATTTGTATATGCCAGATTATTGGGCGGATTGCATTGCGTCCTAAATGTTTTCTTTTAAAAGGTATTCAATGTCTACATTTAGTATTAAACATTCCTGTCAATTTGATCAGACAATCTGCACAAGAGGATAAAGCAGGAAGATAAATTAGATTGTTTACTTTTTAACATAGATCCAAAAAAAAGTAATTCAAAGATGAAAAGTTACTAATTCTAATGGTCTATTATCAATTAATTTGTACAAATACTGGGCGATACTGAGCATAGCCATAACATATTGATCACCATAATGAAGTTGGGACGTTTCCAAAAAGAATCATATTTTAAGTATTTGAAATCAGAAATAAATACTCGATATAAACTCATCTTCTTCAAGAAGTCCTAGTGGTACTTTCTGATCATGAGTAATGTTTGTTAACACCCATTTGTTCGAATCCCGACATCGGCTGTTTGTCAATTATTAAGAAAAAAAAGGGACGGTTAATTAACTAAACTGTCAGCGTATGGACAAGAACGAAGGAACCGACTATGCTTGAGAAGGTCTTTCCTTCACGAAGTCCAGATGAATATCGGCATAGTTCCTATCATAGTCGGCTGCAGTCGCATATCCTACCAATTCCTAGTCTATTCACAAAAATTTCTTCCACTCTACTCATATCCTCACATCCTTAGGCATCACAATGGACTTTATAGTCAAAGTGTAGCCCGTCCAGGGTAGCTTCTACAATTTATCTATGTATCTAAGACCCATACAGGCATATGGGCGATAAAAACTTGGAGCCGTACGCAAGGGGTAGATTCGGAAGAAGTATACTTAAAATTATTCCTAGAGGATTATTCTTGGATGGATTAATTCTGAAGTGTACAAGCCATATGGACACTTTGAGAGATAAAGAAAATATTTTCTTGACAAAGCTCATTAGGTTTCGAAAAAAGTTAATCTAGATTTGTTTTTTTGGAGGCGCCATGACTCATTCTGGGA
Organism: Nineta flava; assembly: GCA_963920215.1. Classification (NCBI taxonomy): domain Eukaryota; kingdom Metazoa; phylum Arthropoda; class Insecta; order Neuroptera; family Chrysopidae; genus Nineta; species Nineta flava. Next base: position 562,237 of record OY986041.1, read on the forward strand.
CGAGATCACGCAGAAACATGACTATTAAATATTTAATATATTGGAAACTGTATTAAAATTGAATAGCAAGACTTTTTGAGACCTGCATCCACCGGGTTAGAGATCGATCCTCTTTAGAGTTTGGATATATGACTATTAAGTATTTCTATCTCATCTGAGTTATAACAAATGTCCAGCTCTCAATGCAGGTTTCAACGTTAACACTTAATCTTGCCCTTGGATATTGTTCTAGATGTAAGAGATTTAATCCAATGGAACAATAATTCTTTCTGGAATTAATATTTATTGAGTTTCTCTTTTATAGATTATAGTAAATACTTAGGAGTTTCGATATAGAGCGATACCAACCTGCAGAAGTGATAAATATCGTAACTTTTTTTTGGAAAACGGAAGAAGCTTTATTTCTACTCAGAGAAACTATCGACGATATTTTAATGTCAGATATACATTTAGTAACCATTCGATATTACTGATTATTTTCTTTGGGGTTATCTGAAAAAGAGGGTTTATGTAAACAAGCCACAATGTTTGGAACAACTTAGAATATTAGGGGAGAGATTTTGGGGATATCTCAAGAAACTTTACGAAAGGTCAGATGTGCTGAAAAGAGCTCATAGTTTTCAGTGCGAAAGGGGATATCATTTGTTAAACCTTATTTTTCGTAAATAGTTGGAAAAAAACTTCAAGAAACACACTTTATATTATGAGTTGCAAAATATCAATTTTCTTAACTTCTCATATAGTTTTTTAATTTAGAATCGTGACGGTACCTTTGCGCCACCTTGTACAAACAGTCAGTGGCTAGTGCACACATCTCTCTGAAACTCCTTGTATATTTATTTTGAAATGCATTAATAAATATTTATGGATAAGAAAGCGCTTGGCTGGCATAACGTAAGACTATAGACTACAGATGATAGCATTAAACAGCATTACAATATAATATAATAGTTGGTATTTGAAAAATAGCCTGTAATAATTTAAATCTTTTGTATGAAATTGTTCCTAAAATGGCTACTTGTTGTTGCTTTTTGTTTTAAAATATTATTTGTTGGTATTTGAATAATTTATTTAAAACGATTTGAATTCTGTATTTATTATTAATGCTTGTGGATACAACTTTCTTTTATTCATAAATCAGTTGAGAAACTCAAGTTGCGGTTCGCGGCTTCACACACAACTTCATTCTATTTAATAAGAAATCACTTTTAAGCCCCATGTTCACTGGTATTTTCGCATCAGATTCACAGATTTATTTAATTTCATGTTTTTTTAACTTAAAATCGTATCTTATTAAAAAGTGTTACCCAAGATCAAGACCACCAAAATCTTGATCTTATTATCTCCTTGCTTATCTCCTGAAATGGCCTTGCAAGTTGAGCCGTCGCTTGCTCTCGTGAATGTAGGTGTCGTATATGTTTTGGTTTCGATCTTGCACTTTCTCCAAGTACAAAACTTAGACTACGAGACGATTAGTGCCATAATAGCTCCAAAAAAAAAAAAACTGATCTGATTTACATGCTTTGTTTTAGTTTAAATAAATGAGTTTGTTTCCTGGTTTGGTTTTAAGGTGTTTATCATCACGTCCTGACATACAAATTTTGGAGTACGATTAAGTGACGCAATATAGAGGAAAGTGAATGAGCCTCACCTAGGAATAACTATGCAGTTTTGCGCGCTTTGAAATAGTTTTTAAATTTGTTTTTCTTTAAAAAGCAACCTTCCGTCTTTCGTTTATAAAAAAAACTACCAGAGATGAAAAAAAGTAAGTTTTTGGTGATCTTGAACATCGATTTTTGTTCCTACCTCAGGTATATTATTGGGCTTGGATCTTCGGCAATGATATTACCGAAACTAAGACTGCAGAACCAAGACCGAATGTATTAATCGAATTCGGGTTTACAATGTTTCAAAAACTGCAGTAGAAGAAAATACTTTCAAAATTGGCGTGTTGAAAGTTTAATTAATATAAATCAATATTTTGCTAGAATTTCATAAAGTTTTGATCATTTACACTATAAACCACATTTTGAAGATACAATCTTGTTTTTTTCAATTCAAAACCTTCCTTAGAGATAGAAAAAAAATGTTTTTTAGTCAGCAAAATTGGGTGTCACAATTAGGTCTTATTCTTGGTAAAGTCTCGCAAACATGTCCTCGATCGGACTTGCATGCAGAATCATGGTTTTGGACTTTCACTTTCTGCAAGTGCGACATCAACTTTGTGATGACCAACTTTGCTCAACACAAAAATAACTAGGCCTTTTTGAAACTTATATCAAATTCGTCAAGTCAATATTTTAGTTTTGGGGAAGTAATTGTTCCTCCTTGTATTCTCCCATTCAATAAAATTGAATAGATCTGAATCGAATTAGTCTCTTACAATTTTGATTATTCTTGTAGTAAATGTTGTTTAATATACTTCCATTTCTTTTTTCACACTTAAAATATATACTAATTATCTTTGTTTATAAATGAATCAGTATACAGAGAGTTACAAAAGTGAGGAGTTTTATGAAATGTAAGACAATTAACATATCAGATCTGTTCAATTGAATTGAACGGGAGTGTACATACTAAACTGTTACACATATTAATTTACATATAAAATGAATTTGACTTGTAAGATGACTGATGACCACAATTAAAATCATTTACTTGGACGGTAGTCATAAATAATAAACATGTCATGTCTGTTGCATTCAATTCATTCATATTCATAACATGTTGCCATACTTGTACGTCTATCTATATCTGTTGCTTACACCTAGCCCCTTACAAGTACTGTTGGGATCAGAAGAGCTCCCTTTTTATCACCTTGTTCACAGTCGATTTATTCGAATTTCGAAATAAATATTTTTATTCTTGAAACATTTGTGTGCATTTGGCAAGTGGAATTTATCTTACTAGCAACCTTTTCAACCGTAAAATTGTTTTCCTCCTCAGAGAAATTTCCCAAAAGCCTCTAAAATGCACTACGCTGACATTTAATGTTAAGTTACGAGATTCACCATTGGATGAGGTACACCATTACCACCGGTAGAGTTAATCATGCAAAAATTGTTAAACCTCTCCCCCATTCAAAGAAAACTTCCAAATACATTTTGGCAATTTTCATACTGCTATACTAAATGCTACTAAATTGATGATACTGCCCTTTAAGTGAATTTATAAACTTCTCATAAATAATACAGCTTGAGCTTTTTGCCAATTAGCGGTTTGGATAATTCTATTTTGTGTACAATTCCCTCTTGCACAATTTTAATTTGTATGCGTTTCTGCATAAAGAGTCTGAGATCGCTCCAAGAACCTTGTGAAATCATTCCACTGTAGTGTTCTTTAATGAGCTGTACAGTTTGATACGTGGACGCCTGGACGCAGGATGTAATACTTTACTTTTCCAGGAAGACATGTAATTTTCTTTCTAAAATCCCTGTTTAACTTTCTAAACTGTCTGTTATTTTACTCTTTCACTGTGGGGTAAGATATTATTGCCAAGCTTAGCAGTCAAACAGTTGTCTTTTCTCAGGGTGAATGTAACATGACTTGATTTACTGCTGCTTTACTTGTTTTTGAGGGCTCTACACAAGATAGTAGTGTAATTAGTTTCAAAGATAACGTCTTCAGTTCACTTCTAATTCTAAATCTAGAATTAGAAAACTATGTTTCGATCAAAAATTGCTGTAAAACTTGATAAATCTAAAATATTTGGAATAATCTACACGAACTGTTTTGATTAACACAGACAGTAGTACATACATACACTCCTTTTCAAAAAAAATTAATTATTTAATTTTTATACGTAAGAGGAAGATATAACACATAACATATATTAACATTACATATATTTTTTTAATTCTCACTCTGTCACTGACAACACCGTTACAAAAGTGAGGAGTTTTATGAAACGTAAGAAAATTAACATTTAAAGTCGGTTCATTTATTTTGAACGGGAGTGTACATACATACCAACATGTTGGTATTAGTTTGGTTCGATTTGATATCTCTATAGAGATTATAGTAGTATTATAGTGGTATTAATTAAGGTCTTAATAACATATCAATAACATTGTAATAAATTATATATATATATGTAGTTTATTTACCTGAGCTAAGGCAGCACCCAAGCCTGCTTGACAAGATCCTTGTCGATGGTAGCCCCATTGTCCTAAAACAACAACAAAATCATATGTTTAAATAATTAATTATATCATTCAAAACAATAAAAATAAGAAATCAAACACTTTATTACACTTAATAATTTGGATTATTATATCTTAAGGATGTTGTATCCGTACAGTTATGTACAGCCAAATGGTACAGTTAATAAGTAATAAATAGTTTCAAAATATTATGAAACTATTAGTAATCGGTATCAACTAACAGCAAAAATTTACTCTCGCCAGTGACATGTTCTATTGTGATAGATGTATATACCGTCTGTTTTGGAAAGCTTTGCTAATAGAGAATCAATGTCAAATATTATTTACTATAATAACTACACAATGCTTCATAAAGAAATAAAAATAGTGGGGATACTCTATTGTCTGTATTGTGTGTGTGCATACGTAATGAATAATAATATTATAAATTAAGTGGGCATCACCAAATCCTCAATCTTAAATGACATCAATCATACCACAACATACCACAAGTATCATAGCCAGATATTTGTAAGTATGTGTATGTATGTATGGTTTTATAGTAAATATTTTAATTATTTATTTAACATCGATTCTCTATTAGAAATGCATTTGAAAACAGAATGTATATAGTTATCAAACCATCACACCAGGTTGTTATGATCTAATTGTAAATTTAATTAGTGAGTGCATGCGATCACCATGTATAGATAATTAATGCTGACATTGAACTCTATAGACAGAAATAGTATGGAGATCAGTGACTAATTCAAGTATCATTGATAAGTTATAGAGAACTTATTGTGATTCGGTGAGAGAGATGCGACGGGAGAAATGGTCTTTTTTTTGTAAATTTTTGTCCATAAAACAAAGAACTATGTCCATTTCCATTTGAACCATTTTAGATCTCATTACTATAAAATTACCTTACCAGCATGTAAATTCTACAACTGAAAAAAAGCAACTGTGACAAACGGATTGGACGACGTCATACCATTATGGTTCTTTTTGCAACCATAATGGGAACGGAACCCCAAAAACACATTTAAATAACGAGGAGTTTTCAAGAAATGTACCCCCAAATTTAGATATCCCTTAAAATGAAGAATCGATAACAAACAATGTACAAATCCCAAAATATATTTTTCATAATTACCCACGCTATTTAAATAATTTGTAATTTCATATATAAAAGTATTATTTTGTTCTGATTGGATGACAGATGTATTGACTTTCTTCCATACACAGACCGACTGATAGACAGACTCTGTAAAATACTTCCGGTAAATTTGACAAGAATGTTCCTATATCAGGAAAGAAAGAAGTATCTTGCATAAAATTGTAACATACAAAAGCCTCCTGCTGTTCTAACTAAGGCCTCGCTCGTACAACACAGTTAGTTTATTCACGATGACCTGACACGAACATTTTTAATAAAGGGATGAATCTCAACCACCCTCTGTGACAAAACATATGTGTGATGCGGTGAACATGCTTAAGAAGACGACACGGTTTTGGTCTTCAGTTTTTGAGTTAAGGGTTTAACAAAACTGGTGTTATTGAAATTAGTTATTAGATTCAAATGTCCCATCCGCCTTATCCTTCTTAATTTTATTTCGATAACGGTAAAATAAAGAGCAATCATTTAAATTGCAAAAAAACGAATGACTCAAGAGTTTAATTTATATATCAAAATTTCTATACAGATTTCTTACGGGACACAATCCGATTAATTAATTAAAATGCAAATTCTTATCCAATCCGCAAAAGTAACTGTAACCGTAAGCTTTCTGCAAAATTTTCAATAAATTTCCATAGTACAGAAGAAAGACAAACTACTAAAATTTGCAACAGTTATGAAATCGTCTAACCTTTTTCGCGAATCTGAGCTCAAATTAAATACAAAAATTTACAGAGCATAGATATAACGTCCTTATAATCCAATTTTTTTTCTCGGTCCGATTCGAAAATTGTGAGAGTGTGCTATTTGTCGTACACCCCTTGCACCTGCTTTTGGTGCATTTGTAGCGGTATCGCTTCTTCATTATTAAATTATTATTTTAATATTGTTTATCATTTTTATCTGTTGCTTAACAACTATTACTTCCCTCTATTATCATGGTTGCTTTGAATGTTAACAACTTTGATAATTTACATATAAATACATATAATATGTAAATTATCAAAGTTGTTAACATTCAAAGCAACCATGATAATAGAGGGAAGTAATAGTTGTTAAGCAACAGATAAAAATGATAAATAAAATTATAATAATAATTTAATGAAAATGCGATACCGCTACACATTTATTATATTTCAAAATAAGCTAAAATAACTCACGTATAAAATAACATCCCCTCTGGTTCTCGAATGCGCATAATCATTGAGAGCCTGCCATGGACAAAGAGATCACCTTGATGTGGTTATCAGAACACTGCGGGATTTGAGGGCAATAAAACGGTGAATAAACACGCACGCGAAACAGCCGCACTACCATATCAAGTACTGAAACCATATCTAGGAATAACTAGGAGACAGACTACCTCTGCTCTAAACGATTGGGCGGATAAGTCTATGAACAGTAAATGGAAAGATACAGCAGGCTGCAGACAAGCCAAACAAATGATAGCTGAGTACAATGCCACGAGGTCAACCTGGCTTATTGGTAAAAGCCGGATAGAGATAAACCTTATAGTGGAGGATAGTGAGATCTGTCCGGACTGTAACGGTGAAAATAATACGTCCTTCCACCTTCGGACAGAATGTTTTTACAGAGTCAAAATGATGTATCTAGGCCAAACCAAAAGAGGGGAATGTCGCCTCTATTCGTCCCCCCCCCCGCCGCTACTAATACTATCGCCACTAACAACTTGCGTAGAAACGGTTTTTTCGACGCATACATATAGCAAAAACCCGCTGCCATTTGGTTTTAGTTCATCAGAGTTGTTATGACAAATTTGTCAAGTTTGCTGAAAAAACAGGTAGGTTTTTGGTCGAACAACTCTTAAACCCCAGCCATTTATAAATATTATAAATTTTAAGTAATTTTTCAGACAGTTTGAAGGTGGTATTCTACACCCCGATTTGGTTTTCTGAACAAAGTATTTAATTGATACCAGATGGTGACTGCCTGACAGTGGCTCCAACAAGCACATGGTGGGGCTTCGTTTATAATTATTGTGCTGTCAGTTTAGTATATAAAATAGAAAAATGAGAGTAATATATTTTATTTTGACTTGAGTCAACATTTTTTGGAGTTTTGAAAGTGAACGTCTCAAAATGAACGTCTGTCGCTTCTCTTCTGTAATATATTTATAATTAAATGTAATAAAATTATATTATTTGTTCATAAAACAAGTATTCAAATTTGCCAACCAAACTGATTTTTATTGATAAGAGAAGTTTTCTTTTTTCAATTAAATTAATCATGATTCATTATTTTCACATAATTTTATATCCTGTGTGTTCATAATATATGCACAGGCTATTTATTGCAAGTTCAGTCTCAAGATCGGAACGGCTGGGTTTTAAGAAAAATTCCAAAACTTGTTAATTCATTTTTAAGAAACGAGAGCAAGATTATTAGGGCCCTTACCGGTGGAGAACCTCTTATTCGAATCTGTTAAGTTATTAGCGAAATCTTACAAAATAGTTAATAAAAGGATCAAAAGATTCCTGATATAAACAATACTACCCGCAATGTTGTCTATTAAGGAGAGGTTTTATAAATTATTATTTTTAGATTTGATTAGGTTCGTTTTGGGGTGTACATTAAAAGGTTTCCGGTTACTGCAATCTAAAAGAGCTATAATAACCAACTCGTTTTCTATTTGGATCCCCAAACAAAGTAAAGGTCTTTGACGAAACGCATGATTTTGCCTGGTTTAAGCTGGCTCAGTTCGCTTGGTAGGTCGATAGCTCCATCTAAGATCTCAGCCTGTTACGGTCGACAGCCTCGTAATTATATAGGAGATGATCCGCTGTTTCGACTGCACTATTACAGAAGCAGCAAGTATCACTCTTGACTTTGGCGATTTTCTTTGGGCGATACCTCAGAGGGCAGTATACAGATAGACGTTCGGTAATGATCTTAATATCTGGTGTGCTAGCTGGCACGATAATCTTAGTCGTCTTTGACGAGCCCACTCGTCATGAAGAGCTTAGCCTGCCTTTGAGAAGCCTTAGAGTTTTTTAATCAGAGCTGGGACATGCGATTGCTGATTCAAGACGTTAGTGCGTTCTTGAAGTATAATTCAGGTATTCTAAAGAAGAGTATCGGTTGTAACCCATATCAGTTAATCGATTAGAAATTTCGTTGCCTACAACACCCTCATGACTCGCTACCCAAACAATGGTATTAAAGTAATGGTAAGTTAGGTTTCTAAGGGCATTGAGACAGTACCTTGAATTGCTTGTCGCCAAATTGTACGAACGTCATCATATTATATAGAATTAGACACATTTGGGGTTTTTGAGGAAATATCTCGAACACAGATAGTAAAGTTGGCTACAATCAAGGAACATTGTGCAGCAACATTGAACTTCGCCTACAAAATATTTTGTCTACAGACCATATAAAAGGGACTACCAACCTGTGAAGAAACATTTTGCGGACAAATGAATGTTCGGTAGCAGGTTGCTACTCTGTATAGCTGTTGCAGAACAAATAACATGTCCTTGAACTGGTTGCTGTAAAAATCAAAATTATTTGATATTTTGTGGGTGGAGTTTAATGTTGCTGTACATATTCCTCGTGTGTAGCGAGATTTGCGACATATTATCTAAAATTTTATGTTTTCCTAATATTTCAGCTAGTTATATACAATATTTGTAAATGGACATATTTATAAAATACAAATATATTTAATATTACATCATCCATAAATAGTATTATTAATTTTCATAATTAAAACATTGATTACTTGATGAATGTTCATTTTTAACAGCAATGTGTAATGTTGTTGTTGTTGTTGTTGTTAGTAATGTATAATGATTGTAAACTAAATGAACATTAAATTAAATTAAATATGGTATGGAATTCATTTATCATTTATCATTTTTAAATTTATTGATTTAATGACAGTTCTTTTAACAAATTCAAAACTAATACACGTACTTTAATCATAATAATAAGATTGACTTAAGTTACCTAACTGTGTTGTGTTGAGTTGTGAGGTTATTTTTAATAAATTACTTTATTTAATATTTAAAAAAAAAAATTAGATAATAAATAAAATTGTTTTTTTTAGGATGGGAAAAGTTCACATTAGTTCATTGATTGAACAAACATGTATTCATATAAATGGTATTTTACTAGAGAAACTGGTCAATATTGATATGGCTAGGTATAATATGCAACACTGGAACACCATGGTTCGTATAATAGTTTACTCACGTCATCATATGATTTTACTCTACGTCCAATTATTTGATTTGATTTGGGTGGGAGATGTAGGTGTCATGCGTTTAGATTATTTAATTTTTAAAGATGGTAGCCAAAGATCCTCCAAGCGCTCGTAAACCGATCTAAATAACTTGAGTATCCGAAGACCAATTATACAAATTTACATATAGACTATACCAAACAACTCATCGTTACATAACCAATTTTCAATCATGATATCCGTTAATCGTTCCAACTAAATCCATAAACCTTTACTTGTAATTTTCGATTTTTGGAACGTCACATAGAATTGATTGATATGGCGGATATGTTTACGGCATTCTCTCAAAATGTCTAGACATATAGTGATCAGCCACGATTATACACGATTTAAATAGTTATTTGTTATGTTTTTAAAATTATTTGATCGATGTTTTAAAGATTTATTACTTTTATTTGTTTGCTATTCATAGTTTTGGTTCGTATTGATGTTTTCACACAAATATTTTGAATAGTTGTGTTGTCTCACCTTAAAAGTGTCTTGGAAATTTAGAGTTTGTTCAACCAATAATCTGTAATATGTGATACAGGGTGTTTATTCATTAATTATAGTATAACTCATAATAGTTTACTTACAGCACAAATAATGTTCAAGCTCACGAAAAAATACTCAAGTTCAATTTTGGATTAGTTTATTTGAAACCCAACTTTTCTTCGACTTAAAATGATGGATCATGTTTTTGAAGGTTTTGTAAGAATGTGATTTTAATTGCGGTGTCATTTGATTCTTCTAAATGCACAAATTCACAAATATAAACATTTTTTAGAGATGCGTATGATTCTAAGAAATATGGCTGAAGATTTCTTGATATATTTTTGTCTTGTTATAGACATCTTTCTATGACGTAAACTGTCATAATATTAATTTATGTCCAATTATTTTTTTTAATTCGTAACGTCAATAATAATTAATATTTCCAAAATTTTTTAATGCAGATATTTCTATATAAACAATAGATACATATATATCTAATGTAATCTGTATCTATTAGATAGATAGATTGTAGAGGCTGCCCTGGACGGGCTACACTTCGACTATAAGATGGAAGGAATTTTTTGTGTATAGACTAGGAATTAGTAGGGTATGCGGCTGCAGCCGACTCGAGGAACTATGCCGATATTCATCTGGAGTTCGTGAAGGAAACTGCAGAAAACCTTCTCCAGCATAGCCGGTTACCTCGTTCTTGTCTATTAGCCGACAGTTTAGTCAATTAACCGCTCCTTTTTTCCTAATAATTGACAAACGGTCGATGTCGGGATTCGACCCATAACCTCCCAGTTTCCAAGTAGGCATACTGCGCAGACATAACACCTTAGATCACTCGGCCACTTGGACTGGTATCTGTATCTATTACTCTCTTAATTGTTTCTTTGATATTTTTAATATCCTGATCCTCTGATAAGTACTTGCGTTTTTTTTAAAATCTTAATCGGACCTTGTTTTATTTTTTTGTAAATGGAGTATAAACATGAAATAAAAAAATGTATTAAAGCCAACAACCCTCCAAAATTTGATGTTTTTGCCATTGGAAAGACGTAGAGAATCCGGTAACCGAATGAAGAAAACTTTTAAGCAACTGCAATCCTTCAAAATAATCTGATAAGAGTTTTTATGTGTTATATTCACTTAAGCAGTCGAGTTTTTTGTTTTTCTCAGAAACTATTTCACGTACCTAAATATTTGATAATTTTGGTATAGCGTTGTGTAACATGCAGTTTTACCCAAATACAGAGATGTAGTTTTATGGATTGAGAAACATCCCGCATGAAAGCTCAACATCAATGTTAGAATAGAGTACATATAAAATGCGCTGCAGTGTACTCTGTTGTAGATAAGGCACGTTTAATAAGATTAGAATTACACACAAAGACACATTATTAAACCCTCAGTTAATCCGCTCATTTAGTTTTTAAATGATGTCAAATCTTAAATAATCCCCATTTTATTTGTTAAACCAAATCTGATACTTCCTTCTGGGTGGCTGGTAATTCTTGTATTTAGTTAGTCCTCACTTGATTCCATTCAATCATTTTCGTTTAAGGTTCAGTAAATCACCAATTTTTTAACTTATCTTCGCGGAAAGTCAAAAAATCAAAATTAACCGTCTCACGCACTCAAATCCAATTAACCTACCTCATATCTACCAATATGTTATATAAGCTGTTGGTATATAAAGTTCCAGTTAAAAATAGTCCATTTTAGACAGACTTTAGCTAAAGTAACGTTTACGAATTTTCTCTCTAGCGGTCACAATTTAAGTCTGATCAAAATGAAATATCGTATCTGATATGATTTCGGCATTTGCAAGGCAGATTTTATTAATAAATGGCATTGGTGAAGGGAATAAACGGGTATAGAGAAAGAAGAAAACACAAAATATCTCTCTTAATATTAGAACAATCGAAAAATGTATAAGAAGTAAAGTTGTAGAAAATCATGTTTGCTACAATTCAATCATTTTCTCCAACTCTAATGTGTACAAAGATATTTAGAATTTTAACTTTCAATCTGAAATTGTAAATATTTCAGTAAATATTAGTGCAACAGAAAAAATGATAAGACACAGAATTATAGTAAAACTAATTTTCTACAACTTTACTTCTTATGTACTTTTTGATTTTTCCAAAATTCGCTTAATTAAATAACAATTATAATTATACAATTTGAAGCAAATTCTGGACTATAGATAGATCTTGACTATAATGTTAATTGTTTTGACTACAGAACCCATCCATTATTTGTTATGACACAAATAAATCTGATAATTTTATTACAGGATTATTTAAAAATATTAACATTTATAAAACATGTTGTTTAACGTTGTCTGTCTGTAAGTCTGTAAGTCTGTTAGTACAAAGTTACAAAACCAAGATCATATCAATTTAATTAAAGAACTTAATTTTACTCAACCAACTATTTGGTACAAACAAATTTTAATTCATAAATAAATAAATAAAAACATTTATTTATTTAAAAAAAAAAAACTGTTGTAAATGACTTACACAAGCGTTTATTTTAAGTATCAACCTTAATACGTTTACGAACTCCTTGGATTTGTTTGTAATCGTTCTAAAATCTATAATCGTTTTAAAAACTTGGGTATATTGCCCAAGTTGAGCCTAGTGATTAATGCCTTAGGTCTTTCTCCGTAAATTCCCACCCTGGTTCCTTCAACCATTTTGGAACCATCTGAAAATCAAATGATTCTTTTCTTGATACCTCTAGCGTAATTGGAAGGGGTCAGCATTATGACCGGAAGTTGTTGACAAAGGACACAAATTACTAACTATTGGGATAACGCGACACTCTCACCTATGACACCATTGAATGTTAAATAATAATATAGAATGGGACCCATTCGTGGGATGCTTATGGAGAACAAAAACCGTTGTGAGGGTATCAAGAAATTTTGAAAATCTAGAAATACAATGGGAAACAGTATTTTAACACTGTCTATAGTTTTCCTTGGCAGCTGTGTAACCGAATAGGGTGAAAATTTGCTTAAGAAAAAGGTGATCTGATTTTTTTGCCGATTCAATCCAAATATTTGAAGGGTGTGATATATTTTTCGCTGCTCTTTTGTGTCACCCCACCTCGGTAGATTCGGATGGTGTCACCAAAGGTTGGTTCAAGCTTTACTTAAGCTATTCTGCTATTCCCAATTAAATATCGGAATGATAGATGAATTAAATAAATAAAAAAACCTTAAATTTTGAGGATGGATTAAAAGATATAATTTTTGGATTGATTACTTCAGTTTATTTTATATTTATAAATATAATAAACTAGAATTAAATGTACCCACCGTAGTAAATATAAAGTAATCTGTGATATTGATCAGAAGAAAAGACTTCTGGATACATGTTGTGTGTTGGTTTGGTTTAGTTTAGACTGTAGTGTTGAGTCTGTGTGCTGTGTTGTGGTGAGATCCATATGGATGACCCATGTTGATGGCACACGTATAGATCTTGTTAACACGATAAAAGATTTACCACAAAAAAATATATAAAAAAAAAACAAATATACACCAGAGTCAGACCAGCCAGGCCAGACTCTATGGTCTATTTAGGTAGGTATAGTTTTATTTATTTGTTATTTACTTTGTGCTACTTAAGTAGAAATGCAGATATTCCAGGAAGGGACGTACGGACGGACGGACAAACACCAATTAAATATCTTAAAGAAAGATAATATTTTTTTATTTGCAGATCATAACTATATGCTGCTTGAAGCTATACTTTACGAGCTGTTTATTATTAAGGATGTTCCAGCATACCATCACTTTTCGACAGATTTTGCTTTTTCTTTTTTCACAGACTACAAAGAACGTTTTCGAATAAATCCCGAAGTTTTATAATTGACCATTTAGAACGCGAGATAATTAATGTCAAAGTTATCATTGTTTCTCACTCTCTCTCATTAGAAGCATGTAAAACTTCATCATGTCCGTTCAACTATTATCTGTTGTATAAGAAAAATACCCGACAGAATTTAAAAAAAAAACTAGGAGAATAAAGATAAATATTTATTATATACATTTTAAAAAAAATCGTGTTACCGTTTTTTTTCGAAATATAAAAGTTTAAAATTATTATTTTTCTTCAAAATAACATTATTTTGTATATATGAACAGTGTATTTGTTGTTACTATGTGTTGTATATGTGTGTTTATGTATTTGTTTATGCTATAATAAAATCAAACCGGTTTTATGTCCTGATTATATAACACAGTGCTGGAACATTATGTTTGGGGTTACGGGAATGTACTACTATGATTTGTGTCTTGTTCCTTCGGTTTTTGGGAAAATGTTTCGAATGAAAGTGGTTAGTGTATTTATTACGAACAACTTTTATCCGAAGCATTTTTTCGAAAGCCGGATAAATTAGGCACAAATGAAAAAAAATTTGAAAAATACGCTAATTTAGTGGCTCATATAAAACAGATACCGGCAACTTGAATGAGATATTTTTCTGAGCTATAACCATCATTATCGATTTTAGCGAATTGATAGAATTTCGTAATTAATCCGATGCAATGAAATTCTGAATTTGAAAGGTCATATTCGTTAATGAATAAAATTGGACAAGGGAAAATGGGGGTTTAAAAAAAGGGGGAATACAAACTTAGCATATTCCCTTAATGTTGGAAAAATAAAAAAATACATAAGTAAAGTTTCTTAGCATTTTTTCTGTTACTATAATAATTACAGAAATATTGACGGTTTAAGATTGAAAATTAAAATTATAAATATCTCTGTACACATTAGAGTTGGAGAAAAATGTTTAGATATTGAATTGGAGCAACGTTGATTTCCTACAACTTTACTCCTTATACATTTTTCGATTATTCTAATATTAAGAAATATATTTTATATTTTGTGTTTTATTCTTTCTCTATACCCCCCTATTCCCTAGACCTATGCCATTTATTAATAAAATTGGTCTGGCAAATACCAAAATCAAATCAGATACGATATTACATTTTGCTCAGACTAAAATTATGACCGCTAGAGACTGATTTATGTATTCTAAGGAAATTCACTAAGTTGACGCAGCTCCTGCGTAACAATTCTGTTTTTAAATAAACGTAAACAATCTTAACATGCAGAATTGACTTGAAAACAGAGTTGAACAAGAAAGAGGGTATTACTGAACACACAAGAAAGGAACTAAGATAACGACGAGCGTTAAACATTTAAAATGTGTATGAAACGAAACTTCTTGTGGTGGGTCTTGTGGATGGTTGTGTTTAAATTGCTTCTTATCAAAAAAATCATCTGTAATTTTAACAAGCACTTGTTGTTGTTGTGTGATTTACTGGTCTTGTTTTGTTTTGCTATCTGCAATGCAATGCAATGCAACGTAACACACTGCTGTAACGTGTTATCGTATTGCAATGCATTCACTAATACACTATGTATTACAAGACGTATCTGAAGTCATCCACCATGTCTGAGTCTCAGACTTAGTCTCAGTCTCTGATCAAATACAATTTATTTCAAATGTTTAAAAAATAAAAAGGGGACAGCAGAAAACTAAATTATTACTCACTTAAAATTTTGTACCACCATATACACAGTGGTGGTATACAGGCTGGCTGGGGAATGATATGCCAAACTTCATGAAGCCATAGAAGCAAATTTTGTCAGAGAAAACATATTATTAATATTTTGGACACACTCATCGAAAAGATAAATGGAAAAATTGATCATTCAAGGCCAATTATCTTGCAAGCGCCGTTGGAGATGTTCACCAACTCGTTGGGTTGTTATGAATCGCCAGCAACTCGAAATTAATCAAACAAGCGCCACAAAATTAACATCAGACCGTAATAGATGGAGTACAACCATATATCCAACAGTCTAGAGTTCGACCCCTGACGTATTTAACTAAATCATTGTTTGGAAAATTAACAAAAATATCTGTCAAATACAAAATAAGTGTTCTGTGATAAAATCTATATTATTGTCCTTATTCGAAGTTTTCTTATCGACAATTTTGAAGATACGCTGGGGTACAACAATTTCGAAGCATTTTTTACGAAAAATGTTTAAAAAAATTAAACACATATCAAAAGAAGAAAATTATACACTTCTGGAACACTTGTGGTGTTTCAAAAAGATTTTAAAGAACTTTATTCAAATTATTCTCAGCAATACATTTTGGATGGGAAGTTTTTCACAGTTTTTCCCAAAAGAATGTTTAAAAAATGCATAAATAAAATCATATTTATCATAGATATTGCTAAATTTGTGCTTTCTTTTGGCATCTTACGCCTTTGACCTCATGCCCGTATTTGGGTAACTGTATATTTGATGAAATAGGATCAGAGAAATACATCAGTGACGTATAGACAGACAGGCAGTGCTCTTATTGGGATTTGATACTTGTATATTGGATTGTTAATTATTTATTTAATATAGCAGAGCACGCAGTATATCTTTAAGGCCCAAATAGACACAGAACATGGTTGCAGCAACATTGAACAGCAACTAGCTTGTTGCACTGTGTGTGGGGTGGTTGCAGCAACAAAAAACAAACTTTTTGTTGCTGCAACCACTCCACACACGGAGCAACAAGCTAGTTGCTGTTCAATGTTGCTGCAACCATGTTCTCCGTCTAGTTTGGCCATTATGGAATTATGTGACAATTCATTCTAACTATTGAAGGCGATTCAAAATACATTTACCCACATTTCAACCCCTATTTTTACATGTGTTTATTACACACAAGTTTCTACCGGAATATATCGGACAAGAAATGTAATGTATTATTGTTTGAATAAATGTTATATTTATGTTACCTCTTACAAGTCTAAGTGACTGAGGCGTTGTATCGGCGCAGTATGCTTACTTGGAAACTGGGAGGTTATGGGTTCGAATCCCGACATCCGCAGTTTGTCAATTATTAAGTAAAAAAAAGGGCGGTTAATTGACTAAACTGTCGGCGTATGGAAAAGAACGATGTAACCGGCTTTGCTTGAAAAGGTTTTCTGCAGTTTCCTTCACGAACTCCAGATGAATATATATATCCTACCAGTTCCTAGTCTATATACAAAAATTCTTTCCATTCCACTCACATCCTCACATCCTTAGGTATCACAATGGATCTTATGGTCGAAGTGTAGCCCGTCCAGGGCAGTTTCTACAATCTATCTATCTATATTATCTCTTGGTAAGAACTAAATGTGTGTACTAATAACTAAACTACTTGATATGTTCAATACCCTTTGAACATTGCCGAAAAATTATTATAAGAGGGTGATTTTTGTATAAAGGAATTTGTTATAAATTTTACTACAAATTCAACAGTTCTATTTTGCCATTTTCTAATCGCGCTTAACTAAAAAAACCTATATCCAGGTATATATTGCAAACCATCTTTGCCTGTAAATTCATTTCCATAAACAGTTTTTTTTTTTAGTTTATAGATGTTCTTTGGTCACATTTTAGAGTATAGAGTATAGACTATACTCTATAGATCGATGTGACCGATAGATGGATATGACTGATAGCGACTCATAGGCTGATTGGGGACCATTGAAAAAAAAAACCTAAATAAAAATTATGTAACCTATTTGAACAATAGTGAAGTGATGGCCGCCATAACATATTTACTTGAGTGAGTGAGTGATAACCTGTAGATATATTGTTACATTGTCTGGTAATAAATAAAGCAGCCACCCTCTAATTATATGTAATTATGCATAAATAGCATAACATAATATTTTACATAGTACCTCTATGTATACACACATCATATTCATATACATACATCATCAACATATTCGTCAATCAAATAAATGACATTTTGACAGCAACAAGTCTGTCTGTCTGTCAGTTAAGTAAGTCTTCGCATATATTATGTATTGTTTAACTCATTAATCAACCAAATTTCCGGTCAACAACAACAACATTAGAAAAACATAAACGCATTATATATATACATATATATATATATATATATATATATATATATATATATATATATATATATATATATATATATATATATATTTATTTATTTATTATCAACAAAATGGTATATAATTGAAGTCATAACATGATGTAAACATTGAATAAACAATTCATCAAATCATTTTAAAATAAATTATAATCTTAAAATATTAAATACAGAGTGGTGCACATTAATTGTATGTATGTATTATCAATTGTGTGATTGCAATGTTTTAAAAAAATATACGAATCAAGTTTAATAATTTAAAAAAAATTCTTGAACAAGTGAAAATAACAAATAACTGAGTTAATTGTTGAAATACCCGGTATATAGTGATTTTATAAAATAATTTCACACAAAAGTTGTTCACATAAAAATTAATATGGATTTTCATCTAGTAACGACCCGTTAGATAGAAGAAATAAAATAACAAGGAAGAATATAAACACAAATAATAATTTGTAGAATAATAAGTTAATGTTGACTAACTACAAAGTAATGATGTCAATGATATGAAAAAATTGATTCATTCCTGAGAATCAGCCATAGTGTAATGGTTACCACAATAGGTTAGAAGTCCAATGGCCTAGGGTTCGATAACTGATGATTGTGTCAATTTTATCATATCAAAATTTAATTAAAAAATTAAATGACATTTTAGTCTAAAGTATTGTGTCATACTATGTCTTACGTAACCTTAATGGAAACGTACATCAGTATTGTATTGTGACGCTTAAGTATACACAAATAATAATATAACATATTGAATATCTTTCTTAATATTCTATTACGCCTGGTCCTATCAAATGGCTGGCAGCTAAGTTTTTCACTATCTAAATTATTAAACTAATGGTTATTAAAAAATTTCAGCTTTCACTTTTTTTTTGAAACATAATTGACATATCACTGTCAATTGTTGTCCCGTGATTGAGGTGGAAGGAGTTCATATTGTTGATAGACTATATTATTACGACAAATAAAAAGATAAACCAAGCTTGCTCGAATATAGCAAAGAAAAACGTCGCTGGCTTCCTGACTATTAATAAAATGAGAATATTGAACTAAAGTTTTAGTAAATACATTTTACTATAATTTTGTCTATAACTTTAATTTTAACCGAAATATTTGTAATTTAACTATAATTACCATGATAACGGCTATTACAATATGCCACACCATGGTTACTTTATTTGGTATTCATTATGATACCTTCCTTTAAGAAAATTAGAGCTTAGTCTTCATAACTTCAAAGTGTTTTTTTTTTAAATTAACTCAAACAAACATGTGTAGATAGGTAGTACATAGTTATGAACCACACGGTTTTGTTATGTGTATAATATATAAAATTAAAAATAAATAATAATAATAATTTGTATTAAAGTATAGAGTTGATATAGATGATAATAATTATATAAAGACCTTTTAACCAATTAATTTATTTGTTTTGATACTGTTAGTGAGTTAGTAGTGAGTTAGTTAGCAGTAACTTAACTTATAACTAAACTTAAGGACGTTCCAGCACTGTGTTATGCAATCAGGACAACAAACTGGTTGGATTTTATTATAGCACAAACAAATACATAAACACACATGTACAACACACAGACAAATACACTGTTCACATATACAAAATTATGTTATTTTGAAGAAAATAAATTAATTTAAACTTTTATATTTCGAATACAAAACGGTAACACAGGATTTGTTTTTTTAAAATTTATGTAATAAATATTTAGCTTTACTCTCCTAGTGTTTTTTTAAATTCTGTCGAGTATTTTTCTAATACAACAGATAATAGTTGGACTGGGGGCATGCAGATTTACATGCTTTTAATGACACAGAATGATAACTTTGATATTAATCTCCCGTTCTAAACGGTCAAAAATTCTGAAAGTCGGGATTTATTAGAAAACATTATTTTTTAGCCTCTGATAAAAAAATGAGTAAAATCTGTCGAAAAGTGGTGGTATGTTGGAACATCCTTAAATGAATATTTAAATAACAACCGGAGAGTTAAGTTGTGTTTATAAGAAGCATAAATACATTAATAGTTATTTAATTATCTTTTAATTAAATCTTATAAGGAACAAAACAAATCAAATCCAACAGATAGTATAACAAGTGTGTGGACTACTTTATTCTATATAAAATCAAATTATATTCATCATTTCTTGATTAATTCAAATTTGATTCGTTATTGATTTGGATTCATTTAATTATTTGACTGGTAGCAATCGATTACATATATACAAACATACATAATTACATAAATATATTGATATTCATGTTTTGAAATGGAATACTGACCACCTGCAGCTTTGCACACCACTAGTATTTTTAATTTTAATAGTGCGGTTCTCTCTTATCATAGTATACAATCGATAAAACTGCATCCGCTAGGCATTGTAATAATAGTTAAAGCGAGATCCAGTGCCTATAGATTGTCTAGCAATAATACCTGGATTAATAAGAATCAGGTTGGACATGCAAGGCTCGTGGGAACATCAATTATCTCAGACCCCGTCTTTGAAATGGGCACAGATATATTTCCCAAGACATACTCCTTCTCAAACGTTTCACTGTAGTATGTGATAGGGTCATGTGGTCGGAAGTAGAAATCGTCTAGTATACAAACGGATCCAAAACTGACCGACTGAAGGGACCTGGGCGGGAATCTACGGTGAGAGATCAAATGCAAACATAAGCCACAACTTTGGGAAATATGCCACGGTCTTCCAAGCTATTGATATTCTTTACAATCAAACGGAAAAATTATATAGCTTTCTAATCAAGAAAACATGGCCGTCGAATACGACCAGTTTCATTTCAACATTTTCCTCTGAAAAATAAAACATTTATAGAAGGTGAAGAGACAAAGATTTGCATTCTTTAATGTAATTTATATTCAAAAACTTACGACCCTTAAAACGTAGTGAGATTTAAATAATTATATGGTCAAATCTTGAGCGTGCAACCAGTACTGCTCAAGATGATATAAACTTTATATGATCAAAAAAGAAAACCAAATCAATTAAATTAAGTTTTCAGTTTCAATATGAATTATATAAGAACTACAACAAATGTTGATAATCTTTGAAGTAGTTCTTTGACCTCTTAAACACTTGTTGTGTGTGTGGTGCACCATTGGAGATGGATCCGTATTACTTACTTCAAATAAAATGAAGTGTATCGAATTTGTATAATGACTTCAATTAAAACTCATAACATTTATAATATCAACCATTAATAATTAATATAATATATACACTCCCGTTCAATCAAATTGAACCAACCTGAAATGTTAATTTTCTAACATTTCATAAAACTCTTATCTATTGTAGAGGTAGAGGTAGATTGTAAAGGCTGAACCTGGAAGGGCTACACTTCGACCATAAGGTCCATTGTGATGCCTTAAGTTGTGAGGATGTTTGTGGAGTGGAAGGAATTTGTGAGTAGACTAGGAATTGGTAGGACATGCCGCTGCAATCGACTATGATAGTCAATTAACCGCCCCATTTTTTTATTTTTATAATTGACAAACTGCCGATGTCGGGATTCGAACCCATAACCTCCCAGTTTCCAAATACTGTATTCTGAACAGATATAACGCCTTACACCGCTCGGCTACTTGGACTGGTAACTTTTGTAACTCTCTGTATATTATTTATTTATAAACAAAGATAATTAGTATATTTTTTAAATGTGAAAACAGAAACGGAAGTTTTATATTTTTTATTTATGTAAACAAGTCAGTGATAGAGTAAGAATATGTAATGTAAATACATGTTAAGTGTTATATCTTCTTTTAACGTATAAAAATTAAATAAAGTGTTGTATCTGTCAAAAACATTTACTACAAGAATAATCAAAATTGTGAGAGACTGATTCGGTTCAGGTCGGTTCAATTTTATTGAACGGGAGTGTACATATACAACGGAATATTTAAATGAATTCAACTTCAATTCAATGTTGTTGCATGTTCTCATACTCATTCATACACATTGTAAATAAAATCATTGCATATAGGAATTGTTTCAATCGTTTAGATGAAAGTTTTTAATCGCAATAAAAATATTTTATATAACTAAAGTTACATTACTGTGTACACGATGAAATTCACTTGAAATGTATCAATCGCATGTTTGTTAACAGTTATAACTCCCATCTTGTTTACTATTTCTTTGTTTGTCAACCACTTCAGTCACATGATCAGAGTCCTACCAATCACAAGGAAGTATGATAAATCAACATATTGTATACACTACTCTTACATCTGAAGTTACATGATTGACGCTGTGAATACTGGGAAAAGCGCGCTAATGGTTAAGTTCAACGATAGACACTACGCTCACAGACGCTTTATCCATTGAGGTGAAGCAGCAAAAGCGTAAGCGTCGAATCGTACTAACTCCCAAACCAAATACTGTATAAGCGTTTGGTTATTTATTTATCTTGTGCATACTGTAAGTGTTCACACACCAATAAATTTCGCTGCTATACTTCTTATAAAAAGGGGACTTACTTCGAAGACCACAAAATAAATATTCATGATTCAAAGAAAATTGTTGGTTTTATTTAATAATTTCTGGTAATATATGTGAATAAAATTATTGACCACAATTATTATTCATTCGGTTTTCGGAAGAGATATTCCGAATAAACGTTTGTATAAGGCACATATTATGAAATTATAAAGATTTTTAAAAAAAAAGAGCACTAGTTTTGTGGCCATATCTGGTTGACTGAACGTACAATCCCGTTCAATAAACTTGAACCAATCTGAATTGTTTTATTTTCTTATATTTTATAAAAGTTTTTGTTGTTGTCGGTAGAAAGTTTAAAATTATATTCACCAAATATATTCGATCCCAATAATATTTTGAATAATGTTCAATTCTGTTTATTACTTCGAAATCAATATATGTGTATCCTGTATTGATTTTACCTATAAAAATTTGGTGGATTAGATTAGGAAGCTCCCAGCTTCCAAGTAGGCATACTGCGTAGACATAAGGCCTTAGACCACTTGGGCACTTGGACTGGGATATGAATGAAATATCCGTGAATGATTCAGCTATATCAGATGATTTTATTTACAATCTGTAGACACGAGTGATGTGTATCTTGTAAACAGATTGAATTGTTACATGATTGATAATATCTATATGAATCGACTATCAACGACAACATGCTGCATGTAAATATAAATAAATAAGTAATTGAATAATTACAAAATACTTATTTAATCAAATATTTATTTATTAAATTACCAAAAAAATAATAAAATTAAAATACAATTTAAACTCGTGTGGTACAATTTGCTGCAAAAGTTGATACGTTGTTACTTTATTTCTACCGAGAATCAATGTTAAATATTATTTACTATAATAACTACACATAAAGAAATAAAAAGAGTGGGGGTACTCTATACTCTGTACTTTGTAGTGTGTGTGTGTGTGCATATGTAATGAATAATAATAATATAAATGAAGTGGACATCGTTAATTCCCACTCTTAAATGACATCAAACAAACATCATAATAATAATAAACCGAAAGAGGGGTACCGCATACGGGTCCCTAGCACCTACACCAAGGGATCCTCTATGCCCTTCTTGAGAACAACCTACCACCCGAAAGCGAGAAGCCTTCGGGCAAGAAGTGCTATTTTAAGCAGATTAAGCTATAGGATTCTGTGGAGGCCAGACGCCACACAGAAGACCCACAACTTCTCCGCCAGGATTGCTCCCAGGATTGATGGATCCAAAGTTTCGGACCCACACATTCTATATCTAACACCATACAGACTTCTACAGGTGCATATAATATGTATGGAGGTTTCATCGTCTTCCATACAGGCCCTACAAATGGGATCATCGGAGATCCCCAAGTTATGTAGGTGGTAGTTCAATCGACAGTGTCCTGTCAAAAGCCCCACCACCCTTCTCAACAACCAACATCATAACACAAGCAGCCCAGATGTTTGTAAGTATATTTATGTATGTATGTTTTTATAGTAAATATTTTATTTATTTATTTAACATTGATTCCCCATTAGAAATGCATTTGAAAACAGACTGGTATATTCGTCATATAGTAATTAACTTAGAAGAGTAAACTCCAGAGTTACGCTTTGGCGCTGACATGCACAATTTTTTTTTCTGGAACCGGATCAGAAATTTAAAAAAATAACATTTGACGCCCATTGTACTATACGGCATGTAATAATATTATAACATTTAAATGTTATTAAAACATTAAATAAAAATATCATAGTACTGTTTTTGTTTTAATGAATTATAATTAATAAAAATAATAATAAGAAAGATTAATATTTTTATTAATATTTAATGTATTTTTAATTTTTTTAATTTAATTCAACAACTATGTGCATCAAATTCAATTCAAATTTTTATTGTACCAAAATTTTATTAAATACTTAGAAATCTACATGATCTAATTCTCTCTGCGGTAGCTTCGCAGAGAGTCCGGGCGAGTTGTCAGTATTTGTATTCTAAGAACATTTTTATGTTAGGGTACAAATCTTGGTCGCACTTCACGCCACCAAAAACGAAGGCCGCTCGGAAGTTTTGGCTGCAATGTATATCTGCATTCAACATACTACTTACTTTTAAATTAGTAGACGACTATGATGTACTTTTAAATTAGTAGATGACTCTGCGCACCTAGCTAGTAGTCATCTATTTTTCCCAATACAAGTATTCATGTGCCAAAGAGAAACAGGTAATATGTTGTCAAAAATGTGACATAACGTGTCAGCATATCGTCAGCATACGATGACTAAGTACTTCGCTGCGTTCAGAATCACGCACGATTCATTGTTTTTTTTTTTTAATTTTATTAAGGCATTGGATATAACATCAACAGTCTATCGACCTCAATAGACCGTGAAAGTGTGACGTCACAAGTCTATTAGGGTTATGGGCATGCCCATCATGCCCACAACGGTGGATCCGCACTTGACGCGGACTAGACGATATATTTATCGATTATTTGAAATAAATGTTTTAATGACTTTTTGTACAGAATCAGATTACACACGTGCGTGCAGCGGCAAAAGAGTTAAGTAATGTAAAAGTAAGTAATGCACCCATTAGAGAGTTGTAGCCGCTCTTAAGTATTAACAATAAATATGGCCGTATTATTTTATATGTTTTAATATGAATTAATTTACGATGTGTCAACTACTAACGTAAATAATAATAAAACAATACTATTTATTTTGTTTTGTTTGAAAATGGAACGGCCAAACAAAAGGCTTCAACAATTCAAGAGTCTTTATTCAAAGTGTGCGCTTATAATAATTCAAAATCACTATTGAAATAAAAAATGTCTTTTTGTTTTAACTGTCTTTACGTACGAAGAGTTACGGTCTGGTTCGGTCTGTAACTCAAACAAATAGAGGAAGTATGGATTCATTTTACCAAACATTTTGTACGTTTTTAGGTTTTATCAAATTGTTTAAATATACAGGATGTTCTGAAATGCATTCAAGAAAACTATACCACGGTGTAGTGCTGCAAAAAAACAAACAAAAAAGTTAAATAAAGTTTTTCGATTTGACGCTTAGTTTTTAAGATATAATTAACATCATCCTTCACGCCTCCTTACACTATGCGCTCTGTGTGATTGGTTGAATTTATCAATGTTTAATTGATTGATTCTATCTTAAAAACTAAGCGTCAAATCGAAAAACTTTATTAAACTTTTGAGTTTGTTTTTTGCAGCTCTACACCGTGGTATAGTTTTCTTGAATGCATTTCAGAACATCCTGTATATTATCCTTAATTATTCTTAAAACTTATTATTAAAACTTAAGAGAATTCATTTCGTATAGTGGAATGAATAGAATTCTAGCAAATACTCCAGAGAACTGAATATGGCGAACCGGATGAATCGGTTCGGCATATTTATACTTGTCGCGTAATTAAACCAACTATGTTTACCCTCAATTAAGCCAATTTTACAGTGTAGGTTTTCCTTAATAGTTTATATGCTTATGGTCTGTTAGTTTAAAAAAAAAAGGTGTTGTTAAATTTTTATTAAAGATGTCTTAAAAAGAATCCATTTTTATCAACAGAATGGTCAATTTTAAAATGTTTTAGAGCATTAAATTATGTATAAAATGATCATGTCCCAATATGATACACTTTGTTGCAATTACATAAAGCTACGACAAATGGCACTTATCTAAGCAATATCAGATTCACGGATGATATTGTTCTTTTCGCAAGCTCCCCCCGCAAGAACTAATGGAATGTTGGGTGATTTGAACAATTCCAGCAAGATGAGAGGATTAGAAATGTATCTTTTAAAAATAAAGGTCATGTCAAGCTCGCTGAAGCAGCCTATCTTACTGGACAATCAAATAGTGGAATACGTTAGCCAGTACATTTACCTGAGACAGATAATATCAATCAAGGACAGGCAGGCGCAAGAAACCCACAGAAGAATCACGTCAGCTTGGAAAAGATATTGCTCACTTAAGAAAATAGTTTAGGGCAACCACTCAACAATCATAAAATCCAAAGTCTTACAAAGCTGTATCTTGCCAACTTTAACTTATGGGTGCCAAACATGGGCTTTAACTCAAGCTAACGAAAATAAAATATCTAGCACCCAAAATAAAATGCAAAGATCCATGTTAAATATACGGAAAGAACAAAGAATCAAAAATATAAATACAACTGGCAAATCGTGATATTTTTGATCGTGATATTTTTCAAACTTTCGACGTTTGTTCCATGGCTTTTTCGACTTTTCATTGGCTTTAATTTCGTATAGTGATAAGCAAAGTTTTTGATCAACATCACCAAACTTGAAACTTGGTCTTGGTCTTAATCTTGTCGAGACCTAATTTTCCCAATGTTAATTTGGTTGAATCCACAACTGCAAAAATATTGGACAGACATGATGTAGGCCTATGTGAGAACTGTTTGCTTGTATGCAAAATTTCCTATCCCTATAAGTATGCTATTTGTTTTAGAGATTTGTTTTAACCTGTAACTACATACAATAAAAACGAGTATAATTTGCATGGACCTTATTTTTGTATTAAAAGTGAGCTCGGTTGCCTGCTTTACCCAATTTTACATGTGATATTTCAAAAGAATATAAGACTTGCTTGCTGCTGCATTGCATATGGTTTTTATTATTTAATATGTAAATTTCATATGCAAAACTGCATTCAAATATAGACAAAATATAAAAATCTAGTTATCACAAGCCAACCACAACACTGAACACTGAACACTGAACAGCAGTAAGCGTTTATTACTTAGTACACTTACTGAATTGGTGAAACTCATTGAAACATCAACGGTACAATCATGTTACTACATTTAATATTATTAGGTATAGTATGGTACTTAGCTGTTTCATTTCACAGTTAATATTCATCTCTACTATATAAAATAACAAGTACACTATTTGAAAAACGGATTTATCATCGCTTCAGCCGAAACTATTAGAGTAAATAAAATTAAGAGTTTCAAAAAAAAAAAATGCTTTTATTGCAATATGAACTAAAAAGTGCAAAATAATTAACTTTAAAAATAAACTTTAGTGTAAACAAAAGCATGGGGTGGTCTCTATTTACACTTGTAAAAGTAGAGCCATTATGAAAACGTATAAAATATCGAAATTTCTTTCATGTTCCGACAATTTACCGATTGGTTCAGCAACATGGGGTTGTCTGTGATCTTCCATGTGCTGGAAGATCTCGTGCAGTTCGAAATGATGTGAACATTGCTCGAGTGCAAGCAAGTGTTGAAGATAAACCCCGAAACTTCCACCAGGCGACGTTCTCAGCAGTTGGTGATGTCTAGGCGGTCTTTGCAAAGAATATTACATACGTTACATCTTTTTCCCATATAAGATTCAATTGGTTTACGAGTTCAAACCAAATGATGCACAAATACGCATTCATTAAATAAATCATAACGTTACTTATGCGCCACTCTTTACATATAAATCAAGCTAATAAAAACATGTTTAAAAAATTCGTTACGCAGGAGCTGCTTCAACTTAGCGAATTTCCTTGGAATAAATAAATTACTCTCTAGCGGTCACAATGTTAATCTGATCAAAATGAAATGTCGTATCTGATTTTAGTATTTGCATGGCCAATTTTATTAATAAATAACATACGTCAAGGGGAAAGGGGGGCATAAAGATAGAAGAAAACACAAAATATAAAATATCTCTCTTAATATTAGAACAATCGAAAAATATGTAAGTAACAAAGTTGTAGAAAATCATGTTTGCTACAATTCATCACCTTATCATTTTTGCTCAAACTCTAATGCGTACAGAGATATTGAGGAATTTAATTTTCAATCTTAAACCGTCAATATTTTTGTAAATATTAGTGTTACAGAAAAAATGATAAGAAACAAAATTACAGTAAAACTTAATACCTACAACTTTACTTCTTATCAAATTTTCGATTTTTCGAATATTAAGGGAGATATGTCAAATTTTGTGTTTCCCCCTTCCTCTAAACCCCCCTTTCCCTTGGTCCGATTTTACCCACTAACGAACTTGACCTTTTGAATGCCAAAAGCGCTTCAAATACCAAATTTCATTCCGATAAAATGAAAACTGTGACCGCTAGAGTGATTACAGACACATATATATATATATATATATATATGTATATATATATATATATATGTCCATAGATATATATATACAAATTTTACAGATGGTGATTTTTGACATCTACAAGGTAGGATCGATGGACATTTGAAGAAATTTTTGCGAAATTTTGACTTCGGTACGGGACCAATAGCTCTATTTCCTTTCAGGAAATTCGCTAAAACAAGAAATTTGGAAGATATATTTCTTAGAGAGGTAGAGGTCTTTATAATTACAATTCCTGCCAGCGAAGCCACAGCGGGTAATGCTAGTAATGAACAAAGTTGTCAGATTGGGCTACTTATCGCAATTTGGGAGACTTTTTACATGCATCTTGTTTCTATAAATAAAAATTTTCCGCTACTAAATTATAGTGTACTCTCATTATTGGCTGATAAAGAATAATTAGGCGACTTGTCAAAGTATATCGCTACTTTTGATAATAGATACGGCGACTGGGATAATAATTATTTGGCAACCCTGATAATCATTAGATTTCTTCCCTCTAGAAGAAATTCACTTGATAAACGAAGCTCCTACGTGTCGAATAAATTTTTCAATATACATCTTATAAAGTTGTATTGAATAGTTTGGATGTCAGACAGACAACTAATAGAACAGAACACAATGGACATTCAAGATAGTTCTATATGTAATAATATCATGTTTATTTATGAGAGTTGGTGGGCATTTAAAAGAATTATTACATTTTTGTAAATAAAACAAAATATTGTTGTTACCTACTTAAATTTAAATATCTACACAAGATACACATTACAAGATTACATGGTATACAGAAAGGAACTCTTGTTGTACAGAGGGAACAACAATTACACCAATCCAAATGGCCGAGCGGTCTAAGGCGTAGGAGGTAATAGGTTCGAATCTCGACATCGGCAGTTTGTCAATTATTAAGAAAAAAAAAAGGGCGGTTAATTGACTAAACTGCAACAGAACAGTTTTTTGAAATTAATGTGCCAATTCTTCCTAATCTACACCAAATTTTTTATAGGAGTGCGTGCACGGTAGTGCGTAAGGCCGAGTTATTGATTATGAAGTAATAAACAGAATAGAACATTATTCAAAATATTATTGGGATCAAATATATTTGGTGAATATAATAATAATTTAAAACTTTTGAAGTGTAGCCCGTCCAGGGCAGCCTCTACAATCTATATATCTATCTATGTTAGATTAAAGAAGTTTTTAAAGAGCTTTTGTACCGC
The DNA here is from genome assembly GCA_963920215.1 of Nineta flava. Classification (NCBI taxonomy): domain Eukaryota; kingdom Metazoa; phylum Arthropoda; class Insecta; order Neuroptera; family Chrysopidae; genus Nineta; species Nineta flava. The sequence goes on from OY986041.1 coordinate 592,164, forward strand.
GACCAATTTGATCTATTGTACCTCCTTTCCTTCAAAGGTGTTCCAAGACTCCTATGGTCTTAATAAACGTTAGGTTAATCCTCGGCGACAGCTCAATGATTCCATCTGGCTGGAGATCTATCCATTCCAAATGACAGTCTTTTTCAGAGAGAGAGAGAGAGACTTTTTGACTTCATAACAAAATCTGCAGAGTTCATTCTCAATGAAATTGATTTTATGCTGCCTATGCTTACTGACTTTGCAGTTACCAGTGAGAAGGCCAGTATGTATCTTCAATTGGTTTCTTCCTAGTTGTAAACGCTCAGAGGTCTTTTTCAATGAGAAGCTTTTCATAAAAGCCTTTGCATGATCTTGACCATGAGAATTTACCCAAGAACTGTTGGACTGGTGTATCACCCATTATTTTATTTTATATTTTATTGTATTTTTCGGCACTCCAATAAACGGGTCTGGGCCGTTTAGTTGAGCAATAACACCCATTCTGGTCAACTCAACAGCCTTCTCGTATCCATCGATTCCTGAATGTCCAGGCATCCAGCCAATAGTGACTTTTTTATGTTTACCAACACTTCTCAGTGAGTCCTGATACACTCCAGGACAATTTTGGAGTTTATTTCTGATGAACGTAATGCTTTAAGCGCGGCCTGACTATCGGATAAAATATCACTTATTCTACCTTTGTTGGTTTCGTTGAAGATTCTCGATTGCACATCTATTAATGGCATACACTTCAGCCTGGAATATCGAGGTGTATTTACCAAGTCTGATATAGTAGTATAGTCCTGATCCTACTCTAGTATCGGTTTTTGAGATTCATGGATACAGAGGCGCCTAAAAATCGTCTCTTAAGCCTTCCGACAAAACATAGTACGTATATGCTTGAACTTGACCCGACGCACTACCTTGCTATGTGATAATAAACATAAAGCATAGACAACGCTGAGTACCGTACAGCAGAGGTGGGCAGGAGTTGATTCGGCCAAGCTCTGAGTGAGAGGTATGGAAGAGAGATAGAGTTAATACAGGGTACCAACCAATTATTAATATTTTCTTTTTTTAATTAAAACATTTTCTGAAAAAAAATAATAATACCAAATCTTTTTTATGGTCACTATTATACAAAGTAAATAATACATACAATCATTCAATACATACTCTGGAATTTTGGGCTGGTAATTTGGGTCATAAAATGTACCTTTTTAGTATATATCATATTTGTGTATGAATAAAATAAAAATATATAAAAAATATATATAAATCTTTTGAACCTTTAAGTTTACCGCTGGACCATTGTAATAAAAGAGGGAAATTTTTGCAAAGGATAATTTAAATAGAATTATAGTTTTGGAAATTCCAAATAATTTGTCTAAATATTTTACTATTCATATCCGAGAACTAATAAAGAATTATTTACCTGATTTAATTATTTTTTCTTCGTATGGAGTATGCTCAGTATAGTGTCATGGGAATTTGATGAATTAAGTTAAATTTTACATAAAGTGGGAATTTGAGTTCTTCGAGTTAGTCTACTTTGAATTGAAAAAGTGAAAAGTACTATTTGTAGTAGTGGAAATTATTTTTCGCATAATTTGTTTTTCAAAAAAAATAAAAGTAGTGAATTTAATAATGGAGAAGACATCGCAAGCAGTCTTGGATAAGTTCAGATTATTATTATTATTATTGTTATTATTATCATTATTGTTATTATTATTATTATTATTATGTTTTTTGGTGTATCTCTCCATACTGTAAAAGATATTATTTAAACAATAAATATTTTATAAAACTAATTCTAAATTGATTGAATAAATTATTGGGCAATAATCGGTAGGACAACCTGTATTGAAACATCGTTCCGTCTTGCTTCAAAACATACCTTCTTTACTTACTCTCACCCAGCTTATGGAGAGCACGTAAGGCTCTGACGAGCTGTCTGTGCCCACCTCTGCCGTACACTGTACAGTACACCAGCGCCACAGCCGCTACCATGCTGTGTTGAGAGTCCTCCGTACTATTGTAAGTGAGTGCAGTCGGTATTTCACTTTGATACCACTCTCTCTCTCTCTCTCGCCCCATACTCTCCCATAATCTTCTTTTGGTATAAATATATCATTATGAATTATTATATTTAAAATGCACACAGTTAAATTTATTTTTTGTTTGTTCTCCTCCGTATCATATTTTGCATAAAACCAACCAGTTAAACCAAGTAGTAAGTACGTAAGCTTTGGCCTGCCATAGCACAAACCAAACCATTATTATTATTATTCAAATGAACAAACAAACAAACAAACATTGAACGATGACAAATATTTATATAGTTATTAAGTAACTTTAATGTTTTATTACTTTTGTGGTTTACCTCTCTAAATCAATTGTTGTTTTTTTTTGTGCGGATGAACTCATCATCCTTTTTTGGTCATTTTATGCAATCAGTCACATGACTCAGTCTGTTCTGCGTTCATTTTATTGTTCTTGGATTATTTTTGAAAAATCTCTCACATTCACTAAATATGGTTTCATCATTTAATTATATTCATAAACCCACTTAAACTGTTTGACACCAGACTTGATCAGGTCCCATGCGGTTCTTTTAAGGCAATAAATTATACAATCATTCGAAAAAATGATTGTGATAACTTTAATATCATATAGATAGATAGATAGATAGATTGTGGAGGCTACACTTCGACCATAAGATCCATTGTGATGCCTAAGGTTGTGAGGATGTGAGTGGAGTGAAAGGAATTTTTGTGAATAGACTAGGAATTGGTAGGTTATGCGGCTGCAGCCGACTATGATAGGAACTATGCCGATATTCATTTGGAGTTCGTGAAGGAAACTGCAGAAAATCTTCTCAAGCATAGCCGGTTACTTCGTTCTTGTCCATACGCCAACAGTTTAATCAATTCACCGTCCCCTTTTTTCTTTTTCTTAATAATTGACTAACTGCCGATGTCGGGATTCGAACCCATAACCTCCCAGTTTCCAAGTTGTCCCAGTTTCTACTCCTTACACCGCTTGGTAACTTGGACTGGTTACACTCTGATCGGAATCTTATAACAGTGACTTTGTCATACGTAACCGAAAGGAATTTGGACAAACATCGTTATGTTGACGCGAAAGTATACACAAATAAACAAATATTAAATAAATAACTTCAACAGAACTAATACTGTCTAAATAAATAAAAAAAATAAGAATAATATGAAAAAGTTGGCTATTACGTCACAGTCGTCTTTGGTGTAGCGGAAGCATACTGGACTAGATATCCAGAGGCCCGAGGTTCGATTCCTGGTTGACGAGTTAATTTTTTCATATTAGTACTTAATTTAATTAAAAAAGTGACTTTGGTTATTGTAATCTTTGGTTATTAATTACGTTTTACCTGATGGGAGACTCTTATTACAAAATGAGGTACTCGTACTCTACGTCTACAATACTATGAAGTGTCGTCAACATTTTAAATAAACATGATTTTCATAGTAAAAACCAACCAAAAATTGAGTCAAAGATTATGAAATGTAAAACTAACAAAATACCAAAGAAATGTGTGAGATCACCTCAGCACCATTACTTTAAAAGAAGAACCACAATATATTTCGTAATTTCAATTAATTGAGAAAAAACAAATGATGACCACAAAACAATAATATTATTAGCACGTCTATTTGCAATTTCTAATTTTAGCATACATTCAGAATAGTAAAAAAAACCGCAATTACATTTACATACACACAATGCTTGCTATCTATATTCAAATATTATCTAAAGTCATATTCACACTATAATGTATACACAATTATAATGATTCGTTTGTATTTGAACAGAGAGCGCTGGTTGGCAGTAGATTGGGAAATATCTGAAACAGATAACGTATACCGTTGCAACTCTATATAGTAAGATGCTTTCTTTTGATGCAAGTCACTTCCAGATAAATATTCTCATTTTTAAGGTATTTCCAAACTATTATTTGGTTGTCAAGACCTTCACGAAATTCACAATATTAGTAAAATGAATCCTCAGAAATCAGCTGAATTTTTTTTTGAGAATTTATCCCCATGGCGTTTTTGAGAAAATTGTTACAAAAGTTGGAGAAATTGAACATGCATCTTCATAAACATGGTCAAATAAAATGCACTATTCCGACTGATTTTACTTCGAACTCTCTCCATATAGTCACAGTTGTTCTGAAATTCGACACATACTTTCCTCAATTCCTTAGAAATATTTTTCCTGAAAAACTTTGGGACAATGCCCATCGGCTGTTGAGTTTTTTTGATAAAATTTGGGTAAAAAAGTGTAAAAGTTATTTTTGATGGTTCAGTTGGCATATAGGTACTAGTGTATGTATGATGTTTGATTGCGGAATCTCCCTGATTCGCATATCATTTTCTATATAGTTCTTTTCGCGCGGGTACGCGATCAGCTGATATAGTTTGGAAATACCTTAAGACTATTGATGGTAATCATTTGGGATAATGTATGTTTATACAGGGTGTCTCAGTGTGCATGTTTATACAGGCGATATAGATTTACCAAAAATAAGGAAAAAGTTCAAATGAACTTGGATGTTTACAAGGATGTTTACGAGATACAGATTTTCGAGATGCTCCAATGAAAACGCCGTATTCGAGTATTTTTTAATACTTACCAGCAGTTTAGGGATTTTGGATTACGCAACGGATATGAAAAAAATAGACAAAATAGAGTCCATGAAAGAAGAATTCGAAATTATTTCAATAGATTTCACGTAAATGTTTAAAATTTCACGAAATTTTATTGTTTTCTCGAAAAAACCAATGTAAGCAGAGAACCCAGTCAAAAAAGAATATGACGCATATATATAAGCTTCAATATTTAGTTCGGATGGCCGAACACCGCCCCTGGAAATTTTAAATTTAATCTAATTACACCAAATTAAGCCCCACGTACTGATTATTCAAAACGTGCCACGTGTATTTAAAATAGGCCATGTTATTTTTGAGATATTTCAAAACAACATGTGTTTATACCCGGTATATGTAAATATACACCGGGTATGGTATGAACAGGCATGAATTTTTGGAATAAGTGTTTATAGAATGGCCTAATTCAGCCATTTGCATGACTGTCACACAATAACTAGAAAACGAAAAGAGATAACGAGCTAAAAGTTTGTGTGTGTGTTCGAAAGCTAAAAAGTAAGGCCAAGTGAATGGGCAAAATCGGACGGACCATGTTTCTACGAAGCGAGCAAAACTGCTCATCTTTGAAAACGTATAAGTTAGAACAAAATTGTAAATACAAAAATTGTTCTTTTTTTAAAAAAAAAAACAACTTTTGTAATAAACTTTTTTACATAAATTCAGGATATACCGGGTATTTGGGCAATTTACTTAGTTATCTGTTATTTTCATTTGTTTTTTCTTTAAATGTTTAATTATGGGTTGCATTTTAACTGTTCATTCAGAATGGACAGGATAATTTTATGACTTTTAAGTATCCATTCTGAATGAACAATTTATAAAAGCCATAAAATAATAAAAATGGACCGGCTCTACTAAGCCACTGATTGACAGAGACCACTGATATTAAAAGTGAATATATATTTAGATGTCGACGGTATGGTATGAATGAACCTTTATTTATATTTTTTTCCATAGACATATAAAATATAAAACATTTATAGAATTTGATATAAAAAGTAAATAAATATATGAAATGTAATTTGTAGTTTTGAAAATTGCATTGATTAGAACACAGAAAATACGACTTTTATAAATAAATAGAATATCTATTCAAATAATAATATTAACATTTAAAATAACATAATAATGTTGAACACTTAACACTTAACACTTTACTTACATGCAACAACAAAGTGTCTTACAATGACTAAGCTGCTGTTCTTGTTCTTGTATTTTTATTATGTTTCTTGTAGCAGAAACAACACAAGTAGAGGATTATAAAAACGTTTGTATACATTCTCTCTATTCTCTAAAGTGATTTACACTTTGTGATATTTTCAATTGAACAAAGTAATTCTATTCAATTTTATATAGATCTGTTTGGGTGTTACAAAAAATTAGCTGCCACAGTCTACCATCATGCTGTCTTGTCGTCGTGTCGTTTGTTTTACCAGAACAATTTGAACTTATTATCAGCAGCCGTTAATACACGCTAAGCGAAACGAAATTGAAATCTTTTACAGTGAAAGCCATCGTATTTAATGATGAGGGTGTGTAAGGTGCAAGTTCCAGTACAATCGGCGGCTTACAACTTCTTCTAGTTACCTTCTTCTAGTTCAAATCCCGACATCGGCAGTTTGTCAATTATTAAGAAAAAAAAGGGGCGGTTAATTGACTTAGCTGTCGGCGTATGGACCAGAACGAAGTAACCGGCTATGCTTGAGAAGGTTTTCTGTAGTTTCCTTCACGAAGTCCAGATGAATATCGGCATAGTTCCTATCATAGTCGGCTCCTTCCACTTCCCTCACATCCTCACATCCTTAGGCATCACAATGGATCTTGTGGTCGAAGTGTAGCCCGCCCAGGGCTGCCTCTACTATCTTTTTATCTATCTATCTATGGTCGCAGAAACTAACCTAAAGCTAGTAAGTTTGAAGATGCTACGTCCGTTAGTATCTGTTAGTATCTGTTTGACGGGAAGTTTGTAAACATAGACAAATTTGGTCAACGTTTTGTGATACAATACTTTTATTTGAAACATTTCAGTCTGACCAATATCAAAACCAAACTAGGTTCTATTGTGGGGGGAGTTTGTTTCTTCGTTTACAACAATAAAGTATTGGCTGGCTGAGGTTGGGCAAATAAAATGACCACGCTAGAAACTGTATTGAAAGAAAATTCATAAAATGGTATTGGATGACCATCGAATAAAAGCGTGTGGGCCAGCAGACATGGGGTAGGCATTTCAAAAAGTGTTGTAAAATGTGATATCGCGACTGACAAATTGGACAAGAGAAACATGTGCGGAAGATGGATGCCATGTTGGGTCACAATGGAACAAAAAGAATACGGGATGACGATGTTCCAATCGATTTTTGGCGATGTTTCACAAAGCCGAGTTTTGCGTCGATATGTAACCATGGATGAGGCATAGGTCCATTACTTCCCACATCCGAGACGAAGAGACAGTCGAAACAATGGACTGAAAGGGGAGAATCGACTACAAAGGAGGAGAAGATAATTCCATCAGCTAGCAAAGTTATGGCGTCAATTTTTTTGAGATGCACGTGGAATAATTTAAATTGATTATTAAAAGGGAAAACAATCAACGACGACTATTATGCGAAATTATTGCTGCGTTTGAGTGATGAAATCCAGGGAAAAACAGCCGCATTTAGAGGAAAAAAGGCTTGTTTCATCAAGACAATGCAGCAGTTCACATATTCATAATAACGATAGCGAGAATAAATGACTTAATATTCGAATTAATTTTTCATGCACCCTATTCGCCCGATTTAGTCCTCTCGGATTAAATTTGTTTTCCAAACTTCAAAAAAATTGCTCTGCGGTAAAAGATTTGCCATCAATGACGAAGTAGAATCTGCGGTTAATGGCTATTTTGAAGAGCTCGGCGGTTCGCACTAAAAACAAGATATCGAAGCTATTGAACATTGCTGGTAAAAGTGCATCGAGTGAAAAGGAAAGAAACGATCACCCACCTTTTCTGTCACTGACTCTCCGAACAAAAATCGGTCGACGTCAAAGCTCTTTTGTTATTCTTAAATAACTCCAAATGGTTCAAGAAGTAATGGCAGTGACCACCCGATCACAGTCTAACCACCAAATAAAATCGCTTACTTTCAATTATGAATAGGATTGTACGAGCCAAAGTGAATTTTAGACATTGTGAACTTGTGTAAAGCATATTTTGATTTGAGTAGCATGTATTGAAACATAATGCAGTCAACCCAGTCAGCCCATTGATACAGTATGAAGCGTAGGCGTTGCGTATTGCGTTTGGTTGCGTTGAATGCACAAAAAAGGACATTGGTTGTACAAATATGGTTCATGTAATGCAATGTAACTTTTTACTTGAATATAAAGCGAACATGTTTTAAACAAACACAGTGTTTGCAAACCAAAACAAAATGTCTGTATTCTCTAATGTTTTTGTCTTTCATTTGATTCAAATGTCCAATTTTAAAAATAAAGTTAAAAGTACACTTCCATGGCTGTTACGTTATTAAGGTTATGTATTTGTTAAGACTTGAGACCTATGAGTGAGTATAGTTTACTTTCAAGTAGTTTGTGAGTAATTTTTCGCTACTAACTTGTAGGTTCTGACATTACCATAAACGAAACGTTTTTGTTTTTTTGTGGATGTCAATAATATTTATGTTTTGAATTATACATTATTTTATTTAATTTATTAGCTTATATTTATAAACTTTCATAAATATTACAAAAACAATGCAGTAGTTTAATAATTTTGTTGTCGATGCTGAGAAATATCGATTTAAGTGATTATTATAATGTGAAATCACTCGCGCCCCTTTAATTTACAAGGTTACTTTATTCATTTTACAATAATTGATCAGAGAGGCTTGCTTGTAAAGTATTGGATTTGTATTTTCTATTTTATCAGAAATTCGACAATTGTTTGACTGTCAGGTATAAAATTGTTAGAAATGCCAATTTTGCTAATCGATAACAAATTACTCCGCGTTTCACATCCGCAGACGACTCAAAATGCTGTTAACTAAGATGGTGCTCAGTCCTATCTCACGGAGGTTTATTTGGATGGTTGCTATTCAAAATAAGTTAATTATGTGAATAGAGAAATTGCGTACACTAAGTAGCCATAGCTTAGTCAATAAAAACAGCTTCATCTCGGATAGATAAAGGTCTATGGTTCAAATCCCAGATATTGTATTATATTTTTTCACCTTTTACAAAATAAATAATCTAAATTATCGCAAACATTTCATTTAGTTTTAAACAGTAGCGGATTTAGGTTTGAGGGCGCCCTAGGCCCGAGACGATATGGCGCCCTTTTCGCGCCCTAGCGCCCTTGAAATTTATTTCGTATTTTGTATTATATTCCTATATATTTTTGTGACTTTTCAAATTGATTCAGCGACTTTTAAAACTGATCAATCATGCTGATCGCTGGGGGCTTCACATTACGTAAAACTATAAAATTTTTACAAAGTCAACTGACACTTGTATAATTTATGATGGTGAATTAATGTTTTGTTTTATAATAAAGAGCAAACAAATGTTACAATTAAATTTTGAATGAAAAATACGAAAAAAAAAACTAATTTCGTAAATAAATAATATGCTAGCATTAAAAAAAAGTTTTTAAAAATCTTTTTGTTAGATATTTCAGATTTTTAGTACTTGCCTGATTAATTATATTCTACCCTCAAAATGGTACTGTTTAGAATAGATAGTAGGAGCGCAATAAAATAAACTTTAAAATTTACAGGTCTTACAGATTACAGAAAACCCAATCGATTTTTAATTTTAGTCGTCTTAAAAATTTTGGCGCCCCTAAAAATTTGAAGCCCTAGGCCCGGGTTTCAACCCCTAATTAAATGGGCACCGTTTTTTTCGCTCCCCACATGGACTAATATCAAATATTGATTATAATAACAACATGATTGCAACGTTGATTTTCCAACAGATTTCGTAATAAAACGGTGTGTAATTGTTGTTTCTATGTAAATGATTTACATTTGTAGTACTTTTAAATGATTCATCCGTGCCGTGCGCCATTAGATCAAATCAGTGAGAGTGAGAGTGCGAGTGCTGTGCTGGTGAGGTGTTTTAGTGTGAATTAATTTATTTGTGCACGTAGGTTTGTTTATTTATTTTAGTTTTTAAGTGAATTTTAATGAATCACACTTTTAATGTGTTCTTTTTGATTCACTGACTACAGTATTTATTTTGGATGGTGTCAACATTAGCATTAGTTAGTTAGCCATTTGGTGCTATTCCAGTTCATTTCACGGCGGATTACATTTATTTTTAAAAATAGCAATTGATGTAATTCTTTGTATGTGAATTACTTACTTCATACTGATTGGACACAGAAATGACTCAATTCCAGAGTCTGATTTATTTATTATGAATAATTTAAGGGGTGGTAGTTGTTACCAGTTCAGGGCATTAAGAATCAAATATAGTATGGTAACAAAATCATTTCATATACTACGATAATTTAAGATAAATTGTTCTGTCGTAAGTGTAAAGTTGTCAGTTTTACGTGACCTTAAGAATATAACCGCTTCAAAGAATAAAATCTATTTGCTGCCATCTAGGATTAACTACAAATATAAATGAATCTATAGGTTATTTAAGCTGCCATCTGTGATGAAATTCCAAAACAAATGAATATGCTACTAGCCCCCGTAATTGATGCTGTTATTTACATAACATTTTTAGACGATTAATGATTTGCATCATTCTACGATTAAAATTTGAAATACTTGGTAACTCAGCATAAAATTCAGTGTGATCAAATTGGACGCGTTTTTATGCCTTACAAAATTGTTTTTCCTACTTATTCTATAAGGGAAATAAATCTAAAAATAATCGATTTTGTTAGACTCGAAAAACTTCATGATCATATTTTTGTGACATTTGAAAACTCGGTTTTTTTTTGTTTCTGGTGACAAAATACCACTTTTTCCGCAGACTCTTTCCCTTCATTTTGGGCTCATTTTAGCAAACAGAAGTACATAAGTCATCTGTTTTTGTGAAAGAACCAGTATTGACAGAAATAAAGAAATTAATATTGAAAACTAAATAAAACCCGTTGTAAAATCTATCATATAATAATCATTCATTATTCTTTCTCATTGTTCTTCACTACTTATTTCTTAAATTTATATATCTTCTATTTGTGGCGCTGAACGTTGATTTTTTGAAGTGTAATAGTCAACAGCTTTTTTCCTGTGGCCATGCATCGTGTTGAAGAAACCCTTTTCTGCCAGGGTTCTACATCCATGCAAAATTTCAACTGTCTAAACGTTTTGCAAATATAAGAGGACATTTGATACCGAACAGAGGATTCGCAAAACAGTTACATAAACGATGAATGATGTTATATTTAAATACATACACAATGACATCATAAATCTCCAAGCATTATAATTTATGCATTAATCATTTAACAAAATGTATTCAAAATTACATAACATAACATTTGATATGCATTTTAAAACTCAATAACATGTAATTATGTAGACTACTGTAGGCTACAAGCTACAAGCTGTATGCTACATGCTACAGACTCTGCAAGCATCAAAGCTACAAGTTCTGTTTTACCATGCTGTAATTTTAATATTGAAACAAAAGTTATCTTTAAGAGAATTGTAACATGAATTGTCAACAAATAACAATCTAAGCATATCATTCATAAAACTTTTGGTAGAAATGTTTGAACGGATTTAACTACAAAACAATTTGATGGAATGTGATAAAACTATTCTTTTAAATGTCCTTTATGATTTAAGAAGTATTCGGTTATGTTTCATTTAACTTTTTTAATTAATATGTAAGTTAATTAGAATAATTAAACTTTTAAGGGCTCCCGACTACTTGAGTCTTCTCTGAAACTCTTTGTTCCACAGTTTATTGTCCAAGCATCCTTTGAATGCATGACCAAGCATCCTATGTGAAATTGCTTTTATGAAAATCATGTTTTTTTACAAAAATCAAGCGTCTTATGTCGTATATTATGAAAGCAACAATTTTGTCATAACTATTAATCCCATACAAATCTTGGTATAACAATTACTAACCCTAAAGGATAGACCTTCAAGGTAAGTGACGTAGACCTTCAAAAAGGTAAGTAATTTTTTTATATTAATAACCAATTAAACGTGGGCCTCTCACGTAATGTTTCACCATACTAATTTATGATTACGTACGGCCCGTAATATTGTGTACCAAGAAATTTCGTGAAAACAATCACTGCCTAATAAAATTAGTTTCTGTTCTGGGGGTGGTTGCCAGTCAAGTATAGTAACTGTAAAACTGATAAAATGTATTTTTCTTCAACCACCAAACATAGTAAGCCAATAATAGTTTTTAAATTTCAAATTTTGCCCCAATTCCTAGAAAAATTATTTTTATTTTATAAATACATATTTCGACTACAAAGTAGTCATTATCCGTATGAATTAGCTAATCGTTACTATCTCCGGGATATGGAGTCGAAAATATATTACGCGTTGCTCATTTGGTGAGACATGCACAAAACTTATTATAATTATAATTAAAAATTCAATGACAATGACAATGAAATTTGTCGGTGTATACGCTAAAGTCTTCTACAGTTTGTCATACGTAACCGAAAGGAATTTGGACAAACATCGTTATGTTGACGCGAAAGTATACACAAATAAACAAATATTAAACAAAACTTATTGTTTAAAATTAGTTCTATACCTAATGACTGCTTGAATATTAAAATATGTTAGCATACTCCTAACATAAATTCTGGCCAGTATGCCGATATCTTCCATCTATTTCAGAGGTTTATTAACAGTTTCAATCGGTGGTTATAAACTTATCATCCACAATATTGGTCAGCCAATTAACTTTAAGATAATTATATAAATAAAATTAAAATATTCCTACATGTATAAAAATGATAAACAAAATTAGATCGATGAACCCACGGACTATAAGTGTTGTCCTATATTATAAATCAATAACAAGTACATACAAGTTAAAACAGACCTAATATAAATGTGATTGTTTTGAATAAAGTAAATATGATTTCTATTTGATATTTTACGATCGGTAAATTAAACGTTATTTTTTTATTTGTAAAATTAAGGAACAGGATATGGGACGTTATTAGAGCGAGTCTTAATGTGATACTGTACAGTGTACAGTGTACAGTGTACTACCTATAAATATATATATTTACAACGTGACAACACGTGCAGACCATCTGTGTAACAGTTATAGGTAGTATAGTTAATAGTATAGCACTATAGTATGTACCTAGCTAGAAGGCAGAAGCTAAATCTGATGTTGATGTTGAACGTAACTAAACTAAATAATAATATTTAATTTAGATACAAATGTTTTAAATTGTGAACGTGCCATTTACAAAAAATTACATGTGCACTGCACTCATCGATCGTACTGATCGATCTATTGTGGTCTATACTCTATGCCCTATGGTCGATACTCGATGTAGTTAAGATTTATTTACAGAACAAAATCATTTAACTCGATCAGTGACGTTCAATCAATGGTCGTGTTCAAAACAACTCAATCCTCGGTAAACAGAGTAAGTTACTACGGGTGTATTCGTTTTCGGCGCTGATGTTACTCTTGTAAATGCCGTTTGTTTTGGCATTATAAGTACGTGTAAGCGTCGGTTCAAACCAAAACTCCTTAAACTGATAACTTGATAAAGTATGTCGGCAATGTAAGGTTTTTTGAATACGATTTTGTATGTCATGCGGATTTTTGTGTTAAATCCGAAGAAAAATATAAAAACTATTAAGATTATCAAAGAGAACTCTATAGGTTTTTTGAAATTAAATTTCAAAATTTTGCCCCAGTTCCTACAACAATTATTTGTATTTTATAAATACGTATTTCGACTACAACTTAGTCATCATCAGAATGAATTAGCTAATCGTAACTATCTCCGGGATATGGAATCAGTAAGATATGCTATTCGTTGCTAATTTGGTGCATGTCTGACGTTGGTGGACCCTTTTCAGCATACACAGCGACAAGGCGAACTGTAAAAACAACGCTTGAAAGCGTTTAAGCGTCATAAACGAATATACTTTTAGTATGTCTAACTTGGGTATTTGCCAGAACATTTAACAGATACTAAGCAACTTACATTGTGACGACATTTTCGTTAATAAGCACTGCTTGAGATAATGCCTGAAATAATTAAACTAAATCTAATTACATCAAATTAAGCGCCACTTATTACTAAAAACTTGCCAATTTTTATTGAAATCAGTCAAGTAGTTTTTGAGATATTTGTAAAAAAAGAAAATTTTTTGTTTATAAACTTTAACAAACTGTATCTCGAAAACGGAAGCTTAAAAACATTCAAGTTCGTATGAACTTTTCTTCGTATTTTTGGAAGATCTATCGTCTATTTAAGTCGCCTATTTTGTGGTTTAAATTTTCAGACATATAAATATATTCGTTATAAAATATTAATAACTTTTGTTCGAAACATTTTAGTTCGAAAAACTGAATAGATTCGATAGAAATCAACTGTAAAAATTTGAACATAAGAAGGTATTTTATTACAAGCAATTTTTTGATTTCCTGGTCCCAAGGGCCAAATTTTTCAAGAAAATCCATCGAATAATCAAACACCCTTTTGTAATGTTGTGTTTTCAATTTCAATTGATCGATTTTTATCCGTTTATGTAATTAAAATTGAACAAATTATCCAACTAATTAAAATGATAAATTGCATAATTTATTACAATGAATTAATCATATCAATTTGTTATTATTATCATGACTTGATAATTGGCTAACAAATCATCGCCATCGTTGGGCGTTCGTTCGAACCACACTGTCCAAGATTCGAAAGTTTTGTACTGTCTGTCAATGTTCGCAAGTACAAAGTTGTTTAAAGTTATTTTTGGAAATGGCGGAACGGCTCGAAACGTAGATTCAGTTTTTTATTACTGATGATAGCGATTTATTTTGGCTGTAGGAAGATCTAAGTCGTCAATCTGGGACTGAATCTGACTCAAATAAAACTGTTAGATTTGACATATAAATTAGGACCATTGAAGACGACCAACTAGAGACTTGAGATTGAGTTTGATCTGATCCATAATATTATTTTCTAGATTTTAGTACATTATCGATGTCGGAATGCCCTTCATAGGCCCAGAGCCTATTTTAGGAACTCCTAGAACTGCATGTAAATAGGTGATCAACGAGTGGTCAAATGCTAAATACCGTGATCACTGGGAAAAAGTACCGCAGCAGGAGCTCGGGAAGGTACTGCTTCAGAGTGCGACAAGGAGCCAATCTCTCGATGCACTGAGGCTGAACAGGATGCAACTGCGAGCGGTTACCGGATTCATTACCAGACATTATCGCCTGCGGAAGCATCTGAACACAATGGGACTACATGACGGGTCCATTTTGTGCAGAATATGTGGCGAGGAGGAAGAAACATCCAGCCACAGTGTCTTTGACTGCGGCGAACCTCTAGGTTACAGCAGATACAGGATATCCAGTGAATCTCACCCCGAATATATGAACCTTCAGTAAGACCTGATAAGCAAGCTCCTGGTTATTGTCAACATATGGGAGAAGTGAATCTCGTGGGACTGAAGTAGAAGGGGAGCACAATGGACCATAAGGTCGAAGTACAATCGTTTTAGACCCCAACATAAAATCAATCAATCAATTATCGATTGTAAAAGAAAAACTGTTGGCTGGAAAATAAATCCGAATAAATTCTCTAGTAGCTGCAACACTTTGTAACAAACTCTTTAACAGCTTGCTTATCCATTTTGGAGTTTTTGAGACTTGGTTCAATTTATTTCTGGATTAGGAACAAGTTTGAATTGTCATTCGAATATATTCTCCAGCATTAAATGTTAAAAACTTGATGAATTTAATAAAACAAATATTGGTTTCTACTTACGAGTTCGACATGGAGAGTATTCAGCATAGGTTGCAAAATCACCAGTTGCAACATAGCAAGTTCCAACGGGATCACGTCGTTGTAATGATGTGGAAAACCAGACGTATCGTGGAGCGCATGCCTGAAACAAATATATTACAATCAATAAATTGCAAGAAGATAATTCATTTTGCAACAGAGTTTGAACAATTTTATGATAAAATCGCCCCACTGGAATTGAGATTGTACATTAAAATAACTTTTCCATGGAAACAAATCCAACAATTAACAATTAAACGTCACTAATTATTAGGCCTATCCCTTATCTATTGTTAGATTCTCTATTTTGATGAATAAAACTTTAATTTCAAATTTCACTGTGAGCTTCACTCTATGAGTTTTGGGAGATATTTTAGCAATCTTTATCGGAGTAAGATTTTAATTCCAAATTGAGAACTAATAGTGTTGACTAACGAATGTTGAACTGTGGCGGCTATATTAGGGAAATGCTTCTCATCTCGAATCTCGTACTCGAACCAAAAACAAATATCACTAGTTTTCCGCACTATTCCTAGCCAAAACCAAGAGTTTCTTTAATTTTGCGTGAAACTTAAGGGAAATGGTGACCAGTCCAAGTGGCCGAGCGGTCTAAGACGTTATGTCTGCGCAGTATGCCTACTTGAAAACTGGGAGGTTATAGGTTCGAATCCCGACATCGACAGTTTGTCTTATAGAAAAACTGAATTTTTTCGAAGCTTTCGTGATATTGGAAGTTTTTCTTTATTGAGAAAGGTAAAGATTAAAAATTGCTGGAAGGATTAAGAAATATGTTGAAACTGACGTTATTACCAGTTTGAATGAGCATCTAGTTCCAGAATGCTGATTCTAGAACTAGATAGCATGGCATGGCATGACGTTGCTTTGATTTGAATTGAAGTGTTGAGTCAAGTCTGCAGCAGTGCTGGTTGACAATTAAGTAAATATTTTGTAAGCACTTCAATTATGATTAGACTGGCTGATTACTCACAAGTAAGTTAAGTTTAGGTAATTAAATATGTCAAAGCTATTTATGTCTTTAAGGCAGTACGACCGTGACATCGTATTATGGATAAAATTATCCATCAATCGATTTTTAATATTTAGGGCCATAGGTTCATTTTTGTATTCAGTATATATATATATATATATATATATATATATATATATATATATATTATATACGCAGGGTATATTAAATTTAGTCCCGACTTTGTAACGGTTTGAAGAAAAAACTGTCTATCCAAAACTAAACTCACAAATTTGAATATATTTTCTTACGAAAATTTCAAACATTTAATTTAACTTTTAATAATTGAAACATTTTTGTATTGAATGAGTCGTGACTTGGCGAAAACCCATTATAATTATTAAATCAAACAAATATTTAAAATTTTAAAATAAAATCACTTTATTTTGATTAGATTTGGAACACAGTTCCTTCTTTCTTTATAAATTCGCAAAATGTTATGTTAAGGTTGTTATGGAGAAAATTCAATTTAATGACAGGTTCTTCAAAATTTGACAGCTTATTATTTAAATAATAAAGAAAATCCTGTCAAAGTTTAAACTTGATCCTGTTTTTAGTTTTTGAGTAAAAAAATGTTAAAGTTACAGTTTTGAAGTAAGGTTATACATAGCGTTAAGTGGGCTTGGTGGTAATCACAGTCATATAAAAATCTACATCTCGACAACCAGAAATGCCCGGTTTATGAAAAACTGTCATAATAATTATTAAAGTCTTATAAATACCTGGACCAAATTTAATTTGTAGATCGAAAAATGTTCTAATTCTAATTCTAATTTTATTTTTAGTTTTATTTATTTTTATCTAGTTGTATTTTTAGTTATATTTATTTTTTTAATCTAGTTTTATCTAGTTTTATCGCCATGAAACTTTTTTTAAATGAAAACATATTTTTAATTATTAAAACTCTCCGAAAAAATGAAATTTAGGATTTAATTTTTAAACAATATGTTTTTTTTTTTTAAATATATTTTTTTTACAAAAATTAAATTATTTGAAACCATTTAATTGTAAAATTTTTACTTATTTAGAGTTGGCTATGGACTGAGATATCAATGCATTTAACATAGGAAAAACTCCCCACCCTAACTTATCCCTTCCAGTTTCACAACAACCTTAAGTACCCGGAAAATGTTTACTTTGTTGCTACAATATGTTAAAATTGTTCATTTCATCTTTAATTTCTAAAGTCAAACTAGTCAAAATACGAAAATTGATACATTTTAATTACTTTTACTTAAATATCGGACATAAAGAAAGAGTTCAAGTTGTTTGAGGCAATTGTTTGAGGTAACAAAAATGATTGTATTACTATGCGTTACATGATCGTTCTGCTTTAAACAGTGTAAGTTGTATATTTATTTACAAATGGTATGAATGGATGAATAATTACACAGACATTTATCATAAAATAAATATTACGAATGTCAATAGTTAATTAACAAGTGTTTAACATCAACATTAACAGCAACATCAACATCAATATCATTATCAATAGAAACAGCTGAGCTAGCTAAATATTAGAAATGTCGGTACTTATAGTCTCTTATCTCTTTTATCCCTCTGAATAAACTAGCTACCACTTTGTGGTTCAATGACTTTACGTCATACCGTTTTCGATATCAAATTGTACGGGTATTAATAGTAGTAGAGTGAAGTCCGAAGCCTGGCAAGTTTTTAACCAACTCCGTATCTATCCTCTCAACCTCCTCTATCCTCTACCAAGCCTTTACCAAGCCTGTGTTCGTTGTCGAACCTACCCGAGTTCTTTACGAATGGCAGGACATAGTTGTTTAATTGTTTTCCTTCAGATTCTCCCCATTTCGGTTAAGTCGAAAGCTAGATACCTCATTCTGGCTCTGTATGGACATTCTGCCAAAATGTGGAACGGCCCATCACTGCCCAGCAAAAATTGTGTACATGTTGCACTCAAGGAATTTTTCAATCCAAAAATATAAGAAATCATTTCTATTCAAGTATAATAATAATTGTCTTTTGTATTCAAACATAAACCTCAAATTAAAGATTGATACGAAAAAATTATCTCGCCAACCAGGAGTCGAACCTCGGACCTCAGGATATCTAGTCCAGTGTGCTTACTGCTACACCAAAGACGATTCGGACGTAAGAGCCAACTTTTTCATATGATTGACACAGTATTATTTTTGTTGTCTAATATGAACTTATTATTTATATATTTATTATAGGTATACTTAAGGACGTTCCAGCATTGTGTTTGATTTTATTATAGAACAAATACATAAACACACATATACAACAAACAGACAAACTGACTGTTCATATATACAAAATAATGTAATTTTGAAGAAAAAATAATAATTTTAAACTTTTAGCGAATTTCCTGAAAGGAAATAGAGCTATTGGTCCCGTACCGAAATCAAAATTTCGCAAAAATTTCTTCAAATGTCCATCGATCCTACCTTGTAGATGTCAAAAATCACCATCTGTAAAATTTATATATATATATCTATGGACATATATATATATATATATATATACATATATATATATATATATATATATATATATATATATGTGTCTGTAATCACTCTAGCGGTCACAGTTTTCATTTTATCGGAATGAGATTTGGTATTTGAAGCGCTTTTGGTATTCAAAAGGTCAAGTTCGTTAATGGGTAAAATCGGACCAGGGAAAATGGGGGTTTAGAGGGAGGGGGAAACACAAAATTTGACATATCTCCCTTAATATTCGAAGAATCGAAAAACTTATAAGAAGTAAAGTTTTAGGTATTATGTTTTACTGTAATTTTGTTTCTTATCATTTTTTCTGTAACCCTTATATTTACAAAAATATTGACGGTTTAATATTGAAAAATTAATTCCTCAATATCTCAGTACGCATTCGAGTTTGAGCAAAAATGATAAGGCGATGAATTGTAGCAAACATGATTTTCTACAACTTTGTTTCTTACGCATTTTTCGATTGTTCTAATATTAAGAGAGATATTTTATATTTTGTGTTTACTTCTATCTTTATGCCCCCTTTCCCCTTGACGTATGTTATTTATTAATAAAATTGGCCATGCAAAATCAGATACGACATTTCATTTTGATCAGACTAACATTGTGACCGCTAGAGAGTAATTTATTTATTCAAGGAAATTCGCTAAGTTGAAGCAGCTCCTGCGTAACGAATTTTTATATTTCGTAAACAAAAAGGTAACACATGATTTAAAAAAGATAATTTATATAATAAGTATTTATCTTTACTCTCCTAGTTTTTTTAAAATCTGTCGAGTATTTTTTCTAACACAACAGATAATAGTTGGGCGGGTAAGAGGTGTTCCATGCTTTTAATGAGAGAGAATGATTACTTTGTTATTAATTATATCGCATCCTAAACGGTCAAAAATTCTGATACTTCGGGATTTATTAGAAAACGTTATTTTTAGCCTGTGAAAAAAAAGAGCAAAATCTGTCAAAAAGTGGTGGTATGCTGGAACATCCCTAAGCGTCACAATACAATACTTGTCAAATCCCATTTAGGTAACAGCAAGTGCGAGAGAACTGGCGTATACTACATAGACAAATGTCATTGAATGTTTTAATTAAATATTAATAAGAAAAAAATCAACACGTCAACCGGGAATCGAACCTTGGGCCTCTGGATATGTTTTTGGTTTTGTATTCAAGTGTAATTTATATATATTTATATGTAAATTATCAAAGTTGTTAACATTCAAAGCAACCGTGATAATAGGAGGAAGTTATAGTTGTTAAGTAACAGATAAAAATGATAAACAATATTATTATAATAATTTAATAATGAAGAAGCGATACCGCTACAAACTGAAATGAAAAAACAACGTTCACGTAACTGGCCCATCGGGTATACAGTGACCAGTGGCAGCCCAAACGTCTGCGGATCATGTGCAGAAACCTTGCCTTTCTTTTTTTTGTATAGACTTCCACTGTTTTCGATAATATATGTAATTCTACCATTAAAATTTTTGACATTGCTAATAGTCAAATTCAATTAGGTTTATTTTTTCTGCAGAGGAGTGTACAATAATTAGGAATACAGGAGTGTACATTTAAGTTATGTAATGGACACTCCCGTTCAATAAAATTGAACCAACCTGAAATGTTAATTTTCTTACATTTCATAAAACTCCTCACTTTTGTAGGGGTCTCTGTATATTATTTATTTATAAACAAAGATAATTAGTATATTTTTTAAATGTGAAAAAAGAAATGTAAGTTTTATATTTTTTATTTATGTAAACAAGTCAGTAATAGAGTAAGAATATGTAATGTAAATACATGTTAAGTGTTAATATCTCCCTTTTACGTATAAAAATAAAATAAAGTGTTGTATCTGTCAAAAACATTTACTACAAGAATAATCAAAATTGTGAGAGACTGATTCGGTTGAGGTCGGTTCAATTTTATAGAACGGGAGTGTATGTTTATATAAGTTATGTATTTTACATCATAAGCTATCATAGACAGATAGATAGATAGCTTACTGATCTATCTGAAGTGTGATGTTAAAATCACTTAAAATAACAATTGTAAGTAATAATTATTATTATTATATCTTTATATAAATATGTGTCTTGTCTTCCTCAATAATTCAATTGCATTAACATTAACATTTAACGCTAACGCTTATACAAATATTAAAATAATGAACGAACCGGATGCAATATTGAAAATTTAAGTACTTAACGTTTACTGACAATTAGTTTACGTAGTAGCATCCATACGCTACGGCTACGCTTACAATAAATATTTAATTTGTTTTATCCAAATAAAACATTTATTTATAAATCTTGTTTTATTTTGCACTCGTTCATTTAAATATGAACATTCTATTTATTGCAGTTGGCGAAATTAATGGCGACACTTACAGTCTCCAATGGCAGGAAGTTTTACTTTCCTATATTTCTCAACATATGCGAGCAATTTAATGTGTCTACCATCAAAAATAATGGCGCAATATTTATTTGAAAATAATCTACTGTGGACGACCAGAAGATTATGAGACAAAAATATCAAAATAGTACAAAGATGAAAATGGTTTAAAAAGTTAAGGGAATTCGATCGTGGATCGTTAAAAAAAACTGCGTGTGTCTACTTATGTACGCACGTTAGAAGTTATACTTGTTTTTAAATAATTTAATAAAATAATATTAAATCAGTTCAACACTACTTATGAAGACACAAAAGTTTAATAAAAAGGTATAAGTAGTGAAAAACTACAATAGAAAAATTATAAATTGGATCTAAAACCAATGATTCTAAAATTGATCATGGTGGAACAGAACCAGCGTCACTTTTTACGTTCAAATCAGAGTTTGAAAGATTAAATCCATTATTTTCATTAGAATCAGCTAAATTTATCAAGACCAGGTTTATCTATATATGCATTAATATATACGCAGTCTACGAGCACAACAAAATGGCGTGATTAATAATTTGGCTTGAACTTGAAATATTCTTCTTGTATCAGAAACATGGACTAGTAATGATGAAGACATTCCTATACCTAATTTCAACTGTGTAGTCAATATTTAAATGTTCTAAAATTCTAGCTGTCAGTGTAGCTATTTACCAAAATAATAACGATCATTCATCATGCATTATCTTTTAATATCCAAAAATCAAATCATACGCAAACAAAAATTACTGTGCGCCGAAGCATGCGGGGAAAGGGGTATACTGCTTATGTGACATACAGGCTTGTCTGTTTCGCTTAAGCATGTAATGTATAGATTTATACAAATTGTCTATATATATTATATGATAAACATTTACGACTAAATGTCTCCCAAACACTGTGCAATAAAGCAGAATAGAAAACTGTGTAACATCGATCGAGCGAGTGCTATATCAGCGATTCGTTACATGCTGAAAATACACTCTGATCGGATTCTCATAGTGCGTTAAAAGAAGAAGAACTTCAAAAATCTTATGTATTTTATTACTAATTATATATTAACCACACTTCGAAGGAGTGTCTTTACTGCTGGAGAAATCTTTTAAATTAACAATTACATCTGTATTCCATACAGGTTCATGCCAAGGAATTTTCGTTCTAAAAAGTACTTAATTTAATTACAATGTGTAAATATGCGTTTTGACCAAATTAAAAAAAGTATAATATCAAGTAAACCAAATATGTTTGCCAAATGTTTGAATATCCATACTTTGATATTCGCCTTTTCCTCAATAGAATATTAAATCCATTATCACAGTAATCATAGTTAGAGAGTAATTTTTGTTAATAGTTTCCTTGACGAAAAGCCATTATAATTATTAAATAAAACCAAATATTTGAAATTTTCGTAAGACATGCTTTTGACTAGTTTTGGAACACAGTTCCTTCTTCAGAAATAAAAATGATATGAACAGTTTTTACATACTGTAGAAAACATTTTCAGGTACTTTGTTAATTATTATTAATTAACTTTTAACTTTTAACTTTTGTTAATTATTATTAATAATTCGTTAATTTTTGATACTTTTTGTTAATAATTCGTTAATTTTTGATACTTTTTGTTAATTTTTTGTTAATTTTTGATACTTTTTGTTAATTATTGTTAATAATTCGTCAATTTTTGTTAATTTTTGATACTTTTTGTTAATTTTTGGTAATAATTCGTTAATTTTTGATACTTTTTTTAATTCTTAATAATTCGTTAATTTTTGATACTTTTTGTTAATAATTCGTTAATTTTTGATACTTTTTGTTAATTTTTTGTTAATTTTTGATACTTTTTGTTAATTATTGTTAATAATTCGTCAATTTTTGTTAATTTTTGATACTTTTTGTTAATTTTTAGTAATAATTCGTTAATTTTTGATACTTTTTTTAATTCGTAATAATTCGTTAATTTTTGATACTTTTTGTTCATATTTGTTAATAATTCGTTAATTTTTGTTAATTTTTGATGCTTTTTGTTAATTATTGTTAATAATTCGTTTATTTTTGTTAATCTTTGTTAATAATTCATTAATATTTGTTAATTTTTTGTTAATTTTTGGTAATAATTCGTTAATTTTTGTTAATAATTTCAACAAAA
Organism: Nineta flava; assembly: GCA_963920215.1. Classification (NCBI taxonomy): domain Eukaryota; kingdom Metazoa; phylum Arthropoda; class Insecta; order Neuroptera; family Chrysopidae; genus Nineta; species Nineta flava. Next base: position 615,902 of record OY986041.1, read on the forward strand.
ACAAAAATATTATAATATGAATCTAATATAATGTAATATATGAATTGTACATTATATGTATTTATTGACCAGGACACTGAACATTGCAGGTCAGATTGACCTGACATTGAAAGATATTCGACAATGAACTGGAATGTTGGACTGGACCTCAAACAAAGCATTCCATAGCATTCATCATACAGTTTACATATTGATTGTACTGTATTGATATTGATATTGATGGATACAGCAAGCAAAGTAGAATCAGACCACAAATCAAATGCCACCATTATATTACATCTATATACAACTATGTATAGTGAGGTAACAGCACCATTTGTACACAGTACAAAGCTATTGTTTTCGATGCTGAAACGATGTATTGTTGTGAAAGACTATATTTAAAATACATACTTGGGATGCTTAGCGAAACATACAACAAGCAAAGTCTGTCGCGAAACTGAACAATAATCTTTAATAATTTTTTTTTAACCATAGTGTACTATGATTTTTGGATATTGAAAGACAGATTGATGATCGTTATTATTTAAATAGTTACACCGATAGTTAGAACATTTAAATTTGAATGATGACATTTAATGGCCTCGTAAACTGTTATATATATTAATGTATTTGTTGATAATCCTGGTCTGGTCTTGATCAAAATTTCACTAACTCTACAAATTTACGCAGGTTTTGTTTCACCATGATCAAATTTAAAATCATTGATTTTAGATACAATATATAATTATTTCTGGTTGTAGTTTTCTTTCTACTTAATCATTTTATTCAACTTTTATGTCTTAATAGTAGGGTTGACCTTATTTAATATTATTTTAGTAAATTATTTAAAATAAGAACTACTTACGTGCGTACATAAGTACACACACAAATTTGTTCTTGTTGTTAAACGCTGTATATACAGGTCACACGAGTGTCTGACACCAGTTTATTTAAACATTGCTTGTCAACTAAACAACAAACAATCGTAATCATAATAATAATAATAATAATCAGAACTCAGAATACTAAAGTTGTTCATTACTATATTTGATAGCAACAGATAGCGGCATTTATGTACGTTAGTTTGGTACACCAGAGTACAGTACAGTAGAGTAGGTACAGTGTGTTCTAGATCAAATGATCATCATGTGATTGATTCAATATGTACCACAATCAAATTTCTGAACGCTTGTCGCGGTATCTTGGCTCTCTTTTTAACTTAAAAAAAAGGAACACTGTTGAATCTACACAGATTCAAATACTCGAAACAAAAAAAAAAACAAAACAAAAATTTAACTTTCTTCAATAATTGAAATGTCAAACTAACCAAATTTGAACACGTTTTTTTTAAAACTACTTCCATTTTGTTTATTTTAATTTTCTTTTCCTTTTTTTTTTTAAATAAAACGTGTGTGTCATTTCAATTATAAAATATTTAGTAAAACCTTTCACTAATATATATATATTTTTTGTCGATTATCGGAATCATTTGAAGATTCGGGCAGCGCTCCTTTGAGGTATAAAGAGAGCCAAGATACCACGACACGCTTTTGTAATGAACTCGATTCTATTATCGATCTAGACAGTGGAGTACATATTTCCCTGAGCTGCCTTGTAACTACCAACAAACTTATAAATTATTATTGAATTACTAGTCTAAAATAAATAATTGATTTAAAGTTTATAAATTCTTTATTTCTCAATCTTTATCTCATAGTAGGTTTCAGGTTAAATAAACCAGGATATATTCACTCTCGCGTGAGACAAACCACTCTTCATCAATTTTATTAGATTGATAATGGTTTAAATATTATAATTTATAGAGTAGGATGTAGAAGGTGTCATTTTGGGTCCAGTAAAACACTCAAGGATTACATATACTTTCTGGCAATCACTCGTTTTTATACCCGGTATATAATATATACCAGGGTGTATTAAGTTTAGTTCCGTTTTTGTAACTGTTAATGAAATAATCATCACCGAAAAAAAAATTTGGTATAGGTGCTCATAAATTTTCCTGATTAGTCTATTTCAGCAAATGTGTCTGTCAGTCCGCCCGTCAATACGATGACTCAAAAATTAAAAGAGATAGCGTGTGCTAAAATTTTGTATGTGATTTCTAGAGCTAAAAAGCAAGGTCAAGTTCGTGAATGACTAAAATCGGACCATGTTTGGGCAAACTGGACAGAACAAAAAGTTTAAAAACAAAAAATGTTAAAAATAAACACCTTTTATAAGAAGTTTTTTTTCGTAAATTCAGTATATACCGGGTATTTAAGCAATTAACTCAGTTAGTTGTTATTTTCACTTGTTTTCCAATCAAAAAGAAACTCGTATTATTTTTATTTGGTTAAATTTAAATCTTTATTGCGATAGGTATATACCTATAGTTATCAAACCATCAGAGCAGGAACTTATGATCTAATTTTAAGTTTAAATAGTGAGTGCATGCAAACTAATTTAGATAAGTCAGAGTCATTACTAAAAGTGAACTCTGTAGACAGAGATAGAGTATAGACATCAGTGAATAATTCAAATCGCAACCCAAAGTGATAGAAAAATGCATGAAATAAAACGACAAATCAAATCAAATTTTTTCTATGAATGTCTTTCAATAATGAATATTTTAGGCGAATTCTTGCAACAAAATATATAGCTAGATGAAAAGAATTCTAGCATATACTCTACGTAGTACAGAAAACGTCTTCATAAGGTTGACTTTCGTTTCATTTACTTTCAATTTGTCTAATTTTTTTTATAGTGTAAAAAAGAGACGAATTAAATAAATGAATAACGACTATGTTTTAACTGTTCGATAACATTAAAATAGTTTCGGTTTCCACCAATTAGTCCCGTAATAAAAGCATACAATTATCAGATCCTTAACATTCATAGGTAATCTAATTGATACACCCTGTAAAATAATTTTAACATTAAACTACATGCTACAATTGATATGTGAGTGAGCTGATATGCGATCAAACTGGAGAAATAGAATAGACACATTTATAAAGCCTGAGCCTGAGATGAAACGTCACACCTAGTGTAGTCTGTAGTCTGTATGGTAGTAGTAGATACTCGTTATAATATTAAATATATTAAAAAGTGAGGTTACGTATGCGGAACTAACATTGACAAGTGTTTGTTTAGTATTGCTGATCTAACTGGTAGCTTCACTTCAACTAAATCATCAACTAGAGAGTAGTAATAAGCGCTAAGCTAATCAAACTAAAAAGCTAGCTAACTACTACTGCTGTGATGTAATAAAATTATTATAAATAATTTTTATTTTCGATCTCAATTGAACTGATTTTAAATGCAATATATTAAATGGCTTTTATTTATTTATTTATAGCTTACAACTTACAACTTACAAATTATTACTTAAGTTGTTATATTGATAATAAATTGATTTATTATTAAATCTACTCATTTAATTGTGACGTCAATCAATTTTATTCACTTCTTATTGGCTCTATTATTTATTACTTAATTACAATCATTTTATTATTCTAAATTGATAATTATGTAATACCGAACGTCGGGCGTATCAGCGAAACAGAAACCGCTTACAGAACGTTTAGTTTAATTATAAATTATGTTATAGCTTGTTATATCTATTTTACGAAACGATTAGCACTAAGTTTAGTGCCAATGTATATAAAATCTGTTCTAAAATGAGTAACCATTTTAATAATCTAATAATACAGGCTAGCGATGGCGCACCAATAGCATGCGATAAAATAATTCGGGCAGGAGATTGATTAAGGAATTATATGATTGAAACGGGCAACGGGCAACACTTCGACCATAAGGTCCATTGTGATGCCTAAGGCTGTGAGGATGTGAAAGAAGTGGAAGAAATTTTTATGTATAGACTAGGAATTGGTAGGATATGCGGCTGCAGTCGACTCTGATAGGAACTATGCCGATATTCATCTGGAGTTCGTGAAGCAAACTGCAGAAAACCTTCTCAAGCATAGCTGGTTACTTCGTTCTTGCCCATACGTTGACAGTTTAGTCAATTAACCGCCCCTTTTTGTTCTTAATAATTGACAAACGCCTTAATATAACGGCTTAGACCGCTTAGCCACTCGGCTAGTTGTTCTCTCAGACATGCACGGTTAATTGCAACGCAGAACAACACGCAAAACCTTAAAAATGCCTTGAGAATAGTTTTATTTAAAATGAAATCTATTCAAAAATAACTTGAATACGTATTATGTTGTAGCGAACTCGAACATAAGATTCGGTTTGTAGCGAGTAATTTAAGATTGTTGTTGTTTAAGTAATTTAAATAACACTTTATTTTTAAAACAATGGCCATAATAGTCTAAGCCATTGAGAGTCTCTAGCGGCTAGCCCATAGTAAGTACATGGCTATGTTAGTGTGAAAGCAGTATCATGTAAGGTCACAAAGATAGGTCAACTTCAGCACAAACAATATCTCCGCTCGCTATCACATTCGTAATATATGAGATTGTGTAATTTGTTTTTTATTTGGATGGTGTTATGCAAAAAGAAGGGTGCAACCCACAAAACATAACAATTAGAGAAAACGTTGTCCGCTACAATGTGCAAAACTGATTCAAGTCCAATCAGCATTGTTTTTCAGGTAGTATTTTACATTTATCAGCTATCATATTACTGTGATCATTAAATTTGAAGCCAATTATCTCAAAAGCAACCACCTGCGGGTTAACTCTTTTTTGCATAACACCCATCCATTTCGTAAATACTTGTAAATAAATAAGTGAGTGCAGTTTGTATATTTAGTTATTTTACAATGAATCCAACAATTTACAAATTTGTATTGATAATAATAAATTGTACATTTTTGTTGTTTTTTTCTGGTCAAATGCCGCCTGACCGGCGACCGATCGACGGCAAGCATAAAATATCTTTAATGTTATGAATTTGTAGTATTGGGTGACCATCCATCTTGATCAGTTCAAGTGGTTCAATTGTCAAAAGCACTCTGTTTGGAACTGAGAGGTTTAGAGATAGATTCCCAATGGTGACAGTTTGTCAGTTAAAAAAAATGGGGCAGTTACTTCACTAAATTATCGGCGTATTTTGGTGAAATTCAAATTACATTCTATATTAAATTGATTATATTTATACCTTGTAAATGGCGTAATTTGTTACTTAATTTACTAACGCAGCAAATAAGTAAAACAATAATAAAAACACATACAATGAAATATGATTACATACTCCAATAACCTATATTTTTAATAAACCGACTTTGTCTGTGAAGGTTTTCTGCTGTTTCCTTTCACAAACTCCAGGTGAATATCGGTATAGTTCCCATCAAAATCTACCAATTCCTAGTGTTCATATAAATTTCTTTTCCTTTAGGGATCGATAAAAAAAGGCCTGGAAAGGCCTCTCTTCTAAAGTACCACCCTTCATCTTGTTCAAACTTTCCTCAGAAATGAAACTTAATCTAAAGGAAAGTTGTCGAGTTCTAGTTAGTTCAAAAATGTATTCAGATTTACGTAAGGGTAAACAAGTATTTCAGTTTTGGCTGGACAATTATTGATATATTATAATTCGGTAATATAACACGTAAAAAGGAGACGATTGAGAACCGAATTTATCTTCTGACTTTTGCCTAAAGTCTTCAAAATTCTAGGCCAATCGCAGGCAGGCAGTGTAGGAGAAAATCGGACATCTGTAAAATTTGATCTAATCTTTGACGTTGTTTATCTTGTCCTATAAATGAACATTAACTCAGTAGTTCCATTTCCGAAACTACTGAAAACTAATACTAATTTCAAATATCAAAATTATTGATTTTAATAAATTATATTTATATTCTAAAATTAAATTGTATCAATCAATGATACAACCAACTCAAGTCTTCAAACGAACAAAAAATGTTATTTGATTGTTCGATTTGATGTCGCATAATCACACAACTCAACTGCAAGAATATGTTAATTTTGTGTTGTTTCTGATTTAAATTGAACTGCTAGGCTACTAAAGACTCAAAAGACATTGTAGGTAGACTTTGAATCCAAAGACATTGTAGGTAGACTTTTGAAATACAATTAGACGAATATTCATTTGTATTGAGTTGAACAAGATTGATATCAAACGAATAGTAATCACTTTCAGTAACAAAAACATTGTTTGCAATGCAATGCGCGCGTCGCTTTGCTGGAGCTGTTAGAGTTAGTGTAACGATTGGCATTATACTTCAAAACAATTCTATCAAATTCTAACATCATGATACAAATTTAAAGAGGGAAATTTTGAGTTAAAAACTTTATATAGATAAAACCATCAGTTCAAGTGGCAGAGCCGTCTAAGGCGTTATGTCTGCGCAGCATGCCTACTTGAAAACAGGGAGGTTATGGGTTCGAATCCCGACATCTGCAGTTTGTCCATTATTGAGAAAAAAAAGGGGCGGTTATTTGACTAAACTGTCGGCGTATGGACAAGAACGAAGTAACCGGCTATGCTTGAGAAGGTGTTTGTAAAGGTACCTCCTTTTTCCTTTCCTCTGCTACCAAGTTGAATTTAACATTGTTTCGTTTGCCAGCTGTACTTGTTCCTCTACGCAATCCTGGACTACCCCTGATGTGAAAACATGCATGCAAAAATTCATTGTTGTGGACGAGATACAGACTTCTACAATTCTAACAGCAAATAAAATATTCAGTAAACGAAACGGTCCTTGCAGCTAAACTTTTATTTTCAAGAGTTCCATCAGGAGTTCATCAAGATTCTACCATTTTCTTGTGTTATCATCAGAAATACACGTTGATGCAAAATTTAGACGCCACGTCGTTAAGTGATTCAAAATTGACATCCAATAATTGACCTGAATTGACATGTCAAGATAAGTAAAAGCCTGTAATTGACTAAATAAATATTTGTATGTCTGACGATTTTATTGTTAAAAGCTTAGGAAACCGTTTTCAATACGAATAACATATCTCTGATTCTCAATCGATTTTGTGCCAACTCTATGACTGGTAGTTGTTAAATTAAAACACTAAAAAAGAGACAACAATTTGTCGAAATGTTATGATGAGAAGACTTGTGTAGCTCTCAAAGAATCAAACAAAAAAACATGTAGCGATCTCTAAACTCAAGTATAATATTAACAAATTCTATTTGACTTGTGTCGGTGGTACAAAATGACTTCAACGATGCAAAAAACCAAACAGAATCAGAATACAATCACAAATGAAGTTTGTTCTATAAAATTCTTTGTTGAATCCCTTTTTCGTCTGGTATATAAACCAGGGGCTTTTCAGCGATCAGACTTCTTACACTTGTTGTAGATCTTAAGGTTGTTGTGAAACTGGTGAGGGAAAGTAGGGTGGTAAGTTTGTCCTATACTAAATGCATTGATATCTCATCCATTGCCAACTCTAAATAATTCAAAATTTTGCAATTAAATCGTTTCAAATAATTTAATTTTTGTAAAAAACATAAATATTTGTAAACAAAAAAAGTTTGAAACTTTAATCGTAAATTTCATTTTTTCGAAGAGTTTTAATAATTAAAAATATGATTTTTTTGTATTTCAAAAAAGTTGCATGGTGGTAAAACTAAATTAAACAAAATAAAACTATTTAAAAATAAATATAACTAAAAATAAAACTAGATTTAGAACATTTTTCGATCTACAAATTTAATTATCTCAGAAACAGAAGAAGACAAGATTAATTTGACATTTGGTCCAGGTATTTATAAGACTTTGATAAATATTATATCAGTTTTTCATAACACTGGCTTATCTGGTTGTCGAGGTATTGATTTTTGTATTCATGTTTTTACCGACAAGTCCATTTAACCGATGTAAAAATCTCTTAAAAATCGTAACTTTAACAATTTTTTACACAAAAACTAAAAACAGGATCAACTTCAAATTTTGACAGGATATTCTTTATTATTGAAATACTAAGCTGTAAAATTTTGAAGAACCTGTCATTAAATTGAATTTTCTTCACAACAATCTCAAAGTTTTGTTGATTTTTACAAAGCAACCTTACAAAGTACAGCAAAACATGGTCTTTGGATTTCAACGTCAATTTTTGCACAGAGTTGTGCCTCCATGTTTTTGTAAAAGGCAGCAAAGAGTCAAAAGTGCACTAAACTAAAATTAATAATATTATTTTCTATAATAATTATTGAACGACTAATAATATGTTTCATGACTTCATCAAAACTCATTTAAGTGTGATTTTAAATCACAATTAATCAAAATACATTAAAAAAGAGATCCGTCTTTAATTGTTGTAAATCGAAAAGCAGTAACATGTGATTAACTGCCTTTACACTCTCTCTCTAACACATGAATTACTATTTCTATTATTTATATGTATTATTTTGTCAAAGGTAAAGCGCAGAATAAAAATAAGTGAGGTTAGAAATATGTAAATATGTCAAAGTTTACATTTAAAGTTTACAAAGTGTATTTAAACTATGTTATGTTCATAAAATGAATACTATTTGTTAAAATTTGGACAATCCATCATCATAATACGTAAATAAAGCGTTTAAAAGCAGTACGTATATTTTAAAGTGGATAAAACCAGTACAGTTTGAAAACTACTGCTTTTTTACTTTGAAAAATGAATTTACTGCTTTTATATTTAGGAAATTTAACCAATTTGATCAGATTGAACAAACTTAATAAGTATAAAAAACAAAGAAAATTAAACTGTAATGATTTAAAAGATCACAGACAATTTATCATTGAATTACAATAAAAATTGATTTCAAATCAAATAAATAAATCGATTTAAAAACTAAACTTTTATTAACAACGAACGAATCAAACAATATTAAAACAAATAGTTTTTTTTATAATCTCAATTCAAAAATCAATAATGGTCGATTATTTACCAAAAAAAAACAAATAATATTTTAATATTTTACCGACCACAACACAGTTTAATTCCACTTCTATTTACTGTCTTGATGAATTAATCATAAAAGAATGGCGAAAAACAACAGATTTCAAACACATGAAAAAAACAAACATATTTTAAAACTGTCGTTCGAAGATGATTTATTTCGAGTGTCTTCTATTTGATGGCATTTTGATCTTTCGATGAATATGATTTCCTTTTATGTAAACTCTTTAAGATGCCTTTAGATACAATAAAATTCTAAATGATTGTGTCCGTAAATTATAGCATTTGTTTGTGTATGATAAAAAAAAGTACAGTTCCCAGTAATAAAATTGAACCAAGCTGAATTAAAAAAGTTCCTCATTTTTTTATTGAGGTTTGTAATAATAATAATGCATAATATGAAATATGTATTAATTTTTATCTTTTTTTATCTTATCTCGATACACAGTAAAAAAAATTGGGAAAATTGACATAAATAAGGCGAAATGAACGAATCATCGTTTATTTATTATATTTTATTCATAGACTGAATATCAATTTTCATGGTTCTAACTTAAACAAACTGAACTTCCATACATTTCGTCACCTCGTGTTTCACCCTCTTTAGGATCCAAAAACTCGGAAACGTATTCTTTGGTGTTTAACGAAGAAAACCATTTTTATGTCTCTTAAAAAAAAACCGGAAAATCTGGTTCCTTATTAGATACTCTTCAGGGTTGATTTTCTAAAAACGTTTAAACCCGTATTTTTTATTCACGAAACCAATTTAGTAATTTGCATGATTTTATATTAAACAAGGGGACCCCCATACAAACTATCAACCCCTTAAGGATTGATTTTATAAAAACGCGGAAAGAAGTGGTTCTTTATTTAAGATTAACTGTCTAAATACCAAATTTCGTGTCTCTAACTTGAAGAAAAACGAAACCTTTTCGAGTCCATTTATAAAATTTTTCGTTTATTATTTTTTGTCGTAAATTAAAATTAAAATTTAATTAAGGCCCGTCATACCGGGCCTAAAAAAAAGATATTTAAGAAAAAAACCTGAAATTTCGGATAATTAAGCTACCGCCTACATGAATACAATTTTTCCGAATCTCAGTTTTCTTAAATATCTTTTCTTTTTAGGTCCGTCATAACGGAATTTTAATGGATCAATCTCTTTATTAATATTTCTATTTTCTATTGCGTAGTTTCCAAGTAAAAATTATGAAAATATGTCAAGATATGTGTAAAAATATGGGTTTCTCCATTAGAGCAGCAATGCATTAAAACTTGCACTTTAACATTAAATAATTAATTCAAGACCCCCTTAACACCCCCTGAAACTTTTACAATTGATTCATATGCATTTTAACTACATGTAAAATAAAATCAAACCTTAATCTTTTTAAAGCTAGGGATTGTTATTAGAAAAATTAGTGCTACTCCACACTTTCTATTGGCCATATTGCCCAAATTTCCTGTTTCCCACTTCAATAGTTTTGATTGGGTGGTCATAAATCAGTCAGTCAATCTCTCAATCTAGGTTCTTTTTATTCTAAAGACAAATGAGTGATCGGAATTTCGCTAATTACTAGGCGACTGTTAAAAGTTTACATAAAGCTAGAGTTCTCTTCAATTTTTTCTTTGATAATCTTGATAAATAAATGCCATAAATTGGTCGAATATTACTCCTAAACCAGGAGAACCTGTTCAGCTGTGATAGTTTTGTTTTCAATTTTGATATACCGTGTGTGTTGGAAAGCTTTTCCAATAGAGAATCAATGTTAAATATTATTTATTACTTGTTGGCCGTGTGGTTACTGTGTGAAGTCACTCAGTACACATGTAATGAGAGAGGGTTAAATATGTTCATTGAATTCTTAACTTTAGTATGTACATCACAAAATCCCCACTCTTAAATGAACAAAAAACAACCATACACATACAGTATACCTATACACTATCCAGATGTTTGTATGTATAGGTGTACTGTATAGTTTTATAGTTAATATTTTATTTATTTATTAAACATTGATTCTCCAATAGAAATGCTTTTGAAAACGTTCTGTATCTACTTTACTGATTGACTATGTTTACCATCGTTCAAACAAACCTTTACTATAGTTCGGTTTTCGAATTAATAATAAATTCTAGCGGAATCGATCTTTCGAATAATTTGAACTGGATTATAAAACTAAAGCCTTTCACATAAATTATTTGTTGGGATAACTTTTAGTTAAACACTTGGAAGAAATGGAATGATGCAGTTTTATGAAAACTTGCATAATAATAAAAACGACCCACACACGCTGGCTAGAATACAGTGGATTTCATTTGACGCAATGCGACCAACCGATGCGATGCGCACAGGAAATGTCTGTTTGCACTGTTTATAAACAGAACGAGGTGAGACATGGATGCCGACAACGTGATGTAGGGCTTCTTGGTTGCTTTCTAACCAATCTTGAATGAATGCATGCTTCTTATTGAAATCAATCAATTTTTTTAAATATAAATAACTGAAGCATTTGTGTTAGAAATCCATTGCAGAAGTTCTTCGTGTGTAGATGGATCATCAGATAGATCATCAATGCACGTGGTTTTTGTAAACATTCTTAATGTAAACATTGTTTATTTACTTGTAAAATGATTCAGTCAATATACGAGTATATACACAACAGTTCTGTAATGCTTATACAGGGTGCCACTCACTACCGGCTGGGCTGACTCACTCTCATTGCGAATACTCAAACTTTATATTCGTTAAAATCTATTTTCAGAAAAACTTTTATAAATGTTGTGTGTCGTTGATTAGACTCGTGTTTCTGGTTCAAAACTTTCTATATTTTTAAAGGATTGCCAGTGTACTGCGACCAAGTAAATCATTACAGGCAACAGACGAAAAATTAATTTACCCAAACTGTCAGTGAAACCAAAGTAGGTCTGATACTATCGTCACCAATACCAGTCCGAGTGGTCCAATTGTTTAAGGCTCTCTACTCAGAAGTTCAAATCCTAACGGCAGCAGTTTGTCAACTAAATTAATTTACAAAAAAAAATAATGGTGCGGCTAATTGACTTGTAGGGGTTTGTGTTGCTTTGATGGATAATTTAAGGACGATAACAAACTCTCTACATATGTAAACAATTAATAAAATAAACTCTTTATTATTGGTAAATATTCTTAAGTTTCTATAAAATATGATTTTGATTTGAACAACATGAAGTACAACTATACTTGGTGAGTGTTGTATGCTAACTATTTGGGTTTGCGTAACCAAACTGTTGTGTGCTCTTGCGTGTATGCGCATGTGTGTTTGTGGCGGCAATATTGTTAATACTGACTTGTGTCGCTACAGACTAAATTGTTGACCTATGGACAAGAAGGAAAGTAACCGGCTATCTTTGGAAACGTTTTCTGTAGTTTATTACCACAAACTGCAGATAAATATCGGCATTGTTCCTATTAAAAGTCAGCTGTAGTCGCACAATCTACCAATTTTTATATCTACATACAAATTCCTTATGTTTTAGACCTTATTTTTTTGCTCTAGAACACAAAAAAAATTCAGATCGTAATCTCTTTTCGTTCTAGAGTTATCGCGTCCACAGACAGACAGACAGGCAGATAGACGGGCAGACATGCGAAAATGACCGAATTAGACCATTTTATGAACACCTATACCAAGCATTTATGTCTAGGATTAAAATATTTTCAAGTGTTACAAAGTCGAGACTAAACTTAATATACCTTGTATATTTACATATACTGGGTATAAAAATTTCATTTGATTCTTTTTATTTCATTTTCGGTTGCGACTTGAATTAGTCACTTATCTCTATTCACTGTTTTAAACTTAGAATTAGATCATAACTACCTGCTACGACGTTTTGTTAACTGATATATACCTAAACTTCCAAACTTCAGAAAACCTTCGGTTTCTGAAGGCTGGTTACTTCGTTCTTGTCCATACGCCGACAGTTTAGTTCCCTTTTTGTTTTTCTTAATAACTGACAAACTGCCGATGTCAGGATTCGAACCCATAACCTCCCAGCTTCTAAGTAGGCATACTGCGCAGACATACCGCCTTAGATCGCTCGACCACTTGAACTGGTGTGTATAGAGGTAACAGATTCTCCCTCTATAACCACATAAACAATAAATCGCTTACATTAAATTCTCTAGTAAATAAAAATAGTTGATTGTGAAATACATGAATCTGCCGTAGATTTAATTCTTATATTTTCCATTTCTACTCTCGTGAGAGACGACCCTTGGTGTTGTTGGTTGTGTCTATTGTATATGTAATATATAAATATAGTAAAGACAAATGAGTGTTGACCCGATAGGTCGTCGCTGACCCTGCTTGTTTGTCGGAACATTGTCAGACTATGTCGCTGATTATAGTCATAATACTTACTATAAAATAAACTGACTGAACATACAAACATCTATCTCATACAAATACAATGCGATGTGATATATGTTTAGGATGCTGTTACAATACTTAGATCTATGCAAAAGAAACTTTTATTGATTCTAATGTTCACGATCTACAATTACAAATTTTCTTCTTACGTCGAAATCATAAGGAAAAAGCCGTTACACAGGAGCTGCGTCAACTTTGCGAATTTCTTTAGAATACATAAATATCACTCTCTATTCACAATTAAAGTCTGATCAAAATGAAATGTTGTATCTGATATCATTTAAGTACTTTTAAGGCCAATTTTATTAATAAATGGCATACGGCAAGGGGGAAGGGGGGATAAAGATAGAAGAAAACACAAAATATAAAATATCTCTCTTAATATTGAAACAATCGAAAAATGTATAAGGAGTAAAGTTGTAGAACATCAAGTTTGCTATAATTCATTACCTGATCATTTTTTCAGGTAACTAATGTGTACAAAGATATTTAGAATTTTAACTTTCAATATTTAATTGTAAATATTTCTGTAAATATTTGTGTAACAGAAAAATAATAAGAAACAAAATTACAGTAAAACTAAGTACCTACAACTTAAAAGCTAATAAATTTTTCGATTTTTCAAATATTAAGGGTGATATGTCAAATTTTGTGTTTCCCCTTCCCTTGAAACCCCCCTTTCTTCTCGTCCGATTTTACCCATTAACGAACTTGACCTTTAGAATACCAAAAGCGCCTCAAATACCAAATTTCATTCCAATCAGAATAAAACTGTGACCACTAGAGAGTCCACAGACACAAAAACTTATATGTACATATATATGTTGATATATATATATATATATATTTACAAATTTTAACGATAGTGATTTTTGACATCTAGTAGGCAGGATCGAAGAATTTTTTACGAAATTCCAACATTGGTACAAAAACAATAGCTACATTTCCTTTGGAGGAAATTCGCAAAAAATTGTTCCATCGAAAGTTGGTCCTTGTAGAAATACTAGTAACTTTTTGTTCTAAGTCCTTCTAAAGTTATACTTCTTTTGGTGCGTTTAGGGATTCCGATCTGAGTTTATTTTCAGCATTTCACGAATCGCTGATATAACACGTTCGATTGACATAGCACTCGATATAACACTGATTTATATCCTGCTTTATTGCACAGTGTGTGTCATACAGTATATAGACGAAATTTATATATACATACATTATAAGGTTAAGCGAAACAGACAAGTGTCAGTCTGTCATATAAGCAGTGTGACTCTACTCTGCAGTGGTTGGTAATTTTGTTTGTGTGTGATATAACTTTTGGATATTGAAGGACAATATTATACATTGTAGAACGATGAATGATCGATATTCTATTGATTAATAGCTTTCTTTGGTGAATTCTTATACAGTTGAAATTAGGTAGAGAAATGTCTTCATGATTATAACTTTACTTCATGTTTCTGATAAAAAATAATTACGAGCTACATTATCTATGATATCATTTTTATATGCTTGAAACTTTGTATATTAAATAAAAATTTTAATAATCCTGGTCTGATCTTGATCAATTTCGCTCTGATTTTAATATAAATAATAGATTTAGTGCTAGTTTTACAACCTCTTGTTCTCTTTCATAAAAGTTTGCTTGAACAGTATTATCAAAATATAAAAGACACGCCTTCGCTAATAAAATAACAGAGTGAGAAAAATACAATTAATACAAATAGGACAGATAGTTTAACAGACTTTTTTAAAGTTTACTACTTACCATAAAAAGTTTCAGTTTAATAAACTAAAAAATTAAGCTAAATTTAAGCTGAATAATTTTCTTTCATGACATCAAAAATGATAGTGAAAGATCATATGCATAGTACTACCATAACATCTTAGATAGCTCAGTAGGTAGAGCATTATTCTAGAATGCCATAGGTCGTGGATTCAATTTCCATCCCTAGATGTGCATGATTTTTCATATCA
Organism: Nineta flava; assembly: GCA_963920215.1. Taxonomy (NCBI): domain Eukaryota; kingdom Metazoa; phylum Arthropoda; class Insecta; order Neuroptera; family Chrysopidae; genus Nineta; species Nineta flava. The sequence goes on from OY986041.1 coordinate 631,149, forward strand.
AGCAGTTGATGTCAAAAAATGGTATCAATGATATTCGTAAAATCTATATAGAGAGGTCTTGTGAGTTTTCATACCAGATTTTTTGTTTATAAATTTTAAAATAAGTTTCGCATTAAAAATGTTCGAATATATCGTATAAAATATACTTCTGAATGTGTAACTGAACCATTATTAAAGAAAACAGTCGTGTTGAGTCCACACTTGATTATATAAATACACGACATTCTTAGCAATCTTGTTATGCAAAAGGATAACAAATAAAGATTAGGCCGCGACTGGACCATAACGAATGAAATGATGACCATTGAGTGAACTTTTAGATAAAACAGGTCCCGCGAATAGTTAACATAGCATTTATCAATATAAATAAATACACAACAAGTCAATGTCATTTTTATAATTGACCAAAAAATAGTTTAGGCCTATTTATTCACAATGCCGAGTATATGCCGAGGTCAATCGACCGACACTGATCAAATTATTTCGTAAAAAAGGTGATAACACCTCTTGTAAGAAATAACTTCGGTGGGAACCGTAAACTCACTAATTAAGATTAATTTTAGCCCAACAATATTAGAAATAAACGTGGAAAACATTTAGTATAATGTAATAAACTTTCTAAAGTAACCCCTCTTTTTAGATAAAGTTCTTCTACAAGGAAATAGACCTCTTTAGACTAAGAATGAACTAAGACTAAGAGTGAACTACATAAAAGTGAACTGATCGAATATAGTCGTGATTTTTTCTCATACGTTTCCTACGATATCGTCAAACCAAGATCCGAATTTTGCAGAAGTCTCAGGTGAGGCGAAGAGTATGGGTGGAGGGTCAAAGGTGTAGAGTTTTGAACAAAAAAAAACACAATCGAATATAGTTCTGAAAATTGGTGGAGTATTACATATTGAAAATAGAAATTGAAAGAAAATGTTCCCAGAAGTGTAGGTTGAAGCCCAACCTAAGTGGTTAACTTTCAATTGAAATTGAACTCACAAGATATAAGTTCTGCAAATTTATTTCCTGCAAGTTTACGATAAAATTAGAACTTTTCATAAATTTACAGAAGTTAAAAGTGAGGTTAAATGAACAAAAAATTTAACTTTCGGAAAAAATTTGTATGTACTCAAATTTTAGTTTAGATCGTCAAAATACAAAGTAATAATAATCGGCAACAAGATAGTGAAAAATTATACGTATTTTACTAATAATAGCATCAAATGGGTTGGAAGTAAAGTACGTCTCATCAAAATGTATATGATTTTTACGCGACCACGTAGGGTTACGTGTTAAGCCGTCTGTGTATTGTAGGGTGCCTGTTAGTATATTTATCTGTTCCCATGCAGCTCTTAAGTTGCCTATCATATTTTGACAAAGTAGGTGTCGTTAGCTTCGTCTTAGTGTTCCACGTGTCATAGGCTATGTGACGTAATATTAAATCAAACATTGCAGATATGGCATTCATAATACGTCAGACAAAAAAAAGTTACATAAATGTATCGACTTTGGTATCTAATGAATGGTCTTAATTCACAAATTCTTAATATTATACTAAAAAGTTTTAAATAAATAAGTTTAAAAAACTAAAACCCGACTACAAAAAAAAGCATGAAAGTTTGAAGAACCTTTTAAATATTTCTCGTAGACGAAGGTCAACTGCAAGCAAAACTGTAAGAATTCCCGACCTTCGGACTTGTGGCGTGCTATTTTCGTAGTCGGGTTTTAGTTTTTTAAACTTATTTAACTCATGTCCAACATTTCGATGTGATAGCATGTTATCTTGACTTAAACGTTATAATTCAGAAATGTGACGTATTTTGGATCATTGTTTCAAATGTACAATTCTGAATACTCGTAGCTTAGATTTGACTTGATTGACCGTTAAGTAAGTAACCTTGGTTTACTCAGTAAATGATTGCGTTAGGTGACACTTCAACATCAGAACTTGAATACAAAACTGTCAATATTTGCAAAATAAGTAAAAAAAAAATAAAAAACAATACCAAAAATAAAATCATAATTCTTGGGCATTGCATAGCATGGCGTTGCAACATAGCATGTGGATTGGGTCGGGTCGGGTCGCGTTGCACATATTTGTAAAGTAATACCAACCAAGTAAGTGTGTACTGTAAGTAAGTAAGTAAGCAGCATATTTTGTAAAACGGTACCCAAATACAATACGATTTCAATATAACTAATACCATTTTGATTGAGTAGAAAAACCGTTCATCGAATCGATCTGTTAACTGTGAGCTGTGTGATCCATCCACGGATCCATCGTTGTTGACTTGTTGTTCAACTAAATGCAGTGCAGTGCAGTGCAGTGCAATGTTTGTTTATGTTTGTGATTGTCGTGATGAATATAAACATTACTACATTTGTTTGTTTCTTTTGATATGTTCGAGCAATCAATCAAACATTTTAAATTTTTAAATCTAGTATCAAAATTTGTCACCACCATCTTTATCAAAAAGGAAAGTCTTCAAATGACTGTATAGTTGACGGATGTGGGTTTGAGTCCCGACGGCGGCAGATTTTAAATCATAAAGACTGGGGCGAATAATTGACTAAACTGTCAGCGCACCACTTCAAGTGGCCGAGCGGTCTAAGGCGATGTCTGCGCAGTATGCCTACTTGGAAACTGGGAGGTTATGGGTTCGAATCCTGACATTGGCAGTTTGTCAGTTATTAAGAAAAAAAAGGGGCGGTTAATTGACTAAACTGTCGGCGTATGGACAAGACCGAAGTAACCGGCTATGCTTGACAAGGTTTTCTGCAGTTTCCTTCACGAACTCCAGATGAATATCGGCATGGTTCCTATCAGAGTCAGCTGCAGCCGCATAACCTACCAATTCCTAGTCAATATACAAAAATTCCCTCCATTCCACTCCTTAGGAATCAAAATGGACCTTATGGTCGAAGTTTAGCCCATCCAGGGTAACCTCTACAATCTATCTATATAAACTGTCGGCGCAACAACAACAAAGTTATCTTATAGGTTATGCTTGTAAAGGTTTTCAGCAGTTTACCTCAGGAACTCCAAATGAATATCAGATAAACTACCAATTCTTAGTCTGCATATAATTCCTTGTCCTCCAATCACGCCATGAATGTTACTGGTATTTATACAACTGGTTAAAACAAGGATATTGATATTAGCGGCCGTTTTTAAAGACTGCACGTCCCTGGAACGATAGTAAATGTCCATCACATCAAAGTAATTGGCAAAACATTGCAAATAACTTACACAGGAGTTGTCGCGGTATCTTGGCTCTCTTTATTCCTCAAAGGAGCGCTGCCCGAACGTGCAATAGATTCCGACACTGGAAAAAAAATATATTAGTAAAAGGTTTTACTAAATATTTTCCAATTGGAACGACACGCACGTTTCTTTAAAGAAAAAAAAAATTAAATTCAACAAAATTTTTACGAAACAAAAACCTGATTTTATTTGCTTTTACAAAAAATGTGAATCCAATTTCTTTTTCAACTTTTTTAAAAATTTTTTAACACAATGTAAATTTTCAAACTTTGATCTTTAATCTTTATCGCACGAATGTTAATTTTTAACTTTGAAACTAATCGAACAATAGTCAATTATAAACTTTGAACTGATCAAACAACAGTCAATTAAATACTGATTTTGATTAGCACTGGCCGCCGCTTTATATACCCGTCAAGGGTCTTTCTAGAACACGGTTGTTTTTAAGAAATATTTTTTTGAAATTACATTTTTGCATTGAGGTTTCTCGAATTATTTACTTTATCAACAACCATGGGCGCATTCGGAGGTTCAGATTATTTATAAAATTAATTAAAAATTATAATACTCCGTCACCGTCCGAACCAGAATGATAGCCCCTAGGATGTGAGAATATGAGTGGAGTGGAAGCAATTTTTGTGTATGGACTAGGAATTGGTAGGATATGCGGCTGCAGCCGACTATGATAGGATCTATGCCGATACTCATTTGGAGTTCGTGAAGGAAACTGCACAAAACCTTCTCAAGCATAGCCGGTTTCTTCGTTCTTGTCCGTACGCCGACAGTTTTGTCAATTAACCGCCCTCCTTTTTTTTCTTAATAATTGGCAAACTGCCGATGTCGGGATTCGAACCCATAACCACCCAGTTTCCAAGTATGCATATTGCGCAGACATAACGCCTTAGACTGCTCGGCCAATTGGACTGGTAGTTCGATGTAACTAGTCGAATGACTGCATGCAGACTTCGAGATTGAATGGAAGATGCATCAAAAATAATTTTATAGAATTGTGTAAAATAATGTTCGTATTGTTTGCTTGAACAATAAAATATTAGACACTTTTAAAGTTGACTTGTCCCCATGTTGATTTCCTAAAATAGATATAAAATACTATATTTAAAGAAGGAGTGAACTGCTTCTGAAAGGTGCTTGACGACCTTCTCATCGTGTTGTAGTTTTAAACAAAACTACTTCTGGTACTCTTCAACAGTTATTACACACAAGCATACACTGTGAAGAGGTTACCTTCATGTACTCTGTACAGCACTAGGAGGTTGGGGCTGTCTCCTATCGCAGTTAACACTGATTACATCCATCATCATATACTTCAGTAGGTATAAATACATATAGACACGGGCACATCCCTAAGTATTATCAGAAAGGATACAAATATGAAAAAGGCTTCTCAAAATGAACAGTCATAGCGAAAAAAATCTACATGTTGAAAGGGAATCTCAATGGGAAAGCAAATATTCAGAAACTACACAACTGCAGTCTAATCAAAATGAAATGTCGTATCTAATAGGATTTTGCGATTTTCAAGGATAATTTTATTAATAAATGGCATAGATCAAGGGGAAAGGTGGGCATAGAGATGGAATAACACACAATATATAATATCTCTGTTGATATTAGAAGAATCGAAAAATGTATGAGGAGTAAAGTTGTAGAAAATCATGTTTGCTACAATTCATTGCCTGATCATTTTTGTCCAACTCTCATGTATACAGAAATATTTAGGATTTTAACTTTCAATCATAAATTATAAATATTTTTGTAAATAACAGAATAAATGATAAGAAAGAAAATTATAGTCAAACAACTTTACTTCTTATTTATTTTTCCAATATTAAGGAAGATATGCCAAATTTTGTGTAGCTGCATTTCCTTAGGAGGAACTTTGCTAAAAATAGGTGTCAACTTTCATTTAAATTACAATTTAGGTAATTCTAAACAATAATCTCCATTGGCAGTTTTATCTTTTAACATTAATCATTTTTTCCGCTATGGTAATTTATTTTCCGTGATTCTGCTAATAGAGATATTTATTCAAATTGAAAATAACTACAAAATATCCACAAGCTTGACTGTAAAATGTTTTCCATGTGTTTGGTGAGGGTGTTCATGGATTTAATAAATATTTCTATTATTCTTTAAATTAGAATTTCATGACAAGTCATTCAACGTTTTGTTTTTTTTTAAATTGATTTCGTGACTTTTGGTTTTAGAGCAAAATTGGTTTTAATTTTATGGGAAATTTAATATAGTTCACGTGTATACGAACTAAACACGTGCATATTTGTCTGGATTCATTTTTATAATATAACAGAATTAACGACCTAAGATAAAAATACTTTATTTAAAACATTTCATTGCGGTTTAGTCGTTCCGAAACAGTTCGAGGTTTTGGTTTAAAATTTTGATTGTCAGTTACTTGTTCCATCTTGTTTATTCTTCCAGACGCTGGTTTGGGATTACGCGACACAGATGTCGCGTCACATAAATGCAATCATTAACAACGTCTGGTACTGCCAAAATTGGTATGAAATATAGGAAATATACGACACAAAGACTGCGATTTCTTCATGTGAGAGCCATCCAGTGTGAATCGTCTGTCAACGAAGTTGTAACTGTGCACCGTTGTAATAAGTAATCCTTAACGTTGGCGGAAATAACACAGGGAAAGTATCAAGAACATCTACCCGCCTCAATCAAATACCGCTGGTAGTCACGATGAATTGTTTTTTTATGCGAAGAGACTTTCTACGCGTAGAGTTTTGTTGATAATACTCGCAATCTTATCAATTAATCAACAATTAATTAATGGTAATGTTACCAGAACAATAAGTCTTTCTTCGGTTTAACGAAAAAATTGAATGTCGTTAAGCTGTAAAGATAAAAATCGGGCAGTGTACTTTCAGAACTGTCGAGTATGACGCAATTCAACGCACCATTCGCTAAATACTTGCCGCCGATTCAAATGTAACCAGAATGTTTGGAATGCTACCAGAGTATTGGTTTTGCAGAGCTTACACCTAAACTAATCAAAGTCAATGTTACACAACAGTTTGATTGTCTCCATCGGCGGACAGACCCAGACATTCCACAAAAGTATGAAATTATAAAATAATTAAATTAGTTATTTGCATATGCATTTCATATTTATTTGTGTGCAGAACACAGGTAGAATATGAACGAATACTTTTTGTGGTTTTGTGGTTTTAGATTGGTTATGAGAAGTTACAAGTCTGTGATAATATTATTATACTTAGTTAAGGTGCTACGGTCACGGTATTTGAAAGGTGCTATACGATTTTGTGTGTGCTATATTTATCTATATATATAAAATACAATATCGCGACTTTGATCTTGTATTGTAGACATCGTTTTGAAAGAAAGGATTTTGCGAAATTTCGATTTTAAGGGGGAATTTGTAGCCTCGCAATCGTCATCTTCACCTGATCGTCTTGTTTGAAGTGACATTATGTCCATCTCACCGTGACGAATAAATATGGCTAGGGATTGTAGAAATATCTAACTTTAAAACCGTAAGAGATAGAGAAAAAGCTCAAAGATCAAAAACGCTTCTTTCTTAAAAATATATAGTTTGCAATTTCGATCATTGTACATCTGACCACGCTAAGTAGAAGCTGTGCCAAAACCTATCTTCAAATATAAAAATGTTTATCTGATATAAAACAACTTTAGTTTGAAACACTTTCCCATGCATTCGATAGTTTTGACATAAATACAGGCGCGGTGCATGAAAAAAAATAATATATACAATATGTTTATAAGACGGGAATATATCCTAACACAACGACAAATTGTTTAGTGTACCTATAGATAATACCACATAAAAGCTATGAAATTTGAATAATTATTAAATGGACCGGCGGGTAACGGCTAGTAAATATACCGTGTGTGTTGGAAAGCTTTTCCAATAAAGAATCAATGTTAAATATTATTTATTACTGGCTGGCCGTGTGGTTACTGTGTGAAGTCAGTCAGTACACATGTAATAGTTAAATATGTTCATTGAATTCTTAACTTTAGTATGTGCATTACAAAATCCCCACTCTTAAATGACAAACAAACAACCATATGCATGTAAATATAATCATGAGTAATAATGTCTAAGATGTTTTACTGCAACCGCGCGTAAAGGAAATGATTTAGTAAGATACTATCACAAAGAATTTGGATAAATTTATTGAATGATTTATTATAAAATTTTCGAAATCGATTCGTGGATAGTTTCAAAGAACCCATTGTCTTACAATAATCGTTCAATGGATGACATGATCGCACTACTTTATACATGGTATTACTAGAAGTGTAGCTACTTTATTTGTTTATAACAGATTTAACTATCATATTACACAGACCACAAACAAGTACCTACAAGTACAAATCCATGCCTATCTACCTATCACTTTACTGCAGGTTGGTAGTCACCAATGTTGTTCTGTTTGGATTCTCAACTTTAGTAGTGCCCTTCTTTATCTGCTAATAGTTTTAAATTTTACTCAATTAATTGTCCCCGTCAAATATTTAGAGTGCGAAACTGTGTATGACTCCTTTCAGGACCAATCTCCATCTTGTGATATCTCTGTTTACAGTTTTTGATGAGCTTGTAGGTAGCGGACTCGCTACTTAATCTCAATTTACTTTCATATTTAGATACCTTTACGGACACACTACATATGTCCCTCTGTTATTTCGGTAACTATATGTTGTTACATTAGTAACTATCAACAAACTAAAGAATATAAAAATAAAGTTTGATTTCAATCCCAAAATTGTCTTTCTTAATCTTTATTAGAATAGGATTACAGATCTAATTGGAATCCTCTCTTCAACCCCAACAAAGCTAAAAAGTATTATTGGTAAGTTTCGTTAAAATTGTGGGTTAATTTCGATCAGTTTGCATCAAAAATCTTTTCCTCTAAATAACTCGGTTTTACAGAAAAATACAAACAGTCCAAAACTTGTTGTCCAAATAAATTGGCCACTTTTTTTTCTTAGAAAACATTTTGATCTTCAAAGTGTGTTAAAAAATGTCTCGGCTGTGTGTTAAAAACTGAAGATCGATCATATTGTTACCTTAAAATGTCATTTTGAGTAATAGGATTAATAAAAGTGGAATCGTTTTCCGTTATTTAAGCAGGAAAAGTCGTTCTTCTTTTATTTTTTTACCTCAAAACTTCTTCTAGTGTGGTCAAAGTATATCTATTGACAATCATTACACTGTAATTGGAAGACACCTTATTATTGTCATCGTTTTAAGATTTTCAAATTTAGTGAAGTATTTGTACAAATACCTTAGTCTTTGTCACCTACGAAAGCATTTGCACACAATATAACTCCATAACGGATCCATTATGTTCAAACTATGCGGCGAAGATGAAGAAACATCCGGCTACATCATATTTAACTGCAAATCTCTCGATTACACCAGTTATAAGATATTGGGTGCAACTCAACCCGAATATAGGAACCTTGAGGAAAACCTGATAGGGAAACTCCTGGCTATTGCCAGGATATGGAAGACTGAAGTAGAAGGGAGAGCAAAATGGGCCATAAAATCGAAGTGCAATAATTTTTATTCTCCAAGCTATATCTATTTATCTATGCTTTATTCTTTGATTTTCAAAAAAATGCTTCGAATAAAATTTTATTCGAAACATTTTGCCCAAAAATCGACCATTCAATTTTGATAAAACTATTGGCCACTACTTTTGTGGCCATTAAATAAAACATTTTTGATACTTTTGTCCGCTATAAATTATAGTCAGATACATTAAAATAAAGTGTATTTTCTAAAAATGAGTTTTCTAATTGATTTTAAAAAAGAACAAGTAAAAATTGTAATAAAAAAAAAAGATTTATTAAGCATAAGTGAAAGACGGATATAAGAATTAAAATCAGTTTTGATATCACTCACTATACATACTGTATTCATGAAGTGAATGAGTTCTCTCGTGAGTTCTCTACCTGTGAAACTAAGTTAACTAAATGATCAGTTAGTGAGTACTAAATACTATACACTACGTAAATTAAAATAGACCCAATAGCAACATTGTGTAGTGCATCTATTACTGTCTATGTGCACAGTATGCCATGATATAACGTTCTTTGTTACCCCCACCCAAGACTGATCTGAGCACAATGCATAGCATAACACTTTGTATTATAATGATGGATGCTTTGTAAGTATTTGGTTATATAATTTTAACGACATTTCAACAATGAAATATTTCACAAAGACAAACCAAATGTAATAAAGACAATATATCATAGTAACTGCATATAGACAGCGATAGATACATTATACCCTGTTTCCAGATTGGATGTAGTTTAAAAAACAAGCTGTATACTAAACATACACATTAAATGGACACTCAAATTGGTGATGTTTGTTTTTATTTTGTATCTAGATATTGTAAAAAAAAGGTACAAAATGTGTGTTATGTTATGTATGTACTTAAAGGTAAACTAGCTGCTACATTGGTAGTAGCTAGATCAGACCAGACCAGATTATTTAATATGGACATCATCATTTTACAATGTATATAATAATATTATTTTTTTTTTTAAATATTTTATATACAAATTGTGTATTCAACCACTATCAATAGTATTCGAAAATATACGCAAAATCTGTTAAACTATTTCTCCTTTTTGTATTTATTGTATTTATCTCACTCTTCTATTTTTAGAAGGTATGTCTTTTATATTTAGATAGTACTGTTCGAGTAAAGTACTGTTAAAGCGATAAATTATTATTAATAATAGTCAATTTTCGTTTTCTTCCCTAGAAGATTACGCATACTTAGCCCTTGACAAATAAAACTTCGTGTAAACAACATAAATCAACCACATAAATGCCATCTAGAACTGAACTTTCTAGCTAGCTCTTCAGGGGTGAACCGTTACATGTTTCTTAAGATGACATAAAAAGGCTTTTAGCGTCAGGCCACTTAGTTCCAGACAACCTCCATACTTGGGGCCCCAACGAGAACTCAACATGAGCAACATATACGTAATATATTAAATATAACGTCATGCCAGTCTATATATAGAGATTGTAGAGATAATTGATTGATATAATAAATAATTATTATTTAAATAAATAATAAATAAGTGTTAAAGATATAATTGATCTTTATTAAATTAAATTATGACATATTATGTATATTTGTATGTAAATTATCAAAGTTGTTAACATTCAAAGCAACCGTGATAATAGAAGGAAGTTATAGTTGTTATGCAACAACAAAAAATGATAAATAAAATTATAATAATAATTTAATGAAAATGCGATACCGCTACAAGATAAAAGGAAACAATTGAACTGAATCCCATCCTTCTATTTTGGATGTCTGTTAAAAATGAATAAACTTGTACACTTGTCTGATACACAGTCGGTAAAGGTGTTTGTTTCAATTTTTCTTGCAAATAGTATTTATGGAAATCATCAGCTATACCTCCGAATGTAATTGTAACTCTAATACAGACTAAGAACGTATGATAGTTAAAATAAAATTGATACAACCAGTCAAATATTTTATTATTTCAGTTACTTACTCATAATATACAATACAAACATATTAATAGGAGTGTTGTGTACATCTTTTGAAGCGAAGACATTACTTTAAAAAATGGTTTAATCATCTTCCCTTCTGGGCATTTTAAATAAAAGTTAATACAAAAAATAGTTGTGACAAAATTTCTACTTTGATTGGACCTTGAGGACTTATATACTACAGGTCGTCAAGAATTCTGCTAGTTATATGCAGTGTATATGATATTAAATGAAAAGAAGAAATCGTGCAACGTCGTAATGATATTTGTTGTGGTTTACGTTTATACAACTCAATCCGGTTTTTATTTTATCAACAATGAAAAATCAAAAGCGTTAGACTAATTTTAACAACAATTAAAATATCTGTTTACATTTTATTTTAGTTGATTTGATTCATTTTTTACAGTATCGTAATGATTGTTTTCACGGCTCAAGAAAAAATTCAGGCAATTAAATGGATTTTACAGTGAGAATTCTCCAGCAGAATGTGTGGCAATCTTTGTACTCAAATGCTTGAACTGACCTACACCTTGCCTTCAGATAATTAGCAGCATTGTTGACACATTTGAGAATTGCTATTGTATGAGTTAGAAAATGCCATCCACAAAAATAATAACCTGCGGCAAAAATCGAGGAATTAGAAAGGCAGGATGTAGACATCTGCAGTATGTTGGAAATAAAAGTTATTAGCCATGAAGCTGTTCGCAAAGTTTGGCGGAAAAATGGCCTTAAACCTTTTAAATATTCCAAATGCCAGGAGGTATTTCCCGCAGATCATGTTCGTAGAATAGAATTTTGTGAAGTGGTGATGGGAAGGGCTAATCAGGATGAGAAGTTTGTAAAAAATATTCTCTTTACTGATGAGTTATTGGGCTCGCAAAAAACAACACAGATATTTTAATATCCGCACTAAGTGCCCTCAAAAACTGAACATTTTGGAGGGTATCTTAGGTGATCACTTAATAGACCCATTTTTTATTGATGGGCCATTAAAAAGTGAAAAATATCTCCATTTGTTGCAGACCATTATTCCTGCCGTTCGAAACCCACCTGGAGTAAATATGGAAACGATATGGTTCCAACAGTATAGCCAGCTCATAATGCAATCAGAGTAAATATGTTTTTAACAAATATTTTCCCTGGCCGAATTATGAGTACACATGCGGTGACATTCGTTAGCCTCCAGATTTGTCACCTAACAATTTTTTTCTGTGGGGCTTTCTTAAGGAAACTACTTACACCCATGACCGAGCATATGACTCAGCAGAGCTACAAGCCAAAATCCTGCACGATCCACCTTGTTTAACGCAGAGATGCTTGGGCGCGTGCGAAACAATTTTTATAACAGACTAAGATTTTGTTCTGCAAAAGAAGATGGAATTTCTGAACCTTTTTTATAATTAGTTTATTTGTAATTTATCGAAATTTGATTGGTTTCTAAATTCATTTTAACAGAATTGACGCTTTTATTTTCAGAATAATTAATGTACCTTTGGTAATCGATAATTGTTTCAACAATTATCGTGTTGTTACCAGATTATGGAGACAGTTGAAGTCTTTTGGTCACAATCATAGATTTATAGTATCAGCCCATTGAAACGAGATGGGTTTTGAAACGAGTTTTGATATTTACTGGCTCTCTACAATGTTGTAAGGTCTTATTTCACATACCAAATTGAAATATTGACATACTGTATAGTTTTCTATTTTATAGAAACTTTAGCGACGAAATTGTAAAAGGGAAAAAATAGTCCATAAAAATAGAATGATTTGATTTGTGTTGTGTAAAAGTTTAATATCCTTTCTGATTTATTTTTGAACTGCAGATGTTTTAACATCAGTTTACTACAGACCAAAAAAGCTTCGGATATAAACGGACGGATATCTTGTTTATTTGTCTGTTTGTACAATTCAGTTCTGTTTTGTTCACTTTTTAAAATAATGAGTGCAAAAACAATCATTAGGACACAATGTACGAGTTGGTACAGTTCGAATATTATAACGTGAAACAAAAATCTAATAACACTAACTCCAAAAGTTAGTGTTAATATCCAATGGGGTTGTGGTAATTGGATTAGTGTTGGGCATAAAGTCAGCGTAGTAAATATTTCTGACTACAATTTATTCGAGCAAGCACACTGGAGGGTGCAATAATTATACCTTGGCGTGCTTATAGATGGCATGTTATAAAAAAAATATCTGGGAACTTGCCAAATAAAATATTAAATAGCTATTACGGTGCAGATGAATTAACCAAAATGAGTGCTTATGATCCACTAAACCGGCCCAGAACCGGTGCAAGAGTACAAACTTTCTTGGGTAAATACTCATGGTCAAGATCATACAAAGGCTATTATAAAAAGTTTCTCATACAAAAAGGAGCGTTTACAACTACGAAAAAACCAATTAAGGATACTTACTGGTCACTACAAACTCACTAAACAAATCCACGAACAAAACTAATCTCACAGAGAGTAACCTCTGCAGATTTCGGAATTCACATTTTGCGTGAATGTGAAAGTCTCTCTCTCAAACGAATCTCTCATTTGGGTGGGAAAATACTCTATACCAGAAATATTTTCTGAGACCAATATGTTGAACAGTTACAATGTTGGGACTAAACTTATAGTACTTTGAGACATATTATATATACATATATAAAGTGTATAAATAGAATGTGTCCACTTTCTATTGAACGGACAGTATTTCCTTTATTGAGTTATTGCATTGAATACAACAATATTTTGTATGCAGACAAAATAACAAGAGATTTACTGCAAGTGCAACTGCAACTGCCTGCAACGATGATGGTTTATTCATTATAATTTTATTTTTGGTGAACTGTGAGCAGCAGTTGGGTTAGTTAACCATTTAATTGTTTATTTTTAAGTCGATAATACACAGTGTTACGTCTTTATAACAAATCATAAGATGGGGGTACATTTAACGACATAAAACATACCGTAGCAATTGGTAAATAACAGCTAATAGCTAATATAATTCTAGAGAATCATGGCATTGAGCTTATAATTTATAAAAAACATACCAAATATCATTCAAAATATATTATTTCATTATCGTTTGAATATATTACTTAAAAGATCTGTATTGTAAAATATATTTATGCATTGAGTCTTAATTTGGGGCATAATTACAGCATCTATGTACGTCTTTTATTTGGTTATTTCTTGAATTTAAGATCATCAATAGAGCATCAAAATCGTCAAACGATCATATAACGTCTTAAATGTAATAGGAACTCAATAGGTCATCAAAAGTATCATTACATGTTTAAAGTTCAAACAAGTTTGGTAAAGAGGTGGCTACAGACGGCTCTCCGGAGCCGAACGGCTCTCCGTAAGCTGTGTGAGAGTAAGTAAAAAAGGTATGTTTTGAAGCAAGACGGAACGATGTTTTAAACAGGTTGCTTACCGATTAGAGTTCGTGAAGGAAACTGCAGAAAACCTTCTCAAGCATAGCCGGTTACTTCGTTCTTGTCCATACGCCAACAATTTAGTCAATTACCCGCCCCCTTTTTTTTTCTTAATAATTGACAAACTGCTGATGTCGGGATTCGAACCCATAACTTCCCATTTTCCAAGTAGACATACTGCGCAGAACCTAATGCCTTAGACCGCTCGGCAACTTGGACTGGTGGCCACTTGCTTTACTCATTTCGATTCGATTCGGTTTATTTGTCTTCTGACTATGTGACTTCTTGAAAAATGAACTCAGAGTTTGTGAATTCATAGTTGATAAATAGATAACCTTGGCAAAGTTATACAGCTTTTTTTTTTAAATAAGGGTTGTCAATTGTTTTTAAAACGAATGCGAATGAAACCGTGGCAGTTGAAATGTTTTGATAATTTTGAAAGATAACATCTCAGTGATTGGATTGGATTCAATAACCCGTAATACGTACAATCGTAACTGCTACTACTACTACTTCACTGGTGACTGACTTCTGACTGTCTAATTCCAATTGACAGACGGACTGCACACATGACACACATGAACACAGAACACTGACAGACTTCTTGAAGTGAGTTGTAGTAATTGATGAGATTAAATAGTTATGTCAGTTCAAATAAATATATAAAAGTAAAACTTCTTTATATATCGGGTGTCACATAGTGTAACGTTATTCATGAATACGTTTTTGAAAAAGGTATATTAAGTTTAGTCCCGACTTGTAACTAGTCGGATATATTGATCGCAAAAAAAAATTTGGTATAGGTGTTCATAAAATGACCTAATTAATCCTATTCCGCATATCCGCCTGTCCGTCCATTCTAAATTCGTGAATGGGCAAAATTCTCAATTCGTCTGTATTTTTATTTTTTATTTTTTTTTTATGTTTGTTACCTCAGAACTCCGTCATTTATTAACCGATTTTGATTTTTTTTTTGTTTTAAAGAGTTTGATTTCCGATTGGTCCCATTGTCACTAAATCGAGGAAAATCCTCATTTTGTATGTGATCACCGATTTCTGCGAAATTTTTTTTGAAAGGATATACTCATTTATAATGGGAAAATAAGAAAATGTTTTTGAAAACCAACCCCAAAAAAAAAACTTTTTACAAAAAAAAAAAACAAAATTCTTGTAAAAAAAAATTGAAAATCTGTTATGAAAAAATGCATTAAAAATTAGTTACCCATGTTTAGACAAATAAAATCAGTTATAGAACTTCAAAGTCACTTAAAAGCGAGAAATAAAACCTATTTTGACAAAATGGAAACCCGACTTCAAAAAGCAAATATTCTATAACAAAAATTGCACTAAAAAGTAAAAAAATAACTGCATATTCTTGTGCCAATTTTAGTTTTAGCAATTATGTTTTTACTTTTCAGTGCATTTTTTGTTTTAGAATATTTGATTTTTGAAGTCGGGTTTCCATTTTGTCAAAATAAGTTTTATTGTCTATATATTAACACCCTTCTATGCCATAGACTGGCATAATAGTAATGAAATTTTTTAATTTCCAAAATTTTGTGAATGTAGGCGTTACTATGGTCATAATAACATAAACATTTAACAGTCTCTTAAGGGTTGTAGGCTTTGTCCTTCTAAGCTATCTGCACACCAAATTTCACTGGTTCGATAGTTTAGTCGTGAAAAAGTAACAGACAGGCAGTCAGGGATAGTTACTTTCACATTTTAATATCCTCCTAAACCGTCAAAATTATCTATTGTTATGTCCTGTGTTACCAAAGCAATAAACAAATGGTTCTGTTTGATCAGTTTGAGACCCACCAAAAAAGTACAAAAATTGTAAGAAAAAATGAATGCAGTGTTTAAAAATAAGAAGGTGGAACCGATCGAACGTCCACCCTGTAAAATTAAAATTTAAAAAACGAGAATGAAGTTAGTTGTGGAGTTCTAGTTGATTACTTAACAACCGTGAATTGTGAATGTGATGCTTGTTTCAGATTCATTTGTACGTCATTAACTCAAGATCAACTTGCACAAATCAATTTTATCTGTGAATGCTTAACTTAGCTTAGCTTAGCTTAGCTTCTTCTATTTCATTTGGATGGTAATGAATCAAACCCACCCAACCAACTAACCAACCAACCAATGAATGACAACAGTTGATTTATTTCAAGCTAACATAGTTTTGTTTTTGCAAAATATTTAAATTCAACAAAAAGACATCAAGTCGAATCGAGTACGATCTTGTACAAAAATATTGTACCACTATCAAAATATAATAATAATTTATATATATATATATATATATATATATATATATATATATATATATATATATGCAAGACTCTGTACGTGTTTGGAATCCATTAGTTTTAGCTCAATTTTTAGGTGAACTTTTGTAGAAATTTTTCAAAACTTTGCTATTTTACTGGAGAAAATTACTTATCTAACAAAATCCATTCATTGAGAAAAAACCTATTAAATATATTGATTGGGTTGTAACGACATGCACAGTCGACTGCAACACTCAGAATCCAGTTGATTTAGAAGTTCTGTACTTCTTCTTTTTTGTAACTTAGGATACACATGATCAATTACCAAGGGAAATTTCTGAATCAAAGAATTAAAAGTGTTTTTTTCTTTTTGATTCTTTTGATATTCTCCAAGGTTTTCGGTATGGTTTGGTTCTAAGTATGTAGGGATTGCCTATACACTACAATAGGGTCAATAAAACATCAAATTAGCGAGTCTACTTAATAAAAAATCTACAGACTCAGACAGCCTAAGCCGGTGGGTCTAGAAGCATTAAATTCGCACAAGAGTTCCTTATATAACGTAGGTGGACACTAAAACAAGACTTTAGAAAATTCATCCCATAAGAGGTTGGTTGAATAGGGGATGGAAGTTTGCATGGAAGCTCGTCATTTTTGAAGTTAGAAAATTGGAAATTGTTGTTCAGGCTTCTGTTTATAAATAAAAGTTAATTGTATCAGCGTTTTTGGAAATTTAAGTTTGTATGGGAAATACTAGAAGTTAGAAACGTGGAAGTTGGCATTTAAACTATTTACATTTAAGAAAAGTGGAGCGGTTTCTGAGATGTTGCCGATGGGAAATTCCATTAGACACACAGCTAATCATGTTAGAAATTGAAACGTGAGTTGGGTCACTCAAATATTGACTCCAGTAAGAGTTGTTCAATACATTTCCTATTCCTGTGTACTTGTTCAACTTCTGATTCCAGTTCTCAGACATATCAACATGAATATTTAATGTTAAGTAATGTAAAATGTCCGTTTTTTTTTTGCTGCTATAGTAGTGAGTTTCAATGTTTGTTTTTTGCTTACATAAAATATGATTGTATAAAATAAATCATTAATTCTAAAACTTGAAACTGGTTCTGACGTAGTGTAGTACATTCTACTACAGATCACATCACATCACAACTAAACTATCTGGTGATGCCTGATGAATCATCTTCAAGTTCTTTCACTTCACTGCTCCAGCTAGTATTGAATCGAATAGAACGGACTGTACTAGATGGACGGACACTATACATAGTAATTCACCAGGAATCAAACATCAAATGTTCTTGTATAGTTTGTTTCATCTGTTTATTGTTTCTGTTTGTTTTTGTTTTTGTCTCGATAACCTTTGATGTTGTATGACTTCCGTTAATGTTCGTTACCTATCTATCCATTAATGTTTTCTAAGTTATTTGTGCAAATTTTAATGTAGTATCGTCATTACAGACAGGTTTCTAAAAATATGTGCACCGATTGGTAATTTGGTTCGTATAGCGACCTTTAATGCATGTCAACTGTATATATACAGACCGTTTTCAAAAGCATTTCTAATAGAGAATCATAAATAAATAAAATAAATAAAATATTTACTATAAAACCATACATACACATACTTACAAACATCTGGCTGCTTGTGGTATGATGTTTGATTGATGTCATTTAAGAGTGGGGATTTAGTGATGCCACCTAATTTATAATATTATTATTCATTACGTATGCACACACACTACAGACTACAGAGTACCCCCACTATTTGTATTTCTTTATGAAGCATTGTGTAGTTATTATAGTAAATAATATTTAACATTGATTTTCTATCAGCATTGCTTTCCAAAACAGACGGTATATTTTTTGGCAAGAATGCCCACTTAAAATGAGAGTGATTGTAACTGAGAGAAATGACTTACCACAATTGGACCATCAATGCCAGCACTGTTAACAGTCGCTCCAAACCATTGTCTTGATTTAATATCAATTTGTAAATCTTGTGTATTGTTATTATGTCCTGGAACAAAACAAAACAAATGAATCAATTAGATAGATAGATAAACAGATAGATAGATAGATATTGGTGTCAATAGGTCAGTGGTGTGATATGATGGCCTGATACTGATGATACTGATGGTATATGATGATATTGTTGTTCATACATTATTTTATTCCCAATGATTTTATGATTGTATGATGATCCCTTCAACGTTCGCTACCTCAGTTAAACACATGATGACAGGCATGTCAACAAAGGGTTGGGCAGGAAATGTTGTTCAATTTACTTGACTCACTGACTACACTACCTCTCGCCATATGAATGAATGTCTTCTTACAGAAATCGATACCCTAAATAGGTTAAATATATTTATATAATTATATATATATTTATTTATTCTTAAAACAATGTGTGTCCAAAATTGGTTCGACTACAAATTTTTGATAACATTCAAAACAGCATATCAAATACTTCAAAATACGAAGGCAAGCAAAAAACATCTACCATCGGGATTGGCACAAATTGCTAACAAAAAAGCTAGATAGATAGATTGTAGAGGCTGCCTTGGACGGCCTACACTTTGACCATAAGGTCCATTGTGATGCCTAAGGACACGAGGATATGAGTGTAGTGGAAGGAACTTTTGTTACTAGAAACTGGTAGGATATGTAGTAGGAAACTGTCGGCGTATAGACAAGAACGCGAGTAATCAGCTATACTTGTGAAAGTTTTCTACAGTTTCGTTTTCACAAACTCTAGATGAATTTTGGCATAGTTCCTATCAAAGTCGGCTGTAGTCGCACAACTTACCAAATTCCTAGTCTGCATACAAATTGATTGTCTTTTAAGGATCGTCAAAAAAGACCTTGAAAGCCTACTTGTCAGGCTTCGACCTCCTACTACTTAGATGAGTTCACACAATAGGGAATATGCTCATTTTTAAAAAATATTTTTATACGATAGATTATATCGTTATATAACTGTAAAAATATCCAGCGCCGAAAAACTAAAATTTAGTAACAAAAAAATGTTAAAATTAACTAACAGCTACGGCCACTTTAAACACCCTCCATTTTGGCGCGCTTGTTGTGACGTCATAGTCTACAATAAGAATCAACTAGTGAACATGTGTTATAATATTGTCCTCTGTCATTCATCAATATTTGATAATTAACTGTTATTATATCTTGGAACAAAAAAAAACTACTTATAAGTACTGTATTGTGCCATGTCGTAATAATACAATAAGGAATTCACCCGATACAGTGTTTTTTCTTGTCCCGAAAGGTGTGTGTCATCATAAACACATCAATTTTCGGTAAATTATCTGATTGCGCCTTCACATAATCACTATCACTCATTTTCCACACAGTCCTTGTTCTTTCTCACGATACAAATGTGATATAATTTCTAAATATGATAAAAAATCACAATTAAATCTTCACTCAATTGTAACCATCAAACAACTACGCGCTTGTTGATACTGTCATTATAGACTTTGACGTCACATTCGATCGAACCAATAGCGTTGCGTTTCAAGTATTTTGAATATCCATCTATTTTTGACACCTTTTAATAATTATTTTCTTAACGAAAAAGAAATAATATTAAAAAATATTTATATAGACATAATTCTAAAGCAATAATGTTCAAAAAAAAATATTTAACCCTTTTTTGAATCAGACGCATACTCCCTATTACATATCTAGAGCACGGTAGTACGAAAGGCCGAGTTTAAGAGGTTTTTTACCTCCTAAATAGTAATGACTAAAACTAAGTAGCTAGCTAGTGTTCTTTTTAGAGACCACTTTGTTGCTATATACTAAGAACTGAGGTATGAATTTTAATGTTTATATTAGTTAGATATGATTAAAATAAAAATGATGGTGATTAGATAGAACATTGTTTACTTTAGTTTTACTATACTAGAGGTAACAAACCTAAATTTGATAAGTTATTATTATTTATTTATTTATTAGAACTCTAAACAATAACTTTGTGTGTCTATTCTAGTATTAAATGTAACAGAATCATTTTATTAATGATGGTGTGGTGGGTTTGTATGCAAAGTAGGTGTGACGGACTGACACACACAAACTATAAATTATGTATATAAATTATATTTTCTTCATTATTATTAATATTTTGTTGTTTATTCAAATTCTTTTAACCAAAAAAATGATTACTGAAAGTCAAAACAACAAAGAACAAATTGTAGGTAGATTCCAGCAAACACATCATTTGTAATACGTAGCAAACATTGACCTCCATCTATGTATGGCAGGAGTAGATAGATAGAATATCTTGGGGTATATAGATGAATTGCACTTCGACCTAATGGTCCATTGTACTACCCCCTTTTACTTCAGTCTGACGAGATTCGCTTCTCCCATATTTTTACAATAGTCAAGAGCTTGCTTATCAGGTTTTCCTGAAGGTGTATATATTCGGGGTGAGATGCACCGAATATCTTGTGTCTGCTGTCACCGAGAGATTTGCAGTAAAAGATTACGTGACTGGATGTTTCGTTCTCCTCCCCGCACATTCTGCACAGATGGATTCGTTATGGAGTCAGGGTGATGTCCGGTAAGGAATCCGGTAACCTTCCACAGTCGTATCCTGTTCAAGTTCAATACATCGAGGGATAGCCTCTTGGGTGCATTCCGAAACAGTATTTTCCCGAGCTTTTGCTGCGGTATATTTTCCCAGTGATCACGGTGTTCCCCAGCATTCATCCAGTCGTTGATCAAGTGTTTACATGCTTTGGAATTCCTAAAATAGACTATGGGCCTATAAAGAGTATTCCAACTTCCTTCTTTGCTAAGTTCTGCTTTTTCGTTTCCTTCGAAACCACTGTGACCTGGTATCCAGATTAATTTAACATCGTTCCATTTTGCCAGCTTGACTATCCCTGAGGTGACCTCAGTTCCAGACAAGGCTTTTAGAACATCTTGACTGTTCGAGAGAATACATACGTTCTGGTTTATGCAGCCCCTACGCAGGTTTTCACGGATGCAAACCAGTATAGCGTAGACTTCTGCCTGAAAGACTGTGGCATATTTCCCCAGAGTGCGGCTTATGTTTGCTTTGGGCCTTTCACCGTAGAATCCCGCCGCAATCCTTTCTTCTATTTTGGATCCGTCTGTATACCTAACGATTCCTTTCTTGAGATAGGGTAGTTCTCCTTCCGTCCACATTTCTATCACTACTATAGTGAAAGGTTTTGAGAAGGAGTATATTTTGGGAAGTAACCTAATATTTATTATTTGGGAAATAATCTCTAAAAAAAAAGGTCTGTACCAGACAGATAGACACCAAGATGATTGCATAAGTGTTCTGTTTTGCCAATTTAGGCACAGAAAACTCAAAATTGAGAAGAAAAAAATCGATGTCAGATAATCGATGTATAATAATCATTATTCATCAGTCTTGAATATCAATCAAGAAAATTGTCACCCAGAGAAAAGTATGGGAGATTATATATTTAGTTCTAAGTGCTCTTGGCACTAGGTTGCTGGTTCTAGCTCATTCCATTTTGGGACACCACATATAATATATAGAGGTCAGTATACATAGGTAATGGAACCACCTATTATCATGCTTATTTCTTGTGATATAAATGGGTGCTGCTGTCTTATCAATTCACAAAAATTAATCTTCATTTTTTTATAATTAGTTAAGTGTGTGCACCTGTAGGGTAGGGTTCTGTAGTCAGTTCTCTAGACGCAGTCAGTGGACTGCTCCTCGTAAACAAGTACAGTCGACTTAGCTGTCATTATTTTATATACAAATTTCGATTATGCACTTAAAACCTAAATATTAGTTGCCGTTGCTAAATTCCGTTAGTTTGTTAGACAGCACATTTTGAATAATAAATAATGACTATCGATCGATTTTTAAGAGGATATTATTTGCATCCTTCTGAGAAAAAACTCCTTCTGAGAAAAATTGGAACACAATTAAATTTTAGTTTCTCTCCGATTGATTGGTTTGAAGAACCGTATTAATTATTTGTTCCCACTTTTTAAGATGATTTATTTGTAAAATAAAAGTAAGATATATGCCCACAATTAAGCCTTATATCGAGAACTATCAAAAGTAGAGCCCCTTAATTGAAATAACACCATAGTTTTCAGTTGATGCGATAAAAATCGACCATAACAACACTTTAACGTATAATTATACTGTGGCGTAGTGTATGGGTAGCCCCTATATGTTATAAAGACAATATCTAAAACCTGATACCTAAAAACCTGAAAATCTATAAATGTGTTTTGTGGTAGTTAATTCATCACCTAAAAAGACGTACGTAAAGTATTTGGACCTCTAAGTCACAGTGGAAACCCGATACTGTGTGTTTAGGTTGTTATTGAAATCACTAATGTCTACATTCACTTAAAATTTCATGGACTTTTAAAGGAAAAAAAAATCATTGCTGTCGGCATTGAGAGTTTTGTCAGAAGAAATATTTTCTACAAAGTTGAACGAGAGTGTAAAGTAAATGTTTATTATATTAAAAAATTATTATTTTAATAAATAATAAATACATGTAAAAGATATAATTGATCTTTATTAATTAAAATTGAAGTTTTTTAAATTTCATTTATGAATTGTTATTCTTTTTTATGTGTAAATTACCAAGGTTGTTAACATTCACAGCAACAGAGATAATAGAGGGAAGTTATAGTTGAAATTCAACAGATAAAAATGAAGAACAAGATTATAATAATAATTTAATGATGAAGCAACACCGCTATAAGAGCAAATTTATATTTAAAAGTTGGAAAAACCGTTAATTTTATACAACTTTGAGAGTGCATGAAGTTTTTAACTGAAATCATCCCACGGAGGATAGTACTCTTTTTACCCAGTTTTTATACCCTTTGAATGTTTAACCAAGAACGTTTTTTTTATATTTAATTGTGCTTCTCGCCCTCCAAAAAACGGGTTCTAGGTCGTTTAGTGGGGCACTACTACCCATTCTGGCAAACTCATCAGGCATCTCATCAATTATTGGATGTGCAGGCATGCAACCAATAGTGACATTGCTATGTCCACCTAGATTTTTCAGTGAATCTATATACTCCAGGAAAATTTTGGAGTTTATTTCGGGTGAACCTTACGCTTTAAGCGCGGCCTGACTATCGGATAAAATATACTTTATTCTATCTTTGCAGTTTTTCTGAAGGTTCTCCCTTGCAAATCGATTTATGGCATACACTTCAGCCTGAGGAATATCGAGGCGTATTTACCAAAACTGATCAGATTTTCTATGGATTCTAGGCTTTCTCAAATCATTTTAGAAAACTAGTCAAGGATGCAACAACGTTTTACTGCAAGTCACGATTGAACTATGAACTTTGAAAATAAATGTTTAAATGTTAATCTTTAATCTAAATTAACAAAACAATAAAAAAATACCTTCATGTAATTATAATGAATATTGTGTTATGTAAGATTTAATATCACAATGTCAATGTCAATGTCAATGTCAGTGTCACGTAATTAAGGTAGAAATGATAAAAATAATATTTATTAGAATCGTGGTGTATCGTCGTATCGCATGCCACGGTATGAGTGAGTACACCATGCCATACCATACCATATAATATCGTTCATTATTACCTACAGTTTTATTTCATAAACATATCGAATTTCACAGCTCATTAATTTTACTTTTGTTGACAGTTTGTTCATTAATTAATTAAAACATTGTGTGAATGTATTTGACATATTATATGATAGTTTTATACACATTGTAAAGAAAACCATTACATATAGGACTTTAGATTTAGTAGAGTTAGTTGCTTTCGAAATGGCATCGATAGCGATGTAGAACAATGCTTTTATGTAGTCTACACTAGATAGATAGATAGATTGTAGAGGCTGCCTTGGACGGGCCACCCTACGACCATAAGGTCTTAGGTATTGTGATGCCTAAGGATGTGAGGTTGTGAGTGGAGTGGAAGGAATTTGTGAGTAGACTAGGAATTGGTAGGATATGCGGTTGCAGCCGACTATGATATGCGGGTATTCATCTGGAGTTCGAGAAGGAAGCTACAGAAAACCTTCTCAAGCATATCGGGATTCGAATCCATAACCTCCCAGTTTCCAATTAAGCATACTGCGTAGACATAACGCTTTAAACCGCTCGGCCACTTGGACTGGTGTAGTCTACACTAACTTATTATTAACAAGCTTCTATTAGCTTGACTTGTATGTATCTATCTATTTATGTATGTATGAATGTAATGGAATTTTTTAATTGGGTTTTCACCAACAAGCCGGACGCCTGAATAATCTGAAATTTTGCAGATGTATTAAGAGCCGGTGGCAATATTTAAAAAAATACAAAAATTTAAGTTTATTAATAGCCAAAATACAAATTTACATGTCCCGTAACTTAGATATAATGATTTATAGTGTGCTAGTATAGTTTATAGTTTCTATAAAAATGTCATCAACAAAATTTTAATAAAAAAATGACATTTCCTACTGTTAAACTTTAGAAAAAAATAATTATTTGACATAGAATTCCTCATCTATATTCAATATATACTTTCTTTGAAAAAGAATTGGATTCATTCCATTACTTGTGGGAATAATAATGCAGAATGCCACTACAACACAAAAAATAATTTTGTTTTAAAACTCGAAAACAAAAAATTAAATTTCGAGTTTAAAAAAACTAAAAAAAACATGCTTTTATTGGAATTTCAACTAAAATATGCAAAGTAATTTAAAATAGAATAAAGATATTAACCACACAATTAACTTTAATGCAAAAAAAAGCATGGGCTGCTCTCTACTTACGTTTTCATAATGACTCTACTTTTACAAGTGTAAGTAGAGAGCACCCCATGCCTTTGTGCATTTAAGTTAATTTGGTTGTCAATCTCTTTATGCTATTCTCTATTTTAAATCATTTTTTAGTTCAAATTGCAATAAAAGCATGTTTTTTTAATTTTGTAAAGTTTAACTTTATGCGAAATTCCATCGTGTGTGCGTCTATACACGTTCTCTTGTATTTGAAAGAAAGTTTGCCAAGTTTGTTAATGGGCAAAATCGGTCAAGGAATTAGGAACGACTTAGAGGCTTTTAATATTAAAAAAATGAACAAATTTATGATTAATAAAGATGTAGAAAATAAATTTTACTTAAATGTATTATCTCAGCATATTTACTGTAACTTTAATATTAACCGAAATAATTAAAATTTTTAATATTCGAAAACTGAATTATTATTCGAAAACTGAATTATTATAATTCCTTCTTCTTCTAGTTGTATAATGTTCTTAATACTTATAATGTTCTTGTTCTTAATACTTAAGTTACATATTTCTATTTGCAACCTTGTTTACATAATTGATAAAATCCAGTATCTTTTGTCTTTCTTTGGAAAATATTTTTAAATTATCCTATTTTATGTATATTTGAATAATGTATTTATTTTTACCTCTTAGAAATTTTAAAAATTTGCACGAATGGAGGCCGCTTCCATTTCCAAATCTACGGACTCTACTGTAATATTTATTTAAGATTTAAAATAAGATCATAGTGAATGACTGACTAATATAATTATACCAGAATGTAATAGACTGTGTACAAAACTTTTGTATATATTGATACGTACCCCCCCCCCCCACCACCTTCCTACTACAAATATTCGTCAATGTTAATAATTACTATATCAAATGATTCCGTTTACAATGTGTAAAATGTAATAATATACATTTTAACAAGAAATTGTCATTTACAGATCAATATGAATCAATATTGCTTCTAATTGATCTAATTGAACCAGTTTGATGATATTAGTTCCATCTTCGTCAAACTCGATAAACTATTATTCGAAAGATCATCTTGTTTAGAACAACGTTAAGAAAAAAGGTTATATTTGTATATTTAGAACAAATACCGTTTATTTGAAACTTTTTATTATAAAACCAAATGTATTGAACACTTGCATTAAAGTATTTAAGAATTGGACACTACTTTTGATGTCGATTGTAAGCTACAAGTGTGTATTTGTATGTGTGTGTATGTATGATATCAGAGAAATAATAAAACGATAAACATTTTGATGGCGGATTAGATAACAGAAGACCAGAACTGAGAAAACAGATAGTAAATAAAATAAAATGTGACATTTTGGTATTTCAAGCATTCATTTAAATGAAATACGATTAGGTTTGGGATCGCGTATGATAGAGCAGACGGTAAGGCAGGATTTTATAGCCGCATAAAAATTGTACAGTCATCAACGTGTATAGAAAGTTGTACGAAGGCATCGAATCATGTCGTAATTAGATTTGAAATTATACAATTTTTTCTTTTTACATTGTTTTTGTAAACTGAGCACCTTATATCCGAAAATCAGTCTTTCAACGGTAAATTTTAAGTTTTACACATCCAATCCCATGGACGAAAGTGTCACCAAATTAGCAACGAATAACATATCCTGAGACAATATAAGAGTAAAAGACGAATGAAAGCAATTTGAACAAGAGTAATTTCAATAAAATTTATTATATTTTAATTTAATTTTTAATTTATTTTATTTTTGTTTATTGATCTCGATTTTCTATCTATTTCTAATTGTCAAAGAGTAAATTACGACTAGCTATTTTATACTGTTGATGACTACTTTGTAGTCAAAATACGTATTTATAATACAAAAACTGATGAACTAGGTGATGAACTAGGTATTAGGGCGAATTTGAAATTTTATTTCAAAAACCTAGAGTTCTCATGAATTATCATTTGATAATCTAAAATTTGTATAATGTTTTGATGTAAAAATTTATTTGTATAACTTTTATTTTGTTTTTATTATTATCTATTTATAGTATTGCATAATTACGGTGATAGTTTCGAACAGTTGTATTTCAATTTCAGCTAACTCTTTTAAAATTTTTATATTTTAGAAAGTACCTAAATAAATGTTAACCTTTTTTTGTTAAAATTTGTACATTTTGTCATTATTATATATTTTCTGCAACAAACTAACAATGATTGCGAAACTAAAGTCAATATAAAATAAGTGAAAATAACAACTAACTGAGCTAATTGCTTAAATACCCGGTACATATTGAATTTATGAAAAAACGTATAAAAGTTTTTGATTTATAAAAAAAACGACATTTTTTGTCTTTAAATTTGTGTTCTATCTCTTACAGTTGTTGACAGTTATAAGCAATTAAATATTTCGATTAAAAATTGCATTCTTCTCCTTGTACAAAAGTGAGTTCATGTTAACACGTCGACCACTCAAATGAAAAGTTCCGCTCAGCAATTTTTTTGCAGGGTGATTTTCGCAAAGCGGCTACACTATCAGTGTGATGAAGTCAATTTAATTATTAAAAATAGGTAGTTTGTAACAATGTGTAAATAAACATAAATATTATAGTTAGCCTCGAGCACATCGACCGTTCCATGCACATTTACGTTAAGTTTACGTTACGTAAAGTTACGTTGGTAGCTATACAAATATGTACTTTAGCTATCTCTGTGCTGTTGATATTATTTGTACAAGCAACAAGACCTTTTGTCATTACAATTACATGCCTATTGTGTGTGATGTGTGTGTTGTGGTGTGTGGTGTTGTCTATAAGCCCTAAGCACTGAAGAAGTGTGTTTGTTTTATAACACCTGATGGAAAAAAGAACTTATTTATCATCTTTAAATCATCTGCACTGCACTTCACACAGATAGCTGATAGTCCACACTTAAACAAACATTCACTTCATAAATGTGCCATCTGTTCCATCGATTATACAACTTATTATTTGTTTACTTTGTTTTTATCAAGAGATATTAAGGTATTTCGAGCACGGTACATGTTCAGGATAGACGATGATGATAGTTCCAAACAAAACCATAAAATCAATATATAAAGACTTCCCTATCCCCTTATGGGATGTTGGAGACCACTCTTCTCCAGGCGGTTTTGTTTTCTGCGATTTTGGTGATTTCTCTCAGATCCATTCCAGTCCAGGTTTTTAAATAGAGATCGTTTATTCAAATTTTACAAAATTGGAACAACATGCCCTTGAATGAATATTAATCAGTTTAGTTAGTCCTTGTATACTCACAACGGAACATTCTAGATAATACAGTTTTTTTAGATCTTTTAATAGTATATAAAAGCTTGTTTACTTCTCATAAACTACGCAGTGGACATTTATGTGATCATTTAGGGATTTTTTTCCGGAAGGCTTATATGTATAATACATTCGGATTAAATTTAAAGATACGGTTTAAGGCGCTTACATCGATTTATGACTTATACATGACTAACACCTTAAATGGATCTACCACATAAGTGTACGTTTTAGTAGAAGTAGTAGTAATACCAGACGGTAGAGCTTTCTAGACCTTTTTAACCTACCTCTAAAACACAAGGAATTTGTATGTAATCGGCTTTGGTAGGAAATATCAGCGATAGCTTAGATCTGTCTTCTAAGGATGGGCTGCCCACAGGAATCGTTTTTATCTTTCACAATTGACTCAAAAATAATGTAAGTTATTTGTTTATCCATTTAAATCTATTAGTTAGTGTATTGCAAGGACTGATCATATGAATCCAGTGACAACGCTTAATCATGTTTTGTAAGGGCTGATCATATGAAGCCAGAGACAATGTTAATCATGTTTTCTAACGACTGGTCATTGCAATCAGTGACAACGCTTAAGCCTGTTGTAAAAGGACTGATCATATGAACTCAGTGACAACGCTTAACCATGGTTTGCAACGGAAGATCTAGTGACAATCCTGAATTATGATTTGTAATAATAATAATAACTAGAAAGAGGGGTAGACCAAGTAGGGGTAGACAGCTAGGCTAAGGGGTCCTACGTTCCCTTCTTGAGAACAACCGAAGGCGAGACGTCTCCGGGTAAGAGGATTCTATTGAGGCCAGACGCCACATAGAAGGCCCACATCTTCTCTGCCGGAATTGCTCCCAGGAATGATGGATCCAAGGTTTCGGACCCAAAATTCCATACTTGACACCCTGTAGGTTTCTGCAGGTGTATATAACATGTATGGAAGTTTCATCGTTCTCCATACAGACCCTACAAGTGGGATTATCAGATCACCCCAAGTTATGAAGGTGGTAATTCAATCAACAGTGCCCTTTCAAGAGCCCAACCACCCTTCTCAACTGCATTCTATTGAGCCTCAACCGAGCACAGTCGAATGGCCTAGCTGTGCTTATGCAAAACTTTGCCTGTCGCATTATGATTTGTAAGGTAAACACCAAAGCGTCCGATCTAGTACTATCAATTATTTTATGAATATCAAAGCTTATAATTAATGAAAGTTATCTCAGTTAATAAAATAAACTTCAGTACAATTCAGTTTCACAAACGTTTTAAATAACAGAAGTGATTAAACAGCATAGTCAAATGTGTGACAAAGCTTTATGAAAGCGAACATAAGTTAAAATATCATGAACATTAGTAATAATTGATTTTTTTTTAAAAGTATCAATTTGAACAGCTACAACCGGAGATTGGTGTTTAGTTTTATACATAATTAGTGAATTAATTAGCTGAAAATTTCACACACATAAAATATAAAAAATCAATTGAATTGAATTGAATTAAAGTTGGCTCACGATTTGATTTGATTTCAATAAATAAATTGAATGTTACGTTAAATACAACATGTAGGTACTACAATTATTCAAAACATGTATTCAATATTTATTTCCTGAATTTATTATAGGTAACATCTCATAGGTTGGCCATACACACAACAACAACAACAACAACAACAACAGTATACCAACATGTCATTATGGCTGTGTACTGCAAATGGTATTTATTGTTGGCTTTAATAGTTTGCTAATATGCCATGCTTTACAGAAAACTATAGTAGCTAACGTTAAAATTAGCGCCAGTCATAACAGCCAAAAAATACATTTTCTTAAAGTTGTCCTTTTAGAGAGTTTTCGCCAAAATACTCAGCGAGGTTTTGCCATTAAGATGGCAATCACCAGGCCAAATGGCCGAGCGGTCTAAGGCGTTATGTCTGCGCAATACTTGGAAACTGGGAGGTTATGGGTTCAAGTCCCGACATCGGCAGTGTGACCGGCTATGCCTGAGAAGGTTTTCTGCAGTTTCCTTCACGAACTCCAGATGAGTATCGGCATAGTTCCTATCATAGTCGGCTGCAGCCAAATTATCCTGCCAGTACCTAGTCTATACACAAAAATTCCTTCCACTCCATTCACATCCTCAGATCCTTAGGCATCATAATGGACCTTATGGTCGAATTGTGGTCTGTCTAGGGTAGCCTCTACACTCCATATATCTGTCTAGGATGGCAATCCAAAAATTAAACTTCACATTATCATTCCTCACGCATATTAATCCGTCTTTGAACCCAAAAGTAATAGTTTAATTTATATATCAATTGTTGATGTCACTTATATTAAATTAAATAAACATTAGTCACCTCCGTTAGTATAAACTAACCGTAAGGAAATTATTATCACTTAAACTAACCGTAAAGAAATTACACCAGCAATGGGTGAACAGATGTTAAGTTTACAAAAAAATACTTAAAATATGTCAATACTCAAATCAAATTGTACATCAAAATATTGAAAAGTAAGGGCACTCGACGTGGTTTAGTTGCGGAACTGCAGAGTTGTGGGTTCGATCCTCACCAAAATGTAAATAATTTTTTTATATCAAGTATTGATGTCAAAAAGTTATTGCTATCATTAACTGGCGATAATATGGATAGTCGTTTGAAATACAAGTCCAAGTGGCCGTGTGCTCAAAGGCG
The DNA here is from genome assembly GCA_963920215.1 of Nineta flava. Lineage (NCBI taxonomy): Eukaryota > Metazoa > Arthropoda > Insecta > Neuroptera > Chrysopidae > Nineta > Nineta flava. Next base: position 662,515 of record OY986041.1, read on the forward strand.
CGCTCTGTTTGGAATTGGGAGGTTGGCGGTTCGATTACCACGTGTGGCAGATTGTAAAATTAGTAAATAAAAATGGGTCGGTTAATTGACTAAACTCTTGGTGTACGAATGTAAACGGCTGGCTATGCTTGTGAAGGTTTTCTGCAGTTCCATTTACAAACTCCTGATGAATATCGGCATAGTTGCCATGTAAGTCGGTCAACTAAATTCCTAATCTGCATACATATTCCTTGTTCTTTAGGGGTCGGGTAACTACTTACCTACTTACCAGGTGAACCTTACCTTTCAAGCTAGTACTTAGCTTGAAAGGAAACTATGTGTTAACTTTTTGATTGATGATTAAAAACTGAAAATAATCAGGTACAACGTGAGATGAGATGAAACCCCGAAACGGCTGTGTGAAGTCCGTTGTATCTCTACTACAGAAGATAACATTGAAACCTTAAACGATTGAGCACAATTCCCCCTAATAATATTCTTACTTCAAACTAACTTCAAACTTATAAAAGACTCTTTTTTATAGGTTGAATTTCAAATAAAATTAATTTTGTATATATAATTACATATTTTGAACATGAACCAGTCAATTTGACTGGACGTTGATGAATCAGTAATGCTGTAAATCTTTTTATAAATACATGTATAGCGATGAATTCGTATTGTAAATGGTTTTCTTTAAATACATCAGTTTATACTTTTTAAAATAATAATAATAATCTTAAAGAATTGATCTTCTGTTGACTGTATTGGGTTCGGTGAGTTCTGTGAGTTCTGCGAGTATTAAGTGTTCTATGTTGTATTGAACTGTATATTTTCTCATACACTTTTAGAATACTTTTCACATAATAATTTAATATCAATTATGTTCCAAGTACTTTACATTATAATTGCATTTGTGTACTTTAATCTCCATACAGTCCATTTATGGACAAATTCATTTTGTATTCAATTTTATTTTTATTAGCATTAACATGGTTCAAACTATTTAAAACTATTGAGTGTTTGCTAAAAATATTATTACTTTAAATAATATAATAATAATATTTTTTTATTAGTTTAACGTCATATCATATCTCTTGATGGAGATGTGCCCATTCCAAATGATAGTGTCTTTTGAGAAGGAGGATTGTGAATTCCGGTATCCTGCTCTTCATGACAAAATCTGAAGAAATCATTCCTGTGAGTTTGCAGGGGTCAGTTAGCAGGCCAGTAAGTATCCTTAATTGGTTTCTTCCTAGTTGTAAACGCTCAGAGGTCTTTCTCCATGAGAAGCTTTTTATAAGAGCCATTGCATGATCTTAGCCATGAGTATTTAGCCAAGAACGATTAGACTCGTGTCCCGCCCATTCGTTTATTTTATAATTTATCAAGCTTTTCGCTGAGCTGTTTACTGGAGCTCTAGCACCCATTCTGGCTAATTCATCAGCCTTCTTGTTTCCATCGATTCCTGATGTCCAGGCACCCAGTCAATAGGTTTTTTAGTGAGTCGATATACTCCAGGACAATTTTGGAGTTTATTTCAGGTGAACTTAACGCTTTAATTGCGGCCTGACTATCGTAGAAAATATGTATATTATTCTACCTTTTTAGTTTCGATGAACGTTATCGATTGCACATATATTTATGGCATACACTTCAGCCTGAATTATCGAAGCATATTTACGAAGACTGACAAAGATTTTCGTACTTGGTAGATCGATTTGCTATCTTATCATTTTTTCGGTTACTCTGATATTTACAGAATCAATCAATTAGTTTTAGTCTATCAATCAATTTTAGTCTGTATATAGATGTCATCTGATGTTCACACCATATATGCTATGCCTTTCTTTTAAACATTAATAAAACGCTACTGGTTTTCATTGAATCAAGAATGAATTGAATGTTTGATGTGATTGCAGCAGGTTGTCTATTATTTAATGACTATGGCCAGCCGTAACAGCCAACAACCAGCGTTGGACGTAGGTGTATTTTGATCTGATTCACGATTACCTAACAAGGACATTTAATAAGGTATAACTATAAACCATTTGTGTTGGTTCGTCATAAAATTTATTATGAGTAAATCGGTATCACATCACTTTTAATATCTTATTAAAAGGTATGTTCACACTATAGTATATATCATTCAATATAGATATGACCCATTTTAAAAACCATATACAAATAATTGGATCGAAATAATCCATTGGCGGTTATGTCTTAAATGCGTTTCATGAACCGCATAAAAAATGATAATTAAATGATTTTTGCAAGCATTAAATGTTAATTACTTTGCATTTATTGTTAATTAGCATTTATTAATGGTAGTTACTTAACAAGTTCTTTTATACGTATAGATGAAGCTAAATAAGCTTCATCTATACGTATAAAAGAACTTGTCTTAATTGATTTATTAAAGGATTTTTCAAAAATCAATGCCCAAGAGTGTCAAATAGGCGATAAAACTTTATATTGAGGTCCTATTTTTATACCCAGTATTATGTAAATATACCAGGATATATTAAGTATATTTTCAAGTTTGAAACGGCTGAAAATATTGATCGAAAAAAAAAATGTTTGATATAGGTGTTCATAAAATAACCTAATTCGTCCATTTCCACATATCCGTCCGTCTTTCAACATGATAACTCAAAAACGAAAAGAGAAAACGAGCTAAAAATTTTTGTATGTATTCTACACCTAAAAAATAAGACCAGCCTCGTGAATGGGTAAAATCGGACCGTACCTCATTTCGCCAGGGGGGTAAATATCTATCTTTTAAACCATAAGAAATAGAATAAAAATTTAAAGACAAACAATGTTCCTTTTTCGTAAAATAAACAACTTTTGTTATTTATTTTTTTCATAAACTCAGTATATACCAGGTATTTAAGCAATTAACTCAATTATTTTCACTTGTTTGAATTTGAGTTTAGAAAATTGGTATTTAGGTTATTGATTCTGAATAATCCGAATGTAAATATTAGAATTTTAGAAAAAATTTATGTGCCAATCGATAGCAAAAATCTAGCTAAAGTGACTTGAGCTATTAATTTTTCAACGAATTTCATTTGAGTAATTGCATTTTTTTAAATAGCATTTCATTAGCATATTTCAGACACAAAGAATAAATGATTTAGCTACCCATTAGGCGTCATCAAGGTTACAGTAGCTGCTGGTAAGTCAATAAGTCAATCATCGATCATCGTATACTAAGAATATTTTTTGTCATCTATGATATTTAATGAAATTAAATCCTACCTACATAAATTAAATTAAATTCAATTCAATATTGAATGTAATTCAAACGACCTAATTATTTAATTCATTAAAAATAGTTATTTATCAGATATATAAAATAAAGGCTATGCTATAACACTAAATATAATTTTGTCGTTTGTTCTCTACGAACGATGTTCATCAGGCAACTCTTATCTCAAAACATACGAGACTCATAGACCAAATTAACTGGGAAAGGTTTCCACAAATTTTTAACAAAAAACTTAAAATTTTAATGGATTGCAAAAACTGTCAACGAGGAAACGAAAAACATGTGCAGTTCATCTCGAATTAAACATACATATTATATATACATTATACATACATATAACAATAATATATAGGTGCATACAAGTAAAACTTCTGTAGTGTTTAATTCGCTTGTGTCCGACTGCATTAAGACGGAGTATTTAAATAATATATACAATTGCCATATAATTAAATATTATAACCTATGTCAATCCTACAATTAAGGTAAATATAACGACACCTCATATATTAAAATCCATCAAGCCATTTAGGCTGCAGAGCGTGCTAAACTAATAGATATTCATACGCGTACTCACACTCGGAAAACATTACCCCCTTATTTTATGAAATCAAAAAGATGTGTTCAAAAAATATATTTACGTTTACAATACTGTTAAATTGCTTTGTCAGGTGTTTTAGTTATAGTGTTACAATACAGTATTACTATATTGGTTTTGAAAGTAAAGTGCCAAGAGCCAACGAGACGCTAGACTGGCCAAATGGCATGGCGCGGTGATCTCTTCACCGTAACTGTATGTAACCTAAGTCCAAAATTTCAGATAAAATCGATTAAATACGTAAATTTTCGGGCACGGAGTCACCTATCTGCATAAAATAGGGAGAAAAAGTGCAGATAAGCATTAATGAATATGTTTTATTAATGATTCTTTCTTAGATATTTGTCAGTATAACGCCACTGGTCGATGCCGTCATCGAACAAGAATATGCGAATACAACAGTAGGCGTTTATTACTTGATGCTTGATATAATATGCTGTATAGTCAAGGAGTCTATCAAGTTAGCAGAGGCATGTTCTCGAAAACAAGCAAAGGGTATGTAAGTGAGGTTTTATACGACGTGTTATACAAATCTAAAATTAAATATTAAATAGATGCTTGGTTATTGAGACTCTCTAGTAAGCTACAAGAACGGTTCCAAGCTAGAAAAGGATTAATCAGGGGCCGGAGTCTACTTGAAACACAGACGTTCGAGCCAGTTTTGCACTTGGTCGATACACTACTGTTTTTTTAAACGCAAGTTTATACCATACATTCGGTGGCAGATATGGTGGAAAAAGTGGGTTGCTCAGAATGGCGGGTTTATATCTGCTCGGACAGACAAACTGCGCTCAAAGCAATCTGCTCCGCTAAATTAACATCTCCTAAAGTTCTCAAATGCGCAGAATCACTGGAAAACCTGGCAAAGAGGTCACATTGATGTGAGTGCAAGGACACCGTGAAGTTGGGTCCTTCCATGCTGGGAACCGGAACCATATCTAGGAATACTTAGGATACAGCCTTCTTCCCTCAACGAATGGGTTGATAAGTGTATGAATAGAAAGTGAAAAGATACAGTAGGCTACAGATATGCCAAACAAATGATATATCAGTACAATGGTGCAAGGTCAATCTGGCTTATTGGCAAAAACCAGAAAGAGATAAACCTTTTAATTGGGGTGTTCACCGGTCACAGAAAGCTCAAAGGTATCTATCTCCCATGAAGTTGGAGGATAGAGCGATATATCCGGACTGTAACGGGGAGGATGATTGGTCCGTCCACCTTCTGGTAGAATGTCCTGTCTAGTCAGAATGAGGTACCTAACCGAAATGGGGGAACCTGAAGTAAAACAACTAAAGTGGAGCTCTGTCCTGTCATTCTCAAAGAATGGGTTGAACCTACGTTCGACAATGAACTCAGGGGCTGGACGAAACGATCCAGGTTTGGTAGAGGAGAAAAAAAGGTTGAGGCGACAGGTTCCTTGATTGATTGATTTTATATTGGGATATAAAACTATTGCACTTCGACTTTATGGTTCATTGTGCTTCTTCTTCCGTGCGATGAGATTCGCTTCCCCCATATGTTGACAATAGCCAGGAGCTTGCTTATCAGATCTTCCTGAAGGTTCATATATTCGGGGTGAGATGCACTGAATATTCTGTATCTGCTGTAACCTAGAGGTTCGCAATCAAAGATAATGTGGGTGGATGTTTCTTCGTCCTCGCCACACAATCTGCACACAAAGGACCCGGATAGGTTTCTTAGGAATGTATTTATTGTTTAAGGATGTATTCCTGGAAAATGTGGCTTTTATAAAATCAGAAACAACTGTTGTTCAATACATGTTCATCAACATCCGAATAACATGTTTCGAACAATCGTTTTCAAACACAAGCTTTCAAGGGCTGTAAAATCTATTTTTACCTAATTTTAGCTTCCTGAAGTAAACAAAATTTGGTATATCTATTTCAAAACTAGTAAAAATCAAAAAAAATTTACCGGTCAAAACATAAATTTTACTAATTTACTCTCAATATTTGCCATTTTAATCATCATGGTAACTTTATTTGACAATCATTATGATTTTTTCCTGTGGGAAAATTCGTTTAGTCTGCGAGGCTTTTACATGCCGAATGGTTTCTAATCTGGCTAACTTGCCCCTGCTATCTTGATAGACCATCCGCATACTAAGTGTATAAGTATTGTTAGTGAACACTTTGCTATAATAAATACCCAATCCGCTCCAAACGGACCCATGGTTACCAGTACAGTCAGTCAGTTGATTGCGTAGGATTACACACATGATTATATTGTTACATAATAATAATTATTGTACTTAAGTATGTTATTTATATTATTATCGAACAGACAGACAGACTTACTTACTTACTTACTGACTTAAGTCATATAAAACAGATTATTTTACTTTAAATGTGCTAAAATAATAAAAACACAATACGTTAAGTCTGCCATAGCCATAAAACTGTGGGTTTTTAAACTTCTTAAGCATAAAAATTGAATATGTAATTTTTTTTATACTAAGAATCGACTAAAAGCTATTTTAGTCCACAGTACAGCACGGGTTTTTTTAATGATTAGTAACAGGCTAAATTTTTGTCAGTAGCTTCCTTGCGACGAGATGCCCAAGTTTTCTCTCGCAAAATTTTTCGATGATACTGACTAACGAAGCGCGTAAGAGACTAACTTGTTGGTTTGGCGATAGCAAAAATTTGATCAGTAACAGTTAATTTGTTAGTTAAATTGAGACATAATCTAATAAAGACTTCAAAAAAACTCTAGTCCAATAAAATGGATGGTATGAGAGGCAAGTCCCTCACGTGGTATACATAGTTATTACTTTGCGCTACTTAAATAACTGTTACTTAGCGCGATTGAGTGTATTCACGATAAAAACAATATTAGTAGTCTTTTATGAACTAAAGGTTGAAGAAATGAGTAACTTCAGATGTATGAGTAGTGTAGTGTGTACGATATGTTGATATCATACTTCCTTGTGATTGGTATACTCTGATCATGTGACTGAAGTGGTTGACAAACAAAGAAATAGTAAACAAGACGAGAATTATAAGTTGTTAACAAACATGCAATTGATATATTCAAGTGAATTTAATCGTGTGCACAACAATGTAACATTAGTTATATCTAATATTTTTATTGCGATTGAAAACTTTTATCAAAACTTTAATGTGTAAAAATGAGCTTAGAAGTGACGTTATAAAACCCAACCTATAACTTTGCTCTTCTTTAAATGAAAATGTCAATGAGTGTAATTGGTTGACATTCTCCTGTTGATGGGACACTCAACGATTATCTTCCTGTATACACAAAATGATTCACCAAATTAAAAATAATGTGTTTTCAAAAATATGGGGCATTGTGAACGTTTTATTTTATTCTAATTTTATAATTTCTTTTTTTTTAAACGTCCACTGTGAGTCCACTATCTGTTGGCAGTCAAATCAATGTTGATGACAGATGCGCTCAAGTCATCAACTATTTTTAATTTGTTTAATTTTGAACTTGGCCACAAAAGTTGATGTCATTTTTTTTAGAAAATCCCACTACAAAATACTATAATGGATCGATTTCTATAAAACAAAAAACAAAAACAAAAAAATACAGACGAATTGAGAACCATCCTCCTTTTTGAAGTCGGGTTAGAAATAGGAAGATTGTGTGTACAAATATAAATCTGTGTGTTCACACAGATTTGTCTGAGTTATCTTGTAACTACCAACAAACTTATAAATTATTATAAGAATTCATATATTTTAGACTTTGAATTAATATTTATATTTTAATCTCGAAATTCAATAATAATTTATTAGTTTGTTGGTAGTTACAAAGTATCTCAGGGAAATATGTATTGTACCACACATCATTGAGTAGGGTTCAGATTAAATATACCAGGATATCTTGATACATTTCAACAGCCTCTTACCGTTTTCGAAAAAAAATGTACACCTCTAGTTTGCCGATAGTTGCAAAACTATAAAAACAGTTTGGCGTTCAGGTTTTCAAACGACTTTGACCATTTATGTACGTTCCACGATAGCGCCTAAACTACACATTCAATTTTGATCAATGGGGTCTCATTCCAAATGCTAATTATTTTAAGTTTTTCTTCGACTTGGTTATTTTTGATAATGAATATCAAAATTTAAAATTCCTGATTATTTTATATGTATTTGAAATTAATGCATAGATAAACAATAAATACGTATATGTGAATGTTGTGTGTTAAAAAGTTCCTTGTGATAAAGATAGCAATGTACACATTGATAGCAGACAATCTTTTTTATCCAACTACGGAAAGTTATGTATTTTACAGTCTATGGTTAGGTTTTCTGTTTATATGTTCATCTGTTTTCGTGTAGATCCTAAGCTACTCATCATATTTTGGCAAATTAGCTTCGTCTTAGCGAACTTAAATAATACATTAGGAAAAAAAAAACTTCACAAATATATCGAGTTTGGTACCAAATGAAAGGTTTTAAAAGACAGATTTTTAATATTATACTAGAAAGTCTTAAATAACTAAGACTCGACTACGAAAAAAGCACAAATATTTCCCGTAATCGAAGGCCCAACTGTGATGCACAAGGCAAAACTAAAACAATTTCTGGCAATCGACATATTTATCAGGATCTACAAAAATGTTTGGTGCTTTTTTCGTAGTCGGATTTTAGCTTTTTAAACTTATTTATTGTACATTAGATGTAAATAAACTCTATTTAACCCCTGAGCCCTTTTTTTCTGATAATATTTTAAAATTAGACTTTCATATATTTTTTTTACTATCGCGGTTCATGAAGTATACCTTCAAAAAGTGGGTGTGTGTAATCATGTACGCGCCGCGCCTTGAGAGGAATACTTCTTTGGTGTGCCTGAGGGTTTATAGTACAATCAAAATTATCGAAATAATAAAATCATTAAAAATAGTATTTGCACGCTGTGATTGCAGACATAAATATAAAAGTGACATTTCATTCATCGGCAACATTTCAATTTTGATAAATTTATTTGTTTTGTACATTTTAAAATGTCACATTTAAATGTTTATATACAAATTCTTGCACAAAGTTATGTTTAAATTTTGTGAACACTAACAATAAATTTTCTGAATCTATTTTACTACTAAATTATATTTGAATAATAAACTTTTGTAATCGAAATAGAAAATAATAATTTAACTTTTATTACATTCGGAATATTAGGTTTCCCATTTTAAAGGATTTAGGAATCTAAACGACGTAACTTCGTACTTCGTATTAACTTTGTTTTTTTTTTTTAAACCAATTCGATTAATTTGGGATTAATACTTACTTCAATACTTATGTACGCACGTAAGAAGTATTACTCCTTTTTAAATTATTTATTAAAATAATATTAAATAAAGTCAACACTACTATTAACAAAAGTTAAATAAAATGATATAGTAGTGAGAAAAAAATACACAATTCCATCTTTGAAATAGGCAATCACTATTACACAAAAATATGCACAATTCAATTTGTATAAAGGTTGAGGCAATCACTATTACACCTGAACATGTCCACCTAATAAAAATACTATTAATAGCAGTACAATAGTGTGTTACATCGATCGATGTACCACTTCCGTTGCGCGCTGAAAATATACTCTGATTGTATTCTCATAAGACGCTTAAAGATGTAATCTTTCAAAAATAATTTCAAGACTTTATTTATAGTTTTATGGCTCCGATTTATTCAGTAATAATTGATTTCTTTATTTTTAATTATGGTGTAACATGTTTCAATCTTATCAATCATTTTCAAACTGGACGATTAAACATCTAACTGGATTAAGTATTGGATACTTAAATTGCAGCACAATGGTAGATCACTAATTGGACGTAAAACCAATATTTAATTAGATTTTGCTTTGGTATATAGTTTTTGGAGTTACACTACATCAAACGTCCTGGTGACAACGCCTTTGCTAAATTTCGTACCTTATATAGCGGCCATCCTCGCCCACGGTTAGGCGATACGCACTACATTCATTGAGCGCGGGGTAGAGGATATCTTGGTCAGATGAATCTGCAACATGCTCGAAGTGAGGTGCATTACCACAACTTTAGGGAGACAATCAATTAGAAGCTTTGTGGGTAGAGGTTGTCCGCAGGGTATTCACTCGTCGTGGATAGTTAACTAACCGGTCTCAAGGAATCAGGGATATATGCTCAAGGCTACGCTGATGACATATGCATCCTTGTCAAAGGCAGAGGCGAGGGCACTATCTATGATCTGATGTAACTCTCGTACGCGGAGCGGTGGTGCATTGACAAAGAACTCTCTATCAAACCGGAAAAAACGGGCTGTGTATGGTTTACAAGGAGACGAAGAGTTGCTCAACGAATGATCAGCATAACTGGTATTCAAATTACACAAACCAGAACGGTTAAGCATCTGGAAGTCATCCTGGATGCAAAACTGAACTGGGGAGATCATTTTTCTTGGAGACTAACCAAGGCAAATAGTGTCTTCTGGATGTGCAGGAGAGTATTCGGGCAGTCTTGAGGACTCCTATTGCTGCGATGCGCGCGCAGTAGGAATTGTGTTGTTCTCAAGGAGGGCACAGAGGACCCCTTGGTCTAAGTGCTAGGGACTCATTTGCGGTACCCCTCTTTCTAATTATTATTAGCGCCCATCCTATTATCGTATACAACGAATATATAAAATAATAAACTCTTGAGTAACGTTGTGTCATTATCAACGTACACTACCGTTCATAAAAATAGAACCAGTCGAAACATTCTGAATATGTCATATTATACATATATATTTATTAAGTACATACTCTTACCAATGTGACTGTACTGGTTCAATTTTGATGAACAGCAGTGTACTATCTACATTGTATTCTATTTGGTTTCTAAATGATTTTGAAGACATATATTTTATTTTGTATGAAACAAACAAACAAGTCATGATATTATCAAAAACATGTACCAACCAAACCAGCTAAACATTATAAATTCTAATTTTATTTGTACTCTATGGCTCCCACAAAAGTTGATGTTATTTTTAAAAACTTGTATAATTGATCTGTGTCTTATTACAGTCGGTTTACGAAAAAATGCTTCGGATCAAATTTGTTCATTCGAAATATAGTAATAACTTTTATTCGAAATATTTTTTTCGAAAAGCGAATTAATAAGGCACATAACAACTATAGAAAATTTTATAAAGTGACATTAACTTTAGCAGCCAATTGTAATTCTACTTATACAACTTACACATAAATTATTTTTATAAAAAATATTACAATTCTATTAATCTTATTCTCACCGAAAAGAAACTCTACAGTCGTTCCCAAGAAAACTTATTCGTCACGTGGCAATTACGGAGACTAAGCGAATTTTAATAGAAGCACTGTCAATATTCAATAATATCACAAGAATTAGAACATTCAAGTCGGAATACCATTCATTGGCTCAGAGCCTATTTTAGGAATGCCAAGGATTGCAAGTGATCAACGAGTAGTCAAATGATAAACACAGTGGTCACTGGGAAAAACTATCGCGGTAGGAGCTCGGGAAGGAACTGCTTCAAAGTGCAACCAAGAGGTTATCTCTAGATGCACTGAAGCTGAACAACTGCGGAGGATTGCCGGATTCATTACCGGGAATTATCCCCAGCAGAAGCATTTGCACATAATAGGACTCCATAACGGGTCCATTATGTACAGATTGTGTGGCGAGGAGGAAGAAGCATCCAGTCACATTATCTTTGACTGTCAACCTCTAGGTTACAGCAAATACAGGATATTCGGTGTATCTCACTCCGAATATACGAACCTTCGGGAAGACCTGATAAGCAAGCTCCTGGCTATTATCAACATTTGAGAGAATCGAATCTCGTCGGACGGAAGTAAAAGGGGGAGCAAACCATAAGATCGAAGTGCAATACTTTTTAGACCCCAAGATGTATCTATCTATTTATCTATCTATTAGAACATTAAAATCCTGAAAATGAGGGTTATAAAAGAATTGATGAGTTGATAAATTATAGTACAATTTATTAGCTTAAGCTCTGATGATATATTTTTCCATTTTTCTAATATTAAGAGAGACATTTCAAATTTACCGCACTGCAACCCCCCCCCCCCTTCTTTCCATTTACCGATTTAGTCCACTAAAGAATATGGTTTTTCAAATGCAGAAAACACGTCAAATCCAAATTTCATCTAATCAGAATGTATCTGAATATTTCTTCAAGGATATATTATTATTTGTGTATACTTAAGCGTCATAAAGGTTACGTAAGACATAGTATGATAGACCAAGCGTGTACTATATAGATAAACATGTCATTGAATGTTTTAATTAAATATAGATATACAAAAATTAACACCTCAACCAAATATCGAGCCTCGGATCCCTGGATTTCTAATCCAGTGTGCTTACCATTACACCACGGATGACTCTGACGTATGAATCAATCTTTTCATATCATTAACAGAGTATTACTTTGTTGTCAATATCAACATATTATTCATATATTATTATTTAAGCGTCAAAAACCTAATAAAATTATTGGATATTCGGACAAAACCGAAATAAATTTGTTTTGTTCGCGAAGAGACTTCTTATGGTGACCTAGTCTTTGACCTTGAGCTTGGTCTTCAAAAAGAAATGAAGGTCAACTTGTGTTTTTCAAATGGGAATCATTTTTGTTGTTGAGAGAATCGGATAGCAGATCGGGTTAATATAGTAAACCATTTTACAGCGATTTTAAAAATTTGATTTTCAACAAAAAATAAGGGCCTTAAGGGTCTTATGAAAAAATAAAATGTTTTATATAAAACTTACAAAATAAAACGAACATATTTTGTTAAACATTTTAATTCTGATAATTTTAATCTTAATTAAATTTAACAAAACTATTTTCCTTTGTTTCGCGGAAAGCCTTTAGTTTCAGTATCAGGGCCGACGCTGAATATTAGCCTTCAATGCTGCAATACACTTTGCAGCAGGAAAGTATTAAACTGTTGTATCTTAGAACTAAACTTTCATCTGTAGTTTATTATTTAATAGTTTCGTAACGATCAAACGTGGATTACAGTCGATTTTTGTCAAGTTTGGATTTACGGTTTCTTGGCAAATTTGTTAAAATGAAAAAGTTGTTGGCATTCCTGAGAAACAACTTTTTAAGTGCATGGATTCATCGAGAGTTTTCTCAATAATATTTAAGCAATAAATACTCTCAAACATTCAAAGAGTGGCCTGTCTTTTCTATTTCTTGTTGAGTTTGTGGCGGAGTCACAACTAAATTTCAATATAATTTAGTTTATTAGACATCTTTGCATTTTCAACTATATTCTTCCCAAGTTACCACTGTAATTGTTATTGTTTGTTACTTTGGTAACTAACAACAAATGCATTCTGACATTCATTCTACTAAATTGATTTTATTAAAGATAATTTATATCTTTAAATAAGGATATTTATCCGATGTGCTTTAATGAGCAACTCACAGTCACGTGTTTAAGACTTAAACAACCTTTGATTTTGAATGTTGGCCACGCCATAACTTTAATAATAAACTTTGATAATGACCGATCAACACCAACATACTATGAACCGAAGTAAAGCGCCCGGCCCAGCTCACCGCTTACCGTTACTTAACAAGCTAATGGTGTGATTCTATGATAGACACTTAACAAGTTATTTTTCACACTTTTACTTTGTAGATCACTTCGTTGATAAACCAGACAGACAGACAGACATACAGCTACGTGTAAATGTAAGTAAAAGGTTGTAACCTTACATTACTCGTATATTATAAAATGTATTCAATACAAGCATTGCGAACATTTCTATAAAACAAAAAACATAAAACATATGTTTGATATTTTAACAAATCGGTACAGGATGGCCTCTTACTATCAATAAAAACCTATTTTTATCATTATAGGAACTTTTTTCGTTAAGACACAATGAGGGTTACCGTTTGCGCACACACAGCGTCAAATGGCCAGTAAAATTGTCACGTTATACCTAATGGATCTGAATGACACATAAGTGTAATACTTAATGTTTGAGTAAGATACGCCATCTTACTCTTACATTGTCTGAACACATCATACAATAGATGTGTATGATCGAGATGGATGGTATATCATCTACGTTAATATGTACACTCACGTTCAATAAAATTGAACAGATCTGAAATGTCAATTTTCTTACATAAAACTCCTCACTTTTGTAACTCTATGTATAATGATTCATTTATAAATAAAATAGAGAGACTGATTCGGTTCAGATCTGTCCAATTTTATTGAACGGGAGTGTATATGGATTTCAATCTTTGATGTTTTGCAGGGGAGAGTAAAATAAAGTATTTTTGTTGATAGTAAAAATATGAACCACAGCTCTTGATAATGACAAAAAGGGCAAATATTAACAACAAAAAAATCGGTAAACATATCATTAAGTTCACCAATTCGATAATAAAAACAACAATGATTTGTTAAAACTATTTTCGGAACTATACAAAGATTATAAACCACAGGTAATACAAATTATACAAGTTAAACAAACAAATGTATATAATATTATAAAATAGTTCAAACAATTTTTGTTTAATATATTATGCAAGGTGGGCGGAAAATTATTCCAGAAAACATTATGCCAAAAATTAATCTATCTACAAGCAGTTTAAAGAGTGCACCCCCTAATTGGTTGAATATATAGAGCACTTTGATAGAATTTATCATTAAAACAGATTATCATTTTTCTGCGCTTCCTAAAGAATTGTGTTTCCAAAACTATACTTTTAAAAAAATCGTTACGCAGGAGCTGCGTCAACTTAGCGAATTTCCTAAGAATACATAAATATCTCTAATCACAATTTAAGTATTTTAGTATTTTCAAGGCCAATTTTATTAAAAAGTGGCACACGTCAAGGGGAAAGGGGGGCATAAAGATAGAAGAAAACACAAAATATAAAATATCTCTCTTAACATATCTCTCTCGGAACAATCGAGAAAGGTATAAGAAGTAAAGTTGAAGAAAATCAAGTTTGCTATAATTCATTACCTGATCATTTTTTCCAAACTCTGATGTGTACAGAGATATTTAGAATTTTAACTTTCAATCTTTAATTGTAAATGTTGCTGTAAATATTAGTGTAACAGAAAAATGATAAGAAACACAATTAAAGTAAAAATTAGTACCTACAACTTAAAACCTGATAAATTTTTCGATTTTTCAAATATTAAGGGGGATATACCAAATTTTGTGTTTTCCACCACTCCCTCTAAACCTCCTTTCTCCTTATCCGTTTTTACCCATTAACGAACTTGAATACCAAACCTTTGGAGTACCTTGAACCTTTAGAATACCAAAAGCGCCTCAAATACCAAATTTCATTCCAATCGGAATAAAACTGTGGCCGCTAGAGAGTTCACAGACACATATAAAAGTACTTATATATAAGCAATTTTTACGAAATTCCAACATTGGTGCAAAAACAATAATTGCATTTCCTTTGGTGGAAATTCGGTAAAAGTAACGACCCGTTCAATACCAAAAAATGTCGTTGATTCTAATAACTAAGCACATGTGTTTGAAAAAGATGTGTTCAGCTGCTCTTTAAGCAGCACATCCTGTACTACATTACATAACGCTGAAGTACAATTGATTATTTTGTAAATGCCTGGGCTCTCATGTAAAAATGTTTAACATTCATGTCAGTGTCACAGCCATCGTGTTTTATCTGTTCATATCAAAATAATATTAACTATTAGTGTTTAATGCACATCCTCAACCATGTGAGGCAAGGCGAGGTGATGGAAACCGCGAACCGGTCTAGTGCGGTGCATCCACCATACATCACACCATCATCGTCAAATTTAAATGTGATTCTAAATATTATGTGAGATAATAATCAATCAATCAATGAATTTCTATTGAAAAATTCTGTGTGAGGTATTTTAGAAACCACCCATGTTGTCAAATTATAAAAATAAGCAGGAGTTCTTGAAAAGCTACACTTACGATCGACTTCATATTGGATAAATGGGATAATTTTGTAAGCATTAATTTCGACATGCTAATTAATATGGAAAAATTAACTGACACACCAGGGTTCGACTCCCGCACCTCTAGATAGTTAGCATGATAAGCACGTAACCATTACATCACAGATAATAGGGAATATGCATGAAAATTTTTTTTCACTTGAATTGAAACATGTTTACTTGAAAAATACCAAGATAAAATTCTTTTTAAATAACTTTAAAAATAAACGAGATATGAATGATTGAAATTCCCGATTAGACAAAGAGGGTGATAGCCCTATTGATATGTTATGTGACGTCATATTACACTTTCATCATTTAAAATACACGTAAAACTTCGTTTTTAGTATTTTTGCAAGAAAGAGACAGATAATAATCTTTAAAAGCTGATAGCTTCCTTGATATTTGTCGGATTTTAATTTCGTCTTTAAATATTATTACAGTATTAACAGTATTTTCATATTCTGAAAATAAATGTGAAAAAAAATTTGCATGCATATTCCCTATTGATTATGATAATGTTAAACTTGTTTCATATCACATCATATACTACGATTAATATTTGTCTGCTTATTACATAACGGATTGGAGTCAAATATGTTCAATTGAAATTGTAAATTCAACAAACTTTTCATACCATTTGATTTAAAATGATCGATTCACTTCACTTCACGATAGTCTGATGGCGAAATGACCAAGTCAAATACAACATTGATTTAATATTTTCACTAATCATTCAGAGACGTTAGTTACACTTTAGACATATTCTGGACGTTGTTGGTTGTTCACTATTAACCCAAAATTTATATATTGACTCTCTCGTAGTGCACGTAATATCTATCAAAATGGTATTCTGATCAAATATAGATGCAAAATAAAAAGTGATGTATACAAATACATTCATGCTATCGTTCATTTTACATTAAATTTGTACCGACAATCGTTCGATTTTCGAAAAAAATGAAAGTTTTGATCCAAAGTTATTAATTTTTACGAAGAAGCCAGTGATTCAGCCTCTTAGACAGTAGACAGATAGATAGATACATCTTGGGGTCTAAAAGAGTATAGCACTTCGACCTTATGGTCCATTGTGCTCCCCCTTCTACTTCAGTCCGACGAGATTCGCTTCTCCCATATGTTGGCAATACTCAAGAGCTTGCTTATCAGGCCTTCCTGAAGTTTTATATATTCGGGATGAGATGCACCGAATATCCTGTATCTGCTGTAACATAGAAGTTCGCAGTCAAAGATTATGTGGTTGGATATTTCTTGCTCCTCGCCACACAATCTGCACACAATGGACCCATTATGGAGTCCCATTGTGTGTAGATGCTTCCGCAGGAGATAATCCCCGGTAATGAATCCAGTAATCGTCCGCAGTTACATCTTGTTCAGCCTCAGTGCATCGAGAGATAGCCTCTGTGTTGCACTCCGAAGCAGTACCTTCTCGAGCTCTTGCCGCGGTACTTTTTCCCAGTGTTCACGGTATTAAGAATTTGATCACTCGTTGATCAACTGTTTACATGCAGTCCTTGAAATTCCTAAAATAGGTTCTGAGCCAATGACGGGTATTCCGACTCCCTTCTTCTCCCTTAGCCAGTAACTGACTAAACCAGTGACTGTTTGATGAAGTCACTTAGCCAGTTACTGTTTCATACAGTCACTTAGCCAGGTACTGGCTAACCGAGTACCTGGTTGATACTAGCCAATGACCGAAAAAAAATGTAAGAAACCATTTTTATCCAAAATTTAATTTACTTAAATTTCGATACACTATTTGAAATTGAAAAAATTGCCATCTCTGTAGTTCGTATGACTTAGCGAATGAGTCTCATCTCTCAAACATAAAATGTAAGATTGTGCACATGAATTTGGTTCGTACCCTCTGGACTACATTATATAATATACAGTAATACATTATGCATTACGAATTGTAAATTGATTGACGAAATCAAACATATATACCGATACCGAGATATCGATATCGATCCACTCGCTGCACCGTCGGTACAAACAAACAAACAAACAAAACTCAATGATTATTGTCATGATTTGTACGTGACATGACGTCTTGTTCATGTCAAATTCGCATAATACAAAACTGTTATAATGACTGAGAAGGTCATTGCTGCAATTGTTGATTGTTGATTTTTTATTTTTATTTTATAACGTATATTTGGAATTACGTATCATCATTATACAGGATGGCACCACTGCAATTTTACATTGTTAAGGATATGCACCAACAGGATCGGACAAAAGAAAAATCCGGCAAAATTAATGAACAATTAAGAAATTGGTGGAGATTGAATTAAAATGATTAGAATCAAAACATTATAGCACGATTAATTGTTATAAGCAATTTAATTGTTTTTAATCATACATTATAGAACAAAATATATGAAAATTTAAATTTGACTGTACAGATGAAATTAGGTACAAGAATGTCTTCATAATTATTTCTTTTTGGTTCTGATAAAAGAAGAATATTAGAATTACGAGTCACATGATCATTTTTCAGGGCTCATAAACTTTGTATATTAAATGTATTTATTGATAAACGTGACCAGGTCTTGATCAGTTTCACTAACTCTGATTCTAACGTAAATAATGGATTGAATGCCAGTCTTCTTTCAAACTCGAATTTGAACGTAAACACTGACGATGGTTCTGTTCCACCATGATCAATTGATTTTAGAACAATCTGTAATTTTTCTATGATAGTTTTTCACTGCGCCATCTGTTTTATACCCAGTATATGAAAATATACAAGGTAACGCTTGAAAATATTAATCCTTGACAAAAGTGCTTCACAAAGGTATTCATAAAATGACGTGATTCGACCATTTTATCATGTCCGTCCGTCCGTCCGCCTGTGGATACGATAACTCAAGAACGAAAAGAGATAACGAGCAGAAATGTTTAAGATCAAGTTCATTAATAGGCATAATCGGCACTTTCTCCCCGCTAGAGGGGAAAATATACATCTTTGAAGAGATAGAAAATAAATTTAATAATAAAAAATCTCCTTTTTAAAATAAACAATAGTTTTCTCATAATTTATGCCTAAACGTACCCCGAAAAGCGAAAAATTGTGCTATAAATTGTATTCCTTACATAACTATGTAATTAATCTATTCGTTGTTTTTGATGATGGTCCGCCCTGTATTATAATTATGCAAAAATATAAAAATGACGTATTTATTTATTTACAACTACCTTTATGTTCAAACAAACACACCTTTGCTTTCTTGATGCTTACATCGACCGTTCAGACCGGACCGGACCGGACCGGCTCGGACCGAGACGACTCATCCAATGACCAACGAACGAATGGATCAGACCATCACTAAACGCATTTGAGTGTCTAATAATGATTAATTAATTATTCATCGTATGACATGTTTATTTGCATAAACCAAAAAAATTAATAATTCGTTGAGTATGAACGTACCTCTATACGTTAACGGTTCAGTTTTATGTAGTCAAAACTGTGTAGATGTGCAACAATAACAGGTCCGTAGGACCGTATTCTTCAATTTATACGAAATCATCTGTAAAGTTATAAATTTGAATAAAACAAACAATTTGAAAACAGCAACATGTTAATTTAAAAAAATGATCAATGCGTGAACTGTTTATTATATATACAGGAACCAACAAAAAAAAAACATTGATAACTTTTTGGATTCAGTTCGGTTCAATTTGATTGCTGGGTACTGTACGCTATTAGAACTGATAATTAACTATCTGTTCACTATACAGCACCGAAGGAAGGGTGGTATCAAGTTGATTTATATTAAGTGTTCAATTCATTTTTAAAATTAATTAATTATTTTGTTAAAATGAAACTCGTTTAACAAGCGTCGTAATTAAAAACAATCAAATCAAATGATGCCCCATCTGCACGATTGTAATCGTGATAGTATCGTTATTTTACCATTTTAACGTAAGTAATAACCATCTTAACTTTAATTATTGGTAATATCAGTTTTTATCACCATTTATTAAATACACGTTTTATATTCATTTGATTAGCTATACTCGCGACTTCGCTCGATATATATATATATATATATATATATATATATATATATATATATATATATACTATATATATACCGTCAGTTTTGGAAAGATTTGCTAATAGAGAATCAATGTTAAATATTATTTAGTATAATAACTATACAATGCTTCATAAAGAAATAAAAATAGTGGGGGTACTCTGTAATCAGTAGTGTGTGTGTGTGTTCATCTGGCTGCTTGTGGTATCAAACAAATACCACAAGCAGCCAGATGTTTGTAAGTATGTGTATGTATGTATGGTTTTATAGTAAATATTTTATTTGTTTATTTAACATTGATTCCCTATTAGAAATGCTTTTTAAAACAGACTGTACATATATATATAACATTGGAAATGTCCGCGCAAACTAAGTCGAATGTTTTTATTTTTGTCTTGTTATATACATCTTTCTGTATCATAATGAAGATTATCTAGATACTTTCTTTGTTGACTTTGTAGCGGAATCGCTTCTTCATTAAATTATTATTATAATTTTGTTCATCATTTTTATCTGTTGCATAAAAACTATAACTTCCCTCTATTATCACGGTTGCTTTGAATGTTAACAACCATGGTAATTTACATATTTAAAATAATAAGATTTCATAAATCAAATCAATAATGATCAATTACATCTTTTATATATATTTATTATTTATTTAAATAATAATTATTCAATATAACAATTATTTACCTTTACTTATATATTATCACATAAACTATTAAAAGTATAAAAATTGTTAATAAACGAAAATATTAAGACCGAGGTCTATAGTTCGAGCCCTAAGTAGTTGTTACATTATTTTTATACATCCCAGGGAATATTAAGTTTAGTTCCGACTTTGTAACAGCTGTCTGTCTGTCAACAAGATCACTCGAAAACGGAAAGCGATAATGAGCTGAAATTTTATATGTGTGTTCTAGAGCTAAAAAGTTAAGTGAAGTTCGTTAATAGGCAAAATCGGAACATGTATATCCCCACCATTGAGGAAAAATATATATCTTTGAAATTGTAAGAGGTAGAAAAAAAATTTAAAGATATATAATGTTCTTGCTTTAAAAATAAACAACTTTTATTGTGAATTTTATTTTCATTAACACAATATATACCGGGTATTTAAGCTATTAACTCAGTTAGTTGTTAATTTAACTTGTTAATTTGCATTTTTAGAAATCGTTAGTTAATAATTTCTGTAATTTAATTAATAATTTCAAATCAATTAAAAATAAGAAATAATCTCGTAAATAAAATAAATTAGATGAGAGCATGATTTTTAAAATCAATTAAGCCAATAAATGAGTTTAAATCAATACGGTCTCTACTACTATATAACACCTTACAGGCAGTTTTACTAAGTCAATACAATTTAAATCAAATTTATTTTAAATAATATTATAAAATAGAATCAGATTTCTTTCTTAGAGGGTTCACCAAAAATCAATTTTAAATTAATTTCATCTTGAGCTGAATAAATTTTAAATTCAACAATTCATTAATTTTTCTATTCAATTTTTGCAGGCAATACGCTAAATTAAAATTCTGGTCACATCCAGTCAAAAATTTGACTGTTTAAAATATACTCACTCAAATCGAAAATATTTAGCGAATCACTTGTAATTTTACAAGCTTTTATTTAACTTGCAATGTGTATGTATGTTTGTATGTATGTATGTTCAGGTCAAATCTTGCAAGCCGAATTAGAACCATTTCCTCTTATCCTACGGAGTTGAATTTTTACATTTCACTTCCGATAACAATGCAGTTTTATGGTAAGCATGACAAGAATCGACAAGGGGAAAGGGGGGTTTAGAAGGAGAGGGAAAAACAAAATTTGGTATAAAAATTATCTTCCAAGTAAATTTTCTCCCAAGAAAAATCTACAACTTTACTCCTCATACATTTTTCGAATGCTCTAATATTAGGTGACATATTATATTCTATTTTGTCTTTTCTTCTTTCTCTATGCCCCATACCTTCCCCCTTGACCAATGTCATTCATTAATAAAATTGGCCTTCCTAATACTAAAATCATATCAGATACAACATTTCATTTTGATCAGAATAAAATTGTTACCACTAGAGAATTATTTTTATATTCTTAGGAAATTCGCTAAGTAGACGCAGTTCACGCATAACAAATTTTTGAAGTTAGGTTAAGATGAAGTGTTGTCATAGATACGAATTCGCCGTGAAACAACAAAAGTTGCTAAATTTTAGATTAAGTTTCTTGCAAATGTAATCGGTGCAATTGAAATAATATTTCAGAGTCACTCATGTTTAAGTATAACGTTTGAAAGACGTTGGTGCAACCCAGACTTAAACTCTTTGCCAGTATCCTCCTGTCATTGGAGTTTGAAATGAATATTTGTAATAAATTGATTGAAATCGTTTTCCAATTCAATGCATACAACAAAGTTGTTTGATAAAAAATAATTAAAAAGTGCTTCTTTTTAAAAAGTGCTTAAACAAAATGAATGAATTATAAAAGTTAATTTAGTTAAAAAACTTTCTTTAACCCATACAATATATAATATAATCTTATATAATTCAAATTTTAATATGATTTAACCATAATTGGGTATTGATTGATATATTGATATTAAATTAAATTGATTTTATATTTTATTATTAATAATAATATTCATTTTATTAAAAATTAATTATAACATTTTATTAAATCAACAGCTGTTGTGTGCTTGCCACTAAACTTAACTTGAGTCAAAGAGTACAAATAATCTTTTCTTTTCAATTACATGTTTTTACAATAATTTTTTTCCAACACTAATGTCTATACTTAAAACGTCTTTTTAAAATACAACTATTTGTGGTTGTGTTTCCCACGCATGTAATTTTTAACCTTTCAATAAACTGTATTTGGAATATAATATGAAACTATTGCAAAACAGCTAATTTTTATGTGAAAATGTCTATTCATTGGTCGGCTGAATAATTCGATTATTCCCATGAGTAATGGAATGGTTCCAATTCTTACCAAGGGAAGTTTATATGGAATATAGCTGAGGAAAATTATGTCAAATAGTTTTTTCTATATTTTAACAGCGGGAAATGTATTTTTTTCATAAAATTTTGTTGATGACATTTGCATAGAAGCTAGTAACACACTATAAATCGTTAATATGAATTAGAGATATGCAAGTTTGTATTTTAACTATTAATAAAGTTTTTATTTTGTGTTTTAATATTATTTTGTTGTCACCGGTTCTAAATACTCGTACAACTGCAAAATTTCAGATTATTCAGACGTCCGTAAGTGGGTGAAAATTTAATTGAAAAATTTCATTATATTCAACATACATATAGTATAAATATAGAAATATGGACCAATCATAGAGCAGAAATATTTCCTATGTTAATTTTCCATTTCCCGATATAAATTTCGTGGTTTGATGATTTTCCTTTCGGTTTGGTCACTATATCTACCTGTATACCAAATATCAACTTTTAAGTACTTATGGTCAAGGCCCTCGAATTATGATAATGTATGGCCAAGATTTGTAGGCATTCCCGTTTTTTAACGATTTTTGAATGCGAATAACTTTTTAACCGTTTATTTCTTAACGAAAAGCAAAAACTCGTTCTCATATAATTCCCCAAATAGTTTATATTCGAAAAATCAACACTGGAGCTCTTTTCTTTCAGAAAATATTTCGGGGTCAGATCTGCTCTGATTTGTCGTGTAGTAATAGTACTGTGCGCAAAGGCAAAAAAAAAACGTGCTCTAGATATACAAGTCAAGCTAATAAAAACATGTTAAAAATATGTATAACCACCCGATGAAGTAACAAACATCGTCATAAACTGTGACATTTTACAATTTAAATAAGATAACATCAGTGAATCCAATAAAATATTTATTTTAAAAAGAGAATCAATAAAAAATTAATGATTTAGTGAATGGAATATGTGCGTCTTTGTAAGTGCGTGGGTGCGTTAAGAATTTACAAATCATTTAATTTATTTAATACAATAACAAAAAATGAAGAAATGTAGGTAGAAATCGTAGGGGGTTCGATTCGAAACACATCAAGACATCAAGGCCCAGCTCATGTTTCAATGAATATATATAATACTTAGGTACTTCATTCAGATATAATTCATTTGTTCATCTCAAAATAGACATATGGCAAATATGGTTCCAAAGCCAAATACACACTTAAAAAAACCATAATACCCATTCAAATGACTTTTTTATGTGAGTCAATAAAAACTAGTTAGATCAAAATTTGTCATCTGATGCTTTTACAGAAACACACACACGGAACACAGATGTATTTTGTTACGTTTCTTTTCTTTGGGGGGTGTTACGGTATCTTATTAGTCTTACAACAAATGGAACAAGCATCCAAAACAGATTGTTAACATGTTTGTGTGCAATTGTAAAGTGATGTTCTTTTTACACAATATTACAGTTGATTTATGCAACATTGGAGTTTGATGTTCGAACAAATGGTTAGAATACAATTCTTTATCTGCTTAGATATAGAATTATAGCTGCGCTCAAGTCAAGATAGATAGTTAGATTGTAGCGGTTGTAGCCGACTATGATAGGAACTATACCGATATTCATCTGTCAAGTTCATGAAGAAAACTGCAGAAAACCTTCTCAAGCAACCGGTGACCTCGTTCTTGTCTATACGCCGACAGTTTAGTCAATTAACCGCCTCCGTTTTTTTCCCTAATAATTTACAAACTGCCGCTGTCGGGATTCGAACCCATAACCTCCCAGTTTCCAAGTAGGCATACTGCGCAGACATGACGCCTTAGACCACTCGACCAGTTGGACTGGTGCGCCTAAACCAATCTGCTACGCTAAAAGCATATCTCCTTTGCTTCTCGACTAGGCAGAACCACTGGAAAGCTGACAGAGGTCACCTTGATGTGGGTACCAAGACAATGTGTGGTTGGAAGCAATGAAACGTTCGACGAAGGAGCCGCACGCCGATGTCTAGGATCAGAACTATATCTCGGAATAACTAGAAGGCAGACTATCTCTGCCCTAAACGAATGGGTGGATATGTTTATGGATAGGAAATGAAAATATTGTTGAGTTCAATGCTGCGAGGTAAATCTTGCTTAATGACCAAAACCGGAAAGAGATAAACCTTCTGGTTGGGGTGCTAACCGATCACTGCAGGCTCAATAGGCATTTATCTATGATGTTAGAGAACAGTGCGATCTGCCCGGACTCTAACGTGACGGATGAGACGTCCTTGCACCTTTTGGAAGAATGTTCTGACCATATTTATCATTGTCTCTGTTATGTTTACAAAATATTTTCCTAATTTTCCTAATGTTTACAAAAATATTTTCAATTTAAGATTGGCTATTAGAGTTGAAGATAAAAGATCAGGTAATGAATTATAGTTAAGTTGATTTCTACAACTTTACTATGAATCCATTCTCTCGAAACCCTGCTTTACCCTCGACCGATTTCACTCATTACATTTCAAATGTCAAAAGCATATCAGATACGAAATTTGCTTAGACGAAGCACTTTCTACGCAAAATTTTTCCCCATAGCTCCTAGACTATAGAAAATACACAACCTAATGTTTTAGTCTGTTCGCACTGATTGAAACAAGATCTTTTTTTTTTCGCTTCATCTAATTGTAAAAAATAAGTACATTTACATGTTTGGAAAAAAATACTCTTTACCATTTACGTGAACGTTTAGGGTTCAGTTGAGATAACAAAGATTCCATTACATAAAGTTTTCAAATTCAGATATCTCTGTACAATAAGGAATATGCATGAATATTTTTTTCACATTTGTTTTCAGAATATGAAAATACTGTAATAATATTTAAAAACGAAATTAAAATCCGACAAATATCATGGAAGCTATACGCTTTTAAAGATTAGTGTCTGTCTCTTTCTTGCAAAAATACTAAAAACGGAGTTTTACGTGTATTTTAAATGGTGAAAGTGTAATATGACGTCACATAACATATCAAGAGGGCTATCACCCTCTTAGTATAACCGGGGAATTTCAATCATTCATATCTCGCTTATTTTTAAAGTTATTTAAAAAGTAATTTTACCTTGATATTTGTCAAGTAAACATGCTTCAATTCGAGTGAACAAAAATTTTCATGCATATTCCCTATTTGAGGTCGATCTGTCTATTCACCAAATACGTTACGCTGGATATAACTACTTATATTATAATATTTAACATATTCCAAGCGGTAAAGACGCTGTATTTTATTAACAAGTTGCTACATGATTATCCTTGTGTTGTAACAACTCTGTTGCTATTTTAATAGGAAACATTTTAGTCCAAGGCTGTACCGGTAAACACGTTACACATACGGTACTTGTATATACATAAATACCACCAAACATTTTTATATGTTGCAATCCACCAACGTACCTATATTCCGCCAGTTGATATCCTGTTTGTTTATATACATGTACTCGAGTAGAACAACGTAGAGTGACGTACAGTGTAGTCAGTTTGTATCTGTTCAGCATGTCGACACGTATATTTATTTATAAAATGTTTCACTATGCGTTGTTATAACTAAACAATGAGACGATCAATAATTGATAGCTATTTTTTAAAAAGATTTTAAGTGTCGTTTTTTTATTAAAAATAAAAAACTGATAGAACTACTGATTAAAATGGGTGGTCTCCATAGCTTCCCATGTTAATTATTCGAACTTTAATCAAATTTTTCTCGAATTTGAGACTGTCCGTCAATTAAAATAAGTGTGCAAAAATTTGGAATATTCTATAATTATGCCCATTAACAGGACAACTATATCATAAATAGTAAATATTTCTGAAAATCTATGGGCATTGATTGAAACAAATGTTTTGGTATCCTTTGTTTTAATAAATAGAAGAAGGAAGATTTAATTTTACAACCTTTTTCTCAATCCAAAATTGTTTCAAACAACAAAACTTGCCAAACAATTACAATAACGGATTAACCCATAGATTGATTTTGTAAAAGATCTTTGACGAAAATATGTTACAAAATATGTTTGTTAAAACCAAAACTTAAGTTTTTCTTAAATTTTATGTGGAAAGAAGTGATGCCTTTATATAAGTATTAAAATAAAGAAATGCTTACCTTTCCGGTCGAATGGTAACTCCTGACAGGATTCACTTACAACACTACACCGATACACTGCACCACCTCGTTGGACACCCGGCTGTGTTGTTTCAGCTTCTGGTGCACCCACAATAACCCTAGAAAAACAAAAAAAAGAACATATTTAAGGAATGAGGAACATGTTTTTTTTTTGGATATATAAAATAAATCATCCAGAAATATTCCATATATACAAGTTTCGTAAATTCATTCATCAAGTTTTCGGCAGAATAAAACTACTATAATGCTATTCGGCCAAACACGATCAGATGGTAAACACTGGTTTATCCTAGTCGATGCCACTGATTGGTCTATCACACACTGAATCCCTTAAGTCGTCAGATATATCAGTTAATCCGTCAATCTGATCATATAAAAGGCAAAATTTTTGTAAGACACGCACCAAATTAGCAACAAGCAACATATCTCTGAATCCAGATCCCAGAGATAGTTACGATTAGCTAATTCATACTGATGATGACTACATTGTAGTCGAAATACGCATTTATAAAATACAAATAAGTCTTCTAGGAATTGGGGAAAAATTCTAAATTTAATTTATATGATTGTATAAAAGTATCGACTTATAAAGCTTTCCTCTTAAAATTTTTCGTTTTATAAGCGCCCATATTTTAGGTTTCTAGATTTTGAGGTGAAAACGAATATTCGCGCTCGTTCCACTGGTGGGCGGTTGAACATTCTTGTGTGACGAAACAATGTAAGACTTCAATCGCTAATAACTCCGATACTAATATTGCGTTTTACCAGTGACGCCATCATACCAGTGTAAGTGCATACACTTGAATGGTTACGAATTAGCTTTATGCAGAGCTGGTGTCATTGTGAAGAGCACCATATGACTCGTAAATATGCTCGAAATTATAAAATAACGCATATCCGATGAAAGCTCGTGCCGAAACAAATTCAACGAGCCTAAAAATTCCATTGCTGAATGAATGTGCGACGGACGGCAGCGTTGTTAAAGAAATGGAAAAACGCCGCCAATTACGTAGCTGGCTTATCGGGCATATAGCGACCAGCGGCAGCCCAAACGTTTAAGAATCATGTGCAGGACGTTTTCAGCGAATAATCTACGGCACGGATCCGAACTGCACCTTCATGTCTTTTTCCAATACTTGTGGGCTACACTTAAAATTTCTACCAAATATTTCTAACGTCTTGTGATTTTCTATTTCTCTGTTAAACGACCAGAAGATCGACTCGAAGTAAAGTTCGGGTAATAATAATAATAATTAGAAAGAGGGGTAACGCAAATGGGTCCCTATCATCTAGACCAAGAGCTCCTCTGTGCCCTCTTTGAGAACAACTATGTCATCCGAAGGCAAGAAGTCTCCGGGTAAGAGGTGCTATTTTAAGCAGATGAAGTTATAGGATTCTGTTGAGGCCAGATGCCAGAAGGCCCACAACTTCTCCGCCAGGATTGCTCCCAAGATTGATGGATCCAAGGTTTCGGACCCAAACATTCTATATCTGAAACCCTGCAGGTTTCGACAGGCGCAAATAACATGTATGGAGGTTTCATCGTCCTCCATAAAGGCCCTACAGGTTGGATCATCAAAGTTTCCCAAGTTATGAAGGTGGTAGTTCAATCGACAGTGTCCTGTCAAGAGCCCCACCACCCTTCTCAACTGCATTCTATTGAGTTTCAACCGAGCACAGTTGAATGGCCTAGCTGTGTTTATGCACAACTTGGCCTATTGCATACCCTGCGCAAAGTTCGAGTAAATGATAGTAGGGCAACTTTGCGGTATGTTAAGATTTTACTAATACGTTGACTTCCACATTGGATCTGGTGATCATTGGAGATGGTGAAATTGGATTGGTAAAAAAAATTAATATTGGTAAGAACTTTGGACGCACCGCACCGTACGAATCATATGATCTCTTTTTAATAACTTTAATTTATTATAACTGATCTGATATTATTAATATCTAAATACATCTTTCTTCTGTTCGAGTGAGCAGTAAAGAAGGTTGGGCAACAACCACTTCCTGTCTGACTCCTGACTGAACCAACGTACGAACGAACAAAATGAAATAATGGTTGTGTTTCAAATACCTATCTAGGCTACCACTAGACTTGGTGGACTGTTTTAACCAAAGGTGTATGCTACAAACAATTATTGTATTCATCGGCGCACTTCCATAATGGGTCGGCAATTTACGAACTCCATTCAAGAATGAGAATGAGGCTTTCAGTTTTCAAACTTTTGGTTGGAAATACTATTTTCTAAAAGGTATTCTAAGGAGTTCTTAATAAGTTTCTATTAAAAAAACATTTTTTAAAACAAGCTTTTAATAGTAAAACTAATTTTCTACAACTTTACTTCTTATGTGTTTTTCGATTTTTTCAATATTAAGAGAGATGTACCAAATTTTGAGTTCCCCCCCCCCCCCTATAAACCCCCCGATTCTTGTCATGCTTACCATAAAAATGCATTGTCATCGGAACTGAACCAACATCTAAAAATTCTACTCCGTAGGATAAGAGGAAGTGGTTCTAATGCAGCTTTCAAGATTTGACCCGAACATACATACACCACATATTGCAAGTTAAATAAAAGCTTGTAATGTAAAATAGGCGATTTTCATGAATTTTAAACCTTAGTTTAATAGTTAAAACCACTTTTTAAGATATAAATAGTGCAGAAAGCTTAAATGTTAACTTAAAGACATGAAATTTTGTTTTCATGAAAATGGTTCTATTTGGAAATCAATATCCTAAGAAATAAAGAAACAAGAGGGTCCATCGCAAAGCTGTGTTGTGTTTAAAAGTGAATAATCATATATACAATACGGCCGCAAAACACACGGAATGTGCAGACTATAAAGTTTAGGTTTAACCACATTTTCCTTGGTAAGGGTTTAAAAGTGACAAGTAGCTCGGCTCCCTTCTCGACCTTCTTCAGATGATAATTTAGTGGGTGCAGTCCAGGCAGAGAAGGTCGGTAATAATCTTAATATCTGTTCTATTGAGTGGCGGAATCATCTTAGCCATCCGGGACTAGTGGGTTACAAAGAGCATAGCCTATCTTTGCCATGGTATATTTTGTCCAGACCCGGGCCATGCGATTACCTGTACAAGACATTAGAGCACCCTTTAAGTAGAACTAGTAGATTATTTTTAACTTTGAGTGAATGTCGTTCAAATTTAGCCACCAATTGTTTGTATAAGAACAGAAGTGATGTGATGTGTCCCAGTTAAAATTATTATAATTTGATGAGTTAGTTTGATACATCGCACATAAATATTATTATTATTATTATTAATATTATTATTAATATCATAAATTCAGTAACGCTGCAGGGTATCATATTGCTGTTGCTGAGCTTAGCTGTTAGTTTAGCTAAGTTTATGTGGTGATATCGGTAGATCGACCAGGCTATAATGTTGATGGTGGGTTTTACTTTGATCGGGCGGGCGTGCGTGCGTGCGTGCATGCATGCATTAAGTTAGCATTAGTGTGTGTACAGATATCTAAAACTTTAATGTTCTTCTGAATGTTATTAGATATTAATAGAGGTTTGACGTGTATACTAGGGTTGCCATCCATACTTTTATTTAGCCAAAATTCTTCTTTAAATAAAACATTAAAACTTTAAGGATATTATCAAAAAAATATTTCGAATAATTCAACTGATTTACTTAACTGATCTATGCTAAGCGTACGCTCCATCTAATTTCCATTTCTGAAGTAAGTGAAAAGAATAATAACAAAGGCTATAAACACTTATCAATAGTTTTAAAGATACGATAAAGTAACAAACGTTTAGGGAATTATCCAGCGCTAGAAAAATCACTTACAGAAGTTGATTATTAGTTTGGAACTCTCATTCTACCAGTTTGGCAAACGCGTGGTCCCTTTTAAAGGCTGCAATTCTGTTTTCAAACGTTTGAAAACGCAATAAACGTTCTTTGAATAAACTTGATCTATTAAACAAACAAAGTTGAGTTAATAACAGCTGAGACTCCACGGTGTATAACAGAGGCCAGTCACATTATGTTTTTAACCAATTTCATTATTAATTTATAAGCATACTTAAATGATGTGCGTGGAAAACAAGGAATTCTAGTTTGCAGACTAGAATTGGTAGGTTGTGCAACTAACAGCTGATTTTGATAGGAACTAGGCTGATATTCATCTGGAGTTCGTGAAGAACAATTGCATAAAACCTTCATAAGCATGGCCGGTTACTTTGTTCTAGTCCATACGCCAATAGTTTTAACCTCTCCATTAACTATAATTGACAAACTGCCAGCACCTAGATTTGAACTCGTAACCTCTCAGTTCCAAGCAGCTGCTCAAGAAAGTTAAGTATCTAATCACATATCAACAACGAAACTTCAAAAAAACGTTATTCTTAGATGTTCGTGACAAGATAATCGCTAATTTTATATCAGGATTGTCACTTTAATTCAGGCATTTTCGTTCAAAATCAACGGACACTTAAGTGGAATCGATTTGTTTAAATGAATGTTAAATTGAAACTATTGTAAGCGGGAGTGGCTTTGTAACTAGTCGGCTTAGATTTATGAGACTCTAACTGAATTCAGTTTTTTTAATTTAGTACCAGCTTAACTAGTGGGCTTAGATTTATGAGACTCAAACTGTATTCAACTTTTTAAATTTAGTACCAAACTCTAAAGGAAGAGAAACAACGTTGAAATTTGATAGGTCAGGAACAATCTTTAACCTGGTGTTCACTCAACGAAACTCAGACTAGCTAAGTGTCATTGCCTCAGCTATAATTATGCCGTTGCAAGTTTCTGTTCAGAGATTGGCTCTATTTAAAAGGGCACTAAGTCTCTTGTATTATTGTTTTTCCATGTTCTGATATATTTCTTTCTATATGCAGCCGTGCCGAGTATTTCTAAGAGGTGGCAATCCTAGTACGTATTGTATATAAATTACAGCATACCATGTGATAACTTTATTAGATATCAAATCATTCGATCGATACGAATTTAGATTTTAATCAATTTTAATTTAATGCTTTTATTTCTTTTTCTTTGCAATCTACAAAGAAAATTTATATTCGCTACTCCAAGCGCTTTCAGCATTTCAGATTTTGAGAAAAGGTTAGATAGACTATGCTGGTCATGGACTTCCGAAGCAAACAAACAAGTTCTTCAAATATTTACAAACATGTCCAAGCGCGGATCCATCGTTGTGGGCACGATGGGCATGCCCACAACCCTAATAGACTTGTGACGTCAAACTTTCACGGTCTATTAAAGTCGATAGGCTGATGATATTATATCCAATGCCTTAATAAAATTTAAAAAAAAAAACAATGAATCGTGCGTGATTCTGAACGCAACGAAGTACTTAGTCATCATAGACGATATGCTGACACATCTTTTTGGCACATGAATACTTGTATTGGAAAAAAGAAATGAATATTCGCTGGGTGCGCAGAGTCATCCACTAATTTAAAAGTACATCATAGTCATCTACTAATTTAAAAGTAAACGTGAGTTGTGTGCACACATACATTACCGCCAAAACTCCCGAGCCGCCTTCCTTTTTGGTGGCGTGGCGTGCGACCAAGCTTTGTACCCTTACATAAAAATTTTCTTACAAATACTGGCAACTCTCCCGATCAGCGTAGGTACCGCAGAGAGATCTTTTCTACTCTTCGCAGAGTAAAATTTTGGTTGCGTGCCTCAATGGCACAGGGAAGATTATCAATATTATCATTCATATTTAGGGTAACTCTCCTAAATATTCACAAAGATGTGAACCTAGATATCGATGAAATTATCAACGTTTTCGCGAAAAAGAAACGTTACTTTGTAATTTAAGTAGGCACCTAAATAAAATTATTTAATGTAAATCCGTTAAAGTTGTAAAAATTACATCAAAATCGGTTCGGTAGTTTAGAGTCTAAATGTAACACTGTGATGTGCAAACAAACACACATTTACTTTTGTAATTTGCGTGAGCGAACAAACTAACATTTTACAGGTTTGTTAATTTACTAGTGTTCGCCCCACGGCTTCGCCCACGTGGAACTATACACTGTACAAAATCTTGGTCTGGGCGTCATATGTTTTGTAAACATCTCCTTTGTAGGAATGCACTATATCGATCATGAGCGAGTTTATACTCCGACTCACACTTGACCGATTTTCGGGTGACTGTGACCACAACCTTTTTTGAAGGCTGGATCCGCGCCTGAACATGTCAGTGTTTCAGTAAAAATAGTAAAAATTTAAGATGGTACAGATAATTTTGAGTTATAAAATTCATGTAATTTTTTTATTTCTAGATATGGACTCTATTGAGGGGGGGGGGGGGGTGGAAATATGACATTGAACAAAAAAACATAAGAGCCAAGTTTTTTAATAAAAATGAGAAAATGATTGATTAAATATGTTTTTTACGTTCCTGAGATACAGAGACCTAAAAACCATCTCAAATCCGTCCTGCAAACATAATTTACTACCGTGCCGTTCTATGTGATACGAAACACGACTCGGTAGTCGAGAAACACTATGAAAATTGTTCTATTTAAATGCTTAACATTCCTTTCCCATACATCCTGTACAAACTCATTAATTAATAATAGTCAGAAACAACACAAGAAAGTAAAAAGTGACAAACAAAAGTCTCCGCACAGCATGCGGTTGTTCTTTTACATGTATCAAATCAATTTTTGCATATTCTATAACTGTAAATTCTGCAGTTTTTGTGTTTATGGCCAGTTTGATTGCAAAACTATAAGAACGCCTATTGAATACTGATAATGCATGCATGCAATACCTACAGTACGAACGAATATAATGGGAAAAGAAAGTTGTTTATTCAATTGAATTAATCGCACAACGCAACTTAATCCAAACTAAAACCCACACACAAGTTTCCATAAACGAAACAAAAAAAAAGGTTCATTTAAAACATTGTCTATAATAATAATACTTTATTAGAGAAAATATCTACAGTAAAATCTCGTTTATCCGGCCTTCGATTGCGAACCGAGTCTCCGCATTAGCCGAGGTAACGGACTTCGCATCAGAGTACTTCGCATTCATCGTGGTGTATGCTCTGGTAATGAGCCGCCGCTATGGCTATATTGTACTTCGCAAGTCAGCCACGAAGAAGGATTAAATGCGCTTGAATTAGCTCTTAAATATATTGAGGCACATCCAGAAAGTAGTAATGCAAGTGACCTCTTATTGATGAAACGATAGCGAGATATTGCAGGCAAAAAAAAACGAATGAGCAGATTGAAACAATGTGCTCTATTACGGACTTTTTGAAGGCGCGTTAGTGACGTTAGTGAAGTTAAACGTTATGAAGTGATCAATGCTTTGTACCCCAAAGATTAATCCACGCTCGTTAGATTTTCACTTTTATTTATAACTAGCTGATTCCCGCGACTTCGTCCCCATTTATACGACAGCTTAATATGTATTGAAAATAATAATAATAATAATCACGCTGTATGATATATATATATATATATATATATATATATATATATATATATATATATATATATATATATATATATATATATATATCGGTATATATATATATATCGGTATATATATATATATATATATATATATATATCGGTATATATATATATATCGGTATATAACGATTTATAGTGTGCTATTATAGTTTATAATATAAGTGGAGTTTCTGTGGAAATGATAAAATCAACAAAAATGTTAACCCACTTCAAAAAAAGGAAGATTCTATGTTCGACTGTATGTACATTTTTTTAAATGTTCACCCCCTTCAAGATTATTTTTTGAGACAAAAGTCCTTCTCCAGGATATAATCTATCTCCATGCCAAATTTCATTACGATCTGTTTCACCGTTTAGTCGTGAAGAAGTAGCAATCAAACAGAGTTACTTTCACATTTACATAGTTGTATGGATTTTGTAATTAAATTTAAACCATTTCAAATATATATTTAAAATGATTAAAACTTTTAAATTTGTTATTTCTTCTGTCTACGTACATTACCTCGGATAAACGAGGTTTTACTGTATTGCATACTAGTGGTAGTGTTCTGTGTTCTGTGCTAGTGTTGTGTTGATGCTGATGTGATGTGATGTGATGCGACACTATTTCAAGAATTTTAAGAATGTGTTGGCTATTATGGAGATTTAGTGCATTTCAATTGAAATCATCTGAATAATTAATTAATACGATTCTGATTGAACTCAGTACATTTGTATTGCAATATCCACTCAATTAATTATTCAATCTCAATCAATTCCGTTCAAATATTATTGGTATTTTAGAGATTTCATTTCGTTAAAGATGCGCATACTACAGACGAACTGAAACTGAACTGCGCATCTTCACAACAACAAAATCATTTTTAATTATGAATCAAGACAGAAGAAAAAAAAATTAAGAAACTAGTGAAAATAAGACGATTAAAGTGGCCATTCGGTCAAACACTACTTGGAACTGGAAGGTTGTAGATTCGAATCCGAGCGATGGCAGTTTGTCACATACAATTAAGGGGACGTTTAATTGACAAATCTGTCAACGTATGGACTATAACGAAATAACCAGCTCAGTTTGTGCAAACTGAACAAACCTGTCTCTCTTTGAAACCGTAAGAGATAGAACAATAATTTAAATACAAAAGGTCTTCCTATTTTAAAAATAAACAACTTTTGTGAGAAACTTTTTTTTTCATTAATTCTGTATATACCAGGTATTTAAGCATTTAGATAGATAGATTGTAGAGAGGACTACACTTCGACCATGAGGTCCATTGTGATGCCTAAGGATGAAAGGATGTGAGTGGAGTGGAAGGAATTTTTATGTATAGACTAGGAATTGGCAGGATATGCGGCTGCAGCCGACTATGATAGGAACTATGCCAATATTCATCTGGAGTTCGTGAAGGAAACTGAAGAAAACCTTCTCAAGGATAGCCAGTTACTTCGTGCTTGTCCATACGTCGACAGTTTAGTCAATTAACCCTTTTTTCCCTTAATAATAGACAAACTGCCGATGTCTGAATTTGAACCCATAACCTCCCAATTTTCAAGTAGACATCTGCGCAGACATAACGCCTTAGACCGCTCGGCCACTTGGACTGGTATTTAAGCATTTAACTTAGTTAGTTGTTACTTTCACTTCTTTTAAAAGTAGTTTAATTGTAATGTATTTGAAAAATCCGACCATTGTTTGCTTGGAATGCAGTGAAGTTTTGGTATAAAAAAACAACAACAATTAAAATTAATAAACTACAACTTGAAACCCACTGGTTGAAAGGGTTAAATCAGAGGTGGGCAAGAGTTGACTCGGCCAAGCTCTGAGTGAGAGGTAGGGAAGAGAGATAGAGTTAATACAGGGTAACCTACCAATTATTAATATTTTCTTTTTTTAATTAAAACATTTTCTGAAAAAATATAATAATACCAAATCTTTTTTATGGTCACTATTATACAAAGTAAATAATACATACAATCATTCAATACATACTCTGGAATTTTGGGCCGGTAATTTGGGTCATAAAATGTACCTTTTTAGTATATATCATATTTGTGTATGAATAAAATAAAAATATATAAAAAATATATATATAAATCTTTTGAATCTTTAAGTTTACCGCTGGACCATTGTAATAAAAGAGGGAAATTTTTGCAAAGGATAATTTAAATAGAACAATAGTTTTGGAAATTCCAAATAATTTGTCTAAATATTTTACTATTCATATCCGAGAACTAATAAAGAATTATTTACCTGATTTAATTATTTTTTCTTCGTATGGAGTATGCTCAGTATAGTGTCATGGGAATTTGATGAATTAAGTTAAATTTTACATAAAGTGGGAATTTGAGTTCTTCGAGTTAGTCTACTTTGAATTGAAAAAGTGAAAAGTACTATTTGTAGTAGTGGAAATTATTTTTCGCATAATTTGTTTTTCAAAAAAAATAAAAGTAATAAATTATTGGGCAATAATCGGTAGGGCCAACCTGTATTGAAACATCGTTCCGTCTTGCTTCAAAACATACCTTCTTTTACTTACTCTCACCCAGCTTATGGAGAGCCGGTAAGGATCAGACGAGATGTCTGCGCCCACCTCTGGGTTAAATGATGTTTGTAAATTAAGTAATAAAAGAAAAAATTTGCACTAACTATTTTGAATACAAATTGTAAATCATTTTGTATAAGTCGGTAAGAACGAACACTCTATTGTTTGTAGTTTGTGTGTGTGTTTAGGTACTTATGATCGATATCCTGGTGAGATGTTTAAGTTCAAAATGAATAACTTTAACTGAAGTAAATAAAACATACTTAAGTTCGTTCTCTTGTTATTAGTATTTACTTATTTATACTTTATAGTTGTAAATAAACAATATTTATTTATTCAATTCAATAATATTTAACATAATTTATGGTGATCTGATTAAAATGTTACAAATCAATAAATAAATTATACCCAAATATTACTTTATAGTATACCCTTAATTTACATTTTACACAAATACATAATAGTATTATTACCTATCTACATTCTACCTATCATCCTAAGGACCTAACCTGTCTGTAATAATTCTATGTTCATTATTGAATATTCTATTGAATCATCCTTATTTTTAGAAAAGGATTGTAATCCTTACGTTCTAGTCATTTTTAAGAAAAATACTTTTATTTAAAAAAGTTTACTACAATTCATTACTCGATCATTTTTGTCAAACTCTAATGTGAACAGAGATATTTAGAATTTTAACTTTCAATCTTTAATTGTAAATATTTCTGTAAATATTAGTGTAAGAGAAAAAATTATTAGAAACAAAGTTATAGTTAAACTAATTTACTACAACTTTGTTTCTTGTAAATTTTTCGATTTTTCGAATATTAAGGGAGATATGTCAAATTTTGTGTTTCCCCTTTCCTACGATTTTTCCCATTAACGAACTTTACCTATTGAATACCAAAAGCGTCTCAAATACCAAATTTTATTCCAATCACATTAAAATTGTGACCACTAGAGCGATTACAGACACATATATGATCAAAGAGTTCCTTTTGGTCATTTTAAAATATCTTTGCCCTAAAAAGGTACGGAGTATTTTTTCCTCTACGAAATTTTGTACATTCTATATTCTTTTTGGTTAAAAGTTGGTTTGTCGTAAATTTGGCTTCTCATACAGTTTGACAAAATTATAATATTGAACCTTATAGATTTTATCTATTGGCTATACGCATAATTGTCCTGACAAGCGTCAAAGTTGCAAAATTGCATAATGAGTCGGGACGAATTTATAAACCAAACGGAAAAATTTTTAACGGTTTAATTCTCTGTGATTTGCCCCATATGGGCTAAAAGATGGATTCTTTAGATATTATTATACCCAGTATATATATAGAATATACAAGGTATATTTAAAGTATATTTCAACCGACTTTGTAACGGTTGAAAATATTTATCGTAGAAAAAAATTTTTGGAATAGATGTTCATAAAATGATGACTCATAAATACGATAACTCAAAAACAAAAAGAGATAGCGAGCTAATATTTTGTGCATGTGTTCTAGAGATAAAAAGTAATATGGTAAATGGGCAAAATTGGACTTGAAATGGGCAAAATTGGGCCAAGGAAATATCCATCTTAAAATCCGTAAGAGATAGAAAAAAATTTAAAGGCAAAACATTTTCGTGTTTGAAAATAAATATCTTTAGTTTGAAAATAAACTTTTTATTATATGAACTCAGTATATACTGGATATTTAAGCAATTGACTCATATATAGTTGTTATTTTCACTTGTAATTTATATAAAATCCTTTTTTTAAAATTACAGATGAAACTTAAACCTTTTAAATTGTTCTATCTGGTTTATAAATCTGTCCCGAATTATTTTGTGTATTTTGGCCACTTTGTGCTCTAGTGTCTGATCAACTGTGCACATAGCCAATAATTGATTAGTGAATGACTTTCTCCTTATTATTAATTACTTTGAAGACCATAAACCAAATACAACCACAAAGCAATGATGATTATAAATAAAATATGATCCTTCGTTTGCTGCTTCTAATGAAGCAATTATTAAAGTATAAATTATAATATTTCAGTCAATTGATTGCACTATGTTTGTTTTGACTAATTAAACCATTAATTATAATTAATAAAACTCATTAAAGTCCTAACTAAAACTTAACAGCATACGATAATGACCTGGCTATTATGTTGGTTGGTTCGCTTTAAAATCCACAAATAACTGAGAAATGTTACAAATAACTGAGTTAGTTAACTGTTTAAATAACCTGTATGTAATGAGTACACTTATAAGTGTTACGATGTACTGTTTCTTTTACACCACAAATCTATGACTTGTGGTGCATGTACCATGGTACTCTATATACACTCCTGTTCATACAAATTGAACCACCAGTAAGTAAGTCACATTCTAAGTTCGAATATATTACTAAATATATGTGTATCACATACAATAACACTTAGAATGTTTCAAACTGA
This sequence comes from Nineta flava, assembly GCA_963920215.1. Lineage (NCBI taxonomy): Eukaryota > Metazoa > Arthropoda > Insecta > Neuroptera > Chrysopidae > Nineta > Nineta flava. The sequence continues at coordinate 702,048 of OY986041.1, forward strand.
TTCAATGTTTATGAATGGGTGTGTACATATGGTGTAGTATGTATACACACATGTTTCTGTAATCTACAGTAATTACAGAGACTCTGAAGTTTTAAAACTTTCAAAATTTTTCTGATAATATTAGTAACATTATTATGGCATCAAGGAAGACCTGATAAGCAAGTTCCTGGCTATTGCCAACATGTGGGAAAAGCGAATCTCGTCGGACTGAAGTAGAAGGAGGAGCACAATGGACCATAAGATTGAAGTGCAATAGTTTTAGACCCCAATATTGAATCAATCAATCAATGGCATCAATATTTGGATATGAAACATCTGACACATTTTAGCTGGGGATTGAACTTAAGAGCTCTGGCATTCTAACAAGAAAAGGCGTTACGCAGGAGCCGTTAGGCGTTACAATCAAAATTGTGAGAGACTGATTCGATTCAGGTCGGTTCAATTTTATTTAACGGGAGTGTACTTTTTAAAATAATTGAAAAGAATCCAATTCAAAGTAAATAAGATTTTTTTTAAAATAATTAATTTAGATAGGTAAAAGCAACGTAAATAAACAATTATTGAACATAATCAATAAAATTTAAAATATAAATAAACACTTGACCATAAATGGACTTTATTTAAAAATGCGTACAAATAACTCTAACATTCCATTTCTTAGAATTCATTCTCTATTACTAAATTTAGTTCAATCACTTATTAAGCTACAACTTATTAAGCTAAGTCAAACTTGTAAATTTAAGAATAGCCCACCAATCGGCTCCAATTCTGAAGAAAATGCCAAAATTGACCTCCTTATTACTAATATAGTAAAAAAATATTGCTATTGAAAACTGAGTTTTCGATAGAGGACCTCAAAAAACATAGATTCAGTAAAATCTATGTGTCGATTTTCAGTATCCAACAAAATAAATCTATGTTCTACGTATATATAGAGGTAAAAATTAGACTCTTGGCCATTCTCCCATTAAACTAGGATGGTAACCTGGGTAGTAATTTAGAAAAACTTCTTGGGTTTTATATGATATTATCTATAGATACAATAAATCATGTGTCGTTGTTTTAGGAAATACCGCGCACGTATTTATACAAAAACTATCGAATGTATGGAAAACTGTTTCAAACTAAAGTTGTTTTCAATCAAATAAACATTTTTATATTTGAAGATGGGTTGTGGACACAATTACTACAACTACTTGCGTGGTAATAATAATAATAATCAGAAAGAAGGGTACCGCATGCGGGTCCCTAGCACCTAGATCAAGGGGTCCTCTGTGCCCTCCTTGAGAATCACCTGTCACCCGAAGGCGAGAAGCCTCCGGGCAAGAGGGGCAATTTTAAGCAGATGAAGCTATAGGATTCTGTCGAAGCCAAACGCCACACAGAAGGATGAATCCAAAGATTCTTACTATTCTTCTATCTCTTACGGTTTTAAACTTGCGATATTTCCGCAATCCCCAACGTTTGGACAAAATGCTGCTTTAAACAGCGTCATCGGACGAAGATGACGATTGAGGAGCCACAACGCGCCCCTTAAAATTATAATTGCGCAAAATCCTTTCTTAAACGTTGCCTACAGTATAAAATAAACACTCACGACAAATTTCAAGTTTCTATCCTTAGCGGTTTGGTCTGTGCGTTGATATGTCAGTCAGGACATTACATGAAACAAAAACTAAATTGGAATTTAAAAAAAAAAAAGAAGTTGTATTTGAAACTAGCAGAACCGTCCGCCATATTCAATAATAATAAAAAGCAAGTGACAAAGTCATCTTCTTCAAAAAAAGTCCAAATCTAATAAAAAACAAGACAAGATGTATTACAAGACCACAAAAATATTAAAAACCGATCAAACATGCCTTCGGACATTGGCGTGTGTTTTCAAAACAAACAAAAAAGTTTATAGTTGCGACATATTTTTGTCAAATCAAAGACATTACAAAGCAGCAACAGAACAGAGCAACAGCCAGCAATGTGGCGATACAAAAAGTAAGCAATGAAGAAGCCAGAGATCCATAGATACAGACCGTTTTGAAAAGCATTTCTAATAGAGAATCAATGTTGAATAAATAAATAAAATATTTACTATAAAACCATACATACACATACATAGTGAAATTGAATGTCTGGACTGGAATATTGGGTGACCATATTATTGGACCATTCTTCATTTAGATGGATCTTTAGATTCTCAAAAATATTTGAGTGTGTTACGAAATAATATTTTGTCAACAGTTAGAGCTCTTCCTAATTTAGACCTGGTATCTGTATGGTTCCAACAAGATGGTTGTCCTGCACACAATGCCATGATAGTAAGGCTGTTCCTAGAACAAACTTTCCAGGAACTTATCTTATGAGTGCGTCCTGACGATCATTTTTGTGGGGTTTTCTCAAAACACAGATTTATTCACGGAATATTCCTGAAAATTTGCAACAATTAAGGCAAAGAATTGTTGACAATTGTGCGAATATTTCTCCTCAAGTGCTAGAAAATACCTGGGTAGATTTCTACAAACGACTTGGATATTGTTTAGCAAATAGTGGAGGAATATTCGAACCGTTGGTTTAACTTTTTATTTTGTCGGAATTCTATTTTTTGGGGGGTTTTATTTTTCTTTTAATTTGTGTGGATTGTTGTTTTATGTGATACCGTTAACAGAATTCTATCATTTATTTTCAAACATTCCACATACAAATAATAAGGATATTCAAAATAGAATTTTCAATTGTTAGAAGTAATGCTAAGCTTAAGAACATATTTAACTCACTCTCATTACATGTTAATGCAGTACAAAACAGTCCAGCATGCATACACAACAGACACACTAAAGAGTACCCCCACTATTTTTATTTCTTTATTAAGCATATTTGTGTATAGTTATTATAGTAAATAATAAATTTAATATTGATTCTCTATTAGCAATGCTTTCCAACACGTACGGTATACACGTTTGTACAAGTACAGAGACAGACTATGCTGGAGCTGGAGTCTGCGATCAATTCAATATGATGGGAGATGTATTATTTACAATTGTCTTTTCAATATTATGCTTTTCAAATGTTGTTCAATTGCGAATGAATCAAACAAGAAAACAATTCAAAACGTCAAGCATGTTGTGAATCATGTGATCGGCAACGACAACAACACCATTGTGGAATCCGTAGCTATCTATCTGTTATTGATTATATGAATGAGTACCAGCTTAACAGGCGCGGCTACATGGGCACTGGGAGGTTATGGGTTCGAATCTCAACACCGGCGCAGTTTGTAAATTAAAAAAATTAATTGATTAAAACTGTCGGCGAATGGACAAGAACGACGAAGTAACCGGCTATGTTTGTGAAGGTTTTCTGCAGTTTCCCTTCACGAACTTCAGATGAATATCGGCATAGTTCCTATCAATGTCGGCTGCAGCTGCACAACCTACCAATTTCCGAATCTGCGTACGAATTCCTTGCCCTCTACTCCCATCATAAAAATGTTTAATTAAAAATTAATAAAGGTTGAAAAATAATGATGTGGGTGACCTCTGTTATAGTATATGAATGAGTAGAAGAAACTGATCAATCTGGCTTATTGGCAAAAACTGGAAGGAGATAAACTTTCTGGTGGGAGTGTTTACTAGTCACTGCAGTCTCAAATGATATCTAACCTTTATGCAGTTGCAGGACTGCATAAGGGTTAGATACCTCCCACCTTCTAAAGATCCTCACAAAACCAGCATTAGGCACCTTGCCTCTAGCTCAATTGAAATGAGCAAAGCCTATTTGCCAGACTAATACCTCGTCTTAACTAAACGTAAACAGGTTCCGAACAAATGGCAGCCAAAAGGTGTAATCCTGGTGGAGAAACGGCGATCTAGGACGTTAGACGCGTGCAATATTGAACAATTTCCTGTTTTCGAACGACAAATTTGACGAAGGCATTCTAAATTTCTTGTTTTATTTGCCACTTTGTCTCAATTGTTTGTTGTTAGTATCACCCAAGTCTGATCTGATGCAAGTCATTGTGCCTAGCCCGAATGTGTGCTGTGATATAAAGAACTAAACTGTTTCATCTGCTGCACAATATTGAATATTGAATACTGACAAAGGCGGGACAATGAAACTACGTTTCCCGCCTTGCTTACATCGAGTGACTTAGCCTACGCCTATCATCACATCTACGTTCATTGAGATTAAGAAAATTTTTAAGGCCATTCTAGACAAGAGGATTTCGAAAAGTAAAGGGCCTACATTCACATCAAATTTTTCGTTGCTGATCGATGAGTCAATCAAATCCAATGGTTAGAAACTTGCGAATTGAATTTCGTCATCATTAGACACTCGCCACACCGTACGCGGAAATGCAGCCTAGAAAGGTTACGGTTTAGCAAATATATCGAATATACGGTTTAGCAAATATAGCAAATATATGAATGTTGAGAGACAATAGCAATCAAATTGATTAATTTCATGAAGCAAGAAAGAAAGTGTAAAGGTCTTTGATTTGTGTGAACGGATCTTAAAGCAAAAAAAAAACTAACAAATAATTCTAAACTTCATGTGATTTTGTCACATTGAAAACAGTGAACGGCAGCAGCAAGTTGTTCTTTTACCCAAGAGTCAGTCTCCGTTTGTCTCTTGTTTGTATTGTCGTCGTGGTCGTCCGTTAAGAGTCCGTCTGTCTGCCAGTCCGTCAGTTATCACGTATACAGTGAACTAGCTATACGTAAAGAGAATGCAGCAAACAAACACTAAGGTGGCTTTATCCATATTAGGATCCTTGTGATGAACGAGTTCTACTATATTTAATACATAGGCTACCCACGTGATCATCACAACTATGAATTTTATGACGTCACAAATGTTTATATCAATGTACTTACTTGTATTGGATCGAATGGAATCGAATCGGAAACTAATTATAAAATGTGGTTTAGTTATTATTATTAGTTTTTATTTATCTGTCCGTTGCGTCTGCTGTAGTTTCATTTGGTTTGAAAATGCATATTTAGCTCAAAATACACTACTGAGTGAGTTAAGGTTGTTGTGAAACTGGTGAGGGAAAGTAGGGGTGGTCAGTTTGTCCTATACTAAATGCATTGAAATCTCATCCATTGCCAACTCTAAATAATTAAAAATTTTGCAATTAAATCGTTTCAAATAATTTAATTTCAGTAAAAAACATAAATGTTTGTAAAAAAAACATATTTTTAAAACTTAAATCCTAAGTTTCATTATTTCGAAGAGTTTTAATAATTAAAAATATGTTTTTATGTATTTCAAGAAAGTTGCATGGTGATAAAACTAAATAAAACTAGATAAAAATAAATATAACTAAAAATAAAACTAGATAAAAATAAATATAACTAAAAATGAAACTAGATTGAAGAAACCTGTCAAGCTAAATTGATTTTCTTCATAACAACATTAAGGACGTTCGAAAGAGAAAAAAAATGCAGAAAAGTGCCTGTAAATTAAATATGTTATAAAAAAAGTCAATATGAATTCATTGGTATGCTTCAAAATGTTTGTTCAAATGCATTTTTTTGTTTTTTTTTCGATATTGAAATTCATACTTTTAACATTGGATCTAATGGAGAAACTACAAATTTAATCGTTAGAATCGAATAAAACATGCAGTTTAAAATGGAGAGAAGTTTTTATAAAACTATGTAAATTTTGGTTAAATAAACAAGGATTTATTTGAGCCAAAGATGAAGGTATGTTCAAATGCATTTTGGAAAGTAATAATGAATTATATAAGTAATTTTATCATTTTAGAGAAGCAAAACACAATTGCCAGGAGCTTGCTTATCAGGTCTTCCTGAAGGTCCATATATTCGGGGTGAGATGCACCAAATATCCTGTATTTGCTGTAACCTAGAGGTTCGCAATCAAAGATAATGTGGCTGGATGTTTCTTCCACCTCGCCACACAATCTGCACATAATGGACCCGTCATGGAGTCGCATTGTGTGCAATTGCAGGGAATAATTCCCGGTAATGAATTCGGTAACCTTTTGAAGTAACCGAAATTATTTTTGCAAATTTTACGTCTATCCATCCAGTATGGTTTGCTTGAGATAATCACCACCATTAGTATAACTTATACGTAAGGCATCCATACTAACAATGGATGGATAGACGTTAAGTTGTATTTCTTTTGTAATGTAAGTAATTATTTTTCAAAATATAAGCCTTGTTTATAACTCTACATATTTTATACTCTTTTGGATATACTCGTCCATTATGTTTTTCAACAGACTCGATTCCCGATGAATGAATGAACCATAAGCACGTTTGCCCCACACACACACACACATACATTGAAATGCCGAGGTTTAGTACTTGCTGTATGAAATACAAAAGTATGTTTGAACATTATATTATTGAACACCACCTACGTGTAAAAGAATACTAGCTAGAGCTCTATCTAGCATCACATGCATATTAATTAATTATTATACTGTTTAAATATTGAAATGATTATTTCAAAGAAATATTCAATATAATAATGCTATTATTATATATATAGCTTGTTTTTTAAAATATACCCAATCTGGAATACTGTATAGTGTATCTATCGCTGTCTATATGCAGTGTACTATGATATGGTTTACTTTGTCACACTTAAACAATCAGTATTGTATTATAACATAATTAACTATTATATTATACTTATCACTTTCTAACTACAATCATTTATATACAGTTGCATCTTACTTGTGCATGTATATATCGTCGTTATTGTCCGTGTGTCCGTTGCGTGAGTGTAACACCATATCATAGCATACTGTGCATAGACAGTGATAGATGCACTACACAATGTTGCTATTGGGTCTATTTTTTATTTACGTAGTATATATAATATATATATATATATATATATATATATATATATATATATATATATATATATATATATATAATGGCACGACCAAATCATACAACATATGTTCAATTCATTATAAAAAAGAACTATTTTTTGAATGTAGGCGAGCGATGTGACAAACGAACATCGATCATGTGTGTGCAGGCAGACTAAATACCAAGTATATACGGGCTCTTCTATACAAATCAGAAGGTTTCGTAACTTTCTTAACATCCATATTTAATATGAGAAATTCCAAACATCATGATGAGATTCGAATTCGTGATCTCTAACGTGATCACTCCCCATGCAAACTAATTAAACCTATATGAATTTAACCGTCAGCAAAGTCTAGGATTTCAGACTCATAAGTTTAAAATTTAAAAAAACTGACATTTTGAAATGTCAAAATTAAGAAAAAAAAAATTCGTTACGCAGGAGCTGCTTCAAGTTAGCGAATTTCCTTAGAACACATAAATCACTCTCTAGTGGTCATAATTTTAGTGTGATCAAAATGAAATATAATATGTGAATGATTTTATTATTTGCAAAATTTAAATTTATGAATAGCCAAAATAGAACGATGTATAACAATTAGTTTATAGTTACAGTTAGTTATTTTTTATAATAAAATATATTTTATGTATTCGTGTCAAACAAACACAAAATATTAAATATCTCTCTTAATATTCGAGTAATCGAAAAATGTATAAGGAGTAAAGTTGTAGAAAATCAAGTTTGCTATAATTCATTACCTTATCATTTTTTCCAAACTCTAATGTGAACAGAGATATTTAGAATTTTACCTTTATTTTATCTTTAATTGTAAATATTTCTGTGAATATTAGTGTAACAGAACAATAATGAGAAACAAAATTACAGTAAAACTGAGTATCTACAACTTAACTCCTGAAAAATTTTTCGATTTTTTAAATATTAAAAGAGATATATTGTGTTTCCCCCTTCCTCTAAACGCCCCTTTCCCCTTGTCCGATTTGACGTATTAACGAACTTGACCTTTAGAATACCAAAAGCGCCTCAAATATCAAATTTCATGTTAATCAGAATTAAACTGTGACCGCTAGAGAGTCCACAGACACATAAACGTACATATATATATATAATATATATATATATATATATATATATATATATGTATATATATATATATATTATATATATATATATATATATATATATACATATATTATGTATATATATATATATATTATATATATATATATATATATATATATATATATATCTAGGAATAGGGGCAAAATTTGAAATATAATATATATATACATATTTAAAATTTTTTAGCGATAATGATTTTTAAAATTTGAACATTTGAAGAAGTTTTTACGAAATTCCAACATTGGTGCAAAAACAATAGCTACATTTCCTTTGGAGGAATTTCGCTAATAATTTGACACAAATTTCTTATATGAATTTTTTGAAGTCTGGATAACGCCGGCATTTTCAGCTAGTTTATTATAAATGATGAGAAAGTCTAAAATAATTACGTCAAGTTTATTACTTCTATGTAACTGTTCAAGATAAAAACTAATACATATTTCATATTTTTCGTTATTATTACTACAAGCGACATCAAAAACATTGGGAAATTTTTAAATTCAGTTTGGTTCAATTTTATTACAGGGAACTGTATGTGAAGTATTCTGCTTCTTTTAATTCGACTAATTACATATTTTAATAGTTTTGCATTTTAATCGATTGATTGACGTTAAGTTTACAAAAACAATTAATATATGCAGTAAATTATGTTATCAGCCAAATACGATCCACGAATAAATTGAAAACGTTCTATTTTTGTAGAATGATCCCAGAATACATCAAACAGTGTTTCATTTTCATATTAATTTAATAAAATTTGAAAAGGAGATGGAATACATTTGTTTAATACAAATCTAAGTTGTAGCACTACACATTTATGTACTTAATACTAAGGTCGAGAATACACTTGAATATAAATGAATATAAATCTAAATCGGCGCAACTTCCTAGTAGAAACCAAACATGCACTATCTGAGAGCAAGTGTATTGCCACCCGAATACACATTAGTTTAAATTAAATATGAATGTTAAATTTGTCGTGCTTGTATTTGATCTATCTGCACAATTGAACGAAACTAAACCAAACTAAACTAAACAGAAGTTGGCGCACAAAAATAAATAAGTAAAATAAACATTTTTAAAAGCAGGTCACACGTCACGGACGCCCATACACATGCACACCTCCTCCTTTCATTAAAGTTTTAATGCTCACAACAGCACACACAGTACACTACACTGTCTATCTAAGATCAATCGAAATGAAATTAGTACCAACATTATTATTACAAAGCAGTATATTATTATACAAGATTGTTTGAAAGTGATCATCTTATTTACGGTTAACCCAATTCCATAGCAGCTATTCCATTTTTTGACTATATCACTCCTTCAAGTCAAATTTAAAAAAAATATACTTAAAATTTTTTGGAAGGTTTTCAAAAGAAAATAAATTAATAGCGGATATAACCTTCTCTTGTTCTAATGACTGTCACAATCCTTCTAGGTAAATTCTTTTAAAAAAGTTCGCTATATGATATCTTGTGTGATTTTCTCCCATTGCTGCACTAAAGCTATTCTAAGCTCCTGTAAGCTGTCAAGAGGGTTGATTCATCTTCTCATACGTCTAGCATCATTCATCCCAGAGATGGTTTATTCGATTTCACTCTTGGATATCCCAAAATTTGAAGTCTGATCTTCCGATACTGCCCATAAGCTCTGTTTGGGTCGTAGTATAACGATTCATGCAGAAACTGTTAGTAGAAGAATTTCTAAAATGAACTGATTACTCAGAACGCCAGCCGTAGCCCAAAAATTAACGATTTGTGACGTGGATTTCAGGTAACCACTATAGATAAAGACTTGCGATATGAAATACTTTATGCCAACGTGGTAATCACCGAATTAGGATATCAGGCCACTAGTACACCTTAAGGCTGACGAAGCGATTCCTATTAAAAGTAAGGATGAACTTCGATCTTGGTGGTGCACTACAGGGAAATCAGATGCTTCATGAAATCGTTGCAACATTTGGATCTTCTTTATGGCAACTTTGATTACATCCGTTTTGTGAAGCCGCAGAAAGAAATAGAATTCCTGGCACCAATAATTGCACAGCTACCAAGTGTATGCATACTTCGATTATGAAATACATATCTAAGAGCAAAGACCCACCAAACCATGGGTGGTAAAAATGATTTTGTATATCCTTTGAGCTGGCCATCTAAGGACGTCCGGATCGACCAACAATTTTGTCTATGTGATTCATTGAGAATGCCAGGGTTATCATAAATATCAGTGAGTCTACCCACCAACGGTACCTACAGACTTGGGTATCAAGTTTGTTGTAACATAAAACGAAATTATCTCGCCTCCAAGTCCATGTACAATCAATTCAACAGCCACATCGATCTTGATGCCCTAAATCGTCCCGGATATCCCCTTTTCCATTTCAAAGAATAAAAAAAGTAAGTCCGTTGTTATTCAGATATGCGAAGAGGTAGTTTTATAAGCAGAAAAACATTGCGTTTAATGATCTGTCGGGAATCGTGGCTTGATGGTCTTCATTGCGCCTTTGTTCCATACAATGAAATTGCATTTTTCGGGATTGAGAGGTCCAAGAGTGGAGTCGTAAATAAACACCGAAAACAGATAAGATTTTGTGGGAGTTTGCGGTCTAGTATTAACCAGCATACCATTCATCTATATTAAGTACACCTTAGTACTCTTGACATATTCTTAATTTTCTTCCCCAGAAATTTCCGTTCAGTTTTTTCTGATCTATTTGCTGTATTTTCAAGAATAATCAGAGAGACCCAAAATTCGATGTTTTTATCATGCATAATATGAAACAAATACATACTTATTAAAGGACCTCGGACAAGGAACCTCCGCTGAACTAACTCCTTAGCATGATAAAATGCAATTTTCTCGGTACGATTAACATCAAAATCATCTCTTTATTCAAATCTCATCATTTGAAATCATCTTGTTGTTATTTCAAGCACAAACTTTTTGTTCAACTGACTTTAAACGTAACCCTGGTTCTGAAATCATTAAATGCCATAGTACTTACAAAACATACAAAAGAAATCTAAGAACTGTGACCGACAAAATTATAATTAATTTCTCGAAAAAAAAAATCGTCCAAATACTGTTGATTTTTCAACGAGTTTCATTTCGTTATGTAATAAATCCTAATATCTGTTGCGACGATGTCAAAACGATGTTATTTATAATTCTGTTGTCAGTTTTTGTTAATTTCCAAACTGACTGTCTTTAAACCAGAATCAATGAAAAATGTCATGGCCTGACCCCACAATTAAGAGGAATGTTTTGTGTTCTTTGTTTTTGTAACTTTTAAAAAGTGATTTTAAAAATCACACAAATATTAATTAAGAACACTCTGAACTGAGAACTGACATGTTTTAAAATATGTTGCGGTTCAATCTCTACTAAAAATAACACAATTTAAAACCTCTATTTAAGTACAGGTTGATTTAAATTATTTATACTCTGTGTTTGTGTAATATACTACATTTAGAGGTTTTTGGGCATCCCGGTCGTGAGGGTGTTTAGAGTAAATAGTATATTTCTATAGCCATTTACTTCAATTCTATTCGAAGCAAAGTTTTTCAACGGAAAGAATTGTAGTGAATATGAAATTAAATTTTCACGGTAACACTTTTAATATTATTCTGAGTAGCGATTTTTCTTTTACAAAAAATTCAGCTATAATGGTTCTGCCAATCAAATGATTGAGTGATACAATATACCGTACGTGTTGGAAAGCATTGCTAATAGAGAATCAATGTTAAATATTATTTACTATAATAACTATACACAATATGCTTAATAAAGAATTTAAAATAGTGGGGGGGGGGGTACTCTTTAGTGTGTCGTGTCTGTTGTGTATGCTTGCTGGACTGTGTTGTACTGCATTAACATGTAATGAGAGTGTGTTAAATATGTTCATTGTTGTCTTCTTAAGCTTAGCATTAGTTCTAACAATTGAAAATTCTTTTTTGAATATCCTTATTATTTGTATGAGGAATATTTGAAAATAAATGATAGAATTCTGTTAACGGTGTAACATAAAACAACAATCCACACAAATTAAAAGAAAAATAAAACCCCCAAAAAAATAGAATTCCGACAAAATAAAAAGTTAAACCAACGGTTCGAATATTCCTCCACTATTTGTTAAACAATATCCAAGTCGATTGTAGAAATCTACCCCGGTATTAGCACTTGAGGAGAAATATTCGCACAATTGTCAACAATTCTTTGCCTTAATTGTTGCAAATTTTCAGGACTATTCCGCGAATAGATCTGTGTTTTGAAAAAACCCCACAAAAAAAAGTCGTTAAGAGATAGATCTGGCGATATAGCTGGCCACTTGAAGGTTCCAAAACCACTCATAAGACGTTCCTGGAAAGTTTGTTCCAGGAACAGCCTTACTATCATATTTATTTATTTTCTTTAACATTGATTCGATATTAGAAATGCTTTTGAAAACGGTCTGTATAGTCTTACAAATAAATATACATTTGTTGTCAGATATAATCAATCATTCCATACAAATACATATTTTTTAATTAACATGAACTATTTGTCAATTTAACTGATCAACCAATCAATTAGATGCAAAACAAATCAAACATATTCTATCACTTTGGAACAATCATTGAATCTAAAATAGAAGCACTACACACAGGACCACAAACCGTTGTGACCACAAACCACACAATCATTTCAGCAGAATAAACCGTTATGAATGAATTTAAAGTCGTAGAACGCGATTAATAAAACATTTTATTGTTTAAATATCAAAATTTGTACCTAACTTGTTGGAACACACCTAGTTTCATTCTGTTTGCCGATTCAAATGTCACAGGGATCTATTCATAGACAAAATTATCGTAAAAGCTACCACATAAATCGGTGAAAATTTCAATAGAGACTGTGATAATGTTCGTATTATTTTTGACATCAAAAGTATTTCTGTTATTTAAAACATCAGATCTATAATCTCTAATTATTTGGACGTTAAATATTATATATTTTATAATAAATATGATTTTATTAATAATATAATAAATTGTTATTCTGTTGGCTGTACTTACATAAAGCCGAGAATACACACCCCACCAAGGCGGAGAAAAGCATGCCGTCACGAGCAACTTTGATATAATTGTCCAACACCTCTTATAATTTCAAATAATGGTATCAATTTACATATTTTTTAATTTTTTTTTTTTTTATAAACTGCTGTCTATCCATTTTTAATATTAAATTACTTAATTTGACATTTAAGTAATATGTCTGAACAAAGATAACATTCTTTGACACAAAATCATACACTCTAGGGTGAGAATCGAACCCACTACCTCTGGCCTGCTAGACCAATGCTCTACAACAGCTAAGCTACCTGAGATGTTATCGTAGTAGAAGTTATATGATCTTTCACTATCACTTGATGTAGTATTAATTTTTGTTTATTTACTATTTACATATTTTTAATTGTTTTTTTTTTTTTTTGTTAACTAACGTCTATTTATATCCATTGTTAGTAAGGTTGCCGTTCGGTTGTATTATACCAACGTAAGTGACTAGCATTTACTTACTTTGACATTTAAGTAATATGTAACAATGATAACAGAGTATTAAGAGGTATTCCTGAATGGAGTTTAAAGTTATAATGCCAAAACTGTCCAGTTAAATCCCGAGAGGGTACAAGCCTAGTCTACTAGCACCTTTTGAAAAATCAGAACAGTCCTAAAAATGAGTGAAAAGTGTCTTGCCTGGAGCATAAGTAGTGCCCTTCATCGAAATATAGAATCTTCATAACAGTTCGATTTAAAGCTGTTTTAATCACATTAACAGTATGTGATTACTTAACGTCAACAACCGCTTCCTTTCTATATAGCATGTGTATTCTACACTTTATGTTCGTTAACATTTTAAACAACAATAACATCAGCTATAAAATAAAACAGATCTTAATTAAATGATCAACAAACTTGTTAGCAGTCATTAAATTTAGTTTATAATATAATATTATATATATATATATATATATATATATATATATATATATATATATATATATATATATATATATATATATATATATGTATATATATATATATATATATATATATATATATATATATATATATATGTATATATATATATATACATATATATATATATATATATATACATATATATATATATATATATATATATATATATATATATATATATATATATATATATAATTTTCATTCAAACCGTGACCATTAAATGATGTGAATATAGCCAGTTATTAATGACTAGTTCAAAGTAGCTACTGTGCTTTGGAACTTATGTCGTGATACTTTAATTAAATTAACGTATTCATTACGTTATTACTTCGGTACTCTTATCTCATTTTTTTTAAACGGTTTCGAATAATGGTTGCACTTTGTTAAAATACTTTTGAAAAAGGTCACTTCTGGTAACCAGATACTCAAAATTCAGTCGTCTGAAGTCAACATAGTCCATAGAACTTATATACCATATCTGAATAGATCGGAAAATTATTTACCAAGAAAATTAATGAGGAATAAATTGATTAAATGTAAGAACAAATTTGGTTGAAATTTATTTCGTAAGTTTTCCCTTAGTATGTTTTTAAAATTTTATAACGCGGCAAGTTTTAAAATATTTGAATCAACAGAGAAAAAAAAAACTTGCCACGTTATAAAATTTTAAAAACATTCTAAGGGTATGTAACGTAAGGGTACGTAATTTAAAAACTTACGAAATAAATTTCAACCAAATTTTTGCTTACATTTAATCAATTTACCCCTCATTATTTTTCTTGGTAAATAGTTTACCGTGCTGTTTAATTTAATAGCTCGGCTCTTTAATGGCATATCATCACTTTTTAAAGAGCAACTATTATATGAAGTCTAGAGCTATTTACTTTGTAAATAGCTCCGTCCTTTTCTCCATATTATCACTTTTTAAGAAGCAACTATTACATTAAGGATTTCCTCGAAAACTCGGCCCTTTCTTACTTAAATGGATTTGAAAACTTACTTAAAAAATTTCATTACATTAGATACATAATACATACAAGTCAAGCTAATAAGAGCATGTTAATAATTGGAAGAAGAAGAGACAACCTGTGGCTGGGGGGTGTATTCTGCTGCCATATGCACTAAATTATACACATTTTAATGAGAGTTGAGCGTGGTCGGTCCACAGACAACACAACAACAACAACAAGTATGTGTTTAACACACTTATGTATCAAATATAAAATTGCTTGTAGGTTGTTTTCACTGGGCCAGCCCACGCACATCAATAACTAAGTTATTAAGTTAACTTAACTACAACAATCATAATAAACAGTTTTTGTTCCAATATTGAACTATTTGTCATGTGAATGTTGTTAGTATGAATGAATTGAATCGTATCGTATCGCATCGTATCGTATCGCCTACGATTTAAATGACTTCAGTAGGTAGAATCTCTGTAATAATACTTACTTAAAGTAGAGAGAGACTTTGTTCAACCAACTAACTAACCACAATTGCAAATCTTTTTTTAACTTAAATCGCAGCACATGCGGTTATGAAACTGTGGTGTGGCGCCATATCAAGGTTCATTTTAATTTTGTAGATTCCATTTCACTCGAATTGTCAAATTGTGAACTACAAGGTGCGTAAGCAAAATGAATTTGTTTACAAATATATGTTAACATACACTCCCGTTCATAAAAATTGAGCCAGTTGGAACATTTTAAGTGTTATTGTATATAATAAGATATGTTTAGTACTATATATGAGCTTAGAATGTGACTTACTGGTGGTTCAATTTTTATGAACGGGAGTGTACATATCTGACGAAATAATAGCAAAATCTTGTTACATAACGATTTATGGGATTACGAAAAAATTAATAAGAAATAAAATAAGAAACCAAAGATATTTGCTGTTCTTACTAAATAAATGCTGATGAAGACTTTATTGTTGATTGAAATACGTATTTATCATTTAGTCATATATAAGGACTCAAAATCAAAAGCATTCTATACATATGTGGAAGAATACACGATGGCAGAAAGAGACTGCTACCTAGAAGATTTATTGTTTCCCCCTATCAAATTCGGGTCGATAAGTTCTCCCTCCCAACCAGATTCTTTAGGAACTGTAAGATCTGGATTAGATCCAGATATGTATGTTTCCTACGTACACCTGGCAAGCATACAGACACCTTATTCTCTTGTATATCAGAGTGCGTTAACTAGTTTTCCAGAATTTCCTTCAGGTCCCTGCAGAACCTGCAACTGCCACCAGTGTCTAACTTGAGCCTCCAAAGCAATATTAAGGGTAGTCTATGTAGTCTAATAATGTTCAAACTAATTCGTATTTTGCATTTTCTTCGTTTAAAAGTATGGAGCAGGTAATTGGCTTGCTTTAGCCGACTTGGCTTGCTCTAACAGACCGTAGAGTTCTAGTTCTGAATTGAAGTGTTGATAGTCTCGACACCTCATGATCCTGTATACGGTGTCAAGAGTCTCGCCAGATTATCCACTGTCATTTTTCCCTCTACTCTTGCATTTCATTCTGTTCCAAACTAGGTCATTGAGCATTCTAAAACTTAACACTTTGAAGACTTTTTTGTTGCATTCCATTTCTAGATTTTCAAAATATAAAATCCAACGATTAGAATGTCTCGTACGTCAAGAGAACTGTTCTCGCTCGGAACACAGAAAACACTCACTTTGTCTCGATTCCAAAATATCGAGATATTTGGTTCTCAAACTCGAGAATATGGTATAAATAAGCGTCGCTTAACGTGTCAATTCTTATTCCACGTATTATTTCTCGATGCGTGACTCTCACCATAGTGTTTCTTGTCTCCCGTCGACTTCCTCAGTCGAAGTCCAAGACAACATTTTCGTCTTGTAAGTTTTATTTTTTTCCGCAACATTATACAACGAAAATTACAATACATGATTCGCACAGAACCTCATTTGGGTTGTGTATATATACCGTAGCAAAAGCTCGGGAAAATATTGTTTCGGAATTCATCCAAGAGGCTGTCCCTTGATGCACTAAATCTGAGCAGGATACAGCTTCGGAAGGTTACCGGATTCATCACCGGTATTGTCACCTACGAAAGCATCTGCGCACAATAGAACTCCATAACGGATATTTTACGTGCAGACTGTCCGACGAGGAGGAAGAAACATCCAGCCACGTAATCTTTTACTGCGAATCTCTCGGTTACAGCAGGAACAAAATATTCGGTGCATCTCACCCCGAATATATGAACCTTCAGAAAGACCTGATAAGCAAGCCCCTTGCTATTGCCAAGATATGGGAGAAGTGAACCTCCCATAGCACAAGGTTAGTGAGGGGTCAATTTGTGTTTTCAAAATGGGAAACAATATTTTCTGGCCAGAATTGGATAGTTGAGATAAGAATAATTTTGAAAGTGAGTAATTAAATCTATTTCAATTAACATTTAACCATTTAAAAAAATGACTTTGAAAATGAACTTTCAAAGATACGATGGCATTTTTTGAGCAAAATAAAGTTTTTCTTCGATAATTTTGTTCCAACAAATATACATAACTTCGTACAACTATTTTTATGTGCTCACTCCACGGACTCAACACCTACGATTTAGATATTTAAAGAAGGTTTATTATTTCTTCGCATTAAATATAAAATCAATGATAATTTTATTCATATTTTAAAACTGTTGATATTTGACAAACATTATTTTAAAATTATTATTTTAAAAACATTACTAAGAACCAACAACCACAAGCAACCAACCAACCGACCCACCTATATTATGTGACATCACAACTGCTGTATTGCCATCTTTAAATGCTTTTTTTGTGTTTATGTTTTGCATGCCAAAATAAATTTTAAATATAAATATTAAATATTTTTAAATATCTTTCCATAAAATAAGTAATCAATTGTTAATTAATATTCGATATTAAAACCATATGTGTGTGCAATACAAACAAACATATTGAGTGAGTGTATGATATTATTAAATAAATAAATAAATAAATATATTAATAATGTCAATGAATAAATTAATATGGCAGCCCCAAGGTTACTCTCTCAGTTACTTACTTATTAAATACTTCACAAGTCATATCTTGTCTTGTGTGCAGTGTATATGAAAAAAAGTTTATTTTCCTAATCAAATCAACAAAATAATTGTTATTTAAATACTAGCTGCATCACCATCCTTTGCGGCTTCGCCCCCCATTATTGTAATTGTAAGATGTAACTGTTATAATTCAAAGACTAAATATCAATTTTCATGTCTCCAACTTTAAAAAATTCGTTACACAGGAGCTGCTTCAACTTAGCGAATTTCTTTAGAATACATAAATTACTCTCTAGCGGTCATAATTTTAGTGTGATCAAATTGAAATATAATATCTGATATGATTTTAGTATTTGCAAGGCCAAGTTTATTACTAAATGGCATAAGTCAAGGGGAAATGAGGGCACAGAGAAAGAAGAAACCACAAAATATAAAATATCTCTCTGAATATTAGAAAAATCGATAAATGTATATGGAGTAAAGTTGTAGAAAATTACGTTTGCTACAATTCACTTCGCGATCATTTTCCTCAATGTCTAATGTGAACAGAGATATTAAGAATATTCAATCTTAAATTGTAAATATTTCGATAAATATTAGTGAAACAGGAAAAATGATAAGAAACAAAATTCTAGTAAAACTAGTTACTTACAATTTTATTTCTTATACATTTTTCGATTTTTATAATATTCAGGGAGATATGTCAAGTTTTGTGTTTCTGATTGTAGTCTGATTTTACACATTAACGAACTTGACCTTTTCAAATACCAATAGCACCTCAAATACCAAATTTCATTCCAATCGGATTAACATTGTGACCGCTGGAGCTATTATATATATAAATTTACAGATGGTGATTTTTGACATCTACTAGATAAGATCGATGGGACTTTGAAGAAATATTTTCAAAATTTTGAAGTCGTTACGCGACTAATAGCTATATTTCAGTAAACATAATTACCAACTTTTTGGCAATAGTTTTGGCGGGACAATGATGAATCACTCTGTCAATCAGTTAATCAATTTAATCGTGTTGACATTTACTGAACTGCTTTTGTATGCTTTTCGTAACTATTCACCCATGGTTACCTTGTGATTATGTTATACTAAAGTAGGTGACTAACATTTACTTAATTTGGCAATTAAGTAAGATGTCTAAACCATTGCAACATTAAATTTCGAGTTTTTGTATTTTATAAACACGTATTTCGACTACAAAGTAGTCATCGTCAGCATGAATTAGCTAATTGTAATTATTCTCCGAGGAAATGTTACTTGTTGCTAATTTGGTGACGGTCTGCACTGGAAATTGGGACAAAAATCGAAATTTAATTCGAAAAATCCTAGAGTTCTCTTTGATATTATTTACATTGTAACCTTACATTGACATCAATGCATTTCATATAAAAAATCTAACATATCTTAATTGGCGAATGGAACCTAAGATGTCTGGCATTCATGACTGATGCTCTGCCAAAACAAAGCTACCCAGATGTTACGGTAGAACGTTAATAATTTCACACTATATTTAAATGTTTTCGTAAACTTTCTTGTTAGTTTGCTTGCCTTTCGCTTATTATGTTAATCGTTTAAGAATTTGGATCTAGGCATAAACAGTTTGATTGTTGCCAACGAAACCCCACACTGATCTGACACTACACACTTGAGTCGCCAATTTTTTAGCTGATATTTTTCGAATTAAAAACTGTGAAGTTTTTATTTAGATTGAAACAACAAAAGGTGATGAATAGCAATAAAATTGTTAAAAATACATTTTACAGAAATACATTGCATTAAGAGTGTATGGCATTGAAATACAACGGCAAACCATCCCGTCCCGTCCCGTCCCGTCCCAACCCGACCCGACCCAATAAACGCAACGTAAAGACATCGCTTGCACACATATAAAACATAAAACAGAACACAGGATGTATTATTATTTGATATGCAAGTCTGTTAGAATCAGATAAATTACGGAACATTAAACGTGAGATTTGAATGTTGTATGCTGTTGTTGTACCTTCGTTCGTTAGTCTTTTAACTTAACTCTGTTCAGAATGCAACCCTCACAAACGCAAACAGAGAACATAACAGAACAGATCTAGTATCTAGACATAATAATAACAAAGTTGGTCATGTGGAACAGCCAACCATCATGTCAGTTTGTATGTTTGTTTAATATACTCTACATTATATGATTATACCTATGTAGACATACAGTCCTTTTATTCAAAGGATTGAGTCCCCCCCCCCCCACCTCCCTTAGAGGTTTGTAAATATACTGTTCTTCATTCATTATAATATTTAATTGTTTTTAAGTAAAATCATGTCTTTTAGTCTCATCACTTCATACTTTAAATCTTTATTTAGTTCCTCTGTAGTCTTAAAATGATGGATCCAGGGTTTAACATGCTACCGAATAAATATAAATTAAAAATACTTAAGAGGATTAAGATTTTTACATCCAAGGATTCAGGTTATTTTAATATGAGAAAGTATCACAACAAATTACCAGTCCGAGCGGTCTAAAGCGTTATGTCTGCGCAGTATGCCTACTTGGAAACTAGGAGGCTATGAATTCAAATCCCGACATCGGAAGTTTTTCAATTATTTAGAAAAAAAAAGGGGGCGGTTAATTGATTAAACTGTCGGCGTATGGACAAGAAAGAAGTAACCGGCTATGCTTGAGAAGGTTATCTGCAGTTTCCTCCACGAACTCCAGATGAATATTGGCATAGTTCCTATCATAGTCGGCTGCAGCAGCATATCCTACCAATAGGGAATATGCATGAAAATTTTGTTTCACATTTATTTTCAGAATATAAAAATACTGTTAATACTGTAATAATATTTAAAAACGAAATTAAAATCCGACAAATATCAAGGAAGCTATCAGCTTTTAAAGATTATTATCTGTCTCTTTCTTGCAAAAATACTAAAAACGGAGTTTTACGTGTATTTTAAAGGGTGAAAGTGTAATATGACGTCACATAACATATCAAGAGGGCTATCACCTTCTTTGTCGAATCGGGAATTTCAATGATTCATATTTCGCTTGTTTTTAAAGTTATTTAAAAAAGTAATTTTACCTTGATATTTGTCAAGTAAACATGCTTCAATTCAAGTGAAACAAAATGTTCATGCATAGTCCCTATTCCTAGTCTATATACAAAAGTTCCTTCCACTCCACTCACATCTTTAGGCATCACAATGGACCTTATGGTCGAAGTGTAGCCCGTCCAGGGCAGCCTCTACAATCTATCTATCTATCACAACAAATTTAAGATAAAAATTTAATTATTTCGCAAACTTAAGGTACTATGCTCACGTTACCCACGATAGAGAAGATAGTTGATTTCGTATACGTTGCAAACAGCGACAGATATGCTTTTAGGGTCGCTATAGATAAACAAAAAATGCCGTCCTCATATCGACGTGGTCAAAATGTTTCGAGTTGCCTTGTTTTTGCTAGCGGTTCATTCTCTCTTCAAGACTTTTCAGTAGCTTGGTTTTTGGTATTTAGAACCAATCAATCTTTTCCAACTGTGTAGGTATGTTTCTATTCAAATTTTTATTTGAAATAATATTCAGCATTGACAGTACTTTCCATGAGGTTTTCCGAGCGAAATATGGGCATAGGTAGTTGATAATTTGGTAGATCGATGGCCGCTAGTTGATCAGATCTTGATCAAAATAAATATCGCACACTTCCTTGAAATTAGTTCAATTGATATAAGGCACTTTTTCGGTCTCACAACGAACCCTATGGTCCAAGTGTGCTTCACCCAAGAACAGCCACTTTAACCTAACCTAACCCTATATAGGCGCACATTGAAAGAATGGCAATGGGAATGATTGTGCAAAGTTACACAAGATGTAGAAGTTTTAATGATCGGCGTTATTTTTTGTGCTCTTATTTTTTTTCTGAAGTATTAGTAATCTGTTTTTACCAGAATCTGCCAATCTTGGCAGTTGTTCATGCGTAAATCCACCATTGGTTTTAAATAAGCTATAAATAATATTGAAATATTTAAGATATCGCTAAAAATCTGAATTGATCTTAAAGATATTTCGCATTGAATGGTGAAATAATAATTTAGAGTTTGTAGCGGTATCGCTTCTTTATTAAATTATTATTATAATTTTGTTTATCATTTTTAGTTGTTGCATAACAACTATAACTTCCTCCTATTATCACGGTTGCTTTGAATGTTAACAACTTTGATAATTTACATATAAATATATATAATATGTCATAAATCAATTTAATAAAGATCAATTATATCTTTCACATATATTTATTATTATTTAAATAATAATTATTTAATATATCAATCTTTTACCTCTACAATTTGGCGCCCGAGCAGGGACATAAAAAAACTAAAAAAAATGCTTTTATTGGAATATATGATATAATTTTATATAAAATCGAATAAAGAGATTGACAACAAAATTAACTGTAATGTAAAGAAAAGTATGGGGTGCTCTCTACTTACGTCTTCATTCTGGTTCTACTTTCACAAGATTAAGTAGAGAGCACCCCATACTTTTCTTTACATTACAGTTAATTTTGTTGTCAATCTCTTTATTCTATTGTATATTTTAAATTATTTTGCACTTTTTAGATCATATTCCAGTAAAAGCATGTTTTTTAGTCTTTGTAAACTCTATATTTTATTATTTGTTTTTTAATCTTAAAACAAACTAATTTTTTGTGTTATAGATTCATTCTTCATTATTATTCCCACAAGTAATGGAATGAATCCAATTCTTACCAAAAAAAAGTATGTATCGAATAAAGCTGAGGAAATTTGTCTCAAATAGTTATTTTTTTCTAAATTTCAACAATTGGAAAAGTTATTTTTTTAATAAAATTTTGTGGCTTTCCAACGTTTATAAAATCAAACACCACTAATCAAGATCAATTTTCTAAAGTAATTTGTGGATAGTAATGATTTTGAAGTAATTATCCAGTGTTAATCAAAGTAAAGACCGTGATCGGTCCACCTTAACACCATGATATGTCATTTCGACCAAGTCTTTAGTACCCAGTACGAAACCTATAGATTTAATTTATTAATAAGTTTACCTAAAATAATACTTTTCTTTTGGGTCTAATAATAACCATTCGAGATTAGAGATAGCTGCTGTAATTTTGTGCAAGAACAAAATAAACTCTAAACAATGATGAAACGATCTTGTTGCACATAAAATAATTTATCTGAAGCTTGTGATCTTATAATCTTGTGATCATTAATGTAAAAATAACCATTTGTTTTGCAAACTTTCTAAACAACCCTTATAATCTGATCTTTACATAAAAAACAATCAAACTAAAGAAGATTAATAAAGAGTTTTTAATCTAATTTGTACGAAATTTACACTAAACATTATTTATATATTTTGAAAGTATCAGTTTTAAAGATAAAATCATTAAAATTCCATGCTGGTTTGTTTTTATTTGAAATTAATTTTTAACAATTTTATTTGTGGCTCGCTACATCCGTAGTTACAACCCGAACTAACGATGAATATTTAAATATGTAGACACGTGATCACATCAATTAATATTTATCAAAGATTGGATTCTAAGTAAAGTACATTTCATTAAATTATTAAGTGCCTGATAGACACCACTTGTATTGTTATATTTGAATAGTCCAATGTTCGTAGGTGCGAAACCTCTAAATAAATACTGGTCAGGTGATTTGGTAGACATAGCTTTATTTTGTCATCGAAAAAAGTTTATAGCAAAATATTGTACGCTCAGAGATAGAACCCGGAGTAGAACGGGGTATGAAGTTGAAAATATGGTTAGTACAAAAGGGTTTACTAAAAGAGCTGCAAATTTTTCTATGAACTCATTATAATGTTGTAATCACAAAAATACAATCATGTTGGAAGAAAATAAAATAACAATATTTATTTTTCATGTCATCTGCCCCGTTCTGCCCCGGGCATATCCAGGTGGTACGGATAGGTTATTATAACACATATAAAACTAGTGAAAACGCAGACAAAATAAGTTTATGAACAAACTATTCCCGCAGATTAAAATAAAGTGACGCGACTCAGTTATCATCCAAGAGCACCCACGGGTAGTTAAATTAGCCTTTTCACTTGAAGGCCTATTAAGTCTGAAGTCAGTTGTGTCTGCTGGAAGACATTGTGAAACATTGCGGCAGAATGAGATAGCCCATTCCACATCGGAAGCACGATTCGAGTAAGGAGGGAAAGTTCACCCGAAAAAAGATACGTAAACAAACATAAAGCTACAAACATTAAACTACACCAAACTAAAGACAATTAAACGTACTTCAAGCATGAAAAAACTGTATTTGTAATGTAAATAATATCATCAGTTACAATACAGGAGCAAAAAATCACAAAACTAAAACTTCACGCACCAACGACCAAGAAAACTAGACTAACATGAATGTCGTAGTTGAACAGCCATGGGCTGGTCTAGTTCTTTCTATTGTCGCTCGCTAAAAGCAACCCCTTGACACCAAAAATCGTCAAACTTCATACAGAACATAATTATAATCTCGCGGGTCAAATTTCAGAATATAAAATAACTCGCAATATTCAATTAAGAGGCAACTTAGCTTACGATTACAATGCGATTATAATGCGCCCTTAAATATGCAACCGATTACATCACAGTTCGTACACAACTCAACCCACACATATTTTGTATAAAATGGCAGTTTTATTTGAACTAATAAATCAAATTTAAGGTTTTAGCTTCAAAGAAACTGTTTTTTTAAGAAATACAAAATTATTTACAAAAATAATATTTATTAATTAATATTCATAACTTGTAACATTTTTATTACGTTATATGTTTGAATGGATTGTGTTTTATTTTTTATATTTATTCCAAAAACTGTAGTACGAACAGTAACAAGTAACCCTTTCAAACAAAAATGTCATCCGACTACATCAAAAATGTTTTATGGTCATTGGATTCGTGTGCATTTCTAAATAATCTTCATCTTCACAACTTAAAACATAGTACGGTCAAATTTGTTTCATTTATGTATATTTCATTGGCTAGTAAGTAATATTAAGATATCCCTCTTGTTGGGCAAAGGCATGATGTTCTCTTCCAGGACATACCCATGTATTCCTGATGTATCCTGGTATATTCAACTAAGCTAAAAAAATGTATATCAATCTTTTCTGAAATCATATGATATTCGAACAGAAGTACTAAACGTACCAGAGAAGTTCCCTCCTTTACCGGGGAGCGTAAATTTAATAGAAGTACCCCAGGTAAAATTTTGTGCCAGGTAATTATTTTGTAGCAACAATATTTTGAGCGACCAGTCAAATCGCAATTCCATCGATGTAAGGTAGACAATCAGTTGACAAAATATGCTTAATTTCCAGGCTGGAAAAAATTTTCCACATAGGTAAAGCATTGATGACTAACATAGTTAACTGACCAGTCAAGTAGCCGCGCTTGTAAAGGCGTTGTGTGAACTTGGAACTGGGAGGTTATGGGATCGAATCCCGACATCGGCAGTTTGCCTATTATTTAAAAAAAGGTAGCGGTTAATTGACTAAACTGTCGGCGTACGTACTAGAACGAAGTAACCGGCTATGTTTGTGAAGGTGTTCTGAAGTTTCCTTCACGAACTTCAGATGAGTATCGACATAGTTCCTATCAGAGTCGGCTGCAGCCGCACATCCTACCATTTTCTAGTCTACACACAAAATTGCTTGTCCTCCACTCACATTCTCACATCCTTAGGCATCACTATGGACCTTATGGTCGAAGTGTGTTCCGTCCAGGACAGTCTCTACAATCTATCTAACATGGTTAACTAGTTCGTTACGCCATCTAGTATTTTACCGACCCTTAAAGGGCAACGAATTTGTATGTAGACTAGAAATTGGCACGTTATTAGACTGCAGCTGACTTTGATAAGAACTATGCCGATATTCATCTTGAGTTTGTGAAAGAAAGATGCAAAAAACCTTCCCAAACATAGCCGGTTACTTTCGTTCTTGTCCATACGCTGACAGTTTAGTCAATTAACCGTCCCATTAATTTTATAATTAATTTAATTAACTCCCATTTATTGCGAATCGAATCAGACGCCTTTGAGTTCAGAGCAGAGCTCCTTTAACAATTCGGCCATATAGACTGGTTAAGATCGTGACATCTTGTAGCCTGTCTTATTCATTACGAGAACACCACAATATGGCGTCCACTTCAATTTTTAGCGAATTTCCTGAAAGGTAATAGAGCTATTGGTCCCGTACCGAAGTCAAAATTTCGCAAAAATTTCTTAAATGTCCATCGATCCTACCTAGTAGATATCAAAAATCACCATCTGTAAAATTTATATATATATATATCTATGGACATATATATATATATATATATATATATATATATATATATATATATATATATAAATATATATATATATATATTTATATGTATATATATGTCTATAATCACTCTAGCGGTCACGGTTTTCATTTTATCGGAATGAAATTTGGTATTTGAGGCGCTATTGGTATTCAAAAGGTCAAGTTCGTTAATGGGTAAAATCGGACGAGGGGAAAGGGGGGTTTGGAGGGTGGGGGAAACACAAAATTAGACATATCTCCCTTAATATTCGAAAAATCGAAAAATTTATAAGAAGTAAAGTTTTAGGTATTAAATTTTACTGTAGTTTTGCTTATCATTTTTTCTGTTACACTAATATTTACAGATTGACGGTTTAAGATTGAAAACTAAATTCCTCACTATCTCTGTACATATTAGAGTTTGAGCAAAAATGATGAGATGATGGATTGTCGCAAATATGATTTTCTTTAACTTTATTCCTTACGCATTTTTTGATTGTTCTAATATTAAAAGAGATATTTTGTATTTTGTGTTTTCTTCTTTCTTTATGTCCCCATTTCCCCTTCACGTAAGACATTTATTAATAATATTGGCCTTGCAAATACTAAAATTATATACGACATTTCATTTTGATCAGACTAAAATTGTGACCGCTAGAAAGTGATTTCTGTATTTAAAGGAAATTCGCTAAGTTGAAGCAGCTCCTGCGTAACGAATTTTTTAATAATCACAGTGACATTCCTTAGTTTGGTTCAGCAATTTTTCTAAACTTTGATTGGGCAAGCCATTGTCTTTATGCTAAAGAGTCAAGTTTTAGTAACC
The DNA here is from genome assembly GCA_963920215.1 of Nineta flava. Taxonomy (NCBI): domain Eukaryota; kingdom Metazoa; phylum Arthropoda; class Insecta; order Neuroptera; family Chrysopidae; genus Nineta; species Nineta flava. The sequence goes on from OY986041.1 coordinate 729,301, forward strand.
TATTTTTGGTAAAAAAAACTCGTTACATCATTCTACCAATAATATATATTTGTTATTGCTATCTTTTTAAGTACGAAAGACAAAGATATCCATAAAGATACTGTTTGAATATTTTGATATCTACTATTTGAATGACTAACTAAAGTTTGAACTACAGTTTGAGTGGAAAAAAATTTGAATGAATTTTAGTTATTAATGAATTAATGACCCTATCCTGAATAGTTTTTGAGTATCATTTAATATGATAAAAAGTATCACTTAAAACGTTGGAAGTAACTAACGCTGCTCTCGACCAGGTGCACCTAATAACATAATTTTAATTACGATTTTATAATTAACTAATAGCCATTTATGGTGATTTGATTTTTTTACGTAAAAATATCAAATAAATACAATCAGGTCGTTTGTTCATTGACCTTGCAGCATATTTATGAAAGAGGATGAATGAAGTAGTTCATAAATTAATTAAATATTATTTTAAGAAGAAAATTAATTAGCTGATTTAAAGTGTAATTACAAACATTGATTATATTTATAGAATGATCAGTTTTATAGAAAATTGTGCAAAAATGACTATAAAAAAAACGTGAAATACGGAATATGCATGAAAATTTTTTTTCACTTGTATTGAAGCATGTTTACTTGACAAATATCAAGGTAAAATTACTTTTTAAATAACTTTAAAAATAAGCGACATATGAATGATTGAAATTCCCGATTAGATAAAGAGGGTGATAGCCCTCTTGATATGTTATGTGACGTCATATTACACTTTCACCATTTAAAATACACGTAAAACTCCGTTTTTAGTATTTTTGCACGAAAGAGACAGATAATAATCTTTAAAAGCTTATAGCTTCCTTGATATTTGTCAGATTTTAATTTCGTTTTTAAATATTATTACAGTATTAACAGTATTTTCATATTCTGAAAATAAATGTGAAAAAAAAATTTCATGCATATTCCCTATTGCGTAATTAACAAAAATAAATCGAAATTTAGTAAACATTGATTATTTATGTATCCGATAATTGAGAAAAATCATCATCACAAGTTATTACGTTTTCATGAAATAGTGATCATTTTAAAAGTCTCAATTATGGTCCTTATTAGAAACCGGGTTTCTCGATATGGCAAATTTTTACTATTATTTTCGATTTTGATTATAAAACAAAGTAATTTAGGTAATAAATAAATAATTTATGTGAGTAACAAATCTAAATGAATTTGCTTTGGTGACTTTAAATTAAAGTTTGTAAAGATATCATAAAACTACTATACAAATATATAAATATATATATATATATATATATATATATATATATATATATATATATATATATATATATATATATATATTTATATACCGTGTGTTTTTTAAACTACACCCAATCTGGAAACAATGTATGTATCTGTCGCTGTCCATATGCAGCGTACGTGGGGCGGTGCACTCTGTTACTCGCAGGCATTAATTGTAGAATGCAGAATGTAGAATATGTATTCATTGATATGTATATACAGACGGTGATAAGTGCATCACTGTCTGTGCATAGTGAGCGATGATGTGGACAGCCTTGTTCCACCGAAACTGCTCTCTACAAGTGTCTGTGAATTTGGGTGTGAGGGAGTGCTGCGTATCGTGGTGTGCTGCATGTGGACAGTGATCGATGCACTACGCAATGTTCCTATTGGGTCTAATCGTTCTAATGTTCGTATTGTATATATATATATATATATATATATATATATTGGAAAGCTTTTCCAATAGAGAATCAATGTTGAATATTATTTATTACTGGCTGTCCGTGTGGTTACTGCATAAAGTCAGTCAGTACACATGTAATGAGATCAATCTCATACATACAAACATCTGGATATTCTATAGGCATACTGTATGCGTATGGTTGTTTGTTTGTCATTTAAGAGTGGGTTTATTTGTGTATACTTTCGCGTCAACATAACGATGTTTGTCCAAATTCCTTTCGGTTACGTATGACAAACTGTAGAAGACTATAGCGTATACCCGACACATTTCATTGTCATTGAATTTATTAATTAAATTAAATACTGATATGAAAAAATTAACTCGTCAACCAGGAATCGAACCTCGGGCCTCTGGATATCTAGTCCAGTGTGCTATCCATTACACCAAAGACGATTGTGATGCAATTTAAGAGTGGGGATTTTGATGCACATACTAAAGTTAAGAATTCAATGAACATATTTAACTCACTCTCATTACATGTGTACTGACTGACTTCACACAGTAACCACACGGCCAGCCAGTGATAAATAATATTTAACATTGATTCTCTATTGGAAAAGCTTTCCAACACACACGGTATATATAGAATTACGCACACAATACGGATGTGTTAAAGATGGCAGCCATATGATACGAGATAGTGCAAACTAAATACATATACAAAAATATTTTACAATAAAGATACCATTGTATTGTATTGTATTGTATAGACTCATATAGAGTCCAGTCCAAATTACGGGGTTTCATGGCTTTCGAAAACTATAAAAAAAGTATATTTTCTCTAATTTTTTTCTAATATAATAAATGAAATATTTTATTCAACCTTTAAACAGATCAAAGATCAACATTTGACAAATATTTTAAGAAATTTTTATTTTAAAATTGTGAAAATTTAGCCATTGGGACCTCATTTTTGTGACCCCTACAAAATAAAGTTCCCTCGGTGTAATGAGAATAACTCTGGATAGATTAATCCGAAATTAAAAAACCAAATTATTTCTTTTAGTAGATATGCATAGCTTGTGCGAAAGACGAAAGAAAAAACAAAATTTGAATTTTTGGTGAGTTTTGTACAGAAAGGTACTATTTTTGGTATAACTTGCAGTACGCACTGCCTTGCAAAAGTTAGTAGCGATCAAAAAAAATCCTTCATTCAAGTACTACTCAATCTTATCTTAAAGTAGTGTACAAAATTTGAACAAGAAAATTTGAGTTTTGTGAAAAACGAGATTAAAGCGAGACAAACAATAGCTAAGCAGCTGCCTCAACATATTTCCGAAGGCTCTATCTCTTGAAGTTTAACTCTAGTTAAACTTAAAACTATGGTAGAATATTTTAGACGTATTGTACTATTTCATAAGACAAAAATCCAATCGAAATTTTAAAATCCATGTAATCCTTTAACTTTACTGTTCCATTCCAGATAGACACAAATTATTACCTTTCATTTATTTTTTTTCGAGTTTTATTTTGTAAAAAACTGTGATTGAAAAATATTAATTACAGTTTGAAAATGATCACAAAGATCGAAACATGTCAAGTTAAATATTAAATAAAGTATAGATCTGCAAAGTAAAATAATACCTTATCAAACGCAAAAGTAAACAATGATATCCCATCAAAAAGAGATAAGTTTTTATTAATTCTTAAACATTTCGCCGAAAAATATATAGAGATGCCATTTGAAAGTTTTCCTCAGTAGCTATTTAGTATTTGTGTTCCTTACTCATTTTATTTAGTATTTTTCACAACATATTATAAGATTAATATTATTAACTTAATTTTAATGATCATTCGAGTTTTACAGCTATTATGTGATATTATCTATAGGTACAATAAACAAATTGTCGTTGTTTTAGGAAATACCCTCTGTTTATAAACATATTGTATATATTATTAGTTGTAATGCACTGCGCCCTCATTTATAACAAAACTATCGAATGTATAGAAAACTGTTTCAAACTAAAGTTGTTTTATATCAGATAAACATTTTATATATTTGAAGAAAGGTTGTGGACACAGCTACTACTTAGCGTTGTCAGATGTACAATGATCCAAATTGCAAGCTAACTATTTTTAAGAAAAAACATTTTTGGTCTTTGAACTTTTTCTCTATCCTTACGGTTTTAAAGTTAGATATCTCCCCTCTCCCTGGGTATTGCAATGGGGTTGGTTGGTAGGTACAATGAGCGAGACTTTGCAAGTTGTTTATTTTATAAGAAAGGATCATTTATTTAATATTTGTGTATACTTTTGCGTCAACATAACGATGTTTGTCCAAATTCCTTTCGGTTACGTATGACAAACTGTAGAAGACTTTAGCGTATACTCCGACAAATTTCATTGTCATTGAATTTTTAATTAAATTAAATACTGATATGAAAAAATTAACTCGTCAACAAGGAATCGAACCTCGGGCCTCTGGATAACTAGTTCAGTATGCTTCCGCTACACCAAAGACGATTGTGACGTAATAGCCAACTTTTTCATATTATTCTAATTTTTTATTTATTTAGACAGTATTACTTCTGTTGAAGTGATTCATTTTATTTAATATTTGTTTATTTGTGTATATTTATTTGAGGTTCGATTCCTGGTTGACGAGTTAATTTTTTCATATCAGTATTTAATTTAATTAAAAATTCAATGACAATGAAATTTGTCGGAGTATACGCTAAAGTCTTCTACAGTTTGTCATACGTAACCGAAAGGAATTTGGACAAACATCGTTATGTTGACGCGAAAGTATACACAAATAAACAAATATTAAATAAAATGAATCACTTCAACAGAAGTAATACTGTCTAAATAAATAAAAAATTAGAATAATATGAAAAAGTTGGCTATTACGTCACAATCGTCTTTGGTGTAGCGGAAGCATACTGGACTAGTTATCCAGAGGCCCGAGGTTCGATTCCTGGTTGACGAGTTAATTTTTTCATATCAGTATTTAATTTAATTAAGAAAGGATCATGTTTTGCCCATAAATTTTTCTTATAATCGTCATTCTGTTTGTGTAAAAAGGCATATTATAGTTTTTTTTTTACCGCGAAAAGTATACGATCATATTTTTTTCATCTTGACGAGCTAGACAGAATGAAACTTCAAACAGGATAATCGGACGAAGTTGACGATTGAGAGGCCACAACGCCCCCCCTTAAAATCACAAATTCGTAAAATGCTTTCTTAAACGATGCCTACAATATAAAATCAAAATCCTCTCCAAATTTCAACCCATCTAAACAATTTCGTATCCCAGGGTTGGTCTTAAGCACTCGCCAGTGTGAAGAATTTTGAGTTAAAAAAATGTATACAAACTTATCAAAATTTAGATTTTTTTTAAGGATCTAAATCTCGGTTGTTTTAAAAAATCGTTTTAAACTTGACTGGACTATAAACTAGAATTTGTTATCACAAACAGCGAAACTTGTGAACTTGCATAAAATAATAACTATATTATTGTCAAAATATACACATACAAAGTGGTTGATATTAACTATCCACTATAGATATTATTTCAAAAGATTCTTTTCGAATGCAAAAAGTTTGTTTGACAATTTCTAGCAAAAATATTAGAATACAAATTTACATTTAAACTAACTATAGCTGAAGTCAAGCCTTTTTAAAAACGATTAAAAAGAATACCTCTTATTTTGTCCTATTACACGAATAGCATACCTTAACATACCTATTAAAAGTCTGGTCTCTTCAGATTGAAATCAGAAATCCTTCAGCAGTGTTTCCGCCCGGTACAAGAGCTGAATTTTCAGTAAAATCTCATTCCAAACCTTATTATTCTGAGATTTTCTGGCCAAATAAAAGAGATATGCAAAAATATTTCGAGTAAAATTCAGAAGAAGTTCCAAATTAATTGAGACCGGATTCGATCGGGATAATAAAATATTCGGATAATAAAATACACGTCCGGGCACTGACACTCCATTTACAACAGTACTACGAAATATATACACCTTTTTGTAACCGCTATATGTAAATATACACAGGGTATATTATTTTAGTTTCGACTTGGAACGCTTGAAAATATGGATCACAGACATAAATGTTTGGCATAGGTGTCAAACATTTATGTCTAGGTCCGTCTGTCCGTCTGTCCGTGAACACGATAACTCAAAAACGAAAACAGATAACGAGGCATGTTTGAGCAAATTTGGGAAAACTGCGTATCTTTGAAACCGTAAGAGATAGAACGAAAACTTAAAAACAAAAAATGTTCCTTTTTTAAAAATAAACAACTTTTGTTTGAAATTTATTTAAACAATTACTCAGTTAGTTGTTTTTTCACTTGTTTATGTAAAATTTTCTGTAATTTTGATGAGCGTTTAGTGATATTCACGCTGTGGCTCAAGTTGGATATACCCTTATTATTGGTTTTATTCTCGCAGCCCTAAAAGCTTATCTTGGATTTGTTAGCCATGTTAAAATATCTCAATTTCAGCGGCTGAAACGACTATACTTTTAACTAATAAAGCTCTTGTCGCACATATAGTTTTTAGCTATTCGATATTAATTTTCTCGACAATGGCATACTTTTCTGCTATTACACACATAGCATGTGTATTCCCAACCTTATAAATATGATATTTGTATACATAAAAAAAGAGCATATAATTAGTTTTGAACGTGCTACAAGACATAAACATTAAAAATAAAATATGTAATCATAATTTTATCTGTACTAATGCTGCGAGTGTTAAAAAGAGTATTGCTTTTAAAAATATAAAAATAGTAAAACAAGCTTTTTTAGACATAAATATATCAATCTGTATCCATAAATATTATCTATGTCTACTGTGTCTACTGTCTACGGACTGACTGCTGACTGGGTCTAGTGCCAGAGTAAACACGAAAAAAGTTAACATGAAAATTAATAAATCAGTTTAAAAAACTAAAACCGGACTACGAAAAAAGCACGAAACAAGTGTGATGAGCCTTGTAAATATTTCACGTAGTCGAAGGACTTGTCGTTGATTTTGTTGTATTCTCGTATCAGATCTTGGACTTCAATATCCAATCGCCTTAGTGCAATGCATATATCACCACGTGAAACGTTGTAACCACAAATACCAGGATACCTTGGTATATTCCTACAAGTTCATTAAGAGTGTATTTCTTACGAAATTACTCCTCATGACTTTTCAAGAAATTCAACGGCTAACTATAAAGCTTCGTATAAAATAAAGATTATTAAAATAATCAAAGAGAACTTTAGGTTTTTTGAAATTACATTTGAAATTTTGCCCCAACTAGAACTAAGGGACCACAACCCAAAAACAGTGCTTGTTAGTAAAAATCAAATCAAATAGTTACTGGGCAACTCTAAGGATAAAATTAGTAATGAAAAACAATCGGGCACATATGGTGTCAGTTGTCAAAACTGTTCGAAAACTTATATTGGTCAAAGTCGTCACCAAATCGGAATTCGAATCAATGAACCTCTGGCTCATGTGAAATTTGGGAGAACCGACAAATCGTGTATTGCGCACGTTATTAACAACCACAAAATTGACAAATCGAATCTAAAACTACTGAAATCGGTACAAAACCCCACAGAATTAGATGCATATAAAAGTATCTACATACACAAATTGAGAAAACAGATAATGAATTTAGACAATGGCCCTATTCGAAATTCTTATTTAATAAAATTAAACCATTTTCAAAAAAATCTAATACCTGAATATCAAGGTCAGCTTCGTTTCCCTCACTGTAGTGACAAAACAAACGCCGCATAGTCACCAAAGAATACCGTCAATAAATTGGTGGGGATCTTCACACACCTAATCCGTTAGTCAGTTAACTCAAATAAACCTCAGGTCAGATTATACCCTCAGTCAAATCGTATAAAAGAACAGAACTTTTTTAATGTCATTGTGAGACACGCACCAAATTATCAACAAGCAACATATCTCTGATGCCATATCCCAGAGATAGTTACGATTACTTAATTCATACTAATGATGACTACATTGTAATCGAAATACGTATTTATAAAATACAAACAAATGTTCTAGGAAAGGGGACAAAATTTGAAATAAAATGATATTTGCCATTTAGGATGAATCTCTGTTACGATCGATCTAGCAGAATCTAGTTCATGGTGGAATTTTTTTATAAACAAAACATTGAATGGCATCGTACTATTTAAATTATAGGTTGGTAAATAAGTACCAACAACACCGGTAATATTAACTATAATTTTTAAATTAGTGCACCACCCCAAGGCTGTTTTATACTTAACTTCCTAATTCTAAATTTAAAATAAATATAAAAAAAAAAACACATGTTTTGCATCGAGTAGTCATAATGGTCACAGTCTTGCTAACAAACGACCATCTGGGCAGATGTTGTAAAAATTATTATCCTTTTTGATGTGTCAAATGATCAAACGCAAGGGAAGTTAACAATTTTATTTTCAAACAACAAGTTGGGGTATACATTACAAATACGTCTTTTTAAAAATTGTCAGAATTAAAAATAGTATGCGAAATAATAGATTAGATAGATTGTAGAGGCTGCCCTGGACGGAATACACTTCGACCATAAAGTACATTGTGATGCCTAAGGATGTGAGGATAAGAGTGGAGTGGAAGGAATTTGTGAATAGACTAGGAATTTGTAGGTTATGCGGCTGCAGCCGACTATGATAGGAACTAGGCCGATATTCATCTGGAGTTCGTGAAGGAAACTGCAGAAAACCTTCTCAAGCATAGCCGGTTACTTCGTTCTTGTTCATACGCCGACAGTTTAGTCAATTAACCGTCCCTTTTTTTATTTCTTAATAATTGACAAACGGCCCAAGTCGGGATTCGAACCCATAACCTCCTAGTTTCCAAGTAGGCATACTGTGCAGACATAACGCCTTAGACCGCTTGGCCACTTGGACGGGTTTGAGAATCCTTTGTAAGAGAATCCTTCTTAAGTCCAGGACATTTCAGTTAGTTTTCCAAAATAAGAGGAATAACTGCAAGTGCTTGGGGAACTTCAGAAATGCATTAAGTATTGCTTCATTTCACTGGTGCTAAACATTGACAAGACTTGACTCATTAAAACGCCCGGTGACTAATCAAAGTAACCACAAACCTGCCGTACTAAAATATTTTGATAATCGGTCCATGTTCTTGAACTGATTTGCGTGACAATTTAACAATGATTAAGCATTTAATAATTAATAAAACAGAAATAAAATGTAAAATTTGTATTAAGTAGTTTAATTACAACTTTTTTCTCGAAATAGTATCTTAATTTGTAAAAGAAGCTTTTTGGTCTTGATCTCTGGGCCTCCCCCCCTGGGGTGCACATTGTAGATGCAATTAAAATATCTAAACTAAAGTTGGGGAAGGGGCATATAATGCAATATAACATTACTGGTTTTAGAATTTAACAAATGGGAAACTTTATGATGTGAACAGAAGAGAATGACCCAAACAAAGATGGCTAAAAACTCCACTGTGTCAAGAACGATTGACTTGAGCGTGATTGATTACTGGAGGAAGCTAAGATCCCAAATGGATTGTAATACTGTTGTGTATTTTTTGATGCTCCTCATATTTGAAATATAAATGACAAGACCTGACTCATTAAAAAGTGCCAATGACTAATCAAAGTAACCACAAATCTACAGCTTACTATAAAAGAAGTTGTTAACCTCCCTCCATCCCATGCGCTCGACAAATAATTTGCGTGACAATTTGGTAATTATTAAAGCATAATAAAATAATCAATATTAGAAAACAGAAATGTAAAATGTTTTGTGAGTAATTTAAGGTAGTTGTGTCGTGCTAATGGGCATCATTATAGAATATTCCAAATTTTTGCACATTCATTAAGGGTATTATTATAGACCCCACACTTAAAATCGAATTACCATCTCAATCTCGAGAAAAACCTAATTGACGTTCGATGAATTAACAGAGGGAGCAATGGAGACCACCCATTTTAAGCAGGATTTCTACCAGTTATTTAATAAAAAAATGACACTTAAGATTCTTTTTTTTTTAAATAGCTATAAATTATTGGATTTGTTCTGCGTATTCAAAAAAAAAATAGAATAGGGAATATGCATGAAAATTTTTGTTCACTTGAATTGAAGCATGTTTACTTGACAAATATCAAGGTAAAATTACTTTTAAATAACTTTAAAAATAAGCGAGATATGAATGATTGAAATTCCCGATTAGACAAACAGGGTGATAGCCCTCTTGATATGTTATGTGACGTCATATTACACTTTCACCATTTAAAATACACGTAAAACTCCGTTTTTAGTATTTTTGCTAGAAAGAGACAGATAATAATCTTTAAAAGCTTATAGCTTTCTTGATATTTGTCGGATTTTAATTTCGTTTTTAAATATTATTACAGTATTAACAGTATTTTCATATTCTGAAAATAAATGTGGAAAAAAATGTTCATGCATATTCCCTATTATTCGTTCGTCTCATTGTTTAGTTGTAACAACGTAAAGTGAAGCATTTTATTAATAAATATACTTGTCGGCATGCTGAACAGATACAAATTGAAAACACTGAACGTTGTACAATTTGAGTACATGTACACTCTCTTTCAATGAAATTGAACCGACCTGAACCGAATCAGTCTCTCACAAATTTGATTATTCTTGTAGTAAATGTTTTTGGCAGATACATCATTTTATTTTATTTTTATACGTTAAAGGGAGATAAAACACTTAACATGTATTTACATTACATATTCTTAACTCTATCACGGTAAATGTTTTTGTTTACATAAATAAAAAATATAAAACTTCAATTTCTTTTTTCACATTTAAAATATATACTAATTATCTTTGTTTATAAATAAATAATATACAGAGAGTTACAAAAGTGAGAAGTTTTATGAAATGTAAGAAAATTAACATTTCAGATTTGTTCAGTTTTATTGAACGGGAGTGTATGTAAACAAACAGTATATCAACTGGCGGAATATAAACGACGTTGCCGGATTGCAACTTATAAAAATGTTACGTGGTATTGGTATATACGTATGTGTAACGTATCTACCAGTACAGTTTGGATTAAAAGTATGGCTTATTATGCTATAGGACCATTCACTCATACTATACTCATAATACGCTCCACAACGTATCACGTCAACTACCTTAATCAAATTTTAATATTATAAATCTGTTTTTAAAACATGACTTTCATATAGTTTCGCTGTGATTACCCAGTAGCTCGCGCACCTCTTGGCTCCAGTCCAAGTTGGCCCATTCTATATTAGCATCACATAAATGAGTCAAGTCACCCGTCCTCCCGTCCGTCCGTCCACCCGTCCGTTCGTTCTCCCTATTAATATGATTATATTATGAATGTAATGTGTTCTGTTGGATTGGTTTGAGTTGGCTCTCACTAGCTGCTGTGTGGTGACTCATATCTCTAATATCGTATTGTAACGTAACGTAACGTAACGTTCGTTTTGTGTACGTAAACATAATGATAAACGATACCTATGTACGTGTTGTGATCTAAATTTATATATGCAAACAGTTTTAGTAGAACAGGAACACAAAAACAACAAGAACGAAGCAACAGTTACATATTTTTAAAACAACACTTTTGTTTTTAACTTAATGTGCCATATTAGATGCCACTAAATTCGTCCCAACTTTGTAACAAGTGAACAAGCGAAATAGAAATGAATTTCTTGATAAAGGTGTTCATAAAATTAATCCATTTCTACATGTCCATTCGTTACGCAAGAGCTGCGTCAACTTAGCGAATTTTCTCAGAATAAATACATCCCTGAATTAACTATTATCTTATTAATGCTCATGGAGATCCTTAACCGTTAGAGTAGCTACAGACATATATATATATATATATATTTATATATACATATATATATATATATACATATATATATATATATATATATATATATATATATATATATATATATATATATGTATATATAAATATGTTTTCGTATCTGATATGCTATTGGTATTACAAAGGTCAAGTTCGTTAATGAATAGATTCGATCTTTTTCCCAGTAAGCACGGTGTTTAGCATTTGACCACTCGTTGATCACCAGTTTACATGCAATCCTTGGAATTCCTTGGATAATTCCCGGTAATGAATCCAGTAAACCTACTCCAGTTGCAATGTGTTCAGCCTCAGTGCATCGAGAGAAAGTCCCTAGGTTGCACTCAGAAGCAGTACCTTCCCGAGCTCCTGTCGCGGTACTTTTTCTCAGTAATCACGGTGTTAAGCATTTGACCACTCGTTGATAACCTATTTACATGCAGTCCTTGGAATTCCTAAAATAGGCTCTGAGCCAATGAAAGGTATTCCGACTCCCTTCTTTGGTAAGGTATCTGCTTTCTCGTTTCCTTCGAAAGCACTGTGGCTCCAGCAGTTCTTCCATATAATCCTTGACTACCCTTGAGATGACCTCAATTCCAGACAAGGCTTTTAGAGCAGCTTGACTATCCGAGAGAATACACATGTTCTGGTTTATGTAGCCTCTACGTAGGTTGTCACGGATGCAAGCCAATATGGCGTAGATTTCTGCTTGATAGACTGTGGCATAGTTCTTCAAGTTAAAACTTTTGTTTGCTTTAGGTTTCTGACCGTAGCTTCCCGCCCCAATCCTTTCTTCAGTTTTGGATCCGTCTGTACACCAGACGATTCCTTTCTTGAGATAGGGTGGTGCTCCTTCCGTCCACATGTCCTTATCACAGACTACAGTGGAATGTTTTGAGAAGGAGTATATTTTGGGAAGCATATCTGTGTCCGTTTCAAAAACGGCATATCCAACCTAATTTTTAAATCCAGTTATTATTGCAAGACAGTCTTTAGGCGACAAGATGACGTCCATGGCAGCTGTGAGTGTACTGCTCATGGATCCAGCGATGCACACACAATGATGAAGGTATCTTTCTGGTCTATAAAACGTTAAATCATTTTGAAATACTATTAGCAATACTGCTAGCCTCGGTTAAGCGTGCTATACATTGCAACGCACTGACTAATTTATTTAAAATAAAATTTAGTTTAGTTTATAGTCAGACAGACATCTTCTTTGAATACGCAAGTAAATTTGCAAATATTAAAATGTTTACCGATAATAAATACATAATGAACACATACATCGGATATGAGATGGATGGATGACTAAAACGGAAGTCGTTAACTAAACGTACGCATTACTAGCCAACTAACTAGCTGGAGCTGGCAATGCTATGTTGTCCTTCAGTTATTTATTTTTGATTATAAATTTTTAATACTGTATGTCGTCCTCTCATTGTTTAAGCAAACCATCAAAATAATAATTATTGAATAAAACAAATATTGGAAATTTTCGTAAAAACACTTTATTTTGTCACAGTTCCTTCTTCAGAAATAAAAGATGAAATGAACAATTTTAACATACTCTGTAGCAACAAAGTAAACATTTTCAGGTACTAAACATAACATTTTGTGAATTAAATACACTCCCGTTCAAAAAAAATGAACAGACTTGAACCGAATCAGTCTCTCACAATTTTGATTATTCTTATAGTAAATGTTTTTGTTTACATAAATAAAAAATATAAAACTTTCATTTCTTTTTTCACATTTAAAAAAATATACTACTTATCTTTGTTTATAAATAAATCATATACAGAGAGTTACAACAGTGAGGAGTTTTATGAAATGTAAGAAAATTAATATTTCAGGTCTGTTCATTTTTTTTGAACGGGAGTGTACAATAGGCTTCAAAAATTAATGTTAGTTTTTAAAATTTTGATTTTTTTGTATCATTGATTCGGTTTTTGAAAATAATTTTCGTCTAAAAGGTGTTACCTTATTTTTAATGAACAATTTTTATCTGAAGCATCATTTTTTCGAAATCCGAATCAATAAGGCACAAATTAAATTAGAAAATTTTAAAAACTATCATCAACTTTTGACGCCTAGTTTACAACTCTGGCTGGCCTGATAAAACTAAACTTTTTTAATCAGTTTAAAAAAATAAAAATTGCGATAAAAGATGGCAATAAAAGAATAATGTCTGGTTATATCAAATGTGGTAAATAACATTTTGGAAGTTTATCAAAATTTTACCAAAAAAATGTTTCCGGCGTCATTTCCTTTCGTAAAATTATTGGTTTCCAAATATATCTTTGATATTTATCGCGTAAACATTGGAAACACAAAAAAATGGAACATTTTAGTTTTGTTAACGAAAGAAGATATGTAAATTATTGAGTTCATATTGAGCTTAACTTTGGTTTACGAAAGATTTTAGATAGAAATGTTGTTCATATTTTTGTCAGAAATAATATTGCTAAGTAAATTTTTGCTCTAAGTCGTACTGTTTTTGAGAAAATATCCAAAAATAAAAAAAAATTGGTTACGCAGAAGCAGCTTCAAATTAACGAATTTCCTTAAAATATATAAATCACCCTCTAGCTGTCACAATTTTAGTCTGATCAAAATAAAATTTCGAATCTCATATGATTTAAATATTTGCAAGGCCAATTTTATTAATAAATGGCATAGGTTAAGGGGAAAGGGGGGCATAGAGAAAGAAGAAAACACTAAATATAAAATATCTCTCTTAATATTAGTGCATTCGAAAAATGTATAAGAAGTAAAGTTGTAGAAAATCAAGTTTGCTACAATTCATTACCTGATCATTTCTTTCCAAACTCTAATGTGTACAAAGATATTTAGAATTTTAACTTTCAATCTTAAATTGTAAATATTTCTGTAAATATTAGTGTTACAAAAAAAATGATAAGAACCAAAATTCGAGTAGAATTAATTTTCTACAACTTCACTTCTGATGTATTTTTCGATGTTTCCAATACTAAGGAAGATATGCCAAATTTTGTTTTTCCACTTCCTCTAAATCCCCCGTTCTCCTTGTCAGATTTTCATTCCAAATACCAAATATCATTCTAATTGAATTAAAACTGTATATGTATATATACATATATATATATATATGTATATATACATGTATATATATATATATATATATATTGTATATACACTCCCGTTCAAAAATGAAATGCACAGACCGGAATCGAATCAGTCTCTCACAATTTTGATTATTCTTGTAGTAAATGTTTTTGTTTACATAAATTATTTACATGTAAATTTATTAATTGCTACTTAATAATAGCAAGTGTATTCTCAACCTACCAGTACTAGTAGCTCGAACGTTTACACTTTGCATTGCACAGATAGTCTCGGATCCTTGCTAATGCGCGCTGAACAATAAAAGTGTTATTAAAATTAAGAAGTCTAAACACACAATTAAAGATCTCAACTGATTTGATTTGTTTGCTATATTCATTTTGTATATAATAATAAATACACATTTATTAGCTTACTTAACACCTGTAGCTAGGCTGGGGCTAGCTAGCTATAATAGTGGTATATATACTGGCTGGCTGTTGTTGTTGTATGTTTATCAGAAGATTGGAGCTAGCTATACAATATAGCATTTAAATATGTAGGGGAAAGTCTTTGAAATAGTTGTTACACTACTTACACTACCGTCCAAGTAGTCGAGCGGTCTTAGACCGTTATGTCTACTTGGAACTGGGAGGTTATGGGTTCAAATCCCGACATCGGCCAAGGTCTATCAAGCAAAAGTCTACGCCATACTGGCTTGCGTTCGTGAGAACCTACGTAGAGGCTACATAAACCAGAACGTATGTATTATCTCGGGCAGACAAGCTGCTCTTCAAGCCTTGTCTGGAACCGAGGTCATCTCAAGGGTAGCCAAAGAGTGTCTGGAGGAACTGCTGAAACTGGCAAAACGGAACAATGTTAAATTGATCTGGGTGCCGGGTCACAGTGGTTTCGAAGGAAACGAAAAAGCAGATACCTTACCAAAGAAAGAAGTCGGAATACCCTTCATTGGCTCAGAGCCTATTTTAGGAATTCCAAGGCCTGCATGTAAACAGGTGATCAACGAGTGGTCAAATTCTAAACGTGATCACTGGGAAAAAGTACCGCGACAGGAGCTCGGGACAGTACTGCTTCAGAGGCTATCTCTCGATGCACTGAGGCTGAACAGGATGCAACTGCGGAGGGTTACTGGGTTCAATACCGGGCATTAACCCCTGGGGAATTACCGGGCATTAACTCCAGCCACATAATCTTTGACTGCGAGCCTCTAGGTTACAGCAGATACAGGATATTCGGTGCATCTCAATCCGAATATATGAACCTTCGGGAAGACCTGATAAGCAAGCTCCTAGCTATTACCCACATATGGGAGAAGCGAATCTCGTGGGACTGAAGTAGAATGGGGATCACAATGAACCATAAGGTCGAAGTGCAATACTTTTTAGACCCTAAGATGTATCTATCTATCTATCTACCGTATAGAATTAGATCTATTAATTCGTAGTTATTGATAGGACCAAAGGTTGGTTATTCGTCACTTTCCCCTACATAATTTGTGATACTGTATAGCGCCAATATTAATAAAAAATGACATTTAAAAAAGCGAACGAACATCAGCCAAGGTTGTTCGGTTTAGTTTTATTTATTTATTTATTTATTCACATATGATGTAATCTTAAACAAGTTCATAATTATATGAATCTATATCTTACACGGACATCATACATCACTTCCATCATTATTCAATCAAACAAATATTTAAAATTTACTGTAAAATCACTGTATTTGACTATAGTTTCGGAACACAGTTCCTTCTTCAGAAATGCAAATAATATGCAAATGTTTACGTTTTAAGTACCTTATGTTTTAAGTATCTGAAAATGTGTACTTTGTTGCTACAGTGTGTTAAAAATGTTCATTTCATTTGTTATTTATGAAGAAGGAACTGTGTTCCGAAACTATAGTCAAATCAAGTGATTTTACGAAAATTTCAAATATTTGTGTTATTTAATAATTATAATGGAAGTAACGACCCATTCAATACAAAATTGAACCCATCAATTAAGAAGTGAATTGAAGTGGCTTCAAAAATAATCAACTCATAATTATTAATTCAAACATAAGTGCTCATAATTAAATTCCAAATGCAAATCAATAATTCGAAAATAATCCACAACAATATCTAAAAGATCTATGTGCGTACAAAATACGATTTGAGTTCATAGTTGAGACATGTGGACATCGGGCAAGGTAATACTTTGAGACTGACAAGCCAAACAAATGATAGTTGGGTACAATGGTGCGACGTCAACCTAGCTTATTGGCAAAAACCGGTAAAAGATATAACGCCTAGTTTGGGGTGCTTACCGGTCACTGCAGGTTCAAAGACTGTGACGGGGCATACGATCCACCTTCTGGTAATGTCCTTTAAAAGCCATAAAGAGACGTTTGGCTGAACCAAAATGGGGGAATCTGATGTAAAACCACTAAAATGGAGCTCTGTCCTGTCAAGCATGTGGAGCTATATCACTCTCAGTTTCCTTATCGGTGTTTTTCTAAAATGAGATAAGGGATTAGACCACAGTAAAGAAAATAGGTAAGTGGAACAAATGCACAAATGTGACAAACCGAAAAAATCAGTTCTCTGTACTTTGCGCCGTTCATTTTCTATAATTCTACTCATCGAAATTTTGTCGGGCAAGATAAAAACATCCTTTCGTATTGGTTTAATTTTCTTCAGTTTTCGAGGCATATAACTACCGTAAAATAAATCGAAAGAAATATTATTTTAATTCCAGAAACAAGCAGATGCGATACGCACTATGGAAGTGATATATAAAAAAAAAACAAGATTTTTGTGTTTGAATGAATAATAAATTGTTTAAATGAATTCTTTCAGACAATAAAAATTAAACAATAAAAACTTTACTGATTACTGTAAGAGAATCTAATTGGGTGAAGACTTGCAAATAAAAGATTCACTCTTGGAATGATATATATAAATATTTGCCAAACTTTATCTAAATAAGAACTCCGATTTTAAACTAATAACAAAAAGTACATTTAGATTTTTTTTTTTAGAGAATTGTTAACCATACATTTGGATTCTGGTTAATTATTAATTGGAAACATTATTTACGAAAATTTAATGCGAAACCTTATCTGTTACAAACTTTCCATCAATAATGAATGTCGATTAACAATCAAACACCTTCATCCACCCTGTGAAATTTTCTTGATTCTCTATATTTTAATTAAGTTACTGGTGAACTGAGTTCCGTATTGGGACACCTTTTACTATAAAATCAAATCGATCAAACGGCTTAGATTTCGTTGATCTAATTGTATCACCACAGTTTGGTTAAATAAATATTCCATTTGTGAATAGTTTAGGATTTTGATGGGTATATTTTTAAATTAATGTTATTGAGATATTGGAAAAGTAACGCTTGACGTGATATTCTAAAATGATGGCTTTTGTCAGGCCTTATCGATGCGCTTTCGAAATAAACAAGATAGGCTACTACGTGATCTTAATCAGTGCTCTACTGGGAATTGGGAACTAATCTATTTAATCGCGAGGACCTTTTTGCGATTGAATAGGCAATTTAAGTTTTAAAAAAAAAAAGGATTTTTTTTCGCAAACTTTTTTAGACAAGTGGAAATTCATATTAATCCCAAAACGAATGTTTAGGCCAAATATTCATAGAAAACCATAGGAAAATCTTTTAGAATGTACTCAAAAATAGGTTTTTTTGTTGTTTCCGAAACAAGTAATTTAGGCTCAATAAATTTTTGAAATCTTTTCTAGTATTTCCGCAAAATGCTAGTGATTTTCCAATCAAAACTTCAAATCGATATAATTTCATCGAATTGCTGATAGATTCTTAATGATTACACGTGGGTTCAATTAATATCCGATCATTAAGAAATGCTAGAAAATTTTAGCATCTACATAAAATGCTTTTAGCAATTTTTTCAACCATTATTTTTTATTTGAAAACTAAAATAAAAACAATAAAACATAAAGTCGTGAGGATTATGAAAAAAAAAAAAACTTGGCATGGATAATGAAAAATATCTTGTAAACAATATAAAATACACTGCACAGCAAAAAAAAGCAGCGAACTTTCAAAAATTCATTTTAATTATTTTCTCTGGAATTTTTTTGCATTTCAAGTACCTTCATTTTTATAAATTTGGATATGTTTTTTGGTTGATATGGGGGGTGGGGTGAAATTGTAAAAGAAAACCTTTTAGTTTGCGGACTAACAAATTAATTAAAACAAATTTTCATAAAGTTTAAAGAAATATTTTACTTTGAGATTTTTGGAAGGAATTAAACTTTTAACAGTGGGTATTACCTTTTTTTGCTCTAATGACACCCTCAAGTCTGGTAAGCACAATTTTAATTAAGTTCGCTACGACATCTTATGTGATTACCTCCCTTTCCTGCACTAAAGCTTTAATGAGCCCATGTGGGCTACCATGAGGGTTAGTTCATCCACCTATACATCGGACAAGCAAATCTCAAAGATATTCTATGGAAGTTCACTCTGGGCTACGTGGTAAACATCTCAAAATCAGAATTTCGATCGTTTTATTGTACACCCTTTGGAATTGACTTTCAACTGCTTTTGAGACTGCGCAAAGGCTCTGAATGGATCCTAATGTTGCTACTAATGCACAAACTCTTAGACAAAGACTTGCTGAAATGAACTCAGTATCCAGAAAGCTATTCGTACCACCTAAAGCTCATAACGTGTAATGTAAATGAATGGAAGAACTTCCTTTTTGCAGATGAGTCTCGATATGTACTGCATCTCCCAGATCAACATGTAAGAGTCTGCTGAAGATCATGTAAACGTTACTCTAAATGTAGGAATGTTGAAAGATTGTAATTCGGAGGTGGCACAATGATGGGGGTGGCTCAGTGGGCTCTACGGCTGGATTTCTGGGATGGAAGTACATTTACAAAAATTTTTGTTAACTTAATTAAAAGTACAAAGTAATATTCACTGTTAAAAGTTTAATTCCTTCCAATAATTTGGAAATAAAATGTTTTTATTTTAATTTTAAAATTTATGAAAGTTTACCTTTTTTTAAATTAATTTTTTCCGTAAATTAAAAAGTTTTGTAGACGCCAATGAAATATATTTATTTATTATCTTTTTTGTTTACGCCAATGGATTTTGTTGGCATAATTATTAAATATTATTAAAATAGGAGTTATGCAATAATTATAGGGATTTTTGATAAACAGTAAATTGATGTTTTTTTAAACCGACTTCAAAAAAGAGGATGGTTCTCAATCCATCTGTTTTGTTTTTTGTTTTTTTTTATGTGTGTCATCTCAGAACTTCGTCATTTATGAACCGATTTTAAATAAATCTTTTTTGATAAAATGGAAAGCCGACTTCAAAAATCAACTATTCTATAACAAAAAATGCACTAAAAAGCAAAAAAAATAATTGCATATTCTTGTGCCAATTACAGTTCACCTAAGCAAAAATTTTTAAATATATATGTACAATTATTGTTATTTTTGGAGGCGGTGTCCAAAAGTTATGTGAATTTCTCTATGCTGAAACCGACTCCAAAAATAACAATAATTGTACATATATATTTAAAAATTCTTGCTTAGGTGAACTGAAATTGGCACAAGAATATGCAATTATTTTTTTACTTTTTAGTCCATTTTTTGTTTTAGAATATTTGATTTTTGAAGTCGGGTTTCCATTTTGTCAAAATAGGTTTATTTTGTTTGCATTGATAAAAACAATATCAGTTAGTTCGTAATCTTCGCGCTAAAAATATATACCAACATAAAAAAATTCGATCAAGTTTTCATACATTGATTTGTTTTTAATGATAATTAAGTAAATCAATAATAGTCGCTGTGTTCTATCATTAGTGTTGTGTATCAGCAGATCTAGTCTTGTTTGTTTTCATTAATAAATCGAATTATCCAAAATAGTAAAACGTGTAAAAATGTGTGAGTGCGTTAAACTACTCCTCATTATCCTTCTTATCCACGAATTCCAAACCTTACCCAAGCTTCACTAAACTTTCTACCACAAACGTTTTATTCTACAAAATTGGTAAGTCGAATTTCGATAAACAAATTTTTCGTGTATCACAAAAAAACAGGTTTTCTTTTACAGTTTTACCTCCATATCAACAAAAACATAAAGATTATTAAAATAATCAACGAGAACTCTAGGTTTTATGAAATTACATTTCAAATTTTGCCCCAATTTTTAGAGAACTTAAATAAAATGATACCCATCGATAGAATTTACAACCGAAATAGTACAAGGAGGTTTGATTCCGTTTTTAGATATAAAAATTATGAAAACTAATAAGTTAGAATTCGATATCTACAGAAAACCAACACACACTGAACGATACATTACAGCCGATTCGAACAGCCCACCTCAACATAAAATGGCTGTTTTCAATTTTTTGGTAAACAGGCTACTGAAAGTCCCACTGTCCAAGAAAAATTTCTTTAAAGAAATAAACGACATTCAACTAGTTGCAATCTTTAATGGCTTCGACTCTAACATAATAAATAATTTGGTCCGCAGAATCAAATTTAAAATTGCACGAAACAATTCCACCGCACTAACACCAGAGACTGACAACTTTGAACAAACTAAATGATGCAAACCAACATACTTCCGGCCATGCATAAATAAAATCAGTAGAGAATTAAGGGACCACAACCTAAAAACAGTGGTAGTTAGTAAAAATAAAATCAAACAGTTACTGGGCAACCCTAAGGATAAAATTAGTAATGAAAAACAATCGGGCATATATGGTATCAGTTGTCAAAACTGTTCGAAAATTTACGTTGGTCAAAGTCGTCGCCAAATCGGTATTCGAATCAAAGAACATCTGGCTCATGTGAAATTTGGGAGAACCGACAAATCGTGTATAGCTACGCACGTTATTGAGAACAACCATAAAATTGATAAATCGAATCTAAAACTACTTAAATCGGTACAAAACCCCACAGAATTAGATGCATACGAAAGTATCTACATACACAGATTGAGAAAACAGATAATGAATTTAGACAATGGCCCAATTCCAAATTCTGATTTAATAAAATTAAACCATTTTCAAGGAATATCAAGGTTAGCTTCGATACCCTCACTTTAGTGACAAAACAAACGCCCCATAGTCACCAAAGGATACCGCCAATAAATAGGTGGGGATCTTCACACACCTAATCCGTTAGTCAATCAACTCAAATAAACCTCAGGTTAGATTATACCCTCAGTCAAATCGTATAAAAGAACAGAACTTTTTTAATATCATTGTGAAACACGCACCAAATTAGCAACAAGCAACATATCTCTGAATCCATATCCCAGAGATAGTTACGATTAGCTTATTCATACTGATGATGACTACATTGTAATCGAAATACGTATTTATAAAAATAGAAACAAATGTTCTACGAATTGGGGTAAAATTTGAAATGTAATAACAAAAACAGATATCCAAATTTATAAAAATGTACTTGAAATGCCAAATAAAAATTCCAGAGAAAATAATTGAAATGAATTTTTCAACGTGCGCCACTTTTTTTGGTGTACAGTGTACAACAAATATAATAATTATACAATCAGCACACATATGAATGAGGTAATACTTGATAATAGCAGCACTAGGTAGATATCTCTGAACTGAACGTAACCTTGACAATACTATTCTTGTCAAATTGATAGGTTCGATTGACTTGACTGACACCATCACGGCTAAAACCGTTTATTATTCAATCATATCACTATTAGTAATATTAATATTATCTGTTTGTAATGTTATGAACTCTTATTTCAAGTTGATAAAAAACTGATATTTATTGGACAAACTTTATTTTAAGAAACGTTGCACATTATATTTCTTACTTTTACAAAGAAACGAAAAACCTAGGCGAGAACAATAAAATTACTCCCCTCGCGGGTATTTCTTCTCGTAGGGATCAGAGTCTTTTGTGGCCTTGTGGATCACTTCTACCGAAAAGTAGAAAAGGCTATCAAGAGTCACTCTCTGAAAGAATCCTTCAAAAATCAGAAGGAAGTTTCAAGGAAGCAAATAATTGCTAACGGGGTTCCAATAAAACTTTGTAGCCTCGCAGGGCAGGAGAAAACTCCAGAACACTTCCTCGTAGAAAGCTGTGTCCTAGTATTAGTGACGAAGCGAAGATGGAAGCCTAGCAACTAGGCGATTCAAGGTCTTTTTTACCGACCCCTAAAGGACAAGGAATGTGTAGGTTGTACGGCTGTAGCCGACTTTGATGGGAACTATGCCGATATTCATCTGTTGTTTGTGAAAAAGAAACTGCATAAATCCTTCTCAAACATAGCCAGTTACTTTCATTCTTGTCCAAACGCCAGTTTAGTCAATTAACCGCCCCATTAATTTTATTTTTAAATTAATTTAATTGATAAACTGCCAGTGTTGGGAATCGATCCAGCAACCTCCGAGTAGAATGGTTTTAACAACTGGGCCACACGGACAGGATGCTGTGCCTTTATATAAAACGAATTGGAATCTAGAAAGTATATCAGATTGTGGTATGAGAGCCAAACTCTATTTTTTTCCCAGAGGAAATCATTTCAAACTGCACTTAGATGGAAAAAATGATGGATTTTTTATCCCCTACCAAGATCAATGGTTTGCGAAAGTTTCTTGCAAATATCATACACTTTAATTTTGGATAAGTTATCTCAAATTTTCAGGTTACTCGATTTAGACAATAGTTTTTTTGCGAACACGCATTTGCAGTACTCCCATTAGAGTGATAAAATTGTAGATTTAAGAGTCTTGTCAGCCGAAAGGCGAAATCTGAACAAGAGTATTTATTAAATAGGTAATGTATATAATATTTTTTTTATAAAAATGTTTAGATTTAAATAGCTTGCAAGTAAAACTTTAAGATGTGATCTAATTATAGAAGATTTTCTTAAAATACAACCTGCAACTAACTAACGATATTCACATTTAAAATATATAATAATATTATATTTATGTTCGTCATTCATATATCAAAAATTATTTGTAGTATTCAAAAATTTAAAAAAAAAACACACACAACCGGATACTCGTACGTTAGAATTGTGTTAAAACCGTGTCGTAACAACGTACATACTTAATAAGTGGCACCAAAATTATTAAACAAAAAGAATCTTTTTCAAACAAAATCCCTTTTTTGTATTGATGAAAATCCATTACAATAGGGAATATGCATGAAAATTTATTTTCAGAATATGAAAATACTGTTAATACTGTAATAATATTTAAAAACGAAATTAAAATCCGACAAATATCAAGGAAGCTATCAGCTTTTAAAGATTATTATCTGTCTCTTTCTTACAAAAATACTAAAAACGGAGTTTTACGTGTATTTTAAATGGTGAAAGTGTAATATGACGTCACATAACATATCAAGAGGGCTATCACCCTCTTTGTCTAATCGGGAATTTCAATCATTGATATCTCGCTTATTTTTAAAGTTATTTAAAAAGTAATTTTACCTTGATATTTGTCAAGTAAACATGCTTCAATTCGAGTGAAAAAAATTGTCATGCATATTCCCTATTATTAAGGATGTTCCAGCAGACAACCACTTTCCGACAGATTTTGATCACTTTTTTTCACAGGCTAAAAATAACGTTTTCTAATAAATCTCGAAGATTTTGACCGTTTTCTAATTAGTAGCAAAGTTATCAATCTCTCTCATTAGAAGCATGTAAAACTTCATGCCCGGCCAACTATTATCTGTTGTATTTAAAAAAATACTCGACAGAATTTTAAAAAAAAAACTAGGAGAGTAAAGATAAATATTTATTAAATAAATTTTTTTTAAATCGCATTTTACCGTTTTGTTTTCGAAAAATAAAAGTTTAAAATTTTTTTTTTTTAAATAACATTATTTTGTATATATGAACAGTGGATTTGTCTATGTGTTGCGTATGTGTGTAGATACCAGTCCAAGTGGCCGAGCGGTCTAAGGCGTTATGCATACTTGGAAACTAGGAGGTTGTGGGTTCGAATCCCGACATCGGAAGTTGGTCAATTATTAGAAAAAAATTAATAATTTAACTTAATAATTTAATTAGGAAAAATTATTAGTCAATTATTAGGAAAAAAAAAGGGCGGTTAATTGACTAAACTGTCGGCGCATGGGCAAGAACGAAGTAACCGACTATGCTTGAGAAGGTTTTTTGCAATTTTCTTCACAAATTCCAGATAAATATCGGCATAGTTCCTATCATAGTCGTCTGCAGCCGCATATCCTACCAATTCCTAGTCTATACACAAAAAATTCCTTCCACTCCTCTCACATCCTCACATCCTTAGGCATTACAATGGACTTTATGGTCGAAGAATCTATCTAGTCGTTCCGTTGTATAGTATTTCTATTCAGAACGCATTTTTCTTAAATTTCTTAAATCTCTATTAGCTACTTCCGCATAGAATGTATATTTTGACGTGAAAAGGTTTATTTATTATTCCTTACTCTGATGTTCGGACGAGGATTCCTTTCGAGACTGATAATGCGTTATTGCTGAAAGTTACCCCGGATATTTGTCTGCAAAAACGACACTTTAACATTGACATGTCATTCAGTGATGTCAACAATGCTATTCCCTGTGTCCATTATAATAATTGTATACCCAATAAGGCTTTAAAATTGAGCCCAATCATTAAAGTTACTTAATAAATTAAATAATTAATTCAACACATAAATATAATAAACATGACCATTTATAGAACACAAACATTATATGAAAAGGACCTTGATCAATTTTATTTTGTAGGTACAAGGTGTTTGTAAATGTGGTCCAAAAAATCTTTACAGAAGATGGAACTCATCCAAATATGAAGGAAAAACATTCATTCGAGTCCGAAAGAAGGTTTATTTTCGATTCTATAACTCTGGAAAATAGCTATAATTAAGTAGCCAATATTATTCATTAAAATGCGAAGGAAAAAAAAGAGGAGATAAACCAGGATTCTGGAATATTTTCGAGACATGAAACAACAAGGATATATAGAATAATTTTTGTATTCAAAGAGAGTATCTTGGAAAAATGGTTCCCTCTCTCCATAGGTCTTAGGCAGGATTTAATTCATACGGATTTCAGGACTGCAATCAATTTTATCCACGAAAAAAATGATTTCGTTCTTACAACGGGAATTGTCGAAGACTAAATTTTAAATATCAGAAAATCCCATATTCCTATTAGTTGATTTTTAAAAAAGGATAAGAGCAATTAGGTTTGTTGAGGGGGAACAAAAATAGATGTTATCAAAAGACCACAAATTTTGGCATTTAATTTTGAAAACAGTCCAAGGTTATCTTCCCTTATACACTATTTCTCCATTATACAATTCCATATAATAGAGAGTTTGTGATTTTTTATGGCATTCGTAACATTCTTGGTTTAATCAAGTTTGAACCATTTTAGAAAATTGCAAAAAATAATGTTTTCCTTGAATTCGTATTCTTGAAAAAATTTGAGTGTTTTGCCTCGAAACCGAAAAAAAAAAAACCTTTAACCATCTGCAAAAATTATCAAAACTAATGGCAGCAAGATGACTTTAAAGGCTGGCCCATCATTCCATAATTTGATCGTTGCTAGGACCAAAATTAACCCTTTCTTTATTAAATTAAACAAATATTTGAGACTTTCGTAACAATAATTCTATTTTGACTATATAGTTTCGCAATCACTGTTTGCTTTCTCAGAAAGTATATGATAATGATCATTTATTTTCTAAAGAAGCAACAGTAATTGCGAAACTGTAGTCAAAATAAAAATATTGATACGAAAATCTGAAATATTAGTTTTATTTACCTTACGAAATTATTTACTATTTACCGTTACTTACTATTACTTACTATTTACCGTTCGAAAAATTTTCCCATTCAATTTTTTTGCATATTTACATTTGGGGCAAGCTCCTTGAATATGGATCAAGATTCTGCTGCACAAAAATCTGCTAGTTCCTATTTTCTTAAACTAATTTCGTTTTTGCCAACCCGAATGAACGAATAGTTTTACCCGAACGGAATGTGTTTGGATTATTTTGAACAAAAATGGTTCGTAAATTTGACCGATTCCGAATTAGTCACTAAAACGTATGAAAAACATATAAATGCGTTTTCCATTTATAACTCAGAAACGGTCAAGTTTACGAAAAAATGATAAGAGGTCTTCTTGTTGTAAATAAATTGAGATAAAAATATTCGGCCATTCGGTTTAACTAAAAAAAAACATAACATAAAAAATATGTCTTTTTGCTAATTGAAAACCAAAGCTTTTGAATAAAATAATCTGTATTATAGAATTTTGGGCAACCTCAAAAATCGGTCTTGAATGCGAACGTTTGTGGGCCGTTTTTTCCAATATTAAATTGTTTATAACTCAAAATTGACCCAAAATTCCTAAAACCAATTCTATCCGGATAAAAATATGCGGTCATGGCAAAAAAAAAACAATTTAGTTTTAAAAAATTGAGACCAGAATCTTGATGCAGAAGCCAAAAAAAAGGGAAATTTTTTCGAACGAATGCAAGGTTTTCACCTTGTCAAAATATTCCTTTCAATTACGAAAATTTGCAAATGTTACAATTTTTTTGCAATTTTCTCCCAAACACACAGTACATATTCGATACGAAGGCGAAAAAAAAACAACTCTAAATCATTGTTAGAATCTGATCATAATCTTAAAAATAAAAGCAGCACTAATTTGATATTTTTCATGTGAACTTTCTCAAACACACACAGAGCTTTAGCTCCAACACTCACTTACCAACTAGCACCATTAAAACGATGTAACGCCACACTGAAACCAAACATCGAATTCGACGGTCCATGATGTTTGGTAAAATGTTCGGTATCAACATTGAAACAATGACAGCACTGTAGTACAACTGTTGCAAACACCAACAATACACTCATAACAATTAGATTCACACCACCACGGGCACTCATGACACCACCAGTCACACCACCGGCACAACGACAACACGTCGTTAACATTGTTGTTGTTTGAAACAACTAACTAACTAACAATAACAATTATTTAACAACAACAACAAAGAGATCTTTTTTATTTTTGTATCAGAGAACACATAATCATCATTGTTGTAAATGATTTGATTGTTGATCACAACAGCATGTTGTTGTCTGATTGTGTCAACACAACAAGAGTGTGTTGTGTTTGGTTTGTTGATGAAGGTTTTTAAATTTAAATAAGTGAGTAGTAACGCACGCATGCGAGTCCGTCCGTCCGTCCGTCCGTCTCACAGTCCAAACCGTCCAATCTGTTGTAACGTACCAATACTAACAATATATTCGTTCCAACAAACAAACAGTTTGATGATTGTTACCAAACAAATGATGATGTTTTGTATTGTTTGTTTTGTTTGATTGTTGCTGTTTGTTTGTTTGTTTCACTTGCATTCAATGGAACGGTCCCAACAACACTAACTGACTGACAAACGTCTGTGATGATGACTGACTGACTGACTGACTATCGAAATCAAATGTTCATGTTTTACATTTACAAAACTGAACTGAATTGAACGTGTAAGTAAAGTCTAAGTATTCAGTTTTAATGTTTTGAATGTTTCAATGAGAGAGGCTGTGGTATCTCTTTTATTTATAGATCTGTTATTGTTCAAACAGTGTGGTTATCATTAACATACCTAACCAGCGTGTGTTACATATGATCGATGGGTAATTCAGTGTTGTAAAAGTAAATGGCCTTTTACGCCAGTCAAAATACCATTTAACTTTGCACTAAATTTCCGATCCAATTTTTTTTTTTTATAAGGTTTAGGATCACTTACTGAGCATAAAATCACAAAATGCTGACAGATCCAGGTGCCGCTTCAAGCGCCATCTTGAAAAAAGGTTTTTGGCCAATATCTCGGAAACTATGCACTTTAGGGTAAAAGTTATAAAGACCATTATTGTAGAGAATAAAATTTTGCATCTTTTGTTTCCAGTAAACTTTTTTGTAAAACTTACCGTTGACGATTTATGGCC
Source organism: Nineta flava (assembly GCA_963920215.1). Lineage (NCBI taxonomy): Eukaryota > Metazoa > Arthropoda > Insecta > Neuroptera > Chrysopidae > Nineta > Nineta flava. The sequence goes on from OY986041.1 coordinate 758,030, forward strand.
CATTTAATGAACCTGTTTTTCTATCGCGGCCGATAACTTTTGAAATATTAGATTAATCAATAAAATGCATCAGTCCATTTGTAAAGATCAGTTTATTCTCTACAACTTTAGTTTAAAACTTTTTTTTCTAATCTCCATACTTTTAGTCTTACACTGTCTTCCATAATCAGGCCAAAAACCGGGTTGCTTTTTTATTATAGATCAAAAACACATACATATATTTATGTACAAATTAATGTAATTTTGAAATAGAAAATAATTTTAAATTATTATATTTCGAAAATAAAACGGTAAAACGCGATTTTTTTTTCAAAATTTATTTAATAAATATTTATCTTTATTATCCTAATTTTTTTTTTAAATTCGATATTTTTTTGAAAACAACAGATAGTAGTTTGGACCGGACATGAAGTTTTACATGCTTCTAATGAGAGAGAAAGAGAGTGAGAGAGAATGATAACTTTGATATTAATTATCTCACGTTCTAAACGGTCAAAATTCTGAAACTTCGGGATTTATTAGAAAACATTATTTTTAGCCTGTGAAATAAAAAATGAGCCAAATCTGTTTAAAAGTGATTTGATGTTGGAACTACCTTAATATCCTGAATACCTATCTTTTGAGTGAACATTATTATACCAGGTTTATCCTATATATACAGCTCTTAGTGTAACTGACTCATTCGCGAATACAAATTCTAAACCATTTCTAGACATTTTAGAAGGATGCGATTTTTTTCATTCAACGCGGAATAACTTCAATCTTTCATTTCCCCTTACGCAATCCTCCCGAAAATGGGAAAAACCTACAAAAATTACCTTTTTTACTTCTATTCATGCTAGAAGGTGTTGTGTCAATTATGTCAAGGACTCGGAGCCAAGGCTCGAGACCGTCAAGACCGCTTGGGGCGTTAAAGGGGTGGAGCTTCCTTGCGAGCACAGTGAGTACCATAATATACACAGCTGTTTGTGTAACTCACTGACTCACTCACGTATACAAATTCTAACCCACTTCTAGACAAGTTAGTGTTCGACGTGGAATCACTTCAAACGTGTGGGAATAATCGGGAAACTTTACTTTTCCCATCGCAACTCCACCAAAAATGAGAAAAACCATTCAAAATTACTTTTTTACTTCTATTCATACTAGAAGGGTGCGGTTTTTTTTGCAAAATGTCAAGGAAGCGAAACCAAAGCCATAGCTTACCCCCGGGGTAACACCTTGCGAGCAGAGTGAGTATAATATATACTAGGGTGTATGGAGTTTAGTCCCAATTTTGTAACGGTTGAATCGATGATATTGATCGCAAATGCCGAAGATTTTTGCTGAGAACGTCCTGCACATAGATAAATAGATTGTAGAGGTTGCCCTGGACGAGATACACTTCGACCATAAGGTCCATTGTGATGCCTAAGGATGTGAGGATGTGAGTTTAGTGGAAGGAATTTTTGTGTATAGACTAGGAATTGGTAGCATATTCGGCTGCAGCCGACTATGATAGAAACTATGCCGATATTCATCCAGAATTCGTGAAGGGAACTGCAGAAAATCCTACTCAAGTCATACGTTTAGTCAATTAACCGCCCTTTTTCTTTTCTTAATAATTGACAAACTGCCGATGTCGAGATTCGAACACATAACTGCCCAATTCCAAGTAGGCATATGCGCAGACATAACGCCTTAAACCGTTCGGCCACTCGGACCGGTCATAAGGTCAGCGCATTTTTATTATTCGTTTAGAAATGTAGATTACGAAAATTAATTGCCAAGTATACAAATATACGTCAAATATATATTAAGTATATGTTACTATGATCAATGGTAGGTACGTTAATTTGAACCACATGGTAAAAATTTATATGATGTAAATTTTTATAACTACATGTAAAGTAATACAAAATTCTGAGTATACTACCAACCATCGAGCACTCCACACTCCACAAAAGGAGTTACTAAGATTCACAATCACAGGGGTGCTAATTTAGCAGCAATTATATGTGAGTGAAGTTTATGCTTATTTATTTATTTATTTATTAGGGGATGCAGCTTTTTCAAAATCAATTCAACTCGTACTTGAAAGTTTAATTTGTCATATTTGGACAGATTCAAGTACAGGGAGCGCAATTACACAAAATTACCTCTGCAACGTAATATGTCTGTATATCCTCTCCATAGTGGAATTTGAGGGGACTGATTGCCTCAAAAATTGCTGCCACACATATTCATTTGTTTATTTATAATTTATTGGATAAATATCAATTTTCGTATCTCTAATTTTAAAATACTGAACTTCCATACAAACGCTCACCCCGTGTTTCACCCCCTTAAGGATACGAACACACGTAGAAAATGGAAACTTTTATTTATGTTAGCTGACTTTGTACGGAAATTGTGTCTAAACTATTGCTGGTATGAACAAATATTTCATACAAAAGTTGTTTGTTTTTATTAGATAAACATTTTTTATATTGAAAGATTTTCCCTATCTCGCATCGTTTAAAAGTTAGATTTTCAGCGTACTACCGGGACACGGATTTAGTAACTGGCACGCGAATTCGGACGCACAAAACAAAAACTTTTTATAGTCTATGTCCCTCGCGTATAATAAACCATCCTATCAGTGAAATAATTTTTGGATTCCGTTCTGTTGTTCCAGAAATTAACCGGAACAAACACATAAACAAATTTGATCTCTCCTATATATGATTATAGATTATATTACTATGGAGAAAAGACACAAACACTTACATGGAAAGGAACTTTGTCCCAAATCAACGGACACAGAAACACAGAGAAGGTGCATAAAAAAAGTACGAGAAACAAGTTAGGTGGTTTGTGGATAACGTCTTAAAAAGAAACAATTTTCAAGGGAACTATTTTTAGTATATCTGACATAATTCTGGACCTGTTTCACCTGATTGTTAGGGATTATTTAGACATCCCGATCATAGTTCCTTGCTTTGGTACTGTAATTCAGGTTTTAGTTTAGTAGATGCAGTCTGTATATTATGTCGGTTGTGCGTCGTTCATAACAGATTTTTAATTGATACTCTTGAGAAGCTTTAATATAAGGGGAGTTTTTAGAATATTCAAACTGAAGTGGTTAATCAAACCCTCATTCGCACTCACACAAAGTTTTTTATTAAACAGTGCGTAGCGCTTGTATTTTATATAGTTACCGATTTTATTTCGGATTATTTTGATTTGTTGTTTTGGTACTATGGGTCACAAACCCAGGCTAGGATACCGATTTTTTTTTTTTAAATTTAAATAAATCAAGCAAATATTTGAAATGTTCATAAAATCACTTGTTTTGATTATAGTTTCGGAACACAGTTCCTTTTTCAGAAATACAAATGAAATGAATAGCTTTTAACTACAGTATGTTTACTTTGTTGCATTTAATACATTTTTACAGGCATTTTTTTAACTTGCAATGTATGTATGTATGTATGTTCGGGTCAAATCTTGCAGCTGAATTTGAACCACTTCCTCTTATCCTACGACAATGCATTTTTATGATAAGCATGACAAGAATCGACAAGGAAAAAGGGAGGGGTAGGAGGAAACACAAAATTTTGTATATCTCTATTAATTATGAAAAAATCGAAAAACATATAAGAAGTAAAGTTGTAGAAAATTAGTTTTACTATAATTAAGTTTCTTATCATTTTTTCTATTTCTCTAATATTTACAGAGATATTGACGGTTTAAAATAGAAAATTTAAATCCTAAATATCTCGGTACACAATCGTGTTGTAGAAAGAAAATGATGAGCTAATGAATTGTAGCAAATATAATTTTCTACAACTTAACACCTTACACATTTTTAAATTTTTCTAATATTTAGAGAGATATTTTATATTGTGTGTTTCTTCTTTCTCCAACCACCATGATAGTAGAGTTTATAGTTTCCATAGATATGTCATCAATAAAATTTTAATAAAAAAATGACATTTCCATCTGTCAAAATTTAGAAAAAAAATAATTAATTGACATAAATTTCCTCAGCTATATTCGATGTATACTCTCTTTGGCAAAGAATTGGATTCATTCCATTACTCGTGGGAATAATAATGAAGAATGAAACTATTATACAAAAAATAATTTTTTAGAGTTATTCAGAGCCATTCTGTAAAGTTATTCAAAGAATATAGTTATCTGACGAATATATTCATGGCTGGCAATAAAAAACAAAGAGTTTAGCATAGAAGTGTTTAAAAATCGGTCGGCATACCTAATTTTTGGAATTATCTTAAGAAATATTTAAAAAAAGTAAGTTTATCCGTAGTCGAACCTTTTATTTTTAGTACTAAATTAACGGACAAATGACCAATCAACAATGACGCTATAAATCAAATGAACAGGTTAAGCAACATTTAGATATAAAAACACAGCGATAACTAAAATAAATTAATGTAAAAACATTTTTAAAAACAAGCTTTTACTTAAATGCTTTAAAAAGTAGAACCCATTAATTTATTACATTACAAAATTTATATGATATTCAAGCTTGTCGCGAGATTTTCTATGTGTATATAAAAAAAAGAAGTTAAATACATCTACACAAGCAAATCTCGCGACAAGCTTTAATATCACATAAATTTTGTAACGTAATAAATTAATGGGTTTGATTAAATTTATTTTCTTCTTTTTAGAATATTAAAATAAAAGTTTGGTTTAAAAAATATTTTTTTACATTAATTTATTCAATGTTATTTCGAATCACTTTCGCTGTAGTATACTTAAATTGCATTTGCCGATATGTAAATCTCGCGTTACTCTGGGTATAAAGGGCATTCAATTGATGGTTTAACATCCATTAAATAATTATATGTTAAATCTCATTGCTTTTAGGATGCGAATGTGTCAAAGATTTTATTTTAGATGCATTTAAATCGTACATTTTTAAATCGACGACATTGTTGGGGCGTTATGATTGTAGAACTCACATCAATCGCGTGATTTGTAGTAAATAATTTACGGAAGTAAACAATAGTTTTAAAAAACAATTCTATACCTCTGATGGAAGTTAAGTTAGGAAATTGACAGAATCAACTGAATAAGGAATATGCATGAAAATTTTTTTTCACATTTATTTTCAGAATATGAAAATACTGTTAATACTGTAATCATATTTAAAAACGAAATTAAAATCCGACATATATCAAGAAAGCTATAAGCTTTTAAAGATTATTATTTGTCTCTTTCTTGCAAAAATACTAAAAACGGAATTTTACGTGTATTTTAAATGGTGAAAGTGTAATATGACGTCACTTAACATATCAAGAGGGCTATCACCTTCTCTTTGTCTAATCGGGAATTTCAATCATTCATATCTCGCTTATTTTTAAAGTTATTTAAAAAGTAATTTTACCTTGATATTTGTCAAGTAAACATGTTTCAATTCAAGCGAAAAAAAATTTTCATGCATATTCCCTATTAATTTTTAAATAAATCTACAAAATATTATAAATAACAAGAATGCAGGATGTTTTTCTAAGATAAAAAAAAATGTACATCGGAAATAATACTGTTTAAAATTCTCAAACCAATAAAAGTCATTATTCAACAAACCATCAATTGAATGCTCATTATACCCAGAGTAACGACAGATTTGCATATCGGCAAATGCAATTTAAGTATACTACAGCGAAAGTGATTCGTTCGGTTTTTCTCCATTTGAAATAACATTGAATAAATTAATGTAAAAAAACATTTTTAAAACCAAACTTTTATTTAAATGCTCTGAAAAGAAGAAAATAAATTTAATCAAAACCATTAATTTATTACGTTACAAAATTTATAATGATATTAAGCTTGTCTCGAGATTTACTTGTGTAGATGTATTTAACTATTTTTTTTTTTTTGTATACACATAGAAAATCTCGCGACAAGCTTGAATATCATATAAATTTTGTAATGTAATAAATTAATGGGTTCTACTTTTTAAAGCATTTAAGTAAAAGCTTGTTTTGAAAAATGTTTTTTTACTATTAATTTATTTTTTTAAATTGTTTTTTATAAACTAGCGTCTATTTATTTCCAATGTTAGTATGGTTTCCTTTCGTTTGCCAGAGGTCGTGGGTTCGATCTACATGCCTAGATGTATATGAGTTTTCATATCAAGCATTTGAAGTCAAAAAATGGTAATTTATTTTTTATTTTTCACTGGACATATTTCTGAGTCTTTCATTTCATAATTAATTTGAATTGAATTTTGATGCGCTTTATTCAAAATTAAATTCACTCAGTCAGTAACTATTGAGCAACAAACAAAATCGAAAGTGTCACAAATAGCCACAAACGATTCACAATCGACTAGATACTAAATATATTAAAAAAGTTATGTTGCCTCATCCAACCGATCCAGACCGATGGTGCAGACTGTGAAAATGATTTGTGCCATCTATAAAAGGCTGTTGAACTCGTATAAAACTGCCAACTAAGTGCAGACTTGAATAAATAATTTGTTATATAGTGCCACCTATGAGAATTTATTGCAACTAACTAGTTGTACGTAACGTCATCTATAAATGGTTTCCTGAACCTTACTTATTGTAGCTAGCATCTATGAATAAATTTCTGAACCATGCCTAATCTATTGGCAAAAACACATTTGTAAGATCAAAGAATACAGATATTGTATTCTTTAGTAAGATCAAAGAATACAATATACATAGAAGCTCATAAGTACGATTTTTGTATCACTAGAAATTGTGAATTGTGAGCGTGACCGCTAGATGACAATAGCTGTTCGATTTCGGTATTTAGTGCCATTAGCAGCACAACCAACCGTATTCCTTGTGTATATTGTATCCGACCAAAAACATAAATATAAGAAAAGGCGAGTTTTCGGGAAAATTTAAAATTTTCTTACATTTAATCAATTTACCCCTCATTAATTTTTTTTTAGATAATAGTTTACCGAGCTAGTTACATACCGAGCTATTTACTTTGTAAATAGCTCGGCTCTTTAATGGGATATCATCACTTTTTAAAGAGCAACTATTATATGAAGTCTAGAGCTATTTACTTTGTAAATAGCTCGGTCCTTACTCTCATATCATCACTTTTTAAGAAGGAACTATTACATTAAGGATTTTCCCGAAAACTCGGCCCTTTCTTACATTTATGTTTTTGGTCGGATACAATATACACAAAAAATACAGTTGGTTGTGATGATCCTTTAAAGATGATATTTGGCATAGAGTTAGGTCTAGTACCCAAGGCACAGGAAAAATTATGAAATCACGAAATTTATATCCGGAAAGGGGAAAACTTTCGCATTTTTCTTTTGATAAAATTAACATGGGAAATATTGCTGCTCTATGATTGGTCCGTATAATTTATATTTATAGTAAAATGTTAGCACATACCATTAGTGAGAAGAGAGTGCGATTTTTTAAAACTTTGTTGCTCCACTTCCAGAAATGCTGGAAGGGTGCAGTTTTTTACATTCGACGCGAAATGTTTGATACTTTAAATAAGAATCTTTGGGAAAATTTAATTTTCCCAACGGAACTTATGGAAAATCAAATATTAAATTTATGTGTCTAAGTATGAGGCATTTCCAGGCATTTGATAAGACCGTGATTGTTTGCATTCGACGCGAAATATCTCAAAACCTATTCGAAGATCGAAAAAATTCAATTTTCCCAACGGAACATTCGAAAAAATGGGAAAAAACAAAAAATTTTTTTATGTATATACTTAAAATATTACAAGACACCCCCTTTGGATGTGTGTGCGACTATCTGATTGGATGAACATTCAGTATATCTGTAATATTTCCTGTAAATGCATTTTTCACATTAGTTTATGTTCATACGTTGCGCCAATTTGGTCCAACGTTGCACCATCGCAACTTGCGAAAATGCAAAAATTTCAAAATCGTTGTCTTCGGACGATTTCGAAAGCCTCCCTGCGATATCCGGCTGAAATCCTCCACCGAGAAACTGAGCACCCTACTATCCGAACATTTATCCAAACAACCGCTCAATCCTTCTTCCAATCATCCCGCACAAACCCGTTCCCGGAGATCAACGAACTGGGCCGTTTTGACCCAAATACTTTGCTCTTCAGAAACAGATACCGCATGCCACACGATGTCAATTGCAACTGATTCTATTGTAATCTTATTTGTACATACTTATTTATTTATTTAAGGTTTAGTTTTTAGGGATGGCTTATCCACCCAAATTAGGTTAAGTTATGATTTCAATGGTTTTTATATATGTTTTTCCATTAAATTTAAACGATGTATATTCAATTCTACATTAATTCGATGTATTTTATTAATAAGATGATTGTATAGGTAAATTCATTTTGAACTTTGATTGTTTGTGTTCATTGCGCACACTCATGAATACGTCGAAGGAATAACACTGATTGTTCAAATTTTTAAACAAAGAAATTTTTTCTAATTTATCAAAACAATGATTTATCCTACCTGTTTATCCTAATTTAAACGAAACATCCCAGGAAGTAGGAAAGCCACCAAAAATTAACTTTTTATTCCCAGTATATGTAAATATACATGGTATATTAAGTTTAGTCACGACTTTGTAACGGTTGGAAATATTAATCCTTGATATAAATGCTTGTTTGTAAAATGGCCCATTTCGGCTATTTCCGCATGTCCGTCCGTCTGTCTGTGGACGCAATAACCCAAGAACGAAAACCGATAAACAGCTAATTTGTGTGTGCGTGTGTTCTAGAACAAGAAAGTAAGGTAAAATTCGTTAATGGGCAATTTTTACTTGTAACCGAAAATCAGATCCACTCTTCTTCCATTTCGATGGTAATTTTTTGGCTCCGATTCAAAATTATTTAGATATCTACATTAGTGTAGGATGTCATCGTAAATGTCGGCCGCCGCAAATGGCGATTTAAAATTTCCAAATTCACCCCTATGATATGGGTATCAAATAAAAGGGCTTGATGACGTCATTCTAAATCCAATATGGCGGCCGCCGCAAATAGCAATTTATAATTTCCACATCAACCCCTATGATATGGGTATCAAATGAAAGGGCTTGATGAGTGAAACATAATAACTAAAGTGACGTCATTCAAAATCCAATATGGCGGCCGCCACAAATGAATATTTACAATTTCCACATTAACCACTATGATATGGGTATCAAATGAAAGGGCTTGATGAGCAAAACACAATAAGTAAAATGATGTCATTCTAAATCCAATAGGGCGGCCGCCGCAAATAAAGATTTGTTTATATATTTGCCGCGTTATAAAATTTTAAAAACATACTAAACAAAACTTGTGAAATAAATTTTAACCAAATTTTTTTTTCTTTTTACTTTGCACTTATATTCTTACATTTGAGTTTTAACTATTTACTATATTAATAGCTCGGCTCTTTAATTGGAATATCATCACTTTTTAAGGAGCAACTATTATATGAAGTATCTCCCCGATAACTCGGCCCTTTTTTACATTTATGATTTTGATCGGATATCTGTCTACAAAAATAACAAAAACAAGCGGTCGGTATTAGTTATCTTATAAATATTGTTTAAGTGCTCAACCATAAAGAATAGATATATTAGGAGAGCGAACGTAATGTTAAAAACACGGTCAAGAATTAGTGTAACTATCTTTTATCAGTAGGGGTCACTGGTGTCAGTGCCGTACGGAATTTAAATGTTTAAATGTAGGCGCCAAGAAATCACTTTCATTCAGTTAATAAGAAGTCTTAGATAATAAATAGATTTTATAGATAATAAAAAATTTTTTTCGATTATCAAGTAATAATTAAATAAATATTAATAATAGAGAATTCTTATAATCTGCAATAAATTAAAAGATGAAGAATCATAGTGATAATTGCAATTAATAATAATATACAAATATATGTTTACAATACTAACATATATTAGATAAAGAAAGAAGATGACAAAACCGGTAATTACAGACAATATTCCTTTCGTAAATGCAGACACGCATTCCTAACCTTAAACAACCTTTCACTCATAGATATATAACAGTATATTTATGCTTTCTCTGTACAACATCGTCCCATTTTTTCACATTTATAAAATTAACCAACTTTTATACTTACAATTTTTATTTGTAAGATGCGATAACCGTTGATTTTAATATGTAATAATAATAATAATTCCGTACGGGTATATTCGCACTGCCGCTAGGGGCGAAAATAATAACTATGATGTCTACACGTTTTTGAGGACGAAAAAACAGACGAAATACCTATGTCGTTCAATCTCCTATTTATCTATTCTTCATGTGCTCAACTAAAAAAAAATTCCATAATGTAAACTACAATAAATCAAATAAAATATAGTTGAGGTACAGTGCTAGTGCAGCAAAAAGTAACACTGTATCTCAACTATATTTTATTTGATCTATTGTAGTTTACACAATGGAATTTTATTTAATTGAGCACGACTGCTATTTGGGAACGTCCTTAACATGGTGGTTTCTCGACATATCTTTGATAATTTTGAGAACGTTTTAAGGTTTATTCTAATCGTAATAAAACATCAGGAAAATAAACAATAATTAATTTATTATTTTAATAGTTTTGTATACAATTTTTTACAGATTTTCCAAACACAGAGCTTTCTTTGTATTTATTTGGTGTCCAACACATATATCAGATCAAATTCCTCCGTTTTCGATTCATTATTTTTTTCGTATATATTTCGTTTGTCTTCTATAAAATGGTTTTTCTCCAGTTTGGGTTCGTTTATGACAAAGAATACAATATACATTTATGATCAGTTGAATTGCTTTGAATTTCACATCAAACTGGTCTTTCTCCAGTGTGCATTCGTTTATGCCGAGTTAAATTGCTTTGCCGAGTGAATGTTTTCTTACAAACGTCACATGTAATTGGTTTATCTCCACTGTGGGTTTGTTTATGTCCAATTAAAATGATTTGACAAGTGAATTTTTTATAACAAACTTCACATGAAAATGGTTTTTCTCCAGTGTGCATTCGTTTATGCCGAGTTAAATTGCGTTGCCGATTGAATGTTTTCTTACAAACGTCACATGAAAATGGTTTTTCTCCAGTGTGGGTTTGTTTATGTCCACTTAAACTGCTTTGACGAGTGAATTTTTTATTACAAACTTCACATGAAAATGGTTTTTCTCCAGTGTGGATTCGTCGATGTTGAGTTAAAGTGTGTTGCAGCGTGAATGTTTTCTTACAAACTTTACATGAAAATGGTTTTTCTCCAGTATGGGTTCGTTTATGTGTAATTAAACAGCGTTGCACAGTGAATGTTTTATCACAAAAGTCACATGCGAATGGTTTTTCTCCAGTGTGGGTTCGTTTATGTTCAGTTAAATAGCGTTGTCGAATGAATGTTTTATTACAAAATTCACATGAAAATGGGTTTTCTCCAGTGTGGGTTCGTTTATGATCAGTTAAATTGCGTTGCACAGTGAATGTTTTATCACAAAATTCACATGAAAATGGTTTTTCCCCAGTGTGGGTTCGTTTATGTACAGTTAAATCGCGTTGTCGAATGAACGTTTTATTACAAACTTCACATGAACATAGATTTTCTCCAGTGTGGGTTCGTTTATGTTCAGTTAAACTGCTTTGCCGACTGAATGTTTTCTTACAAACATCACATGTAAAACGAATTTTTTCAGTATGAATATGTTGACGTTCTGAATCATTTTCACCGAATATTTCATCCTTAATTATAGCTACAGTATTTAATTTTTTTTCAAGTTTAATGTTTTCATGGATTCGATGATCCATATTAACATTTACATTCAATATGTCTTCTGGTCTTTGTTGTGGTTTCATTCTAAAGTTTCGGTTGTACATTTCGTTTGTAATTCGTTCATGATTCAATATAAAACTTTCACCAAATATTTCATGTTTAATTATTAATTGTTTTTCACGTTGAATATTTTCCACATTAATAAAATTATTTGCCATTTTGTTTCAATTTTCTGTTGATTTTATTACTTGTCACTATCTGTTCAAACTATGAAGGTTAGGGTAGAGTTGTAAAACTGACTACTGACTGCTGAATACACCTACCATGAAGAATAGATATATTAGGAGATTGAACGGCATAGGCAATTCGTCTGTTTTTGTGTCCTCAAAAACGTGTAGAGATCATAGTTATTATTTTCGCCACTAGCGGCAGTGCGAATCTGCTAGTACGAAATTATTATTATTATTACATATTAAAATCAACGGTTATCACATCTTACAAATAAAAATTGTAAGTATAAAAATTGTTTAACTTTATAAATGTGAAAAAATGGGACGATGTTGTACAGGGAAAGCATAAATATACTGTTATATATCTATGAGTGAAAGGTTGTTTAAGGTTAGGAATGCGTGTCTGCATTTACGAAAGGAACATGGTCTGTAATTACCGGTTTTGTTATCTTCTTTCTTTATCTAATATATGTCAGTTATTGTAAACATATATTGCATATTATTATTATTAATTGCAAAATTATCACTATGATTCTACATCTTTTAATTTATTACAATTATTAAGAATTCTCTATTATAAATATTTATTTTTTATTATCTATAAAACTAAGACTTCTTATTAACTGAATGAAAGTGGTTTCTTGGCGCCTACATTTAAACATTTAAATTCCGTACGGCACTGACACCAGTGACCCCTACTGATAAAAGATAGTTACACCAATTCTTGACCGTTTTTTTAGCATTACGTTCGCTCTCCTAATATATCTATTCTTCATGACACCTACAGTCCATAGGTAGGCAAAGTTTTACTGCAGTCTACACTCTGCTCTGAGTGAGAGGTAGGAAGAGAGATAGAGTAAATACAGGGTAGCCTACCAAATATTATTATATTCTTTTTTTAATTAAAACATTTTCGGAAAAAAATATAATAATACCAACTCTTTTTTATGGTCACTATTATACAAAGTATACAATACATACAATACATTGAATACATACTCTGGAATTTTGGGCTGGTAATTTGGGGTCAAAAATGTACCTTTTTAATATATTTGTGTATGAATAAAATATAAATGTTATATAAATTATAAAATATAATTCTTTTGATCTTTTACGTTTACCGCTTGTAAATTTTTTGATGGTTTAGCTTTAGTTTAGATTTTAGAATTAGATTTTTGGAGATTCCTAATAATTTGCCTAAACTATTCATATCGGAGAACTAATAAACAATTATTTACCTGATTTAAATATTTTTTCTTTGTAGAGGGTATAGTGTCATGCGAATTTGATTACACTGGATACAATAAACATGCCAATGATAAAGCTGAGGGGGGGGGGGTAATTTGTTACCAATTTCTAAATGGTTTAATTTTGAATCAAGTGGGAATTTTATGATAGCTTACTCAACCTGACTGAGTTTCTTCGAGTTAGTCTACTTTGAATTAAAAAAGTGAAAAGTACTATTCGTGCTATTGAAAATTATTTTTCGCATAATTTCTTTTTTCAAAAAAAATAAAAGTAGTGATTTTAATAATGGTGATTACATCGCAGGCACTCTTGGATAAGTTCGGTATTAGAAGTGCGGCGCCGTCTGCGAAGAAAAGGAGGATATTTTTTGGCATCAACGAGTGGGAGCATCGTTTTGGTATATTTAACAAAACTGATAAAGAGGTAATTTGCCTATTTTAAGGTAAAACGTTTATTTGTTTTAAAAGAAGTAATTTCCAACGTCATTTCCAAGTTTGATAAATTCGAAATAGGGACAGCAGAAAATATTATTTAAAAAAATAATTATTTTTAAAAATAATTATTTTGAACCGTCGTCTGCCAAAAAATTATATTTTGAACCGTCGTCTGCCAAAAAATTATCTCAGCAAAACTCAATATTTGCTCCTCAATTGGGTCCAAACAAATGATAGAAAATCTGTTCACACAAGACCTAACCGGATGCTGGAGCATTCAAGTGCAATTCTGAGCGTGTAATTCAAACATATACGAAAAGAATTACTTTGGAATATCATTCCCAAGAGCTTAATTTGACTTGGAACTGCCACTAACTTAAGCACTACCACTTTTACAATTGCCTACTGCACATACTCTTCCCATTTTAAATGTTTTTTAAACAGTTTTTTATTTAATAAATTTTTTTAAGCAAATTTCATACTTCAAAATAATACTTTGAAATAAAACTAGTTACTTTTGGCTTACTTCATATCTATTTATTATACTATACCGTACGTTTAGTTTATATCTTCGCATAGCAGATCTCCCACGAGTATGAGAGAGTACATATGTATACATTAAGACCTCCTTCTCATACACATTGCTTAATGTATACATATGTACTCTCTCGTACTCGTGGGAGATCTGCTATGCGAAGATTTAAACTAAACGTACGGTATTTCACTTCGGTACGGATGAGTTCCTGTCAACAACTAGCGACCCTAGCGGCATAAAAAGTAAATATAACTTCTACCATTTCGTTGCCATATTTTGTCAATTTTCCCGTTTGAGTTAGATCTCCTTTATATAGTCTCCATGGTTTAAGTGCTCAACTAAAAAAATTCCATAATGTAAACTACAATAGATCAAATAAAATATAGTTGAGGTACAGTGCTAGTGCAGCAAAAAGTAACACTGTATCTCAACTATATTTTATTTGATCTATTGTAGTTTACACAATGGAATTTTATTTAATTGAGCACGACTGCTATTTGGGAACGTCCTTAACATGGTGGTTTCTCGACATATCTTTGATAATTTTGAGAACGTTTTAAGGTTTATTCTAATCGTAATAAAACATCAGGAAAATAAACAATAATTAATTTATTATTTTAATAATTTTGTATACAATTTTTTACAGATTTTCCAAACAGAGATCTTTCTTTGTTATTATTATTATATTTATTTCATTATTTTTTTCGTATATATTTCGTTTGTCTTCTATAAAATGGTTTTTCTCCAGTCTGGGTTCGTTTATGATCAGTTGAATTGATGAGTGAATGTTTTGTCATAAATTTCACATCAAACTGGTCTTTCTCCAGTATGTATTCGTTTATGCCGAGTTAAATTGCTTTGCCGAGTGAATGTTTTCTTACAAACGTCACATGAAAATGGTTTTTCTCCAGTGTGGGTTTGTTTATGTCCAGTTAAAATGGTTTGACTAGTAAATTTTTTATTACAAACTTCACATGAAAATGGTTTTTCTCCAGTGTGGGTTCGTTTATGATCAGTTAACTTGCTTTGATGAGTGAATGTTTTCTCACAAACGTCACATGAAAATGGTCTTTCTCCAGTGTGGATTAGTTTATGTCGAGTTAACTGACATTGCTGAGTGAATGATTTATTACAAACGTCACATGAAAATGGTTTTTTTCCAGTGTGGATTAGTTCATGTTTAGTTAAAATGCCTTTATGAGTGAATTTTTTATTACACACTTTACATGAAAAAGGTTTTTCTTTAATATGGATTTGTATATGATAAGTTAAACTGCTTTGATGAGTGAATGTTTTATCACAAACTTCACATGAAAATGGTTTTTCTCCAGTGTGGATTCGTCGATGTTTTGTTAAAGTGTGTTGCAGAGTGAATGTTTTCTTACAAACTTTACATGAAAATGGTTTTTCTCCAGTGTGGGTTCGTTTATGTGTAATTAAACTGCGTTGCACAGTGAATGTTTTATCACAAAATTCACATGTGAATGGTTTTTCTCCAGTGTGGGTTCGTTTATGTTCAGTTAAATAGCGTTGTCGAATGAATGTTTTATTACAAAATTCACATGAAAATGGGTTTTCTCCAGTGTGGGTTCGTTTATGATCAGTTAAATTGCGTTGCACAGTGAATGTTTTATCACAAAATTCACATGAAAATGGTTTTTCCCCAGTGTGGGTTCGTTTATGTACAGTTAAATCGCGTTGTCGAATGAACGTTTTATTACAAACTTCACATGAACATAGATTTTCTCCAGTGTGGGTTCGTTTATGTTCAGTTAAACTGCTTTGCCGACTGAATGTTTTCTTACAAACATCACATGTAAAACGAATTTTTTCAGTATGAATATGTTGACGTTCCGAATCATTTTCACCGAATATTTCATCCTTAATTATAGCTACCGTATTTAATTTTTTTTCAAGTTTAATGTTTTCATAGATTTGATGTTCCATTTTAACATTTACATTCAATATGTCTTCTGGTCTTTGTTGTCGTTTCATTCTAAAGTTTCGGTAGTACATTTCGTTTGTAATTCGTTCATGATTCAATATAAAACTTTCACCAAATATTTCATGTTTAATTATTAATTGTTTTTCACGTTGAATATTTTCCACATTAATAAAATTATTTGCCATTTTGTTCCAATTTTCTGTTAATTTTATTACTTGTCACTATTTCTTCAAACTGTGAAGGTTAGGGTAGAGTTGTAAAACTGACTACTGACTGCTGAATACACCTACAGTTCATAGGTAGGCATAGTTTGACTGCAGTCTGCACTCTGCTCTGAGTGAGAGGTAGGAAGAGAAATAGAATAAATACAGGGTAGGCTACCAATTATTATTATTTTCTTTTTTTAATTAAAACATTTTCGGAAAAAAATATAATAATACCAACTCTTTTTTATGGTCACTATTGTACAAAGTATACAATACATACAATACATTGAATACATACTCTGGAATTTTGGGTTTTGATCTTTTACATTTACCGCTTGACAATTGTAAACCGCTTGTAAATTTTTTGATGGTTTAGCTTTAGTTTAGATTTTAGAATTAGATTTTTGGAGATTCCTAATAATTTGCGTAAACTATTCATATCGGAGAACTAATAAACAATTATTTACCTGATTTAAATATTTTTTCTTAGTAGAGGGTACAGTGTCATGCGAATTTGATGCACTGGATATAATAAACATGCCAATGATAAAGCTGGGTGGGGGTGGGTTAATTTGTTACTAATTTCTAAATGGTTTAATTTTACATAAAGTGGGAATTTTATGTTAGCTTACTCAATCTGATTGAGTTGTTTTGATTTAGTCTACTTTGAATTAAAAAAGTGAAAAGTACTATTCGTGCTATTGGATAAGTTCGGTACTACTTTTGGATAAGTTCGGTATTAGAAGTGCGGCGCCGTCTGCGAAGAAAAGGAGGATATTTTTTGGCATCAACGAGTGGGAGCATCGTTTTGGTATATTTAACAAAACTGATATAGAGGTAATTTGCCTATTTTATGGTAAAACGTTTATTTGTTTTAAAAGAATTAATTTCCAACGTCATTTCCAAGTTTGATAAATTCGAAATAGGGACAGCAGAAAATATTATTTAAAAAAATAATTATTTTTAAAAATAATTATTTTGAACCGTCGTCTGCCAAAAAATTATATTTTGAACCGTCGTCTGCCAAAAAATTATATATTAATAATTTGATTAATATAGAAATTAAATAAGATTAATTAAAGTCAATTTAGAAATTAACTATTTCTAAATTGATTGAATAAATTATTGGGCATAATCGGTAGGAAAACCTGTATTGAAACATCGTTCCGTCTTACTTCAAAACATACCTTTCTTACATACTCTTACTCAGCTTATGAAGAGCCTCTGGCTCCGGAGAGCCGTCTATGGCCTATGCACACCTCTGACCCACACCTACACATAACACACCATCAAGAAGATATAGGGACAGAAGGTATAAACTTCTATGCTAGCCGTGTATACCTGAATGCAGTGTTGCCAATTCACTGACCACCACCATTTCATATATGGACTAACTATCCCATGTTATAAAAATGACCCGATTTTTGTCTATACTAGAGCCTTCTATTTCTACAGCAGAAATAAAGGAACTATGAATATATTTAAATTATGAGGCATTAATATTAGGCGCTAAATTTGAAACTTTCATATAAATAAATATTTAAGATAGTTACGATTAGCTAATCCATACTGATGCTGACTACATTGTAGTCGAAATACGTATTTATAAAAATTCAAACAAATGTTCTAGGAATTGGGGCAAAATTTGAAATGTAATTTAAAAAAACCTAGCGTTCTCTTTGATTATTTTAATAATCTTGAATCATGATAAGTCTATTATCTATATACTATATTATAATTTAATACTTCTTGATTATAAATATTTAATTCATTAATTTGAGTATACAAGTTTACTTGAACCCAACTGCGATTTATATTTTTTTGTAATTATGGATTTATTTAACATTCTATGGTTTATAATATCTAATATAACTAATAAATATAGTAATAGTATATCGCATAGGTGGGCAGACCTTGACTGTACTCAGCTCTGAGTGAGAGGTAGGAAGAGAGATAGAGTAAATATAGGGTACCTACCAATTATTATTATTTTTTTTTTTTAATTAAAACATTATCTGAAAAAAATAATGTTTTTTCAGAATGATAGTCGGGATTGAAGACAACACGAAATAGCTTTCGGTTGCCAAGAAAAGCAATAGATTGCCGCATCGTCGGCATAGAGGGCTGTTTCAGTAGCTCGATCCTACGGGATATCGTTTATATAATACAAAAAGAGGCGGGATCTAAGGAAATACCCTTAGGTTACACCAGATTGGTATGATTCGACTTACTTTGTTGGATATGAATTTGTGATTTTCGGTTTGATAAATTTGAAATCAGGAATTTCAGGATATAGGTTAGTATATCGAGTTTGAATATTTTGTGGATAAGTTCATCGTGCCAAACCGTATCGAAAGTTTTATCGATTCCCAAGAGGACCATGCCTGTGGATTTATTCCAGTTAAATCCGGTAGCAATGTGATCAGTGAGTCGGTGAAGCTGACTCACTGTTGAATGGTACGATCTGAAACCAAACTGTTGGGGGATAAGCTGCCTGTGAATATCTTCGTGTGACTGTAGCCAGTTCAAAACCACTTTCTCCATGACCTTGCTGAGAGATGGCAGCAAACTGATGGGTCGGTAGCTTGAGGGTGACTTAAGTTGCTTCCTCGGCTTCGCAAGCGCTAAAACTTTAGTGGATTTCCAGAGGTTAAGAAAATAACTAAGTCTCAGGCACGTAGTATAGATATAACTGAGCAGTACAACCGTCTTCCGAGGAAAATAGCGGAGCACAACATTAGTTCCACCATCATCACCGGGAGCCTTCCTACCCTTAAGTTTCCTTAATATGTTTGAAAACTTGTGGGGTGATAAGCATTCGACATCAATGGGGTAAATGACGGAAGAACGAATATTTTCCAAGGATTCGGACACCAAGTGAGTGGTTCCTTCATCGTGATATTCGTCGCCAACAGTTAAGCTGTGCGCCTTAGAGAAGGTGTCAGCAAGAAGTTGGGCTGCTTTGTCAGAATCTGAGTAGTGGTACCCATTTTCTGACGAGAGGGGGGCTGTCTGTTGGAAAGTTTACACAAACCCTTTGACATTTTCCATACATTATTGTCACGAGTGCTCAGAGCCAAAATCTTTTTTTCCCACATTTCATCTCTGATACACGAGACTTTTTCTCGAATATCAGCTGATATTCGCCTCATGGCGTTATGAAGCTCCGGCAGTCTAACTCTTTGCCAAAATTTGCGTAGTTTGTTCCGAGTGCGTATTAGTCATAGTGTGTCATCATTTAAGTTAAATCGATTGCCGAAGGTTCTGGCTTTTCTAGGAATAGATTTTTCGGAAGCAACTACGATATTTCTCGTGAGCTTACTAACCTCCAAGTCTATTTGGTCGTTGCATTTGATCTGTGGAATGATCAAAGTTTCGACGTTGATCATACGCGATAAATTGGTGGTCTGGACGACTTTGTTGGGTTTTTGAAGTTAAATATATTTTAAACTATAAATTTCTTAACGATTAGCGAAGAATGGTTTTTATCTTATAATTCCGTTCAATTCTTATATTCGAAAACTCGCCATTGCATCTCTTTTCGTTCAAAAGATACAAGGACCCGATTTTGCTTATTTATATTCGTAGTCTTACGCAAGTGTACAAGCCAAGTACTTTATTTACCCTTTGTCTGTACTAAGTCACCTTCAGTAACAGCAGCTTTTAAATATTTTTTAATAAAAAGTGAAATTTTAAAATTTGCAGCCAAATTATATTTCTTGATTGCCTGTATAAAATTTACATGGTCTGAAAAATTCTTTATTGAGATGTGATATATAAGTTGTATGGTTTATTTTGGCTTAAAATGAAAGAATTTCCGATTATTATTTCGATATCTCTGTTGGTCTCCGAGATATTTAAATTTTTGGCTCAAGAAAAAATTTTATTTATTTTTGTCAAGAATTCTCAAATAAATCTTTTATGATTGAAACTCATTATTACAGTTCATGTTAATTTATTCAATCCAACGAAATGATCACGAAATTAATTTACAAACAATATTTTTTTTTACCAAATAACAAAATTTTTTGTTCTTACCTCGATAAACTATTGCATTCAAATGGTATTTCATTAAAATTGAGTATAATATTTATGCTAAGACGAATATTAAGCTCGACCAAAAGGAATTGAATATGGACCAATTACAGTGGAGTATATTTCTATATGCATTTATAATGTTAAATTTATCAAAACAAAATATGCAAAAATTTTCGATATCGGGATAGAAATTTCGGTATTACATAATTTTCCTTTCGGTTTGGGCACTAGAACTAACTATATGCCAAATATAAACTTTAAAAGATGTCTGGTTTAGTCCTCACATTTTTATTATATTACCCAAAGATTTGGGGCGTGCTGGATTTTTTGCGTTTTTGATGTTAAATATCTTTTAAACTATTAATTTCTTGACGATTAATGAAGAGAGATTTTTATCTTAGAATTTTGTAAATTTTCTATATTTGAACTCACCACTGCAGATCTTTTCGTTCAGAAGATACGAGGGGTCGATTTTTGCTCTAATCTTTCGTGTAGTAATATCAGTGTTACGTACGCCAGGAAAAACCCCTTAAACTCAGTCTGATGCAATTCCGTGCTCTAGATTTAAAAACAATATTTATAATAATGAATGTTACAAATGCATCACCATGGTTACTTGATATTTTTAATGTATTTAAATGAATTTTTCTTATGTTAAGAGCGATATTCCATATTTTGTGTTTTCTTCTTTCTTAAAACTCTCCTTACCGTTGATAGATTCTATTCATGAACGAACTTGATCTTTGAAAAACCAAAAGCAAATCATATACAAAAACATATTTATTTAGGACACGTGTCTGTAGCCACTCTAGTGGTCACAGGTTGCCATGAACATTCATAAGATAAAAGTTAATTAAGATCTATTTCCAAAAGAGAAGTGATATATTTATTCTGAGAAAATTCGTTCTAAGTTGACGCAGCTCCTGCGTAACGAATTTTATATTTACCGTTTAGTATATTTCACGAATCATTTTTTGTACGAACTATTATGGTTGCCATACAAGTAATAAAGGACCATAGTGATCTAATGACGTAAATAAATAAATTATATTTAAATACTTACATATTTAAATATAATTTGAAACGCCACTTACGAGTTATTAGCTCTCGTAAGCTCTCGTAACTAAACAAATCTAAATCTATGGGGCTGACCACTAGAACTATTACAAAATTTGTCACGGTTTGGCGTTTGGGAGCGGAGACGGTATATTATCATCGCCGGGATTAACATCGTAGATTTTCTAAACATTCTGCATTCTGCATAGATAGGTTGGGTATTTTTGTAGGCTGGCACTCTAAAATGCAAGGAAGTAATGAACACTTAAAATGTATCAACTGATGTTTCAATAAAGATTATTAAAATAATCAAGGAGAACTCCAGGTTTTTGATATTATATTTCAAATTTTGCCCCAATTCCTAGAACCATTATTTGTATTTTATAAATACGTATTTCGACTACAATGTAGTCTACATCAGTATGAATTAGTAAATCGTAACTATCTCTGGGATATGGTTACAGAGATATATTGCTTGTTGCTAATTTGGTGCGTGTCTCACCAAACTGATTTGGTGAGACACGCCAAGAAATGTAATTTGATGTTTCAATGTTTTTGCTTTGAACCGTTCTTGTAATCATTTTTTAGTTTTCTTAAATAATAAATTGATTAATTTTCTAGGACTCTTACTCTTAAAAATAACTTAAGAATGGTTACACGTTGCAAAGAGAAATATTCGTAGAGGATAATAAAAAAAAGCCAAATAATTTATACTTAAAATAAAAGCCAGGGTGTATTCACTTTTCATAGATTTTCAAAAAAATGGAATACAAAAATTACAAACTTTGACACACTGTATTTTGATAAAGAAGCTCTTTAGACTATATCTGTATTGAAGGTTATTTTTATAAAATGAGCTCTTAAAGTATGTTGTAATGTTTTGGGAACACCCAATATATTTCAAGGAAATAAATCCTTATATTTTTAATTAATTTTATTGTATTTTAATAAAGTTCTGTGATAAAATGAAGTTATGAATTATTTATTATTCTTTATTTTTGTTAATAATCCTGGAAAATAGTCAAAATAGGCCCAAATAACTCAAGATATAGCATAACAATAAATAGTACTACGGCAGCGGTTATTTTTCTTCAATTAAACCACGAAAAACATAAACAACAGTTCCAAAATAAATTTTTTTTCGGTGTTTTTCATAAATCACTCGAAATGCATCCATATTTCGAGAAAAAAATATGTGGATTAAAAGTTGTAGCTCACAAAATATCGCACAAAAAACTTTGTGGGAAAAAAATTTTTATTTTGGAACTCTTTTATAGTTTATAAAACGGGAGTATTTTCTAAAACAACGAAAAGTTGTTTATTGTATAGATAATATCACATAAAAGTCATGAAAGCTACGAATGAATGATCATTAAATTATTACTAAGTTTTAAGTGACGCTCAGCGGATAACGGCGCTATTGTATAATGTATTGCTGGATCAACTTTGTTTGGTATTGAAATATTTTAAAGTAAGCTGTGACTGATTTTGATGAGTTTGGTTGAAAATGTCAGTTTCAAAAATAATTAAAACATTCACAAATTTTGAGTTTCTATTTTAAGGGAATTATTAATAAAATTGATACACAAGGATGCACACAGGGTAAAACCAGTCCATTTTGTTATTTATATCGGTTACGAGAGAATTCATAACAATTCTGGATTAGAGACCCAACAAAACATTCGTAGAACGATAATATGGAAGCCACCACCAACACGATTGCAGATAAGAAACGTGGATTTGATGCAGCACACCAACAGAAAAATAATACCCACATTTCTGTACATATTCAACCAAAATCATTGAATCGATTAACCGATACCCAATTACAACAATTGGCACGCCAAAAGTTCACCGAAAAATTGACTAACGATAATAAAATCGGGAAGGAGAATTATCCACAAAAGTTTTTGGTGCAGTGTAGCAAATCTGAACAAAATCAACATCCATCCAAAAAATATTGTAAAGAATGCAAAAATTATCGAACAAAATTAAAAGTTATAAAATTAGGTAAAATCAATTATTAAATAACACAAATATTTGAAATTTTCGTAAAAACTCATTTGATTTGACTAGTTTCGGATCACAGTCCTTTCTTCAGAAATAAAAAAAATGAAATACATATTCCATTTTAACTACAGGACCAAAATCGTTCCATATCTTGGGAGAAGGGTGTTTATGATGAATTCTGATGGAGTACTCGGTAAAATCCATAAAAAAATGAACGATTTAAATACCCTTGTTAGGTTTTGATGTAACAAAAATCACACCTGTGCGAGTTTTTAGAGTGGATAATTATTATAAGTCCAATAAAGTAGGACAAAAATTCGGTTGAACCACGAAATGATAGATAATAGGGCTCCAGGATACTAGCATTCCATCTATGGAATTTCGAATAACCAATTATACCAACTAATTGGTCACTAATTGGTTATAAATAGTCAGGTAGTCCCATTAATTGGTCATGAAAAAATGAAAAAATTTGTGCACCCTATATTCCATACAAAGAAAAAATAAAGGCACTAATCGATTGAGAATAATCCATGGATAATTGGTCAGCTAAAATAAATAATTGGTCAGACCTATTTCTTGGGAAAAATCTATTTCCTGGGAGATCACCAAAATCTTTTTCATGGCCTTGAAAAAAATTTTAAATATCGATAAAAAGTTTTCTATCGCTGACCAATTAATGGGACTACCTGACCTTTTATGACCAATTAGTGTCCTTTTTAAATGGTATAATTAGTTTTTCGAAATTTCATGGATGGGGTTTCGGAGGGAGGTGGTGTTTTATACTAATACGGTTTTCTTCAATCCCATCCCCCTCTAAAACCGCCATAAAATTTTTTCTGCCACTATTTTTTCCGATGTATAAAAAATAGATATTTTGACTTACCGTTGCTTCCAGGCGGTTAAGGTCTGGGCCTCTTTTCCACCCACCTCTATCTCGAAAATGGCCGCTTTGCCATTTATATATGGAATGAGAGAATAGGCTCCTCATCGACTCAGGAGCTTATTTACCATACGGCAGAAAGTTAGGGTTCCTGGATTTTTTGACGTGCCATATCCTAGACTATATATAGTTAATTTTTTGTGGATACTAAAGTAAATAATTACTGAAACGGAACAGATGAACAAATGGCTGAAAATAAAAAGTTAAATGAGAAAAGTGAACAAATTGCAAGCTGTGTATCAAAATTTGTTGCTCTGTTTGGTCTGGACGGAAAGAATAATGAAAACGGATTAAAACATCATCACTTATCTAGCAACAAATGCGAAACAAATCGAACGAAATTATGTTCAGCATCACATGAAAATATCCAAAAAAATGATGACGTTGGTCGAAAATCGATAAGTGTAAGTGTTTTACCGAAACAAGTATTGTCAATGAAATTCAAACCAAACCATGATGATAACTTTGGATCGAATAATTTCATGTCTTCCGCTATATTTACCGAAGATGATATCATCACTTATGAAACCGGTGAGAATAAAACAATTGAAAGTTATTCAGCGCATTCAATCGAAAAATATAAAACAACACAAACAAGACTGGTTCATGGTGATCGAAAACAGGGTTCGAAACGGATAGAAGATGTAGATATAGTTCTAACTCCGTCTAGTTTAGAGCAAACGAAATCTAAAAGAACTAGCGATAAACAGATGGCTCATATGAAAGAGAAACGTACTAGAATCGATACGGAGACTTTGTTAGGGGCAGAAGCTGTAAACAAGTCAACTAATAAGCGAAAGCAAGGTAGGACAATCAAAATTATTATTTTATTTGGAAAAATTAGCCGAGACTCTAAGGAAACAAATATTTTGATCTAGCGAATTTCCTCCATAAGGATATAAAAGGTATTGGCAGCGTCGGACTATTTCTTAAGGGCCTTGGTGGTATTATGACTTTAAGGGCCCACCGACCATCTAGGTGAAGAACATCATCTACCAACAAACCAAATGAAACTAAAAATTTGAAACTTAATATCAGCTTGATTGGCCACAAATCGTCTGTTATCCTCGTTCGTTATTCTTGATAAGACCCAAGTCTGTGTTTAGGATAATTAACGAGTCCATCAGTTCTTACCACATAAGGGAACGAACTTGTGTAAACGAAGTTGTGAGGATAACACAATAAGCGACGTATAAGTTGGACTATTTACTAATGCGCATGTTATTGAGCACAAAAGTTTTGCATACATATGGTAGGAATTTATTTGAGACAAACAAATAGCCTTCTTTACTGCCGTGACTATATGGCCCGTCCGATACTGGATATTGACCAAATTTTCAAAAATTTCTTCAAACGTCTATCGGATTGCATTCATATCCATTATAGCCACTTAGGCGGTACTGTTTTGAGAATCCTATTGAAATGATTTTTGGTATTTCGTAATTGGCAATGAGCAAAAACGGGCAAGGATAATGGGGGATTTAGAGGGAAGGGGAAATACGATCTTTTTTAATATTGGGAAAACCGAAATATGTATTAGAAGTGAAGTTATCGAAAATTAAGTTTATTAAAATTTTGTTTCTTATCAATTTTTTAATATTTACGATTCTCCTTTTCACCTTGAGCAACCATATATATATATACAGTGTGTCTACTTAAGTTGGCTCCATATGGAAAACTTTTTTATTATAAGGTTTACGAAAAACAGTTATTCTTTATAAAAATCTCTGCATTCGAAAATATTAATATTCAGGTATTCACTTTTGACATCGAATGTATAGGGTGTCTAAAAATTGAAAAAGTTCGATAGGAATGTTTTGACCATTTTAAATTAAATTTTGTATATTTTTGTTCTATATGTAGACCATATAGAACAGATTATACGGGAAACGGTTCAAGAAATCACTACCGAGATATGTAGGAGTGGATTTAAAGAATTTTGTAAAAGGACAATTACATGTATGGAACGCGAAGGTGGATACGTTGAGGCAAAAACGAACTGAAGGTAACTGTTGTTACTTACGTCAACAATAATAATTGTATTTGTAATGTAATGTAATGTATGAAAAATAAATGTTCTGTATTCATTATTTTGTTACATATCATTCATTAAATGTTTCAAATCAGCAAATAAACATTTGAAGTACGATGACTGGTTAATTAGAATAACAGATAACGTGTTTTATAAGTAGGATTTGCAAAATTTAATTTAAAATTGAAGTGGAAAAAAAATTGCATACCCTGTACATTCGATGTCAAAAGTAAATAGCTGAATGCTAATATTTTCGAAAGCAGAGATTTTTATAAAGGATAACTTTTTTTCGTAAACCTTATAATAAAAAAGTTTTCCATATGGAGCCAACTTAAGTAGACACACTGTATATATATATATATATATATATATATATGTATATATTTATATATATATATATATATATATATATATATATATATATATATATAAATACTAATTAACAAACTTGGCCTGTCAAATACCAAAAGCATGTTGAATAGAAAATTTCATTTTGATCGGACTAAAATTGTGACTGCTAGAGAGTAAACAAATAGATGGAAAGTATATTTATTTTTAAATGTGTCTGTAGCCACTGAGAACAGCGTTTACCATGAACAGCTAGTAAGCTATTAACAGAATAAAGATCTATTTCTCAAAGAGAGGAGTGTCATAATTATACAGAGGAAATTCGCTAAGCTAACGCTATCCTACTTACATTCCTGGTATAAATATCTTTATACCTGCAGGAGTAAATACCTGATATAAATACCTTTGAATCGATCATATTTTAAGTTATATTAAAGGTGAAAATAAATTATTAACGAAAAAATCTTTTAACAAAGGTGGCAACAATCCATCCAGAAAAAAATTAACAAAAGACGATCAAGTAATGAAAAAAGAAAATTCAAATGTGGGACATCGAAAAAAAAAATCTAAGTTAAATGTTAGCGAACGTAATACAAGTAGTCTGAGAATCCATTCCAATTTCGATAAGCAAATCATTATGGATTTGAAATCAGAAGTACAAGCCAATCGGAAACATTTAATTCACATGGAAAAAATCCTGACTAAGAAATTACGTGGACCAACAACGATCGATAAAAAAGAATCAAATTCACAAATAAAAATTAAAACAATTGAATCGAGAAATGACGTTAAACTAATCAAAAAATCTGGCACAGATCAAAAACGCCAACAATTTGTTGATAGACAAAAACCAAAAAATATACAAATTCCAAGAAAAATTCTAATTTTGGATAATAAAAAACACGATGTTCACTCAAACTGTTCTCACAAATCAAAACAAATTCAAAATTTATATAATGAGAAAGAATTAATGAAATCAGAATCGAAATCATTACAAAAACATATCCAATATCCAACAATTTTATGGCCACATACTACTGAATATTTGGACAGTAATTTGGAAAATTTCTTTGGCCATATTTGTGATTTATCTATTGAAACGATTAATGAACTTCCAACATTCAATTTATTGAAATTGAATAAGAACTCATTGGAGCAGTATCCTCAAAACATTTCCATAAATCACTCCAAGCAAACTGTTATTCAAAATGATTGCACCACCACGAAATCTATTGGTGTTCGAAATAGTGATCCAATATTGAGGGCATCATCATATTATAAAATATTGGGATTGGATCAAGAATTGAGACGCAGTCAA
The DNA here is from genome assembly GCA_963920215.1 of Nineta flava. Lineage (NCBI taxonomy): Eukaryota > Metazoa > Arthropoda > Insecta > Neuroptera > Chrysopidae > Nineta > Nineta flava. The sequence continues at coordinate 786,099 of OY986041.1, forward strand.
TCATTGCCATTGAAGTTAAAAGTTCCAAACAGGTCGATTTCAATCCAAACATTCAAAAAGCCTTTCAACAAAGCCTGCTTTTTTAAATCTAATTATGTTATTCAAAATAAATGTAAGTATGCAAAATGTTCTAATATTTATCCACATTTGGGATGTATGTAGGTATTATTTATTCAAAACGTGCCGTTCCATTATCCTAATTTTACAGTCGCGCGCTCTGAAGGCCACAATCTTAGGTTGATCGCCATGAAATTTGGTATCTGACGTGCTTTTTGTATTTGAAAGGAAAAGTTTGCCAATGGGCAAAATCAGACAAGGGGGGGGATAAAGGAGTTTAGATGGAGGGAGGGAATAAAAACTTGATTTCTCCCATAATACGAGTAAAATGGAAAAATTTGTTGAATAAATTTTACTACATTTCATTACCTGCACAAATTTTCTTTAACTCTAATATTTACAGAAACATTTACTATTTGAATACAATACCCATAATAATGAATATTACAAATGCATCACCATGGTTACTTGATATTTTAACGAATTTTTCTTATATATATATATATATATATATATATATATATATATATATATATATATTTATATATATATATATGTCAGTAGCCACTCTAGCGGTCACGGATTGTCATGAACATTAATAAGATAAAAGTTAATTATGTTTTCTATTCCCAAAACCGAAGTGATGTATTTAAGCGTTCCTCACACCAAAGCGAGAATAATTGCAAAGCGAACTTCACGGCGAAAAAAATCACTCCTATCCCGATGGAGAAGAGGCTCTTCTGCTATTAGCTTTATTAGAAGAAAACGAAGGTAAATATTCTTCTACTAGGAAGATAAATAGAATCTCTTTCTATAATATAGACCTTTCCATAAGTTATTAATTTTAAAAACACTGGTAGAAAATATTTAATGTAATAAATCAACTCCTCAGTCGACATTATGGCCGAGAAACAAAGTAAACAAAGGGAGCGAATTTAAGGCGATGCGAACTAAAACGCGGTCTGCAGCGAACTGGAGTTGTGGCGGAAAAAAACGTTGCACATAACGACGAAACAACGCATCAGTCTGTGTACCCTCATTAGCCGCCATGTAAATAGAGAAGAGAGATTTTTTTCGCTGCGAATTTATTCGCCGCTTATTTCCGCTTATTTCCCCTGTGAGGGATCCTTTATTCTGAGAAAATTTGCTTAGTTGACGCAGCTCCTACGTAACTAATTTTTTTGGACTATACATACAGATATACAAAAAATAAACTAAAAGGACTATCACTTTGGTAGTACCTACAATAATTCCCAAAAACGTTATAGTAGCTTCTTTCAAGCTAGCTTCTTTTTTCAGTATCTGCCGAATGGATAATTGAGGACGAAAATAAAACCGAAACTTTTAAACAAATCAATACAAAAAATTGGAATACAAAATTTGGAATTAACAGTAAGGATGCAAATAGAGAAAGATTATTAAACAGGCAGAGCTCTCATGGTGAAGTAAAACAACCAATGAGATTACAAGAAACGAGCGTAAATGAGATTGTTGAAGATGACAACATTCTACCACGACTTTATCAACGTAAAATGATACGCACTCGTTCGGAAATTCATTCGATTGAGGCATTCTATCGACGTTACCGGCGAACATCTTCAATGCCACCACCAACAGTTTCTGATCCAAATGTATCCGCAAACAATTCCACAACAAATCTAAGATTAAGGTCGAATGCAAATAGATCAGGGTAATTAGACAAAAATTCTCCTCAGTACGGAAATTATATACTTATTTTGTATAGCATATGAGAAGGTCACAAATTTTCCACTTTGGGCGAGTAAGAAGTGTTTCTGAATATCTTGAAATCTAAGAATGCAAACGCTTATATAGACTAATCAAGGTACTGGCATTAGGATTTCCACAAATTCGTTGGAGAGTATTTCTTTTTAAATGTAAACAATTTACCCCAAAATAAAAAGGTTTTTCATAACAATAACAGCCCATTGATTCTGCAGTACATAAAGGGTTCTGGCTTCGTCAAAGCACATAGAACTAATCTCTCTATTGTTTGCTTCTCTTTTCCAGTTTCTAACTCCCAGTGTGTTTAGGTCCTTCATCACCAAATCCATCAACCGCTTTCTTGGCTTTTCTCTTTACCTCGCAACACCCGGGTTACTTTCCAAAATCGTATTTGCCGTTCTGTCCAGCTCCATTCTGTGGAAATGTCCCAACCACTGTAATCTTCTTTTTCAATAATTGTCACAATTTCCTGGTTCCCACATCCATTATAAAGTTCTCGATTTTTCTTGACTCTATATTGTCCATTATAGCTCCAAAAATCTTTCGAAGAATCTTTCTTTTCGAAATTTTTATAATTTCGCAATCTTATTTAATCAGTATCCTTGTTTCGGTTTCACTGGTCTAATAATGACCTTGTACACCAACACTTTTGGTCTTCGCTTTGCTAAACGCCTGCCTACCAGTGGACAAGTGTCATAATGAATTATATTTTTGTTTTCGCGTGTTTACGTTTTTGCACGTACTAATAAAATTTGAGTATGGCCGCCGCCCATCTGATATGCTCAAATGTGCTTCCTGGAAAACAAAGTTGGAGACACCTGTTTTAGTACCTCTAATAACAATCATAAAGTTAACTTGAAGCATTCAATTTTTGCCAAATCCAGATATCTCCCTCAATTTCAGAAATAAAAGAGTGAAAAAAATGTTCAAAATTTCATTAAACAAATCACACAGTTTTCCAAGATATTCAGAAACAACTATTTAGTGTCCTTAATAATCGAAAATGGCAGATTTTCCTCAAGTTGGAAATTATTATACCCAGTGTATGTCAATATACAAGGTATATTGACTTTAGTCCCGATGTATTTATATGTATATATATATATATATAACATATATATAAAGTCAAGTTCGTTAATAGGTAAAATCGGACAAAGGGCAAAAGGAGGGGGGAATTTAGAGGAAGGGGGAAACACAAAATTTGTCATATCTCCCTTAATATTCGAAAAATAGAAAAATTTATAAGAAGTAAAGTTGTAGGTACTTAGTTTTATTATAATTTTGTTTCTTATCATTTTTCTGTTACACTAATATTTACAGAAATATTTACAATTAAAGATTGCAAGTTAAAATTCTAAATATCTCTGTACACATCAGAGTTTGGAAAAAATGATCAGGTAATGACTTATACTTTCTACTGTCTCAAGGCCCCCTCCCTTTCCCTTTTTACTATGCCATTTAGTAATAAAATTGGCTTTGCAAATACTAAAATCATATCAGATATGATATTTCCCTTTGATCACACTAAAATTATGACCGCTACAGAGTGATTTATGTTTCCTAAGGAAATTCGCTAAGTTGAAGCAACTCCTGCGTAACGATGTTTTTTTTTTTTTAAATCTCGAATGCCTAGGTGAAAATCTAATTATTTTAGTCTAAATTTTAGCAATAGTGATCAAAAGTATGGTAAATCTAAAACTCCAATTCGTGGAGATTATGAGAACGTTAAAAATTCAAATGAATCGAATAATAAACGAAATTCCACAAATAATTCAAGAAATCCAACAAATCGAAATACAAAGAATTCAAATTCGAATAATTTGAATCATCATTCTACGGCCTCAACAAGTTTTGTCAGAAGTTCATGTGATAATACGTATGATATAGAAAAACAATATATGAATTCGATTAAACGACATCTGGAATACTTGAAGCAAGAGCAAGAAGAAATCAATACCAAACGTAATCCAAAAAGTCCATGTTTGGATGCGAACAGTGCAAATAAAACAAATAAACAAAATATATTTGCACGTAATCAACCGAAAACCGATTGTACGCAAGTCAATGATCCGATAAATACAGGTACTAAGATTGTTACGTCACAAAATTTGACCATCCGTCAAAACAAATTTATACTTTATTAGAGCGAAGGGATCTAATTAAACAGTTTTTATAAGTTGAAATTAGCAACGCACCAAATTAGCAACGAATAACATAATTTATACTGATGATAGCTACTTTGAAGTCGAAATACGTATTTATAAAATACAAATAATTGATCTAGGAATTGGGACAAAATTTTAAATTTAATATCTATATGTATAACTATGTAAAATTCGACAAACAAAATATACCAAAATTTTCGATTTCAGGATAGAAATTTCTGGTATACATAATTTTTCCTTTAGTTTGGGCACTAGTGACTATAAGCCAAATATCAACTTAAAACGGATATTGGGAAGTACCACTTAGACTTATGAACTTATGATTATAGACTTATTATTAGTATTTAGATAATGTGATAAAACTTTTGACATAGTGGTTTTCGAAGTTATGAATCATTAAAATTTGAGCTTTCGTTTCATACAGGGAAAATACGTTTTTCCAAAATTGATGAAAATCAAAAAACATCAGCATTCAAACCAAGAAGAATATTCCAACGTACATCAAAATTAAATGAGCATGCCCTTGGATTGGTGGATAATGATAAAGAAATGATTAAAAGTGATAATGAAAAATTCAAAACTCCAATTGATACGAGATCAAAGCAAGATAAATTAATAAAACAATCTGATCAAATGAAATCAAATTGGCAGATCGTTAAAAATTCTGGGGAAGAACTAAAACAATTTAATGACCGTAAAAATAATAACATTACCATATCATGTGATCCACTACCGACGGACACAAAGGTGACCGTTTCATTTGAACGAAACTCTTTGAAACATGAAATAATGACAGAAAATAATAAAGTTCAGAGGTAAGTTAATTCTACTTGAATGAAATTTTGCATAAACGTAATAAATTATGATTCTAAGAATGGGTATGATGTATTTATTAGTCAGGTAGTCCTATTAATTGGTCAGCGGATATTAATAATAGTTGGGTTTGTCCCGACATTTTTTGGGTCCAAATATTGTTGACAGGCAGTCACGGAGCCACGGTCACAGGGAGGAATGCAGATGTTACAAAAATAATATTATGATTGATACTTGAAAAATATTTGGTAGGAAAAGGACAGATTTAGAGAGTAGATAGCTCGGATTGAAAACTTGACGCATTAGGACGTCCTATCCTGTTGACTGTGGATTCGTTATCGAGTATTAACTTATCGCTTTTTAATTAAATACTGATATGAAAAAAATTAACGCAGGAATTAAACCTCGGGCCTCTAGATATCTAGTCCAGCGTGCTAACCGCTACACCAAAGACGACTCTGACGTAACAGCCAACTTTTCCATATCATTCTTATTTTTATTTTGACAGTATTATTTCTGTCGAAATTATTATTCATATATTTTTTATTTGTGTATACTTAAGCGTCAACAATACAATGTTTGTCCAAATACCTTTTTTGGGTTACGTCCCAGTAAACAATATGACGTCTTTAAAAGTTCTTTAAGAGCTCTTATTAAAGATTTGGACGTCTTAAATTTATTGTAAAATGGGGTCTTCAGGACTTCATGAGGATGTCAATGCGCCACCTCAAGAACTACTGAAGACTTCATTATTAAGTCTTAATGAACTTTTTTTTCTGACTTCGAAAAAATAGATCTTAAGAGTTCTTGATTCTGACCTCTTCAAGAGCTTCTTTTGAAGAGATCTTAAGAGTTCTTGATTCTGACCTCTTCAAGAGTTTTTTTTTAAGAGATCTTAAGAGTTCTTTATTCTGACCTATTCAAGAGCTCTTTTTTAAGAGATCTTAAGAGTTCTTGATTCTGACCTATTCAAGAGCTCATATTTAAGAGATCTTAAGAGTTCTTGATTCTGGCCTCTTCTTTTTTAAGAGTTCTTTAAGACTAAATTAATATTTTAAGATTCCTAAAAATAGAGGCTAAAAAAATATAAACAATTTTATATTAAAATTAATAAATATTTATTCATTTAATTTATATTTATATTTACATTTAAATTTATATTAATAATCATTACAATCATTTGGTTTCCTAAGTCCATGATATATTCCAACAGCGCCTTTTGGGTAAATTTCGACTAGTATTGGATAAAGTTGACTCTTCAAACTCTTTGAAATTGGCAAACTGTCAATTGCACGTTGATTTGAATAGTTTCTTTAAACTGGCCTAAATCGATCGCTTTCAGTTGGTCAAACAATCCTTTTTTTAGACCATAATGAAAATATTCTCCAGGTGCAACAGTACGAATTTTTGTTATATTTTTTTTCTTGCGAAGTCAGAAAAAATTAACTCTTAAAAGCTCCTATTTCTGACTTTTTACGAAGACAAAAAAATGTCTACTTAAAGGGCTCCTATTTCTGACTTCTTGCGAAGTCAGAAAAAATTAACTCTTAAAAGCTCCTATTACTGACTTTTTACGAAGACAAAAAAATGTCTGCTTAAAGGGCTCCTATTTCTGACTTCTTGCGAGGTCAGAAAAATAGACTCTTAAAGGGCACCTATTTCTGACTTCTTTAGAAGTCAGAAAAAATAGACTCTTAAAAGGCACATATTTCTGACTTCTTGCGAAGTCAGAAAAAATAGACTCTTAAAGGGCTCCTATTTCTGACTGTTTACGAAGACAAAAAAAAGCCTACTTATAGGGCTTATATTTCTGACTTCTTGCGAAGTCAGAAAAAATAGACTCTAAAGGGCTCCTATTTCTTACTTTTTACGACGACAGAAATAAAGTCTACTTAAAGGGCTTCTATTTTTGACTTCTTGCGAAACCATAAAAAAAGATGTCTTACAGACCACTCTGAAAAAAGAGGCCATTATGATGTCATAATTGTACTTCCTAATGAAGTCTTCAAAAAGACTTCTTTTTGAAGTCTTTCTGACTTGTATGTTTGCTGGGGTAAGACAAATTGTAGAAGACTAGCTGTATACTTTAGAGACCAATGTCATTGGATTTTTAATTAATATCTTTAATCTCTAATTAATTATCTCTAATTAATTAATTTTTTCATATGAGTATTTAATTAAAAATCCAATGACATTGGTTTATAAAGTATACGCTAGTCTTCCAGAATTTGTCTTACATAACCCAAAAAGGTATTTGCACAAACATTGTATTGTTGACGCTTATGTAAACACAAATAAATATATGAATTATTTTTGGTTTGTTTTGTGTCCGGAATTTTTATTTTGTGTTCGAAACATGAAATTCGAAACATTATTAGCCTAAATACCAATTTACATGTCTCTAAAAAAACAGCGAAACAATCATACAGATAGTCACCCAATATTTCACCCTCGGAGTGATTTAATTTTCTAAAAGTAGCTTATGTTCTTTTCCGGGGCCCAAGCTATCCAATCATACCCAATTTAATTAAAATTGGTACAGCGATTCAGCCGTGTAAACGTTTATAATATTAGTATAGATAGCAAGATTGAAATGTTTGTCCACCTTAGTGCTATGTTTTTATATTCCGAGGAAAACAGTTAATTATTTCAATTCGGTTCAATAATCATCTAACTAAAAATAGTTGCAGCAATTTGATTGGCTCAAAGAAAACATGTTTAAAAGTCAACAACCAGAAAGAACTGCTGCCCCAAACTGACCAACTAAAAACAAATATCTTGGCACAAAACTTACAATCCATGCTTGAGCGCAATTCAACGCAACCTAAATCTACAGTATGCAATGAATCGACCACTGAGCACATTAACAAATTAAGTAAAAAATTAATTGATACACTATCAGAACTAACAACAAAATCGAGTGAAATCAAAAAACAAGACTTGGAACAATTAATCCAAAATTATAATCGAGAAGTAAGCGTTGAATTCTTTAATATTATTTCAACATCCACACACCAAATGAGTTCTATACCAAGTACAGATTCCATAACATCTGGATCACGAGATAATCAACCGTGTACGAATTCTGGACCTGATCCAAATTCACCAGCGTCATCTTCCGGATACTTGAATAGTCAAAATCCAAAAGCAAAGAAACATGTCAGTATCAAGCTATCGGAAGATTCACAAAGTCCGCTGACGATCCCCAAAACATCAACATTGCGTAGATCTAGTGACGCGGAATCTAAAAATGACATGGATGGCATGGAATCCATGACCGAAATTGACTTAGAACTATTGAAACAGAAGCGTCGTGAAATGATCGAGAAAATCCGTTCTGAGCGTCAGGAAATTCAACGATCAGAATCACCGGAAAATAATAGATCAATATTATCTTTAGTCGCTGTCGATAGTATAATTCTGAAGAAAAAAGAAGTTATGCGTCGAAAATCGTTCCAAAAATATGATCACGCGCCAAAACCAGAACCACTTCGAGAAAACATGGATCGAAGTAATGATCTTTGTAATCCAGGTATGAGTTTATTACATTCCAAACTAAAAATAAAAATGTGAAAAGGGCCATATACAAAAAGTCTTGATATTCCAGCAAAAACAAAGTGAAATCTATGTAAGGATCAAATTGTTTCACAAAAATGATCCAAATGTGTCCAGCTGATCACGCATTTGGTTACACGGTATTCGAATTTTTACAAAGTTTCTATCCAAAGCTTCTCTTTCAAACTATTTGTGTGTAACTATGCTTTCTTGTAAGTTCAAAAATAGTATGCCCATATAGTCCAAAGCTTTTAGGGGAAGAAAAAGTGAACCCTCTAAAATAAATAGGTACTGGTAGCTTGTGTGATTTGGCCCATTATGGTATTGGACAGGTAAGATATAATAAAAAGAGTCGTTCCGCAACAATTTGTATAAAAGAGACAATTAATTCGCTATAGCTCTTCGTTGGCCTACGGTAAAGAAAACATTTTCACGCCAACACGACAATCCTGTAAACGACACCGGGTACACGACACAAGCGTTTCAAAAGTAATGTGATGTTTCACAAGAGGCTGACATCGTGTCGTTGGACAGCCGCTAGCGGGTCCAACAACTCTCAGGGCTGTGGCTAACTGTCATTTGAGTTTACGCGGGTTATTGCAGTGAAAGTTCGTATACTAGTCTGCACTTTGTTTTCTTTCCGCAACATGTGTTTAGACGGGTTACATTCCCGGAATGATATGTTCTGTCATTGAATAGTGCTTCCGATCCGTGTGAGAAGGTCGACGAAACTTGCAACACTCGAATGCGAATATGCTGAACAAATTTATCGTCATGTTATCTGAATTCTTCAAATAGTACATAGAATGATTTGGGGGTACTCATCTTCATAAGCATTGGATGAAGCCATTGTATCCTATTTTGCTTCTTTTTTTTTAAACGTCTATAATAGAAGAGACAAGCTGATACGGGATCCCGCTCCATATTCGTAAGCGATTGAAAAAAAAATAGACAAATCTATGTGACTGTCGGGTTGGTTTGAAATAAGCCTAAGACAATCGCCAATAACTCGAAAACCGTTAGATTTGCCATATTTAAATATGATCAAAAAATTCCTTTATAATATCCTCAAGGCTCACTGGATCTTCAAAACTGCATACCAAATAATCAAAATTTGCCGGATAGAAAATTCTTGCCAGATCCTCAAAGCATATCAGATTTTCAAGGTGATGATGACCTGGATTATCCGTCTATCAATGAAATAATACATTTTAATCCATCAAAAACCAAAATCCCATTCAGTAATCTAGATCACAGTTTGGCAAGCTCATCAAATGAATCAGATCCGGATGTAGCCAAACGTGCGCTCACAAAAATCGAAAATACGGCAATTGGTGAAAGTCTAAGTACATTAAAATCAACAGATGGTTCAAAAAGTCGAACGAGTTTTCCGCTGTCGAATTATTTAAAGTATTCTGAAGATGATTTGCGTAAAGAATTCAGTAGCGTACTTTTTCTGGAAAATGTGGCCGAGGTTAAGGCGACTACTAGTTCAATAGAGAATGAATCAAATCGTGAACTATTTGTTATTGGTACGTATTTATCTAGTTACATATAAATATAATGGGACCAGCCCAAGTGGCCAAACGCTCTCAGGCGTTATGTCTGCGCAGTATGTCTACTTGAAAACTGAGAGGTTATGGGTTCGAATCCCGACATCGGCAGTTTGTCAATTATTAAGAAAAAAAAAATGGGGCGGTTAATTGACTAAACTGTCGGCGTATGGACAAGAACGAAGTAACCGGCCATGCTTGAGAAAGTTTTCTGTAAATCTTTGAGGTTAAGTTTGCGGTTTTATACATTGTGGTTTTGTTAGCTGTGGTTCATATTTTTGATTATTCTTTAAATGATGACGGTTTTAATTTATTTGTGGTAAATACTATTTGATAAAATCATCAACTTCCTTCCAATTTTTTAAAATTTTAATTACTTCCTAAGTTAAATCATATTTAATATGTATTTATTAATAAAAAATTGAAAAAAAAAATGATCTGCCTTTAAAAAAAACATATATATAAAATTGGGTCTTATTCGTTTCAACACAACCCTCCCAACCCCACTAAAAATGGGTAAAAATGGGTGATAGTGGTTTGTGGGGACCATAGGAAGAGAATCCAAAGAGGATAATGTTATTTTCTTTTTTGAAATCCATGAAAGTAAATGTTTTATTTTTAAAACAAATTTTTTACAATATTAAATTGTCGGGGGGTTAGGTTGGGTTGGGTTAGGTTGGGTTATGTACAAATTAATAACCTGCCTATTAACTATAGGTAGCCGAAGGAACTGGACGTCAGATCTCTCTCAAAAGAATGGATGTGTATTTATTATTGATTAAGTATATAATAAAAATCCAGTTCGTTATCCTAACTTTGCTTTAGTGTGCGAATAACCTTAAGTAAAAAATTTAATTGATAACTAAATGCCCCAATTTTAATCCTGTTTTTTGTATGACCTACAGATTCAGATATTCCTTAATACGCGAATAACCTTAAGTAAAAAATTAATAGATAACTAAATGTCCTAATTTTAATACTGTTTTTTTGTGTGTGTATATCCTGCAGATTCAGATATTCCTTCAGAAGTACCATCACTGACGAAGGTCGATAATAAGTTAGAGAAAATTGATTTGGTTGATAATATCTCTTCATTAACAGAAACTGAAAAATTTAATATACTATTGAGTTCATTTACTGTATTAAAAAACATTATTGATACGCCTAGCCATAGTGATCTAACAAACGGATTACCAGCGAATGTTCAACGACAAAGCAGTAATTTATCTGATTTAGAACGTAGTTATTCAAGTGCAGAAGAAAACTCTCAAAAGTTGAACCATGGCTCAATGAGTGCAAGTATGTACATTTTGTTATCAGGGACGGGTTATATTTCAAATGGTTCCAATTTTTAACCCGACTTCAAAAAAGGAGGATGGTTCTCAATTCGTCTGTATTTATTTATTTTTTATTTTTTATGTTTGTTACCTCAGAACTCCGTTATTTATGAACCGATTTTGAATTTTTTTGTTTTAAAGGGTTTGATTCCCGATTGGTCCCATTGTCACCAAATCGCATTCTGATGAGGGGATCTCCGGGAAATTGAGGAAAATCCTCATTTTATATGTGATAACCGATTTCTGCGAAATTTTTTTTTTTTTTTTTTGAAAGGGTATACTCATTCATAATGGGAAAATAAAAAAATTTTTTTAAAAACCGACTTCAAAAAAATTTTTTACAAAAAAAAAACCATCCCCAAAAAAAAGAATTTTTACAAAAAAAAAATAAAATGCTTGTAAAAAAAACTGAAAATCTATTATAAAAAAATGCACTAAAAATTACAAAAAAAAAAAACGGGTAAAAAAAAAGTGTAAAATAAAATCAGTTATAGAACTTCAAAGTCACTAAAAAGCGAGAAATAAACCATATTTTGAGAAAATGGAAACCCGACTTAACAAAAGATGCACTAAAAAGTAAAAAAATAATTGCAATTCTTGTGCCAATTTTAGTTCACCAAAGCAAAAATTTTTAAATATATATGTACAATTATTGTTATTTTTGGAGGCGGTGTCCAAAAGTTATGTGAATTTCTCTATGTTGACACCGCCTCCAAAAATAACAATAATTGTACATATATATTTAAAAATTTTTGCTCTGGTGAACTAAAATTGACACAAGAATATGCAATTATTTTTTTACTTTTTAGTGCATCTTTTGTTAAGTCGGGTTTCCATTTTGTCAAAATAGGTTTTATAATTATATATTTCAAATGTAAATGACATTTTAAATTTTATATTTTAAACGAGCCGTGTTTCCGATGAGATTTTTCATTGGGAACATCTCAGGAACCATCTGACTTTTCTCAAATGTAACAAGCCTAAATACCAAATTCCACGTTCTAACTTAAAAAAAAAAGACGCATTTCCCATACGAACTTTCGTCCCTTATTTAATCCCCTTAGGGGATGAATTTTCCAAAACGCTGCTACAACTGACTTTTATTTATACACAGAAACCTAAACACTAACTTCCATATTTCTAATTAAAAAAATTACGCATTTCCCGTATGAACTTTCGTCCCTTATTTCACCTCCCTAGGGGATGAATTTTCAAAAACGCTGATACATTTGCCTTTTATTTGTAAACAGAAGCCTAAACACCAATTTCTATATTTCTAACTTACAAAATGACGAACTTCCATACAAATGTTCATCCCCTATTTAACCCACTTAGGGGATGCATTTTCAAAAAGCCTTTCTTGCTACTCACCTACGTCATATCAGACAGATATACTTCTGGACCCACCGGTTTACGCTGTACGTTGTCTGTCTGTGAGTTTGAAAATTTTTTTAACTCGATAATATTTATAAGCAATACAGGATGTTCGAAAAATTAATGCATAAAATTTAACGGACAATAAAACTCAAAAAAAGGAAAAGTTCTCATTTTGATTCTTAATTTTTTGCACTATTTTTTGGGGGCACCTTGTATTTAATTAAAAAATAGACTGAGGTGATATTTTTGAAAAAGTATTATAAACCTTTGGATACAAATTACGATTTGGATACAAATTTGTAAATTCCAGACATTACGATATGGCAACGATCCAAATATTCGAAAGTATTGGAAAAAGAGAGTGTAAAATCGATCTAAAATCAATCATAATATTAGAGTGAAATTTGCATCAAAAAGGCAGTTTCAGGCAGATTGCTTGGAACCGCAATTTTTTAAAAATCGATTCATCTAAACGTCTTGAATAGGTCCCTAAATTTTTACGGTCCGACTCGTGATGTAACAGGTTCAAAATTGAATTTGTTTATAACAAAAGAGCTTTTTTTCTTAATATTATTTTTAAAACTAAAAATTTTAAAAATAACATACAATATTATTCAATTCTATATAAAAAAAAAGAAAACAAACGAGTCCATAAACATTAAAATCGGTTTATTACAATTCGAGAAAAAAATTTCCAAAGTTCGAAAAACGCAAAAATTTTAAATTAAAATAAAAAATCTAAAAATTACTTCATTTTTTTTTAACAATGGCAAAGTATGCCTTTTTTATGTTAAAAATAATGTGCCCAATTTTAGCCCTTAAAAAAAATTATATCCCCGACAATTTATAAAGTAGTAGGGAGCGTTAGCAAGGAGCTGCATCAATTTAGCGAATTTCCTTAGAATACATAAATCACTTTCTAGTAATAATTTAAGTCTGATCAAAATAAAATGATGTATCTGATATCATTTTAGTAATTTCAAGGCCAATTTTATTAATAGATGGCATAGGTCAAGGGGAAAGGAGGGGCAAAAGATAGAAGAAAACACAAAATATAAAATATCTCTCATAATATTAGAATAACCGAAAAATGTATAAGGAGTAAAGTTGTAGAAAAGTTTGCTACAATAGGGAATATGCATGAAAATTTTTAAAATACCATGTCACCTATTTTTATAAATAAAAAGGGTGCATTTGATCCGAGAATAATAGATCTTTTTTTGCGGTTCCAAGCAAAATTGTGGCTCCAAGCAACCTGCCTGAAAAATGCTAATTTGATTCTACTATAACGTGGATCATCTGTATCTCGTACTCAACCAGAGTACATTAAATCAGTCCTAAAGTTTTCGAGGGAAACCGTTTGGCCAATTCTTTCCATCGTTTTACCCGAAAACTATGGGTTTGATTTGTGAATGAGATAACTTAAGGTTGTAGTCTACATACTACAACTGTTAAGAAGGCGACAATTATTTTGGCCACTCTGAAATCTACATCATCTAAATTTTAAAACTTTAAACTGTCTAGAAATTTTCCAACAATTCCAATAATTTCGATTTAGATGAAATTTGGACATCTTAAGAGTTACCTCCTAGATTATAGTACTTAAAAACGAAGGCGCACAAATTTTTAGCTTGTAGACTGTCTTAAGGCATTTAAATACAATAATAAACTTTTGTGTTAGCAATTTGCACAGTTTTTTTAATAATTATGAAACGAATTCTACAGTTTCTGAAATAACAATGGAAGCAATAAGTGCTACACCCAAAGAGCCATATCCCACCGAAAGTCAATTGCGCGAAAAAATAACGAAGGAGAATGCACAACTAGCAGAAGATGCAAGTGGACCGAGTACGCCAGAAAAAATATCCATAAAATTGAATAGATCATCTTCATTGTATCACAAAGATTGTAAATGTGTGGATAAATGTAAAATATTGACTGAAGCAATCTTAAAAAAAGCTGATTGCGAATGTATTAAATATGGCAAAAGTAAAAATAATGTTTTGGAAACATGTTCTTGTATCCAAAAGGCAGACAAATTCCAACCGATTCGAGTGGTATGTGGAGGACATCCCATTACGGACAAGGACAGATGTCAATGTAAGAAAATCGCCACTGGTGGTTTTCCACTGGAAAAAATCGACGAGACTCAAGCATTGAATCATGATAATGGTGAGTCAATTGTAAGTTTACCCATGAAAATTCAGTCTTCTTCCACTTCTGACATCGATGTAAAGCCAGAACAAATTGGAGCATGCTTTCGACGTGGTTTTCGTGCAGACAATGTGGCATTAGGTGATGCATATTGTCTATTAAAACGTGGCGATGAAAACTTACACTATATACGTTCAAATTTAATCGAAATCCAATCGAAAAAAGTCGGTGTGAATTTTTCCGAACAACGGACACCTCTTGATTTCTTAATTTCATTGGGATTTAGTGTTGATGAGGCGAGCATTGCCTTGCGAAATGACGTGGTCAAGAATCGTTTGAGTGCAGCCATTACGGAAGCACGTATATGGTGTAATTCTGTGACAATACCGCAAGGCACTTTACTGTATTTGTTGGCATACAAAGCGAAAACCAGTACAATGCGTTATTTTTTACAAATCGTTGAAGCGGTTATCAATTCAAGAATTCCAGATGCTGTACAATTAGATGGTTTTATTAAACTATTGGACCAGTTAGAAAGTGGACATTTACCAATGTTATTGATTTTTGGAAGTCAAAAGGTATAGCTTAACTCTTAGTCAATATTATCTAGTAGTGTCACGAGCAATGCAAATTTCGAGACAAGATGGGGGTCACAGAAGGATAAAAAACTTCAAATCGACAAAATTGAGAGGTAGAGGTCGTTTTTCAGGCAGATACCTTAGCAAAGAAGGGAGTCGCAATACCCTTCATAAGGAACAGTATTTATTATAGGAATTCCAAACATAACAGCTAAACTAGTGATCATAGCAGCTAAACGTGTGGATGAATGTGTTAAACACCATGATCACTGGGGAAATATTCCGCAGCGAAAATTCGGAAAAATATTGTTTTGAATATCGGCACAGCTCCTGACAAAACCGGTTGCAGTCACAGAACCAACCAATTCCTAGTCTGAACATAATTTCTAGTCCTCTAGAATAATAATGTGAGTGATCTCTGTTATAAACTATGTATCTCAGTAACGGAGGTAACCTTCCTTTCCCCTTTATTATTATTATTATTAGTACAATTTTATGTAAAAACATTTTCATAGACAAAAGAGGTCAGAGACCTTTTAGAAATTTGGCGATTTGAAACAGATTGTTCCTTACCTCATGTGATGGATTTCTTGATATCGTCAAAGTTACCTGATTATGATCGTGGACTCTTAGATAGATAGGTACATCTTAGGGTCTAAAAAGTATTGCACTTCAACCTTATGGTCCATTATGCTTCCCCTTCTACTTCAGTCCGACGAGATTCGCTTCTCCCATATGTTAGCAATAGCCAGGAGGTTGCAAGTTATCCCGAAGGTTCATATATTCGGGGTGAGATGCACCGACTATCCTGTATCTGCTGTAATCCAGAGGTTCGCAGTCAAAGATAATGTGGCTGGACGTTTCTTCCTCCTCGCCACACAACCTGCACACAATGCACATCGAGAGATAGCCTCAGTACTTTCTCCCAGTGATCACGGTGTTTAGCATTTTACCACTCGTTGATCACCTGTTTATATACTGAATTCCTAATATAGACTCTGGGCCTATGATGGGAATTCCGACTTCCTTCTTTGCAAAAGCATCTGCTTTTTCATTTCCTTGGAAACCACTGTGACCCTACACCCAGATCATTTAACATTGTTTCGTTTTGCCAGCTCCAGCAGTTCCTCCAGACAATCCTTGCATACCCCTGAGGTGACCACAGTTCCAGACAAGGCTTTTAGAGCAGCTTGACTGTCCGAGAGAATGCATACGTTCTGTATATGTAGCCTCCACGTAGGTTCTCACGGACGCAAGTCAGTATGGCGTAGACTTCTGCTTGAAAGACCGTGGTATACTTCCCCAAGTTGAGGTTTATGTTTGCTTTATCTCTCATCGTAGATTACCGTCTCAGTCCCTTCTTCTGTTCTGGAACCGTCTGTATACCAGACGATTCCTTTCTTGAGATAAGGTGGTTCTCCTTCCGTCCACATGTCCCTATCAAAGATTACAGTGAAAGGTTTCGAGAAGGAGTAGCGTTGGACTCTTACGGGCTTTGTTCTTGACAAGAAATTCAAGACATATGAGTTAACTCATGAAATATGAGACAAAGCGATGCTAACATAAAGTGTATCGTTTCGTGACAACACTAGTCTTGCATTGTTAAAAATGCATCATACTGTCATTATTTCAATGATAATTTATTTTCTGATTCAGATGAATTTCGATAAAGATGAAAGTCGAAGTGTACAAAAACAATTACAAAATTTATTTGTTAATATGTTCGCTATTGCAAAAAAAGAGGTAAGTTTTTTTATAAATATTTTGAGCGCAAAATAAGCTAGGTGGGAAATTAACAAAACGATTGCAATGCTCACAAGCTTGTTTGATGTTTAAGGAAGTTGCGATTTATAGAGACGGCTATCTGAAAGATTAACGAATAAGATCAAATCAGCACCATATCATCTCGTAGCTCAGTCGCAGAGCGTTGATTTTAAAATGCCAGAGGTTGTGGATTCGATTCCCACCATCCCAGATCTGTATGATTTTTCATATCCATTTGATATCAAGGAATGTACCCTGTAATACCGTTACTTGGATGTCAAACGTTCAGTAAATTTATTGGCTTTCTTAGGCCGTTTTTACACCCGTAACTCTAGATGTAAGTATTCATGCGGATAATCCAGTGAGCATGCGCAGTAGTATTTTTTTATGCATGTTTTTAGTTTGATGAAATAGAGAAGACTTCTATTTTGACGATTTGTTTCATGAAATCTTATGTAACTATATGTAACTTCAGATGTAAGAGTAACGTAGTGTGTACGATATGTTGATATCCTGCATCCTTGTGATTGATATACTCTGATCATGTGACTGAAGTGGTTGATAAAGAAAGAAATAGTAAAAAAGACGAGAGTTATAGCTGTTAACAAACATGCGATTGATGTATTTCAAGTGAACTTCATCGTGTGGACAGCAATGTAACATTAGTTATATTAAATATTTTTATTGTGATTGAAAACTTTCATCAAAACTTGCATGTGTAAAAACGGGCTTAATATAAAGTTTGAATAGAGCACACACTGGCGAAAGAGAGCACAACGTTTTCTCGCTCTGTTTCATTAACGAATTTTGTGTTTTTTTCCAGGCAAGCAAAATTAATCGTACATTCACAGCCAAGGAGACAAAACTTTTAGAACATTTAACGACATATTATCGACCTGGATTGTATCCTCATTTAGAATTAATTGCCAAATATGTTGGTCGTGGACAATTAGTATCACTTGTTCAAATGGAAGGTAAAGTTATAAATTAGTAAAGTCCCATTCATATTTATGGCTGGTCATTGGAAATAATTCAGTCTTAAGTTTTTGTTGTTGTTCATAAAATAGTTATTTTCAGATGTTCTACATAAATTCAGACGTTTTATCGAGAATCTTGTAGCCCTTATCTTAAGGGAAAGGGAAAAACTTTAGATTCTAGCCAATATATCGTTTTATTTTTTAGCGGTTCAGTAAAAAATTAAATTTTACATGATTTTATATAAAAAAGATATATATTTTCTGCCTGGTTTTAAATACTAGGTCCCTTTAAGGTTGAATACACTGCTCATACTTTGTCAATTTAGACGAATATATTAGTAGGCCATATTTAGGACGTAAATAAATAGTTTGGCAGTGAAACCAGTGTCATTGATAATTGTTGTCAGTGATTATATTTTATTAATCATTACTTGTTCAATATAGTTGTGCTTTTCCTCCTGAATAAAAGATGTGCAAAATTAAACTAACATGTTAATATTAGACCAGTTAGTAGAGGGTCAAAACAGGGGATATTATGCAAAAGGTGGTGTGATACTCATTCGACGCAGAGAATTCAATGTTCTTTAATTGGTTATACATTTACTTTTTCGCTAAAATGCACCATCTAGGAGTTAAACCAAAAACTGTCCAGAAATTCCGAGATTTTTTTGCTGCCAAAAGTTGTCCCGAGGTTGCCCGTATTAGCATTTTTGTTTTTTACATGTTTGTACACAGATATAAATATACAGGTGCAAAAAATTAAAAGTTACTGATGTATATTATAATCAAACAATATTTTTATTTGATAATTGCTAATGGCACAAAGGCTTTCAGCCTTCGGCCACCGCTCCGCTGGATATTTACAGGATATAAAAATAAATTTAAAATAATTCATAACGTAGGAGCTGCGTCAATTTAGCGAATTTAGAATGCATAAATCACTCTCCAGTAGTCACAATTTTATTTTGATCAAAATGAAATGTCGTATTGAATATGATTTTGGTAATTTCAAGGCTACTTTTGTTAATAAATGGCATAGGCCAAGGGGAAACAGGGGAAAGAAGACATATATACACATATACAGTCGAAATTTATCGCTTAACCGTCGTTTATGTTTATAAACGATAAATTTCGACTGTATATGTGTATATATATCTTCTTTCTCCTGTTTCCCCTTGGCCTATGCCATTTATTAACAAAAGTAGCCTTGAAATTACCAAAATCATATTCAATACGACATTTCATTTTGATCAAAATAAAATTGTGACTACTGCAGAGTGATTTATGCATTCTAAATTCGCTAAATTGACGCAGCTCCTACGTTATGAATTATTTTAAGCGATAAATTTCGACTGTATTCGATTTATATTTACATTTTAACGATGACCATTTTTAACATTAGGTAGGATTGATGAGTATTTGAAGAAATTTGTACGAAATTCTATCATCGGTACAAAAACAATAGTTCCATTTTCTTGGAAGGAAATTAGCTAAAAATTTATATGTCAACTAATAATGGGTGCATTCATTATTTGATGACTGGGCTCTCTTTTTTTGATAAATGTGATTCAACCATTTTGATAAATTAATTATTTAATAAATTACCTCATTTTGATAGCTGCAATTATTTATCTATCAAGATTGAATACAAAAAAAGTTGATTCGACTGAATTTGAAATCTATTGTGGAATGAATTCCAATAAAGATAGAGATACAGATACGAATGAGAAAGATAAGAAATAAAAACACAGAAGTACGCAGCACAACAACAACGCATGAAACGTACGCCAAAATTTTTTTCCCATTTTAAAAAGTAGTTTTCCCATGTTATGTTGATTATTTTCAAATTTTCATTTTTGTGTCGAATTAATCTTTTATTGTTCATTTTTTAGAAAAGAAAGTTTTTTCTCTTGTGTCCTTGAAATTGTAATTATTTTTAAAAATACATAATTTTTACAAATATTGTTTTTTTTTATTCACACAAGATCACATGAAAAAATAAAAAGTTTGCTATTTCAGCAGATTATCTAATCTATTCGTATTCGTGGAGCGTAACATGTAGCACATGTTGTAATTAATGTTGTCGCAATATGTTGACTCTCTTTAATTTTAAAGGAGTGCTGCAAAACCCACAAATGGTTTCGATACTCGTACTTAATTATTAAGAAATAATTATTCATTTAAAAATCAGTTTAATTCCACAACATACTTGACTCAATTTATCTTTACTTTGCCCGGGCTTCCCCCTGGAAAAGTGTAAGATCAACGTAGGGCCAACTTCATGAACGGTGGCAGACATTGCACTTATACATTTATAATAATGTTATCTGCCTTGTAAACATTATTTTATTCAATTAACAGTTGAGGGAAGATTTGTCCAATGCCGGATCTTAGACCACATACTTATAATACCCTACTATATGTATTTTATGTACGATGGTATAAAATTTAATTGGCCCGATTAAGATGCAAACCATCAGCTTTATTCCAAATCAATTGAGTGAATGATGTTATGGATCACTAATGCGGAGCATTATTTATTGATTAGAAAATTTTCTTTTCTTAGGCTTTATATGTAGTTTTTATAATAATGTATTTGATCTTAATGCTTATATAACCAAATCATTTGTTATACTACTCGTAATTTTATACGAGCCTGATCCAAGTTCCAAATGGATGATCCAAATATTATTTAGCTTTCAGTGCTCCATCGACTAAATAATCTAATCAATAAAATCTTTTTCCCTTCATTTTCATGATTATACAAACACTGTAATTTAAACCTAGAACACTAACCTTAAAATATAACCCTTCATAACTGACCACCATCCGTAAGATTTATGTAGATTTGGTAAAAAAATACGAAACTTCTGTTCAATACGAAACAGAATATGTAAGAAATAAAATCTTTAAGACAATTTTGAACATTTAAATATCATAAAAAGTGTTAATTAACCCTAGATCACTCACCATGCCTAAAACTTACGTACACAAAAATAAAAACCTCGCATGCGCCAAAGTCACGTGTCAGTCACTCCTCTACTACATATCTAACATTTTTCCGAACAGTGTTTTATGTGATTCCATCAAGATTGTTACTTAAAGTTAAACGCCTCCCATCTTGTAGAAAAAATCTCTTCAAGATGGCAGGCGTTGGATTTTAAGAAATTACTTTGATAGAATCACATAAAGCACTGTGGATTTGGCGCATGCGTGGTTTTTATTTTTATGTACGTAAGTTCTACGCATGGTTAGTGTTCTAGGGTTAATAAAACATATCACTTATCACTTTCATGGCATTTATCGGGCAGTATATAATAAGGAAAATCGAACAAAACAAGAAAACATGAATAGGTTTGCACACATTTTATTTGATAAATGACCTAGATAGACTATAGTTGAGTCAGGTTCCACACTTTTGTACATTGGTCTTTCGAATTAGGTATCTGAAATTAGCAATACGAATTGTTAATTATTAATTCTTGGATTGAATGGGTCCTTACGGGACCAAAATCCATTATAATTATTAAATAAAATAAATATTTGTAATTTTTGTAAAATCACTTTATTTGATTAGTTTCGGAACACAGTTCCTTCTTCAGAAATACAAATAAAGTGTACAATTTTACCATATTGTAGCAACAAATATGTTAAAATGTATTGCGCTACAGTATGTTAAAATTGTTCCTTTCATTTTAATTTCTGAAGAAGGAACTGTGTTCCAAAACTAGTCAAAACAAAATGATTTTACGAAAATTTCTAATATTTGTTTTATTTAATTATGTTAATTATTATTTAGTAAAGAGAAGTGGTAGTAGTAATGCAGGGGAGACCGAATTAGTAATAGAGGAGAGATTGTCAAGTAAGCCTTTGTAGTCCTTATTTATCGACCCCTGAAGAACTCATCTTTTCAACCTCTCCTATCATACGCTGGCACGTTTTCTTTAGCCCTGACGTTGTCTTCGAACCAGCCCGTCAGAGCTCCACTTAAATTGTTTTACCTCAGGTTTCCCCATTTCGTTTAAATCGGAGGTAGGATACCACATTCTGGCTCTGTAAAGGAATTCAACCAGAAGGTGAAAGGGCCTGTCGTCCATCCCGTTACAGTCCGGACATGTCACGGTGCCCTCCAAACCCATGAAGGATGGATGCTCCATTTAAGTGACAGTTTACCTTAACCGATGAACTACGAGAAGGTTTATATCCTTCCAGTTCTAGGTAGTGAGTCAGGTTGACCTTACAACATTGTACCCAGCTATCAGTAGTTGAGCATGTCCAAAACCCACGGCAGCTTTCTATTTCCTGTTCATAGACATATTCACCCAGTCATTAAGGGAAGCCACGGGAGTACAGCTCATACACGAACAAGTTCGTCGACCATTTCGTTGTCCTCACCTCTGCAACGTTTTGTTTGCGTCTTGTTTTGACTAAGGGCCCAAATAAGTGTTGCCAAAGAAAAAACCTCCCTTTTGTGAAATTTTGATTATGCGTTACATTTAAGAATCCAAGGTTTTCCAGAGTTCAACAAGCTCATAAAACTGGCAAAATGTTAAAAGAGGCCCGACATAATCTTTTATTCGAAACAAACACTTGCTATACAAACCTTTGATATTATGTGATCTGAACAAGCCATTCGAATCTTTTCCACGGTTGCTGGTGCATTAAATTCAAAATTTGTATCAATCAATCCAAATTGTTGACGAGCGGCTTTAATTGCTTCTCGAATTGCGAAAAATACGGATGGTGACGTAAGTAAAGGTGGTTCACCCACTGCCTAGAAACGGTTAGAGGTTTTGTATACAGAAATTTGTTGTTGAATAAGTTTGGATAATCGTGTCAGTTTAAAACAAAACTTCGATTTCTCAAAACGTGACAGATTCAACAACCAGATCAACCAAATTTTTCTATCAAAAAAACTGTATGAAATAGCGACATAATGATGAGACCCTTAATTTTTCGCATGATACCAGAAAAACTATCAAAATTCTAAACCGTTCCACAGTTGTAGCGGTTTTCTGACGACGCAAATTCTTAATCCAATCAAATAAGGATTTAAACTCGGAAAGAAAGATCATACGCTGAAAATCTTAGTAGACCTTCTTCTTGCCATTCTAAACACTGACTCAAAAGTTTCATATAATTTCGTGTCCATATCTTAAGATATTCAAGGAGTAAGGTCGCGAAAATTGATTTTTTGCAAATATCTCGTTTCTAATACGCCAAATCGTGTTTGAAGATGAAACTTGTAGCATACAATTTTCTATAATTTATGTCTTGGTTATTTTTTTTAATCACTAACGGTTTTTGAGATATCGTGCAGATAATGGGATTTTATCGAAATGCCCTGGTGGAAATAAAACTGAGAATAGTTCTTTTAAAACTCTGAAAGTCTTATTTTTTCGGAAAATCTCTGAAATATTAATATTTGGACTCTTCCAGAAGAGTTATTGAGACTTTTTGGAAAGTTTTTCAGAGAAATAATTAAATAAAATATAAATTTCAAAGAAGATTAAATAATCAAATAACCAAGTAACATTTTCTACGGGTTTTGTTCAGGCCCCGGCGAGATTCGAACACACGATCTCCTGTTTACTAGACAGACGCTTTAACCAACTAAGCCACGGCGCCGTTATGTTTTTAACATCCTCAGATCATTTACTTTTTTTTTGCTGAAAATTATACGGAAATCTTCTCGAAACATCCGTGTCAAAAATTTCGAACAATAGCCCTCGCATTTCAACGAAACAGGAAAACGCTACTCAAACTAATAAATTACCTTAGACGAGTAGACAGCTCGCGGATTGGCCACACCTTTCAGAATAGTAACATTAAATTGAAGAGGTATATCGGAAAATGATGGAATTTTATAATTGCTTGGACCTCTGGTGAGCATACGACCTGTTGGTGTATACAACAATTCTTCCATTGTAAATAATCCATAACCTTGCAGAAACGCACCCTCAATTTGACCAATGTCAATTGCTGGATTTAAACTTTCCCCTAAATCCATAACAATATCCGTACGTAATACACGATGGTTGCCGGTTAAACAATCCACTTCTACCTCCGAACAACCTGCGCCATAGCTAATATAGTTGTACGGATGAGCTATACCATCATCCCAATTAAACGCTTCTAAATCAGGTGTTCGATAGTATCCCGTTGCAGATAAACTAACGCGAGCCATATATGCAGCATTCACCCAATCACTCCATTGTCCCTTTGGATTCGCCTCTTTAAACGGTTGTATTCGATCTCGTATCACTTGACAAGCATTCTAAAACAATTGAAAAATTATATTGGAAAAAACGCAACTTCATGAGGGTTCTGTTTAGCATATTTTTGCTATATTTGCAACAGAAAATATTTTCGCTCAATATCCAAGTTGCCGAGTATATATATAAATATATATTTATATATATGTGTCTGTAATCACTCTAGCGTTCACAGTTTTCATTTGATCAGAATGCAATTTGGTATGTGACGTGCGTTTGGTATCTGAAAGCCCTAGTTCGTTAATGCGCAAATGACAAGGGGAGGGGGGGGGTAGAGCGAGAGGGTAACACTCTCAAGAGGGTAGAGCGAGGGGGTAATATTAGAAAAATCTAAAAATTTATAAGAAGTAAAGTTGTAGAAAATTAGTTTTACAATAATTTTGTTGCTTATCATTTTTCTGTTACACTAATACAGACATATTTGCAATTTAAGATTGACAGTTAAAATCCTTAATATCTCTGTACACATTGGAGCTTCAGAAAAAATGATTAGATAAATAATTTTAACAAACATGATTTCCATTTTGTACATTTTAGGATTGTTCTAATATTAAGAGAGATATTTTATTTAAAATTAAATACTGATATAAAAAAATTAACCTGGAATCGAACCTCGGGCCTCTGGATATCTAATCCAGTATGCTTCCGCTACACCAAAGACGACTGTGACGTAACAGCCAACCTTTTCATATCATTCTTATTTTTATTTATTTAGACAGTGTACTTCTGTCGAAGTTATTATTCATCTATATTTATTTGTGTATACTTTCGCGTCAACATTACGATGTTTGTCCAAATTCCTTTCGGTTAATTGAATTTGGACAAACATCGTAATGTTGACGCTTAAGTATACACAAATAAATATAGATGAGAGATATTTTGTGTTTCTTTCTTTCTCTATGACCCCCTTTCCCCTGACCTATGCTATTTATTAATAAAATTGTATCATATCAGATACAACATTTCATTTTGATCAGACTAAAATTGTGACCGTTAGAGAGTAATTTATGGATTCCAAGGAAATTCGCTAAGTTGACGCAGCTCCTGCGTAACGAATTTTTCTGTGTTATGATGCAAAACATCTTAATGTTGTTCAGTTTATGTTAGTTTCGCAAACATTTTCCGTTATTAGATAGTTTTCCTACCAAATTTTCTCCTGGTCTAGTAGATGGCGAAGTTCTGCATACTATATCTCTTTTACTCTGCGCATGTGGGATACTTTGACACTTGGCTAGGTGTAGCCAAATGTCACATGTGAAACATTTTTTATAAAATCCTTTCATCGCTACAACTCGAAACATTTTTTCGAAAACCAAATAGATTTTTCATAAACCAATTGCAAATATTTAAGAAAGAGGCGCCAATTTAGTAGTCGACGGTACATATTAAAGCGAAAAAATGTTTGTCACAAAACCTCTCAACTCTAGGAAGAGTTCAAAATATCTAGCTGGCTCGAGTCTCCCTTACTAGATCTGGAGTTAATGTGTAAACACTCACCAAAACAGCCATTCCATTTAGGTCTGAACTAGAACTTGCCGCCGTTGATATAGTATTAGGCACTTTATCTGTGGCAGTTTCCGCAATGTGAATTGTAGATATAGGAATATCTAAAATTTTGCTCGCAATTTGAATCATTTTTGTGTGTAATCCTTGGCCCATTTCAGTACCTCCATGAAATAATGACACAGAACCATCTGTGTAGACGTGTATCAAGGCACCAGCTTGATTTAAAAATGGTGCATCGTAACCAATCCCAAACATGCACGGCAGGAATGCAATACCACGTTTTTTCCACTTGTTCTTTCTGAAATGATTCAATCATTTAGACAAATTCGTTCAACAAGTATATATTTATGGGGCGTATTCCATGCCAAATCGACCGATTTTGATCCCGATCCCCTTTGATTTGGATGAAATTTTTATATGTAGTTTTATTCCGATTAAAATGGAATTTGGTATTTGAAGCGGTTTTGATATTTGAAAGGTAAAGTTCGTTAATAGGTAAAATCAGATAAGGAAAAAAGGGTGTTTAAAGGTTGGGTGAAACACAAAATTTAGCATATCTCCCTTAACATTTACAATTTACGATTGAAAGTGAAAATTCTATACGCTAGTAAAGTACTGCGCCATCTCTTGTTATTTATTTTAAGTTATGATTCTGTCAAAACTCAACATACGGATATAAAATCTTTAATTTTAATTTTAACTATAAAGAGATAATTACATAAAATGCCAGCGAAAAAATTGATGAGCAGCTTCCAAGTAGTGCAATTAGATATTTTTAGAAAAAAAAGTATTTCCAAAATTATGTACTAGTTTTCATGTTCCTAATGTCTATGAAGAGATTGATGTCAATGATTCTCGGTGAATTTTTGGTACAGTATTAAGAGAAACACCTTTGCCGCAAAAAAACTTTTGCCTCAAAGTTATTATTGTAATTCGTTGTAATTAACAATGTTATTAATTATAGCAACAATTTTATGTGAATATTTCAAATTAATTGTAACATAATGATTGTAGAAATGAGAATTCGCTATTAGTGTGCTTACCAAAAATTCGCCGAGAATCATTGACATCAATCTCTTCATAGACATTAGAAACATGAAAACTAGTACATAATTTTGTACCTTTGAAAATACTTCTTTTTTCTAAAAATATCTAATTGCACTTCTTGGAAGCTGCTCCTCAGTTTTTTCACTGGCATTTTATATAATTATCTCTTTATATTTAAAATTAAATTTGACTTTTTATATAAAGTAAAGTCGTATATTTATGAGTTTTGACAGAACCATAACTTAAAATAAAAAACATGAGATGGCGCAGAGGTCGCCTGCCAAAAATACTTTACTAATGTATATATGTCTGTACCTGTTTGAGTTTGACAAAAAATGATCAGGTAATGAGTTGTAGCAAACATGATTTGCTACAATTTTACTCTTAATAAATTTTTCGATTGTTCTAATATTAAGAAAGATATTTTATATTTTGTGTTTTCTTCTTTCTCTATACCCCCCTTTTTCCATGACCCCTAGACCATTTATTATTAAAATATGTCTTGCAAACACCAAAATTATACCAGATACTTCATTTCGATCAGTCTAAAATTGTGACCGCTAGAGGGTATTTATGTATTCTAAGGAAATTCGCTGAGTTGACACAGCTTCTGTTATTTTTTTAGTATGCTCTTTAGTATCCGAGTCGATGAATCTCTCTTACTCCCAGCGAAGTGTAATCTTTGACTTAAATTTTATATGGGTGATAATTAACTTTTGATCAAATTAACTTACTTATTAAACTGTTCCACAGCCAGCCGCCTTTGATAAAAATTAGAAAAATCTAGACATTCATCGACACACTTGTGCAGCGTACAATTTTCTAAAATCTGTCCATACGGCATGATATAATTTTCTGAACATAAATTTATACTCATAATTTCGATGACATCTTTTCGTAAATATTCTGAAATCGATCGGATCATATATTCGGCAGCGTATATTGCTTGCGGTCCTCCAAATCCACGAAATGCTGTATTTGATGGTAAATTTGTACGACAAGCGTAACCATGAATTTTATAATTACTAACTTTATAGGCATTGAACACATGAAACATAGCGCGAATCAAAACCTGCCAGTAAAAGATAATACAATGTTAGCTACAGCCCGACTACCCTCGAAGAACCCACCAAAAAGTAGTAAAAAGTAATTGTGTATTGAATGGGTCGTTACTTGTAGAAAATTCATTATAATTATTAAATTGTTGCGGAGTCGCAACTATATTTCAATATAATTTAGTTTATTAGACATCTTTGCATTTTCAACTACATTCTCCCCAAGCTACCACGGTAATTGTTATTGTTTGTTTCTTTGGTAACTAACAACAATTTAAAAAAAAAAGTAAAAATATTTTTACTTTTTTAAAAATTGTTTCTCAAATTCAAAACGCTAATCACCCCCACAAGTATAACGTAATACATTTAAAAAAATTAAAGCGTGCAAAAACCTACCTCTCCAGATAAATCAAAACAATGACCAGCATTTGCATAAATTTTAATATCAATAGCCTCTATTTTTCCATGCGAATTAAAACCAACTTTAGTATTAAACAAAAATGGATTTCGTCCAGCCGTGATCAGCATATCTTCGTCGCGATCCAGCATACATCGTACAGGTTGATTTAATTTGTAAGCGGCCAGTGCACACGGTAACGATAAATAAAAGGATGCCGTTTCCTTGCCACCAAATGCGCCACCCAATCGTTTCACTTTGGTGACGACACGATTGCATGGTATATCCAACATTTTTGCGATGAGCCTCTGAAAAGTAAAATAAAATACCAAAAATGTTTTGTAGGAGCTGCGTCAACAATTTTGTTAGAATAAATGTATCACTTATCTTTTGGAAACACATCTTTATTAACTTTATCTTATTTAATGTTCATAGTGCTCTCTAGCGGTCACAAATTTACTCCGAACAAAATTCAATTCCGTAACTAATATCACTTATCCTAAATTAAAACGTTATCAAACTCTATAATCTATTCGAAAGAGCTTCGTGTAAGCTTCATTTGAAGGTTGATCGGACAATTGTATAGATACGATCGGCAATGTATAGATAAAAATCTGAATTTTTGATGTGCTATTAATTACTATCTCATACGTATAAAATAATTTTTTGAAACAAATCTCAAGAAGGGATTTTTTTTGTAAATAATCATAAAAATTGGAAATTTCACATATTGTGAACAGCAAATGTTGAATGAAAGCATGTACTTTCGATAATGTTGCTCCACCTTCTATATATTAAAAAGTAAAAAACGTCTACTTTTTAAAATTAAATCTCGATTATTACGTTAAAATTAAACAAACAAAAAATCTGGCGAAGAGTTTTGAAAATATCTTAATAAACAAAATAAAAAATGCATGTCCATTAAGCTAGCAGAGCAACCTGAGCAGAACACTATTTTAAATGTCTCATAATTAGACGCTAATTAAATGCCCTAATTAAAAATTAAATTCTCTTTGTAGTATTGTGTTACCGCATGCTCGGATAGCTTAATGTTAAGCTAGCAGAGCAATGTTCAAAAAATCAATTAATTATATTGTTTTTAATATTAAATTATGAAGCTAATTAAATGCTAACTAAATGCTCTAATTAAAAATTAACTGCTCTTTGTTGTATCGTGAAATGCGGTTACACGATACAACAAAGAGCAATTAACTTTTAATTAGGGCATTTAATTAGAATTTAAGTAGCTTAATAATTTGATATTAAATACAATATAATTAATTGATTTTTTAAATTTTGCTCTGCCGGATAAGCTAGCATTTAATTTTTAATTAGAGCATTTTATTAGCTTAATAATTATTTGATATTAAATACAATATAATAAATTCATTTTTTAAATATTGCTCTGCTAGCTTAACATTAAGCTAGCCGATCATGCAGTAACACAATACAACTAATATAGTGCATTTAATTTTTAAATAGGGCATTTAATTAGCATCTAATTGAGAGACAATTATAATTGTATTCTGCTTAGATTTCTCTACTAGCTTAATGGACATAAAAAATTCATGAAATTTTTTGTCCGCCATAATGGGGTCAAAAGACAATTATTTATTATTTTTAGTAATTAAACAATTACATAAATCCGATTACTAGTGATGTTAGAGGCTATCTAAATTTAAATAATTAATTTACAGATTAATATTTTTAATTTCTGTTAAAAAAAAGTGTTTCTGTTTATTATGAGATGCGGAGTACTGTCCGATCAACCTTAAAGTTGGATATTTCTATATCGATTTAGAATTGTAGTTGTGGTACATGGAAGAGACCGTTAAAAAGGAACATTTTTCAACTTTTATAATTTTTTCCATGATTTTATCAGTTTTGCTGAATTTAAACGTTATCAAACTTAATATCCTATTAAACTAATCGAAAGAGGGTCCTGTTCGAATTATTCTATAGTGTCACTGACTCACGTATACAAATTCTAACCCACCCACTTGTAGACATGCTAGAAGGATGCTGTTGTGTTTTCATTCAACGCGGAAGTACTTCATGGAAAATGTTAATTGCCCAAACTCCCACCCCCACCCGAAAGTTAGGAAAACCCACACCTTCAAATACCTTCGTTATTTCTATTCA
Source organism: Nineta flava (assembly GCA_963920215.1). Lineage (NCBI taxonomy): Eukaryota > Metazoa > Arthropoda > Insecta > Neuroptera > Chrysopidae > Nineta > Nineta flava. The sequence goes on from OY986041.1 coordinate 816,594, forward strand.
TGCTAGAATGGTGCGTATCAAAGATCATTCTCAATTTTATTTTGAGTATTATGGTATAAAAATTTATAATTTGTACAATTTGAAAAGGTGCTTACGCTTGTTGATGCAGGATCTTGCGTTGAGGAGTAAATAATCATTTCATCATCTTCCTTGACAGGCATTGCCAATGCACAATGTGTTTCCAAATAAAAATGATCTTGACCATTTAAACGAAACTGTTTCTGAATGATATGCTCAACATTTTCAAACATTTGATCCGGATTACCACGTTTCATACATTTTGGATAACCGGACAAGTACGAATTGGCCACAATTGCTTGATCAATTGTAAACACACTGGGTAAATCCTCATAGTCAATTTGTACTAATTGAGCAGCCTTTTTGGCAATTTCTTTTGTTTTTCCAATAACTATACCAATAATTTGTCCATAACACATTACTTCATCTCTGGCAAATAAATTTTGATCTTGATGCACAGTACCAAATTTATTCTGATCATTTGGTAAATCATTTTCTGAAAAGAATGCAACTACTCCGTCAATTTTAAATATTGGTGAGCAATCAATGGATATGATTTTGGCATGGGATCGTGTACTCAATACGTAAGCCAAATATAATTCATTCTCAGTTCTCGGCATATCATCACAATAAACTGCTTCGCCTGTTAAATCATAAAGATTATTAACAATAATCAATTGTAAATTTACTCAAATTCCTAGAGTCATAATTTTGTATTTTAACCGAAGCGGAATTAGAAACCTCTACGTTCTACATTTATTATTATTATTGTTTGGTTTCGATGTGTCTAATTTCCAAACGAACATATGGGGCATAATTTACGGAATATTCCATATACCCAGTGAAAAGGTTTTGGAGTAAACCCTTCTCCATATCATTTGCTTTAAATGACATCCCTCGACAATCGACTTAAATGAATTTTACTCTTGGTTATCAATTCAAAATATTTTATAATAAAATACAGAGTCACTTTAGCGACACTTCGTCACTTTATATTACCAAAAACTGTTAAAATAAACACATTGCCACCAGATGGCGACACTTGCTTTTTTTCAATGTAATTTTTCAGTTGACCCGTGCCACTACTTCACTTTATATTACCGACAACTGTTAAAATAAACAGATTGCCACCAGATGGTGACACTTGCTTTTTTTCAATGTAATTTTTTAGGTGACCCGCGCCACTACGTCACTTTATATTACCGACAACTGTTGAAATAAACAGATTGCCACCAGATGCGACACTTTTTTTTAATGAAATCTTTTAAATGCAAGATTTAAAATGTAATTTTTTCAATGAATACATCTATTTTAAGATATTAACTTATTTTTCATCATTAAAGGGAAAAGTATTCTTCAAAATGGCGTATTAAACATTAATTTTGATACAGTGTTAAGGGAGATATTTTATACCGACAAAAAAATACCTTTGAGAAATAATATACAGATAAAGGTTCTGGCCTATCAAGGTTTTGGATTTCCCGTCCCACCAAAAAAATAATATTGAACTTTTAGGCCTATGTAGAAGAATCCAAATATGAGTAAGTTTATACAAAACGATTAATCTAGGAAATCTAGGCAAATTTAAAAATTCCACATCACCTGTTGCCTGTTTAAAAGCCGCTCTATGTACGATTGGCTTACCAATTGGATCATTGCTTTTAGATTTGGTAAAATATTGCGAACTACTCATCCGATCAAACACAGTTTTATACTCTCCAGACATCGATCCATTCAACTCATTTAGTATTTGCATGTATGCCTTAAAAAATAAACTTAAAGTTAAGGTCCTGCGATATTCGACCATACCGCCAGGTGCATTCGACGCTAACGGTAGATCATTCAATAGCGATGTATAAGCTACATCGATAATATCATCATTCCAAATCCTGCCGATTAATCGTTGTCTTGTAGTTAATGCTCCGACTGTTATTGGTGCCATTCCACCGAAGAATAATCGTATATCCCGAACTATATTCGACTTAAATTCTAAAAATAAAGCCATATTAACAATTGCAATATCATCTTCTTTACGTTTTGCTTGTTTGATCGCATAGTAAAATTGATTCTCCGTCGAAAATGGTAATGTGATTGCAATTAGAATTTCATTGCTTCCAACCAAATTCTTTCGATAACCCGTAAAAAAGTGTTCATTAACAATAATATCACGTTTTATTCGTGTTTTAACACAAATCACATTTATAATAATATTTGCAGCGGCAAATATTGGATTTAAATCCGATATTGGACTAGAGTTCATTAAATTACCACCTGGAACAAATTAAATACATTGTTTTCAATTAGATCTTAGTTTATGGTACCACACGGATTAAAACTGATGAACAGGCATTGTATATGTGTGAAATTTTAGCTCAATCGGACAACTGCGAGGCGAGACTCATCGACCATGAAATTTTGCAATTTTCGTAGCTGTAGAGTATTTTACAAAAGTTAAAATTTTAACGTTCCTACCCTCTAATCATTTTTTCAGTTCTCAATCGGAGAACTGAGAGGTGACCATCATTGAATTATTAAAAACACTATTTCTAAGTGATTTTGACTTCGGAAAATACCCGACAGCTAAGGGTCACCCATATATATATATGGGTGACCCTGAGGGTGAGTAGTTTTAATCATCATCCAGTTAAATATCTCGAAAACTACGCGCACAGTCGAGAAATATGTTTGAAACTTCTTTTCATATTTTCCATAGTTTTGATGTAAATTTGGTGCAAATGTGGTATACATTTTTCTGGTGTATTCAACATTTCTCGTGTAAATTCAAAATGTATGCCAAATTTACACCAAACCCATGTGTGAAAATTAGTTTCAAATAAAAGTTGTTTGTTTTTATAAGATTTTGCATTTAATGATTTTCGATATCTCGCACCGTTTAAAAGTTTCTAGCAAAAGTTGTTTGTTTTAATGAGAAAAATTTTTTTTGCATTTAAAGATTTTTCCTATCGGGCACCGTTTAAAAGATATCGCGTGGAATCTCTTACACCAAAAACTATGGGATGTATGAAAAATGTTTCAAATAAAAGTTTAAAGTTATGTTATTCCACGCGGTACGGATGCATGCCACAAAAATATAGTTATTGCATTATATTTCCCACACTGAGCAACTTTTGTTTCTAAAATATTTCTCGATTCTATTTAGATGATCATACTGCCTTACAGACTTACATTACCCACCTACAGATCCAACGTTTCTAATTTGTTTACTCGCAAACCAATGTAACATGTCCACAATTGTTTTGTAAAGTTTCGTTTGTGTTTGTGGTAATTTCGTAATCAAATCGCGTAGAATACTTTCCAAATCTTGTAACGATGTAGCCGCTCCAATTTGGATACCTGCAGTAGTTTGTATCACAGTATTTAATTCTTGTATTTCCGTTGCATGTATAATTATCGGATACAAGTTTGGATTGTTTTTGATTTCAATACCAATTTCAGTGTTGCCAATTACAAGCTTTGCCTCTGGATATTGCGCTTTTAATTCTAGTAATTGTTGTATGGTTTGTGGTCGATACCAGATAATATTTTCACTTTTAAATTTTAAATACTGCTCACTGTAAATGTGGTTGTTAATTTTTAATTCTGGTGGGAAAATTGGTTCTTGTGTAGGATCGTACGGTATAAAATCGGATTTATCAAATAAATTACTATCATATTCGTTATCATTTTTGTCTCCTCGATATTTACAACAGTTTTTCCCCTTGGAACAAAATTCACTGGATGTTACACCATTTCCATTTTGATAACCCAGTACAGTTGTTTTCGGCGCTAATTAGAACAAACTTCAAAAACTTTACTTTAAAATACATTTTTTTTTAAAATCATTAAAATCGATATCTGTAACAACTATTTAAAATTCTCCAACGATACGACCATGATAGTGGCTCAATAGGTCAATTCAAGTTAAGATTTAAACTGTCTACATAAGAAAGATCCTTAACGTCTTTACGCATCTTAAAGATACTAAACTGAGAAAACATCAAATAAACGTTATGTCCATTTTCGCACCCCGTTATAAGGTTAGAATTCAAGGATTATATGGTGTCCCTGCTAAACCAATATTGTTTTGTTTCTCATCCATCATGCCCCCTTTCTTCCACCCCCAGATACCAAAGGACAAATGGTCATCTGTATCTTCGAAACTGCCAGAATAATTAATTGGATCGTGTGGAATATTAAAACAGAATTCTGGAGAATCTACAACTTGGAACGAGCTCAGGCAGGAAAATGAAACCAACAGAGTTTTAGTATTGAGGTCCCTTTCGAACTGAGCAAAAATTTTATCGAAGAAGATTGAAAGTCTATGTCGACCTGAACAAAAATATACTACACACACAGACGTGATTCGATTCGGAGCATTGGTAGAACTCCGGAAGGCTGGTGAATTAAAGCGGCCTGATAGACAAGAGAATCAAATGCCTGAATGCCTATTGTATGTTCCCTACTAAGTGTCCTTAGAGAATCCGCCGAATAACTTTAGATCCTGTACTTACAAGCGACAGGTATGGAAGGGAGATTTAATAGGGAAACATAATAGATCTTTCAGGCTTAGAAATAATCAGATGTTTACAAGAAAGTCTAATTATCTTTGACTTTGAATTTCGGGAAGTAAACTTTTCGTATCGAAGGGGCTTACGAGTAGTTGTCATAGATACCAAAATAAAGATTTTGAAAAGGCTTATAGTATAGAAGATAGCAACGTTTTTGAACAATTGATTCTTAAAATGCTAGTTTTAAGATATGTCCTCTCTTATTAAATTCAGGTAAGAATGCCATGCTTTTGTCGGTTCAAAACGGTTGGCTTTACCTGTACGAATCCTGTTTGCACAATATAATAACGTCATGCAAGATGATGAAAGGGATAGCAAGTGATATGTCACTATCCTTCAACCGCGATGCCCAGACTTCGATTCCAGGTTCTGACGGACGCATGGTATTCTTACCTGAATTAAATAAGTAAGGATATATCTAAAAACTAACAATTTTAGGTTAAATTTTTTCGCAACGTTGCTGTCTCTTATACTTTTAAGTAACTGCACGAACCGTGATTATCACCGTCCAGAAATGTTTTATACGCTTCAATTATAGGACGATAACCAGTACATCGGCATAAATTCCCTTGGAATGCTACTTCCAAATCGTGAACGGATGGTTTCGGCATACTTCGAAGCAACGAATACATTGACATTACAATACCAGGTGTACAAAATCCACATTGAGAACCGTGTGCTTTGGCCAAACGTTCTTGTACAGGATGTAGTTTAGTTTTTGTACTGCCAATACCTTCGACTGTTGTTACAGCTAAACCGTGCATAGCGCAAACCGGAGCTAAACATGCATTTACCGCTAAATGTCTTTGAAATTAACTTGTTAAGGACAAATTTATAATACGATTGATGAAAACTAACTAAACGAACAAAAAACAACACGAGCACCGTACATTTTTTTACGATAGCAAATTTTTATTTTTGAAATGTGTTGGAAAATGATTGGAATACGTAAAAGTGAATTGTAGGAACTGGAATCGTCAAAACGAGATGAAAGTGTTTTCGATCTCAGTAGATTAGCAGAAGTTTTGTAAATTTTTCTGCAGAATTTTCGTATTATAATTAATAATAAAAATTATGAGCGAAAAACCAGAACAAATTTGAAAAATGTACTTTCAGAAAAATGAACTCCAGCATTCGAATTTTAACAGAGCGTTTGGGCAGTCTCAAAAGAAGTTGATAAACAATTCCGAAAGGTATTCATTGAAATAAAACGATCGAAATTCTGATTTTGAGATGGCTACCACGTAGCCCAGAGTGGACTCCCATAGAATATCATTGGGATGAACTTATCTGACGTATAAGAGGATGAATTAACCCTCTTGGTAGCTCACAGAGGCATATAGTGCAATAGTGCAGAAAAGGGCGGTAATCACCTAAGATGTCGTAGCGATCTTAATTAAAAGTGTTCCTACAAAGTTTGAGGCAATCATTCGAGAAAAAGGATGTAATACCCACTGTTAAAAGTTTAATTACTTCCAAAAATCACGAAATAAAATGTTTTTTTTTCTTAATTTTAAAATTAATGAAAATTTTTCTTTTTTTGAATTAATTTTTTTCCCCGTAAATTAAAAGGTTTTCATTTACAATTTCACCCACCACATCAACAAAAAACATATACAAATTTATAAAAATGGAGTTGAAATGCAAAAAAGTTCCAGAGAATATAATTTAAATGGATTTTTGAAATGCGCCGCTGTTTTTGCTGTGCGCAGTGTATACAGTGTGGTTTTTAAACTACACCAAATCTGGAAACAATGTATGTATCTATCGTTGTCTATAAACCAGCGCACCATGATACGGTGCTCTCTGCTACTCACAGACATTTGTAGAATGCAGAATGGAGAATATGTAAACATTGATATGTATACAGACAGTGATATGTACACGACTGTCTGTGCACAGTAAGCGATGATGTGGACTGAATTTGGGTGTAACAGAGTGTACCGTATCATGGTGCGCTGCATATGGACAGTGATAGATGCACAACACAATGTTCCTATTGGGTCTATGTTAATAGATGTAGCGTATATAATACCGGCTGTAATCGTTAAGTATAAAAATGATTTGAAGAAATCTGATTCTTAGAAACAGTAACAATGTGTGGTGTTTGAATCAGTCTCGTTGCCTCTTTAAAAGTAAATTTATATCTTTCTTATAATCATTTATAAACTGATGGAAAATTCATATCACAATAGTTAGACGATTACAGCCAGTATATAAAGCTCTTTGTCACATGTCTATGCAACTCAGGGTAAATCAGTAGCCAAAAATTCACTCATTCGTGAAATGGTAACGCCACTAATCTCCAAACACTCGCTGCCCAATATATATATGTAGCAAAAAGGATACAGGACTTTTCCATGATGACAATTTTTGTTGTATTTCGAAATCATGACTGTACACGCTCCACATCCCCCTTCACCGCAGCCTAATTTAGTTCCACATAGGTTTACTGAATTCTATGTTAAGGAATTTGTTCCACTTGTATCGAGATTCTTCTGAGTTTGTCTCTATAAACCTTAATTTTATCTATACTTCGTACGGATGACATAGAAGCCAGCATAACTTCAATAATAGACAAATAACAAACTGCCAATAGAAATCTTGAAACACATTTCAATTCCTAAATTGGTTTGCTTAGCCAAAGCGCGTTAAAGTTAAAGTCCGAACAAATTCACAAATCGTAAAAAAGTAGAGGGGTTTTTGAAGATATTCTAGTAAACAAACTAATAAAGAAAAAAAAAGATAAAAGAGAAATGGTTTTATTTAAACATTTGAAAACGTTAAAACTAATTGGTTGCAATGCTATGCGAATCAATTGAAATCTTATTTCAGCACCAGTCTTCGGCGGTTCTGGCTAAACCTCTTAACAAAACCGATTTATCAAAAACGCTTTTTCTATGCACACTCATCATTCAAAGGCCGACAAGCCGATTTGAAGTCGGAATATTGAAATCTGTCCCAAGATCTTTGGTGAGTGTTTCAGCTTCTATCACAACCCTTTGGCTTTCAACATCGGTATGTTCAGGGTGTGTTTTTCATAATATTTATGATTTCTTTTATATGGTTCTCACAGAGGAGTAAGTTCATCCGTTTTGACTGTAGAGCAAATAAGACAGGTTACAGAAATGCTTTTGAAAAGCTGCTTTTCCCGTTGCATCGTTACCGTCTTTTAACAGGTTTTCAAGCGATTTGCACATCATTTTTTTTTAATATGCCCCGGTACTTTCATATTTTTGAGACCAACGGGTTTTACAATGAATTGGTATACTTGGTATGCATTTTCGACGAAGGAGTGATTCTCGGAAGATGATTCTTTTCGATTTTATTGTTGAAGCTGTATAATATATCACTGCAATTACTATTTTTTAAAATTATTATTTATTTTTATACCCAGTATATTTGTAAATATACAAGGTATATTAAGTTTAGTCCCGACTTTGTAACGCCTGAAAATATTAATCCTTGACAAAAATGCTTCACAAAGGTATTCATAAAATGGCCTAATTCGGCCTTTTTCACATGTCCGTCTGCCCGTCTGTCCGTCTGTCCGTCTGTGAAGCCTATAACTCAAGAACGAAAAGAGATAACGGCCTGAAAATTTTTGTGTGTGTTCTAGAGCAAAAAAGTAAGGTCAAGTTCGTTAACGGGCAAAATCGGACCATGTTTCCCCCCGCCAGGGGGGAAAAATTATATCTCTGAAACCGTAGGAGATAGAAAAAATTTTTGTCAACAAAAAATCTTCTTCTCTTTAAAATAAACAACTTTTGTTTGAAAATTTTTTTCATAAACTCAACAGTTTTCTCAAAATTTACCCTCAAAGTTGAAAAAAATGAGAAATACAATTGATTGGCGAATAAAGGCATGGGCTCCATGGACCCGTAGGTATGTATAACAACTGTACATACTATTTTTATACCCAGTATATTTGTAAATATACAATGTATATTAAGTTTAGTCCCGACTTTGTAACGCCTGAAAATATTAATCCTTGACAAAAATGCTTCACAAAGATATTCATAAAATGGCCTAATTCGGCCTTTTTCACATGTCCGTCCGTCCGTCTGTCCGTCTGTCCGTCTGTGAAGCCGATAACTCAAAAACGAAAAGAGATATCGAGTTGAAAATTTTTGTGTGTATTCTTGACCAAAAAAGTAAGGTCAAGTTCGTTAATGGGCAAAATCGGAACGTGTTTCCCCCCACTAGGGGGGAAAAATTATATCTTTGAAACCGTAGGAGATAGAAAAAAAATTTGTAAGCCAAAAATCTTCTTCTCTTTAAAATAAACAACTTTTGTTTGAAAACTTTTTTCATAAACTCAACAGTTTTATCAAAATTTCTCCTCAAAGCTGAAAAAAATGAGAAATTCAATTGACAGGCGAATGAAGGCATGGTCTCCATGGACCCGTAGGTATACATAACAACTATACATACTATTTTTATATCCTGTATATGTAAATATACAAGGTATATTATATTTAGTCCCGTCTATGTAACGCTTGAAAATATTAATCCTTGACAAAAATGCTTCACAAAGGTATTCATAAAATGGCCTAATTCGGCCTTATTCGTCTGTCCGTCTGTGAACCCGATAACTCAAGAACGAAAAGAGATAACGAGCTGAAAATTTTTCTGTGTGTTCTAGACCAAAAAAGTAAGGTAAAGTTCGTTAATGGGCAAAATCGGAACGTGTTTCCCCCCACTAGGAGGGGTGGAAATGTTCGCCTTTGAAACCGTAAGAGATAGAAAAAAAATTTATTGACATAAAATCTTCTTCATTATAAAATAATCAACTTTTGCTTGAAATGTTTTTCCATAAACTCAATAGTTTTCTCATAATTTGTGCACAAAGAGCAAATTTGTGCATAAGAGGGGGGAATTACACGTCTTTGAAACCGTAACAGATAGAAAAAAAATTTGTTGACAAAAAAACATCTTCTCTTTAAAATAAACAACTTTTGTTTGAAAAACTTTTTCATAAACTAAATAGTTTTCTCAAAATTTGTCCTCAAATTTGAAAACAATGAGAAATATAATTGATAGGCGAATGAAGGCATGGTCTCCATGGACCCGTAGGTATACATAACAACCATACATACTATTTTTGTACCCAGTATATTTGTAAATATACAAGGTATATTAAGTTTAGTTACGAATGCTTGAAAATATTAATCCTTGACAAAAATGCTTTACAAAGATATTCATAAAATGGCCTAATTCGGCCATCTGTCTGTCTGTGAAGTCGATAACTCAAAAACGAGAAGAGATAACGAGCTAAAAATTTTTGTATGCGTTCTAGACCAAAAAATTAAGGTCAAATTCGTTAATGGGCAAAATCGGAAAGTAATTCCCCCCGCCAGGGTGGAAAAAATATATCTTTGAAACCGTAAGAGGTAAACAAAAATTTTATTGACAAAAAATTTTCTTCTCTTTAAAATAAAGAACTTTTGTTTGCAAAAATTTTTCATAAACTCAATGGTTTTCTCAAAATTTGTCCTCACATGTACAAACATAACATACATCAAATAGTATTGTTTTTATGTTTATTTCAGTTTTTTCAACCAGGTGTGTATATAAGTTTTTTTGTACAAAATTTTGCAAATAGTTTATTCAAAGGTCCATCGATCCTATCAAAAATTATCTATATATAATGTATATATATATATATATATATATATATATTTAAATATATATATATATATATATATATATATATATATATATATATATATATATATACATATATTTACATATATATATATATATATATATATATATATATATATATATAATATAACGCTTCGTGTGGACCTTACACTTCTCATTGACGCTTCGCTTTGAATACGGTTCGCTGTAGCTTACGTTTCGTGTTGATAAACGCAAAGCCTTGACCGAACAATTCTTACTGATTAACGGTTCTTATTGGCTCACTAACGGTTCGCTTTAGCTTACGTTTCGCATTAGTAAACGCATTGCGTTTACTAAAGTTTCGCGGTAACCTAACACTTCCTATTGACTAACGGTTCTCATCGACCAACGCTTCACGTTGGCTGACTTACGGTTTGCGTTGATTAACAAACGCTTTGCGTTGATCTGACGCTTCCTATTGACTGACGCTTCTCATTGACCAACGCTTCGCTGACTTACGTTTCATTAAAGTTAACATTAAGCTTACGTTTCGCGTTGGTTAACGCTTTGCGTTGGTTAATTATTCGCTTGGCATAACGCTTCGCGTACCAATGAAGCTTCGCTTTGCATAACTAACGCTTCTTATTGACCAACGCCTCGCGTTGGCTGACTTATGGTTCGCTGCAGCTAACGTTCCGCGTTAGTAAAAGCTTTGCTAACAGTTGGCGTTTACTAACGCTTCGCGTTGACCTTACGCTTCCTTTTGACTTACACTTCTCATTAAGCTACACTTCGCGTTGGGTGATTTACGGTTTGCTTTAGCTTACATTTCGCTTTGCGTTTACAAACGCTTTGCGTTGATAAACTGAAGTTTCGCATTGATTAACAATCGCTTGGCGTTGATTAACTAACGCTTCGCGTTGATTAACTAACGTTTCGCAATGATTAACTATCGCTTGGCGTTGATTAACTAACGCTTCGCGTTGATTAACTAACGCATCGCGTTGTTAAACAAACGCTTCGCGTTGATTAACTAACGCTTCGCGTTGACTAATTAACGCTTCGCGTTGATTAACTAACGCTTCGCGTTCTTTATACAACGCTTCGCGTTGATTAACTAACGCTTCGCGTTGATTAACTAACGCTTCACGTTGATTAACTAACACTTCGCGTTGATTAACTAACGCTTCGCGTTGATTATCCAACGCTTCGCGTTGACTAACTAACGCTTCGCGTTGATTAACTAACGCTTCGCGTTGTTTATCATACGCTTCGCGTTGATTTACTAACGCTTCGCGTTGATTAACTAACGCTTCGCGTTGATTAACTACGCTTCGCGTTGACTAACTAGTGCTTCGCGTTGATTATCCAACGGTTCGCGTTGATTAACTAACGTTGTGCGCTGACTAAAGCTTCGCGTTGATTGACTAAGGCTTCGCGTTGATAAACAAACGCTTCGCGTTGATTAACCAACGCTTCGCGTTGATTAACCAACGCTTCGCGTTGATTAACCAACGCTTCGCGTTGATTAACTAACGCTTCGCGCTGATAAACTAACGCTTCGCGTTGATTAACTAACGCTTCGCGTTGATAAACTAACGCTTCACGTTTATTAACTAACGCTTCGCGTTGATTAACTAACGCTTCGTGTTATTGAACTAACGCTTCGTGTTGATTAACTAACGCTTCGTGTTGATTAACTAACGCTTCGCGTTGATTATCCAACGCTTCGCGTTGACTAACTAACGCTTCGCGTTGACTAACTTACGCTTCGCGTTCTTTATCTAACGCTTCGCGTTGATTTACTAACGCTTCGCGTTGATTTACTAACGCTTCGCGTTGATGCACTAACGCTTCGCGTTGATTATCCAACGCTTCGCGTTGACTAACTAACGCTTCGCGTTGATTAACTAACGCTTCGCGTTGTTTATCTTACCCTTCGCGTTGATTTACTAACGCTTCGCGTTGATTAACAAACGCTTCGCGTTGATTAATTAGCGCTTCACGTTGATTAACTAATGCTTCGCGTTGATTAACTAACGCTTCGCGTTGATTATCCAACGGTTCGCGTTGATTAACTAAGGCTTCGCGTTGACTAACGCTTCGCGTTGATTGACTAAGGCTTCGCGTTGATAAACTAACGCTTCGCGTTGATTAACTAACGCTTCGCGCTGATTAACTAACGCTTCGCGTTGATTAACTAACGCTTCGCGTTTATAAACTAACGCTTCACGTTGATTAACTAACGCTTCGCGTTGATTAACTAACGCTTCCTGTTGATTAACAAACGCTTCGCGTTGATTATCCAACGATTCGCGTTGACTAACTAACGCTTCGCGTTGACTAACTAACGCTTCGCGTTGTTTATCTAACGCTTCGCGTTGATTTACTAACGCTTCGCGTTGATTAACTAACGCTTCGCTTTGATTAACTAACGCTTCAAGTTGACTAACTAACGCTTCACGTTGATTTACTAACGCTTCGCGTTGATTATCCAACGATTCGCGTTGACTAACTAACGCTTCGCGTTGACTAATTAACGCTTCGCGTTGATAAACTAACGCTTCGCGTTCTTTATACAACGCTTCGCGTTGATTAACTAACGCTTCGCGTTGATTAACTAACGCTTCACGTTGATTAACTAACACTTCGCGTTGATTAACTAACGCTTCGCGTTGATTATCCAACGCTTCGCGTTGACTAACTAACGCTTCGCGTTGATTAACTAACGCTTCGCGTTGTTTATCATACGCTTCGCGTTGATTTACTAACGCTTCGCGTTGATTAACTAACGCTTCGCGTTGATTAACTACGCTTCGCGTTGACTAACTAGTGCTTCGCGTTGATTATCCAACGGTTCGCGTTGATTAACTAACGTTGTGCGCTGACTAAAGCTTCGCGTTGATTGACTAAGGCTTCGCGTTGACTAACTAGTGCTTCGCGTTGATTATCCAACGTTTCGCAATGATTAACTATCGCTTGGCGTTGATTAACTAACGCTTCGCGTTGATTAACTAACGCATCGCGTTGTTAAACAAACGCTTCGCGTTGATTAACTAACGCTTCGCGTTGACTAATTAACGCTTCGCGTTGATTAACTAACGCTTCGCGTTCTTTATACAACGCTTCGCGTTGATTAACTAACGCTTCGCGTTGATTAACTAACGCTTCACGTTGATTAACTAACACTTCGCGTTGATTAACTAACGCTTCGCGTTGATTATCCAACGCTTCGCGTTGACTAACTAACGCTTCGCGTTGATTAACTAACGCTTCGCGTTGTTTATCATACGCTTCGCGTTGATTTACTAACGCTTCGCGTTGATTAACTAACGCTTCGCGTTGATTAACTACGCTTCGCGTTGACTAACTAGTGCTTCGCGTTGATTATCCAACGGTTCGCGTTGATTAACTAACGTTGTGCGCTGACTAAAGCTTCGCGTTGATTGACTAAGGCTTCGCGTTGATAAACAAACGCTTCGCGTTGATTAACCAACGCTTCGCGTTGATTAACCAACGCTTCGCGTTGATTAACTAACGCTTCGCGCTGATAAACTAACGCTTCGCGTTGATTAACTAACGCTTCGCGTTGATAAACTAACGCTTCACGTTTATTAACTAACGCTTCGCGTTGATTAACTAACGCTTCGTGTTATTGAACTAACGCTTCGTGTTGATTAACTAACGCTTCGTGTTGATTAACTAACGCTTCGCGTTGATTATCCAACGCTTCGCGTTGACTAACTAACGCTTCGCGTTGACTAACTTACGCTTCGCGTTCTTTATCTAACGCTTCGCGTTGATTTACTAACGCTTCGCGTTGATTTACTAACGCTTCGCGTTGATTAACTAACGCTTCGCGTTGACTAACTAACGCTTCGCGTTGATTAACTAACCCTTCGCGTTGATTAACTAACGCTTCACGTTGATTAACTAACGCTTCGCGTTGATGCACTAACGCTTCGCGTTGATTATCCAACGCTTCGCGTTGACTAACTAACGCTTCGCGTTGATTAACTAACGCTTCGCGTTGTTTATCTTACCCTTCGCGTTGATTTACTAACGCTTCGCGTTGATTAACAAACGCTTCGCGTTGATTAATTAGCGCTTCACGTTGATTAACTAATGCTTCGCGTTGATTAACTAACGCTTCGCGTTGATTATCCAACGGTTCGCGTTGATTAACTAAGGCTTCGCGTTGACTAACGCTTCGCGTTGATTGACTAAGGCTTCGCGTTGATAAACTAACGCTTCGCGTTGATTAACTAACGCTTCGCGCTGATTAACTAACGCTTCGCGTTGATTAACTAACGCTTCGCGTTTATAAACTAACGCTTCACGTTGATTAACTAACGCTTCGCGTTGATTAACTAACGCTTCCTGTTGATTAACAAACGCTTCGCGTTGATTATCCAACGATTCGCGTTGACTAACTAACGCTTCGCGTTGACTAACTAACGCTTCGCGTTGTTTATCTAACGCTTCGCGTTGATTTACTAACGCTTCGCGTTGATTAACTAACGCTTCGCTTTGATTAACTAACGCTTCAAGTTGACTAACTAACGCTTCACGTTGATTTACTAACGCTTCGCGTTGATTATCCAACGATTCGCGTTGACTAACTAACGCTTCGCGTTGACTAATTAACGCTTCGCGTTGATAAACTAACGCTTCGCGTTCTTTATACAACGCTTCGCGTTGATTAACTAACGCTTCGCGTTGATTAACTAACGCTTCACGTTGATTAACTAACACTTCGCGTTGATTAACTAACGCTTCGCGTTGATTATCCAACGCTTCGCGTTGACTAACTAACGCTTCGCGTTGATTAACTAACGCTTCGCGTTGTTTATCATACGCTTCGCGTTGATTTACTAACGCTTCGCGTTGATTAACTAACGCTTCGCGTTGATTAACTACGCTTCGCGTTGACTAACTAGTGCTTCGCGTTGATTATCCAACGGTTCGCGTTGATTAACTAACGTTGTGCGCTGACTAAAGCTTCGCGTTGATTGACTAAGGCTTCGCGTTGATAATCAAACGCTTCGCGTTGATTAACCAACGCTTCGCGTTGATTAACCAACGCTTCGCGTTGATAAACCAACGCTTCGCGTTGATTAACTAACGCTTCGCGCTGATAAACTAACGCTTCGCGTTGATTAACTAACGCTTCGCGTTGATAAACTAACGCTTCACGTTTATTAACTAACGCTTCGCGTTGATTAACTTACGCTTCGTGTTATTGAACTAACGCTTCGTGTTGATTAACGAACGCTTCGTGTTGATTAACTAACGCTTCGCGTTGATTATCCAACGCTTCGCGTTGACTAACTAACGCTTCGCGTTGACTAACTTACGCTTCGCGTTCTTTAGCTAACGCTTCGCGTTGATTTACTAACGCTTCGCGTTGATTTACTAACGCTTCGCGTTGATTAACTAACGCTTCGCGTTGACTAACTAACGCTTCGCGTTGATTAACTAATCCTTCGCGTTGATTAACTAACGCTTCACGTTGATTAACTAACGCTTCACGTTGATGCACTAACGCTTCGCGTTGATTATCCAACGCTTCGCGTTGACTAACTAACGCTTCGCGTTGATTAACTAACGCTTCGCGTTGTTTATCTTACCCTTCGCGTTGATTTACTAACGCTTCGCGTTGATTAATAAACGCTTCGCGTTGATTAATTAGCGCTTCACGTTGATTAACTAATGCTTCGCGTTGATTAACTAACGCTTCGCGTTGATTATCCAACGGTTCGCGTTGATTAACTAAGGCTTCGCGTTGACTAACGCTTCGCGTTGATTGACTAAGGCTTCGCGTTGATAAACTAACGCTTCGCGTTGATTAACTAACGCTTCGCGCTGATTAACTAACGCTTCGCGTTGATTAACTAACGCTTCGCGTTTATAAACTAACGCTTCACGTTGATTAACTAACGCTTCGCGTTGATTAACTAACGCTTCCTGTTGATTAACAAACGCTTCGCGTTGATTATCCAACGATTCGCGTTGACTAACTAACGCTTCGCGTTGACTAACTAACGCTTCGCGTTGTTTATCTAACGCTTCGCGTTGATTTACTAACGCTTCGCGTTGATTAACTAACGCTTCGCTTTGATTAACTAACGCTTCAAGTTGACTAACTAACGCTTCACGTTGATTTACTAACGCTTCGCGTTGATTATCCAACGGTTCGAGTTGATTAACTAACGCTTCGCGTTGACTAACGCTTCGCGTTGATTGACTAAGGCTTCGCGTTGATAAACTAACGCTTCGCGTCGATTAACTAACGCTTCGCGCTGATTAACTAACGCTTCGCGTTGATTAACTAACGCTTCGCGTTGATAAACTAACGCTTCACGTTGATTAACTAACGCTTCGCGTTGATTAACTAACTCTTCGTGTTGATTAACAAACGCTTCGCGTTGATTATCCAACGATTCGCGTTGACTAACTAACGCTTCGCGTTGACTTACTAACGCTTCGCGTTGACTAACTAACGCTTCGCGTTGATTTACTAACGCTTCGCGTTGATTAACTAACGCTTCGCGTTGATTAACTAACGCTTCGCGTTGATAATCCAACGCTTCGCGTTGACTAACTAACGCTTCGCGTTCATTAACTAACGCTTCGCGTTGTTTATCTTACGCTTCGCGTTGATTAACTAACGCTTCGCGATGATTAACTAATGCTTTGTGTTGATTAACAAACGCTTCGCGTTGATTAACTAACGCTTTGCGTTTACCTTACGCTTTCTATTGACTAACGCTTCTCATGACCAACGCTTCGCTGACCAACGCTTGGATGACTTACGGTTTACTTAAGCTTACGTTTCGCGTGGGTTAACGCTTATCGTTTACCAACGATAATTTTACGATTTGCGTAAAATCACGCTTCGTGAATCACCAAAGCGACTCTCCGGCGCTTTGCTTTGACTAACTAACGCGTCTCTTTAACCAACGCTTCGCGTTGGCTTACTTATGGTTCAATTAAGCTTACGTTTCTCGTTGGTTAACGATTTGCGTGAAATCACGCTTCGCGAATCTTTGACGCTCCGCTTTGGATAACTAACGCTTCTCATTGACCAACTCTTCCGTTTACCAACGCTTGATGACCAACGCTTTGCTTCGCGTTGATTAACTAACGCTTCGCGTTGTTTATCTTACCCTTCGCGTTGATTTACTAACGCTTCGCGTTGATTAACTAACGCTTCGCGTTGATTAACTAGCGCTTCACGTTTATTAACTAATGCTTCGCGTTGATTAACTAACGCTTCGCGTTGATTATCCAACGGTTCGCGTTGATTAACTAACGCTTCGCGTTGACTAACGCTTCGCGTTGATTGACTTAGGCTTCGCGTTGATAAACTAACGCTTCGCGTTGATTAACTAACGCTTCGCGCTGATTAACTAACGCTTCGCGTTGATTAACTAACGCTTCGCGTTGATAAACTAACGCTTCTCGTTGATTAACTAACGCTTCGCGTTAGTTAACTAACTCTTCGTGTTGATTAACAAACGCTTCGCGTTGATTATCCAACGATTCGCGTTGACTAACTAACGCTTCGCTTTGACTAACTAACGCTTCGCGTTGACTTACTAACGCTTCGCGTTGACTAACTAACGCTTCGCGTTGTTTATCTAACGCTTCGCGTTGATTTACTAACGCTTCGCGTTGATTAACTAACGCTTCGCGTTGATTAACTAACCCTTCGCGTTGATTAACTAACGCTTCAAGTTGACTAACTAACGCTTCACGTTGATTAACTAACGCTTCGCGTTGATTAACTAACTCTTCGTGTTGATTAACAAACGCTTCGCGTTGATTATCCAACGATTCGCGTTGACTAACTAACGCTTCGCGTTGACTTACTAACGCTTCGCGTTGACTAACTAACGCTTCGCGTTGTTTATCTAACGCTTCGCGTTGATTTACTAACGCTTCGCGTTGATTAACTAACGCTTCGCGTTGATTAACTAACGCTTCGCGTTGGTTAACTAACGCTTCGCGTTGATTAACTAACGCTTCGCGTTGATAATCCAACGCTTCGCGTTGACTAACTAACGCTTCGCGTTCATTAACTAACGCTTCGCGTTGTTTATCTTACGCTTCGCGTTGATTAACTAACGCTTCGCGTTGATAAACTAACGCTTCGCGATGATTAACTAATGCTTTGTGTTGATTAACAAACGCTTCGCGTTGATTAACTAACGCTTCGCGTTTACCTTACGCTTTCTATTGACTAACGCTTCTCATGACCAACGCTTCGCTGACCAACGCTTGGATGACTTACGGTTTACTTAAGCTTACGTTTCGCGTGGGTTAACGCTTATCGAAAATCACGCTTCGCGAATCACCAAAGCGACTCTCCGGCGCTTCGCTTTGACTAACTAACGCGTCTCTTTAACCAACGCTTCGCGTTGGCTTACTTACAGTTCAATTAAGCTTACGTTTCTCGTTGGTTAACGATTCGCGTGAAATCACGCTTCGCGAATCTTTGACGCTCCGCTTTGGATAACTAACGCTTTTCATTGACCAACTCTTTCGTTTACCAACGCTTTACGTTTACCAACGCTTTCCGTTAATTTTCTAAATCTTCGCGTTGACTACCTTTTCGCGTCGCCTAAAGGCTCGCGATGACCAACGCTTTGCTTCGCGTTGATTAACTAACGCTTCGCGTTGTTTATCTTACCCTTCGCGTTGATTTATTAACGCTTCGCGTTGATTAACTAACGCTTCGCGTTGATTAACTAGCGCTTCGCGTTGATTAACTAGCGCTTCACGTTGATTAACTAATGCTTCGCGTTGATTAACTAACGCTTCGCGTTGATTATCCAACGGTTCGCGTTGATTAACTAACGCTTCGCGTTGACTAACGCTTCGCGTTGATTGACTAAGGCTTCGCGTTGATAAACTTACGCTTCGCGTTGATTAACTAACGCTTCGCGCTGATTAACTAACGCTTCGCGTTGATAAACTAACGCTTCACGTTGATTAACTAACGCTTCGCGTTAGTTAACTAACTCTTCGTGTTGATTAACAAACGCTTCGCGTTGATTATCCAACGATTCGCGTTGACTAACTAACGCTTCGCGTTGACTTACTAACGCTTCGCGTTGACTAACTAACGCTTCGCGTTGTTTATCTAACGCTTCGCGTTGATTTACTAACGCCTCGCGTTGATTAACTAACGCTTCGCGTTGATTAACTAACGCTTCAAGTTGACTAACTAACGCTTCACGTTGATTTACTAACGCTTCGCGTTGATTAACTAACGCTTCGTGTTGATTAACTAAAGCTTCGAGTTGATTAACAAACGCTTCGCGTTGATTAACCAACGATTCGCCCTGACTAACTAACGCTTCGCGTTGTTTAAATAACGCTTCGCGTTGATTTACTAACGCTTCGCGTTGATTAACTAACGCTTCGCGTTGATTAACTAACGCTTCGCGTTGATTAACTAACCCTTCGCGTTGATTAACTAACGCTTCACGTTGATTTAATAACGCTTCGCGTTGATTAACTAACGCTTCGCGTTGATAATCCAACGCTTCGCGTTGACTAACTAACGCTTCGCGCTTATTAACTAAC
The DNA here is from genome assembly GCA_963920215.1 of Nineta flava. NCBI lineage: Eukaryota > Metazoa > Arthropoda > Insecta > Neuroptera > Chrysopidae > Nineta > Nineta flava. The sequence continues at coordinate 836,402 of OY986041.1, forward strand.
GCTTCGCGTTGTTTATCTTACGCTTCGCGTTGATTAACTAACGCTTCGCGTTGATAAACTAACGCTTCGTGATGATTAACTAATGCTTTGTGTTGATTAACAAACGCTTCGCGTTGATTAACTAACGCTTTGCGTTTACCTTACGCTTTCTATTGACTAACGCTTCTCATGACCAACGCTTCGCTGACCAACGCTTAGATGACTTACGGTTTACTTAAGCTTACGTTTCGCGTGGGTTAACGCTTATCGTTTACCAACGATAATTTTACGATTTGCGTAAAATCACGCTTCGCGAATCACCAAAGCAACTCTCCGGCCCTTCGCTTTGACTAACTAACGCTTCTCTTTAACCAACGCTTCGCGTTGGCTTACTTATGGTTCAATTAAGCTTACGTTTCTCGTTGGTTAACGATTCGCGTGAAATCACGCTTCGCGAATATTTGACGCTCCGCTTTGGATAACTAACGCTTCTCATTGACCAACTCTTCCGTTTACCAACGCTTTACGTTTACCAACGCTTTCCGTTAATTTTCTAAATCTTCGCGTTGACTACCTTTTCGCGTCGCCTAAAGGCTCGCGATGACCAACGCTTTGCGTTAACAGACGGTCGCGTTGTATAACTCAATTATATAACTCAATATTTAAATATATAAAAATCGCAAGAACATTAATATCAAATTTTTTAAATGCATGAACATTTTTACTGTTTCAATATTAATTATTAATACAAAACAAACATTTACAAATCTAGAGCACGGTAGAGCGCAAGGCCGAGTTTAAGGGACATTTGGCATTCTCACTTACAGTGCTATTACTACAGGAAATATCATAGATAATTTGACCCCGAAATATCTTCTGAACGAAACCAGCAACAGTGCTGATTTTTTGATAATTCATAATTTATAAACATTGGATAGGCAGAAATATTAACAATACTAAGTACATACAACTCAGTATATACTGGGTATTCAAACAATTAACTCAGTTAGTTGTTACATTACTTGTTTTTTATGTAATCGATTGTTGGAGGTATTTAAATATGTTATTTTCTCTGACGCAGCAATTAAAAAAAAAGTTTTTGCTTTATTAATGAGCCAGGGGTAGGAAAGCGCCCCAGACTGTAGTCCCCACAGTAGCTACGCCCTTGATCCTACGAGAACAATAACCACGATATGAGCAAAAAACGGAAAAGTCTAACAGCTTCAATAAACAACGCCTTACACGAACTTCTAACGAACAACCATTCTAATTTTCGAAATTGTTCGATTTTTTTCACTCACCTAACATCTATGCTCGTTTTTATACATGTAACTATAGATGTAAGTATTCATGCGAATGATTTGGTGAGCATGCGCATTAGTACTGTTTATGCATGTTTTTAGTTTGATGAAATAGAGAAGACTTCTAGTTTGATGATTTGTTTCATGAAATCTTATATATCATATCATAACTTCAGATGTAAGACTAGTGCAGTGTGTACGTTATATTGATATCCTACTTCCTTGTGATTGGTATACTCTGATCATGTGACTGAAGTGATTGACAAACAAAGAAATAGTAAACTAGACGAGAGTTATTGCTGTTAACAAACATGTGATTGATATATTTCAATGTAACTTTAGTTATATCAAATATTTTTATTGCGATTGAAAACTTTCATCATGTGTAAAATCGGGCTATCCCTCTACTTGGACTGGACAATCGTATGGCAAATGTAAGCTGGTAAAGGATACATTTATTTCGTAAATAATATAATAAGGTCCATTCTGGTCTCACATTTTCTTCAATAACCTATTGAAAAAATAATTTCATGGATACAAATATTTATATTAAAAAAAAAAACTTGACATGTACACTCCCGTTCAATAAAATTAAACAGACCTCACTTTTGTAACGCTCTGTATACTGATTCATTTATAAACAAAGATAATTAGTATATATTTTAAGTGTGAAAAAAGAAATGGAAATATAGTAAACGACATTTACTACAAGAATAATGAAAATTGTGATAGACTGATTCGATTCAGACCTGTTCAATTTTATTGAACGTGAGTGTACAATCAAACAAACAAATTGGTTGTTTTTTTGTCTTATAAAGGACAAAAATATGCATAAATTACTTAATTATCATATTTATGAACTGTTTGTAAATATTAAATCTTGTTCGCAATTTAAAATTTATAAATATCGTAACACAACACGTGTAATCAGTCATTCAACTAACTGACGGCATACGCCTAATCATTAGGCGAAATTATGGTTCAGTAGCAGAAAACAAGTACCTGCACGTTCACAACATTTATTATTCGTCTTAATGACTGAATTAAATCAGTCATTTATTTAATATATGTTTAGTAGCCTTCCAACACACACGGTATATATATATATATATATATATATATATATATATATATATATTCCAATCCAAGTGGCCGAGCGGTCTAAGGTGTTATGTCTGCGCAATTTGGAAACTGGGAGATTATGGGTTCGAATCCCAACATCGGCAGTTTCTAATTTATCCAAAAAAATAATTAATTTAAAATAAATGTAAAAAACATTTTTTAAAACAAGCTTTTATTTAAATGCTTTAAAAAGAAGAAAATAAACATCAAAATGAATCAAACCCATTACTTTATTACATTACAAAATTTATATGATATTAAAGCTTGTCGCGAGATTTACTTGTGTAGATGTATATACCTTTTTTTTTTAATACACAAGTAAATCTCGCGACGGGCTTTAATGTCATATAAATTTTGTAATGTAATAAATTAATGGGTTTGATTCAATTTAAAGTTTATTTTCTTCTTTTTAGAGCATTTAAATAAAAGCTTGTTTTTAAAAATGTTTTTTTACATTAATTTATTTTAAATTAATTGTTTTTTGTTTTGTTTGATAAATTAGAAAGGAGGTTTTATTTATAATTTCACCCCCAATTAACAAAAATATAACAAATTTATAAAAAAGTAATTGATATGGAAAATAATTTTAATGAATTTTTAAAGTGCGCCTCTTTTTTTTTTTGCGTTGCAGAGTATTTAAACTGCAAATATTACAGAAAATATGGTCAGTTGATTGATTGTTGTAAAATGTCCTTACTACAAATTAAGGAAGGATTAATTATTTTATTTTACTAATATTAAGAAAGAATTTTAAGATTTCCCCTTCCTATATTCGGATCATAGGGTGGCTTGTAAAGCAAATATTATCGTGGGACAACTTTTCGTTTAATTTTTTTTTTAATTGCGGAATTTTTAGGCTCGATGAACGTTTGAAGAAATTTTTACGAAATTCTATCGTCGGTACAAAAGCATTAGCTTCATTTCCTTAGGAGTAAATTCGCTTAAAAAAACCAATATTATCTCCGTTTTTCCTTGCAAAGAGTTTTTGATTAAAAAAAATTTATTCCATCCTTCAAGATAATTAAATTCGTATCGAAGCATTTTTCGATCAGACTAAAATTACTAATTACATGAAAAGTTTGTATTAAAATTTTAATGAGGGTAATTTTCAACATCTATCTGGTATGGTTCAATTTGCCGAATTGTTTCCTAAAAATCTCCTAAGCGCTACAAAACCAATAGCTGAATTTTCACTAAAAAAAGTTTACTAAAATTTCTAATTTTACCTTTTTCCCATTTACAAAAAAAATCAATTTATTACTAATTTCCATAATTATCCAGGGTTTTTTTTTGCTTGACCCTTTTCGTTTATTGATGAACAGAAAACGCGACACGAGCACTTTTCTTATTAGCGCACAAAATTACAAAACTCACAAACACACACACCGCAAAAATTGCGCTCCCAATTGTAGAAAGAATGGAACAAACTGAGATTGATTATTTATTGATAACAGAATTAAAAATTTTTAGATTGGCATGACATAACACAAACAAGTTGTTGCAAAAATGAATCATTTCTGTTATTTTGTGACAAAACACATGTAGCCTGCGTTGTTGAGTTGTCGAATCATTTCAGCACAGTTTGAGATTAATAACCAATAAATAAATTATAACTTGTCACACGTTGAAGTAAAGATATGGTGGGGTGCTTATGGTTTAGATCCCACTACTAGTGATGTGCGAAAATTTTGAACACTGATAGAAGTAATTCCTTGCAATAAGAACAACAGTTTTAAACCAAGAATTTCTGACTATCATGGGAAGATAATCTAATATTTGGTATTAGAAAATAAGTATCTTGACATCTATAAGTTTTGACTTGAGAAAATTATCTTAACTAAAGATAAACTGACTCTTGACTCAACAATCACGAGATTCTTAAACTGAAATGATGATTTCTTTGGATCAAGATGCTACAATTTCGGACCAAAATAAACATTTGTTTAATCCAAACAACTTTTTATGACTTAAATATATTTCAGTTAAATATATATATACTTCAGTTAAAGAAGATGCATAAACTTTCTCTTATTTTTTAATAAGAAAAATACTTCTTTTTTACAAGAATTTCATTTTCTTGACTAAAGAATCACAAGAGTATTTTGCCAAGAAATTCTCTCTTAACCCAAGATTAACCAACTCAACTAAACTAAACATATGTTTTTGGTTCGACTGTGTAGTCTTGAATGAGAACAAGGGTTTCTTTATTGAAGCAAATATTTTGAAGAAAATATAAATTCTTGAGGAAAGAAATTCCTTCTATCTGTGTACAATACTTATACAGAGCTATTCATTTCTGTTAGCGAATTTCCTGTTCAAGGAAATAGAGCTATTGGTCTCGTATATATATATATATACATATATATATATATACATATATATATATATATATATATATATATATATATATATATATATATATATATATATATAAATGTGTTTGTCGCGATTCTAATGGTCACAGGATTTAATTTGATTGGAATGAAGTATGGTATCTGAGGTGCTTTTGGTATTTGAAAGACCAAGTTCGTTAATGGGCAAAATCGGACAAGGGGAAAGGGAAGTTTAGAGGAAAGGGGAACCGCAAAATATGGATCATTATCAAATTTACACCTTAGTAAATTTTGCACAAATAAGGTAAAAATGAATACCCAGGGCCAATGGTTTTCGAGATATATGGCTGGCAAACGTTGGGCGTAACAATGCATTTCACTGTTCAACTGAGTTTTAAAAGGGGTAAAATGCGCATTCCATTGTAATTTGACGTACGAATAAAACATAAACGAACGAATTGGACGACAATTTTTGACAAAAAAATTGACTATCAAATCGCAGGATATAAAAAACAACGATTTAGATAAATATTTTATGATTAACATTTAAAATTAATTTATTAAGTATTACAAAATCTCACAGATGTTTTAATTCAATTAAATATAACCCCTGTGAACTCGAGTAAAAATTTATCATAAATGTATCCACAAATAAGAACCTTGAAAAAATGATAGCAAAATTGTTAAGGTCAATAATTAGAGGTCGTTGCACTTGTGTGTGGAAAATATTTATAACCGAATGGATATTATGTAATACGATACAGCTACTAAATACTAATGCTCGGTTGCACTGAATCATTTAAGTAAGTCCGCTACTGAATACTAATGCTCAGTTGCACTGAATCATTTAAGTAAGTCCGTTTTTATACATGTAACTTCAGATGTAAGTATACATGCGAATGGATTGGTGAGCAACTTCTATTTTCATGATTTTTTTCATGAAATTTTATATGTTACTTCAGATGTTAGAGTAGTTTAGTGTGTACGATATATTGATATCATACTTCCTTGTGATTGGTATACTCTGAACATGTGACTGAAGTGGTTGACAATCAAAGAAATAGTAAACAAGAAGAGAGTTATAGCTGTTAAAATACATGCAATTGATATAATTCAAGTGAATTTCGTCGTATGCATAGAAATTGTAATTTTGGTTATATCAAATATTTTTATTGTGATTGAAAACTTTCAACAAAACTTTCATGTTGAAAAACGGTCTGAGACTATCTCATCCATTGCCAATTCTAAATAATTAAAAAGTTTGCAACTAAATCGTTTCAAATAATTTAATTTTTGTAAAAAACATATTGTTTAAAACTAAAATTCTAAATTTCATTTTTTTCGAAGAGTTTTAATAATTAAAAATATGTTTTTATGTATTTCAAAAAAGTTGCATGGTGATAAAACTAGATAAAACTAAATAAAACTAGATAAAAATAAATAAAACTAGATTTAGAACATTTTTCGATCTATCAAGTTAATTATCTCAGAAACAAAAATCAAGATTAATTTGAAATTTGGTCCAGGTATTTATAAGACTTTGATAAATATTATGACAGTTTTTCATAACACTGACATATCTGGTTGTCGAGATGTAGATTTTTACATTCATGTTTTTACCGACGAGTCCATTTAACAGATGTAAAAATCTCTTAAAAATCGTAACTTTAACATTTTTTTACTCAAAAACTAAAAACAGGATCAACTTCAAATTTTGACAGCTTATTCTTTATTATTGAATTAATAAGCTGTCAAATTTTGAAGAACCTGTCATTAAATTGAATTTTCTTCACAACAACCTTAAGTAATTCTCTAACTGACAAAGTGTATTGTATCGTTAGATTAGTTATTCTTAAACCGAAAAAAAATTTTAAACCACAATGTCGGCTGCTTAAATGATTCGATTAGGAACTGCTGTTCCAATGGGCACCAGTTAAATACTTTGGAAGTGTAAAATTCACATTATCGCCAAGAAATGTTGCAAATGATCAAATACCGGCCTTCGCTACAGTTAACAATTAAAATTGTTATATATTATATTTCGAAAACAAAACGGTAGAATGCGATTTTTTCTTTTAATTTATTTAATAAATATTTTTCTTTACTATTCTAGTTTTTTTTAAAATTCTGTCGAGTGGCGGGTATGAAGTTTTACATGCTTCTAATGAGAGATACTGATTACTTTGTTATTAATTATCTCGCGTTCTTAACGGTCAAAAATTCTGACACTTCCGGATTTATTAGTAAACGTTATTTTTAGCCTGTGAAAAAAAAATGAGCAAAATCTGTCGAAAAGTGATTTGATGCTGGAACTACCTTAAATGTAATTTGATCTGAACAAGCGAATCTGATCTCTTGACATGTTGCTGGTGCATTCAATTGGAATATTGAATTCATATCTTTTACAATTCTTGATTATTTCAGAGCATCTCTAATTGCAAAAAATACAGATGCGGTTAAACACAATGGCGAACTACAAACATACGAAACGGTCAGATTGAATGACATCTGTAAATACCAGAGTTTTAAAACTAACGGCAGTAGTTATACTTTTTTATTTGATAAACATAGAATGGAGATAACGTGCATCGGTCTGCGGTGGTTGCCTTAAAGACTGAAAGGTGGCCGGGTTATAGCTATTGCTGTTGTACCGATGATAGAATTTCCGATGGTAAAATGTTGTACCGATGATTGAAAATTTGAAAATTTCTTCAAATATTCATCGGTCCTACCTAATAGGTGTTAAAATGACCATGGTTAAAATTTAAAAATTTATATATAATATATATATATATATATATATATATATATATATATATATATATATATACATATATATATTGTCGCGGTATCTTGGATCTCTTTTTAACTTTTAAAAAAAGGAGCACTGTTGAATCTACTACAGATTCGAATACTCGAGACAAAAACAAACAAAATACATAAGAATCTTCAGCAATTTATTTTTATTGATAACTTAGTTCAACAATAGTATGTTCAACAATACTAATTTTTAACTATGATTAATTCAACAATGGTAACATCAAACCGCACTACTGTTCCTTTCGGACTGAATTTAAGAACTAATCAGACAATAGCCGAATTTCAACTTTGATACTAACAGACAATAGTCGATATTAAACTTTTAAACTAATCGGACAATGGTCGATTTTAAACTTTGAACTAATCAGACAATAGCCGAATTTCAACTTTGAACGAATCAGACAATAGTCGATATTAAACTAATTTGAATCGACACTGGTCACCGGTTTATATACCCGCCATGGGTCGTTCTAGAATATGATTGTTTATTTGAATAAATTTTTTTTTTGACAATATATTTTCGCATGGAGGCTTCTAGAATATTTTAGTATATCAACCAACAACCATGGACGTAGTCGGAGTGTTCAGATTACATATAAAATTAATTAAAAATTATAGTATCTCTCCTTAGGTTTGACCCATAGTCATACCCCGCTTGGTTGATATTTAACCAGCGACTTATTGAACACGGCCAGTGTGAATTCAAAATCTATACACAAATTTTATGATACATTCATAACAAGCTTGTTTTGTTGTTTTTACAAAATTATTTATTTGTGTATCTATTTATATTATTTATTAAAAACATTCAATTTTTATGACTTTTGATTTTTTTAAAATTAAATTATATGTAATAATTTTTTTCAAATTTTGATTTTTTTTTAAATAGAAAAACTTTAAATCAAAAGCATCTATTAATCTTTTTTCAATTTTCGACTTAAAAAAACAACTTATTTTAAGAAAAAAAAATTAATCGAGCTATATTATTTTCTTTTTCTACTTAAAAAAAAAAACTCGTTCTTTTTGCAAGGAGAAAAATATTGTTTTGTTCAATATTTTCCGTAATATTTTACTTAATATTTTTCTATTTCATAATTAAAATGTGTGTTGGATCAAAAAAATTATTTTCAATAATTTTCATTACAACAATATATATATATATATATATATATATATATATATATATATATATAACATCTAATAGAAATCGATATACTGAAACAAAATGACCACTTGTGTGTGACTCACAGACATGCAAAACATCAAAACAGTCAAAGCAATGTGTGCTAAATAATGAAATCCGGGAACCAGGGCACCGATGAAAAGCAAATATACTGTATGGAGTAATAGGCGAACACATATTAAGCAACAAAATAAATATTCAATATAAATATTCAATATTATTCTTGCAGTAATGATATTCATTTATCTACCGTACTACCGTGCTATTACTACAGGATACGTATCTACACTAGTTGTCTTCAAACTTATTTATTTTAATATTTATTATTATCTTATAGTCCAGTCATTGTATACATTTGGAAATGCAAGTGAAAAGAGAGAGATGATTTTTTGATATTGTTGGGGCTTAGAAAATCTTAACTTTAAATTATCGACCAAGATTTCCTATGTGCATTCTCCGCCATCTTGAAAAAAGTGTTAAAAATTTAGTTTTTTTGCAATTCCTCGGCTCTCCGTCAAGATACGAAAATTGCGATGGGTTAATTTTTTTATACTATTTTTACGCTCTACAATTTAGGTCATTTAAATTTTTCACCTACCGTTCATTATTGTTGAGATATCAAAAGAGAAAGGAAAAAATTCAGGTAGTGAAACTCCTCACCTTTTAATAGATGCATTTAATTCAAAGATTTAATATGATTCGAGTTATTTTCACGGAAAAATCTTTGGAGCATTTTTAAAATTTTTTTCGCGATTTGAAAAAACAAAAATTCATTACGCAGAAGCCGCGCCACAATTATAGCGGCTACAATTATAGTCTAATCAAAATGGAATATCGTATCTGATTATTTATAAATGGCATAGGTCAACGGGAAAACGAGCATAGAGAAAGAAGAAAACATAAACTATACAATATATCTCTTAATATTAGAATAATCGAAACATGTGGAGGGAGCAAAGTTGTAGAAAATCATGTTTGTTACAATTCATTATCTGATCATTTTTGATCAAAAATGATCAGATAATGAATTGTAACAAACATGATTTTCTACAACTTTGCTCCCTCCTATATATATATATATATATATATAGTTTTATTCCGATTGGAATGAAATTTGGTATTTGAGGCGGTTTTGGTATTCAAAAGTTCAAGTTCGTATTATAACTTGAACTTTTCGTATATATATATATATATATATATATATATATATATATATATATATTTATATATATATACATTTTAGCGATAGAGATTTTTAACATCTAGTAGGTAGGATCGATGGACATTGAAGAACTTTTTACGAAATTGCAACAAAAATAATGGCTGCATTCCAAAGGAGTGCTTATTATCGTAACTTGTGCTACATCTTACATCTTTCTGAACACCAATTTTGATTAATGCTTTCCAGTTAGAAAAATTTTGAAAATCTTTACCTATTTTGCCCCCTTGCTTGGTTTTATACTAGGATTTAAATTGGAAATAGAATCAACACTCATCGGTAACAATTAAAAATAATAATAAATAATTCATAACTAATTTATTTTATTACAGAATTTTATAAAAATAATTAAAAATATAAAGATTTTCATTCTTGAAAAATATCTAGTGTGCCCAAAGCACGAAGAACACTCTTTAAGATTCTTTTCCAGAGCTAATCTTAACCCTGTCTCTACAGATGTCGTCTAAAGAACTTCTTGATCAAAACACAGTGGGTCGAATTTTGTAATTCATTTGTCCATTTTATGGAAAATCTAAGAATTATTCAGTTGAGCTTTATTGCAGTTTGGATGCTGACTGAAGTCTAAAGACGAATTATCGTTTGCACTCCACAAGATATTTTAGGAATTTCTTGATTTAACAGAGGCGTCAATATAATACCTCTGATTTAATTTCCAAAAACAAGATACGCACTTCTTTTTCATTTATATAAAATTTATTTAGCATCTTTTTATTATCCCCCACGAAATCTTCTCTTTGCACCGTGTAACCATTCTTAAGTTAGTTTTAATAATTATTTGTTGAACCCAAAATAAAAGAGTCCTAGCAAATAAATCAATTTACTATTTAAGAAAACTAAAAAATGTTTACAAGAACGGTTCAAAGCTAAAACATTGAAACAACATTAAATTTCAAATTTTGCCCCAATTTCTAGTACAATTATTTGTATTTCATAAATACGTATTTATACTATAAGGTAGTCATCATCAACACCGCATGGTCAGTAAAGGATACCGTCAATAAATGGGTTGGGTTCTTTACACACTTTATCCCTTAATTGGTCAATTAACTCAAATAATCCTTCAGGTACTACCTAAGTCAGATCATATAAAAGACAAAACTTTTTAAATATTATTGTGAGACACGCACCAAATTAGCAACAAGCAACGTGTCTCTGACTCCATATCCCAAAGATAGTTACGATTAGCTAATTCATGCTGATGATGACTACATTGTAGTAGAAATACGTATTTATAAAATACAAAGAATTGTTCTAGGAATTGGGGCAAAATTTGAAATTTAATTTCAAAAAACCTAGAGTTCTCTTTGATTATCTTAATAATCTTTGTATTGAAACAACAGTTGAAACCTGTTCTAAGTGTTCATTTTCTGATTGCATTTTAGAGTGCCAACATGCAAAAACACCCAAACTAACAGCAAAGTTAGTCACGGTGATGATAATAATCCGCGTCCTTCGACAAACGCCCAACAGTGACAAATTAGTCATAGTTCTCGAGTTAAGCACAACAGGGTTAGATTCGTTCCGATTGGAAAGTTTATTACTGTGAACTAGTAGAGTTAGATATGGCAGCCGGTACGCACGCGCTGGTTTTAAAAATTTGCAAGGATTCCGATTTGCACACCGTTGAGATTACATGAAATATTTGGAACCTGAATTCCAGTGCTTATAATTAGGGTTAATCGCAGGCGCAAATGGTTGAGTCCATATAAAATGTATACATTTTAATACATTTCCCCAAAATTGGATTCTTGCACTGATTTATTTGTGAAAATTTATTGGGTTCAAAATTTTGAATAGGGAACAAAACTTTGAATAATAAAGTCGCTGCGAATAAAAATGCAATAACCATCGTGCGACACGTCTGTGTCAAATCTATTCTTCTATTATTTCTTCTTCTCCCACACCTATACCCCATATATTTTGGGATCAAGCCTCATAGTCCATTTTTGCCTGTACAGAAGCTATTGACCAATCTATTATATGTTTCTGAAATATGTTCAGAATAAAATCTGCTGGTATTTATAAAATAAACAAGTCTTAATCAAAACTTTTTTTTTCGCAAACCAAATGGACTCACATATCGATTGCAAAAATTTGGAAAAAGACCAACACTTTTGATAGTACAGTGATACCTATAGGCAAGGATGCAGTATAATTTATTATGGAAAAAAAGGTACTCACGTTTTTTATGTATATCAACCTCAAAATCCAAATACAAGGTCCTCATTTGGAAGCCTGTTATTAATCCTTTAGAAATGTGTAAGGAGCAATACCAATCCTCTGAGAACGGCGATTGTATATGGGCTATATTAACACTCCCCTTGCATCTAATAAATATATTCTGATTAATTCGCCAAAAAAGTATACCATCTAGGCCCTAATATCCAGCTTTCTACGAATATTCAACTGATTTGATTCAACAATCTTTGGCGACAAGCTAGACGATTAAAAATATGTGAAATTTCAAAAACTCTGAAAGCTGGTAATCAGTCTGAGGGTAGCGCCTCAGAGCCTTTCTTGGAAATTTAATCGGAATATATTTAGTGGCTACTCTCTTAAGAGATTTAGAAGGAGGTAACCGTTCTAGATGGCTTTTTTTATTCTTTTTTTTTGATAATGAGGGGAAAAATGCTCATGCACGAACTGAAAGGTGTAACGCGGAACAATGTTGGACTTCAGGACTCCACCAGACCTACCAAGTTCTAGAAGGCTGGGTATCACACGCTTCACTTAAGCTGCTCACCAATTTTCATACAATTTGGACTTGGACTGGGAAAATCACTGGCTGGCATACAGAATTTTTGTATTCGTTTTTCTGATTCTATCCCTTCGACGGCAAGAGGTAAAGTTTTGTTCTGAAATGATTACATAGGTTTATTTATATTTACAATATAATACTAACTTATAACAGTATTTTATCTGGCCTAATCTTGGTAGACATTTTTAGGGGTTTAGCTTATTTTTGATACCCAGTCAGGGATATTTTATATGCAGGATCGTTGATAAATATGAGAGGAATCTCCCACAGATGCACAACCCTGGTTTTAAAGTGCTAAGAAATTAGTTCTTTGATAAAATCTTAGATGTAATTTGATCTGGACAAGATAATCTGATCTCTGCACATGTTGCTGGTGCATTCAATTGAAATATTGGATTCATATCATTTCCAGTTCTTGATGACTTCAGAGCATCTTTAATTGCAAAAAATACTGATGCGGCTAAACACAATGGCGGTTCACCAATAGCCTGTAAACACATAAAACGTAAATATCAGCAAATATCAGGGTATGAAAGATGGCAGAAGGGAGTCGTCTTACGATAATTCAATAAAATACTTGATCAGTTTAATTATTAATTTGACTTGCTAAACATGCAAGGGGAATTTCGAATCTCATCAATAATAATACTCAAAATGATCCGTTCTTAAAAAACCGAAACCGTTTGATTTAAGAAGAATTTTCTTCAATTATACAAGGTGTTCCAAAATATCCACCAATAGTTTCTAGACTATGGTTTCTTAATCTATGTTGAAGTAATTTTAATTTTATAAGAAAAATATTTCCTGATTTTTAGTATTTTCTTCTATTAATGGCGTTAATGAATAATACTTATGAGCCACTAATGTTTAATATTTCCAAAAACTAGTGACAATAGCGTATAGCACTAATGGCGGCACTACTTATGTTTAGTATTTTTGACCAGAAATAGCATCAATGTAGAACACTAATAAACCACTAATGTTTTTCGTCTAACACTAGTGGAATTAGCGTCTTACACTAGTGGAATTAGCGTAGAACACCAATGCGCCACTTCTGCTTAGTATTTTCATGCAGTAATGGCATTATAACACTAATGAGCCACATATATTTAGTGTTTTCGCTAGGAATTAGTGTATAACACTAATTAGCTATTGATGACGCAGTATTGATGTTATTGTCGAACGCCAATGAGCCACTTAAATATAGTATTTTCGACCAGAAATAGCACTAGTGTAGAACGTCAATTAGCCAGTAATGGTATTCGTGTAGAACACTAATAAGCCACTAATGTCAAGTATTATTTCATACTAGGGGTATTAGCATATAACACTAATGCACCACTACAGTTTATTATATTCATGCACTAATGGAATGTATAACATTAGTGAGCCACTAATGTTAGGTATTTTCGCCCCCTCATTGTATTAGTTCTTTAATGAGTCATCAGCCATTGACACTAGTAAGCCACTATTGACACTAATACCATTCCTGTGCAAAAAATACTAAATAGTCGCATCTCATTATTACATTTCAAATTTTGCCCCAATTCCAAGAATATTTGTTTCTATTTTATAAATACGTATTTCGACTACAATGTAATCATCATCAGTTGAATTAGCTAATCGTAACAATCTCTGGGTACTTTTAGTTACGATTAGCTAACTCAACTGATGATGACTACAGTGCAGTCGAAATACGTATTTATAAACTACAAACAAATATTCTAGGAATAGGGGCAAAATTTTAAATGTAATTTCAAAAACCTAGAATTCTTTTTGATTATTTTAATAATCTTTAATAGCATCTCATTATGTTTTTCCCAGTTGGTATTGAGTTGTTCTGTAGTTAATGCATACCTTTGACGAGTATACAGCGCTCAAATTTGGTCCACCTTTGATCAAAGTCACATTAAATTCACGTGGAATATTTGATAAAGATGGAATTTTATATGTACTTGGACCAGTCGTAAAGTCCACACCATCTGGTGTGAATATTTTCTCTTCAAGCGTAAATAATCCATAGCCTTGCATAAAGCCACCCTCAATTTGTCCAACATCCATAGCTGGATTTAAACTTTCACCAACATCCATAACAATGTCGGTACGCAACAGTTTATGATTGCCAGTGAGACAATCAATTTCGACTTCAGAGCATGCAGCTGCTTGTGACCAATAGAATGGTGCTTTTTTCTCAATCTTATTGAATCCAGTCGCTGACAATGAAACACGATTCATATATGCTTCATTTATCCAATCCTTCCAGGAGCCATTAGGATTTTTCATTTCGTATGGTTTTAGGCGCTCCTTTAATATTTGACATGCTTCCTAGAAAACAAAAAGTACTATTACCTGAACCCAACAAAAGAACTAGAAAAAATTCGACACGTAGGAGCTACGTGACCAAACGAATTTAGTAAATTTAGTATGTATTGAATATTTTATCTCGTTTGAAGATTTCAAAATGTTTGAAACAAACAAAAAATGACTTGCAATCACTACTTTTTAAGGACGAGCTATTATATTAAGGTTGTCCCCAAAAACATGAGCCTTTTATATATGTTTCATGTTTCATATTATATATTCATGTTTTAGATCGGATATCAGTACTTTTTACATAACAAGATATGCCTGGAGTGTTGCGACAGGGTGAACCAGTCCATGGACGGCCAACTGGAGCAGTTCATTGCCTTCAGTGGCGGTCTTAAACAGATGCTTTAATGCATTTCAATCTCCGCTGGTTAAAATAAACAATTGGTATGTATATGTATATGTACACCTATATAGGAGGTCACACATTTTTGTAACACCTTGTATGTATAGTAATTGAAATTTTTGCTAAATCGTTTCATTGGTACAATCTCAATAGCTTTATTTTATTCTTATCAAAATTCACCAAAAAGAGCAACCTACCAAAACAGCAAAACCGTACAAATCGGTGCTAAGACTGGCACCGGTTGTCGTCGAATTTGGTACACTCGTTGTGTTTGTTTCCTGTATGTAAATCTGTTCTGGATTGACATTTAATTCACGACTAGCAACTTGGATCATTTTGATGTGTAAACCCTGACCCATCTCTACGCCACCATGGTACACCAACACGGAACCATCCACGTAAATGTGCACCAATGCGGCTCCCTGATTGAGCGGGTCAAATTCGAAACCAATCCCATAAAATAAAGGTATTATACTGATGCCACGTTTTTTCCATCGGTTTTCACTAAAATAGACAAGAGTTTCCGTACAAATAGTAACAACCTTCTGACTTAATTGTTTAAATACCCCTGTATATACTGAGTTCATTATCTTTGCGTGAACTGTGTCATTTACTCTTAGAAATTGGGAGTATTCAGTTTATGAAAAAGTGTTTCAAACAAAAGTTGTTCGTATAGAAATAAGAAATATTTACATTTATCTTCCATCTTTTACGGTTTTAAAAGAATATATTTCCCGGTCTAACGGATGGGGTGCATTAATCGATTTCGCCCATTCACCAACTTGAAGTCCCGTTTTTAACTCTATAATATACAAATAAATTTGGCTTTCCTTGCTTAGGTCAGTGGTTCTTAACCAAACTTTTAATTCCTTAAATTAAAAATTTTAGTCAACACATTTTGATGCAGACTTCAAAGTGCAAAATTTCCACTTTTCGATTAAAATCCAAAGAAAGTTCACTAAGTTTTATAGACTACCAAAAAAGTGTTTATCATTTATGAACTTTATACGAATATTAGGGAAAGTCGCATTTTCTTCGCTGTGGAGCCCGCAATTAGGTTGATCGGAATGAAATTTGATATGTGACATACTTATGATGTTTGAAGGCTTCAACAAACTACATTTACTTCGCTCTGGAGACCGTAATTTTAGGTATGTGAGATGCTCTTGTTGTTTGAAAGTTCAAGTTCGTTAACGGATAAAATCGGGTAAGGGAATAACGTGATTTAGAGAGAGGAGGAATAAAGAATTCGTATATCTTAATTATCTCTCTCGCTCAGTTCTAAATATTTCTCGCAATCAAAGGCCGGAAATTGTTACAGTTTTACATTGTGCATCGCAGTTGGGCCTTCGACTGCGATAAATATTTAATAGGCTCTTCAAACTTGCTTTTTTGGTCGTTGGGTTTTAGTTTTTTAAACTTAATTATTTAAAACCTTTTAGAATAATATTAAGAATCCGTAAATTGAGACTATTCATTTGATACCAAACTCGATGCATTTGTGTGAACAAAATGGTTTCTGCCAAGCGTATTATGCAAGTCCTATCCGCTATATTGGATTTAATAGGACACCACATAACCCTTCACACTAGGAACTCTAAGATGAAGCTAACAACAGGTTAATTGTCTAAATATGATAAGTAGCTTAGGAGCTAAACGGAAACAGATGAATATTTTAACATACATAGACCGCTAAAATCATACGCCTTCGTAGTCGAGTACAAATATTTTAATTACTTTTACTCTCGCCACTGTGTTGACGGCGGCAGTGTATGCATCAAATTGTCCAATTTCTAAACTGAAGGGCAGTTAGTTCACTTGTATGAACTGGTCAATAGTATAGGGTGGTGCATAAGTAACGTCATGATTTAATTAGTGAACAAATTTTTTGTTAACGTATTTTTTTTTTTTTTTTCAGAATTAACTTAAAAAAACTTGGGAAAAAAATTAACTAGAAGAAACTTGGGATATTAATGATTGAAAGACTCAGCATAGAACAAAGAACCACAGCTGATCAATTTTATTTTGAAAGTCAGCATTCGATTATTCCGACGCAAAGCTCATATCGAAATTTCTTTCATGTTCCCACAATTTACCGATTGGTTCAGCGTTTTCGGCAACATTGGGCTGTCTGTGATCTTCCGCGTGCTGGAAGACATTGATGTGAACATTGCTCGAGCGCAAGCAAGTGATGAGGAAAACCCCGAAACTTCCATCAGGCAATGTTCTCAGCAGTTGG
Source organism: Nineta flava (assembly GCA_963920215.1). Classification (NCBI taxonomy): domain Eukaryota; kingdom Metazoa; phylum Arthropoda; class Insecta; order Neuroptera; family Chrysopidae; genus Nineta; species Nineta flava. The sequence continues at coordinate 854,090 of OY986041.1, forward strand.
TGATGACTAGGTGGCCTTGCAAAGAATTTTACATACGTTACACCTTTTCCCTTATAAGATTCAATTGGTTCGGTTTTCGAAAAAATGCTTCCGATAAAAATTGTACATTAGAAATATAGTAACAACATTTATTCGAATATTATTTTCGAAAACCGAATGAATTAGGTGCAAAAAAATTATAAAATAAATAAAAAATGATAGCAGCTTTAGTGGCCAGGCCAATTGTACTTACCCATTAAAACGTTCGATATCTTTTTTACGCAAATCATAATTGGACCTTCGGCGACATTCATTTAAACATTCTAATACGGTGCAGTGTGTCACAAGGTCCTGATAAATAGTGCGGCATCCATTTGCTATCAAGTTCGCATACATAATATCCAATGGATTCATATTCAAAACGGTTGCAATATGTTCAATAACTGTTTCGGCTGCGAATATACCTTGCGGTTGGCCAAAACCACGGAACGCTTGATTGGCTGCTAGATTTGTTTTACAAATGTAACCACTGACTCTAACATTTGGTACATAGTAAGCACTTGTGACTTTCATTGCATGCTCTAGAATCTGAAAGAAAATGTATAAGTTATTATAAAAATTATTATAAATAGGCAACTCTCAACCATACGCTAATCAAGATTTGTGTGCAAATTTTCAGTTCAATCGATATTACCGTTCTGGAGACCAGTCCAAGTGGCCGAGTGGTCTAAGGCGTTTTGTCTGCGCAGTATGCTTACTTGGAAACTGGGAGGTTTGTCAATTATTAAGGAAATAAAAGGGGTGGTTAATTGACTAAACTGTCAGCTTATGGACAAGAACGAAGTAACCGGCTATGCTTGAGAGGGTGTTCTGCAGTTTCCTTCACGAACTCTAGATGAATATCGGCATAGTTCCTATCATTTTCTAGCCTCTACAATCAATCTATCTTACCGTTCTGAAGACAAAAATTATTTCTTATCATACATTTTTTAGCGTTTGCCTTAGTTTGTAGAATTTGAAAACAGGCCATACTGACCATGGTTTAGATCAAAGAATATCTGTGAAAATTTCCAAATAATAAAAACAAAGTGTGGATTAAGCGATCAAGTCCCTTGATCCCTTGAAAATTCCACTAAAGTTGTTTTGCTAACTAAAAGTTTATAACGGACAATTTTTCTGATAGACCAAATATATCAATTCCTTTCACCCCCGATACTTTTAGTTGATTCCTTGATAGGCCTGTTTTTTTTTTCTGGGTCCAAGCCCTAGCACCTTTGGGGTTCCATTCGATCATCACTCTTGATATGTTGTTGTTGTGCCTATGTGAGTGCCCCAACCAACTCCATTTACGCCTTCAGATTACAAGTTCCACCGGCTTCGCGGAATTCCAAAGATCTTTATTTGAAATGGTTTTAGGCCAGGCCAGAATATTTTAAAAATGTAACGACGGCAACGATTTACATATGACTGGATCTTATTAGTCAATGATTTCGTAACTAGCTACGACTCAGACGCAAATGACAGAATTGAGAGTACGTTAGTTTTAAAATTCTAAAAAACTTGTTTAAGAAAGTACGGTACCATTTCACACTGCCTGGCAACATTTTTATCACAAAGGTATCAAAATGATCAAAAATGACAATTATCGGAGGCGAGGCACACTTGTAGTCCAAAATCGTCGCTCTTACAAAACTATAGAGATTAAAAATTTGTTAGTCTCGAAATAATATCTTAATTCTTAAGTGAATCTGTTTGGTCTTAGGTTGAAGAGTACCCTTGTATCTTGGAGCCCTGTTAGTACCCTTGGGACCACTCTCGAAACGTGCCTCATAACGAATATGTTTTGGAAATAAACAAAGAAAACTTACTATTGATGAAACATCCAGACAGTAGCCACTGTTCATATAAACATCGACTTCAATGCCAGAAATTTTGCCAGTTTTTGAAAACGATACTTTATATTTATACAAACATGGATTGCGACCACCCATCATTCTCATATTGTCGTTGCGTTCAAGCGTTGATCGTATTGGACGGTTTAATTTATATGCGGCCAAAGCTATTGGCAAAACAAAATGTTTAGTTTGATTTGTTTTGCCACCAAAACCTCCACCCAATCTTTTTACTCGACTATAAATTCGATTCTGTGGTAAATCCAATAATTTTGAAACACTTTCCTAAAAACAAAATAGTTAAAAATTTGTTGAATTTTTTGAAGTACACTACCGTTCATCATAATTGAACCACCAGTAAGTTACATTCTAAGCTCGTATATATATCATCTGGTTCAATTTTTATGAATGGGAGTACATTGCAAGTGTTTTGCGAAACCCAGAGAATTAAAAACCGTAGAATTACAGTTCTATTGTGCTAGTGCTTCCAAGAGTAAGGTTCCTTTTTTTTCTATATGTTACCGTGCATTAGAATAAGAGTATTTAATAAGTCATTTTTATAGCGAAAAAATTTGATTGAAACATTTTTTTGATTGAACAAAACAAAAAAATTAACCAAACAAACTTTTGATTGAAAACCCAATAGATTTGGTGCAAATGGATTGTAAAAACTATTTGAAAATAAACTTTTACACGCTCCGAGCGCAATCAATTGAACAGAATTGTCTAGTTAGCTAATTCATACTGATGATGACTACTTTGTAGTCAAAATACGTTTTTATAAAATCCAAACAAATGTTCTAGGAATTGGGGCAAACTTTGAAATGTAATCTTTGTTTATATTCGAATTTACAAGACTTTACAGTCAGCATAAAAAACTTTGCAAAAAGTAATGATATCCGGCCAAAAACAAAAACGAGGGACCAAGTTTTCGCATACAAAAAGTATTAATTTTCTAGCAAAAACAAAGATGTTGAGTCTTCAAAAGTACTAAAATCTATGTAAGAGGCCAAATTTTTTATCAAAAATGACCAAATGATTGGTGTATATATTGGGTAAGTTTCTCAGGTGCAGGGTATTTCATTTTTTACTTGGTTAAGTTATTTCTGTGTTTATTAAGTGTAATAAAATCTGACCACTTGCCAAGTAAAATATGAAATACCCTGCACCAGAGAAACTTACGCAATCAATTTATACCAATCATTTTCTCATTTTTGTTCAAAACTTGGTCCTTACAATCTTTTTGAAGGGGACCATTTTTGTTTTGGCTGGGATATCACTACTTTTTGTGTGCGAAAACTTGGTACCATCCCACATTTAAGTTTTTGGCCGGATAGTACTTTACCGCTATTCCATCTGGATGTTGCGATGTTGACCAAATTTCCATTTCATTGTCATCTAAATTGGGATTCACAATAGCACATTGTGGCTCCAAATAAAAATGATCTTGACCACCAATACTGCATTCTCCTGTAATTTGGTAGTCATCCGTTCCGAACACGCTCAGTACATTACCATTCTCGACAATTTTTGGTTCGACTTGCCACGCTTTTTTCTCAATAGCTTCTTCAAGTGTAATGATTGGTTTGTCTTTACATTCATATTCCACTTTAACCTTTTTTGTTGCCTGTCGTGCCAGTTCATGCGTTTCCGCAACAATAGCTCCAATAATTTGACCATGAAATTCAACCTGTTCAGCAAATATTGGTTGATCTTCAATTAGTGGTCCATATTTATTTTTCTCTTTTGGCAAATCTTTTGCTGATAAAAATGTATGAACTCCAGGCAAACTTAAAGCGTCACTTGCGTCTATGCTCAAAATACGAGCTTTCGCATGTTTACTCAAAACAAACGCTAAACATAGTTCATTTTCATAACTGGGAATGTCGTCACAATAAACTGCAGAGCCTGCTACTTGTTTCAACGCTGACATATGAACTAAGGGCTTTCCAATTGTGTCAAATTCAGAGCGCGGTGTACCTTTGGTAAAGTATTGAGCAGCTTTATAAAGTGGACATGTTTTACTTGAGTTATGAACGTCTCCAATAAGTTTCTTGCTAATTTTTAAGAATCCTTTTAAAAATAAGCTTAATATTAAAGTTTTTCGATAGTTCACTAAACCACCTGGAGCATTAGGCTCTAATGGATAGTCTACTGATAAATTGTCGTAGGCAATATCTAAAATTTGGTTAGTCCATTTTTGTCCGATTAATAGTGTTTGTGTATTTATAGCCATTTTTGTCACCGCAGACATTCCTCCAAAAACTATTCTAGCTTCTGAAATTTCCGCTCCAATTTCATAAAACATTGCTACATTTGCGATGGCAATATCATCATCGATTCGCTTTGATTGTTTGTAAACATAAATGTATTCGTCTGGATTGTTGAATGGAATGTGGATTGAAACTAGAACTTCATCGTATTCGATCAAACTTTTTCGATATGATGTAAAGAAATTTTCATTTATATGTAATTTTCGAATACCCTTAGAACAATAAACATATTAATTTTATTCGTCCATTATCGAGATCCTACGAAAAACATATATTTTGACAGTGGCGAATAACGATGCAAAAAAGTTTAGAAAACATTTTTTGGGTCCTTAATGACCCAACCAAAAAACCTGTATAAATATAATAAAGGTTCAGATTTATCTAGATAGTCTTCAAGTAGGTCTATAGTCATTATAACACTTATAATGACCATATCGCGCAAAACCAGTTTGGAAAGATGTGCTTGTAGAAGTAGATGATAGTTATAATAAATTATTATTATTTAAATAAATAATAAATATATGTGAAAGATATAATTGATCTTTATTGATTTGATTTATGAAATATTATTTCTTATAACTATCATCTACTTTAACAAATTAGCGCCCGAGAAAAAATAAACGAAGAGGGTGGTAAATTAACATATTTTTAAAGAAAAAATCTTTCCAAAATCTTCCAACAGATGCCTATTGGATGAATGGTTTGGATGAATTATTATTTAATATTGTAATTCTTACAAAATATAGCATACCGCCCACCAAATTTAACAGATAAGTCTTTCATTTCTGTTAAAATACTTATTTTTGCTTTACGCTTATAACTATTTCGATTTCTAAAAAAATATTTTTATTATTATTTTTTGACATTTCATTTTTAATATGCCTAGAAATCGAAATGAGTTACCGAATTTAGATGCACCTACAATACATCTTCCAAATTTACCAAAACTTCCACAATTTAATGTAACAGACATTGAATTATGGATAATTCAAGTTTCTCGTTTCTTCATTATTCAAAATATTATATATGTTTATATGTAAATTATCAAGGTTGTTAACATTCAAAGCAACCGTGATAATAGGGGGAAGTTATAGTTGTTATGCAACAACTAAAAATGATGAACAAAATTATAATAATAATTTAATGAAGAAGCGATACCGTTACATGCTAAACACCCAGTTTTCCAAGTCGATAGACCTCAGCTAAATTTTCTAAAACCGAATTTTCTAAACCAAAATTTTCTAAATCCAAAAAATTTTAATTTGTAATTTTCGTAAATTACACATCCAAACTAGCAAAAAACATAATGAGGAGGGGGTATCCGCGTACCGTTTCGAAGTTTTTTGATTTGACTTTTGCACAGTCGAAATACATCTTTTCCATGTCTCAACTCTTGAATAATTTTCCGAGTAAATGATTTAAATTCGCTATTTTTTACGGTATTACCTGACGTGCACTCTGCACCACAATTTCAGCATTAACCGCCATTAATACAGGATTCAGATCAGATATTGGACTGCTTGTTATTAAATTTCCACCAATAGTGGCCACATTTCGAATTTGTTTACCCGCAAAATAATATGTCATTTTTGAAATTGCATTGATATTACGTTTTTTATATTCGGGGAGACTCGTAATTTTATGTGATTTTATAAAATTCTCTAAATCTTGAATTGTGGTCGATGCTCCTACAAGCACGCCCGATTCCAACAATGTGATTTGGGTGAGTTCAGGAATGTAAGCTGCATGTAGTATTATTGGATAGACACAATTTTTAAACTTTTGTTCAATACCAACTTCAGTATTTCCCGCTACAATTTTCGCCGTTGGATATTTTGATTTTAACTTAATCAATTCATCGAGATTTCTTGGCCGTAACCATAAAGTATTTAATCCCTGAAAATGTAGATATTCATTGTCATACTTTGAGTTTAATTTCAATTCTGGTGGGAAAATTGGTTCTTGATTGGAATCGTATGGTGTGAATTCGCTAGTTTCAAATAATTTATCGGGTTCTGGATTATTTTTACAACAATTTTCACCCATTATACAGATTGCATTCGCCGGTTTGCGTTGTTTTGTTCGCCATTCTTCAGAGAACGTTTGATAACCGTCGATTATTGGTCGGTATCCCGTACATCGACATAAATTCCCTTGGAATGCCGTTTCAATTTCATGCATTGACGGCTTAGGCATGTTGCGCAAAAGTGTATACATTGACATTACAAAGCCAGGTGTACAAAATCCACATTGAGAACCGTGTGCTTTGGCCAAACGTTCTTGTACCGGATGAAGTTTTGTTCTTGTACTGCCAATACCTTCCACGGTTGTAACAGCTAAACCATGCATAGCGCAAACCGGAGCTAAACATGCGTTTACAGGCATATGGCTGGAAATATTTACGAAATGCTTTAGAAAAATTCAAATTACAATGGAGCCGCAATAATTAGGCTTCTTTTTGTATGCTGAGGTCAAATTGACCAGGGTTGCCTGATTATTCAAAGCTGTGTTTTCCTTGAAAAGTATGAAAAGGCTGCATTAAAGGCAGAACGGGTAGGGTTTACAGTTATTTCAAACTTGTAATCTCGTTATAGATACGGTTTTAAAATGGAATCAACAGAAGATGATAAATCTGATGGAAAATCGAACTCGTGATGTCACAAAAACTTTCATAGTTTTGTCCTACGCAAATATTTTACTAATCCGATTTTTCATGAAGGTTCTTACACCGAATATAATATACGTATTGTGAGGCAAGACTTTCCTGGCGGTTCGTACACCGAATATGATACACCTGTTGTGAGGTAAGGCTTCGCAATCAAAAATAATGTGACTGCATGTATCCTCTTCCTGGTCACAAATCCTACACACTTTGGTAATATCCGGTAATGGAACTCGACACCTTTCAAGATGGTATTTTGTTCAGGTTGAGACTCTTAGATGTATTCTAAACCAGTCTTTTCCCAACGACTTATATTTGTCTAGGAATCGCGGTGTTTCAAATCTTTACACTCCTTGGTCATATTTTAATAGACGGTTTTTGGGATTCATAATACAGATTCTAGACCCGTTCAGCTCTTGTTAAAGATAATCTTAGATCCCTGTATCGAAACTATTGAGTCCTGAGATACTGACCAGTACTCGCTGTCCGAAGTAATAAGAAGGTTTAGTTTATGTATCCCATACGTAAATTTTCCTTGGGCACATGTAATAAAAGTGACAAAACCCTCCTGCATGAAAGACTCCATGCAGGAGGACGTCCATATTGAATGTTTCCAGAGCTATTGCATACCCGACGTGGATATTTAGTAATGGGCACAACCGACCCTTATACCATAATATATAAAGATAAAATTTAAAACAAAATGGAAACCTAATTACAGCAACCCCACTCTCTTTCAACCCCATTGTATAAATACATTATAATATTATTATTCCGTTGATACTTTGATACCATAACCGTGCAGGCGCCGCATCCTCCCTCTCCACAGCCATACTTTGTTCCACACAATCTTACTGCGAAAATGAGTGAAGGAAAAAATTTCTCAAAATTATGAATCCCTATAATTTAAGATCAGTAACCCAGTTGAGTTAATGTAAAAGACAAATGTATTAAAATTTCACACAAACCTCCTTCATTTTAAACTATCCAAGTTTTGCTATTATAAATACTGGGTTAGGTGACATAATTTGACTAATATTAACCAAAACTTTTGCTACTTAAACTCATGAAATTTTTATTTTCTTAGTTATTCCAAATAAATTCACGAAGAAGGCTGCATAGACTAAGCGATTTTCACAGAGGGAAGAGTCATTACAATGTTAAGTAACCATGGCGATACTTCTTATATTAATAATTAATATTAACTTTTGTATTGAATGGGCCCCTACTTGACGAAAATCCATTATTAAATAAAACAAATATTTGAAATTTTCGTAAAAACTAAAACGTAAAACTTTATTACGACTTTAGAACACAGTTTTAGGACACAGTTCCTTCTTCAGAAGTAAAAATGAAATGAACAATTTTATCATACTGTACCAACTACCATATTGTCTTATTGTTAGTAAACATAGTGAGTGTATTTGCGAACATCATGTATTCAGAGTTAATACTGAAACTGAAGTGTGGACTAACTCAAGTTTTAATTTCAAGTGATAGGGAGTTTTTTCGAAATTGGGTACAAAGAATGCAAAGCTACATCCCTTAATTCAGACTTCTACTACGGTTCCTTTCAATTGACTCCATTTTTTTTACTCTGATACTAATTATCTAAACGTATCATAATATACAATAAGCAAAGTGTCCTGTGGGTCTAAATGAAATTGTAAAGGTAGATGATAGTTATATTAAATAATTATTATTTAAATAAATAATAAATATGTATGAAAGATATAATTGAACTTTATTGATTTGAATTATGAAATATTATATTTATTTATATGTAAATTACCATGGTTGTAAACATCCAAAGCAACCGTGATAATAGAGGGAAGTTATAGTTGTTATGCAACAAATAAAAATGATGAACAAAATTATAATAATAATTTAATAAAGAAGCGATACCGCTACAAAATCTATGGTTTATTCCTCGTCTGTTGGTAAAAAAAATAAGCTTCGAAATCGTATGGTATAAGATATAGGAACTACGAAAGGTGGTTCTGATATTATGACACTTGCCAGAAAAATCTTAGCTTTAAATATGTCGATAATAAGGTTATCTTCAAAAATTTACTAAATCTCAAAATTCCTCGATTTTTCCAAGTTGGCGCGTCGATTAAATATATAGATAGATTGTAGAGGCTACCCTGGACAGGCTACACTTCGACCACAAGGTCTATTGTGACGCCTAAGGATGTGAGGATGTGAGTGTAGTGGAAGGAATTTTTGTGTATAGACTAGGAAATGGTAGGATATGCGGCTGCAGCCAACTGTGATAGGAACTATGCCGATATTCATCTGGAGTTCGTGAAGGAAATTGCAGAAAACCTTCCCAAGCATAGCCGGTTACTTCGTTCTTGTCCATACACCGACAGTTTCGTCAATTAATCGCCCCCCCCCCCCATTTTATATTCTCCTAATAATTGACAAACTGCTGATGTCGGGATTCGAGCCCATAATCTCCCAGTTTCCAAGTAGGCATACTGTGTAGACATACCGCGTTAGACCGCTCGGTGACGCATCGATTACTCTTTGAATTTTCTCCGATGCGGTTGCCGTGTCTTAACAAAATAAGACACTCCGTCAAAAGAATATTAATTGGAATTCTTTTGAAGAAATGAATATGGAACTTCACAATATGGTATTTGACCAAAATTTTAAGATTTTCTTTAAGACAATTTCTTTAACTTCGCCATACTTTAAGATATCGATCTGATCTCAATTTATTTTACAAATTGTTTCACCTCTAGAATTTAAATTTTGCAAAACATTTTAAAATAGTTTTCCCAAAATGTTTGTATATAATAAAGGATACACTTTTTTCGTAAGTAGTACAGTAAGGTCCAATCTGGGTCAGCATTATCTTCAGTTATCTATTATGAACGCAAAAATTAATAAAAATAAATGAACAGTTTTTATATGGGAAATGATTTTCAGGCAAATTTGTTGAAATTATAAGAGAATATTGTTAGATCAAAAATCGTTCTAGGTACAAGATTTAATTGTTGCATCTTTCCGATTTACAGAGTTCAGAATTTTGTTGTATCAAGGAAGAAACTAAGAGATTGTTTCTACCAATTATTTAGAAAAGGAGGCCAACAGCCATTAAATCAACCAAATTTTCTTCAAAACTTAAGAGAGATTTAATAAGTGAAAATAACAACTAACTGAGTTAATTGGTTAAATATCCGGTATATACTCAATGTATACACTGCAATGTTCTTCAATTGGTTATACAATGACTTTTTCGCTAGGAGTTATAGGCTAAGAGTTATAGGCAAAAAAGTACAAAACCAAAAAAAGTACAAAAATTCCAAGTTTTTTTTTGACTGTCCGAGGTCGCCCGTATTAGCATGTTTGTACCCATATATACAAGTTAAAAAATAGAAAGTATTGCACCACCTTTTTCAACATACCCCCCTTGTTTCCGACTGGCGTATACTTTGTTTGGAAAAAGATCCGAAATTCCCAATAAATTTAATAATTATTTATTTTTTATGTTTGGCCACTGTTTTAAGTTTGGCAATGCCCACAATACTATGCTTGTGGGTTGTAACTTAAAAAATGAATTTGGAAAAAATCAATAAATAACAAGTTTTGAGTGCATCAAACATCATAATTTAGCAGTATGACTTTCTCCTGCCCCATCAGCGAAACTTTCAATGAAGCCTTTGAAACCATGTCTTGAAACAGTTTGCTTCTATAAATCTATAAACTATTTCTAGATGTTGTAGTTAGAAAATTTCGCTGTTTTTTGTCTACTACGCAGTAAGCACAGGTCTCTCGAAGTAGCAAATTTAAAGTTTTACTACTCGTTGAACAACATCAGAACTACTCAACCTTTTGCATGGTCGAATGATTATATTTACTAGACTAAATTGTTTGTCGATACTTCTATACTCACTATATTAAGATATAAAAGAGATAAAATTTTTTTGTTTGATTGTTCCGGGTAATCTCTGGAACCGCTAAACCGATTCTAAAAATTATTTCACTGATAGGAAGCTACATTATTCCCAAGTGACATAGGCTATAAAAATATTATGTTTACAGCATTCGTGTCCGCGTGGCAGCTACTAAATCCTTCTATGTGTTGCATGCTAAAAACCTAACTTTTAAACGATGCAAGATAGAAAAAATCTTTAAGTATAAATATGTCTACCTAATAGAAACAAAAAACCTAACTTTTAAACGATGGGAGATAGCGAAGATCTTTAAATATAATAAATGTTTATCTAATAAAAACAAACAACTTTTGTATGAAATATATTCTCATATAACCAATATTTTAAACACAATGTCAGTACCAAGCCTGTACTGCGGATCAGCTATAATAAATAAAGAAATACACGTTTCAGCGTTTTTCGAAAATCAACCCTTAAGGACGTTAAGTAGGGAGTTATAGAGTTTCGTTTTTTTTGAAGGTAGAGACATGAAACTTTCTATTTCGGTTATACATCATAATATACATGTTTCCGAGTTAGTGGAAAATGGACCCTCGAGAAGGTGGCAAACGGGGTGAGCGTGTTTGTATGGAAGTTCGGTGTTTTAAAATTGGAGACATGTAATTGATATTTTACCTACAAATTATAAATGAACAAATAAACACGTGGAACACTTGGAGACCTTGAATCAGTCCTTGTCTGGTAGAAATATTATATTACATAGTTACAAGGACACCGTAACGGGTAATGCTAGTTTTTAATAAAATGGACAATTTTGTATTTTGACTTTTCTTGCGACTTTAAAGGTAGGTATTGCCTACCCTCCAGTGCATTGACCCATTTCGTCCATTCGTTTTATGAGTCTTTTCATGAACATCTGTACCAAAATTTTGTTTCTAATTTTAGCCTCTACAAAGTAGGGACTTAACTTATTACACCCTTCGTACATGTAAGGTGTCATGAGATTAATTATTGGACTGAATATTGATAAGAAAAAATTAACTCGTCAACCAGGAATCAAATTCTCGGGCCTCTAGATATCTAGTCCAGCGTGCTTACCGCTACAGCAAAGACGGCTCTGACATAAGAGCGAACTTTTTCATATCATCAACAGAATACACAATAACGCTTAAGTATACCAAATAATAAATATATGAATAGTAATGTTGATATTTGACACTTACGTCGGAGTCGTCTTTGGTGTAGCGGTAAGCACGCAGGACTAGATATCCAGAGGTCTGAGGTTCGATTCCTGGTTGACAAGTTAATTATTTCTTATCAATATTGAATTAAAATTCAATGACATTTGTCTAAAAAGTATACGATAGTCCTCTCGAGTTTGCCTTACGTAACCGAAATGGAATATATTGTATTGTTGACGCTTATAAGTATAAACAATTAAATTCTAGACTCTTAAAAACCGTGTTAAACGGAAATTGGCAACCTTTTCAAACAGATATATTTGCCCAAAGTCAGTTCCCCTTATTAATAAGTTACAATGTGCGCAACAATAACTGAACCCAAAACATTTTAAAACAATATTATTGTAGTATTCAACTTACTTTTTTACCATTTACGAAAAATGTTAACGTTTTGGAGACAGCCTCATTTTCCATTATTGATTATATCACTGTTTGCGCGTAGTAGCCGTTTTTTAGCAAATAGCTTTAACTAATTAGTAATAGAACTGTTTAGTTACTTAATTGTAATTTTAATAGCTCTTCACAAAAGACTATTTTTTGTAGTAAACCAGATAGATACACATTCACAAACAAACTGTAAACTGGTCTTCTTCTTATCACATATATTTGAATAGTCAAAAATATTTGAATGTTTTAATATCTGGTTTTAATTATATACAAAAGAAAACAACTACAACACCTCCATGTACTAGTAAAAGACTGTGCGTAAATAAACATACGTTGTGTAGGAGCTGCGTCAATTTAGCAAATTTCCTCAAAATAAATATATCACATTTCTTTTGGGAAATAAATCTTAATTCACTTTCATCTTATTAATTTAGGTTCATTGTGACTTTTCAATAAGAATTTTGCAGACAATCAACTTTACCAGAAATCCATTAGGTGGTCATTTTTGTACTCTATATTATAGAGTTATATATAATTATATATAAAAATATATATGGGCAGATCCATTACTTTTCGACAAAAACGTGCGCACTCATGTCATCGATTTGGCAGCTGATTTTTTTATCAAAAGTGCCTAGAAAAAAAAGACGATTCCCACAATATGAAAATCCGGCAGGTATGGAATTTTTTAAAATTTTGAAAATGCCTGTTTTTTAGTCATTTTCAGAAGCTCATAGCTTCGGCTCTTAATAATTTAAAAACTTGAAATAAACGCCATTGTTTTCCTCTCAGTTTGAAAAGCACACAAACTTGATTTACAATCAAAATCTTGTTCCACTGTTAGCTTTTACCCGACCCACTGTTTTAGCTAAATTTTTCCCAATTTCGAAACGCTCTCACGTCAACAGTTTTTTATTTAGAAAGCTAAATATGCGCTCATATTTTTCGTTTTTACGTACTCTATTGATATCTACCATCAGTTTTACCTATTGACTCTTCACTTTTGATATATGCCTTCGCAAAGTCAATCAATTTTTGAAAAATCGCTATTTTCAGATAGCTGTAACTTTTTTCTTCCATTTTTAAATCACTTGAAAATATCAGGGAATATACTTCATCAAGTCCCAAAAACAACTCTGTTAGTTTCAACTTTGGGTTCGAAGTAGTTTACGAGCTATGATTTTTTTTAAATTTCTTATTTTTCGCATTATATATCATTTTTTATGGTGTATATATATATATATATATATATATATATATATATATATATATATATATATATATATATATATATATAATTATATGTATAAATTAATTAAATTAATATCCGAGGTATCAATTGTCATGTCTCTAACTTATCTATAGATAAAGTTGACAAATTTTTGGAAATAAATTGAAAATAGACATTTCGAATTGTCAAAATAAATCGCCTACTTCACTCCCCTTACAAGGCGGTTTTCTAAAAATCCTTTTGTTGTGCTTCTCACCCCTGTCTACGGAACATCAAAACTTTGAATCACACTTCCTTCAAACAATCAATAGCTTTGAATAGCTTTGTTAGAATCATTCTAACTTCAATAACTTTGGCTTGGAGATGATGAATCAGTCAAAGCATCTAATTTTATATGTTTAGATTGATAAAGAGTCTCCTCATTTGTTTATTATATGGAAGTCATTCAACAAATATTACATAACGTATATAGTTTAAGGTCCTACCAAAAGAAATCATTGTAGGCGGGAGAGGAGATGTATCAATAATAATATTTTAGAAATTAATTGATCTGGGAAACTGGGTATAATAGGCACATGGTTGGTTGGCTTGTTCAATTATATATAACAAAAATATTCGTTGCGCAGGAGCTGCGTCAACTTAGCGAATATCCTTAGAATACATAAATATACAAAAGAAATATACCAAAATTTGTGTTTCCCCCTCCCTCGAAAAGTCTAAACCGCCGTTTCCTCTGATTATATTTTGCCCATTAACGAACTTGGTCTTTCAAATACTAAAAGCACCACAAATACTAAATTTCATTCTCCAATCATCATGGTGCATACAGAGTGTCTACGTAAATTGGCGCCATATGGAAAACTTTTTTATTATAAGGTTTACGAAAAAAAGTTATTCTTTATAATAATCTCTTACTCTCTATTTACTTTTGACATAGAATGTACAGGGTGGTCCCCGCTCGCCAAAAGAGCGAAAATTGATACCTTGAAAACGACAATAGATAAAAACAAAAACTTTTCTTGTCTAAAAAGAAACATTTCAAATTTTGCCCCAATTCCTAGAACATTTATTTGTAGTTTATAAATACGTATTTCGACTATAATGTAGACATCATCTGTATGAATTAGCAAATCGTAACTATCTCTGGGATATGGCATCAGAGATATGTTGCTTGTTGCTAATTTGGTGCGTGTCTCACAATGACATTAAGAAAGTTCTGTATTTTATACAATTTGACTGAGGATATGATCAGACTTGAGGTTTATTTGAGTTAACTGACTAACGGACTAGGTGGGTGAAGAACCCCACCTACTTATTGACGGTATCCTTTGGTGACTATGTGGCGTTGTTTTTGTCAATAAAGTGATGGTATCGAAGCTAATTTTGATATTCAGGTATTCGATTTTTTTTTAAATGGTTTAATTTTATTAATCAGAATTTGAAATTGGGCCATTGTCTAAATTCATTATCTGTTTTCTCAATTTGTATATTATGTAGATACTTTCGTATGCATCTAATTCTGTGAGGCTTTGTACCGATTTCAGTAGTTTTAAATTTGATTTGTCAATTTTGTGGTTGTTCTCAATAATGTGCGCAGCTATACACGATTTTTCGGTTCTCCCAAATTTCGCATGAGCCAGATGTTCTTTGATTCGAGTTTCGATTTGGCGACGACTTTGACCAACATAAATTTTCGAACATTTTTGACAACTGACACCAAATATGCCCGATTGTTTTTCATTACTAATTTTATCCTTAGGGTTGCCCAGTAACTGTTTGATTTTATTTTGACTAACAAGCGCTGTTTTTGGTTATGGTCCCTTAATTCTCTAGTGATTTTATTGGTGCATGAGCGAAAGTATGTTAATTTGCATCATTTAGTTTGTTCAACATTACCAGTCTCTGCTGTTAGTACGGTGGAATTGTTTCGTAAAATTTTAAATTTAGTTCTGCAGATCAAATTATTTATTATGTTATTAAACTTGTTTTCATAAAATTTATAGATTTTTCCTAATTTCTGTTCAAACATTGATAATTATATATTTTATATTTGAAAGGCTAAGTTCGTTAATGGGCAAAATCTGCTAAGGAAAAAGAAAACTTCAGAGGGAGTGGCACACACAACATTTGGTACATCTCTCTTAGTATTGGAAAAATCAAAAAAAGTATTATGAAAAATGTTATAGAAAATTAATTTTACTACTACAATTGCTTATCATTTTTTTCGGTTACTCTAAAATTTACAAAAATATTTACGATTTAAGATTGGAAATTAAACTCCTAAATATCA
Source organism: Nineta flava (assembly GCA_963920215.1). Taxonomy (NCBI): domain Eukaryota; kingdom Metazoa; phylum Arthropoda; class Insecta; order Neuroptera; family Chrysopidae; genus Nineta; species Nineta flava. The sequence goes on from OY986041.1 coordinate 869,950, forward strand.
TTGTTTATATTAGAATGTGAGAGAAAATGATCAAATCATGAATCAGATGCAGGGTTTTCATATTTTACTTGGCAAATTTATTTCTTTCTGAATTAAGTGTTTTAAAATTTGACCACTAGCCAAGTAAAATATGAAATACCCTGAACCTGAGAAACTTACACAATAAATTTATAGCAATCATTTTCTTATTTTTGTTAAAAAATTTGGCCCCTTAAGTACAGAATAGACACAGAACTTGGTTGCAGCAACATTGAACTCTGCCTATAAAATATTTTTAGTACAGACGCTGCAACCAAAGTTTGGGATCATAAAATTTAATTTTTATTATTTTATGACTCTAGTCATAAAAATTCAAACATTTCTCATCATGTCTCTATCTATCTCATTTAATTTGTATAGTTTATTTATATCTCTAGTAAAAACTACACAAATAATTCTATACAATAAAATATATACAGTGTGTCTACTTAAGCTGGCTCCATATGGAAAACTTTTTTATTATAATGTTTACGAAAAAAAGTTATTCTTTATAAAAATCTCTGCATTCGAAAATATTAATATTCAGCTATTCACTTTTGACATCGAATGTATAGGGTGTCTAAAAATTGAAAAAGTTCGATAGGAATGTGTTGACCACTTCAATTTTAAATTAAATTTTGTATATTTTTGTTCAAAATGTAAACCATATAGAACAGATTATACGGGAAACGGTTCAAGTAATCACTCCCGAGATATGTAGGAGTGGATTTAAAGAATTTTGTAAAAGGACAATTACATGTATGGAACGCGAAGGTGGATACGTTGAGGCAAAAACGAACTGAAGGTAACTGTTGTTACTTACGTCAACAATAATAATTGTATTTGTAATGTAATGTAATGTATGAAAAATAAATGTTCTGTATTCATTATTTTGTTACATATCATTCATTCATTAAATGCTTCAAATCAGCAAATAAACATTTGAAGTACGATGACTGGTTAATTAGAATAACAGATAACGTGTTTTATACGTAGGATTTGCAAAATTTATTTTAAAATTGAAGTGGAAAAAAAAATCCTATCGAACTTTTTCAATTTCTGCACACCCTGTACATTCGATGTCAAAAGTAAATAGCGGCATGTTAATATTTTCGAAAGCAGAAATTTTTATAAAGGATAACTTTTTTTCGTAAACCTTTTCCATATGGAGCCAACTTAACTAGACACACTGTATATATTATATATAATGTAAATTGTAACCAATATAGGTATTTTGTATATGAACATTTAACTCCTCCTACTAAATATCAAATAATTTTTAATATTGCAGCAACCGTTCAAGGTCTTGTTTTTTGTTGCTGCAACCAGTACACACACACAGCAACTTACTAGTTACTCTTCAATGTTGCTGTTCAATGTTGCACGTCTGTGGAGCCCATTACATAGATTTTATTACTTTTGAAGTCGAACAGTTTTGTTTTTGCTGGGATGTCAATTCTTTGTGTCTGCAAAAGCTTGGCCCCTCTTACATTTATGGTTTTTTGTCGGGTTCGGGTATCTGTTTAATGACACGGATATCTGTTTATCATGAAATTTAACGACTTATAACTGCTAAATAAAAATATTTTATAAACTTGAAATTAGGTAGAGAAACTGTCGTTGATTATGTTAAAATCTAAAAGTCTTCTGACGTGTAGTTTTGAGAATATTTTGACAATGCAAAGTATCTGCCAAACTCGATAGATTTTTTATATGGAATAGAAAGTTATCTATGTCTGTTTTTGCAACACGCGTGAATAACCTTAACTACGAGAAAAATATTTCCAAAAATCACTTCAAAAGAAACAAAAATAGGAGAGGCACATAAAATGGGACAGTCTACCCTATTTTAAAACTAAATCTAATCTAATGATGATTTCATTTTCATACATTCACAAAAATGTATAAAAAAAAACAAAACAATGAAAATGTATCAACTGACTAATTATTTAAATACCCTGTTTGTACTTAGTTCGTTTCCAGGGCTACAGTCCAAAGGGGATGAAGGTTTTGAACTTTGAACCGATTGCATTTCAATTTAGAGACATGCAAATAAGTAAATTAGAGTTTTTCTATTTAGAAATTAAAAAAAAAAAAGAGTACAGAGGATTTTTTGCAAAGTCCGAATATTTTTTGCTCGAAATCATAAAAGAGTTTTCTTTCCGAATTTCAACGGAATAATGGAAGTCCACCGCGGGAGTGGCACTTTGACGGAGGTCGCAAATACAGCAGATTGATATAATTTGCAACTATGTTTTTATTAATTAATAACCGTGTGCCTGATAGGATGCCCATCGGCAAAACATCTTAGGAACAATCCTATTTTTCTCAAATATTAAAAGCCTTAACACCAACATTCACGTTTCTAACTTCAAAAATCACGCACTTCGCATCCAAACTTTTGTCTCTTATTTTACCCCCTAAAGGTAAGAATTTTCGAAAATGCTGATACTGACTTTTATCTAATATAAACAGCAGTCTAAACACCAATTTCCATATTTCTGACTTCAAGAATGACGAACTTCCATAAAAACTTCCATACCTTATTTCACCCCCTTAGGGCAATCGTTTTCAAAAATCCTTACTTAGTGCTCACCTTGCTTCTAGACCCACCGGTTTAGGCTGTGCGCTGCCTGTCGGTGAGTTTGTAGATTTTTATAGAGACAAATAATATAATATACATAGAAGCACATAAGTGCGATTTTTGTGTCCCTGAAAATTTTAGTGCCTATCCTGACCACTAGATGGCAATAGCTGTTCGATTTCGGTATTTAGTGCCATTATCCGCACAACCAACTGTATTTGTTGGCAGAACTTAGTACCAGTTGGCCGGATCACATCGAAGCGGAGATGTACTTCAAATTTATATCAAAAGGGAATCCACCAATATTGATGAAATTTTTATGAATTTTTAGAATTAACTAGTCAAAATTTTTCAATTTTTGTTACAAGCTGTAAGTACGGTTGTGCTGCTAATGGTACTAAATACCAAAATCGAACAGCTATTGTCATCTAGTGATAACGACAGGTACTAAAATTTTCAGTGACGCAAAAATCGCACTTTACTCTTCTATGTTATATCAAAGAATACAATATACATAGAAGATCAGTACGATTTTTGTGTCACAAGAAATTGTGAATTGTGAGCGTGAACGCTAGATGACAATAGCTGTTCGATTTCGGTATTTAGTGCCATTAGAGACTTTATATAATAGTTGCTTCTTAAAAGGTGATGATATGGAAGAAAGAACCGAGCTATTTACAAAGTAAATAGCTCTAGACTTCATATAATAGTTGCTCTTTAAAAAGTGATGATATCCCATTAAAGAGCCGAGCTATTTACAAAGTAAATAGCTCTAGACTTCATATAATAGTTGCTCTTTAAAAAGTGATGATATCCCATTAAAGAACCGAGCTATTTACAGAGTAAATAGCTCTAGACTTCATATAATAGTTGCTCTTTAAAAAGTGATGATATCCCATTAAAGAGCCGAGCTATTTACAAAGTAAATAGCTCTAGACTTCATATAATAGTTGCTCTTTAAAAAGTGATGATATCCCATTAAAGAACCGAGCTATTTACAGAGTAAATAGCTCTAGACTTCATATAATAGTTGCTCTTTAAAAAGTGATGATATCCCATTAAAGAGCCGAGCTATTTACAAAGTAAATAGCTCTAGACTTCATATAATAGTTGCTCTTTAAAAAGTGATGATATCCCATTAAAGAACCGAGCTATTTACAGAGTAAATAGCTCTAGACTTCATATAATAGTTGCTCTTTAAAAAGTGATGATATCCCATTAAAGAGCCGAGCTATTTACAAAGTAAATAGCTCTAGACTTCATATAATAGTTGCTCTTTAAAAAGTGATGATATCCCATTAAAGAACCGAGCTATTTACAGAGTAAATAGCTCTAGACTTCATATAATAGTTGCTCTTTAAAAAGTGATGATATCCCATTAAAGAGCCGAGCTATTTACAAAGTAAATAGCTCTAGACTTCATATAATAGTTGCTCTTTAAAAAGTGATGATATCCCATTAAAGAACCGAGCTATTTACAGAGTAAATAGCTCTAGACTTCATATAATAGTTGCTCTTTAAAAAGTGATGATATCCCATTAAAGAGCCGAGCTATTTACAAAGTAAATAGCTCGGTAAACTATTTTTTTTTAAATAATGCGGGGTAAATTGATTAAATGTAAGAAAAAATTTGGTTGAAATTTATTTCGTAAGTTTTCCCTTAGTATGTTTTTAAAATTTTATATAACGCGGCAAGTTTTAAAATATTTGAACTCATCAGAAAAAATAACTTGCCGCGTTGTATAAAATTTTAAATTTTCCCGAAAACTCGACCCTTTCTTACATTTATGTTTTTGGTCGGATACAATATACACAAAGAATACAGTTGGTTGCATTGCAATAGAGGGAAGTTATAGTTGTTAAGCAACAGATAAAAATGATAAACAATATTAAAATAATAATTTAATAATGAAGAAGCGATACCGCTACAAGCTCATAGTCGGAGCCTTATCAGTTTGTACATTATGGTATGAAGTATTATTAACCACGATGACACAGTTTTTTGGGAGATTTGGAATTAACTGTTCCTTGAACTACTTAGAAAAATTGGCGTGGTTCATATCATCGTGGTACCGTCACCGGTCTTCGCTCCCGAAAAAATGTCCGAATCGTAAAAATTAAACACACACAAAAGTAATAAAAAACACTTGTACTATATATAAAAGACAACGATTCATTGTTTTGATATCACTGGTTATATTTCACACGTCTAAATAAAATGATAAATGGATTATAAGTGGGGAAAACATTAATATGTTTCCTCCCCGTCATTTGGAAAATAGACTGATCCACTCAAACTGTGACGATATTCGAGGGTGCTTTACAAATGAATATACTTCTACATAATAAAACAAGTGAAAATAACAACTAACTGAGTTAATTACTTAAATACCTGGTGTATACTGAATTTATGAAAATAAGTTGTTTATTTTTAAAAAAAACTAACAATTTTTTACTTTAAATTTTTTTTCTAACTCTTACGGTTTCAAAAATAAACAGTACGAAAATAAATTGTCCGTTTTGCGAAAACAAGGTCCGATTTTGCCCATGTTCACAGGCAGACAGATGTTACAAAGTCGGAACTAAACTTAATATACCCTGTGTATATAATATAAAAAGGGTATAAAAACATAGATGTTAATTATGTGAATGAGCTCGAGGAGCAGTTTTCTATGTTTGACGCCAATTAGAAAGTGCCGCCCTTGTGCGGTGGACAAGTCTTGAAAGCTCTCTCCTACAAGCAGACCTACGAGATTCGTGCATGTATTTGTCGACAGCGATGGACTGACTCTCTTTAACAATTTTACAATAAAGTATTTTCAGTTCATTCCAAAATTTACCTAAAAAAAATTTCAAAAAGAAAAACTTTAACATTTTGTTTGAAAATTTTATTAAACCATTTAAAAAATATTTTACATATAATAATAAAACTTTATTTGACATAAATCAAAAAATAACTTTTTTACAATTTTAAATTACAAAATAGAAGCAAATTAAAAAAAAAAAAACAGGATAAATATAATAGAAATAAAATAAAACTGGCTGAAGAAGACGGACTATAAATAATTTAAAAAAAGAAAACTTAATTCAATAAAAAAAAAATGAAAAAAAATAAATACATAAATAAAATCAATGAATTCAAATTATGGTCAGTTGAGACGCACACTGTTTATTATTATTATTTCCTTACATGTATCCATGAAGAATAGATATATTAGGAGAGCGAACGTAATGTTAAAAAAACGGTCAAGAATTGGTGTAACTATCTTTTATCAGAAGGGGTCACTGGTCTCAGTCCCGTACGGAATTTAAATGTTTAAATGTAGGCGCCAAGAAATCACTTTCATTCAGTTAATAAGAAGTCTTAGTTTTATAGATAATAAAAAATTGTTTTCGATTATCAAGTAATAATTAAATAAATATTAATAATAGAGAATTCTTAATAATCTGCAATAAATTAAAAGATGAAGAATCATAGTGATAATTTTGCAATTAATAATAATAATATACAATATATGTTTACAATAACTGACATATATTAGATAAAGAAAGAAGATGACAAAATCGATAATTACAGACCATATTCCTTTCGTAAATGCAGACACGTATTCCTAACCTTAAACAACCTTTCACTCATAGATATATAACAGTATATCTATACTTTCCCTGTACAACATCGTCCCATTTTTTCACATTTATAAAATTAAACAATTTTTATACTTACAATTTTTGTTTGTAAGATGTGATAACCGTTGATTTTAATATGTAATAATAATAATAATTCCGTACGGGGAGATTCGCACTGCCGCTAGTGGCGAAAATAATAACTATGATCTCTACACGTTTTTGAGGACACAAAAACAAACGAATTGCCTATGTCGTTCAATCTCCTAATATATCTATTCTTCATGCATGTATCGATCCCTTTGATCTAATATGTATTCCATGTATTGTGAAACTGGCCTTACTAGTTCAGGTCTCGACACATTCAAAATCTCTGTGGCAGAGAAAACATTACATGTATGTAAGAAGTCTCTCTCTGGACCTGCGGTTCCAGGACAGCCTTCTATCAAATGCCCAATACTCTCGTTTCTATCACACAGTACACATATCCTCTTTCTTTCTTTTCCACTTAAATCCATACATACGAAAGTTTGCAATTAAGTGCCTTGCATCTCTGTCACACATATTTAGATACTTAGCTCCTTGCTTAAAGTGATCCAGATTTGCAAAGAACCTAAGGCTATCTTTCATTCGAATGTCATTCATACTCTCTTGCAAACTGCATTCTGACATTCTCTGTTTCACACATGACTTGCTGCTTTTGTCGTTCAACTCACTTATTCCCTTCTCATTCAAAAATTCATTCCGGTTATCCTTCCATTCTCCATTCAAACACATAATTTGCAATGTCTTTTCACTCCTGAGTGTTTGGTTTCTATAATTTATTGCTTTTTGAAGGCAATGATATTCAGTGCTTTTGGTACCTAGTTTAATATTAATAGATGAATTAGGAATCGATTTTGGTACACAGAGTATTTCTTTGTAGAAATTATGTAGTATGGTATTTATCATTCTCAGGTGTGTTTTTCTGCACTTGTCGTTTGCCATTCGTTACCGTAAGTTAAAACTGGTAATACTAGGGCATCATACATATTCCTTATCACTTGTATCGGGAAATTTTCCGATTTGTACACATATCTTCTTTTGATATTCATCAAAACTTTTTTTGCCTTATCTATCATACATTCAACATGCGCATTCCATTTTCCCTTATATTTTACAATTTTTGCACATTTTCTAATACACATTCCTTGTACTTCCACACTTCATTCGCTCTTAGCTTGCAGCCATTACTTACAACCATTAATTTTGTTTTGCTTACATTAACCGTAAGCTTCCACTTACTGGCAGTACTCTTCCATTCCAACTAACGCTCGTCTCATCCCGCCAATTGTAAGCGACGTAAGTACAACATCATCCGCATACAATAGGATTTTAATTTTTCTACCATGAACACAAGGTGACGTTGTACCTACTTCTTCCATCCAATCATTTATATCATTTATGTACAGTAGAAAAAGCAAAGCCGAAAGGTGACATCCCTGGCGTAAGCCCCGGTACGTGCCAAATTTTTCTCCCACTGTGCTTCCACCTAATCGGATACATGCAATATTTTACATAAAATTATTGAATATAAATTTAAGAACCTGAACTTAAACACCGTCCAGTCTACCAATATCAAAGAGTTGTAGTGGTTTTCAACTTTGCTTTTGACATTTTTCTGGTGGAGAATCAATTGCATGGGTTTGTTTTTTCACAAATGCATCACATATCTTAAAATATAAATGCCGATGTGTTTCTTTCAGTTGTTTCCATCCATCAGTATCGATTATAGCTGACGCATGGATGGTGATAAAATTAATAGCTTGATTTTTTAACAGATCCTCACTATGAAGATCCGCTAATAGTAGTATCTCCAAAGCATTTTCTTTTGTAAAGTTCTTGTGAATTTCTTTTACACAGAAACTTTTCAATCTGCCAAGTGCATACTTATCAGCCGCAGCTAAAATATCACCTGCCATAACTTCTAAGTTATGAACTTTTCCTGTGTACACGAATCGTAATATTTCACGTATCACTTCACAATCAACATCAGTTATATCAACACGATTACGTTTACCTTCTTCAAAGTTATGGTCGAACATTGCCGCGAACACAACACTGCGCGCTGATAGAATGTTCTTGTGGACATGAAACTCTTTACCAGCAACTGATAAAGTAACATCACTATAGTTTTCAGTTTGAAGTAACTTATCAAAATCTTCAGTCAATCGACATTCTGGCATTTCGAATTGCCTTGTGTTTGAGACATTCACAAAGTCACCGTACACAGTCACTTCATAAGATATTATTAGTGCCTCATTAACAATGAACTCATTTAGTTGATCACGCACAGCTATATACACTTTGTTACTTTCATTTCCTACTTGAATTTTATTAAACGAGCCTGTTTGCGTTATTTTTTCCAGTCCTTTGTCATTTAGTATGGAATATTTAATATTTGCTATTGTTTGTTGTTTATCTGCACTTGATATCAGTTTTAAACTTAAACCTATAGAGTCTTGTGATTGATGATTCTGTCCTCTAGTCATTATCAGAGACAATTTTATATTATCCGTTATACCTTCAGGAAATGGTGGTGATGATAGTTCTATTAAATTAAGTATTCTAAAAGCACTTCTAAATTTTTTAATGGTCCACGTGCCACTGTATTTAGTTTTTTCATGATCACTTGCTGCATTCATTGAATTCATTTTATTTCAAATTAATACGTTAGTTAGTTAGTTAATATTATTAAATGTATGTTTTGTTGATGGAGTCAAATGTACTGACTGTACTGTATGTCCCCTATCAAGCAACTAGTTCTATGTTCAATCTATTCTATATTCTATACTAATATATGAATCAGTAACATCTGGTCAAGGTCAAATTTATTTATTTTTAGGTATAAGTAATAAGGGATGGTAACGTCACAAAAACATTCGAGCCTAAAAATGGTAGTTTTTAGATATGTTATTCTTTAGACTTTTAGTGAATGCAGGTAAGAATGCGATAGGTAAATGCAACGGTTCTGAGTCTACAGTCGCATTGTATCCTTATGTGAATTCACTAAGGATGGACATATCTAAAAACTAGCATGTTAAATAGGCACTACAGACGTGCAACATTGAACAGCAACCTAGCGTGTTGCTCCGTGTGTATAGTGGTTGCAGCAACAAAAAACATGACCTTGAACGGTTGCTGCAACAATAAATATTATTTGATATTTTGTAGGAGGAGTTAAATGTCCATATAGAAATTGGCCATATTATCTGAAATGTTATGCTTTCCTAATATTTTATTATGTTTTATTACCTATATTGGTTACAATTTACATTATATATAATATATACAGTGTGTCTACTTAAGTTGGCTCCATATGGAAAACTTTTTTATTATAAGGTTTACGAAAAACAGTTATTCTTTATAATAATCTCTGCTTTCGAAAATATTAACATTCAGCTATTTACTTTTGACATCGAATGTACAGGATGTGCAGAAATTGAAAAAGTTCGATAGGAATTTTTTTTCCACTTCAATTTTAAATTAAATTTAGCAAATCCTACTTATAAAACACGTTATCTGTTATTCTAATTAACCAGTCATCGTACTTCAAATGTTTATTTGCTGATTTGAACCATTTAATGAATGATATGTAACAAAATAATGAATACAGAACATTTATTTTTCATACATTACAATACAAATACAATTATTATTGTTGACGTAAGTAACAACAGTTACCTTCAGTTCGTTTTTGCCTCAACGTATCCACCTTCGCGTTCCATACATGTAATTGTTCCTTTACAAAATTCTTTAAATCCACTCCTACATATCTCGGGAGTGATTTCTTTATACAAAATTTAATATAAAATTAAAGTGGTCAACACATTCCTATCGAACTTTTTCAATTTTTTGACTCCCTATACATTTGATGTCAAAAGTGAATAGCTGAATATTAATATTTTCGAGTGCAGAGATTTTTATAAAGAATAACTTTTTTTCGTAAACATTATAATAAAAAAGTTTTCCATATAGAGCCAACTTAAGTAGACACACTGTATATATATATATTTCTTTGTATATTTTTTACTAGAGATATATACATATAAATAAACTATACAAATTAAATGAGATAGAGACATGATGAGAAATGATTGAATGTTTATGACTTGAGTCATAAAATAATAAAAATTAAATTTTATGATCCCAAACTTTGGTTGCAATGTCTGTACTGAAAATGTTTTATAGGCGGAGTTCAATGTTGCTGCAACCAAGTTCTGTGTCTATTCTGTAATTAAGCCTCAGACGAGCTGTCTGCGCCCGCCTCTGGCTTATACTATTAATAAAATTAATGGGGTAGATGTAGACTATATTTGTTTTTATTATTGATAGTAATAAAAAATAATTATTTATTCATGAACTTTTTTTTAGTAAAACTTTATCTATCTCTCTCTCTCTATATATATATATATATTTATATATATATATATATACGAGTATATTATTATTATTATATATCCGACCAAAAACATAAATGTAAAAAAGGGCAGAGTTTTCGGGAAAATCCTTAATGTAATAGTTGTTTCTTAAAAAGTGATGATATGAGAGTAAGGACCGAGCTATTTACAAAGTAATTAGTTCTAGACTTGCACTTGCTAATAATTGCACACACTATTACAACACCTCACATGTGAGAGTTCAAAAAAAAATGTATAATATGTAACTAAGGTGATAATACCGTAAGCCATTAAAGTAAATTTTTTTCAAAATATCTTTATTTTTTGCACATACGAAATTTTAATCAGGATGTACACTCCCGTTCAATAAAATTGAACCAACCCGAAATGTTAATTATCTTACAATTCATACAACTCCTCATATTTGTAACTCTCTGTATATTATTTATTTATAAATAAAGATAAGTAGTTTATTTTTTAAATGTGAAAAAAGAAATGGAAGTTTTATACTTTTTATTTATGTAAACAAAAACAATTGCAACAAGAATAATCAAAATTGTGAGAAACTGATTCGGTTCTGGTCGGTTCAATTTTATTGAATGGTAGTGTAGTATACATATAAACATTCTGGGAAAACATTATCTACATGATGGTGAAAACCGTTTCAAAATCCGTTGCGTGGTCTAAAAGGAGTTAGCGGATAAACATACAGACAGATTGGTCTAAGAGCCTGAGCCTAAAATGGTCCTTGAATTTATAAATCCTAGTTTTTTAAAGTTTATTACGGTGGTTGTGTACACAAACATACTGCGGTCAGTCAAGCGAAACTGAGAACAGGTGTCTCAGGGACACTATCAAAGCTGTCGTACAGAGAGTAACAAAAGTGAGGAGTATTATGATTTGCAAGAAAATTAACATTTCAGATTTGTTCATGTTTTTTTGAACGCGAATGAAGGTTATAATAAATACAAATGTGTGTATATTAAAAAGGGAAAAACCATTCCATTTCCAAATCTGTCAATTCGTCTCGCTGATTTCCAATTTTAAGAATATTTTAAATAAAATAGAATGTCGAAAAATATAAATTTATTTCATAAAAAGTTTCTCTTAAATTAATACAAATTGAAATTGATCAACACAGTTTATTCTTGATCCCTTTAATATTACTTTTGATTGTTTTACAATTATAGTGGAACATTCCATGGTGTAAAACTTCCTGGTTCTGGTTCTGGTATCTGTAAATAGAGGGAAAATAACTCAGCGTTTTAGAAAAGGTGGATTATCGAATTCTGTGCTGCTATTTCTGTTAATGATTTAGTTAAATAGTACTTTTCAAAATAAAAGTGGAGATTTTCTAACTCTATTTTTCAAGATTTTCGTTTTGGCACTCTGAAAACATAGCAAAAGTCTATAACGAAATCACACTTGGATTAACAGGTAGCCGTAATGATGCACTTAACTATTAAAATGAGTGTTGAAAGGGAAAAAAATGTGTCGTCCAATACGCCGGAGTTTATGTCGACCCGTAAAATTACTATTAATTGCTCAGCAAAGGTTGTGAAAATGGGTTTTTCTCGAATTGAGGCCGTTTACACTAATAGAGGTCTTTCTATAATTTACTCCTTACTTACAAAATTAACTAAGAAGTAAATTTGCACAAAAAAAGATCCTAAATAAAATTTACGAAGAACTTATGGCTTTCGAGATTTACGACTTTAGAAAAGTTGCATTTATTTTATTGTAGCATTCTTTTGTAAACCATAGCTATTGGTCGATTTTTAACCTTCAATAACTAGTTTGCAAGCGCGATTTAGTTATGCCATGTTTTCATAGTGCTAAAATGAAAAGAACTTCGCTGGAAAATCTCCACTTGTATGTTTTACGAGGTTAGTTCATTTTTTTGTATTATATCACTGGGTATTCAATTAGGGTATTTGCAAAAAAGCAGTAATAAAATGTAACCACACAAAAAATAGCCCCACAAAATAGTGGATATCCAAGATGGTTTTGGATAAACTGTGAAATAGCCATATTGCCGACACGTTGATCGGTTCTTCAAGAATTTCAGCGGTTTAATGAAATCCACAACATGAAGTCAGTAAGAATATTCACGGATTTAACATAAACTTTCTAGACCACCAAATTTCTATATTGATTTTGACAACTACAAGTTTAATGGAAATCGAAAAAAGTGAAATCCGGAAAGGCAAGAAGAAAGATACATCACTTTCGACTTCATGGTAATTGAAGCACCATTAAGTTTGATAAAATAAGGAATGATCCTATCGTGTTTTCTTGGGGACATGAATCAATAGAAAAATGAGGACAACAATCCCTCTAAAGAATGTCTGATTTACTACTATCACTGTTTTTCATCTAATGCGATTTATACTTCTCCCTCTTATCCAATTTTCAATGTACCCGTTGTTTCTAGGAACATGACTACACTTTACTAATTCTCTTACTCAATTTTGGGGAAGGTATATATTTGACGTATTCCCTTCGTGGACCTCGCATCACTAAGTGCGTGCACATCTTTCGAGTCGTAAGATTGACGTTTTTCTGACAAGTCTTACGGGATCGAAACAGGTCTCCTTTAATCTGACATACCAGCAGCCGACTATATAATTAATAATTACTCACTTTCTGTATTAGATGATCACTACATGCCATACGAATTTTGGCACACGTAGCTGGTGCATCTAATTTGAAATATTTTTCAACTCCAGCATCCTCCCTGGCCGATTCAATTGCTTCTTTTATGGCAAAAAATGCTGCCGATGCTAAAAATAAAGGTGGTTCGCCAACAGCCTGAAAACATATTATGATCAAAAAAAAGTAGGGCCACTTGCACTAAAAATCTAAAACTGTTGAAATCTAATCAATTGTCTCTAATAGACGCTATGACTCCAGAGATATTACCCATTACCCAAACGGACCCCGAACAGTTATATCCAGAGAGGGATATCTTTCTCTTCCTTAATCTTTACCATTTGTGAAAATTGAAATTATATTTTCCAGCCAATCACAATGGGGCATAGATAGATAAATAGATCGATACGTCTTGGGGTATGAAAAGTATTGCACTTCGACCGTATGGCACTACTTTAGTCTGACGAGATTCGCTTCTCGCATATTTTGGCAATAGTCAGGAACTAGCGTATCATGTTCTTTTAAATGTTCATATATTCGGGATTAGATGCACCGAATATCTTGTATCTGCTGTAACCAAGAGATTGACAGTTAGAGATGGCTGGATGTTTCTTCTTCTTCGTCGCGCATGTCCGGTTACCTTCTGAAATTGTATTCTGTTGAGGTTGAGTACATCGAGGGACAGCTTCTAGGATGTACTTTCGCGAGTTTTTGTTGTGGTATATTTCCTACTATCCACTCATTGATCACTTGTTTGCGTACTGTTTTTGCAATTCCTTAAATAGGGATTAGAGCCTACGAAAGGTAATCCGACTCCTTTCTTTGCTTAGGTATTTGCTTTTTTGTTTCCTTCATGACCACAGTGACTTGATATCCAGATAAATTGAAAGTTGGGCCGTATTACCAGCTCCAGTAGAGCCTTTCTTCAATCACTGACTATCCCCGAGGTGATTTCAATAGCAGGCAATACTTTTACAAAAACATATTTGCAGTTTTAATTGGGAGAGCGAATCTTTTGTCAATTAAAAATTTCAAAGTAGATTTTGTACAATCGGTAATTTTGAATTAAATAACATTTGGTTTACCTTTGATGAGTACACTGCTCGTGGATTGGGTGCACCTTTCAATAGTGACACATTAAATTCCGTTGGAATGTCACCAAAGCCAGGTAGTTTATACGCACCAGGTCCTCGCGTGAACAGTGTACCTGTTGGTGAGTACAATAGTTCTTCCAAACAAAACAATCCATAACCTTGCATAAAAGCACCTTCAATCTGTCCAATATCAATAGCCGGATTTAAACTTTCACCCAAATCCATGCTAATATCAGTCTTTAATACTTTGTGATCGCCCGTCAGACAATCAATTTCTACTTCGCTCGATGCAAAACCGTACGTGAAATAATTGAACGGTGTACCAGTGCCAGTTTCCCAGTTGTAACCATCGATTGGTGTTTTATAAAAACCAGTTGTTGATAAACTGACACGATCAAAATAAGCTGCATTCACCCAATCCTCCCATTTTCCTTTTGGATTTTTTTCGATGTATGGTTTCAAGCGTTCCATTATTATATTACAAGCATTCTAAAAATTTATACAAGTTATTGTTCTTGAAACTAGTTTCGATATCTCAAAATCAATTGGGATTACTTTCACATTTATTACGCTTAGAAATAAAGGTTGAAAATAAAAATCGATTGTCATATAATTATGTTGCGTTCTATGATACTTCGGAAGGATTCCAGTACACTTTGTTGGAACATGTGATATGTTCCAGATTTCCCAGGAAGTATTTTACAGTCTTACTGGCCAAATTTATGATTCCAAAGGAGTGTTGAGTAATCTGTCAACTCTTTGGAAAAATCTCTATTCCTGTATTCCCGTTTTTATCCCTTTGGAGACCTACCTGAGGGTCCATCCGTCAGTTTAGACTGAGGCACTATACGTTGGAAGAGAGTTGAAAACTAGAAATAATATCATTAAAACGAGGGGTATGCGCTGTTTTTAAAACTGTATGGTCTTGATCTTATCGGGTTGTCTTCATCGAAGAGTTTATTCAAAATTAGGATAGGGGGAAGAGGTCAACAAGGTTTCCAGCCAACTTATCGTGCATTGAGGCGTAAATCGCATGGCTGGTCTTGCTCTACCACAGAACGAGAGTGAATTCCTTGATAAAAGAAATCCGCGTGATGCTTACCAGATCCGCATAACCAACATAGCTGAGCCTCTTTGTATGTATTGGGCAGATAAGGGCGACGCACACCCCGGCCTCAATTAAAGCACTTTCTGTAAAACAGAATTACTTACCAATACAGCCATTCCATTTAAATCTGACCCAGCACTGGCGGCCGTTGCAGAAGTATTTGGTACTTTATCTGTAGCCGTTTCTGTGATATGAATTTTCGTATGCGATATGCCTAATACTCGACTGGCGACTTGTATCATTTTTGTATGTAATCCTTGGCCCATTTCAGTGCCACCATGACTTAACAGCACTGAACCATCTGTGTACACATGCAATAAAGCCCCCGCTTGATTCAAGAATAACGCTGTAAACGCAATCCCAAAACAAGAGGGTACTATTGCGATACCACGTTTTCGCCAACGATTTTGTCTAAACAGTAAATTTAGAAAATTTTACATTTACGGAAAAATTTATCAAAATCTTTTTTTGCAATATACAGGGTGTTTCATTTTAAAGAATGTAGCTGAATATTTTTTTCAGGGAGCTCTTTAGGAAAAAAAAATTATTACACAGGAGCTGCGTCAACTTAGCGAATTTTCTAAGAATAAATACATCAATTCTCTTTTGGAAATAGATCTGAACTAACTTTTATCTTACAAATATCCATGACGAACCGTGACCTCTAGAGTGGCAACAGACACATATATAAATAAATATGTTTTCGTATCTGATATGCTTTTGGTATTTCAAACGCCAAGTTCGTTAATGAATAGAATCGATCAAAGGTAATCATTTAACTACATTAAAAATAGCATGTAACCATGGTGATGAATTTGTAATATTCAATATTATGGGTATTTTATTTAAATTGAAAATATTTCTGTAAATATTAGAGTTACAGAAAATATGGTCAGATAATAAATTGTAGTAAAATTAATTTACTACAATTTTACTTCTTACAAATTTTCCCGTTTTACTAATATTAGGAGAAAAATTTTTGCTGATTCTTCCATCGGTATATTTTTTGGAGAGCTCGCTAATAACCTGAATAAAACTAGTTGTTTTCGAAGGGGAGCATCTTATGGTGACGTAGATCTTGACATTGACCTTGGCTTTCAAGGTTATTCAAAAGGGACAATTTATGTTCTTCAAAAGAAAATCCTGTTTTTGACCTTAGCTTCCAAACGAGTGAGAGATTTTACATTTAAGTACATATTCATACCGAGGTTTAAAATCCTCCATAGATCATTCAATCGACAGGTAATACGGTATCGATTTAAACAATTAAGGTATTCTCATAGATTTGATCTTCGAATGGCTCTTTGACGCCAACGACTTTAATTCAAGCTTTAACTTCACACTAAAATTTTCTACCTTCTGATTTGATCTATTATAGATCGTGGAAAGAACAAATTAGTCGGTAATAAATTTTAGTACGGATTATCTTAAATAAAAGGTGTTGGCAGCGAAGAGTTATTCGAAGGCAAATACAGAAGCAGGAATTTCGCTAACTGTATTTATTTGAATATGGAATGTAGTCTACTAGATAGATAAACAAATCTTAGGATATGAAAAGGTTCATTTCAGTTTGACAAGGATCGCGTCTCCCATATCTCTTGGCAATAGCCAAGAGATTACTTACCAGGTTTTTTTGCTGAAGCTTACCAGGGTTTTATATACTATTCCTTACCGATTAAACTCCTGAATAGCAGACTTTCGCTCATAATATTTGGACATTTGGATAACTTCATCGAAACACCTGGATAACGTACAATGATTTAATGCTTGATTGTAATGCGTTAAATCACCTTCTTGATATAAATTCAAATGCATCAATTCCATTGGATCCTTGTTCAGTTTGTTTGCTACATCACGTATCATACATTCGGCTAAAAACATTCCTTGAGGGCCACCAAAACCACGGAATGCAGTATTCGATGGTAAATTTGTTCGACATACGTAACCTTTTACAAGTACATTCGGTACAAGGTATGAATTTTGAAAATGAAACATTGCTCGTTCTAATACCTACCGGAAAACAATAACAGCTGGTGTTAATGCACTTAATACGCTCAAATATACAGCATGTATTTTGTTGAACTTAGTATAGAAGCTGAGAGATGAACTGACTTGTCCGTTTTATTAACTAAGATGTTGCTTTGCTAATGTGCAAACATTCTTTGACATAGTTTTGAATACGGCACAAAAATTATAATAATATGCGTAGTGCCTCATTATATAAATAGTTTTAATTCTACAATGTTAATAAGTTCTATATAAAATGCTACAAAATACAGCCTGTATATAAATTATATAAAATATAAGGCATTCCATGTCAAATTAAAAACAAAACAAGTAATGTAACAACTAACTGAGTTAATTGTTTGAATACCCAGTATATACTGAGTTGTATATACTTAGTATTGTTAATATTTCTGCCTATCCAATGTTTATAAATTATGAATTATCAAAAAATCAGCACTGTTGCTGGTTTCGTTCAGAAGATATTTCGGGGTCAAATTATCTATGATATTTCCTGTAGTAATAGCACTGTAAGTGAGAATGCCAAATGTCCCTTAAACTCGGCCTTGCGCTCTACCGTGCTCTAGATTTGTAAATGTTTGTTTTGTATTAATAATTAATATTGAAACAGTAAAAATGTTCATGCATTTAAAAAATTTGATATTAATGTTCTTGCGATTTTTATATATTTAAATATTGAGTTATATAATTGAGTTATACAACGCGACCGTCTGTTAACGCAAAGCGTTGGTCATCGCGAGCCTTTAGGCGACGCGAAAAGGTAGTCAACGCGAAGATTTAGAAAATTAACGGAAATCGTTGGTAAACGTAAAGCGTTGGTAAACGGAAGAGTTGGTCAATGAGAAGCGTTAGTTATCCAAAGCGGAGCGTCAAAGATTCGCGAAGCGTGATTTCACGCGAATCGTTAACCAACGAGAAACGTAAGCTTAATTGAACCATAAGTAAGCCAACGCGAAGCGTTGGTTAAAGAGAAGCGTTAGTTAGTCAAAGCGAAGCGCCGGAGAGTTGCTTTGGTGATTCGCGAAGCGTGATTTTACGCAAATCGTAAAATTATCGTTGGTAAACGATAAGCGTTAACCCACGCGAAACGTAAGCTTAAGTAAACCGTAAGTCATCTAAGCGTTGGTCAGCGAAGCGTTGGTCATGAGAAGCGTTAGTCAATAGAAAGCGTAAGGTAAACGCGAAGCGTAAGTTAATCAACGCGAAGCGTTTGTTAATCAACACAAAGCATTAGTTAATCATCACGAAGCGTTAGTTTATCAACGCGAAGCGTTAGTTAATCAACGCGAAGCGTAAGATAAACAACGCGAAGCGTTAGTTAATAAGCGCGAAGCGTTAGTTAGTCAACGCGAAGCGTTGGATTATCAACGCGAAGCGTTAGTTAATCAACGCGAAGCGTTATTAAATCAACGTGAAGCGTTAGTTAATCAACACGAAGGGTTAGTTAATCAACGCGAAGCGTTAGTTAATCAACGCGAAGCGTTAGTAAATCAACGCGAAGCGTTATATAAACAACGCGAAGCGTTAGTTAGTCAGCGCGAATCGTTGGTTAATCAACGCGAAGCGTTTGTTAATCAACTCGAAGCTTTAGTTAATCAACACGAAGCGTTAGTTAATCAACGCGAAGCGTTAGTAAATCAACGTGAAGCGTTAGTTAGTCAACTTGAAGCGTTAGTTAATCAACGCGAAGCGTTAGTTAATCAACGCGAAGCGTTAGTAAATCAACGCGAAGCGTTAGATAAACGACGCGAAGCGTTAGTTAGTCAACGCGAAGCGTTAGTAAGTCAACGCGAAGCGTTAGTTAGTCAACGCGAAGCGTTAGTTAGTCAACGCGAATCGTTGGATAATCAACGCGAAGCGTTTGTTAATCAACACGAAGAGTTAGTTAACTAACGCGAAGCGTTAGTTAATCAACGTGAAGCGTTAGTTTATCAACGCGAAGCGTTAGTTAATCAACGCGAAGCGTTAGTTAATCAGCGCGAAGCGTTAGTTAATCAACGCGAAGCGTTAGTTTATCAACGCGAAGCCTTAGTCAATCAACGCGAAGCGTTAGTCAACGCGAAGCGTTAGTTAATCAACGCGAACCGATGGATAATCAACGCGAAGCGTTAGTTAATCAACGCGAAGCATTAGTTAATCAACGTGAAGCGCTAGTTAATCAACGCGAAGCGTTAGTTAATCAACGCGAAGCGTTAGTAAATCAACGCGAAGGGTAAGATAAACAACGCGAAGCGTTAGTTAATCAACGCGAAGCAAAGCGTTGGTCATCGCGAGCCTTTAGGCGACGCGAAAAGGTAGTCAACGCGAAGATTTGGAAAATTAACGGAAAGCGTTGGTAAACGTAAAGCGTTGGTAAACGGAAGAGTTGGTCAATGAGAAGCGTTAGTTATCCAAAGCGGAGCGTCAAAGATTCGCGAAGCGTGATTTCACGCGAATCGTTAACCAAAGAGAAACGTAAGCTTAACTGAACCGTAAGTAAGCCAACGCGAAGCGTTGGTTAAAGAGACGCGTTAGTTAGTCAAAGCGAAGCGCCGGAGAGCCGCTTTGGTGATTCGCGAAGCGTGATTTTACGCAAATCGTAAAATTATCGTTGGTAAACGATAAGCGTTAACCCACGCGAAACGTAAGCTTAAGTAAACCGTAAGTCATCCAAGCGTTGGTCAGCGAAGCGTTGGTCATGAGAAGCGTTAGTCAATAGAAAGCGTAAGGTAAACGCGAAGCGTTAAATAATCAACGCGAAGCGTTTGTTAATCAACACAAAGCATTAGTTAATCATCGCGAAGCGTTAGTTTATCAACGCGAAGCGTTAGTTAATCAACGCGAAGCGTAAGATAAACAACGCGAAGCGTTAGTTAATGAACGCGAAGCGTTAGTTAGTCAACACGAAGCGATGGATTATCAACGCGAAGCGTTAGTTAATCAACGCGAAGCGTTAGTTAACCAGCGCGAAGCGTTAGTTAATCAACGCGAAGCGTTAGTAAATCAACGCGAAGCGTTAGATAAACAACGCGAAGCGTTAGTTAGTCAACGCGAAGCGTTAGTAAGTCAACGCAAAGCGTTAGTTAGTCAACGCGAAGCGTTAGTTAGTCAACGCGAATCGTTGGATAATCAACGCGAAGCGTTTGTTAATCAACACGAAGAGTTAGTTAATCAACGCGAAGCGTTAGTTAATCAACGTGAAGCGTTAGTTAGTCAACTTGAAGCGTTAGTTAATCAACGCGAAGGGTTAGTTAATCAACGCGAAGCGTTAGTTAATCAACGCGAAGCGTTAGTTAATCAACGCGAAGCGTTAGTAAATCAACGCGAAGCGTTAGATAAACAACGCGAAGCGTTAGTTAATGAACGCGAAGCGTTAGTTAGTCAACGCGAAGCGTTGGATTATCAACGCGAAGCGTTAGTTAATCAACGCGAAGCGTTAGTTAACCAGCGCGAAGCGTTAGTTAATCAACGCGAAGCGTTAGTAAATCAACGCGAAGCGTTAGATAAACAACGCGAAGCGTTAGTTAGTCAACGCGAAGCGTTAGTAAGTCAACGCGAAGCGTTAGGTAGTCAACGCGAAGCGTTAGTTAGTCAACGCGAATCGTTGGATAATCAACGCGAAGCGTTTGTTAATCAACACGAAGAGTTAGTTAATCAACGCGAAGCGTTAGTTAGTCAACGCGAAGCGTTAGTTAGTCAACGCGAATCGTTGGATAATCAACGCGAAGCGTTTGTTAATCAACACGAAGAGTTAGTTAACTAACGCGAAGCGTTAGTTAATCAACGTGAAGCGTTAGTTTATCAACGCGAAGCGTTAGTTAATCAACGCGAAGCGTTAGTTAATCAGCGCGAAGCGTTAGTTAATCAACGCGAAGCGTTAGTTTATCAACGCGAAGCCTAAGTCAATCAACGCGAAGCGTTAGTCAACGCGAAGCGTTAGTTAATCAACGCGAACCGTTGGATAATCAACGCGAAGCGTTAGTTAATCAACGCGAAGCGTTAGTAAATCAACGCGAAGGGTAAGATAAACAACGCGAAGCGTTAGTTAATCAACGCGAAGCAAAGCGTTGGTCATCGCGAGCCTTTAGGCGACGCGAAAAGGTAGTCAACGTGAAGATGTAGAAAATTAATGGAAAGCGTTGGTAAACGGAAGAGTTGGTCAATGAGAAGCGTTAGTTATCCAAAGCGGAGCGTCAAAGATTCGCGAAGCGTGATTTCACGCAAATCGTTAACCAACGAGAAACGTAAGCTTAATTGAACCATAAGTAAGCCAACGCGAAGCGTTGGTTAAAGAGACGCGTTAGTTAGTCAAAGCGAAGCGCCGGAGAGTCGCTTTGGTGATTCGCGAAGCGTGATTTTACGCAAATCGTAAAATTATCGTTGGTAAACGATAAGCGGTAACCCACGCGAAACGTAAGCTTAAGTAAACCGTAAGTCATCCAAGCATTGGTCAGCGAAGCGTTGGTCATGAGAAGCGTTAGTCAATAGAAAGCGTAAGGTAAACGCGAAGCGTTAAATAATCAACGCGAAGCGTTTGTTAATCAACACAAAGCATTAGTTAATCATCGCGAAGCGTTAGTTTATCAACGCGAAGCGTTAGTTAATCAACGCGAAGCGTAAGATAAACAACGCGAAGCGTTAGTTAATGAACGCGAAGCGTTAGTTAGTCAACGCGAAGCGTTGGATTATCAACGCGAAGCGTTAGTTAACCAGCGCGAAGCGTTAGTTAATCAACGCGAAGCGTTAGTAAATCAACGCGAAGCGTTAGATAAACAACGCGAAGCGTTAGTTAGTCAACGCGAAGCGTAAGTAAGTCAACGCGAAGCGTTAGTTAGTCAACGCGAATCGTTGGATAATCAACGCGAAGCGTTTGTTAATCAACACGAAGAGTTAGTTAATCAACGCGAAGCGTTAGTTAATCAACGTGAAGCGTTAGTTAGTCAACTTGAAGCGTTAGTTAATCAACGCGAAGGGTTAGTTAATCAACGCGAAGCGTTAGTTAATCAACGCGAAGCGTTAGTTAATCAACGCGAAGCGTTAGTAAATCAACGCGAAGCGTTAGATAAACAACGCGAAGCGTTACTTAATGAACGCGAAGCGTTAGTTAGTCAACGCGAAGCGTTGGATTATCAACGCGAAGCGTTAGTTAATCAACGCGAAGCGTTAGTTAACCAGCGCGAAGCGTTAGTTAATCAACGCGAAGCGTTAGTAAATCAACGCGAAGCGTTAGATAAACAACGCGAAGCGTTAGTTAGTCAACGCGAAGCGTTAGTAAGTCAACGCGAAGCGTTAGTTAGTCAACGCGAAGCGTTAGTTAGTCAACGCGAATCGTTGGATAATCAACGCGAAGCGTTTGTTAATCAACACGAAGAGTTAGTTAATCAACGCGAAGCGTTAGTTAGTCAACGCGAAGCGTTAGTTAGTCAACGCGAATCGTTGGATAATCAACGCGAAGCGTTTGTTAATCAACACGAAGAGTTAGTTAACTAACGCGAAGCGTTAGTTAATCAACGTGAAGCGTTAGTTTATCAACGCGAAGCGTTAGTTAATCAACGCGAAGCGTTAGTTAATCAGCGCGAAGCGTTAGTTAATCAACGCGAAGCGTTAGTTTATCAACGCGAAGCCTAAGTCAATCAACGCGAAGCGTTAGTCAACGCGAAGCGTTAGTTAATCAACGCGAACCGTTGGATAATCAACGCGAAGCGTTAGTTAATCAACGCGAAGCATTAGTTAATCAACGTGAAGCGCTAGTTAATCAACGCGAAGCGTTAGTTAATCAACGCGAAGCGTTAGTAAATCAACGCGAAGGGTAAGATAAACAACGCGAAGCGTTAGTTAATCAACGCGAAGCAAAGCGTTGGTCATCGCGAGCCTTTAGGCGACGCGAAAAGGTAGTCAACGTGAAGATTTAGAAAATTAATGGAAAGCGTTGGTAAACGGAAGAGTTGGTCAATGAGAAGCGTTAGTTATCCAAAGCGGAGCGTCAAAGATTCGCGAAGCGTGATTTCACGCAAATCGTTACCCAACGAGAAACGTAAGCTTAATTGAACCATAAGTAAGCCAACGCGAAGCGTTGGTTAAAGAGACGCGTTAGTTAGTCAAAGCGAAGCGCCGGAGAGTCGCTTTGGTGATTCGCGAAGCGTGATTTTACGCAAATCGTAAAATTATCGTTGGTAAACGATAAGCGTTAACCCACGCGAAACGTAAGCTTAAGTAAACCGTAAGTCATCCAAGCGTTGGTCAGCGAAGCGTTGGTCATGAGAAGCGTTAGTCAATAGAAAGCGTAAGGTAAACGCAAAGCGTTAGTTAATCAACGCGAAGCGTTTGTTAATCAACGCGAAGCCTTAGTCAATCAACGCGAAGCGTTAGTCAGCGCACAACGTTAGTTAATCAACGCGAACCGTTGGATAATCAACGCGAAGCACTAGTTAGTCAACGCGAAGCGTAGTTAATGAACGCGAAGCGTTAGTTAATCAACGCGAAGCGTTAGTAAATCAACGCGAAGCGTTAGTAAATCAACGCGAAGCGTATGATAAACAACGCGAAGCGTTAGTTAATCAACGCGAAGCGTTAGTTAGTCAACGCGAAGCGTTGGATAATCAACGCGAAGCGTTAGTTAATCAACGCGAAGTGTTAGTTAATCAACGTGAAGCGTTAGTTAATCAACGCGAAGCGTTAATTAATCAACGCGAAGCGTTAGTTAATCAACGCGAAGCGTTAATTAGTCAACGCGAAGCGTTAGTTAATCAACGCGAAGCGTTTGTTTAACAACGCGATGCGTTAGTCAACGCGAAGCGTTGGATAATCAACGCGAAGCGTTAGTTAATCAACACGAAGCGTTAGTTAATCAACACGAAGCGTTAGTTAAATAACACGAAGCGTTAGTTAATCAACGCGAAGCGTTTGTTTATCAACGCGAAGCCTTAGTCAATCAACGCGAAGCGTTAGTCAGCGCACAACGTTAGTTAATCAACGCGAAGCACTAGTTAGTCAACGCGAAGCGTAGTTAATGAACGCGAAGCGTTAGTTAATCAACGCGAAGCGTTAGTAAATCAACGCGAAGCGTATGATAAACAACGCGAAGCGTTAGTTAATCAACGCGAAGCGTTAGTTAGTCAACGCGAAGCGTTGGATAATCAACGCGAAGCGTTAGTTAATCAACGCGAAGTGTTAGTTAATCAACGTGAAGCGTTAGTTAATCAACGCGAAGCGTTAATTAATCAACGCGAAGCGTTAGTTAATCAACGCGAAGCGTTAATTAGTCAACGCGAAGCGTTAGTTAATCAACGCGAAGCGTTTGTTTAACAACGCGATGCGTTAGTTAATCAACGCGAAGCGTTAGTTAATCAACGCCAAGCGATAGTTAATCATTGCGAAACGTTAGTTAATCAACGCGAAGCGTTAGTTAATCAACGCCAAGCGATTGTTAATCAATGCGAAACTTCAGTTTATCAACGCAAAGCGTTTGTAAACGCAAAGCGAAATGTAAGCTAAAGCAAACCGTAAATCACCCAACGCGAAGTGTAGCTTAATGAGAAGTGTAAGTCAAAAGGAAGCGTAAGGTCAACGCGAAGCGTTAGTAAACGCCAACTGTTAGCAAAGCTTTTACTAACGCGGAACGTTAGCTGCAGCGAACCATAAGTCAGCCAACGCGAGGCGTTGGTCAATAAGAAGCGTTAGTTATGCAAAGCGAAGCTTCATTGGTACGCGAAGCGTTATGCCAAGCGAATAATTAACCAACGCAAAGCGTTAACCAACGCGAAACCAAAGCTTAATGTTAACTTTAATGAAACGTAAGTCAGCGAAGCGTTGGTCAATGAGAAGCGTCAGTCAATAGGAAGCGTCAGATCAACGCAAAGCGTTTGTTAATCAACGCAAACCGTAAGTCAGCCAACGTGAAGCGTTGGTCGATGAGAACCGTTAGTCAATAGGAAGTGTTAGGTTACCGCGAAACTTTAGTAAACGCAATGCGTTTACTAATGCGAAACGTAAGCTAAAGCGAACCGTTAGTGAGCCAATAAGAACCGTTAATCAGTAAGAATTGTTCGGTCAAGGCTTTGCGTTTATCAACACGAAACGTAAGCTACAGCGAACCGTATTCAAAGCGAAGCGTCAATGAGAAGTGTAAGGTCCACACGAAGCGTTATATTATATATATATAATATATATAATATAACGCTTCGTGTGGACCTTACACTTCTCATTGACGCTTCGCTTTGAATATATATATATATATATATATATATATATATATATATATATATATATATATATGTAAATATATGTATATATATATATATATTTAAATATATATATATATATATATATATATATATATATATATATATATATATATATATACATTATATATAGATAATTTTTGATAGGATCGATGGACCTATGAATAAACTATTTGCAAAATTTTGTACAAAAAAACTTATATACACACCTGGTTGAAAAAACTGAAATAAACATAAAAACAATACTATTTGATGTATGTTATGTTTGTACATGTGAGGACAAATTTTGAGAAAACTATTGAGTTTATGAAAAATTTTTGCAAACAAAAGTTCTTTATTTTAAAGAGAAGAAAATTTTTTGTCAATAAAATTTTTATTTACCTCTTACGGTTTCAAAGATATATTTTTTCCACCCTGGCGGGGGGAATTACTTTCCGATTTTGCCCATTAACGAATTTGACCTTAATTTTTTGGTCTAGAACGCATACAAAAATTTTCAGCTCGTTATCTCTTCTCGTTTTTGAGTTATCGACTTCACAGACAGACAGATTGCCGAATTAGGCCATTTTATGAATATCTTTGTAAAGCATTTTTGTCAAGGATTAATATTTTCAAGCATTACAAAGTCGTAACTAAACTTAATATACCTTGTATATTTACAAATATACTGGGTACAAAAATAGTATGTATGGTTGTTATGTATACCTACGGGTCCATGGAGACCATGCCTTCATTCGCCTATCAATTATATTTCTCATTGTTTTCAAATTTGAGGACAAATTTTGAGAAAACTATTGAGTTTATGAAAAAGTTTTTCAAACAAAAGTTGTTTATTTTAAAGAGAAGATGTTTTTTTGTCAACAAATTTTTTTTATATCTGTTACGGTTTCAAAGATGTGTAATTCCCCCCTCTTATGCACAAATTTGTGCACAAATTTGCTCTTTGTGCACAAATTATGAGAAAACTATTGAGTTTATGGAAAAACATTTCAAGCAAAAGTTGATTATTTTATAATGAAGAAGATTTTATGTCAATAAATTTTTTTTCTATCTCTTACGGTTTCAAAGGCGAACATTTCCACCCCTCCTAGTGGGGGGAAACACGTTCCGATTTTGCCCATTAACGAACTTTACCTTACTTTTTTGGTCTAGAACACACAGAAAAATTTTCAGCTCGTTATCTCTTTTCGTTCTTGAGTTATCGGGTTCACAGACGGACAGACGAATAAGGCCGAATTAGGCCATTTTATGAATACCTTTGTGAAGCATTTTTGTCAAGGATTAATATTTTCAAGCGTTACATAGACGGGACTAAATATAATATACCTTGTATATTTACATATACAGGATATAAAAATAGTATGTATAGTTGTTATGTATACCTACGGGTCCATGGAGACCATGCCTTCATTCGCCTGTCAATTGAATTTCTCATTTTTTTCAACTTTGAGGACAAATTTTGATAAAACTGTTGAGTTTATGAAAAAAGTTTTCAAACAAAAGTTGTTTATTTCAAAGAGAAGAAGATTTTTGGCTTACAAATTTTTTTTCTATCTCCTACGGTTTCAAAGATATATATTTTCCCCCCTAGTGGGGGGAAACACGTTCCGATTTTGCCCATTAACGAACTTGACCTTACTTTTTTGGTCAAGAATACACAAAAAAATTTTCAGCTCGATATCTCTTTTCGTTTTTGAGTAATCGGCTTCACAGACGGACAGACGGACAGACGGACAGACGGACAGACGGACAGACGGACAGACGGACGGACGGACATGTGAAAAAGGCCGAATTAGGCCATTTTATGAATACCTATGTGAAGCATTTTTGTCAAGGATTAATATTTTCAGGCGTTACAAAGTCGGGACTAAACTTAATATACCTTGTATATTTACAAATATACTGGGTATAACAATACTATTTGATGTATGTTATGTTTGTACATGTGAGGACAAATTTTGAGAAAACTATTGAGTTTATGAAAAATTTTTGCAAACAAAAGTTCTTTATTTTAAAGAGAAGAAAATTTTTTGTCAATAAAATTTTTATTTACCTCTTACGGTTTCAAAGATATATTTTTTCCACCCTGGCGGGGGGAATTACTTTCCGATTTTGCCCATTAACGAATTTGACCTTAATTTTTTGGTCTAGAACGCATACAAAAATTTTCAGCTCGTTATCTCTTCTCGTTTTTGAGTTATCGACTTCACAGACAGACAGATTGTCGAATTAGGCCATTTTATGAATATCTTTGTAAAGCATTTTTGTCAAGGATTAATATTTTCAAGCATTACAAAGTCGTAACTAAACTTAATATACCTTGTATATTTACAAATATACTGGGTACAAAAATAGTATGTATGGTTGTTATGTATACCTACGGGTCCATGGAGACCATGCCTTCATTCGCCTATCAATTATATTTCTCATTGTTTTCAAATTTGAGGACAAATTTTGAGAAAACTATTGAGTTTATGAAAAAGTTTTTCAAACAAAAGTTGTTTATTTTAAAGAGAAGATGTTTTTTTGTCAACAAATTTTTTTTATATCTGTTACGGTTTCAAAGATGTGTAATTCCCCCCTCTTATGCACAAATTTGTGCACAAATTTGCTCTTTGTGCACAAATTATGAGAAAACTATTGAGTTTATGGAAAAACATTTCAAGCAAAAGTTGATTATTTTATAATGAAGAAGATTTTATGTCAATAAATTTTTTTTCTATCTCTTACGGTTTCAAAGGCGAACATTTCCACCCCTCCTAGTGGGGGGAAACACGTTCCGATTTTGCCCATTAACGAACTTTACCTTACTTTTTTGGTCTAGAACACACAGAAAAATTTTCAGCTCGTTATCTCTTTTCGTTCTTGAGTTATCGGGTTCACAGACGGACAGACGAATAAGGCCGAATTAGGCCATTTTATGAATACCTTTGTGAAGCATTTTTGTCAAGGATTAATATTTTCAAGCGTTACATAGACGGGACTAAATATAATATACCTTGTATATTTACATATACAGGATATAAAAATAGTATGTATAGTTGTTATGTATACCTACGGGTCCATGGAGACCATGCCTTCATTCGCCTGTCAATTGAATTTCTCATTTTTTTCAACTTTGAGGACAAATTTTGATAAAACTGTTGAGTTTATGAAAAAAGTTTTCAAACAAAAGTTGTTTATTTCAAAGAGAAGAAGATTTTTGGCTTACAAATTTTTTTTCTATCTCCTACGGTTTCAAAGATATATATTTTCCCCCCTAGTGGGGGGAAACACGTTCCGATTTTGCCCATTAACGAACTTGACCTTACTTTTTTGGTCAAGAATACACAAAAAAATTTTCAGCTCGATATCTCTTTTCGTTTTTGAGTAATCGGCTTCACAGACGGACAGACGGACAGACGGACAGACGGACAGACGGACAGACGGACAGACAGACAGACGGACGGACGGACATGTGAAAAAGGCCGAATTAGGCCATTTTATGAATACCTATGTGAAGCATTTTTGTCAAGGATTAATATTTTCAGGCGTTACAAAGTCGGGACTAAACTTAATATACCTTGTATATTTACAAATATACTGGGTATAAAAACTCATTTTCTACGTGTGATTATGACAGAAATTTCTATAGGTTTTTAGTCCGATGTTTCTCAAATCCCAACAAATATGAATGTTTGTCAATGGTAGAAATCTTTTTTCTGACGTATAATCAGAAGTCTCATCCTTCGGTTTAGGAAGAAAAGTATATGGAGTTAGGAGATCTCTTTCCGCAAGTATCAAATCCTTTTGTACTGCCAAAGATCAGAATCTCTTCAAAATAAAGGTATAACAAAGTTCCTAGTAGCTGGGTGTCTGAACATTCAGGATTCGACGGAATGGCTGAAAGATTAGCCAAAATGTTTGCTAGTTCACCACTAAACGGCCCAAAACATTTTCTTGGAGTACCGAGCCGGCCCAGAACCTTTTCTTGGGTAAATACTCTTGTCCAAACCAAACAAAGGCTCTTATAAAAAACTTATCATGGAAAAGGCCTCAAAGCGTTTATAACTAGGAAAAGACCAATTGATAACACAAACTCAATAAACATCTGCACAAAATCAATCTCACGGGGAACGATCTCTGCAGATTTTGTCATGAAGAGAAGGAAACCGAAATTTACATTCAGTGAGAATTGGAAAGCCTCTCTCTCATTTGGGATGGAATGATCTCCAACCAAATGAAATCAAGGAAATGTCGCTAAGAAGTATCCTAATGTTTATCAAGACTAGAGGATTCTTGAAACTTCTTTGAAGGAAAGTTTCTTACAAACTTCTTTGTAAGAAACTTTGTTCAATTTTTGTTCAGACT
Source organism: Nineta flava (assembly GCA_963920215.1). Taxonomy (NCBI): domain Eukaryota; kingdom Metazoa; phylum Arthropoda; class Insecta; order Neuroptera; family Chrysopidae; genus Nineta; species Nineta flava. The sequence goes on from OY986041.1 coordinate 900,063, forward strand.
AATACACGTTTTGCATCTTACTCGATTAAAGCGCTTGAAATCATTCATTGGTTGCTTGAATCCTGCAGGTTTCTTCAGAGCATGATTTTAATTGTGTGGTATAATCATAATAATTTATAGGGGGGGGGGGCATATCCGGGTATCAAGGTCTGTAGCATCAAGGTCTGAAAGTCCTCAAAGCTTCTTCATTAAATGCCAATCGAATTGAATCTGATTTTAATTCTCACTGAGAATCTTGATATGGTAATTTTAAGCTTCCATAAATGAGGATATTCTGGACAAACCCTCCCATGCAATTTCCGTGAGTCTGGTACTTGAACATGAAATAACTTTGAAGTGATTATTGATTACGTACTGAAGTCGATAAGTCAAAAGAATAGCCAGCATTGTTGTATATCTCACACTCGCATGCAATCAGTTTTCCCTCGTTTGTAAAGCCTATTTTATATTTGTAATAAAACGGATGTCGACCACCAGTCATCAGCATATCTTCATCTCTATCCAGCATACAACGAACTGGACGATTCAGTTTTAAAGCGGCCAATGCGGCAGGCAAGGCAACCAAGGCTCCACGTGATTCTTTGCCACCAAAACCACCACCCATACGTTTAATTCTCGTATTAATTCGATTAATCGGTATTCCCACAAAGTGAGATATTAATTTCTAGAACACAAAGACAACATATTTAATATTTTAAGAAAAGTATAATAAACTTCAAAATCGGTGTGGCTAAACTTACAGATATTTCACTGGGATGTTGTGTGGATGAAATGACTTCAAGTTCATCATCTTCTTTTTTTGGTATGACTATTGCACAATGAGTTTCTAGATAAAAGTGCTCTTGGCCACCCATACGACAGGTCCCTTCAAGAATATGATCTACTTGAGTTTTAAAAGCATTCTCAACATCACCTTTCTTCAATAATCGCGGACCATAATTTGGATAGTACGATTTGTGTTTAATGGCATCCTCAATCGTAACAATAACTGGTTGTAATTCTTTGTACTCAACCTTAACCATGCGAGCCGCTCTTTGAGCAATAGTTTGATCATCGCCCAGAATGATCCCTATTATTTGCCCTTGACTTTTGACTATTTTCGATACAAATACTTCTTCGTCATGAAATATTGCACCGACTATATTCTGATCTTCCGGTACATCTTTTGCAGAGAAAAATGCATGAACTCCTGAGAGTGCTAGGGCTTTTGATGGATCAACTGAAATGATTTCTGCATGTGATTTTGTGCTGAGCACGTATGCCATGTACAATTCATTTGCATATTTCGGTATATCATCACAGTAAACAGCTTCACCGCTCGCTTGTTTATACGCAGACGCATGTACTAAAGGTCTTCCAACCATATCCGTTTTTTCTTGGGTCTCTGGTGCGATAGTAAAATATTGAGAACTGTATGGTATCGTATACTTAAAAGTGTCGGCTCCACTTTTCTCCTTTTCTGGCACAGATATATGTAAAAATTTCTCACAAATATATAAGTAAGATTTGAAGAATAAACTAAGTGTTAAAGCTCGTCGATATTGAATCATGCCACCGGGAGCACCAGGTGCTAAAGGCAGATCTTCGAGAAGCGTTTTATATGCTTCATCTAACATCGCTGGATTCCATTCCATTCCTCTTAAAGCTGCTCGTGTTTTTAATGCCATTACAGTTGTTGGTGCCATTCCACCGAATGCTAAACGAATATCGGAAATAATTTTTGTATTCTTTTTGAATTCCACAAATATTGCTGTATTGACGATTGCAATATCGTCATCTTTCCGTTTCGCTTGTTTGTATGCCAAGAAATATTGATTTTGGGTCGTGTAAGGAATACTAATCGATACTAGAATTTCATCTTTATCCACAATATTTCGTCTGTATCCAGTAAAGAATTTTTCATCAATCATTGCTTTGCGCGATCCATTTTTTTGACTACGCAATACAATTTCACAATTGACCGCTGTCAATATCGGATTCAAATCGGATATTGGACTGCCGGTCATTAAATTGCCACCAATTGCAGCAACATTACGAATTTGTTTGCCAGCAAACCATTGTAGCATATCGACAATTGCTTTGAAAATTCTGGTTTTATATTCGGGTTCTCGTTTCATTTCTTCGCGCAATTTATTCTCAATCTCTTGTAAGGTAACAGATGCCCCAATTCGTAAACCTGTTTGGGTTTTTGTAATTGTAGTTAATTCGGGGATGCGATTCGGTTGGATCAATACTGGATAAATGAAATGTTTAAATTTTACTTCAACTCCGACTTCCGTGTTCCCGACAATTATTTTACAATCAGGATATTTCGATTTGAGTTCCAACAATTGATTTAATGTTTGAGGTCGATGCCATACAATATTTGAGCCTTGAATACATAAATATTGTTGATCGTAGATATCGGTTAGCTTCAATTCTGGTGGGAAAATTGGTTCTTGATTTGAATCGTATGGAATAAATTCACTTTTATTGAATAGCTTATCATTTTCCGTAGTACCACAATCACCATTTGTCATATTTTTACAGCACTTTTCACCCATTTGGCAGGTACCATTGCCATTCATTTGGAATCCATTGGTTAGTCGTTTCGTTTCCCAGTCTTCCGTAAATGTTTTATATCCTTCAATAATAGCACGGTATCCCGTACATCGACATAAATTACCTTGGAACGCTATTTCCATATCATGCATAGATGGTTTCGGCATATTTCGTAAAAGTGTGTACATAGACATTACTATTCCAGGTGTACAAAACCCACATTGTGAACCATGTGCTTTAGCGATACGCTCTTGAACTGGATGCAATTTTTGTCTAGTACTTCCGATTCCTTCGATGGTGGTCACAGCCAGGCCATGCATACTGCAAACTGGAGCTAAACACGCATTTACCGAAATATGACTAAAATTAATAAGTCAAGGAAAGTTACTTTTTTTCGCTGTTCATACTGTTTCTGCGATATTATCCAAACGATTAGAAACAAATGGCTATCGATGAAGTATCCACGTGAATCGAATGATAAGATTATGAGCAATGATTTTGATTTGCAAACTCCTTTTTGCCGCGAAATTTGAAATGCTCCAAACTTTCCTTTAAGATAGCAACAAATCTAATGGCCAAAACCACTTTTAGTGGATTCAACAGTCACTAATCCCGAATGCTCGTTTTTCGTCCCAAATCGGGGTCAATTTAAAAGCACTTTCCACACATGTTTGTGAGTATAATTTCATCTTATGTCACCTCTTTGGCCTGCTTATATGTTCGTTTTACGTGAAAGTGTTCTGTGACCCGTTCTTAGCGTAATTAAGGATCAACGGATAAAACGGACGACGGATGTCTGATCTTGGTGTGTCTACGCAAATGAGCGTATGAAAAAAAAACAGAACTTATTTCATAGCGTGTTTAACTATGTTTTTAGTAATTAACATGTTTAACTACTATAGAACAAATATTTGTAATTTTCGTAAAATCACTTTATTGACTAGTTTCGGAACACAGTTCTCTCTTCAGAATTAAAAATGAAATGAACAATTTTAACATAGTGTAACAACATAGTAAACATTTTCCACAAATGTTAAGTACCTGAAAATGTTGACTAATTAAATGCTAAAATGTTTTGATGCTACAATATGTGAAAATTGTTCCTTTCATTTTTATTTCCGAAAAAGAAACTGTGTTCCGAAACTATAGTCAAATAAAGTGATTTTACGAAAATTTCAAATATTTGTTTTATTGAATAATCATAATGGATTTTCGTCAAGTAAACGACCCATTCAATACAAAATTCCTCTTTAGTTTGCGCTGCTTAAAAAACCAGCTGAAAATCGATTGATAAGGAATAGGATGTTTAGTAAGGCATCCGCCTTTTATAAAAAAGTGCTTAATTGTTTTGCGCCTGGTGGAATTTTAACTCTAGGTTTTTAAATATTAACAATTTTAAAAGGATACATTAATTTTTTCAATTTTCGATCATATTTGGATACCATTACTGTGCAAGCGCCGCAACCGCCTTCGGCACAGCCCAATTTTGTTCCAGTTAAACATACTGTAAAATTATTGTGTTAAGAAAATTATTAAAATTTTTTTTTTTTTTAGATGGAATTAAAAAGTTAATAAATGGATTAAATTTGATAAAGGATACATTTTTGCCGCAGATATTGTAACAATGTCCATTCTGGATCGACAGCATTATCTTCAATCTAAATGAACAGATAAATAAAATTTGAGAAAAAATGTTCAAATGATAAATATGCTGCTTACACAGTAAAGTGTTTCGTGGAACAACAACATTTTGATATACAGGAGGCATGTCCTCAGGATAAATACATAATACAGAATAAATTTCATCCCGATCAGATTAAAACTATGAACGCTCGAGAGTCTACATAATCTATATACATATATATATATAGGGTGAATTGAACCTGCCGCATATTATAGCACACGCCTCCAGTTCCTTTTACGATCCTCGCATTCTACAACAACATCCAATAGAAATCGATTATGTTTTTTTTCCGTGTATTGGAAGACTCAGAGCTACATTTTCTTTGAAAATTTGCTAAAAACCAAACCCTTAACTAAACATTCGAATTTTAAACCTCATGTCCCGTATTTTGGTGACTGTATATTACAATTATGACAAACTTTAATCCTGTAACCGGCAGTCAGATTGGCAACGAGCTTATTTAATAAGTGTGAATTTACAAAATAACCTAACTGGTGTGAAACTGTCACCAAATTAGTAACAAGTAACATATCCTGCGACAATATAAGAGTAATTTTAATAAGAGTAAAATTAACAGGAATAAATGTGAATGAAGGAAATTTTAACAAGAGTAATTTCAATATAATTTAAAATTTATTATATTTTAAATTTAGTATATTTTAATCTAGTTAATTTTCTATTTATTTTTATTTTTGTCTATTGATCTCGATTTATATCTATTTCTAATTGTCAAAGAGTAAAGTACGACTAGCTAATTTATACTGATGATGACTACATTGTATCGAAATACGTATTTATAATACAAAAAACTGATCTAGGTAAAGGGTGCGACTTAACACCTAGAGTTCTCACTAATTATCATTCGATAATATAACTGTTTAGTTAAATGGCATGTTAAATGATTTGAATAAATATTCATATATTCCGTTTTGTTCCAATAACTTTTTGGGTTCGAAATATGTGGTAATAAATGCATAAGCATTATGCGCACATCCAAAATACGCAGTAACAACAAAATATGTAAAATCGATAGATCCACGAGCGTGTTGGAGTCACATAATTAGGATTTCGTAGCAATATTATGTTTAGATTATAACTTTTGTTTTCTTTGAACCAAACTGATCCTTCATTTTAATAGAAATTATTTTTTTTTCTAATCATTGAATGGCGATATATGTGCACGTACGTACGTCATCAAGACCGTAACACAATGCCGAAGTTTCAATCCCCAAGTTATATAGTTTTCGAGAAAAACTTCTGTGATAGATTGATGAACGGGCACCGAAACTACCAAAGTGATCCGTTTTAACAATAATGGCAGAGAATTCAAAAAATATTCGTTGTTTTTCAACCGGTTTTTTGTCGATAAAACATGCAGCCCTTTGTGTAACTCACTAAATCACTGACTGACGTATACAAATTCTAACGCACAACTACACATGCCAGAAGGATGCGGTTTTTCGCATTCGACGCGGAATCACTTCAAATTTATGAAAAAAATTGAAAGGCTTTAATTTTCCCCATGGAATCTCCCGGAAATGGGAAAATACACCAAAAATTTCCTTTTTTACTTCTATTCATGCTTGACATACATTATGTCAAGGACACGGAGCCAAGGCCGAAGGCCACCCCGAGAGTCTAGATGGTGGAGCCCCCTTGCGAGCAGTACGAGTATTCAATAACACTACTTGTGAATAATATGATTTTGTTATCATTTGACAACTCAAATAGTGTCCTTATCTAAGTGGTATTATTCAACAACACTTCATAATTATAAATCAATTTGGCTTATCATTCTCTTAGCCTTAATATTGTGAAATTTCATTCGCTTGTACAATATTAATACATTGTATTTTATAATAAACTAGCCGTTCCCCCCGCCCGTTTCGCTGAGCTAGTTTATTGATTTTAGTGATTATTCGAATTTTATGGCTTTTATGTGATGGTCTTCATAGGTAAATAAACAATTTGTCGTTGTTTTAGGAAGTACTTCCAGTTTTTCAACATATATATTATTTTTTCTTATGCGCCGCGCCCGTATTTATGTTAAAACTATCGAATGTATGGGAAAGTGTTTCAAATTATAGTTGTTTTATATCAGATAAACATTTTTCATATTTGAAGATAGATTGTGGGCACAGCTACTACTTAGCGTGGTAACATGTACAATGATCCAATTTGCAAGCAATATATTTTTAAGGAAGGAAAGTTTATAAACATTATTAAAATTAAAATAATCAAAGAGAAACTCTAGGTTTCTGAAATTACATTTCAAATTTTGCCCCAATTCCTAGAAAATTTGTTGGTATTTTATAAATACGTGTTTCGACTACAATGTAGTCTACATCAGTATGAATTAGCTAATCGTAACTATCTCTTGGATATGGAGTCAGAGATATGTTGCTTGTTGCTAATTTGGTGTGTGTCTCACAATGACACAAAAAAGTTCTGTCCTTTTATACGATTTGACTGAGGGTATAATCTGACCTGAGGATTATTTAAGTTGATTGACTAACGGATTAGGTATGTGAAGAGCCCCACCTATTTATTGGCGGTATTCTTTGGTGACTATGTGGCGTTTGTTTTGTAGGGTATCGAAGCTAACCTTGACATTCAGGAATTAGATTTTTTTTGTTGAAAATGGCTTAATTTTATTAAATCAGAATTTGGAATTTGGCCATTGTCAAAATTCATTATCTGTTTTCTCAATTGGTATATGTAGATATTTTCGTATGCATCTAATTCTGTGGGGTTTTGTACCGATTTCAGTAATTTTAGATTTATCAATTTTGTGGTTGTTCGGGTTTTCCAAATTTTACATGAGCCAGATGTTTTTTTACTCGAATTCCGATTTGGAAACGACTTTGATGATGACTACATTGTAGTCGAAATAAGTATTTATAAAATATAAACAAAAGTTCTAGGAATAGGGGCAAAATTTGACATGTGAAGGAAAGTTTGTTTGCCTTTAAATTTTTCTTCTTTTACTTAGAATTTACCTCAACTACAGAATAATGAATAGTGGCCTTACACCAACCAATATGTGTAGTTGATAAGGTCAAGTATCTTAACCTAAACATTTTTTTTGATCCATTAACCGTTTATATACACTTAGATTCGTCATACTGTTTGTGAAAGGAAGAACTTTCTAGTTATGTTTTTAATGCGTAACGTTTGTCTAATCCTGATCAAAATTTAATATCGTATCTGATATGATTTTGGTATTTGCAAGGCCAATTTAATTACTAAATGGCATAGGTCAAAGGGAAAGAGGGGGCATAGAGAAAGAACAAAACACAAAATATAACATATATTCATCTTAATATTAGAACAGTCGAAAAATGTATGGCGGAGTAAAGTTGTGGAAAATCATGTTTGTTACAATTAATTTCAATACCTGATCCTTTTTCTCAAACTCGAATGTGTACAGAGATATTTAGGGTTTCTCACTTTCAATCTTAAATTGTAAATATTTCTGTAAATATTGGAGTAACAGAAAAAGAATGATAAGAAACCAAATAAAAGTAAAATTAATTTCCTACAACTTTACTTCTTATGTATTTTTTCGATTTTCCAAATATTAAGATTTATTTCCCACCCTCTAAACCTTACTTTCCCTTGTTTGATTTTATCCGTTAACGAACTTGACCTTTCAAATATCAAAAGCACCTCAAATACCAAATTTCATTCCAATCGGATTAAAACTGTGACCGCTAGAGATTTTTATTGACACATAAACGTCAATATATATAAATTTTAACGATGGTCATTTTTAAAATGACATTTCAAGAATGACATTTCGATGAACATTAAAAGAAATTTTTACGAAATTCAATCATCGGTAGAGAAGCTCCGGTCCCTTAGGAAAAAATTCGCTAAAACAAGGTACCATAGTGATAAGTAACCGATAATAATGGTATTTTTAATATTCATTTCTTTATTTATAATTCATAGGCTTAGTACCAAATTTTATGTAAGCATCTTTTTTAAAATCTTAAGTATTTATTTGTTTAAAACTAAAAGTCTGAATACGAAAGATATCAGCGTTTACGATTATCAACCCCTAGGGGGTTGTAATTGTAGAGACTCAATATCAGCAGATATACATATCTAGCATCAACATAGCATCTAAACTTACGTACTTCAGTTCTTTTACGTACTGTGCAGAATGATGCATGTACATATTCACGCATATCTTTGCCTCTGTTTATATGCATACATATATGCAGGAGTATTACTCCTCACATATTATATAAAAGCAGATCAAATTTATAGGTATGTTCCAGTAGTGTAAAGAATATTCGGTGCGATTCTCGAACATTCTTAGAAGCGTGCACAGAGATATATAAAGTACACATCAACAACAGTTCAATTCAGTTCAACTACAGTTTAGTACAACTAGCACAACTGACACCACAGTAACAATCAAACATTTGTTAAAATCAAATAGTTAAGATTGATCGGACAGTACAGTACATTTCATAATAATCAGAAACACTCTTTTTAAAAAGAAATTAAAAATTTTAATCTGTAAAATGTAAATATATATATATATATATATGTAAATTATATAGATATTTACAAAAATCTTCGTCAGACTATTTTTATTTTAAATAAATTTCGATTTTTTGCCCCAATTTCCTAGATAAAATTTTTTTTATTTTATAAATACGTATTTCGACTACAAAGTAGATGATGACTACACGAAAAATCCTAGAGTTCTCTTTAATATTATTTATATTTTTATTTTATTTTAACGTAATGTATGAGATTTAATTTATAAAAGTAGTTTTTACTTTTTAATCTATAGAAGGTGGAGCAACATTATCGAAAATGTATGCGTTCATTCAACATTTGCTATTCACAACATGTTAAAATTCCAATTTTTAATGATTAACTACATGAAAACCCTTCGTCCGATTTTTTTCAAAAAATCATTTTATACATGTTAGCAATTAATAACATATCAAAAATTCAGATTCTTATCTATACATTGCCGATTTTACCTATACATGTGTCCGATCAACCTTAATACAATTCAAAGTATAATCTAAGGGGTCTTTCCACCGAAGATACAAGATGCATGCATCCTGGATTTTATTTCAGTTGTGGTTTCGCTTCATACGTGTTTGTGTTCTCCTTATTAGTTTCAAGTGTTTTTCTCGGGAAAAAGAAAGCAAATATACAAGAAAGAAAATAAATATACAAAATTAATGTATGTAAATATGTAAAATTAATTTACTTGCATCTTACGTCTTGCATCTTCGGTGTGAAAGACCCCTAAAAGTTGTAATTGTTATCCAAAAAATCGTGAAATAAAGTTTACAAAAATATACATTTGAAGTATTTAATTGATCACATGCACCCTTTTAATACCAGATTAGCCAGAGACAGTTTGTCTTACATTTCCGATTTTTTTATTTTAATTGCGGACATTAAAAATTGTATCTAAGCTATTAATAATAAATAAATAAAAAATACGTCCTAAAAAACTGGTTTATTATATAATAATTATTTAAATAATGAATATAATGACTCATAACATAATAATAATAAATATAGAGTACAGTGGCGTATTTAGAAATGAATATATCAGGGGGGGGGGTGATCTATGTGGGACGTAAATAACAGAAAGAGTGAATGTTTTCTAAAATAAACGGCCAATCCATTTCAAATTCAAACATACAAAATTGTATTTAGAGTTTAAGACTCTGATTAGTTTCGCTAATTTTGCGCTTTTCAAAGGCTTGTGACAGCTTTTTAACATGCTTTTATTAGCTTGACCTGTACATGATCTTGGTATTGGTGCCACTCTTGTAAATCGAACCTTGGTTTTAGCCTTGCTACCACACGCATAGTTTTGGTCTTCGATTTTCTGCAAGACTGAGGAACGAACAATTAGATTAATAAACTCATTGTTTCGAAAATCTAAATGTATGAATTCAATGGAATTATATAATTGAATTTTCACCCACTTCCGGACGTCGTAATAATCTGAAATTTGGCAGACGTATTAAAGTTGTTGTGAAACTGGAAAGGGTAAGTAGGGGTGGTGATCTTGTCCTATACTAAATGCATTGATGTCTCATCCATTGCCAATTCTAAATAAGTAAAAAATGTGAGTATACGTACATTATGCGCTCTGTGATTGGTTGAATTTATCGTTTTTCTTTTGCAGCTCTACACCATGGTATAGTTTTCTTGAATGAATTTCAGAACACCCTGTATACGCAGGGTATAATAAGTTTTGTTCCGATTTTGTAACGGTTGAAAATATTGATCGCAAAAAAAATTTGTATAGGTGTTCATAAAATGGTTTAATTAGTTCATTTCCGGTCTATCTGTCTGTTCGCCCGCCCGACATGATAACTCAAAAACGAAAAGAGAGCAACGCTGAAATTGTGTGTGTGTTCTAGAGCTAAAAAAGTTACTTCAAGTTCGTGGATGGGCTAAATCGGACAGGGAATAAACCCGGCAGAGGAGGGTGTATCCATCTTTGAGACCGTAAGAGATAAACAAAAATTCAAAGACAAAACTTGATCCTTTTTTCATAGCCTCAGTACATACCGGGTATTTAAGCAATTTATTTCAGTTAATTGTTAATTGTCAATATCACTTGTTATATAAATAAGTTAAGATAATCCGATTAGCAAGCGAAGCAATTGAAATATGTGGATTACAATAATTAAACGTAATAAATAGAAATGAGGTCCTTGAACTGACACCACACGACGCCATAATACATTTATTAAATCCATCAAAACATTATGTTGTCCATTAAGCTGGTAGAGCAAACTTAGCAGCATATAATTATACTTATCTCATCAATGGATGCTAATTATATGCTAATTAAAGGCACTAATTAAAAAAAAAATGCTCCTTTTTTATTATTTGTTAACCACATATTTTACTTGCTTAAGGTGAACCTAGCAGGACAGTGGTTCAAAATTCAATAAATAATTATACAAATAGTGTAATGTGATTAGATAATTAAATGCTAATTAAATGCATTAATTAACAATTAAAAGCTCTATGTATTTGGGGAAAAATGCAGGTTTTGCTACCCCAAGATAAACCTTGCAGAGCAACGGTTAAAATATCAATGAATTATAGTGTATTTAATGTAATATGATAAAGATAATTAAATGCTAATTAAATGCACTAATTAAAAACTAAATATTTTTTTATTTTATTTGTTAACCACATGTTCTGTTAGCTTAAAGTTAACCTAGCAAAACCATAGATTTAATAATAACCAGATTTAATAGATTAACCATAATTAAATGCTAATTAAATGTATTAATTAACAATAAAATGCTCTATGTGTTAGGGGGAAAAAAATGTTCTGTTACCTTAAGACAAACCGGATTTATAGCGTAGATAAATCAATGAATTCTAGTGTATTTAATGTAAAATTATTAAGATCATTAAATGCTTATTAAATGCACTAATTAAAAATTAAAAGCTCTTAATTTCACGATTACAAAGTTAATCCCTTCTTCTAGTTAGATCCCGGACTCCTTCTACTTCCGTTATATAGGGCGCATAAGTAATGTTATGATTTAATTAGCGAATACATTTTTTGTTTACGTTTTTTTTTTTTTAAGTATTAACTTTGAAAAACTTGGGAAATTTATAATGGAAAGACTCAGCACATAACAAAGAAGCAAAGTTGTTCAATTTTATTTTGAAAGTCAGTATTCGATTATTCATACTTCTTTCATGTTCGAAACACACTCCAACAATTTACCGATTGGTTCAGCGTTTTCAGCAACATGGGGCTGTCTGTAATCTTACGCGTTCTGAAAGACCTCGTGCAGTTCGAAATGATGTGAACATTGCTCAGGTGCAAGCAAATGTTGAGAAAAACCCCGAAACATCCACCAAGCGACGTTCTCAGCAGTTGGTGATGTCTAGGCGGTCTTTGCAAAGAACTTTACATACGTAACACCTTTTCCCATATAAGATTCAATTGGTTCACGAGTTAAAACCAAATGATGCACAGATACGCATTCAATATAGTCAATCATAACGTTACTTATGCGCCACCCAATATAAGTGTCCTGTACCATTAGCAATTAATTATCTGAATCACATTACACTCGTTGCATAATTATTTATTGAATTTTGATGTACTTTTATGTGTCTGTAGACTCTCTAGCGGACACAGTTTTATTCCGATTGGAATGAAATTTGGTATTTGAGGCGTTTTCGGTATTCTAAAGGTCAAGTTCATTAATGAGTAAAAGCAGACAAGGAGAAAGGGGGGTTTAGAGGCAGGGGGAAACACAAAATTTGACTATCTCCCTTAATATTTGAAAAATCGAAAAATTTATCAGGACTTAAGTTGTAGGTACTAAGTTTTACTGTAATTTTGTTTCCTATCATTTTTCTGTTACACTAATATTTACAGAAATATTTACAATTAAAGATTGAAAGTTAAAATTCTAAATTCTCTGTTCACATTAGAGTTTGAGATAAATGATAAGGTGATGAATTGAATAGCAAACTTGATTTTCTACAACTTTACTCGTTATACATTTTTCGATTATTTCAATATTAAGAGAGATATTTTATATTTTGTGTTTTCTTCTATCTTTATGCGCCCTTTCCCCTTGACGTATACCATTTATTAATAAAATTGGCCCTTAAAATACTAAAATGATATCAGATACGACATTTCATTTTGATCAGACTTAAATTGTGACTAGAAATATTTATATATTCTAAGGAAATTCGCTAAGTTGACGCAGCACCCGCGTAACGATTTTTTAATTAGTGCATTTAATTAGCATTTAATTATCTCAATATTTTACATTAAAAACACTATAATTAAATGATTTTTTAACCATTGCTCTGCAAGATTTATTTTAAGGTAGTAGAACATGTGGTTTTCCCCTAACACATAGAGCATTTAATTGTTAGATGGTGCCTTTCAGTAGCATTTAATTCTCTAAACCACATTACACTCATCGCAAATTATTTATTGAATTTTGAATCATTGATCTGCTAAGTTAACAAATAAAAAAATAGCATTTAATTTTTAATTACTTCATTTAATTAGCGTGTAAATATAAGGAAAATTATGTTCTGTTGAGTTTGCTCTGTCAGCTTAATGGACATCCAACATATTTCATGATGAAAAAATATTATTATTTGATAGATTTCAAAAAAAATAAAATTTCATAACAATTTCATCATTTATTTACGTAAGCAATGTTGTTAGATTTGAATGTTGTTTTCAAATCTAAATAGTTTTGGACTAATTGGCGCATGAGGATCGGCAATTATTTGGTCCAAATTTTATTGCGCCATTATTTTCAATATATCGTACTAGTTATGAGAATTTATGTTCCTATGGGGAAACTTGGTACCACATAGTTTTATCTCTATATTCGTAGAAAATACAGGTAATGTTTTCGACGCTGAAAATCGATAGTGAAATTTTATCCAATCTTTACGTTTTGACGTACCCTGATAAAATTTTTGCCCATTTGTGGGTCTGTAAGAGGCTGCAGGAGATTTTCCCTCGTAGTAAATAAAGTAAAAGGTCGTAGAAAAAATTTGTCATGTAAAAATCAAAATTCTTGGGTCAGTTAACGTTTACGAACTTTGTGTGTGATTTTGGTGTGACCCCCTATGAAGATTGATATGTTTCTATTTATTACAAAAAATATCAAATTAAAAATTAAATATATATTCTATATACATGGGCGTGTATAGCACCAAGTTCGAGGTTTTGTAAGATGTTTGTTATTGTCCGTGTGTTTAAATATAAATAGAGAATATCCCATATACATTTTAATTGGTTTTTGTAAACTTAGTGTCTATCCAGCCATTGTTAGTATGTTTACCTTACGGTTATGCTATACTAGCATAGGTGATTAGCATTTATTTTAATACTCTACTGGTGGAACTTTTACTTGACGGAGAAACTTTATCTTTAGCAGGTGAGTAGATCTTAGGCTAAAAGTGCATAGACAAATCTAAATTCCTCTCTATTTGCTTCCCAATAATTAACACTGAAGTTGTTTCGAGGAGCGTGTATCTATTTTGATTGTATGATTGAAAACATATTGATTGTCCCTTTCTGGATTGTGATAATTCTCTAATTTGTGGGGTCAATATTAAAATTTATTTTTCTCAATTGAGAATTTGAGATCTGTTACCCAAGGATTGCACAGTGGCATTATGAGGAATGTTTGTATATTAACTAGTAACTGTTCTTCAAGAGAAATCATATAATAAGGGTAGTGCACGACTTGGGAAATTGACTTTGGGGTGGCGCTTTTTAGAATTCAGGTACCACCCTCCTAAGTATACTACATTTAATATTTTATCTTTACAAGTTTTTATTACCGGTATATAATATATACCAAGGTATATTAAGTTTAGTCCCGAGAATGTAATGGTTGAAAATATTGATCGCAGAAAAAAAATTTTGATATAGGCGACCAAATTTTGTCAATTCCGCAAAGTTTTCCGTTTGTTCGTAAACATGATAACTGAAAAACGAAAAGAGATAGCTAGCTGATTTATATATGTGTGGTCTTGAGCTAAAAAGTTAGGTCAAGTTCGTTGAATAGGTAAAATCGGACCATGTTTGGGCAAAATGGGCAACACTGTTTATCTTTGAAACTGTAAGAGATAGAACAAAAATTTAAAGACAAAAAATGTTCCTTTCTTAAAAATAAACTTTAAGAAAGAAATACAACAAAAAATTCAATATATAGCGAGTATTTAAGCAATTAACTTTCGAATAAAAGTTGTTACTATATTTCTACTGAACAACTTTGATGGGTTCGAATCCTGACATCGGCAGTTTGTCAATTATTGAGAAAAAAAAGGGGCGGTTAATTGACAAAACTGTCGGCTTATGGACAAGAACGAAGTAATCGGCTATGCTTGAGAAGGTTTTCTGCAGTTTCCTTCACAAACTCCAGATGAATATCGGCATAGTTCCTATCATTGTCGGCTACAGCCGCATATCCTACCAATTCTTAGTCTATACACAAAAATTCCTTCCACTCCACTCACATCCTCACATCCTTAGGCATCACAATGGACTTTATGGTCGAAGTGTAGCCCCTCCATGGCAGCCTTTTCAATCTGTCTATCTATCTCTTTTAGAAATTGATAACTTAATTAAGTTTTATCTAATTAGGATCAGACGGTACAACCTCAATAGCTACATTTTCATCGAAAATTCGCCAAAATGACTTGGACTTGTGTAGCCCCTACTATCATATCGAGAACGTGCACCCTTTGTTTTTTACATTTATGTATTTTTGATGAGTACTATAGTAAATTAAAATTGTTGATAATACAGTATTTTTAATGATAACACTTCTTATCACAAGACACCACCTAATAAGTATAAAATTATATAAAACTTTAAGATCAACAATATTCATATTGTAAAATATACAATTAAAAAAATATTATCATCAGCGATTATTTTGATATTATGATTTCTCGACAAATAGGGAATATGCATGAAAATTTTTTTTCACATTTATTTTCAGAATATGAAAATACTGTTAATACTGTAATAATATTTAAAAACGAAATTAAAATCAGACAAATATCAAGGAAGCTGTCAGCTTTAAAAGATTATTATCTGTCTCTTTCTTGCAAAAATACTAAAAACGGAGTTTTACGTGTATTTTAAATGGTGAAAGTGTAATATGACGTCACATAACATATCAAGAGAGCTATCACCCTCTTTGTCTAATCGGGAATTTCAATCATTCATATCTCGCTTATTTTTAAAGTTATTTAAAAAGTAATTTTTCCTTGATATTTGTCAAGTAAACATGCTTCAATTCAAGTGAACAAAAAATTTCCATGCATATTCCCTATTGTTATATTTGCTGTACTGTATGTATGGGCCCACAAAAGTAGCGTTCTTTTTTTAGCGAATTACCTCCAAAGATAATGCAGCTATTGCTTTTGTACCGATGATGGAATTTCATAAAAATTTCTTCGAATGTCCATCGATCCTATCTACTAGATCAGTGATTCTCAACCACTGTGCCGCGGCACTTTTGTGTGCCGCCAAATTGTTAAAGTGTGCCGCCAAATTTTAGAAATGTACATAGTAAAGTATTAACCAACATAAAAACGAAAAAAACATCGAGACTGTTAAATGTGAGTAGCATTGTCATTTTTACAACCAAATATAAATGAAATTATCAAAAAAACATCAAGCTTAAATTTGTCATTAAAAGTATTTGTCTTATAAGTTCATGTGTCTGTGGACTCTCTAGTGGTCAGTTTTATTCCGATTGGAATCAAAATTGGTAATTGAGGTGCTTTTGGTATTCAAAAGGTCAAGTTCGTTAATGGGAAAAATCGTACAAAGGGAAAGAGGGAGGAGGAAACACAAAATTTAGTATATCTCTCTTAATATTTGAAAAAACGAAAAATTAACCAGGAATTAAGTTGTAGGTACTAAGTTTTTAGTCATTTTCAGAGCTCATATCTCTGAATAATATAAAAACTTGAAAACTAGAAGGCGACAGTTAGCCTTTACCTGACTCACCGTTTTTGCAAAATTTTGACTAATGTTGAAACAGGTCTCAGATCAACAGTTTTTAACTTAGAAACCTAGGTGATTTAGAGTTAGTTTGATTTAAAATAGTGACTCTTTTTTTCATTTCGGCGTACTCTATTGACAACTATCATCAGGGTCATTTATTGAATTTTCCCTTTTGATATAGGGCCTCTCAATTTTAAATTACTTAAAATTGTCTTTCAATCTCCGCTGCTGCATAATATGGGTGGAAAAAATATTGGTTTGAAGTTTTTGTCAGCCAGGTTTTCTCAATAATATATTCTGGTAAGGTGATGTATTTGCAGTTAGAATCATTGCAAGTTCGGCATCTTCCACAACTTGGATGTTTTTGTTATGGACTGGTTTTGTTCTTACATACCTTTACTGGCTATGATGTAACATTTGCACCTAAGGAAGAGTAAACTGGGGTTCGTAAAACTGTATCAAAAACACCCCGTCGTACAAAGAGCAGAAAATCACGAAATTTAGAAGAAAATTTCAAACTACCGTAACTTTTGATTTGTTTGAGATAAATATCTACTTTTGAAGAAAATACAATTTTCTACAATTTCTTTTCAATAGATTTTCCTGTAAAACGAAAGGCTGAGGAATTTTTTCTATGCCCCCCTATCTCCTTGATCCATGCCATTTATTAATAAAATTGGCAATTCATTTCATTTTGATCAGACTGAAATTGTGACCGCTAGAGAGTGATTTTTTTCCCCAAAGGTAAATTTAATACCTATCGTTAAGCAGACCATAGTCACTTGTTACCTAATTATCTCAAAATAAAGCCTTAACCTAAATTGCCCATTAACGAACGTGGTCAGATCTGAATGAAACTTGATGGGCGACGTGTTTTTGGTATTTGTTAATAGGAAAAATCAGCCATAGGAAAGGGAGATTTAGAGGAAGAAGGAACGTACTTTTTTTTTAACTTGTCAATAAAGTTATATTTCAAATTTCAAATTCGCCCCCTTTACCTAGATCAGGTTTTTTGTATTATAAATACGTATTTCGATTACAAAGTAGTCATCATCAGTATAAATTAGCTAGTCGTACTTTACTCTTTGACAATTAGAAATAGATATAAATCGAGATCAATAGACAAAAATAAAAATAAATAGAAAATTAACTAAATTAAAATATACTAAATTTAAAATATAATAAATTTTAAATTATATTGAAATTACTCTTGTTAAAATTTCCTTCACTCACATTTATTCCTGTTAACTTTACTCTTATTAAAATTACTCTTATATTGTCTCAGGATATGTTACTCCTTGCTAATTTGGTGACAATTTCAAATTGTCATTTTTGACATATTATTTCATATATACATAGTCTGCCGTAAGTATACAAGCCACCACCCCCTAAACTTAGTCCACTACCCTGGACTATAATATGATTAACTTGTTTTCTTTCTCATAAGACCTCTATACGCTCCTGACCTGCAGTCAAACATATTTACATTGAATTAATTCAGAATAAAATGCTAATTTTTATTAAGCCATAAATAAAGTAGTATTTATTTAAAAAAAAATTAAGTTAATGAAATAACTTAATGAAAGTGTCTATTTACACGCTACCATACTTCTATCATTTATTAAACATTTATATACACGTTAAAGTTGTTGTCCATCATGAACAAAATAAGTTTCAAAATTTCTTAAAGACTGAAACCCACAGATCGATGTTCAATTAGGATGACGGAGCACGAAGTTATTTACCGAAGGACAATTCCGTCTTTAATTTACCGTTATAACAGCACGTACCACGCTGAAACATCGAAACTCATGTCCATATATATTTTATCCAATAGGGAATATGCATGAAAATTTTTTTTCACTTGAATTGAAGCATGTTTACTTGACAAATATCAAGGTAAAATTACTTTTTAAATAACTTTAAAAATAAGCGAGATATGAATGATTGAAATTCCCGATTAGACAAAGAGGGTGATAGCCCTCTTGATATGTTATGTGACGTCATATTACACTTTCACCATTTAAAATACACGTAAAACTCCGTTTTTAGTATTTTTGCAAGAAAGAGACAGATAATAATCATTAAAAGCTTATAAAACACCTCATTATTCCCGGTATATAATATATGATAACTCAAAAACGAAAATAGATAGTGAGCTGAAATTTTGTATGTGTGTTTTAGAGCTGAAAAGTAAGGTCAGGTTTGTGAATGGGCAAAATCGGATCATGATTGGGCAAAATGAGCAACACTGCCTATCTTCGAAACCGTAAAAGATAGAACAAAAATTTAAAGACAAAAAATGTCCCTTTTTTAAATGCAAACCTTTGTTTGAAACTTTTTTTTATAAATTCAATACTTATATACCGGGTATTTAAGCAATTAACTCGCTTAGTTGTTATTTTCACTTGTTTGTTTTTAATTTTTGATTATGGAGGAGCGTCAGGCTCCATATACGTCAGATACGGTTTTGAATTTTTTTTTAAAAGCCTTGATATTCTAAAACAGGATTGTCGTGAACTGAAAATTATACTGGTTTTCAGGCAAAAATTAAAAATGAACTGTTCACATTCTCATTTATTGGATTTAGTAGATTTTGGAAATGTTTCAGAAGCCAAAACATATATCCAGTTCATCCAAATTTATTTTAAAGTCTCGTAATAGTTCCAATCATATTTTTGAACACCAAAAATTGTTCAATTTTTTCACCGATACCAATATTTAGATGCAACTGAAGTTCTTCGTCCCTCTTTGAAATCAGATGGTCTGCAGGCGATTAAAAAAAGTAGATTTTGATGGTTTTTTTTTTGCTTTCGATAAGGGCCAACCAACTTTGCATACCAAAAGGATCCTACATCCTTACAAGGCCTGAGATGGTTCTGTTTGTAACCACAGCAGAGATGATCTCGGTAAAGAGGAACCATGTTATAAATACAAAAATGATAAGATCTTATATGTACACTCCCGTTCACAAAAGTTGAACCAGTGTTATAACCTATATATAATTTTAGACATGTATTTAGTAATATATACGCTTAGAATGTGACTTTCTGGTTTAACTTTTATAAAAGGGAGTGTACTTAAAGCTAGTTTAAATATCAATTGATTAATTTTTTCAAATTGGGTAAGAAATAGGTATATCAATGGTTTTATTTTTTTTTAATTTAATTAATTTTATTTTAATTTTAAACTTTACAATTATTTGTTTAATTCGAATCACGGAACGGAAAACGGAGCAATGTTAAATTGATCTGGGTGCCGGGTCACAGTGGTTTCAAACGATACGAAAAACCAGATACCTTAGCAAAGAAGAGAGTCAGAATGCCCATCATAGACCCAGAACCTATTTAATTCCAAGGACTGCATGTAAACAAGTGATCAACGAGTGGTGAAATGCTAAACACCGTGATCACTGGGAAAAAGTACCGCGGCAGGAGCTCAGGAAGGTACTGCTTCAGAGTACAACAAAGAGGCTATCTCTCGATGCACTGAGGCTGAACAGGATGCAGCTGTGGAAGGTTACCGGATTCCTTACCGGGCATTTTTCCCTGCGAAAGCATCTGCACACAATGGGACTCCATAACGGGTCCATTGTGTGCAGATTGTGTGGCGAGAAGGAAGAAACATCCAGCCATATTATCTTTGACTGCAAACCTCTATGAGTCCCGTCAGACTGAAGTAGAAGGGGGAGCACAATGGACCATAAGGTCGAAGTGCAATAGTCTTTACCCCGATATTAATCAATCAAAAGATTTTTAAGATATTTGAAAAAAACTCGTTAAATTGTAAAATTAAGATTTATTATCCTGTTAAATCTTCGCGCGCCAGTTTGATATATGATTAGTTCTCGCTAATAAACAATGTACATATAGCTGGCTCTAGTGTACGATAAATTAAGCCATTTTTTTATGCCATAAGAATAGTTAGTCCATATAAGGCGGACGGAGGTCAGTGGATTTAACATATGTTATGAATCTAAAATATTGAAGACGTTTAGTCAAACATGCTTAGGTATCTATGGAAACATATATAAATATAAAGTAAACAATGTTTATTAACATATTTTTTAAATTAATTATTTGCACTGTGTTAAATATTGTTATGGAAATTTTATTAAATAAAACAAATATTTGTGATGTTTGAAACAATTATTTGATTTGGACTAGTTTTGGAGCACCGTTGTTCCTTCGTCAGTAAATATATGATAATGGCCTCGTCGTCCATACCGTCATTGTTTTATTTAATAATTATAATGAATTTTCACGTCCAATAACGACCCATTCGATACAAAATAATTAATAAATGTAATATAACTAACAAAATATAACAATTTCAAACATTTATGTATTATTAGCGAATTTTTCCTCTTCAAGAAAATAGAGCTATTAGTCTCGCATCGATGTCAAAATTTCTGCAAATGTCCGTCGATGCCACCTAGTAGATATCGAAAATCATCATCTGTAAAATTTATATATATATATATATATATATATATATATACATATATATATACATATATTGAAAGTTAAAATTCTAAATATCTCTATACACATTAGTGTTTGAGAAAAAATTATCAGGTAATAAATTGTAGCCAACTTGATTTTCTACAACTTTACTTCTTATAAATTTTTCGATTGTTCAAACATTAATAGATATAGTTTGTCTTTTATGTTTTCTTCATTCTCTATGCTCCCGTTTCCCCTTGACCTATGCCATTTATTAATAAAATTGGGCTTGGAAATACAAAAATCATATCAGATACGACATTTCATTTTGATTAGACTAAAATTTTGGCCGCTAGAGAGTGAATTATGTATTTTAAGAAAATTCGCTAAGTTGACGTAGCTACTGCGAAACGAATTATTTTTCGAAATGATTTAGCGAGTAAATATTTACACAACATATTAATAATATAATGTATTTAATGATTGGAAAATATATTATTTATTGACTATATATTATTAATCTAAATCGAACTTAAAGAAAGGTTATCACAATGTATAAATAAAATAAAAATGTTCCAAGACCATTTAGATCAGCAGCGGTGGCGTATCCCTAAAAATCGACCATTCCAATTCGTAAATTAACTGCTAATTGAAAGATCGATTTTGTCATGTTATTTCGAAGAAACCAAAACCCAAATACAATGTTTTTGTCCCTCGAAAACAAATAACATATCAACAAAATGCAGTCAATGTATTTTCTTTGCCTAATTTATCTCAAAATTGTTCGTTAAGCAGGAACTGCATCCACTTGCGCCAATTTTCACAGAATAAATGCGTCACTTCTCTTTTGGATATAGATCTTAATTAACTTTTATTCTATTAATGTTCATAACGATCCATAACCACTAGCGGGGGGGGGGGGGCTACAGACACGTATATAAATAATTATGTTTTCTAAAATGGATAAAAATGTTCGGTCATTCGACTTGACAAAAAAATGCGCGAACTTTTCCTACGAATGAGAGATTTTCATCTTATCTATTTAGATTGCGTAATTTTGTAAATTTTTCGTTCATAATAAATGAATGACCGTCTAAATAAATATGACATTTGCATTCTGTTCGACAAATGACAAATCATTGCCAAATTGGTATAAATTTTGCAAACTGGAGTGCGATAAACCAATACTTTGTTATATTTTAGGGATGTGCCTCTGCACTAGTAAATTAATCACTGAGAATAATTTAAAAAAAATACTTATTTTCGATGAATTAATTACCTTTTTACCATTCACGAAAAAAGTTAAAACTGATATTGTCGTATTGTTTTGATCATTGGTCGATGAGTTTCCATTGATTGTTGGCATTTTTTATAAATCATAAATCCAAAACGAAACTTTCAATAAACTTTGATTTAATTAGTAGAACAAACTTGAATAGTTAATTTAATAATATTGTTAATAATAATTAATTTTTAAATATCACTGAACAACAACACTGCAGTAAATAATATTTAAAACTAATAAATGCAAAACATGTTTTAATACTTTTGTGTTTATTATACAAGTTTTAAGATACAAAAAACATCATAAGATAATTATCGTATCAGAGGCGAGGATAACATTTATTCATGGAAGGGAGATACTTTTGTATGTTCAATTTGTTTGAAGTTAAAAATTTGACTATTATCAGTCCACACTTGATAACAGGCAGCACACGGCAGCTGAAACGTAAAAAAATTACGTGACTATTTACTTACAGATATAGACTTATCATCAACACAGGACTTTGAAAGTTTAAGCAACTGGAGCTAATAATTTAAAACGGTATAATGGAATTTCTGCTGAAATAATTCTCTTCAAAAAACTGAGAATAATACTTTTAAAACTCTAAATAAAACTTCTGAGTCTTATTTTTTCGGAAAATCTCGGAAAAAGTCCGAAAAAATAAAGTAAATGTTTTATAAATAATTTAAAGATAAAAGAAATACTAATATTTGGACTCTTCCAGAAGAGTTATACAGACTTTTTGGAAAATTTGTTAGAGAATTAATTAAACAAAATATAACAATCAAATAAGATTAGATAATCAAGTAACATTATATAAAGGTTCTGTTCAGGCCCCGGCGAAATTCGAACTCACCAGCGTCTGTTAAGTAAACAGGCGCTTTAACAAACTAAGCCACGATGCCGTTGTTTTCAACACTATATACATAACAAAAACATTGGGAGCAAAGGAGACGACCCATTTTAAGCAGTATTTCTACCAGTTTATTATTTTAATAAAAAACAGACACTTAAGAATCTTTTTTTTAAATAGTTATAAATTATTGGATTTGTTCTGCGTATTTATAAAAAACGACAGTTATTGACCGTCTCATTGTTTAGTTATAACAACGTAAAATGAAGCATTTTATAAATATACGTGCCGGCATGCTGAACAGATACAACTTGGCAACACTGTACGTCACTCTACGTTGAACTATTCGTGTACATGTATGTAAACAAACAGTATATCAACTGGCGGAATATAAGCGACGTTGCTGGATTGCAAGTTATAAAAATGTTAGTTATAGACAAGTATTGTATGTGTAACGTGTCTACCGTAACAGTCTTGGACTAAAATTATGGCTTATTATGCTATACGTTCCTTCACTCTTACTAAACGCATACGCTCAACGACTTACGTACAAAACTAGAAAACTGCACATTAATAATTTAATACTTACTTTTTAACATACTTTTATTAGCTTGACTTATAAGTATCTATGTGTGTATGAATGTAATGGAATTTTGTAAGTGAGCTTTCAGACTTCAGAACAATCTGACTTTGACAACATATTATCTGTTTCTTTTTGGCACATGAATACCGGGAAATAAGATTAGCCAGGCTAGCTCTCCAAAATATACACAAAGATGTGAACTTGGATATCGATAAAACTATCAACGTTTTCCCGAAAAAGAAACGTAAGCTTGAATTTGTAATTTAAGTCAGCAGCTAAATAAAATTATTTAATGTAAAATGTATATTAGCGTTTAATTTAATATCCTTTGAAGTTGTACAAATTTCATCAAAATCGGTTCAGTAGTTTAGAGTCTAAATGTAACACTGTGATGTGCAAACAAACACACTTTTACTTTTGTAATTGTCGTGAGCGAACAAACATTTTACAGGTTTATTAATTCACTAGTGTTCGCCCCACGGCTTCGCCCACGTGGAACTATACACTGTACAAAATCTTGGTCAGGGCGTCATATATTTTGTAAACATCTCCTTTGTAGGAATGCACTATATCGATCTCATGACCGAGTTCATATTCCGACTCGCACTTGGCCGATTTTCGGGTGGCTGTGATCACCTTTTTGAGGGCTAGATAGATAGAGATAAATTGTAGGGGCTGGACGGGCTAAACTTCGACCATAAGGTCCATTGTGATGCCTAAGGATGTGAGAGGAGTGGAAGGAATTTTTATGTATAGACTCGGAATTGGTAGGATATGCGGCTGCAGCCGACTATAATAGGAACTATGCCGATATTCATCTGGAGTTCAGGAAGGAAACTGCAGAAAACCTTCTCAAGCATAGCCGGTTACTTCGTTCTTGCCCATAAGCCAACAGTTTTGCCAATTAACCGCCCCTTTTTTTTCTTAATAATTGACAAACTGCCGATGTCGGGATTCGAACCCATAACCTCCCAGTTTCAAGTAGGCATACTGCGCAGACATAACGCCTTAAACCGCTCAGCCACTTGGACTGGTTTTTTGAGGGCTAGATCCGCGCCTGAACAAAAAGGAAAATTTGGGAAGAGTTTTGAAATAAAATTAAAACAACACAATATTTAGATTCAATGAATCGTGCAACAAATAATTTATTTATAGTATTTTCTTCTCTATTTATTGTATTAAATACATAAAATACATACAAAACTAGAAAACTGTATTTCTTTTTAAATATTTTAACAAATTGAAAAATATGATTATTAATCATTTTAATTATCCATAGATCATTATTGATCACAATATTCATATAAGTAGTATGGGTGGGTGGGTTTAAACCGCCCCAATCTAAATCAAATTATTTATGTGGATCATCTAAATCAAACATATTTTAGAGCATTCATACCTTTTTCTACTTCGTAACATACTAGAAACTAGTGCATTTCTAAAAGAAAAAAAAACCGAAACTGGAACTGGAACACAAACCAAAACTTTGGAATCCTATTCGAAATTTTAACAAGATAGTGGAGAGAGGGGTGGGGGGTAGTCTAGTAGCAAATATTCCAAATCAATTTTTTATAATCCAAACATTTCTAAAACAAAAAATTCGTATTTTAGTTGAGGTAAACAGCAGACGGACAAGGCAACTAACTGATAACATGACAAACTACAGGAATGATTTCAAAAAACAGTGCCTTGAACATATTTAGCTGGAAACTTTTCAAATGAACACACGGCATACACCATAACAAAGGCGGGGCTAAATTTATAATACCCTTCTTATAAAAGACAACTTAGAAATTCATCAAGGGGCACAAATTATGAAATTTTTTTAAGCAAAATCGAGCCTACCATTGTCGTCATTAGCCAAATCAGGGAATTCTCTAAATGAATTATAAGACGGTTGATTAATGCATTTGAGCAACTTGGTTCAATCGGGGATTTTGCCGCCACAGCAAATTGGCATCGGACGGTTAGAGACAATGCTGAGGCTATCTCTCGATGCACTGAAACTGAACAAGATGCAACTGCGGAGGGTTACCGGATCCATTACCGGACATTATCCCCTGCGGAAGCATCTACACATAATGGGACTCCATAACGGGTCCATTGTGTGCAGATTGTGTGGCGAGGAGGAAGAAACATCCAGCCATATTATCTTTGACTGCGAACCTCTGGGTTACAGCAGATACAGGATATTCGGCGCATCTCACCCCGAATATATGAACCTTCAGGAAGACAGATAAGCAAGCTCATGGCTATTGCCAATATATGGAAGAAGCGAATCTCGTCAGACTAAAGTAGAATGGGGAGCACAATGGACCATAAGGTTGAAGTGCAATAGTTGTAGACCCCAATATTAAATCAATCAAATAGAGACAATGCTGAACGGTTGGGCGATAGTAGTGCAGAATACCTATCTCAACTTTTAACTCGAAGACGTTCTAACCAGGTTCGAATATATTAGTCAGCAATATGCTGACATATTTCGAGACATCGCAAGGAGAGGACCCGACTTGAATCATAAACTGAGAATGCCAGTTGAAGTACATTTTCAAATAAATGGCTTCTTTTCTGTCTATAACTAATTTACCAGTTAACCTGTTGCGTTGAAAAATTATTGAGAATAATTTTTAGGACCTCAACACATAATTTTAGATTGTAAAGGAGAAATATTAAAGACAGAATATTTTTCTTCTTGAAGAAAGAGTTTTTGTTTTTTGTTTAAATTTAGAAAAGTATATTTAGAATTGAACGAAAAATAAGATCTTGATTTAAATTTAGAATCGGTATCCATTTAGATTCATGAGCGTGAGCAAAGAGACACCAGACACTGGTATAGTTGCGAAATCGATGGTTCGAATCTTAGAGAGGGTAGATTAACTTTTTAATTATTAAATAATTTGTAATAACCTCTCTAGTCATTTCGAACTCGCTCAACATAGTCACGGTTGTTCTGAAATTCGACACATACTTTCCTCAATTCCTTAGAAATATTTTTCCTTAAAACTTTGGGAGAATGACGATCGGGTTGTTCAGTTTCTTGATAAAATATGCGTAAAAAAGTGCATTTTTTTCATGTCCGCAGCCGAAGGTTATTTTTTATGGTTCAGTTGGCATCCTGAGTACCGGAGCGCTGTTTGAGTCGTTTGAAATTATATACTAGTATATGTATGATGACTAGTATATGTATATGTTATGTGACGAATGGGAACACTGACAACAACGGGCAGCTGTTTTCAACAACGCGCAGGAGTACCAACATATTTTTTTTACGCATATAATTTTTTATATAGTTATTTTCACGCGGGTACCCAATCAGCTAATATAGTTTGGAAATACCTTAAATTAAATTATTATTTTATCCAATCTAACAGTCAGGTTTGAGTAGAATCATAAAATTTTTCTTTTCTTTCTTAAATCAAGTACGTGTTGTTGATTGGGATACATTTAGTAAACTTTCACTAATATTTCGTGTGTCGAGTATCGCGGGGTCAGCTTTAGGTTCTACAGCACTTCTTTAGACAGTGAAGATACCGCGTCAAACCGTTTAATCATAGATTCATTTAAAGAATGACGGCTATTTGCACAATGACGACGGTAGTTTCATCGTGGAAACCAATCGATCCTTGATTTTTATTTCCAATTTTTAGGTGAAAGTTTAGAACGTGTGAACCTTTGAAAATTCGCTTAAAACAAAAGCCTAAGAAGAATCGAATGATGAAAATGTAAATACCTGAACAACCAATTTGTTGAATTGTTCTCTCTAAAAAATCTACATATCAATATCAAATATAAGATCACTTTGAAATTCAATATTTGATGGAGCAATAATGACTTTCTTGTTGTGGATCTTTTGTGGATCTTTATTATTATTGTCACTCGTGTCACTGCTAACACCAGAATCTAAACGTTTGCGCCGTTCCATCATATCCTTTTTACTACTACCACCACCACTATTATTATTATTGATTATTGGATTCTTTAATGCTGATTTCTTATTAACATAGTGCTCTTTGTTGTTGTGCTGCTCCGTCTCAGATAATTCACTTTCACTGTGTGGACGTTGACGATGATCTTTATTTGTGAATATTGGTTTCTTACGGAATTGATCTTTTTTATCTTCATTCTCTGATAATTCACTTTCACTCTGTGTACGACGATCATGCGTACGTTTTTTATTACGATTTTTACGTTGATTTTTCTTTTTTTGTCCCAATATACTGGAATTTAATCTGAAATCATTTTTTTTATTTTTAAATTAGATTAGAAATTGAATCAGTCGAGCAAGTCTTAATAAAGGGCTTTTGTACCGCGGCCTATTTGATCTATTTGTACCTCCTTTCTTTCAAAAGTGTTCCAGGAGTTCTATATGGTCTTAATAAACGTTAGGATATTCCTCGGCGACACCTTATTGAGTTCATCTGAATGGAGATCTGTCCATCCCAAATGATAGTGTCTTTTGAGAGAGACTTCATTTTAATATCTGCAAAGATCATTCTCTGTGAGATTGATTTTGAGCAGATGTTTATTGAGTTTGCAGTGGCCAGTAAGAAGAGCAGTAAGTATCGCTAAATTGGTTTGTTCCTAGTTGTAAACGCTCAGCGGCCCTTTTCCATGACAAGCTTTTTATAAGTGCCTTTGCGTGTTTTTGACCATGAGTATTTAAGAACGATTGGACTCTTGAGAAACGGCTCTAGGCCGTTTGGTGGAGCACTAGCACCCGTTATGGCTAACTCATCAGCCTTATCGTTTCCATCAAATCTTGAATGTCCAGGCACCCAGCCAATAGTGACTTTATTATGTTTTCCCAGACTTCTCAGTGAGTCGATACACTGCAGGACAATTTTGGAGTTTATTTCAGGTCAACCTAACGCTTTAATCGTTAGACCTGACTATCGGATAAAACATATATTATTCTACCTTTGTAGTTTCGTTGAGGGTTCTCGATTGCCCATCTATTGATGGCACACACTTTAGCCAGGAATATCGAGGCGTATTTACCAAGACTGATATGGCTATTCATACTTAGTCGCTCACAATATAGTCCTGATTCATCCGTGTATCAGATTATATATTGGCTGTCGAAGGGGATCGCGTCATTTTTAAATTAGATTCGGTTCTGAATGATAACTACCGTGTTTCTTACCAGTCCAAGTGGCCGAGCGGTCTAAGGTGTTATGTCAGCGCACTATGCCTACATGGAAACGAATCCCGACATCGGCAGTTTGGATTAATTGACTAAACTGTCGGCGTATGGACAATAACGAAGTAACCGGCTATGCTTGAGAAGGTTTTCTACAGTTTCTTTCACGACCTCCAGATGAATATCGGCATAGTTCCTATCATAGTCGGCTGCAGCCGCATATCCTACCGATTTCTAGTCTATACACAAAAATTCCTTCGACTCCACTCACATCCTCAGGCATCACCATGGACCTTATGGTTGAAGTTTAGCCTGTCCAGGGCAGTCTCCTTACAATCTATCTGTCGACCGTGTTTCTTTAAAATATCACTACAAGTAGCAAGATCAACCGCAGAAATCGTAGATTCAAATATTTTGAATTGCGATTAGGATATCGTTTCAATTCCATATATAGATTTATGTATACAATAGGAATTGTGTAAAAACACCTTAGGGAATAGTTCGAAATTACCTGAAGATTTGTTTGCTGACATGATCATTAAATCGAACGGTTTTCTTAAAACTATTATCACATTGTTCTTGTTCCTCTGGAATACATGAATCGGATCCCAAATGGTAATTATCCAAGGAATTTGGCCATGTCAGATCATCAATACTCGATTCCGATACGCTACGATTAATTGTGCGCGACATCGATCGTTTATATTTTAAAATACCTTTACTTTTTAATGGACTTTGACTAACACTTAATTCATCACCACTCGACTCTGAATAGGACGCATGCATTTTTTCTAATTTTTTCCGATGCATGTTGTGGTCATCGTTGTTTTGCTTTTCAATTCTCATTTCAGCAAATTTACTTTCAATATTTTGTGGTAATGTGGATGAAGTCACTTCAACAGTTACCTCATCATCTGAATAAAGCGTTTTAACTGTTAATTCTTCGGTTTGTACTTCATTAGAATTAGGAACTGTTGACGTCAGGGTCACCTCTTCCAATACTGAATCATTCAGACCAACAAAAAATGATTTCTGTTGGAAGTCTGTCTCGAATGGAATTTGTACAATGACATTATTATCCCATGTTTCAATTGTAACATCCGTCGGTTGAAACGTAGCGCTGGAGATGGCAGCAGGGAATTGAACACAGAATGCATACAGCACTGGATAAAAACCGGAACTTATTGAAGAGAATTTTATTTGTATACCGTCGCCGTTCGAAATAAAGTATTTCGCAACCGAAATTGGATCGACATTCTTAACATGCAATGTGAATGCTAACGTGTTCTTGTACATATTGTAAGTGTATTCAGGGAGAATGTATTCTTTATCCGCATCTAAAAACGAATTAGTCCTTAATTCTGTTTCCACTTTTGGGGCACTATTATTCACTGGGGCATTTTCATCTGCATCTATAACAAAGGATTAATCCTTATAAACTGCAATCTCAGTCGATACATTTTTTTTCATCTAGAAATAGATCATTAAACTCTTTTTTTGGCTAGTTTGTTTAAATGAAATAGCGGATGGTCTGGCGACGAAGGGAACTTCGGCATCCCTTACAGGGCCAGAGCCATTCTGCGGACTGTGTGATCACTTCTATCGAGAGGAGATCAGAGAGAAAGAAGACACACAAAAAAAACACACTTTGGAGGAACCTTCCGGGGTTCAGGCAGGGTAAGACTCTTCTCGGCAGCTATAACCGCAAAAGATACAAAACCTGCATTAGCCTGAGTGAAATTGACTGCGGCTTCTGACGACGTTTCTTACGGGGCATTGTAGTTTCAGGGTAATTGATTTAGTATACCTTCCGCTGGGAAGGTAAACTACTTTGTTTTGACACCATTTCGGTAAATATTAGTTTCGACAGTTCATATTTGGCAGTCGTGAACAAGGATTTGGATTTGTTTCCACTTAAGATTCAATTAACAAGAAAACTTCTTCTAGAAGATCATTTATGACGCCGTAGATATGCCAATAGGATGTTACAGCTCGCCCATCATGGCAACCCTGATTTTCATGAAAAACTCTTAATGAATGACGAGGCGCATTTTCATTTGAATGTATGTGTGAATAAACAGAATAGTCGGTGTTGGGCAATGGAAAACCCACAAATTATTCTTGATGTCACTTTAAATCCATTAAAAGTAACAGTCTGGTGTGCAATTTGGTCAGAAAGAATCATTGGACCTTAACGGTAACTACCATGGTCGAACGTATCGTGACATGATTGAAAACTTTTTGACACCAGCCAGAATTACAATGGAATTACTGCGAGACCTCTTGCCACAAATTATCTCAAGAAATGGTGATGTGGATTGGTAACCACGATCGCCGGATTTGACTGCACCAGACTTTTTTTTGTTGGGATATCTAAAGAGCAAGGTTTATACAAATCAGAAACCCTGAGCAACTCACACAAACTATTCCTGATGAAATTAATGAAATACCGTTTGAAATGTATCAAAATGTAATGAAAAAAATGTGCTCAAAAGAGCCCGCATTTTTGAGGCTAACAGAGGCGGACATTTATCTCATATTTTATTCCGTTTCATTTATCCAAAATTTATAATCAAAGTAGTTTACCTTCTTGAGGGACACACCGAATATGATTTGGAAAGAACGTCAGAATATGTTTTTGCAAAACTTTCGATAGTATAGAGCAAAGATTTTTAGAGTTCAGGGAGCGCTGAAGCTTAGACTACAACCCAAAAAAAAAGTTTAACGATCTTTTTCTAGTGGATCCCGATTTCTTTAGTACCTGTCGTCGGCGGGAGTGTTAATTCTGTTACCACTTTTTGAGCACTATTCACTGGCACATGTTCTTCGGTAGACAATTCACAAACTAATTGATTTGGCGGCGACGTAGATGAATCTTCTTGATCGCTATCAACACCACTATCCTCCCGTGTAAACTTCATGTGAACCGGTTCCGTTTTCCGTTTCACCGGCAACGTTACAATCAGACATCTTTTGGATTTATCAAATTTCGCATGACCAATATCTTCATTAACACAATACGGCAATTGAATTTGTAATTTATATTTGGCGGGTTGTTCACTGATCAACGAAATGGATTTGTCCGTAACATCTAATTGAGTGTCAGCGGTTGAATTTAATAGTGGCAGATCGATTGTCACAATCAATTCATTTGGAATGGTAGCATTGTATTTACATGTCATATTATGCCGATAATCTTGAAGATTCACTTCCGACAATTGTTTTATCGAATATTTCGGTGTTGTGTACATTGAATTTGGATCTTTGTGGTTTGTGGTCTTGGTTTCTCTGCATTCTTTTGTATCCGGTTTCGATGTTTTGCTGTTAAATGGATGCGGATACATTTGTTCCAGAATATCATCATCATCAAGTTTTTCGAAATTTTCATGACGTTTTCGTATAACAGGATTACGACCGGCCACATTACCTTTAAATTTCATTTTTGGATATTTTAAATTGTTTCGATCCAATTTTAGATTAAATTTATTTTCCACCGAATCCAAGGCAGTGTTTGTAACCATGCTACGAAATTCGGGAAATTTTGCAGCCAAATGCATTGTATGTGGATGAAAGACAACATCGTACACAGTACAAATTGTTGTTTTGGTATCGTTTTTACTGAAATCATCACGTGGTGGTGATAATAAATGTGGTATTTGCCAATTACGTCCTACCGTACCATTTTCCAATCGGACCTAATAAAAAATAGGCCATTGAACTAGATCTATCCTTACCAAAAATTAGTCTAGAATTGGATGCGACACTGAAGAGAAGACGAATTTAATAGTACCGAAAAGTTTATTCAAATAAAAAGATTAAAAGTTAGTCTATAAAAATTGGAGGAATTAGCACTCTCAGATCCTGGGCTCTCGAAAGTTTTAAAATCTCTTCTTTATAACTTTTCACCCTTAAGTCCTCTAGAAAAAAATTTTTGTACTTTCTGGTAGAGCATTAAAGGATCTCGCACATTTCCTATGGGAAACCGTCCTCGATGAAATTCGCTGGAATCGATATCTATTTTTCGTTTTGAGTTCTGGATCAATAGTTATCATGGTCATACGATCGGAAAATAAACAATTTTCTAGGTATGGGAGGGGAGGTAAAAAGCCGATTTTTCGGGATTTTTTCGAAAGTTTTCTGCTGGGGTTTTTCGAGTCGCTGATTTCGAATCTGATGTCGAAAGTTTGACAGCTACCAATACCACTGTCAGCTCTCTTTATTTACAAGAATAAGTGCAGCATATAGACAAGGGTTTCTTTGGGTTGCTGATTTCAAATCTGATGTCAGATGTGACATTTGATGACCGTTGACAACTGTCAATAGCCCTATAAACCCGCCGTGTTTTTATGCTCCTATTATAGCTCCATACTCTTACTGAAAAAATCCAAAAAAATCGGCATTCCATTTCATTTTCCTACATATTTAGAACTGTCCATTTTCCGACCATGAGAACTTTTGGCCACGAATAACATATATCGATTCTGGTGAATTTTACCAAGAGCGGTTTCCCATAAGAAATGTGCGGGGTCGTTTGCTATAGTTTTCATAAACCTTTAAATCAAATTTTTTCAAGAATTCAAAAAATAAGAAAAAAACCAAACGGAAAAGTGATTGGCCGATGTACAGCTTTATAAAATTTTCGAAAGCTCGAATATAAGTTCAAAAGTAAAGGCTTACTGTGATTTTCAGGCTATAAATCGCATTTTACAGTTACCGAAACTGTACATATGACATTTTTTCATGAGATAAATGTGAAAACGATTATAAAACTGATCGAATTAAAAACACCCAACTTCAAAGTCAAACAATTTTCAAATTTAATTCAGCGTTTATTCGACTTCTTTAGACTTCTTTATTATTATATTCTGGTCGATGGCTCTCCCTACCGAGTACTGCAATCTTTGACTTCATCAGGCAGACTACCCCGAGTTGGTCGGGTTTTGCGTGTTTTTGGGCCGCCGGAAAAGGTATTCTATATATATTTCAGATATTGTGTCAAAAACTATTGAAATCAGATAAGGTAATTATTCCAACCTGGAAATATAGTTCTTGCCACAATATCGGAGATATATATTCCTTTTAGTGTGGTGGCACCCAAAAACACGGGTGATCTGACCGATGAAGTGAAAGATTTTAGTACTCGATTGGAATAGTCATCGAATATCGACATTGTTTGTACAGTTGTTTACCTTTTTTGTAAATAAACAATTGAAATGTAGCTCCTCCCCTCCCCGTTTTCTGTTGATCCAGAGGTACAAATATACCCCTTTTCCGTAACAATTTAGGTTTAGCTAAATATTTACAAGACAAGAGAAATATTTTCCAAGATTCCCAAATAAACACACAAATTAATTTTGCTCAGTTTGGGCGATTATAATTCGATCAATTTGTTAATTGTGGCGACATCTCTTGAAATCAAAGAAGCCAACTTTCAAAATTATGATAACGGTATTTGAAGCTCTAAAATACGATTTAAATCTATCAAAATCACTGAAAAAAACCGGAGATATTCTCATGTTTTGACCAACACGATTCTATTTTATAACGGATATAAAACTCGATAAAGTAATTAAAAAACAAAGAATAAGAATTTTCGTGACTTATCTGTTAGTTTCCGAGATATCGAACACACAGTTTTAAAAATCGATGTGAAATAATGGTCTAAAACTAAACTTGTGAAAATTTTAACCTTGTTTATTTATCTAACACGAGATTTTGTGAATTGTAAACAATTTCAAGGTTAAAATTTATTTCACAACAAATATTTCCACTTTCCAAGTTTTCATATTTTGAAAACTAACGGAAATATCAAAATTCATCATAAAATCTTATCCAAAAATGTGAAAAATCGTGCATTTTTAGTGTAACTTTCAAAACGCTACAAACGTGGGTTATATTTAAACATTTTTCGGCAAACTTAAAAAATAATAGCAAATATTTTTTATAGTTTTTTTTCAATTTTTCAAAAATTTCAATTTGGCATGTACTTTGGCGAGTGTTTGGACTAAAAACCGATATGAAAATCATAATAATAGACATTTGAAGGTTAACATCCAATTTTTTTGCGTATGTAAACTTTTCGGCACTTGTCACAATAGACCTTTTGCATGTAGAATTTGGATTCTGGACTGATTAAAATTGAAAGTATGTAATACTAACCGGTTCATTAGATGGTTTGCCAACATTTTCATTATAACATACATTTATAAATGCCTTACGATTTCCGTCAACACTACTTTTAATCACATATCCTGCTTCTGGATTTATAAATGTACAATTTATCCCTCTCTCTTTCTCCAATTGGACCATTTCATTTTGATAGATTTTAATATTCTCTGGATCGGCAATTTCGTGATAATAATCTTGTAATAAATTCACAAATTCTCGATCTTTTAATGCATCACCAAGTTTATTTAATTCATCTTTAGTTATATCCAAATCAGTAAATCGTTGTTCGCGACGATGATCGGCCATTACACACAATTCAATATATAGTTAGATCAGCTGGCTACCCTTTACTACAAGAGTTAATACGTAAATACGAGACGAACGTTCGGCTCCAACGTCGTTCAACTAAAGCTTCACACAACCACAGCACAGCGCACATACAAATACAAATATAAATGTACACCCAAAATATACAAACGTTTCACACATATGTGTCTACATTTTACTTTTGTTTGGGGGCTCTACACACAAACGCATTACAATTATTTTTAAATGAAATATTATAATAGATTTATTGATGTCTAGAATCTAGCACAGATCAAAAATTGTTTATTTAATTTGTTTCCTGACTACGGAGGGCTACATGTTTAGCAGTCTATGTTATTTAAATATTTTTTTTTTAATATTTGGTTATATCTGATTTGGAAACTTGGTTTGTTTGATGAAATTTAGAATTTTTGTGGTGTTTTCGGTGGTATCGCTTAGGATGTCCTTGATGTGGCCTGTTATGTTATTTGCTGTTCATTGGTTGGTGAACATTTTGCAAGTTGTCAAGATGTGCTCTATGTGGTGACGGATTCATCACAATTTACAACATACAGGATTTGGATGCTGATGCGTTGTATGGCCAAGTCACAGTCGGATAAGGATTATTTGATCTTGTCGGTCGAGTTGTGTTAAGGTTTTCCACAGGTTTGTGCCGCTTTTTATTTTTCTTCGTTTGTTGTTGGTGACGTTTCTCCAGTCTTGGTTGCGTTTTTTTCTCAATTTTTGTTTTATATAATTGGGAACGTCGTCTGTTATGATTCATTTTGTTGATGTTCCTGTTTTAAGCGCCTCATTCACTGCTGCATCAGTATGTTCATGTCCAGAGATCCCAGAATGACCTGGGACCCATAGAAACGAAATCCTTATTGAGCAATTGGTGTGTTTGGTGTTGGATTTTTTTAAATTATGGATATGTTATTTGAATTATTTTTTATGGCTTTTATTGCGCTCATGGGATCTGTGATAATAATGAACTTGTTATTACCCTCATTTTTTTCAGCGTGTTTTAGAGCTTTGTATATGGCTACAGCTTCTGCGGTGAAGTTGGAAGTATATGTTAATTTGTCTGGGCCTGAGGGGATCATAAAACACGCAAACCCGACCAAGTTGATATAGTTGCAAGAGTTCTCATATTTAATTCCTCAGTATAGCTACACCCGACATTGCTTAGAAATTACTGCCAAATAAAGGGGGTGGCGTATAAGTAACGTTATGATTTATTTAATGAATGCGTATTAGTTATCATTTGGTTTTAACTCGTGAACCAATTGAATCTTATATGGGAAAAAGTGTAACGTATGTAAAGTTCTTTGCAAAGACCGCCTAGACATCACCAACTGCTGAAAACGTCGCCTGGTGGAAGTTTCGGGAAGTTTCCTCAACACTTGCTTGCACCCGAGCAATGTTCACATCATTTCGAACTGCACGAGGTCTTCCAGCCTCATGTTGCCGAAAATGCTGAACCAATCGGTAAATTGTCGGAACATGAAAGAAATTTCGATATGATCTTTGTGTCTGAATAATCGAATGCTGATTGTCAAAATAAAATTGAACAACTTTGGTTCTTTGTTCTGTGCTGAGTCAGAAATAATAAATAGCAGCGCTGTTTAACCGCCTCAACTAGTCAAGGTAGTTAAAACTTTATGTGTGCAGTGGAAATACATATGATAGCCACACATATACTAACACGCATGCATATGACACGTACATGCCGCGCAAACGCACTGAAGAAAAACTCAGTTCCTTGGCTAGTTGAGGAGTGGTTCAATTGACGTTAATGACGAAACATAAGATTATATGTCCAGGTATTTAGAAATCAGTGGATCGTTATCAATTATACATCATAAAATACGTGATAACTATTAAATATTCAACAGAATATAAAAATTGTGAATCCCCCAAATAATTAGGTAACGACACACTTATGATGTATAGAAGAATCGAGAAAAGACGATATAACACGAACATACATATCTGGTGCAAGTAACACGTGGTACTTGGAGCCGGTTTAACCAATTAAATACAATGTTTTTGTTTTTTTTTTTTTAATTTTATTATTGTATTAAAACAGACAACACGAACACATTCTTTATTACGTAACATTGTAGTATTGACCTTCCTGTAACCATGTTTCAATGTATGTAACTTGGTAATTTTCCAAATTTTCATCTAAAAAAAAACAACTGTTTTTCGTATTACCACGTATACGGACAGTTCAATGTGAGAGGTCTTTCAACCATGTTGACCTACTTTATAGCTTTTGTGAAATATACGCAATTGAATGTACATGAATGTTTAATTATTGCTCAAACGGTTATTCCTGTTTGAGTTATTGAATAATAAAAGGTGGAAAATAAAAAATCTACGTCGTAGGGTAGATTTATTCCTGAATGTTAGTGCATTTCTCAGTGCGGTTCACGAGGTCCACGGGGTATCCGAATACTTTTCGTAAATTTTTAACGACGGTTATATTTTTTTTACAAATTTCGAAATAATTTCACTGAAACGCCCGCCACCTTGTAAAAATGATAGGGAACAAGTAATGTAACAACTAACTGAGTTAATTGTTTGAATACCCAGTATATACTGAGTTGTATATACTTTGTATTGTTAATATTTCTGCCTATTCAATGTTTATAAAATATGAATTATCAAAAAATCATCAATGTTGCTGGTTTCGTTCAGAAGATATTTCGGGGTCAAATTATCTATGATATTTCCAGTAGTAATAGCACTGTAAGTAAGAAGGCCAAATGTCCCTCAAACTCGAAGCGTTAGTTAGACAACGCGAAGCGATAGTTAATCAACGCGAAGCGTTTGTTAATCAACGCGAAGCGTTTGATAATCAACGCGAAGCGTTAGTTAATCAACGCGAAGCGTTAGTTAGACAACGCGAAGCGATAGTTAATCAACGCGAAGCGTTAGTGAATCAACGCGAAGCGTTAGTTAATCAACGCGAAGCGTTAGTTAATCAACGCGAAGCGTTAGATAGTCAACACGACGCGTAAGTTAATCAACGCGAAGCGTTAGTTAATCAACGCGAAGCGTTAGAAAATCAACGCGAAGCGTTAGTTAATCAACGCGAAGCCTTAGTTAAACAACGCGAAGCCGTAGTTATTCAACGCGAAGCGTTAGTTATTCAACGCGAAGCGTCAGATAATCAACGCGAAATCCTAAACATAGAATCGGATTTTATCAATGGTA
Source organism: Nineta flava (assembly GCA_963920215.1). NCBI lineage: Eukaryota > Metazoa > Arthropoda > Insecta > Neuroptera > Chrysopidae > Nineta > Nineta flava. The sequence continues at coordinate 938,834 of OY986041.1, forward strand.
ATGAAGATAGCAGCATTTAAGAACGATTTATTGAATATCCAGCTGAAATTTCCCCTGTACTAAACAAAATCTGAATTAGCTTCGTACAATTATAACTAATTGAAACTTATAAATTAAAAATGTACGTCTTTGAAAATAAAACTTCCAAAAACACTTCGCTATTGTGGGCCTTATTGTCATAATGTCACACGGGCCTCTTTGGTCCAATCCAACGCTGTACATATTTGCCAAATTTTATCACAAGCCGATCAGTAGTTTTTCTGCGTTCAGAGCTCACAAGATTTAACGTCACTGAGATTTGTCTACCAGTGTGAAGCCGAATCGTGCCAGCAGCTAGTATTTATTTTACAGTAAAAGTAGATTCTCCAGTAATAGTGGACTCGGCCTAGGTAAAGTCGACTCTTAATGGCCTTTTTAGTAAAAGTTAATAAAAAGCGAAAAGTGATGAATTTCGATCAACATTTACTAGTCAGACTTGACTGTACCTAGGGAAAGTAAGTTTGTAAAAGTTGACTTTTTGCAGGGAAATGGTCTACAACCTAATAAAAATCAAATAAACAAGCAAAACCTCTATAATACAAAGAGAGATAGAAATATTTATTATTTATTATAGCAAGGTAAAGATTTGTGACGCTTTGAGTTGCAGAGCACATCTTTCTTCTTACACATGCATTCATGGATTTGCATTTAGTGTTGCAAGAGCATTTGAAAAATCCTTGTCCACTTCCAAGTGATTGTGAAGTTGCAACAGTCGTCACAGCTATTGTTTTATCCATAGGGACTTCATTTTCTTGGATAATGTTCGTGGGACATTTACTGAATTGAGACCTGAAAAAATATTATCATTAAACTCTAAATAATTTAATATTAGAGGCAGGGAGAGAGAGGAGCGAAAGAGAGAGAGAGAGAGAGAGAGAGAGAGAGCAGCGAAAGAGAGATAGGATACAAAAGAGAGAGAGAGACTACGTTGAAAAAAGCTGCTTCAGAATTCCTATTCTTGTTCCTTCGAGTCTGCTATAATGATTACACACTTAAACTAATTATTAAAATGTAAAAAACACACTGAAACTAATTAATCAAACACACACTGAACCTTTGGTCACTGTTGAACTACAACAAATAGACGAGTGATCAAAGAAAAAAAAATTCGTTACGCAGGAGCTGCTTCAACTTAGCGAATTTTCTTAAAATATATAAATCACTTTATAGCGGTCACAATTTTAGTTTAATCAAAATGAAATGTCGTATATGATTTTAGTAATTGCGAGGCCAATTTTATTAATAAATGACATACGTCAAGGGGAAATAGGGGCATAAAGAAAGGAGAAAACACAAGATATAAAATAACTCTATTAATATTAGAACAATCGAAAAATGCGTAAGGAATAAAGTTGTAGAAAATCATGTTTGCTACAATTCATCACCTTGTCATTTTTGTTCAAACTCTAATGTGTACAGAGATATTGAGGAATTTAATTTTCAATCTTAAACCGTCAATATATCTGTAAATATTAGGGTAACAAAAAAAATGATAAGGAACAAAACTACAGTAAAATTTAATACCTACAACTTTACTTCTTATAAATTTTTCGATTTTTCGAATATTAAGGGAGATATGTCAAATTTTGTGTTTCCCCCTCCCTCTAAACCCCCCTTTCCCCTTGTCCGATTTTACCCATGAACGAATTTAACCTTTTGAATACTAAAAGCGCTTCAAATACGAAATTTCATTCCAATCAAATCAAAACTGTGACCACTAGAGTGATTACAGACACATATATATATATTATATATACAAATATATATATATATATATATATGTCGGAATTACAAAATTGGGAGCATGGTCGTTTGAACCAGTATATATGTTGTCAGGCATTGTTGTTTTTATAAAATACAAACACTTACCAATTTCCAATAGCACACTGAAAACTGCATTTTCACAATCACGCACTAGTCTACAATAATACCCGGTGTCCCGCACTTTCACAATCAGTAATTACAAATAGTTGGTTCAATCCTACGACACAGTAAGTTGGCTCCAGTTAACAATACAGATACAACACGAATAATACTAACAAATGCCATACCACGGTTATCTCATCAATAAACATAATTAATTATACTAGTCCAAAAGGGATTTAATCACAGTAGAGTTCAGTTGATACTAATACACAGTTGTACGATACCGTCTGTCATGTGTTACTGCCTTGTCAGGACTGAAATCCTCCTTCCTTTTTGAAACTCACCCCCCTTCCTTGATGTTTGTAAAAATATTGGAAAGGGGTCATTCTATTACTACATTATATTTATGTACCATCTCTGGTATATCACAAAAATAGGTTTATTAACATCCGTACCGTACAATTTACGTCTAAGTAGAGGTCAAACGTGCCCCTTCAGCTGAACCCTTACTTACTGTGTTAATTGATAAATCTTAAAGCAATTATTCTTTAATGCACTTTTAGACAATTTATTTTATTCTAAGAATATATAAGTATTGATAATATCTAATTTCCGGACCTCTATGTCTGGATCCTTTATGTCGGACATACTGTAATAAAATAAACCTTTTCTTAAAAAATAGTTTCTTTGTACTTATAAATGTAAGTGTAAAACTGTAAACATATAGATGTAGAGAAATGTTCGAACAGACGTATCCATAAATAAAAAAACACATTTATTCCTTTGACAAATGTACGATTCCGACATATATTTATATGTCCATAGATATATATATATATATATATATATATATATATATATATATATGTATATATATATATATATATATATATATATATATATATATATATATAAATTTTACAGATGGTGATTTTCGACATCTACTACAGAGGTGGGCACAGACAGCTCGTCTGAGCCTTACGGGCTCTCCATAAGCTGGGTGAGAGTAAGTAAAGAAAGTATGTTTTGAAGCAAGACGGAACGATGTTTCAATACAGGTTGTCCTACCGATTATTGCCCAATAATTATATAGTATCGTCTATAGTATAGTCAATATTTTATTTTTTTTGAAAAACAAATTATGCGAAAAATAATTTCCACTACTACAAAAAGTACTTTTCACTTTTTCAATTCAAAGTAGACTAACTCGAAGAACTCAAATTCCCACTTTATGTAAAATTTAACTTAATTCATCAAATTCTCATGACACTATACTGAGCATACTCCATACGAAGAAAAAATAATTAAATCAGGTAAATAATTCTTTATTAGTTCTCGGATATGAATAGTAAAATATTTAATAGACAAATTATTTGGAATTTCCAAAACTATATTTCTATTTAAATTATCTTTGCAAAAATTTCCCTCTTTTATTACAATGGTCCAGCGGTAAACTTAAAGGTTCAAAAGATTTATATATATTTTTTATATATTTTTATTTTATTCATACACAAATATGATATATACTAAAAAGGTATATTTTATGACCCAAATTACCAGCCCAAAATTCCAGAGTATGCATTGAATGACTCGAAGAACTCAAATTCCCACTTTATGTAAAATTTAACTTAATTCATCAAATTCTCATGACACTATACTGAGCATACTCCATACGAAGAAAACATAATTAAATCAGGTAAATAATTCTTTATTAGTTCTCGGATATGAATAGTAAAATATTTAATAGACAAATTATTTGGAATTTCCAAAACTATATTTCTATTTAAATTATCCTTTGCAAAAATTTCCCTCTTTTATTACAATGGTCCAGCGGTAAACTTAAAGGTTCAAAAGATTTATATATATTTTTTATATATTTTTATTTTATTCATACACAAATATGATATATACTAAAAAGGTATATTTTATGACCCAAATTACCAGCCCAAAATTCCAGAGTATGCATTGTATGTATTATTTACTTTGTATAATAGTGACCATAAAAAAGATTTGGTATTATTATATTTTTTTCAGAAAATGTTTTAATTAAAAAAAGAAAATATTAATAATTGGTAGGTACCCTGTATTAACTTTATCTCTCTTCCCTACCTCTCACTCAGAGCTTGGCCGAGTCAACTCTTGCCCACCTCTGATCTACTAGGTAGGATCGATGGACATTTGCAAAAATCTTTGCTAAATTTTGAAGTCGGTACGAGACCAATAGCTCTATTTCCTTTCAGGAAATTCGCTAACAACAGTAAAAAATACGGTCCACCTGAAAATGTGCGCGTCCAGTTTCAGGTGGAACGCAACATCGTGGAATCAACTTTTACTAAACCACAGCAGGCATAGTTAACTCTTCCAAGGAAAAGTCGATCTGTTTATTCTCTATTTATTCTCAATCAACTTTTACTGATACTCTTAGTAAGAGTTGACTCTTCCTAGGCAGAATGAACTCTCCCTAACAATCTACTTTTTCTGTGACATATATAAACTATCGTTCATAAAAAATGAACCAGTTGAAATATTCTAGCTATACAAATATTTAGTAATATAGTCGAAATCGGATATAATGACATTGAAGGGACCACATAACTAAAGACGATATATACGATAGTTGTTATAAGCAATATAAATATGTACATATTAAAAAAAAAAGTGTGTGTGTCAGCTCCGACACACGACTAGAATTTACTCCTTAAGAACGATTGTCTTTGAACAGGCACAAAAAAAAGGATGTGAGTGGAATGGAAGGAATTTTTATGTATAGACTAGGAATTGATAGGATATGAGGCTGCAGTGGACTATGATAGGAACTATGCCGATATTCGATTGAAGTTCGTGAAGGAAGCTGCAGAAAACCTTCTCAAGCATAGCCGGTGACTTCGTTCTTGTCCATACGCCGACAGTTTAGTCAATTAACCATCCCTTTTTTTCTGAATAATTGACAAACTGCCGATGTCGGGATTAGAACTCATAACCTCTCAGTTTCCAAGTAGGCATACTGCGCAGACATAACGCCTTAGACCACTCCGCCACTTGGACTGGTTAGTCGTAATAACTGATCCGTCGTTGTAAACGATGCTGGTAAAGCCGTTTTCGACTGTATATATATATATATATATATATATGATTAGAATGTAATATGTATATAATTTGTTGTTACAAAATTTCGATAAAAGATTAAACAAAAAGAATTTGACATACTAACATTTTTCTAAACAAAAGAATGACCTGCACCTCGCTGACGATGATTGTCTTCAACAAAGAGATCGAGAGAGAGACATCTGTCGTCTGTGATTCATCTTTTGAGGTAGGGTAGTGTTTGCTGGCTGTTTGTTGTTGCTGTAGATCAGAGAAGATTGTTGTTGTTCTCTAAAGTACTTTCATTCATACACCTTGGCAATTATACAGTTTTTTTTTTTACTTTCACACAGAGTTGAATTATTTATTTGAAATACTCTTAAACATTACTTATAATAATAAAACTATATTATTATTATGTACATACTTATAAAAATAAATGATTTAAAGTGAATTTTTAATATTAAATAATAATAATAAACAAAAAATATGTCTCGATTATACGATAAATGGATTCGATTGTTAATATTTATGTTAATTCTATTCATAACATGTCTTTTTTATACCAAATTAAGACTACAAAACCATCATATTAGTAATAATGTCACCAGTGACAGTGATTTTGATTATAGTTCCTCTGTGGTGTCATCGGTGTCTGCTTTAGTTACAACACAAAACAGTGCGGCAAATCATCAAAATCATCATCATCATCATGTTACCAAATCATTATTAGAACTGGGTCGTGTTCCTGAGTTAAGTGATCATGTTGTATTCTTTAATCGTATACCAAAGACTGGTTCCGAAATGTTGGTGATGTTAATGCAGTGGTTACAAGGCCAGAATAATTTCCGGCATGTTCGATTATTAAATGATGGCAATAAACGTTTATTAACACGTTTAGAGCAGGTAATTTATTTATTGTTTGGATTATTTAATTAAATATTTTATGATTGTTTGCTTGTTGTCTTTAAATATATGTCTAGGAGAAATTGACGCATCCGTGTCGGAAACTATTCAACGAAATTTATTTTTGGTACAATTATCTTCAGTACATCTGAATAACACAGTCAGACTGATCTGGGTACCGGGTCAGTCTGGCGTTAAAGGGAACGAAGTAGTGGACTCGTTGACACGAGAGGGTAATCTCAAACGCCCCTTACACCTGAGTCTTTCATTCCCATAGCAAGATGCTCCGTAATTTACTGAATCACGGGGTGGCTGCGACAAGGAATTCGAATAAAAGAACATCTGGTTCAGGTAAAATTTGGGAGAACTGATAAATCGTTTATAGCTGCACACTTTATTGAGAACAACCACAAAATTAATGAAAAACTAATTTTAAACTACTAAAATCGGTACAAAGATTCACAGAATTAGATGCATACGAAAGAAAATTTATATACACAAGTAAAGAAAACAAACCATGAATTTAGATAAGGGGCCAATTTAATAAAATTTAGCCATTTTCACAATTAATACCTCAATGCCAAGGTTTACTTAATTAAGTAAACGCACGTCACTTTCGTTAGTATAATATAACCGAAAGGCAACACATATTAACAATGAATGGATACTCACAATAAGTTTACAAAAACATTTAAATATATGTAAATAGACAAATAGCAAATGTACATCAGATAGTGAGAAATTATACACGTTCAACCATAGAAGCTAAGGAGCCAAGTTGGTTGAGCACTGGTCCCCATGATGTCAAAATGATGTGATATTATTGATGTCAACAAAATATTACGCTTAATAATTTTGGACGAATAGTTTGCGAACAAATATGCCGATTGCTTCTAGACTAAGAGTACTTAGTTTTATTGAGCTCATAAAATTGAGTGATGTCTATTATATTCTTACGTTAAGCTTCTGTAATAACCAATGCAACAGTATCTTTAGAATCACAACTTAAATAATAGCTACCAAGACTAGGTTCAAAAATAAGTTGGCCTAGACCGATATTCGAGAAGGTTTCTATAGCAATCGTCTTAAGAATGTAAGAGAGGTCTATCAATATTCTACGAAACAAATTCGTTACTTAATGCTAAAGCTGCTGTGAAAATTTCAAAACAATTTACAAAGTCGTATAAAACTGATTGCAATTTAAAATAAAATTCGTTTCGCAGGAGTTGCATCAACTTAACGAATTACCTTAGAATACATAAAAGTACTCTCAAGCGGTCACAATTATAGTATAGTTAAAATGAAATGTCGTATCTGATATGATTTTGATATTTGCAAGGCCACTTTTATTAATAAATGGCATTGGTCAAAGGGAAAGGGGGGGCATAGAGAATGAAGAAAACACAAAATATAGAATATCTCCTGTGACTTTTGTGTGTAGACTAGGAATTGGTAGGATGTGCGGCTGCAGCCGACTCTGATAAGAACTATGCAGATATTCATCTGGAGTTCGTGAAGGAAACTGCAGAAAACCTTCACAAGCATAGCCGATTTCTTCGTTCTTGTCCATACGCCGACAGTTTAGCCAATTAACCGCCCCTTTTTTTCTTAATAATTGACAAACTGCCGATGTCGGCTTCCCAGTTCCAAGTAGACAAAACGCCTTAGATCGCTCGGCTACTTGGTCGGTCCAATACATATCTCTCGATCCAATATATACCTTAATATTTGAACAATCGAAAATGTATTAGGAGGAAAGTTGTAGATAATCAAGTTTGTTACAATTCATTCCCTAATCATTTTTATAAAACTGGAATGTGTACAGAAATATTCTTATACATTTTTCGGTTTTTCGAATATTAAGGGAGATATACCAAATTTTTTGTTTCCCCTTTCCTCTAAACCTCCCTTTCCCTTTGTTCGATTTTAACCATTAACGAACTTGACCTTTTGAATATCAAAAGCGGCTTAAATACCAAATTTCCTTCCAAACGGAATAAATTTTGAGTTTCCACAAAAAAAAAAACACGAACTCTTATGAAGAATGGACATTAACGGCTATTGGGTAATTCGAAAGACAATACGTCGCCCTTGAGAGCTGCTAAATTGCCGAAATTTCACATAGTCAGATGCAGAATTTGTGTAATTAGAATAGTTCTTGAACATCTGTATCAAAATCTGTTTTCTACGATTCATAACTCTAGCCGTTGCAAACTTGGGACTAAACTGACAATATATATTATATTTACACAGGGTATAAAAATCAATAGATAATTTTTGGATGGATTTAGTAGCTAAAAACAATGAATCCTTATCAAAATCAATCATTTGATCACATTACAGATATTTAATGGAGTAAATTGAACGTGTGAATTGTCGCTGCAAAATCGGAGCGGCGAATTAGCAGCTAGTTTTTTATGTAAATATTAAAATGGTAATTAAGATAAACTGGTTCCCATCGCCAGTCGAGGTGTTGTTTAAATGCAACGACGTGTTTTTATTTTCTAAATTATTAAAGCAGATTCTAAATATCTGTTTTAATAATTCTATCCTAAAACTGAGGAGAAGTTTATTTTATTATTCGGTTTTTTTTTGTCTGCCTAAAAGACATCTTTGAAATATACGAAAATGACCGATCGATTTGAATAGTTTTGGTTGTTCGCAAATAGATTAAGTCCCCTCAAAATTTAAGAATTTTTATTTCAAAATACGTAGATTGCGAAAAACAAGAAAGCAGCGCTTTTCCCAGTAACTGTTGTCTCGGTTTTGGCAGAGAATGTTGTTTAAGATTTGGTAGTGCGTCGGGTTAAGTTTAAGCACTAACTATGTTTACAGGAAGGATTAGAGACGATTTTTAGGCTTTTGTATCTCAGGAAAAAAGCTTTGAAGCTCAAATTTAAAACGCAGCGTTAGACCCTCCATTTGACAGTACGTAGTTTCAACACTGCAGCTTTAATAGTTTCCAAATTATTCAAGCACAAAAATCAACATTTTGGGGACTGATAGACTCACTTACTCATCATCAAGTTAACATTTGGTACGAAGATAGGTTTTAAGACCGAACCACCTAGAAAAGTCCGAAAACAGGAAATTTCCCGACTCCTCTCTAAGGGGGGGGGGCGGTCAAATATTTATACCTAGAAAATGGTAAACGATAAAAAAGTCTTAAAGCAAAAATTTCCCCTTGCCTAAAATAAAACATCTTTTGTTTGAAGCCTGTTTTTATAAAATTTATAGATTTGCTATAATTTCTTTTCAAACATTGTCAATTATTATTAACAATGTGTCTGTAGCCACTCTGTAGTGACCAGTTTTAATCTGATCAGAGTGAATTTTGGTATGACGCTTTTGGTATTCAAAGGTTCAGTTCGTTAATGAGCAAAATCGGAGAAGAAAGTTATAGAAAACTAATTTTACTACAATTTTGAATTTTGTTTCTTTCATTTTCAGTTAATCTAATATTTACAATTGAAGATTGAAAATTAAAATCCTAAATATCATTGTATGTACACACCCGTTCAAAAAAAATGAACAAACCTGAACCGAATCAGTCTTTCACAATTTTGATTATTCTTGTAGTAAATGTTTTTTTACTGATACAACATTTGATTTAATTTTTATACGTGAGAGTAAGATATAACACTTGACATGTATTAACACTGACACCGTATATACAAATAAAAAATATAAATTCAGTTTATACTTCCATTTCTTTTTTACACAATTAAAAAATATACTAATTATCTTTGTTTATGAATAAATAAAATTATACATTATACAGAGAGTTACAAAAGTGAGGAGTTTTATGAAATGTAAGATAATTAACATTTCTGGTCTGTTTATTTTTTTTAACGGGAGTGTGCATATTAGAATTTGAGAAAAAATGATCGGGAAATGAATTGTAGCAAACTTGATTTTCTACAACTTTACTCGTTATACATTTTTCGATTGTTCTAATATTAAGAGAGATATTTTATATATTGTGTTTTCATTTTTCTCTATACCCCCTTTTCCCCTTGACCTATGCCATTTATTAATTAAATTGGCCTTGCAAATACCAAAAAATCATCCCAGATAAGATATTTCCTTTTGATCAGACTAAAATTGTGTAATGAATTTTTAAAGTATCTAAATGAATTTTTCTAGTGTTAAGAGGAATAATCCAATATTTTTTGTGTTTTTCTTTCTCCTAACGCCACTAACCCTTGATCGATTCTGTTCATTAACGAACTTGTCCTTTGGAATACCAAAAGCCGTATCAGATACGTAAACATATTTATTTATATATGTGTCTGAAGCCTCATGAAATTTAAAAAGATAAAAGTTAATTAAGATCTATTTCCAAAAGAGGAGTGATGTATTTATTCTGAGAAAATTCGCTAAGTTGACGCAGCTCTTGCGTAACGAATTTTGTATTACACAGAGTAAACTGTTTTGTAGTGCATATGCATTCATCCACTGTGGCTTTCATAATCACTTTAGACAACCTAAAAATAAAACATCAACTCATCGACTTTTTGTATACTGAATGCCGGTTAGTTGCTGTTCTGTAAATCGACATGACATATTCTTTATCTACTTATTATACCTCTAGTTTATACAAACTTATACAGATTAGTCTACAAAACTTTCTCTTCGGATAAACAATATTAGGTATTAATTTTATTCTATTTAAATTCATTCATTCATCGTCTGTTCATAATATTAGCGAATATCCTCCTATAGGAAATTGGTTCCATACCAAAGTGAAAATTTCGTAAAAATTTCTTCAAATGTCCATCGATCCTACCTAGTAATGTCGAAAATTATCATCTATAAAATTTATAAATTGTTATATATCTGTCGCAGACTGATGGTCAAATCCTCTGTTTTACAAAACCGCTAGTTATTTTACATAACAACTCCGTTATGTAAAACAACTGAACGACATTCAGCTGGATTGTCATTGCGATACGTTTTACAAAACTGCTACCCACGTTTAGACGTAATGCAGAATAGCTTTTCTGTAGTCACAAAGAGCGTTTTGATATAGAGAAATATATAGAACGCCTTTTAGTGCGGGGCCCAAAAACACACAAACCCGACCAACTCGGGGTATGACCGATGAATTGAAAGATTGTAGTACTTGGTTGTAATATTTACTTTATATAATTTCAATAATTTTTGACACTATATCTAAAATATATAGTACTTGTTAGGAAAAAGAATTTTTAGTAATGGGAATTCCATTAAAATTCCGTTTAAACTAAAATCTACAATCTGACGTTCCATTTCACGCTGTTTTACATAACGTCAAATCGTTGACACGCTGCATTGAGAAATGTAAAACGTTTAAGCAATATGACGTATTAAAGTTCACTAATTACGTAAAACCCCTAAACGCCATTCAGTTGTTTTACATAACGGAGTTGTTATATAAAACAACTAGCGGTTTTGTAAAATAGCAGATTCGCTATTTTATGCCCTCTTTCTCTATGCCCCCCCCTTTGACCTAAGCCATTTATTAATAAAACTGGCCTTGCAAATATTAAAATCATATCAGATACAACATTTAATTTTAATCACACTAAAATTGTGACCACTAGAGAGTAATTTATGTATTCTAAGGAAATGCGCTAAGTTGACGCTGCTCCTGCGTAACGAATTTTGATAAATAGTTCACTTTTGTTTTTATGCCACGATATTTTCTGCACACTCAGTATAAATAAATCTGGAATTGTGGATAAAAAAAAGAGTACAAAATTTAACCTTCAAATATAATCTAAATAATTTTGAATTTTTTTTCTTTTGCAGGAAAATTTTGTAGATAAAGTTACAAACTACATAAAAACATATGCAGTTCCGATGACCTTCGATCGACACATTTACTTTGTAAATTTTACATCATTTGATAAGCAATCACCAACCTATATTAATATAATTCGTGATCCTGTTCAGAAAATTATTTCTAGGTACGTATCGTTACGTTCCTCAGTTTGTTAGATCTAATAGTACGTCAATTCATCTCATTCGTATTTGTTATAAACCAAGCGACAATGTTTAGACTATAACAATCTTTTGTTGCAAAATAATTTTATTGAACTCTAAAAATCAAAATTAATCGGATAATCTACGACGAAAATTTTTGTAAACAACCTGGAAACTATTCAAAATCATTGCGAGAGTGCTTTTATTACTTAAAATTTTAAACAAAATTCATTATAAAACTACTGAAATCGGTACCAAAACCCACAGAATTAGATGCATACGAAAGAAAATTTATATACACAAATAAAGGAATCAAAACCTTCACAAGCATAGCCGGTTACTTTGTTCTTGTCCATAAGCCGACTGTTTAGCCAATTAACCGCCCCTTTTTTTCTCAATAATTGACAAACTGTCGATGTCGGGATTCGAAACCATAACCTCTCAGTTCCAAGTAGACATAACACCTTAGATCGCTCTGCTACTTGGGCGGTCCAATATAGCTAAATTTGATAGCTTGTTTAGGGAGCAATACTTTCGCGTGCTTTTAGTTTGATAGGAGCCGCACACAATCGCGTCCGCGTCGCCTTAGCGGGCTCGGGTCAGCGTGGACGCGATTTGAAAAAAGATTTTCTAATATTGTATTTTAAAAAAATTGCGGCGATTGCCGCCCCCTTTTCATGTGCCACCCGGGACCATGCCCCCTTCCCCTCCACGCTACGCTACTGTTCTGAGTGTGCGCCTGTACATTTCTTATGATAATGTTAAAATTTAAAAAAAAAGGTATATGCATATCTGTTAAAACTGGGTATACAGATATCGTTCACAACGACGGTTATTACTAAATGGCAAGGTCCCGACCGAAGCCCTATATAAACACCAATGTGAACATACCGCCTATAACAACATCGGATAAAGCGACATATCGCTTAAAGCGACGAACCTGTATCGAAATTCATTGGCTTTTACGACCAATAATTTCCATATTTATTCGATTACCTTTATCCTTTTTGAATACACAGATTATATGGTAAAGTCCAGAGTTAACTGGAATTTCTCGGAGTTAACTTTTATCGGATTTGTAGAAGGTTTTGTACGAATGAAGTGCCAGTACTGACTAATGGAAATTTTTAAATTTTATAATTGATTTGTGCCTTATATGTGCTTCGAATAAAAATTGTTCATCATAAATATAGTAACAACTTTTATTCGAAAATTTGTTTGGAAAACCGAATAAATACGGACACAATTCAATTATACAATTTTGAAAAATGACACCAATTTTTGTGGCCAAGTGTAGCGTTCAAATTAATTAATTTCAATCAATTTATTTGATAGATTTTATTACAATCAACGGAAACCAAATAAACATAATCCAGATTTAATTAACGCACCGTTCAGGGAACCATCTAAATATCAAAAAACACTGGAAGAATGTATTGTTGCTGGTGATCCTGAATGTCATTTTATTTCTGGGAAATCCTATGATCTTACAATACCATATTTTTGTGGTCAGAAACTTGAATGCAGGTAAGGGCAGAACACATTTTTTTTAAAATCTCGTTCTTCAAATTTCGTCTGGAAATAAAACTATTCGCCGAATCAAACAAACAAAAAACCAAAACCTTCCCAAATTTTAAACTTCATTTAATGTAAAATTTTACACATCTTGCTGGCATCCCCGACCAGTGCTCTACCAGTAGTAGTAGGTGCGGATAGGAGGTCGAAGCCGGCAATTAGGACGTCTTTTTTACCGACCCCTAAAGGACAAGGAATTTGTATGTAGACTAGAAATTGGTGGGTTGTGCAAACGCAGCCGACTTTGAACTATGCCAATATTCATCTGGAATTAATGAAATGGAAACTGCAGAAAACATTCACAAACATTTCCGATTACTTTTGTTCTTGTCCAAACGGTGACAGTTTAGTCAAATAACCGCCCTATTATTTTATTATTTTTAAATTAATTTACTTGATAAAACTGCCACAGTTGGGAATCGATGTAGCAACCTTCCAGTTTCACGTAGAGTGTCTTGAACAACTGGACCACTAGGACTGCTTTTCCAACTAAGCTACCCAAAATAACACAGGCGTGCATACACCTACATGCAATTATTACCGATGGACATCTTCGTCCTTTACTAGGTTCGATCCCTGAGCAATTGAAGAAATTTATGTAGAATTTTCTTAAGTCAGAAAATTTGCTTAGAAACAAAGAAAAAAATACGTGTCCAAAACTTTGCTTTTTAGAGTTTAAATCTGCAAAACAAAATTATAATGTTTCACTGCATCTCCGCAACAGTTACTCTGAAATAATTTAATTTGGACCCTACAATTCCGGTTTATTTGAAGTACTGAATACGTAATTAAATGAAATTATCAAGATCGCACATCGAAATTCAAATAAAGTTTTCCAAAGTTCTGCTTAGAGTGAAACGTATATTTTAGAAAATATACCAAGATAAAATTTTACCAAAACTCGGTATGGGAAACTCGCCTGTAAAAAGATAAATTTCAAACCGGAAAATGAACAAAATGTATTTGAGTTCGTGGCAAATATGTTAAGAATGGATTTTCCAAGACAATCCACGAAAAACCTATGAAAAAAAAACAAACAAGCAATGGAAATAAGGACGCCAGTATGATATGAAGCGTAACGGTTTCGACCAGAGGCATCTGCGGAAAGCTATTTACTAGTACCTACATAATATAAATACTAATTTGTGATTACCCCTTCGTTGGATAATCCAGTGCTTCAAAGTTTGACTGAAACCTCACTGACTAATAATAAAAACTTGATTACAGAATATTAAATAACGATTGGGCATTACAAAGAGCAAAACATAATGTTGAACGATATTATCCAGTTGTTGGTGTTCTGGAAGAATTAAATTCAACATTACGAATTCTGGAATCCAAATTGCCATACTTTTTTAAAGGAATACAAACAGTTTATTTTAAGGAGCTCATGAGTAAGTAACAAAACCTTTTTTTGGGGGGCAATCTTCTGCTCTGAATGTACACTGGGTCAGTGTTGGACTGGACCTAAGGGACCCGGGTGGCATTATGACCAAATGTTCGCCTCTCACTTAGGATCGGGGCATATGATATCATTATTTATACCCGAATCTAGCCTATCACCTTTTTTTTTTAAAAAAGAGGAGAATTTCTGCTAGATCGTCCAGAAATCATTCGTAGAAGCTGTTAACGTCCTTACCCTTGATAAAATCCATTTATGTGTTTAAGACAATCAACGAGTCCCGTAGTTGTTGCCTAGTCGAAGAGAACGAAGCTTCATCTGAATGTGCTTCAGCGTGGAAAATAGCTGCTCGCAAGTTACGTACGTAAACAAGATAATTCTATTGGGTCAAAAGTTAACATGCATATGGTATGCTGCTTGGACAGACATCCCAATCCCTCCTAGGCAAGCAAAAGCCTTCTTTGCTGTGTGATCTAAACCATCTTTGTAGATCTATTCCTGATCTTCTTCTTTTCTTCGTTTCCGTGTATGAACGATTTTGCGTGTTAGTCCCACCCAGGCTAGTGGTCCAGGTAGCAAACGCGACCCTGACTCTATGGCCAATCCGACACTGCACTGAGAACTCGACACGTTGTATATCCAGAGTAAGGAAGTTGACAGAAAAGGACCCTACACACTTCTTATGGAAAAACACTTTCGATGAACTGAACGGCGGTAAATCGATAGTTTATCAAATCCGAGCCCAAAGTTAAAAAACAGTTAATGTACGTAGAGGTAGTAGTACTTTCGGGAAAAATGTTTAAGTATTAGGAAAGGTAAGTGGTTTAGTCGCGCAGTTCTTCTTGGCGAGTTGCGT
This sequence comes from Nineta flava, assembly GCA_963920215.1. Classification (NCBI taxonomy): domain Eukaryota; kingdom Metazoa; phylum Arthropoda; class Insecta; order Neuroptera; family Chrysopidae; genus Nineta; species Nineta flava. Next base: position 954,529 of record OY986041.1, read on the forward strand.
CAACTTAGCGAATTTTCTCAGAATAAATACATCACTTCTTTTTTGGAAACAGATTTGAATTAAATTTTGTGTTATTACTGTTCATGGCGATTCATGACCCGCTAGGTTGGTTACAGACACATTTATTAATAAACATGTTTTCGTATCTGATATAATTTTGGTATTTCTAGGGCCAAGTTCGTTAATGAATAGAATTGTTCAAAGGTAAGAGGAGTTTAGAGAGCAATGAAAACACAAAATTTAGAATATCGCTCTTAACATTAGAAAAATTCATTTAAATACATTAAAAATATCAAGTAACCATGGCGATGCATTTGTAATATTCATTTTTATGGGTATTTTATTTAAATTGCAAATATTTCTGTAAATATTTGAGTTACAAAAAAATGTTCAGGGAATGAATTGTAGTAAAATTAATTTACTACAACTTTTCTCTTTACAAATTTTCCCTTTTACTAATATTACGAATGATATTCCAATTTTTGTGTTCCCTCCTCCCTCTAAACCTCTCTTTCCCCTTGTCCGATTTTGCCGTTAACGAACTTAGCTTTTCAAATACGAAAAGCACGTCAGATACCAAATTTCATTGCGATCAATCTAAAATTGTGGCCTCCATAGCGAGTTCAGACATACATATACATATATACCGTTGTACTATTGGCCATAATTGTACTATTGAAAATTCGTTTAGCGTACAAATTTTAAACTTTCTACAGGTTATTTTTAATGATTTTTTTCTCGCCTAAAATGATTGGGCTCTACAGATCATTGTGCTTTAATTGTTATTATCATTTCCAGAGCCACATTACAATAAGAATCATAAAAAACCAACAGACATTGATGACGATGTCCACCAATATTTAAAAGATGCGCTAACTCTGGAGTATGATTTTTATTATTGGATACAAGCTCGATTGTTCCAGCAAATCAAGTTTATCACGGGAGAACACAACAATCACTAAGATTATGTTTTGATTTTCACTTAATATCCTATTCAAGGTATGAGACAGATCAACTGGGAGTCTTAACTAGGGTAGGCTGAAGTTAGATCAGTTTACCCGTTTAGGTATCGTTTTCCATTTTCTGAATCATTCATTTAGTTCTGCCAGTAGTTCATTTAATGGCATTGATGGTTTTCGTCTTATAGTCGTAACGGAAATCTACGAACGTTATTAGACCAGTAGACTACATGGTTTGTTCGTGCGCTATCATGAATGCATGATCGGCAAGAAGTAGAGTAAAGGCCCAATTACATCTACCAAGTAGCTCGGACGAGTACTCGACCAAGCTACTTCCATGCGGCGAGTACGTGATTACATTCCAGCTGCTCAGGGCGAGACAGTTGTCAACAAAAACAAAACAAATTGAAAGAAAGAAGGCCAATAATTGACTGATAATGGATAATGATAAGAAAGTTGCAATAGCACACGGGCACTCGCCAGCCGCAAACGTGATTACACATGCCTAGTGGGAGGGTGAGTAGCGAACGACCGAGTGGATGTGTGGTGGAGGGTCCCTACTTGACCGAGAAAATAGACCATGGTTCTATTCACTGACTCGCCCAAAATCACTCGCCCGTCGCTCGACCGAGTACTCTCTTGGCCGATTACATTGCGGCTTACTCGGCCGAGTGCGCTGCCTCGGCCGAGTACTTGGTAGGTGTAATTGGGTCGTAAGTCTTTGGCTTAGTAGTAGTCAAGAAACATTCAACTAACTTGTATTCTCTCATCAGGAAACCAACCATAAGGTTGGCGTTTCCCAATTTTATCGGGAAGGCTGGTTTCTCTTATCTAATCTTCAAATCATCGAGGGTGGATATTTTCTCGTTATTCCAAGGTACGTAATTTGCCTCTCAAAACGGCAAACCCATCTTTTGCAGTAGTCTAATTTTCACGTGTAAGTCATAGTCTTACCTTGACTTATCTTTTGGTTTGGTAAAACCCCAAAGTCTCACCCATGTCAACTGTATATGTAGTTAAAACATTCAGCACCTCGAAACATGAATGATGTAAAGAAAAAAACGGTACAGACTTTTTTCGATTAAGCTAAGGTGAATGATTTTAAGCCGCAAATCCATTGGAAGAGAATTTTGTAATTTGGATTAATTTTGTAGCAATTAATAATTTATAAAATTATCAAATTTGTATACAGGTTTTATTATTTTGTATTCCTAATATTCCCACTAAACACTCACTAAAACTGGGTGAATGCATTTATCCCAGATGATCATTTCAAAGGATATACAAAACTAATTTTACGAATCAATATATTGTATAGAGGGGTTAATAATTATTTTGAAAGTAATCAGATGTTGATCGAAAATGGTTGAAAGTCATCTGAATTGATTAAGGTGTAGGCTGTTAATAACTTCAATCCGTTGAAACACATTGCCGAGGATTGTTCTAAAAATAATCCGTCACTGCTGGGATGATTTTCTAAATCTGCACTTGATACGTTGTCAAATACCAATTAACATTAATATTAACAGATTTTTGAGCTGACTTGGTGTCAATACAAGTCAGTATTTGTAAACAAATTCAAACAAAAGTTGCTTCGTTTTTAAAAAAAGGAACATTTTACCCTTCATGAATTTAAAGTTAAAATTTCAGCTTGTTATTAGATTATTATATATATATATATATATATATATATATATATATATATATATATAACATGACGGTAGTTTCACCATCTCAGAACGAGGTGATGACTGGCCGATAAATTATGACGACAATTCGAAAAACAAATGTATGTTGGGCGCTATAGGTTTTTACTGAGCACCACTCACGAATTTGATCTAGCAATTCGTTAACTCTTAATCTGGATGGCAGGTTAAAAGGCAGACACTCGTCTGATAGTTAGGAATTTGAATACAAAAATTAATACGAAACAAATTGTAGCAGAATTACGAAACAAACAAGAATTTATTTATTTACGACAAAAAAAATTTTAAATATGTAATAACAACAAAAAACGAAACTGTGACCGCTAGAGAGTCCACAGACACATTAAAAAAAGTACAAAATTTATATATATATTTATATAAAATTTAGCGACAGTGATTTTTAACATCAAAAAGGTAGGATCGATGGACATTTGAAGAAATTTTTACGAAAGTCCAACATTGATGCAAAAACAATAGCTGCATTTCCTTTTTTAGGAAATTCGCTAAAAAACCCGGTAAGAATGGACGTTAAATGCAATGAATTGTAATTAACAGTCGGTCTTCTGTTCCACTGTCTGATTTACAGTCTGTTGTTAATACATTTCATACATTTGTCGTTCATACAGCAGATGGCAGAACCGTTGATCAATTCACAATTCAAAAATAAGGAATAAGAAATAAGATATAGCAACAGAATTTCCGTCGCGTTGGATATCTATTCCATATTTCTTATTCCCAGCCAATCACAATGTTATGCGCAGTCGACTCTCCGACTTATGTTTTTGACATTTGTGCACACACCAGCAGCTGGCATTCAACCGCTGTGATTGGTTGAATATTATATATTATCGCCTATTGTGGTTTGGTCGCTGTGCTATATCTTAAATCTTATATCTTATTCTTATATCTTATTCCTTATTTTTTTCATTGTGTAATCGCTGACAATAGGGAATATGCATGAAAGTTTTTTTTCACATTTATTTTCAGAATATGAAAATACTGTTAATACTGTAATAATATTTAAAAACGAAATTAAAATCCGACAAATATCAAGGAAGCTATAAGCTTTTAAAGATTATTATCTGTCTCTTTCTTGCAAAAATACTAAAACGGAGTTTTATGTGTATTTTAAATGGTGAAAGTGTAATATGACGTCACATAACATATCAAGAGGGCTATCACCCTCTTTGTGTAATCGGGAATTTCAATCATTCATATCTCGCTTATTTTTAAAGTTATTTAAAAAGTAATTTTACCTTGAAATTTGTCAAGTAAACATGCTTCAATTCAAATGAAAAAAAAATTTGCATGCATATTCCCTATTCTGCCAAAGAATACAGTTGGTTGTGCTGGTAATAGCACTTAATACCGAAATCGAACAGCTATTGTCATCTAGTGGTCAGAATAGGTACTAAAAATTTTAGGTGACACAAAAATCGTACTTATACGCTTCTATATATATAATCTTCTTTGGTATATTCTGGTGATGACAGATAGATGTCACAATATATACAATAAATAATAATTAAAACACGTGTGGAAGAAGATAGTCAGTCAGTTTTATGTAAGATGACTCAAATGTAATAAAGACGTGTGTAATGAAACTTATTTATTTAAATAAATATCTAATTAATACATATTCCTTTTAGTTCATTTATTACAAATATACACGTTTGTAACAAGTGAAAAATACTTTGTAACTGTTCTCAAATTATCACAAAATCAATCACACAAATCAGTTGTAAGTTTACAAGAACTCTTCAGAAAACTGTTCATACATTTAGTATTATTTATAATCTGGCGTTGGGATGTCACCAGTAGGTGCAGGCTCAGTGTCAGATGTAGTACAACTAGAAGTATTTAAACTCAACGTTGGTACCATATCAGGTGAGGTTGCTATACCATGTGTTGTTTCACCTTGTTTCTTGGATTTTGGGTTTAAACATGGAACATTACCATCTTCAAATTGATCCAAACCAGCATTCTCTTCTGTTTTATTTTTCTAAAATCACAAATCACCATAAATTTTGCAAAATTTGAAATAATATTAACATTTGTCGTAATAATATTAATATTTGTCGTAAGTTGATGACAAAAATTGTAATTGCAAATATGATAATTAGTAAGCAAATAATTGGGACAGTGATTACTCAAAGGGAATATTGTTTATTGTTTGTATTTGTTGTTCTACCGGTTTGTATGATAAGTGTCGAATTTTCCACTTGTTTTCCGAAACGATTAGCAACCTCACAAGAGTATCTACCCTCATCCTCTTTTATTGTAGAATTGAAAACCACCGTTTGATTATCTGAGGATATTTTAATTCAATTTAGATCCGCCAACCAAATGATGTTTTTCTAGAAATTAAAATGATTTAATTCTTCCAAATGAACCTTAACTTTATATTTTAATCGTTTGCATTGTTTTTCACCTCTTTCCAAACTATTGTTGGTTTTGGTAGTCCTTTACCAACCCAATGGTATGTAATCTATGGAGATTTACTTTGGTTTCTGAGCCGCACAGTCTATAACAGAGATCTCTCACATCATTATTCCTTTATTAATCTCAATGAAACGCAGAGTAGGGGGATTGGTATGTTTAGCGACTGCAGCCAACTCAGATAGGAAGTTTGCCGATTTTCATCTGGAGATCGTGAAAAGAAACTGTAGAAAAGCACTCAAAAAGCACAACTATTTTCGTTATTCAAGTTCGTTCGCCGACAGTTTAGTCAATTAACCACCTCATTAATTTTAATTGACAAACTGACAAAGTTAAGATGCGAACCCATAACCTCCCAGTTCCAAACAGTGCTCCGATCACTTGACTGATCAAACTAAATGTATCAGATTGATGGCTCACAACTAAGACAGTACATCTTTAATATACTTACATGCCACCCTCTCCACAAGCTGGTGCTCCCACCACCACATTTAATTCTGTGTAATTATAAATTGTTAATTCAGTTTCATTGAACGCATCTTAATCAGTTTCATTCATTCCATCATACGAAAGAGGTAAAAATTCAAAATCCTGTTCTTTATCAATCTTATCACAGAAGAATTTCAATATTTCGTAATTAAAAGTCAAACGTTGACCTACATTACAACATTTTGGTACCATAAATTTTGATTTTGTCACTTGACGTGTGTTTGGTTGCTGAAATAAATAAAACATGCTGTTGATGAGTTTACACAAGAGTTTATTATTACAATCTACAGTCCTGTTGGAGTATACCAAGATATCCATCCAAGATACATGCAACATAAAATCTATTCGAATAAAATCATATTCGAATCAATTTTATAAAAATCATATTTTATTAAATATATACAGTCTGTTTTCAAATGCATTTCTAATAGGGAATCAATGTTAAATAAATAAATAAAATATTTACTATAAAACCATACATACATACACATACTTACAAACATCTGGCTGCTTGTGGTATGATGTTTGTTTGATGTCATTTAAGAGTGGGGTTTAGTGATGCCCACTTAATTTATAATATTATTAATCATTACGTATACACACACACTACTGACTACAGAGTACCCCCACCATTTTTATTTCTTTATGAAGCATTGTGTAGTTACTATAGTAAATAATACTTAACATTGATTCTCTATTAGCAAAGCTTTCCAAAACAAACGGTATATATTTTTAACGCCTAAAAAAGTACTAAAACAATTATTAAAGTAATGGGTCTGCAGATTCATTATTCTTCGATAAAAACATGCGCTCTTATGCCATCGATTTGGCTTCCGATTTTTTAAAATCGGAAACATTTAAAAATTTATGAAAAAATATCCATTAAATTGTCGGTAAAAAATCTGTGCCGCCTTAATGACAGTACCAACTAAGGGTATGTTCCAAAATTTGCTGAGTGTTAACGCCATGAATCACGCTGCGAACAGCGTTCCAAAATTGCAAGCACACTGCTACTGCTACTGCAGCCGTGAAAATTGGAACGCGGTTTACAGCACTTACAACACGCCACCATGTTCATTGCTTTTACTGCTTCACCTTATTAGCGGCAGCAGTCACAGCACAAAATTCATGACGTCATTTTTTTTCACAGTACTGCTGCAGCGTGCTGTCATGAATTCGGGAACGCGCGGTGAAGCACTGCCAGCGCTCGCAACAAATTTTGGAACATTCCCTAAATAAGCTTATTTTATCTACATTATGGTAAATTGCAAAAGACATAATCTACCAACGAATTTTTATCATAGAGATAATATATACGTAGAGTAGGCAAGCCGAGTCAAAAGTTGCCCTTCAGATAGCTACAGATAAAGAATCGCTGAGATAGATCTATCTCTTTTTAATAACTAATATATAATCGTTATATATTAGTCATTTAGAAAGAGATAGCTCTACCTCAGTGTTTTTTTATTGTGGAGACTTTTCCATTTACACGCGTGCCTATGACTTGCCTGTTCTATATATATTATCTCTATGATTTTTAATTAAATACTGATATGAAAAAATTAACTTAAAAATTATCTAGTCCAGTATGCTTCCGCTACACCAAAGATGATTGTGACGTGATAGCCAACTTTTTCATATCATTGTTATTTTTATTTATTTAGACAGTATTACTTCTGTCAAAGTTATTATTCATATATATGATTTTGATTCTAAAATATATTTATTTGCTAATAAAGTTATCCTCAATTTGCACCATGCGCATTTCACTTCAGAAGCGCAAAGCAAACGAACTCTGTTAACATTTTTAAAGCTCTTAATATACTCACTTCCAATTTATTATCTTAAATATTTTTCGTATTTTGCTACTTTTAGTTTCTTTCGCAATCTTTCTTTTCAGACCACTTCACTTTCCAAATTCTCGTAATTACCGTGTTGTAAACAATATCTTTATCGATTTCAATCTTTTAATTTTCTTTCTTCTGTTCTGTTTTATTAAATTATTTCGTACTTGCCACTTTTATACAAATTTCGTTATCATAAATAAGAATGCAAAATTTTGCAACATTATTTTTGTGTTTTCATTTTCAATAACTTCAACAGATCTATAAAAAAAAATATATTTAATAGAAAGTATTCATTATTTTATAATCCTTATCAGGATGGCCAATCTTTGCTCGGGCCAGATGTGAAACGTTCAATTGTTGCTACCAATTGCTGCTACCCGGTCCCATGTTCCCCAAACGTTCAATTGTTGCTACCCGGCCCCATGCGGTCTATCGCACTCTGTTCGGAACTGGAATAAAGCATACAAATTGCGAGGTACAATCAGTTCCATTAAATTCTGAAGAATATTTTTATTATCATGATTATAAAAGAGGTGGGCACATACTCAAACTGTAAATAAAAATTGAATGGAAATTTTATGGCCACATAGCCATAAACCAGTAAATATATTTCCAATACACAATAATACGGCTTACTGGTTTATTGCTCTGTGGTTACAAAATTCTCATTCGATTACTATTTTGACTTTGAATATGTACCAACTGCTACATCCGCTATCTCATTCTCCTCTATTCTCACATGTCCTGGAACCCAGTGGAAATCATGCTCCACAGGACCACAGGACATGTGAGAATGGCTAGGAAGGGAGCATCGACATGCCTTACAGGGCCTGAGCCAATCTGCGGACTGGGTGATCACTTCTATCGAGAGGAGATTAGAAAGAAAGAAGAAACCAAGAGAGCCAAACTCTTGAAGAACCTTCTGGGGCTTAGAATGTCCAAGAACTTTCTCGGGAACTTAACCGCCAAAGGTACAAAACCTGCAATGACGGGATAAAAATTAGACTGTGGAATCTGACGAGATTTTTAACGGGGTATTGTAGACTCTAGAGTCATGTTAGGAAGCTAGGCTTAGGTAATGAGGGCAACTGCAGGTTTTGTGGAGAAATGGAGGAATCTCCGGAACACCTCCTAATAGACCGTGATACCCTTATACACAAAATACTAAAATGCCTGGGAGTCTACTAGATACGCACAGGGGAGCTACAATCCCTTGACCCAATAAACATTATAGTAAATTTGTACTCAGTATGTTTGAGTCGCATTGTGCATATTGGGTGAATCAGTATCCTCGATACTGTCACAATCTTTCCATATTCATTGTATTCAATACACATTGAATACAAATTTACGATAGTAATTTAACCATATTCGGTTGAAGTATTTACCATATTGAATTTAAATTTTAAGTTAGATTGGATCAAGGTGGCCCATTTGCTTCACTTTGGCTACTTCCTTGATACCTACTTGATGCACAAATTAAAAATCCCACTTTTTCTTGTATATGATGTTATCTTGGAGGCAGCCATACACACTGGCACGCAGACGGCCATATACTAAGGCACGGCCATGATTATTGGCTTAGTTGCCTTTCGATTGGAGTATACTAACGGTAGTGATTAGCGTTTACATAATGTAACTGTGATTGCAGTAATATGTCTAAATGCTTGATATCAAAGTGTTGTAAATGATTAGCGTCTTTTTTTATAGGAAAATAAAAGACTAAGATTGAATCAAAATGGTTTATTTATTGTAAGCATGACTTGTAATAAATATAATTATTCATTCGCATACATTACTTATAAGAAAAATACAAACATTTTTAGCTTAGAAAATAAAATTGAATTCAAAATATTCTAGATTCAAAGCATTTTATTCTGACCGAGAAAACATTTTTCCGTCGCAATTATTTTATGAACAAAGCAAACTAATAAATTTATTTCTTTTTAGCTTCCTTGGTCAATCCAGCGCCTGTGTTTGCTTTGAAATAAATAATATCACCATCCTCCACGACATAATTTCGGCCTTGTTGACGATATTTACCAGCAGCTTTAACAGCTGATTCACTTCCTTCCTGTTTGAAATCACTATATTTCATTACTTCTGCCATTATGAAACCCTTTTCGAAATGGGTATGAATACGACCGGCTGCGCCAGGTGCTTTTGTTCCTTTCTATAAAAAGAAAGAAAAAGTATTAATTTATTGATAATTACCAAAATTTAATTTTCTTTGCTGAAAAATATAACAGTTATTGGCCCATTTCAAAAGCAGACATGATAAATTTAGCCATGCTTGTAGTATTCGTGTAAATAGGTTCTAGAGGCTAGATAATGGGCTTAGGTTGACTACTTCAGGTCGATTGAATAGTATTAGAATATTTATTGACTAGAATAATATCGATTATTAATTTAAGATTTACAAAAAACACATTACGTCAAATTACCTTGAATATTTATTATTTTTTTTGTAACTATCGTCTATTTATATTCATTGTTAGTATGGTTGCCTAGCGGTTATATTATACCAACGGAATTGACTAGTGTTTACTTAATTTGATATTCAAGTAACATATCTAAACATGATATTTTAAATCATTCGCATATCTAGGGTGGGAATCGAACCCACGACCTCTGACATTCTAGAGCAATGTTCTGCCGGTGAGCTACCTGAGACGCTGTGGTAGTAGACTGCAAACGAAAATTTAACAATTAATTCAATATTTAAAGATTATTTGCGAATTAAAAGATTAATTGAAAATTTAAAGATTAATCGAATATTTAATGAAAATTAAAAGATTAATTGAATATTTGAAGATCAATTGAAAATTAAAAGATTAATTGAATACTTAAAGATTAATTGAATACTTAAGATTAAATAAATACTTATTTGAAAATTAAAAGATGAATTGAACACTTAAAGATTAAATTAATACTTAATTCTTAAAAATTAAAAGATTTATTAAAAATTAAAAGTTTAATTGAAAATTAAAAAGTAATTGAAAATTTAAAGATTCATTGAATATTTAAGGATTATTTACGAATTAAAAGATTAAAAATTAAAAAATTAATTGAATATTTGAAAATTAATTGAAAATTTAAAGATTAATTGAATACTTAAAGATTAATTGACTAAAATTTCAAATTCGCCCTTTACCTAGAATTTCCTTTACCTAGATCAGTTTTTTGTATTATAAATACGTATTTCGACTACAATGTAGCCATCATCAGTATAAATTAGCTAGTCGTACTTTACTCTTTGACAATTAGAAATAGATAGAAAGTCGAGATCAATAGATAAAAATAAATAGAAAATTAACTAAATTAAAATATACTGGATTTAAAATGTAATAAATTTTATATTATATTGAAATTACTCTTGTTAAAATTTCCTTCATTCACATTTATTCATATTTATTCCTTTTATAGTCTTTTTTTAAACTTTGGAAAAGTAAAGAATGGAAAATAATTTTTTTTACTAGCCGTGTGCCCGATGGGATTTCGGCAACATCTCAGGAACCATCTGACTTTTCTCAAATGTAAAAAGCCTAAATACCAGTTTCCACGTTTCTATCTTCAAAAGGCGTTAGCAAGGAGCTGCATCAACTTAGCGAATTTCCTTAGAATACATAAATCTTTTTCTAGTCATATTTAAGTCTGATCAAAATGAAATGTTGTGTCTAATATCATTTTAGTAATTTCAAGGCCAATTTTATTAATAAATAGCATGGGTCAAGGGGAAAGGGGGGCAAAAGATAGAAGAAAACACAAAATACAAAATATCTCTCTTAATATTAGAATAATCGAAAAATGTACAAGGAGTAAAGTTGTAGAAAAGTTTGCTACAATTCAGTACATTTTAATTAGAAATTTTTTCGAAATTCCAACATTGGTGCAAAAACAATAGCTGCATTTCCTTTGGAGGAAACTCGCTAAAAATGACACACTTTCCATACAAACTCTCGTCCCCATTTTAACCCCCTTAGGAGTTGTATTTTCAAAAATCGTTTGTTAGTGTTCACTCACGTTAAATAAGAGGAAAATTTCATGGTTCTAGACCCAGTGGTTTAGACTGTGCGTTATCTGCCAGTGAGTTTGTAGTTTTTTTATTAAGTAGATAGAACAACCCTTACAAAATAAATGACATTTAGCTCTGGCTTTACAATTAAGTATGGATTCATCATCCGTCGTTACGTGATGTACCTAAATGTCAGTCAATTCATATATTTGTTATGGACAATTTAGTTTGTGTAGCTCCCCCGTATACTGAATGAATCAGCTCTCAGTGGGTTGTATTTTAATATTATGTTTTAATATTTACATTTTACTTTAAAACTCCTCTTTCTTTCATGTTAAAATGTACAAATGACATATACAGTGTGGTCCACATAAAATGATACGCACTTTTTTTCATAGAAAAATTGATTTTGGAACTTTTTTTTAAATTGTGGCTTCGAATACCTTTTTAACGGTGTAACTAAACTTCTTAATCCAATCTTTACTAATCCATATTTAACTCAATTATAGTAAAAGCCTAGGAGATAGAGCCTTCGGAAGTATGTTGAGCCTTTCTTTAATTGCGTTTTAAAGTCGGTTGACATGATTTCTGAAAAAATGATGAGCCAACCTTGTTCAAATTTTGCACACTTTTTCAAGATAAGATTAACTAGAGCTTGAAGCAGGATTTAAAAAAAAAACTAATTTTACAAAGCAATACGTGGTGCTAATTATACCAAAAGTTGTACCTTTTTGTACAAAACTTTGCCAAAAATTTAAATTTTCATTTTTTCCTGCGCCCAAGCATATTTATATTTACAAACAGAAACAATTTAGTTTTTTAATTTCCCATGAATCTATGATGAGTTATTCTGACTACGCCAATAGAACTTTATTCTGAGGAGACACAGTAAAAGATCCACAGAAATCAGATCCCTATAGCTGAATTTTCAAAATTTTGAAATGAAAATTTCACAAAATATTTGTCAAATGTTGATCTTTGATCTGTTGAAAGGTTCAATCAAATATTTCATTTATTTTATTAGAAAATAATTAGAGAAAATATGCTTTTTTTTGAGCCTTCGAAACCCATATAGGCGCTTAAGGTATTAAAAGTGGAATAGACTTAAATGTTGATTAGACACAAGCTGCACCCGTTGCGGCATACGAAAATTGCAAATGTAAAGATACATCTCTCCACGTGTTTCAGACCCTTGAATGTATATTCTTAAAAACTTGGAAACACGTATTTGTTGGTGTTAAAATTAAATGGCAATTTTTATGTCCCAAACTTCAACTAACATAAACGGAACTTTAATAAAAACTTACACGCCTATTTCTCTCACTGATGGGTTGATTTTCGAAAAACGCTCATGTATGTACATGGTGCGGCGCGGGAACTTCGTTACTTGAATTGCGCACCACACAGCAGCTGTTAATTCTCCTAAGAGTGGGGATAGATGCATTTGAAAGGGCCTAGCCTAACGTTTTTTGAACGGTTAGTTCAGTAACCACTATGCAGTGGATGAGATAGGAGCACGCGTTTGCCTTGGCAATGTATTTTTCTAACCTCAATTCAATTATTGCAACTCAGCGTGCGTTTAGAAAAAAATTAAAATCGCTCCTAAAGGTCTTGCTCTTGATCGTTTGGTTCCTGACTGTTTGGTGCGCGTTATCAAGATTTTGCATTATTGGACCATAATTTTTGAAGAAAACAATAAAGCGGTTAGTTAGATAGATAGATATATCTTGGGGTATATAAAAGTATAGCACTTCGACCTTATGGCTCATTGTGCTCCCCCTTCTACTTCAGTCTGGGGAGATTCGCCTCACCAATATTTTGGCAATAGCCAGGGGCTGGCTTATTAGGTTTTACTTTTCTTTGGAATTCCTAAAACAGGTGATGGGCCTTTGAACGGTATTCCAACTCCATTCTTGGCTAAGGTACCTGCTGTTTTGTTTCCTTTAAAACCACTGCTATCCAGACCAATTTAACATTTTGTTTTGCCAATTCCTCTAGGAAATCGCTGACTAACCCTGACATCAGTTACAGGCACGGCATTTGAAGCAGCTGCGAGAGAATATATACGTTCTGGTTTATGTAGCCTCTACGCAGGATTTCTTACGGATACTAGTCAGTATGGCGTAGACTCCTGCCTGAAATTCGTCGACTGTTTTTCATACGATAATCTTCTAAATTATTCTATGATTTGATCTTTACACGACTACTAAATGGCCTGTGGAATTAATATTGACCTATGGCATGGATATCTATTTCCCATCGTTTTATTAGCTGAGGTCAAAAATAGGGTTTTTCATTTGCAAAACACAAGTAAAATAATTTTGGAAGCCAAGGTCACCATAAGAAATCCCACTCTGAACACAACAACAACGAGTATACAGAAACGCTATACTTTTCAATTGTTTCTTAAAATTTTACTTTGTGCTTATCAGTTATAGCGAGCCACTCTGTATGAATGGAATGAATGATATTCACATATTAACTGTGTTACGTTATATTATTTTAAAAGGAGAACCGGCAAAAGAGAATAAGATGTATGGAATCAAGTGCTATGGGATATGGGTGGGGTTAAGTGGGAATAATATTAAAAGATATTATGTAAAGATTTGTGTATACTAAGTTCATCCATCAATGATGGATCAAGTAAAAATTAAATTGATCGAAAAGCTGTTTAAATAGTAACCATCTTTTATTGTTGTAATATCTGTACATATTTTAAGGATGTTCCAGCATACTACCACTTTTCGACAGATTTTGCTCATTTTTATTTGACAGACTAAAAATAACGTTTTCTAATAAATCCCGAAGTCTCAAAATTTTTGATCGTTTAGAACGCAAGATAATTAATATCAAAGTTATCATTCTCGCTCACTCTCTCTCATTAGAAGCATGTAAAACTTCATCATGACCGTCCAACTATTATTTGTTCTATTAGAAAAAATACTCGACAGAATTTAAAAAAAAAACGAGGAGAGTAAAGATAAATATTTATTATATAAATTGAAAAAAAAAATCATGTGTTACCGTTTTGTTTTCGAAATATAAAAGTTGAAAATTATTATTTTTTTTCAAAACAACATTATTTTGTATATATGAACTGTGAATTTGTCTATGTGTTGTATATGTGTGTTTATGTATTTGTGCTATAATAAAATCAAACCGGTTTTTTGTCCAGATTATATAACACAGTGCTGGAACGTGTTTAAGAGAAATTGGAAGCAAAAGTACTGAAATTCGTGAATAGCTACCTTTTGTAGCTAAATAAATAGTGTCAACACTAATAGCGTTTTCTTTTGAAGCACGAGAGAGAGTAAGGTGGACCGGTGTATACGTTAGAGCCAGAGGCGTTAGAACCAGCTTTGTACTAGGATGATACTGTGGAATCGTAGCACTCAAACGCGTGGATCGATTTGAATACGCTTTTTTTTTATAAGACAGCTTTTTAGCTATCTTTAAAATCTGTTCAGTTATAGCATTACCAATTTATTTACATATAAATTTGGTGGAGGTAACGGAAAGTTTCACTCCTTCTTGTGTATGTTAAAATATGATGTTTTTAAATTTTACTCCTTCCAAATTTAAAAAAAACTACGGATAAAGGGAGAGCAGTTACATTTCTAAATCCATCAACTCCGCAAATCTTATGTATTCCGCTTACAGCAGTACCAAACGGATATAATAATAATGGGGTTTAACCTCCGTTTATGAGACACAAAGGTCTATAACAGAGGCCACCCACATCATAATTTTTCAACCTTTATTAATTTTTACTTTTACATTTTTATGATGTGAGTGGAGGATTAGAAATTCGTTAGCAGACTAGGAATTGGTAGGTCTGCGGCTTCAGCCGACTTTGATAGGAACTATGCCGATATTAATCTGGAGTTCATGAAGGGAAACTGCAGAAAACCTTCACAAGCATAGCCGGTTACTTCTTTCTTTTCCATACGCCGACAGTTTAGTCAATCAACCGCCCTATTAATTTTTAATTAACAAACTGCCGGTGTCGGGATTCGAACTCATAACCTCCCAGTTCCAATTATACGGCACAACGCCTTAACAAGCGCGGCTACTTGGCTGGTTACCAAACGGATAACCAATACACAATCCAAGTGGCTGTACGGTCAAACGTGCTCTGCTTGGCTTGGAAATGGAAGCTTGCGGGTTCGATTCCCAACGGCAGCAGTATGTTAATTAAAATTAATGGGGCGGATAGTTGACTAAACTGTCGGCGTATGGACAGGAATTAAATGGCTGTGCTTGTAAATGTTTCCTCAGTTTCACTTCACAAACTGCAGATGAGCCTACATAGTCTGCATACAATTGATTTTATTCCACCAACATTGTTAATATAAGATTAAAAATAATAATGATGTGGGTGACCTCTGTAACAGACTGTGAGTCTCAGAAATGGAGATAAACCCCATTATCATAATTATTACTATAATGTTTTTAGCGTGAGCGTGAAACCAATATAAGCTTGTTTTCATTTAGTTCATGTAATTACCCGACTATTGAGGGTTGGATGTGTTCATCTGTTCCCATGTAGGTCCTCAACTACTTATATATTTTAATAAATGAGGTGTCATATTGAATCTGTAGCGGATTCGCTACTAAAAATCAATATACTTTCTTTATTAGATATACCTTTGCATATTCACTGCCTACTTCCTGTAAGCCCTGCCTGTAATTAAGGTAATTATTTATGTTTATTACCTTAGTAACTATCAACAAACACTCAATGTTATTTATATATTTTCGAAAATAAAGATTTTATTAAAATCTTTATCGTCGTTCTTTATATAAATTATTTATTAGTGATTCAATATTCGTATCCATAATATGTAATAATACTCAATTCGTAGGAAATAGGATTTGGAAAAGTGAATGAATTAATTTAAATAAATTGGACGTTTCGTCATTTATTTATGACTTCCTCAGCAACTTATTTATGTAATTCAAATGTCTAACATAAACCAACTATGGATAACGACTTTAATAGTTACATTTGATGCCATAATCATTATTGTAGATCAATAACTTAATTTTGATTTGAATTTAAAGTATTTTTTTTTTTTATTCAATATTTAATATTTTAATCAGATGACATTAACAAATACATACTTTCAATTAAAAATAAGTTTAATTCAAATATTGAATAAATTAAAAATACTTTAAATTCAAATCAAAATTAAGTTATTGAGTTACAATAATGATTATGGCATCAAATGTAACTATTAAAGTCGTTCTCCATAGTTGGTTTATGTTAGACATTTGAATTACATAAATAAGTTGCTGAGGAAGTCATAAATAAATGACGAAACGTCCAATTTATTTAAATTAATTCATTCACTTTTCCAAATCCTATTTCCTACGAATTGAGTATTATTATTTATTAGCAATACGCTAAGCAACAACAAAAATTTCACAAATGTATCGAGTTTAATATCAAATCAAACATTTTAATTGAAAGATTCTCAATATTATTTATACTAAAAAGTGTTTATTTAAGATTAAAAAACTAAAACCCGACTACGAAAAAAGTACGCAACAGCCATGAAAAAAAGTTCGAAGAGCCTTGTAAATATTTTTCGTAGTCTGACACCCAACTGCAATGCACAAAGCGAAACTGTGACAACTGTCGTGGTCAGCGACTACCGAGAAATATTTACAAGGCTCTACAAACTTCTTGTCATATTGTTTGTGTGTACACACCTTTATACAAACTAATGTTTTAAATAAAGTTTCGAAAAAGCATGAAAAGCACAAATAGAGAGAGAGAGAGAGAAGTTTATTCATCATAATATTTTCATTTTCACTGATCAAATGTAAAACCTCTTTTTTTTTTTATTTAATGGTTAAACGGTTATAAATTTGATGTATTTATTATGAAAAATTTAATAAAAACCAAGAAAATTTAATATTCTGTATGTTTTGAGAAAAATAATGTACTTTTATGATGGTTTTGTAATTTAGCAATTCATTTCCTATGGGCGAACGCCAGGGGCAGAACGGGATATGGGATTTTTCTATGAACACATTATAATGTTGTAATCACAAACATACAATCATCATGTTGTAAGAAATTAAAAGAACAATATTTTATTTATCAAAAATAGAAAATTATATCATTTTTCCCGTTTAAGCACAAAATTCATACACTAGGTCAGTCTTATCATCTTCGCCATACCCGCTGGTGAAAAATGAAATGAAGAAACTCTGGTGTCAGTTGTCATCCAAGAGTATTCAGGGGTAGTAAAATTATCTGTTCACTTGAAGGCCTATCAAGGCTGATGTTTGTTGCGTCTGCTGGAAAACATTGTGAAACATCGCGGCAGAATAAGGTATCTCAAATGGGGCTCCTCATTCCACCCCAGAGACACGATTTGGGTGGGAGGTGTAAGTTCACTCGAAAAAGATGCGTAAACATTTAACTACACCGAACTAAAGACAATAGGAAATATGCATGAAAATTTTTTTTCACATTTATTTTCAGAATATGAAAATACTGTTAATACTGTAATAATATTTAAAAACGAAATTAAAATCCGACAAATATCAAGGAAGCTATCAGCTTTTAAAGATTATTATCTGTCTCTTTCTTGCAAAAATACTAAAAACGGAGTTTTACGTGTATTTTAAATGGTGAAAGTGTAATATGACGTCACATAACATATCAAGAGGTCTATCACCCTCTTTGTCTAATTGGGAATTTCAATCATTCATATCTCGCTTATTTTTAAAGTTATTTAAAAAGTAATTTTACCTTGATATTTGTCAAGTAAACATACTTCAATTCAAGTGCTAAAAAATTTTCATGCATATTCCCTATTAAACGTACTTCAAACATGTACTAGATAGATATATAGATTGTAGAGGCTGCTCTAGAAGGGTTACACGTCGACCATGAGGTCCATTGTGATGCCTAAGGATGTGAGTGGAGTGGAAGGAATTTTTGTCGACTATGATAGGAACTATGCCGATATTCATCTGGAGTTCGTGAAGGAAACTGCAGATAACCTTCTCAATCATAGCCGGTTACTTCGTTCTTGTCTATACGCCGACAGTTTTTTTTCTTAATAATTGACAGACTGCCGATGTTGGGATTCGAACCCATAACCTTCCAGTTTCCAAGTAGGCATACTGCGCAGACATAACGCCTTAGATCGCTCGGCTACTTGGACTGGAGTCAGTAGCATGTACTAACTATAGTTTTAATGTGTACAAGTATGTAGACCTTGTCTTGGTCACAAGATCATCATCAGTTACAATACAGGAGTAAAAAATTACAAAACTAAAACATCACGCACCAACGACCAAGAAAACTAGACTACCATGAATGTCGTAGTTGAACAGCCACATGTTGGTCTAGTTTTACGTATTGCCGCTAGCTAGTAGCACCCCCTTGACACCGAAAATCATAAAACTTTATTCCGCCCGAGTACCCCGTTTTGGCCAGAGTTCCCCTACAACAATCATGGCTGCTATTACAAACCATCGTCATGTTTATTTTATATTTAGATTATTTTAGTTGAACATCGGAAAAATTATGAAAAAGATGAATTTTTGGTCAACATGCTTCATTTTGACGTAAAAAAAAAACTGTCAAAACCCGTTACGCAAAAGCTGCGTCACACATAGCGAATTTCCTCAGCATAAATTCATCACATCTTGGTTCGAAATAGAGATATTTCAACTATTATCCTATTAATGTTCATGGCGACCTGAAACGTTCGGTCGGAGGGGGGGGGGGCACATAAACCAAGCAAAATATATCAAAAATGGAGGTGCGGATTAATTAATTTCTGGAAAGTTGGAAACGGTTTTAATATCTTCATTTACCAGTAAAAAGAGAAAATTGGAGTTTTATACTTGTGCTGTATGAGAGGTATCCCAAAAACCTATAGATTATCGGACTTGTGTGTGCTCATGGAGTTTATGGTATATAGATACTTTACGGCCTGCAATAGAACATAAGGTACTTTCTATCCCGGAAAAATATATAGTTCCTGTGAGATAGTAACAAGAATATATCAAATCAACCACTGTTATAGCGATAAAACGCGACAGGCAATGCTCGTACAAAAATAACATAGAAACTATTTAAAAACAAAAAACAAAAGCATTTACCAGTATTGTCCACGCTTTTACTTCGTCCGGTCCACAAGTGAAGAAATATTCCAATTGTAATGCTTTGTATCCGGTTACAACGATTTTATCCAAAGCGCTAAAAAAACAAAATACATTTTTTGATTAGTTCTTTCAATATGGTTAAATAAATAGTTAATACAGAAATTAATAATACATTGACATCAAGATAGTGAGAGATCATATGCATTCTGCTACCATAACATCTCAGATAGCTAAGAGACAGAACGTTGATCACTAGAGTGTCAGAGATCATGGGTTCGATTCCCATCCTAGATGTGTAAGATTCTTCATATCAAGCACTTGATGTCAAAGTAGTTAACTTTTATTCAGGTAATTTTTTCCGAAAATTATCTTCCTTGAAAAAATAATGGAGTACATTGTTTGAGCAATAAGCAACGCGGTAGAAATAATACGTGCTAGCTAAAAACTAAAATGATTACAAACTAATTTATATGTTTGTTTTCCTATCTCTGATTCTGCTGGTAAAGCAAACTGAAGGGAGTTGGGCCATAATTCGTTTACTATCGGAAAGTTTCGAGAAAGAAAAAATGTTGAAAATAAACACTTGAGTAATGTACGTACAGAGTTTAAACACAATAGGGAATATGCATGAACATTTTTGTTCACTTGAATTGAAGCATGTTTACTTGACAAATATCAAGGTAAAATTACTTTTTAAATAACTTTAAAAATAAGCGAGATATGAATGATTGAAATTCCCGATTAGACAAAGAGGGTGATAGCCCTCTGGATATGTTATGTGACGTCATATTACACTTTCACCATTTAAAATACACGTAAACTCCGTTTTTAGTATTTTTGCAAGAAAGAGACAGATAATAATCTTTACAAGCTTATAGCTTCCTTAATATTTGTCGGATTTTAATTTCGTTTTTAAATATGATTACAGTATTAACAGTATTTTCATATTCTGAAAATAAATGTGAAAAAAAATTTTCATGCATATTCCCTATTGTGAACACAATTATCGCGAAAGAAATTAACGAATTTGGCACTTTTAACATTGGTTTTAATACCAAATAGTGATTAATAATTATTATTGATACAGCGGTTTAAAAAAAATTAATATTTAAATGTATGAATATGCACAATCATATGTTCAAGGCCTCGGCCATTGTAGTAAAATTACATACAACATTGTTTTTAAAATGTGTACTGCACATGACATTCAAAATAGCGGGAAAGTAGGAATACATCAATACAAACACTCTTTTCCACTTGTCAGTTTATAAGTAAACAGTTTTACCAACTGTAAATTTGCTATGTTGAAATTCAAGGAATTGGGGGGGGGGGGGGGAGGGAAAATTCAAAAGAAAAGAAGAAAACAGAAAATATAAAATATCTCTCTTAATATAATAGAACAATCGAAAAATTTACAATTAAAGATTGAAAGTTAAAATTCTAAATATCTCTGTACACATTAGAGTTTGAGAAAAATGATCGGGTAATAAATTGTAGCGCAAACTTGATTTTCTACAACTTTACTCTAGATACATTTTTCGATTGTTCTAATAGCAAGAAATATATTTTGTATTTAGTGTTTTCTTCTTTCTCTATGCCCCCCTTTCCCATTAACCTATACCATTAATTAATTAAATTGGACTTGACTAAAATCATATCAGATACGACATTTCATTTCGCTCAGACTAAAATTGTGACCGATAGAGAGTATTTCATGTATTCTAAGGAAATTCGGTAAATTAACGCAGCTCCTATGTAACGCATTTTTTTTAAATTTGCAATGCCTTTGGCTCTTTATTAACAATGAATATCTACATTTCCCTTCGCACCACCGGCTTCTCTATTAATCCCAACTTCCTTAAGCTTCGACAGCACTAATAAATAATAAATAATAGATATAAAATAATTTAATATTATCGCATACCCCATAACTAAGTTGGTTGAAACAATAAAATCGTCCAAATAATTATAGGGTTGAATAACAAATATCTACAGTCATGAGCATTCTTCATTGTTGTTTTTTTTTTTGGGTCAGTCACATTCTTTTTCGTTTGGAAATTATTTACACACAATAGCAATTGTCCGCAAGTTCGCTTGCGTGGATTTTCTATCATACTTTGGATGATTTTAAACGAAGAATAATTAACGAAGAAAATGTAGCTATTGAGATTGTACCAACGCTAAACTTTCTTCAGATGTTTATCATTAAAATCGATAGCAAAAATTAAAAACCAGTCTAAGTGGCCGAACGTGCTCTGCTGGCTTGGAACTGGGAGGTAACGAGTTCGAATCCCGTCGGTGGCAATTAGTTAATTAAAAAAATTAATGTGGCGGTTAATTGAATAAGCTGTCGGGGTATGGACAAGAACGAAGTAACCGGCTATGTTTCTGAAGGTTTTCTGCAGTTTACTACCTTCACGATTTTCAGATGAATATCGGCATAGTTCGTGTCAAAGTCGCACAATCTACCAATTCCTAATCTGCATACAAATTCCACATTCTCCATTTACATCATTTTATAAAGAATGATGTGGGTGGCCTCTGTTATAGACCGTGGAGTCTCAAAAACGGAGGTAAAACCCTATTATGCTCTAATCTCAGTCCGATAGTCCGTTTAATTAGGAAGGTTTTATATAGAAAAAATTCAAACTCAAATTAACGCAGTGAAATTGCAAGGCACAGCTATATATGTCTGTGTGTGCTCTACAGGTCACAATTTTTGTCTAATCGGTATGGAATTTGGTATGCGATGTGATTTTGGTATTTGAAAGGTCAGAAATAAAAAACTTGGCGTATCAAAACAGAAAAAATCGAAAAATGTCTTAGTAAGGTTATGGAAAATTAAGTTTAACTCAATTTAGTTTCCTATCATGTTTTCCGTTACTCGAATACAGAAATGTTTTAACGATTCTAGATTTTATATTCAAATCGTAAATATCTGCTGTATATATTAGCAGGTTTAGAAAAAAAGGATCAGATAATGGATTGTGGTAAAGTTGTAGAAAATCAACTTTTATGAAAAAAGTATCAAACGAAATTTGTTATTTTTTAGAAAAGGTAAAATTTATTTTCTTTGAACTTTTTGTGTTATATCTTTTATCGTTTTCTAGGTATATCCCCGGGGAGCGAAAATTTCATGGTATTGAGACTTTTCTGGATGTGGTTTGCTAATGTACTTATTTAATTACAGATCATAGAACCTATCATTATTTATTAAACTATAATTATAACTACCATGTAGAAAACAAATTCCATAAGATTAACATCATTTTCCAGGTAAAAATTCCCAATTATCTGGGTCATTTTTTTGGGTGGTTTCAGCCAAAGAGCTATCTTCCTACTAAAAATGAACTTTCTAGGACAACTGAGAATACCCTAGAATATACGGATGAATATGATGATTGAGTGAGTCAGTTACCATAATATCAATTTTTACGGCTCGACATACACCTGAATATATTGGATAACACATGTTATCTCTTTTAAAACTCAGTCAGTTGAAACTCAGTCAGTTTCCTTCGCCCAACTTAACTCAACATTATATCCAAAAAACTATTGGTGCTACGCGAATTTGTAACGGGTCTTTCTTGTTTAAAACAAGCTAAGGAATAAACTTAATAATGACCTGTGTTACCATGAAACTGCGACTTTTTTGATCTTCAATAACAGTTTTTGCAAAGCCGATTTCGCAATTGGCTTTTTGTTGTTTTCAAAACGAAGAGAACTCCGTTTGAGAATTTTCTCTTGATTTTTTTAAGAGATAAAAATACTATTTGATTCGGCCAATGATATAATTTTAGGGAATTTTCGAAGATGTATGTGTGTGTCTGTGGATCACTCTAGCGGTCACAGCTATAATCCGATCTGAATAATAAATCTTTTGTCTAAGAAAATCCGGCTAGCCTAAGTAGCTTTTACGAGTCAAATTTTTGTACTTGATTTCGAAGCAATTCAAGACGTAATATTTTCAAAAAGTAATAAAAAACCCGTAGAAGTATTAAACATTTTGCCCAGTTTGAAGAAAAAAATACCTTTTCTTTTTTAAGGATGTACGAGCACTGGAGCTTCAAAAAGATAAAGGCTTGATTTTTTTACAAGTAGTTTAAGTGCATGTAAATCAATAATAAAAGTTTCAGGGGGGGGGGTTACGGGGGACTTGAATTAATTATTTAATGTTAAACTTCGATTTTTAATGCATTGCTCTTATGGAGAAACCCATATTTTGAAACACATTCTGACATATTTTGATAATTTTCACTTGAAATAAAATAAGACGAATAAAAAAAACTACGCAATAGAAAATAGAAATATTAATAAAGGGATTGATCCAATAAAATTCCGTTATGACGGACCTGAAAGAAAGATATTTAAGAAAACAACTGAAATTTCGGGTAAATTGTATTTCTGTTGGCGGTACCTTAATTATCCAAAATCTCAGGTTTTTTTCTTAAATATCTTTTTAGGCCCTGTATGACGAGCCTAAACGAAATTTTAATTTTAACTCCCGATAAGATTTTGAAGAATTTTACAAATGGACTATATATCTAGTGCTCGTACATCCTTAATAAAATAATTGTAAAACAAAATATTTATAAAAGGTTGTTTATTTGAATTGTGCTTGTGAACAATGATATTATTTTTGTTCATGTAATTATAGGGTGTTCTCAGTTGATTGCCAGTCATGTGGGACGGACGGTGGACCATAGACCATGAGCACACGATGGACAATGGATCTGAGACTCCAGTCAATTTAGTTTCAAGAGAGATAATAATTGTCTTTTTGTAAAATATATATGCAATTTTATATTTTATCGTAAACACACTCAATTTAAGGTAGTGCGATCATTGTACTTCATGTGAATTTACGATTTCATGAATGCGGTCACAAAGTTATGAATATTTAAAAATGTATCTATTTTACTAATATGCTAAATGAGTGACACCCTGTGTAATACACAGGGTGTGATAAAAAGTGCTTAGCTTCCTTAGTAATTTGCCGAATATCGCTTTATATCGGAATCAGGCATGCAAGATTATTTTCTTCCATAAAATATACGCTATTTTTTTTTATACTCAGTATATGTAAAGATAAAAAGTATAATAAGTTTAGTCCCGACTTTGTAAGACTTGAAAATATTAATCTTTGACTTAAACGCTTGGTATAAGTGCCAAGTGTCCGTCCGTCTGTCTGTGAACCCGATAACTCAAGAACGAGAAGAGATAACAAGCTGAAATTTTTTCTATGAGTTCTAGAGTAAAAAAAGTAAGGTTAAGTTCGTTAGTAGACAAAATCGGGACGTGTTTTCCTTTGCTAGGGGGGGGGGGGGATTATACATCTGTGAAACCGTAAGACATAGAAAAAAACTTTATTTACCAAAAATTCTTCATTTTAAATAAACAACTTTTCCTTGAAAATTTTTTCATAAACTCAAGTTTTTTCATAATTTGTGATTAAATGTTCCTCGGAAAGCGAATTGTAACAATTTGAATACGCAGAATTGTTAACAATTCAATCATTGATATACAACTCAGTATATACTGGGTATTCAAACAATTAAGTCAGTTAGTTGTGCATTACTTTATTTTTATTTAAAAATGAACTTTTTTTAGTTTATTTAACTAGAATCGATCAATCTGGTTTAATTTTTCGATTGTCGTAAATTAATCGATTTTTGCCAACATTATAACAAAATATTAACTAGTTAACTCAAAAACTGGTTTTGCGGGGGAATATGACTCAACGTATTTTGTTTGAAATAACTTTTAGGGAGAAAAAGAAAATTTTTGCCCTATTCAACAAATGGGTAAATACATTATCTGTTCATTTAACAAAAAACTTAAAAACACCAATCATAAATTTTGTGTTTAATAAGGATTCAAAGATTATAGAGTTGATATTCGGTGTTGCTTCACTTGATATTGTTTAAGTTTAGACAAAATTTTTGCATAAAATGTAATTCATTTATAGTTGTCTCTGTAACATCTTTATTATATTACAAATGGGTATATATATACATGGTGAGTCGAAGCTGATGGATAATAGCACACACCTCCACGTCCTTCCAAGATTCTCCCTTTCTTCAACAACATCCAATAGAACACAATACATTATAACAAAATGAAAACCACCTAAATACATTATGTAAGCCACAACTAAAGCACTAAAAACAATGTGCGCACAAAAATAAAGTGGACGGGCTCATTTTCAAATTCAAATTCAAAATAATCAAATCGGGGAACATCGGTGGGACAAAAAATATACAGTTTGAAAGATTAGGAAAACATAATACTTGTTAACATAATACTTAATAAAAACAATAATATATTTTTATTACAAATTTTATGATTCCCCAGTACTCCAGGGGCGAATCTAGAAATTTTACACGGGGGGCGTATATATACAAATATGATATATTATATATGGTAAGTTTAAACCTCTTCTTAAGGAACATAGTTTAGAACAGAGGTGGGCAGGAGTTGACTCCGCCAAGCTCTGAGTGAGAGGTAGGGAAGAGAGATAGAGTTAATACAGGGTAACCTACCAATTATTAATATTTTCTTTTTTTAATTAAAACATTTTCTGAAAAAAATATAATAATACCAAATCTTTTTTATGGTCACTATTATACAAAGTAAATAATACAAGCAATCATTCAATACATACTCTGGAATTTTGGGCTGGTAATTTGGGTCATAAAATGTACCTTTTTAGTATATATCATTTTTGTGTATGAATAAAATAAAAATATATAAAAAATATATATAAATCTTTTGAACCTTTAAGTTTACCGCTGGACCATTGTAATAAAAGAGGGAAATTTTTGCAAAGGATAATTTAAATAGAATTATAGTTTTGGAAATTCCAAATAATTTGTCTAAATATTTTACTATTCATATCCGAGAACTAATAAAGAATTATTTACCTGATTTAATTATTATACCCAGTATATTTGTAAATATACGAGGTATATTAAGTTTAGTCCCGACTTTGTAACGCTTGAAAATATTAATCCTTGACAAAAATGCTTCACATAGGTATTCATAAAATGGCCTAATTCGGCCTTTTTCACATGTCCGTCCGTCCGTCTGTCCGTCTGTCCGTCTGTGAAGCCGATTACTCAAAAACGAAAAGAGATATCGAGCTGAAAATTTTTTTGTGTATTCTTGACCAAAAAAGTAAGGTCAAGTTCGTTATTGGGCAAAATCGGAACGTGTTTCCCCCCGCTAGGGGGGAAAAATTATATCTTTGAAACCGTAGGAGATAGAAAAAAAATTTGTTAACAAAAAATCTTCTTCTCTTTGAAACAAACAACTTTTGTTTGAAAACTTTTTTCATAAACTCAATAGTTTTATCAAAATTAGTCCTCAAAGTTGAAAAAAATGAGAAATACAAATGACAGGCGAATGAAGGCATGGTCTCCATGGACCCGTAGATATACATAACAACTACACATACTATTTTTATATCCTGTATATGTAAATATACAAGGTATATTATATTAAGTCCCGTCTTTGTAACGCTTGAAAATATTAATCCTTGATAAAAATGCTTCACAAAGGTATTCATAAAATGGCCTAATTCGGCCTTATTCGTCTGTCCGTCCGTCTGTGAACACGATAACTGAAGAACGAAAAGAGATAACGAGCTGAAAATTTTTGTGTGTGTTCTAGACCAAAAAAGTAAGGTCAAGTTCGTTAATGGGCAAAATCGGAACGTGTTTCCCCTGGCCAGGGGGGAAAAATTATGTGTTCGAAACTGTAGGAGATCGAAAAAAAATTTGTTAACAAAAAATCTTTTTCTCTTTAAAATAAACAACTTTTGTTTGAAAACTTTTTTCATAAAGTCAACCGTTTTCTCAAAATTTGTGCTTAAAATTGAAAATGAGTCGATCGATGACGGGCACATGTGCAATCATAATATACATCAAATAGTATTGTTATACCCAGTATATTTGTAAATATACAAGGTATATTAAGTTTAGTCCCGACTTTGTAACGCTTGAAAATATTAATCCTTGACAAAAATGCTTCACATAGGTATTCATAAAATGGCCTAATTCGGCCTTTTTCACATGTCCGTCCGTCCGTCTGTCCGTCTGTGAAGCCGATTACTCAAAAACGAAAAGAGATATCGAGCTGAAAATTTTTTTATGTATTCTTGACCAAAAAAGTAAGGTCAAGTTCGTTATTGGGCAAAATCGGAACGTGTTTCCCCCCGCTAGGGGGGAAAAATTATATCTTTGAAACCGTAGGAGATAGAAAAAAAATTTGTTAACAAAAAATCTTCTTCTCTTTGAAACAAACAACTTTTGTTTGAAAACTTTTTTCATAAACTCAATAGTTTTATCAAAATTAGTCCTCAAAGTTGAAAAAAATGAGAAATACAAATGACAGGCGAATGAAGGCATGGTCTCCATGGACCCGTAGGTATACATAACAACTACACATACTATTTTTATATCCTGTATATGTAAATATACAAGGTATATTATATTAAGTCCCGTCTTTGTAACGCTTGAAAATATTAATCCTCGATAAAAATGCTTCACAAAGGTATTCATAAAATGGCCTAATTCGGCCTTATTCGTCTGTCCGTCCGTCTGTGAACACGATAACTGAAGAACGAAAAGAGATAACGAGCTGAAAATTTTTGTGTGTGTTCTAGACCAAAAAAGTAAGGTCAAGTTCGTTAATGGGCAAAATCGGAACGTGTTTCCCCTGGCCAGGGGGGAAAAATTATGTGTTCGAAACTGTAGGAGATCGAAAAAAAATTTGTTAACAAAAAATCTTCTTCTCTTTAAAATAAACAACTTTTGTTTGAAAACTTTTTTCATAAAGTCAACCGTTTTCTCAAAATTTGTGCTTAAAGTTGAAAATGAGTCGATCGATGACGGGCACATGTGCAATCATAATATACATCAAATAGTATTGTTATACCCAGTATATTTGTAAATATACGAGGTATATTAAGTTTAGTCCCGACTTTGTAACGCTTGAAAATATTAATCCTTGACAAAAATGCTTCACATAGGTATTCATAAAATGGCCTAATTCGGCCTTTTTCACATGTCCGTCCGTCCGTCTGTCCGTCTGTCCGTCTGTGAAGCCGATTACTCAAAAACGAAAAGAGATATCGAGCTGAAAATTTTTTTGTGTATTCTTGACCAAAAAAGTAAGGTCAAGTTCGTTATTGGGCAAAATCGGAACGTGTTTCCCCCCGCTAGGGGGGAAAAATTATATCTTTGAAACCGTAGGAGATAGAAAAAAAATTTGTTAACAAAAAATCTTCTTCTCTTTGAAACAAACAACTTTTGTTTGAAAACTTTTTTCATAAACTCAATAGTTTTATCAAAATTAGTCCTCAAAGTTGAAAAAAATGAGAAATACAAATGACAGGCGAATGAAGGCATGGTCTCCATGGACCCGTAGATATACATAACAACTACACATACTATTTTTATATCCTGTATATGTAAATATACAAGGTATATTATATTAAG
The DNA here is from genome assembly GCA_963920215.1 of Nineta flava. Classification (NCBI taxonomy): domain Eukaryota; kingdom Metazoa; phylum Arthropoda; class Insecta; order Neuroptera; family Chrysopidae; genus Nineta; species Nineta flava. The sequence continues at coordinate 983,617 of OY986041.1, forward strand.
TCCCGTCTTTGTAACGCTTGAAAATATTAATCCTTGATAAAAATGCTTCACAAAGGTATTCATAAAATGGCCTAATTCGGCCTTATTCGTCTGTCCGTCCGTCTGTGAACACGATAACTGAAGAACGAAAAGAGATAACGAGCTGAAAATTTTTGTGTGTGTTCTAGACCAAAAAAGTAAGGTCAAGTTCGTTAATGGGCAAAATCGGAACGTGTTTCCCCTGGCCAGGGGGGAAAAATTATGTGTTCGAAACTGTAGGAGATCGAAAAAAAATTTGTTAACAAAAAATCTTTTTCTCTTTAAAATAAACAACTTTTGTTTGAAAACTTTTTTCATAAAGTCAACCGTTTTCTCAAAATTTGTGCTTAAAATTGAAAATGAGTCGATCGATGACGGGCACATGTGCAATCATAATATACATCAAATAGTATTGTTATACCCAGTATATTTGTAAATATACGAGGTATATTAAGTTTAGTCCCGACTTTGTAACGCTTGAAAATATTAATCCTTGACAAAAATGCTTCACATAGGTATTCATAAAATGGCCTAATTCGGCCTTTTTCACATGTCCGTCCGTCCGTCTGTCCGTCTGTCCGTCTGTGAAGCCGATTACTCAAAAACGAAAAGAGATATCGAGCTGAAAATTTTTTTGTGTATTCTTGACCAAAAAAGTAAGGTCAAGTTCGTTATTGGGCAAAATCGGAACGTGTTTCCCCCCGCTAGGGGGGAAAAATTATATCTTTGAAACCGTAGGAGATAGAAAAAAAATTTGTTAACAAAAAATCTTCTTCTCTTTGAAACAAACAACTTTTGTTTGAAAACTTTTTTCATAAACTCAATAGTTTTATCAAAATTAGTCCTCAAAGTTGAAAAAAATGAGAAATACAAATGACAGGCGAATGAAGGCATGGTCTCCATGGACCCGTAGGTATACATAACAACTACACATACTATTTTTATATCCTGTATATGTAAATATACAAGGTATATTATATTAAGTCCCGTCTTTGTAACGCTTGAAAATATTAATCCTTGATAAAAATGCTTCACAAAGGTATTCATAAAATGGCCTAATTCGGCCTTATTCGTCTGTCCGTCCGTCTGTGAACACGATAACTGAAGAACGAAAAGAGATAACGAGCTGAAAATTTTTGTGTGTGTTCTAGACCAAAAAAGTAAGGTCAAGTTCGTTAATGGGCAAAATCGGAACGTGTTTCCCCTGGCCAGGGGGGAAAAATTATGTGTTCGAAACTGTAGGAGATCGAAAAAAAATTTGTTAACAAAAAATCTTCTTCTCTTTAAAATAAACAACTTTTGTTTGAAAACTTTTTTCATAAAGTCAACCGTTTTCTCAAAATTTGTGCTTAAAGTTGAAAATGAGTCGATCGATGACGGGCACATGTGCAATCATAATATACATCAAATAGTATTGTTATACCCAGTATATTTGTAAATATACGAGGTATATTAAGTTTAGTCCCGACTTTGTAACGCTTGAAAATATTAATCCTTGACAAAAATGCTTCACATAGGTATTCATAAAATGGCCTAATTCGGCCTTTTTCACATGTCCGTCCGTCCGTCTGTCCGTCTGTCCGTCTGTGAAGCCGATTACTCAAAAACGAAAAGAGATATCGAGCTGAAAATTTTTTTGTGTATTCTTGACCAAAAAAGTAAGGTCAAGTTCGTTATTGGGCAAAATCGGAACGTGTTTCCCCCCGCTAGGGGGGAAAAATTATATCTTTGAAACCGTAGGAGATAGAAAAAAAATTTGTTAACAAAAAATCTTCTTCTCTTTGAAACAAACAACTTTTGTTTGAAAACTTTTTTCATAAACTCAATAGTTTTATCAAAATTAGTCCTCAAAGTTGAAAAAAATGAGAAATACAAATGACAGGCGAATGAAGGCATGGTCTCCATGGACCCGTAGATATACATAACAACTACACATACTATTTTTATATCCTGTATATGTAAATATACAAGGTATATTATATTAAGTCCCGTCTTTGTAACGCTTGAAAATATTAATCCTTGATAAAAATGCTTCACAAAGGTATTCATAAAATGGCCTAATTCGGCCTTATTCGTCTGTCCGTCCGTCTGTGAACACGATAACTGAAGAACGAAAAGAGATAACGAGCTGAAAATTTTTGTGTGTGTTCTAGACCAAAAAAGTAAGGTCAAGTTCGTTAATGGGCAAAATCGGAACGTGTTTCCCCTGGCCAGGGGGGAAAAATTATGTGTTCGAAACTGTAGGAGATCGAAAAAAAATTTGTTAACAAAAAATCTTTTTCTCTTTAAAATAAACAACTTTTGTTTGAAAACTTTTTTCATAAAGTCAACCGTTTTCTCAAAATTTGTGCTTAAAGTTGAAAATGAGTCGATCGATGACGGGCACATGTGCAATCATAATATACATCAAATAGTATTGTTATACCCAGTATATTTTTATACCCAGTATATTTGTAAATATACGAGGTATATTAAGTTTAGTCCCGACTTTGTAACGCTTGAAAATATTAATCCTTGACAAAAATGCTTCACATAGGTATTCATAAAATGGCCTAATTCGGCCTTTTTCACATGTCCGTCCGTCCGTCTGTCCGTCTGTCCGTCTGTCCGTCTGTGAAGCCGATTACTCAAAAACGAAAAGAGATATCGAGCTGAAAATTTTTTTGTGTATTCTTGACCAAAAAAGTAAGGTCAAGTTCGTTATTGGGCAAAATCGGAACGTGTTTCCCCCCGCTAGGGGGGAAAAATTATATCTTTGAAACCGTAGGAGATAGAAAAAAAATTTGTTAACAAAAAATCTTCTTCTCTTTGAAACAAACAACTTTTGTTTGAAAACTTTTTTCATAAACTCAATAGTTTTATCAAAATTAGTCCTCAAAGTTGAAAAAAATGAGAAATACAAATGACAGGCGAATGAAGGCATGGTCTCCATGGACCCGTAGATATACATAACAACTACACATACTATTTTTATATCCTGTATATGTAAATATACAAGGTATATTATATTAAGTCCCGTCTTTGTAACGCTTGAAAATATTAATCCTTGATAAAAATGCTTCACAAAGGTATTCATAAAATGGCCTAATTCGGCCTTATTCGTCTGTCCGTCCGTCTGTGAACACGATAACTGAAGAACGAAAAGAGATAACGAGCTGAAAATTTTTGTGTGTGTTCTAGACCAAAAAAGTAAGGTCAAGTTCGTTAATGGGCAAAATCGGAACGTGTTTCCCCTGGCCAGGGGGGAAAAATTATGTGTTCGAAACTGTAGGAGATCGAAAAAAAATTTGTTAACAAAAAATCTTTTTCTCTTTAAAATAAACAACTTTTGTTTGAAAACTTTTTTCATAAAGTCAACCGTTTTCTCAAAATTTGTGCTTAAAATTGAAAATGAGTCGATCGATGACGGGCACATGTGCAATCATAATATACATCAAATAGTATTGTTATACCCAGTATATTTGTAAATATACGAGGTATATTAAGTTTAGTCCCGACTTTGTAACGCTTGAAAATATTAATCCTTGACAAAAATGCTTCACATAGGTATTCATAAAATGGCCTAATTCGGCCTTTTTCACATGTCCGTCCGTCCGTCTGTCCGTCTGTCCGTCTGTCCGTCTGTGAAGCCGATTACTCAAAAACGAAAAGAGATATCGAGCTGAAAATTTTTTGTGTATTCTTGACCAAAAAAGTAAGGTCAAGTTCGTTATTGGGCAAAATCGGAACGTGTTTCCCCCCGCTAGGGGGGAAAAATTATATCTTTGAAACCGTAGGAGATAGAAAAAAAATTTGTTAACAAAAAATCTTCTTCTCTTTGAAACAAACAACTTTTGTTTGAAAACTTTTTTCATAAACTCAATAGTTTTATCAAAATTAGTCCTCAAAGTTGAAAAAAATGAGAAATACAAATGACAGGCGAATGAAGGCATGGTCTCCATGGACCCGTAGATATACATAACAACTACACATACTATTTTTATATCCTGTATATGTAAATATACAAGGTATATTATATTAAGTCCCGTCTTTGTAACGCTTGAAAATATTAATCCTTGATAAAAATGCTTCACAAAGGTATTCATAAAATGGCCTAATTCGGCCTTATTCGTCTGTCCGTCCGTCTGTGAACACGATAACTGAAGAACGAAAAGAGATAACGAGCTGAAAATTTTTGTGTGTGTTCTAGACCAAAAAAGTAAGGTCAAGTTCGTTAATGGGCAAAATCGGAACGTGTTTCCCCTGGCCAGGGGGGAAAAATTATGTGTTCGAAACTGTAGGAGATCGAAAAAAAATTTGTTAACAAAAAATCTTTTTCTCTTTAAAATAAACAACTTTTGTTTGAAAACTTTTTTCATAAAGTCAACCGTTTTCTCAAAATTTGTGCTTAAAATTGAAAATGAGTCGATCGATGACGGGCACATGTGCAATCATAATATACATCAAATAGTATTGTTTTTATGTTTATTTTAGTTTTGTTAACCAGGTATATGTATAAGGTCAAGGTTTAAGTGATTTTCTTTTTCAAAAAAATAGTTGGTCTCAGGTAGTAGGTCAAAATAGTAGGTACAAATGTCAAAATTTTGCAAAAAGTTTATTCAAAGGTCCATCTGTCCTATCAAAAATCATCTATACAATTTTTATACATGTATATATATATACATATATATATATATATATATATATATATATATATATATATATATATATATATATACTAATGTATATATATATATAAATATATATATATATATATATATATACATGTATATATACATATATATATATATATATATATATATACATATATACATTAGTCAGGCACTGTGAAGGGTCCCTCAGAAGTAATGTTAACTCGGTTTCTGAGGGCCCTATTACCACACGAAGATGGAGAAAGGGGGGGGGGGGGTTTAGTCGGTATGAATCCGACACTCCCCGTGTCAACAGCTATTGGCCGGAAGTCTTTCAAAGATTTTCCCCTCCTCTAAAAAAAAAATATATATATACATATATATATATATATATATATATATATATATTTATATATATATATATATATACATATATATATATATATATATATATATATATATATATATATATATATATATATATACATATCGATATATATCGCTACTTACGCGACTTTCTAATGCAGCATCGGCTACTGATTCGCGTTGATGGCTTTACGCTTCACGTCGCCTTATTTTAACGCTTAGCGTTTAAAAACGATCGCGTTGAATAACTAACGCAGCCAAACCATCGCTTCAAGTTGAGTAATCACCACTTCGCGTGACTAACATCGCCTAACGCTTCCCATGAACTAACGTTTCACAATGACTAACGTTTCGCGTTTACTGACTTACGGTTCGCTTAAGCTTACGCTACGCTTTAAGTTTAACAACGCTAAGCATTGAGATGCTTACGTTCCGCGTTAACTTTCTCTTCGCGTTAACTAGTGCTTCGTGTTGATTGACGCTTCGAGTTGACCTAACGCTTCCTATTGACCAACGGTTCTCATTGACCTACGCTTCGCGGGAGACTTACGGTTTGGGACTAGGACTTACGCTTTGGGAGACTTACGGTTCGCTTTAGCTTGCGTGTCGCGTTGGTTAACGCCTTGCGTTTACCAACGCTATGCGTTGATTTACTAAAACTTTGCGTTGGCTGATACACGGTTCGCGTTAACTTACGTTTCGAGTTGATTCATGCTTTTCGTTGGGTAACGATTCGCGTGAAATCACGCTTCGCGAATCACTTTGCTTTGGATAGCTAACGCTTATCATTGGCCAACGCTTCGCGTTGGCTAACTAACGGTTCACTTTAGCGTACGTTTCGCGTTGGTAAACGCTTTGCGTTTACCTACCACTTCCTATTAACTAACGCTTCGCGTTGGCTAACTTACTTTAGCTTACTTTTCGCAATGGTTAACGCATTGCGTTGTTTAACGATTCTCGTGAAATTACGCTTCGCAAATTACCCACGCTTCGTTTTGAATAACTAACGCTTCTCACTAACCAACGTTTCGCGTTGGCTATCTTACGGTTCGCTTTGACTTTCGTTTCGCTTTGCGTTTACCAACGCTTCGTGTTGACCTAACACTTCCTATTGACTAACGCTTCACATTGACTAACGCTACGCGTTGGCTGACTTACGGCTCGCTTAAGCTTACGATTCGCGTTGGTTAGCGCTTTGCGATGATTAACGATTCGTGTGAAATCACGCTTCGCGAATGATCGACGCTTCGCTTTGAATAACTAACGATTCTCATTAACCAACGCTTTGCGTTGGCTGACTTACGGTTCGCTTTAGCTTACGTTTCGCGTCGATTTACTAACGCTTCGCGTTGACCTGACACTTCCTATTGACTAACGCTTCTGATCGACCAACGCTTCGCGTTGGTTAACGCTTTGCGTTAATTAACCAACGTTTGAATCACCAACGTTTCGCTATGAATAACTTACGCTATGAATAACTCATTAAACAACGCTTCGCGTTGGCTGACTTACGGATCGCTTTAGCTTACGTTTCGCGTTGATTTAATAACGCTCCGCGTTGACTTAACACTTCCTATTGACTAACGATTCTCATTGACCAACGCTTCGCGTTGGCTGACTTACGGTTCGCTTTAGCTTACGTTTAGCGTTGGTAAATGCTTTGCGTTTATTAACGATTCGCTTGAAATCTCCCTACGCTAAACTCTGGCGCTTCGCTTTGCATAACTCACGCTTCACTTTGACCAACGCTTCGCAAGTAATGTAACAACTAACTGAGTTAATTGTTTGAATACCCAGTATATACTGAGTTGTATATCAATGTTTGAATTGCTCATATTTCTGCCTATTCAATGTTTATAAAATATGAATTATTTGTAAATGTTTGTTTTGTGTTAATAATTAATATTGAAACAGTATAAATGTTCTTGCATTAAAAAAAATTTATATTATTGTTCTTGCGATTTTTATATATTTAAATATTGAGTTATATAATTGAGTTAATCAACGCGAAGCGACTGTTAACGCGTTAACCAACGCGAAACGTAAGCTAAACCGAACCGTAAATCACCCAACGCGAAGCGTAGGTCTATTGACCTACGTTAGGTCAATGCAAAGCGTTAGTAAATCAACGTAAAGCATTGCTAAACGCTTTGCGTTTACCAACGCGAAACGTAAGCTGAAGAAATCCACAAGTGAGCCAACGCGAAGCGTTGGTCAATGAGAAGCGTTAGTCAATTAGAAGTGTTAAGTCAACGCGAAGCGTTAGTAAACCAACGCGAAGCGCTGGTAAACGCAAAGCGGAAGCGAAACGTAAGCGGAAGCGAAACGTAAGCGAAAGCGAACCGTAAGTCAGCCAACGCGAAGCGTTGGTTAAGGAGAAGCGTTAGTTATTTAAAGCGAAGCGTTGGTGATTCGCAAAGCGTGATTTCACGCGAATCGTTAATTAACGCGAAGTGTTAACCAACGCGAACCGTAAGCTCAAGCGAGCCGTAAGTCGCCAACGCGAAGCGTTGGTCAATGAGAAGCATAAGATATCCAAAGCAAAGCGTCAGTGATTCGCAAAGCGAGAATTTAAGCGAATCGTTAACCAACGCAAAGCGTTAACCAACATGAAACGTAAGCCAAACTGAACCGTAAATCACCCAACGCGAAGCGTAGATCAATAGAAAGCGTTAGGTCAACGCGAAGCGATAGACAATCTACGCAAAGCGTTGTAAACGCTAACGCGAAACGTAAGCTTCAGAGAACCACAAGTTAGCCAACGCGAAGCGTTGATCAATTAGAAGTGTTTAGTGAACGCGAAGCGTAAGCAAAGCGAACCGTAAGCCAGCCAACGCGAAGCGTTGGTTAATGAGAAGCGTTAGTTATTTAAAGCGAAGCGTTAGTGATTCGCAAAGCGTGATTTCACGCGAATCGTTAACTAACGCGAAGTGTTAACCAACGCGAACCGTAAGCTCAAGCAAGCCTTAAGTCAGCCAACGCGAAGCGTTGGTCAATGAGAAGCGTCAGTTATATATGAAATCACGCTTGGCGAATCACCAACGTTTCGTTTTGAATAACTTACGTTTCTCAGTAACCAACGCTTCGCGTTGGCTGACTTACGGTTCGCTTTAGTTAACGTTTCGCGTTGGCAAACGCTCTGCGTTTTCCAACGCTTCGCGTTGATTTAATAACGCTTCGCGTTGACTTAACATTTTCTATTGACTAACGATTTTTATTGACCAACGCTTCGCGTTGGCAGACTTACGGCTCGCTTAAGCTTACGGTTCGCGTTGGTTAACGCTTTGCATTTACCAACGCTATGCGTTGATTAACTAGCTCTTCGCGTTAACTTGCTTACGCTCAGCGTTATCTTGCTAACGCTCAGCGTTAACTTGCTTCCGCTACGCGTTAACTTCCTCTCGTTATCTAGTGTGTCGACAGACGCTTCGCGTCAACTAACTCTTCGCGTAATATAGCTTACGCGTGCTTTCGCTTCGCGTTAACTATCGCTATGATTTAACTAACTTTTCACGTTACCTTAAGCATTAACGATTCGCGTGAAATCACGCTTCGCGTCACTTTCTATTGACTCACGCTTCTCATTGTCCAACGCTTCGCGTTGGCTGACTTACGGCTCGCTTGAACTTACGGTTCGCGTTGGTTAACGGTTTGCGTTAATTAACGATTCGCGTGAAATCACGCTGCACGAATCACCAACGTTTCGCTTTGAAAAACTAACGATTCTCATTAACCAACGCTTCGCGTTGGCTGATTTAAGGTTCGCTTTAGCTTACGTTTGGCGTTGGTTAACGCTTTGCGTTGGTTAACGGTTCGCTTAAATTCTCGCTTCGCGAATCACTGACGCTTCGCTTTGCATAACTAACGCTTCTCATTGACCAACGCTTCGCGTTGGCTGACTTACGGTCCGCTTTAGACTACGTTACGCGTTGACCTAACACTTCCTATTGACTGACGCTTCTCATAAACCAACGCTTCGCGTTGGCTGACTTACGGTTCGCTTTCGCTAACGTTTCGCAAAGTTGGTAAACACAAAGCGTTTACCAACACTTCGCGTTGACTTAACATTTCTAATTGACTAATGCTTCTCATTGACCAACGCTTCGCGTTGGCTAACTTGTGGTCCTCTTCAGCTTACGTTTCGCGTTGGTAAACTCAAAGCGTTGCTTAACGATTTACTATCGCTTCGCGTTGTATAACTTACGGTTGCTAACGCTTCGCGTTGTATAACTTACGTATATTAACGCTTCGCGTTAACTAACGCTACGATTTGACTAACTTTTCACGCTTACTTTAAGCGTTAACGATTCGCGTGAAATCGAGCATCGCGTTGAATCACTGCCGATTCTCTTTGAATAACTAACGCTTCTCATTGACCAACTCTTCGCGTTGGCTGACTTACGGTTCGCTTTAGCTTACGTTTCGCGTTGGTTAACGCTTTGCGTTGGTTAACGGTTCGCTTAAATTCTCGCTTCACGAATCACTGACGCTTCGCTTTGCATAACTAACGCTTCTCATTGACCGACGCTTCGCGTTGGCTGACTTACGGTCCGCTTTAGACTACGTTACGCGTTGACCTAACACTTCCTATTGACTAACGCTTCTGATAAACCAACGCTTCGCGTTGGCTGACTTACGGTTCGCTTTCGCTAACGTTTCGCAAAATTGGTAAACACAAAGCGTTTACCAACACTTCGCGTTGACTTAACACTTCTAATTGACTAACGCTTCTCATTGACCAACGCTTCGCGTTGGCTAACTTGTGGTCCTCTTCAGCTTACGTTTCGCGTTGGTAAACTCAAAGTGTTGCTAAACGATTTACTATCGCTTCGCGTTGTATAACTTACGGTTGCTAACGCTTCGCGTTGTATAACTTACGCTTATTAACGCTTCGCGTTAACTAACCCTACGATTTGACTAACTTTTCACGCTTACTTTAAGCGCTAACGATTCGCGTGAAATCGAGCATCGCGTTGAATCACTGCCGATTCTCTTTGAATAACTAACGCTTCTCATCGACCAACTCTTCGCGTTGGCTGACTTACAGTTCGCTTTAGCTTACGTTTCGCGTTCGTTAACGCTTTGCGTTGGTTAACGGTTCGCTTAAATTCTCGCTTCGCGAATCACTGAAGCTTCGCTTTGCATAACTAACGCTTCTCATTGACCAACGCTTCGCGTTGGCTGACTTACGGTCCGCTTTAGACTACGTTACGCGTTGACCTAACACTTCCTATTGACTAACGCTTCTCATAAACCAACGCTTCGCGTTGGCTGACTTACGGTTCGCTTTCGCTAACGTTTCGCAAAGTTGGTAAACACAAAGCGTTTACCAACACTTCGCGTTGACTTAACACTTCTAATTGACTAACGCTGCTCATTGACCAACGCTTCGCGTTGGCTAACTTGAGGTCCTCTTCAGCTTACGTTTCGCGTTGGTAAACTCAAAGCGTTGCTAAACGATTTACTATCGCTTCGCGTTGTATAACTTACGGTTGCTAACGCTTCGCGTTGTATAACTTACGCTTGTTAACGCTTCGCGTTAACTAACCCTACGATTTGACTAACTTTTCACGCTTACCTTAAGCGTTAACGATTCGCGTGAAATCGAGCATCGCGTGGAATCACTGCCGATTCTCTTTGAATAACTAACGCTTCTCATTAACCAACTCTTCGCGTTGGCTGACTTACGGTTCGCTTTAGCTTACGTTTCGCGTTGGTTAACGCTTTGCGTTTACCAAAGCTTTCCGTTGATTTTCTTAAGCTCCGCATTGACTAACTTTTCGCGTCGCCTAACGGCTCGCGTTGACCAACGCCTTGCGTTAACAGTCGCTTCGCGTTGATTTACTCAATTATATAACTCAATATTTAAATATATAAAAATCGCAAGAAAATTAATATAAATTTTTATAAATGCAAGAAAATTTTACTGTTTCCATATTAATTATTAACACAAAACAAACATTTACAAATAATTCATATTTTATAAACATTGAATAGGCAGAAATATTAACAATTTAAATATTGATATACAACTCAGTATATACTGGGTATTCAAACAATTAACTCAGTTAGTTGTTACATTACTTGTTTTTTCTTCGTATGGAGTATGCTCAGATAGTGTCATGGGAATTTGATGAATTAAGTTAAATTTTACATAAAGTGGGAATTTGAGTTCTTCGAGTTAGACTACTTTGAATTGAAAATGTGAAAAGTACTATTTGTAGTAGTGGAAATTATTTTTCGCATAATTTGTTTTTCAAAAAAATAAAATATTGACTATACTATAGACTATACTATATAATTATTGGGTAATAATCGGTAGGACAACCTGTATTGAAACATCGTTCCGTCTTGCTTCAAAACATACCTGCTTTACTTACTCTCACCCAGTTTATGGAGAGCCCGTAAGGCTCAGACGAGCTGTCTGCGCCCGCCTCTGGTTTAGGAAACTCTGCACTACAGTAATAATTAAAGAAAATCGTTCGGTTATAATTGAACAGTTGGTCGAATAGTATCATACACTGGGTGGTATATCAGAACAGTCCGGACTATTCAGGTATTTCCCAAAGGAATAACCAAAAAAGTATGAGGATCTACTAAAGCATAAATTCTAACGAAAGTAACAAAAAAAGAACTAGATTTTGATGTTGATTGTAAATTAATTGTTCTTACCTTGTTGTTTTATTTGCTTCTAAATACGCTTTCACCTCATCATCTGGCATATCGACCAACTTCAATTCGAGTGCTCCAGAAAATGGAATTATTATTGCACCAGGATCATGTTTGTCTACCCATTCCTTGATTTTGATTAACCTGCATAAAAACAAATTAACAATTAACATTTTTTTACCCTTAAATTGTAGCTGTTGCAAAAGCTGACATAAAAATTTTAACTTAAATTTAAATTCATTTATTATCGATAATAGGGAATATGCATGAAAAATTTTTTCACTTGAATTGAAGCATGTTTACTTGACAAATATCAAGGTAAAATTACTTTTTAAATAACTTTAAAAATAAGCGAGATATGAATAATTGAAATTCCCGATTAGACAAAGAGGATGATAGCCCTCTTGATATGTTATGTGACGTCATATTCCACTTTCGCCATTTAAAATACACGTAAAACTCCGTTTTTAGTATTTTTGCAAGAAAGAGACAGATAATAATCTTTAAAAGCTGATAGCTTCCATGATATTTGTCGGATTTTAATTTCGTTTTTAAATATTATTACAGTATTAACAGTATTTTCATATTCTTAAAATAAATGTGAAAAAAAATTTTCATGCATATTCCCTATTGATAGAGACGAGTTGTAAATTAATTGTCGATTTTATCGAGTATTTTATTTGGTTGCTGAGAAATTGGTGGATTAAATAGTTAGTAATCCTTCTGTAGGTAGTGCATATACAAAATTTAGTCTAACGAACATATATCAGATAACGAAGGGACACCTCTTGTCGGTACTTGGATCTTTTTGAAATTATTTCACATATCCTTGAGAAAAAGCTGATTGTATTGCAATATATTGACCGAGAGATAGCAGGAATTGGTATTTGAATGTAAAGTACAGAATAGACGCAGAACATTGTTGCAGCAACATTGAACTCCGCCTATAAAATATTTTCAGTACAGACGCTGCAACCAAAGTTTGGGAACATAAAATTTAATTTTATTATTTTATGACGCTAGTCATAAAAATTCAATCATTTCTCATCTTGTCTCTATCTATCTCATTTAATTTGTATAGTTTCATTGTACAGATTTTAATATCTATATTCTATAGAAATAATAAAGTATATACAGTGTGTCTACTTAAGATGGCTCCATATGGAAAACTTTTTTGTTATAAGGTTTACGAAAAAAAGTTATTCTATATAAAAATCTCTGCATTCAAAAATATTAATATTCAGCTATTCATTTTTTACATCAAATGTAGAGGGTGTCTAAAAATTGAAAAAGTTCGATAGGATTGTTTTGACCACTTCAATTTTAAATTAAATTTTGTATATTTTTGTTCAAAATGTAGACCATATAGAACAGATTATACGGGAAACGGTTCAAGAAATCACTCCCGAGATATGTAGGAGTGGATTTAAAGATTTTTGTAAAAGGACAATTACATGTATGGAACGCGAAGGTGGATACGTTGAGGCAAAAACGAACTGAAGGTAACTGTTGTTACTTACGTCAACAATAATAATTGTATTTTTAATGTAATGTATGAAAAACAAGTAATGTAACAACTAACTGAGTTAATTGTTTGAATACCCAGTATATACTGAGTTGTATATCAATATTTAAATTGTTAATATTTCTGCCTATTCAATGTTTATAAAATATGAATTATTTGTAAATGTTTGTTTTGTGTTAATAATTAATATGGAAACAGTAAAATTTTCTTGCATTTATAAAAATTTATATTAATTTTCTTGCGATTTTTATATATTTAAATATTGAGTTATATAATTGAGTAAATCAACGCGAAGCGACTGTTAACGCAAGGCGTTGGTCAACGCGAGCCGTTAGGCGACGCGAAAAGTTAGTCAATGCGGAGCTTAAGAAAATCAACGGAAAGCTTTGGTAAACGCAAAGCGTTAACCAACGCGAAACGTAAGCTAAAGCGAACCGTAAGTCAGCCAACGCGAAGAGTTGGTTAATGAGAAGCGTTAGTTATTCAAAGAGAATCGGCAGTGATTCCACGCGATGCTCGATTTCACGCGAATCGTTAACGCTTAAGGTAAGCGTGAAAAGTTAGTCAAATCGTAGGGTTAGTTAACGCGAAGCGTTAACAAGCGTAAGTTATACAACGCGAAGCGTTAGCAACCGTAAGTTATACAACGCGAAGCGATAGTAAATCGTTTAGCAACGCTTTGAGTTTACCAACGCGAAACGTAAGCTGAAGAGGACCTCAAGTTAGCCAACGCGAAGCGTTGGTCAATGAGCAGCGTTAGTCAATTAGAAGTGTTAAGTCAACGCGAAGTGTTGGTAAACGCTTTGTGTTTACCAACTTTGCGAAACGTTAGCGAAAGCGAACCGTAAGTCAGCCAACGCGAAGCGTTGGTTTATGAGAAGCGTTAGTCAATAGGAAGTGTTAGGTCAACGCGTAACGTAGTCTAAAGCGGACCGTAAGTCAGCCAACGCGAAGCGTTGGTCAATGAGAAGCGTTAGTTATGCAAAGCGAAGCTTCAGTGATTCGCGAAGCGAGAATTTCGCGAAGCGAATCGTTAACGCTTAAAGTAAGCGCGAAAAGTTAGTCAAATCGTAGCGTTAGTTAACGCGAAGCGTTAATATACGTAAGTTATACAACGCGAAGCGTTAGCAACCGTAAGTTATACAACGCGAAGCGATAGTAAATCGTTAAGCAACGCTTTGAGTTTACCAACGCGAAACGTAAGCTGAAGAGGACCACAAGTTAGCCAACGCGAAGCGTTGGTCAATGAGAAGCATTAGTCAATTAGAAATGTTAAGTCAACGCGAAGTGTTGGTAAACGCTTTGTGTTTACCAACTTTGCGAAACGTTAGCGAAAGCGAACCGTAAGTCAGCCAACGCGAAGCGTTGGTTTATGAGAAGCGTCAGTCAATAGGAAGTGTTAGGTCAACGCGTAACGTAGTCTAAAGCGGACCGTAAGTCAGCCAACGCGAAGCGTTGGTTAATGAGAAGCGTTAGTTATGCAAAGCGAAGCGTCAGTGATTCGCGAAGCGAGAATTTAAGCGAACCGTTAACCAACGCAAAGCGTTAACGAACGCCAAACGTAAGCTAAAGCGAACCTTAAATCAGCCAACGCGAAGCGTTGGTTAATGAGAATCGTTAGTTTTTCAAAGCGAAACGTTGGTGATTCGTGCAGCGTGATTTCACGCGAATCGTTAATTAACGCAAACCGTTAACCAACGCGAACCGTAAGTTCAAGCGAGCCGTAAGTCAGCCAACGCGAAGCGTTGGACAATGAGAAGCGTGAGTCAATAGAAAGTGACGCGAAGCGTGATTTCACGCGAATCGTTAATGCTTAAGGTAACGTGAAAAGTTAGTTAAATCATAGCGATAGTTAACGCGAAGCGAAAGCACGCGTAAGCTATATTACGCGAAGAGTTAGTTGACGCGAAGCGTCTGTCGACACACTAGATAACGAGAGGAAGTTAACGCGTAGCGGAAGCAAGTTAACGCTGAGCGTTAGCAAGATAACGCTGAGCGTAAGCAAGTTAACGCGAAGAGCTAGTTAATCAACGCATAGCGTTGGTAAATGCAAAGCGTTAACCAACGCGAACCGTAAGCTTAAGCGAGCCGTAAGTCTGCCAACGCGAAGCGTTGGTCAATAAAAATCGTTAGTCAATAGAAAATGTTAAGTCAACGCGAAGCGTTATTAAATCAACGCGAAGCGTTGGAAAACGCAGAGCGTTTGCCAACGCGAAACGTTAACTAAAGCGAACCGTAAGTCAGCCAACGCGAAGCGTTGGTTACTGAGAAACGTAAGTTATTCAAAACGAAACGTTGGTGATTCGCCAAGCGTGATTTCATATATAACTGACGCTTCTCATTGACCAACGCTTCGCGTTGGCTGACTTAAGGCTTGCTTGAGCTTACGGTTCGCGTTGGTTAACACTTCGCGTTAGTTAACGATTCGCGTGAAATCACGCTTTGCGAATCACTAACGCTTCGCTTTAAATAACTAACGCTTCTCATTAACCAACGCTTCGCGTTGGCTGGCTTACGGTTCGCTTTGCTTACGCTTCGCGTTCACTAAACACTTCTAATTGATCAACGCTTCGCGTTGGCTAACTTGTGGTTCTCTGAAGCTTACGTTTCGCGTTAGCGTTTACAACGCTTTGCGTAGATTGTCTATCGCTTCGCGTTGACCTAACGCTTTCTATTGATCTACGCTTCGCGTTGGGTGATTTACGGTTCAGTTTGGCTTACGTTTCATGTTGGTTAACGCTTTGCGTTGGTTAACGATTCGCTTAAATTCTCGCTTTGCGAATCACTGACGCTTTGCTTTGGATATCTTATGCTTCTCATTGACCAACGCTTCGCGTTGGCGACTTACGGCTCGCTTGAGCTTACGGTTCGCGTTGGTTAACACTTCGCGTTAATTAACGATTCGCGTGAAATCACGCTTTGCGAATCACCAACGCTTCGCTTTAAATAACTAACGCTTCTCCTTAACCAACGCTTCGCGTTGGCTGACTTACGGTTCGCTTTCGCTTACGTTTCGCTTCCGCTTACGTTTCGCTTCCGCTTTGCGTTTACCAGCGCTTCGCGTTGGTTTACTAACGCTTCGCGTTGACTTAACACTTCTAATTGACTAACGCTTCTCATTGACCAACGCTTCGCGTTGGCTCACTTGTGGATTTCTTCAGCTTACGTTTCGCGTTGGTAAACGCAAAGCGTTTAGCAATGCTTTACGTTGATTTACTAACGCTTTGCATTGACCTAACGTAGGTCAATAGACCTACGCTTCGCGTTGGGTGATTTACGGTTCGGTTTAGCTTACGTTTCGCGTTGGTTAACGCGTTAACAGTCGCTTCGCGTTGATTAACTCAATTATATAACTCAATATTTAAATATATAAAAATCGCAAGAACAATAATATAAATTTTTTTTAATGCAAGAACATTTATACTGTTTCAATATTAATTATTAACACAAAACAAACATTTACAAATAATTCATATTTTATAAACATTGAATAGGCAGAAATATGAGCAATTCAAACATTGATATACAACTCAGTATATACTGGGTATTCAAACAATTAACTCAGTTAGTTGTTACATTACTTGCGAAGCGTTGGTCAAAGTGAAGCGTGAGTTATGCAAAGCGAAGCGCCAGAGTTTAGCGTAGGGAGATTTCAAGCGAATCGTTAATAAACGCAAAGCATTTACCAACGCTAAACGTAAGCTAAAGCGAACCGTAAGTCAGCCAACGCGAAGCGTTGGTCAATGAGAATCGTTAGTCAATAGGAAGTGTTAAGTCAACGCGGAGCGTTATTAAATCAACGCGAAACGTAAGCTAAAGCGATCCGTAAGTCAGCCAACGCGAAGCGTTGTTTAATGAGTTATTCATAGCGTAAGTTATTCATAGCGAAACGTTGGTGATTCAAACGTTGGTTAATTAACGCAAAGCGTTAACCAACGCGAAGCGTTGGTCGATCAGAAGCGTTAGTCAATAGGAAGTGTCAGGTCAACGCGAAGCGTTAGTAAATCGACGCGAAACGTAAGCTAAAGCGAACCGTAAGTCAGCCAACGCAAAGCGTTGGTTAATGAGAATCGTTAGTTATTCAAAGCGAAGCGTCGATCATTCGCGAAGCGTGATTTCACACGAATCGTTAATCATCGCAAAGCGCTAACCAACGCGAATCGTAAGCTTAAGCGAGCCGTAAGTCAGCCAACGCGTAGCGTTAGTCAATGTGAAGCGTTAGTCAATAGGAAGTGTTAGGTCAACACGAAGCGTTGGTAAACGCAAAGCGAAACGAAAGTCAAAGCGAACCGTAAGATAGCCAACGCGAAACGTTGGTTAGTGAGAAGCGTTAGTTATTCAAAACGAAGCGTGGGTAATTTGCGAAGCGTAATTTCACGAGAATCGTTAAACAACGCAATGCGTTAACCATTGCGAAAAGTAAGCTAAAGTAAGTTAGCCAACGCGAAGCGTTAGTTAATAGGAAGTGGTAGGTAAACGCAAAGCGTTTACCAACGCGAAACGTACGCTAAAGTGAACCGTTAGTTAGCCAACGCGAAGCGTTGGCCAATGATAAGCGTTAGCTATCCAAAGCAAAGTGATTCGCGAAGCGTGATTTCACGCGAATCGTTACCCAACGAAAAGCATGAATCAACTCGAAACGTAAGTTAACGCGAACCGTGTATCAGCCAACGCAAAGTTTTAGTAAATCAACGCATAGCGTTGGTAAACGCAAGGCGTTAACCAACGCGACACGCAAGCTAAAGCGAACCGTAAGTCTCCCAAAGCGTAAGTCCTAGTCCCAAACCGTAAGTCTCCCGCGAAGCGTAGGTCAATGAGAACCGTTGGTCAATAGGAAGCGTTAGGTCAACTCGAAGCGTCAATCAACACGAAGCACTAGTTAACGCGAAGAGAAAGTTAACGCGGAACGTAAGCATCTCAATGCTTAGCGTTGTTAAACTTAAAGCGTAGCGTAAGCTTAAGCGAACCGTAAGTCAGTAAACGCGAAACGTTAGTCATTGTGAAACGTTAGTTCATGGGAAGCGTTAGGCGATGTTAGTCACGCGAAGTGGTGATTACTCAACTTGAAGCGATGGTTTGGCTGCGTTAGTTATTCAACGCGATCGTTTTTAAACGCTAAGCGTTAAAATAAGGCGACGTGAAGCGTAAAGCCATCAACGCGAATCAGTAGCCGATGCTGCATTAGAAAGTCGCGTAAGTAGCGATATATATCGATATGTATATATATATATATATATATATATATATATATATATATATATATATATATATATATGTATATATATATATATATATAAATATATATATATATATATATATATATATATGTATATATATATTTTTTTTTTAGAGGAGGGGAAAATCTTTGAAAGACTTCCGGCCAATAGCTGTTGACACGGGGAGTGTCGGATTCATACCGACTAAACCCCCCCCCCCCTTTCTCCATCTTCGTGTGGTAATAGGGCCCTCAGAAACCGAGTTAACATTACTTCTGAGGGACCCTTCACAGTGCCTGACTAATGTATATATGTATATATATATATATATATATATATATATATATATATATATATATATGTATATATACATGTATATATATATATATATATATATATTTATATATATATATACATTAGTATATATATATATATATATATATATATATATATATATATATATATATATATATATATATATATATATATATATATATATATATATGTATATATATATACATGTATAAAAATTGTATAGATGATTTTTGATAGGACAGATGGACCTTTGAATAAACTTTTTGCAAAATTTTGACATTTGTACCTACTATTTTGACCTACTACCTGAGACCAACTATTTTTTTGAAAAAGAAAATCACTTAAACCTTGACCTTATACATATACCTGGTTAACAAAACTAAAATAAACATAAAAACAATACTATTTGATGTATATTATGATTGCACATGTGCCCGTCATCGATCGACTCATTTTCAATTTTAAGCACAAATTTTGAGAAAACGGTTGACTTTATGAAAAAAGTTTTCAAACAAAAGTTGTTTATTTTAAAGAGAAAAAGATTTTTTGTTAACAAATTTTTTTTCGATCTCCTACAGTTTCGAACACATAATTTTTCCCCCCTGGCCAGGGGAAACACGTTCCGATTTTGCCCATTAACGAACTTGACCTTACTTTTTTGGTCTAGAACACACACAAAAATTTTCAGCTCGTTATCTCTTTTCGTTCTTCAGTTATCGTGTTCACAGACGGACGGACAGACGAATAAGGCCGAATTAGGCCATTTTATGAATACCTTTGTGAAGCATTTTTATCAAGGATTAATATTTTCAAGCGTTACAAAGACGGGACTTAATATAATATACCTTGTATATTTACATATACAGGATATAAAAATAGTATGTGTAGTTGTTATGTATATCTACGGGTCCATGGAGACCATGCCTTCATTCGCCTGTCATTTGTATTTCTCATTTTTTTCAACTTTGAGGACTAATTTTGATAAAACTATTGAGTTTATGAAAAAAGTTTTCAAACAAAAGTTGTTTGTTTCAAAGAGAAGAAGATTTTTTGTTAACAAATTTTTTTTCTATCTCCTACGGTTTCAAAGATATAATTTTTCCCCCCTAGCGGGGGGAAACACGTTCCGATTTTGCCCAATAACGAACTTGACCTTACTTTTTTGGTCAAGAATACACAAAAAATTTTCAGCTCGATATCTCTTTTCGTTTTTGAGTAATCGGCTTCACAGACGGACAGACGGACAGACGGACAGACGGACGGACGGACATGTGAAAAAGGCCGAATTAGGCCATTTTATGAATACCTATGTGAAGCATTTTTGTCAAGGATTAATATTTTCAAGCGTTACAAAGTCGGGACTAAACTTAATATACCTCGTATATTTACAAATATACTGGGTATAACAATACTATTTGATGTATATTATGATTGCACATGTGCCCGTCATCGATCGACTCATTTTCAATTTTAAGCACAAATTTTGAGAAAACGGTTGACTTTATGAAAAAAGTTTTCAAACAAAAGTTGTTTATTTTAAAGAGAAAAAGATTTTTTGTTAACAAATTTTTTTTCGATCTCCTACAGTTTCGAACACATAATTTTTCCCCCCTGGCCAGGGGAAACACGTTCCGATTTTGCCCATTAACGAACTTGACCTTACTTTTTTGGTCTAGAACACACACAAAAATTTTCAGCTCGTTATCTCTTTTCGTTCTTCAGTTATCGTGTTCACAGACGGACGGACAGACGAATAAGGCCGAATTAGGCCATTTTATGAATACCTTTGTGAAGCATTTTTATCAAGGATTAATATTTTCAAGCGTTACAAAGACGGGACTTAATATAATATACCTTGTATATTTACATATACAGGATATAAAAATAGTATGTGTAGTTGTTATGTATATCTACGGGTCCATGGAGACCATGCCTTCATTCGCCTGTCATTTGTATTTCTCATTTTTTTCAACTTTGAGGACTAATTTTGATAAAACTATTGAGTTTATGAAAAAAGTTTTCAAACAAAAGTTGTTTGTTTCAAAGAGAAGAAGATTTTTTGTTAACAAATTTTTTTTCTATCTCCTACGGTTTCAAAGATATAATTTTTCCCCCCTAGCGGGGGGAAACACGTTCCGATTTTGCCCAATAACGAACTTGACCTTACTTTTTTGGTCAAGAATACACAAAAAAATTTTCAGCTCGATATCTCTTTTCGTTTTTGAGTAATCGGCTTCACAGACGGACAGACGGACAGACGGACAGACGGACGGACGGACATGTGAAAAAGGCCGAATTAGGCCATTTTATGAATACCTATGTGAAGCATTTTTGTCAAGGATTAATATTTTCAAGCGTTACAAAGTCGGGACTAAACTTAATATACCTCGTATATTTACAAATATACTGGGTATAAAAATATACTGGGTATAACAATACTATTTGATGTATATTATGATTGCACATGTGCCCGTCATCGATCGACTCATTTTCAATTTTAAGCACAAATTTTGAGAAAACGGTTGACTTTATGAAAAAAGTTTTCAAACAAAAGTTGTTTATTTTAAAGAGAAAAAGATTTTTTGTTAACAAATTTTTTTTCGATCTCCTACAGTTTCGAACACATAATTTTTCCCCCCTGGCCAGGGGAAACACGTTCCGATTTTGCCCATTAACGAACTTGACCTTACTTTTTTGGTCTAGAACACACACAAAAATTTTCAGCTCGTTATCTCTTTTCGTTCTTCAGTTATCGTGTTCACAGACGGACGGACAGACGAATAAGGCCGAATTAGGCCATTTTATGAATACCTTTGTGAAGCATTTTTATCAAGGATTAATATTTTCAAGCGTTACAAAGACGGGACTTAATATAATATACCTTGTATATTTACATATACAGGATATAAAAATAGTATGTGTAGTTGTTATGTATATCTACGGGTCCATGGAGACCATGCCTTCATTCGCCTGTCATTTGTATTTCTCATTTTTTTCAACTTTGAGGACTAATTTTGATAAAACTATTGAGTTTATGAAAAAAGTTTTCAAACAAAAGTTGTTTGTTTCAAAGAGAAGAAGATTTTTTGTTAACAAATTTTTTTTCTATCTCCTACGGTTTCAAAGATATAATTTTTCCCCCCTAGCGGGGGGAAACACGTTCCGATTTTGCCCAATAACGAACTTGACCTTACTTTTTTGGTCAAGAATACACAAAAAAATTTTCAGCTCGATATCTCTTTTCGTTTTTGAGTAATCGGCTTCACAGACGGACAGACGGACAGACGGACGGACGGACATGTGAAAAAGGCCGAATTAGGCCATTTTATGAATACCTATGTGAAGCATTTTTGTCAAGGATTAATATTTTCAAGCGTTACAAAGTCGGGACTAAACTTAATATACCTCGTATATTTACAAATATACTGGGTATAACAATACTATTTGATGTATATTATGATTGCACATGTGCCCGTCATCGATCGACTCATTTTCAACTTTAAGCACAAATTTTGAGAAAACGGTTGACTTTATGAAAAAAGTTTTCAAACAAAAGTTGTTTATTTTAAAGAGAAGAAGATTTTTTGTTAACAAATTTTTTTTCGATCTCCTACAGTTTCGAACACATAATTTTTCCCCCCTGGCCAGGGGAAACACGTTCCGATTTTGCCCATTAACGAACTTGACCTTACTTTTTTGGTCTAGAACACACACAAAAATTTTCAGCTCGTTATCTCTTTTCGTTCTTCAGTTATCGTGTTCACAGACGGACGGACAGACGAATAAGGCCGAATTAGGCCATTTTATGAATACCTTTGTGAAGCATTTTTATCAAGGATTAATATTTTCAAGCGTTACAAAGACGGGACTTAATATAATATACCTTGTATATTTACATATACAGGATATAAAAATAGTATGTGTAGTTGTTATGTATATCTACGGGTCCATGGAGACCATGCCTTCATTCGCCTGTCATTTGTATTTCTCATTTTTTTCAACTTTGAGGACTAATTTTGATAAAACTATTGAGTTTATGAAAAAAGTTTTCAAACAAAAGTTGTTTGTTTCAAAGAGAAGAAGATTTTTTGTTAACAAATTTTTTTTCTATCTCCTACGGTTTCAAAGATATAATTTTTCCCCCCTAGCGGGGGGAAACACGTTCCGATTTTGCCCAATAACGAACTTGACCTTACTTTTTTGGTCAAGAATACACAAAAAAATTTTCAGCTCGATATCTCTTTTCGTTTTTGAGTAATCGGCTTCACAGACGGACAGACGGACAGACGGACGGACGGACATGTGAAAAAGGCCGAATTAGGCCATTTTATGAATACCTATGTGAAGCATTTTTGTCAAGGATTAATATTTTCAAGCGTTACAAAGTCGGGACTAAACTTAATATACCTCGTATATTTACAAATATACTGGGTATAACAATACTATTTGATGTATATTATGATTGCACATGTGCCCGTCATCGATCGACTCATTTTCAATTTTAAGCACAAATTTTGAGAAAACGGTTGACTTTATGAAAAAAGTTTTCAAACAAAAGTTGTTTATTTTAAAGAGAAAAAGATTTTTTGTTAACAAATTTTTTTTCGATCTCCTACAGTTTCGAACACATAATTTTTCCCCCCTGGCCAGGGGAAACACGTTCCGATTTTGCCCATTAACGAACTTGACCTTACTTTTTTGGTCTAGAACACACACAAAAATTTTCAGCTCGTTATCTCTTTTCGTTCTTCAGTTATCGTGTTCACAGACGGACGGACAGACGAATAAGGCCGAATTAGGCCATTTTATGAATACCTTTGTGAAGCATTTTTATCAAGGATTAATATTTTCAAGCGTTACAAAGACGGGACTTAATATAATATACCTTGTATATTTACATATACAGGATATAAAAATAGTATGTGTAGTTGTTATGTATATCTACGGGTCCATGGAGACCATGCCTTCATTCGCCTGTCATTTGTATTTCTCATTTTTTTCAACTTTGAGGACTAATTTTGATAAAACTATTGAGTTTATGAAAAAAGTTTTCAAACAAAAGTTGTTTGTTTCAAAGAGAAGAAGATTTTTTGTTAACAAATTTTTTTTCTATCTCCTACGGTTTCAAAGATATAATTTTTCCCCCCTAGCGGGGGGAAACACGTTCCGATTTTGCCCAATAACGAACTTGACCTTACTTTTTTGGTCAAGAATACACAAAAAAATTTTCAGCTCGATATCTCTTTTCGTTTTTGAGTAATTGGCTTCACAGACGGACAGACGGACAGACGGACAGACGGACGGACGGACATGTGAAAAAGGCCGAATTAGGCCATTTTATGAATACCTATGTGAAGCATTTTTGTCAAGGATTAATATTTTCAAGCGTTACAAAGTCGGGACTAAACTTAATATACCTCGTATATTTACAAATATACTGGGTATAATAAATGTTCTGTGTTCATTATTTTGTTACATATCATTCAAAATGTTTCAAATCAGCAAATAAACATTTGAAGTACGATGACTGGTTAATTAGAATAACAGATAAGGTGTTTTATAAGTAGGATTTGCAAAATTTAATTTAAAATTGAAGTGGAAAAAAAAATTCCTATCGAACTTTTTCAATTTCTGCACACCCTGTACATTCGATGTCAAAAGTAAATAGCTGCATAAAAAGGATAACTTTTTTTCGTAAACCTTATAATAAGAAAGTTTTCCATACGGAGCCAACTTAAGTAGACACACTGTATATATTATATATAATGTAAATTGTAACCAATATAGGTAATAAAACATAATAAAATATTAGGAAAGCATAACATTTCAGATAATATGGCCAATTTGTATATGAATATTTAATTCCTCCTACAAAATATCAAATAATTTTGATTTTTACAGCAACCGTTCAACGACATGTTTTTTGTTGCTGCAACCACTATACACACACAGCAACATCCTAGGTTGCTGCAAAATGTTGCTGTTTAATGTAGCACGTTTGTATACGCTATAAGTACCAATTTTTACTAAGTATTTGTATTTAAAACATTTTATACAAATCTGATATTATTATGGGTTATATATTTTTGTTAAAATTTTATAAACATTTATTTTATGTATCTTTGTGAATCGATTACTAATTTTAATTATTTATCAAATTAAAAGACAAAAAGCGCGATTAGCAATCACCACAATTTTAAATGTGAGTGAACTCATTTTTAATTTACGGGGATTGTAAAAATTTTAGAATTTCTTTACAAAAAATAAGTCCATTAATTGTTTAATGAACTAAATTTGGTTAATCTATCCCAACAGTTCGAAACTGGGAGGTTATGTGTTCAAATCCCGACATAGACCGTTTATCAATTATAAGAAAAAAAGGGGGCGATTAATTGACGCAACCGGCTATGCTTGAGAAGGTTTTCTGCAGTTTCCTTCACGAACTCCAGATGAATATCGGCATAGTTCCTATCATAGTTGGCTGCAGCCGCATGTCCTACCAATTCCTAGTCTACACAAAAATTCCTTCCACTCCACTCACATCCGTACATCCTTATGCATCACAATGGACCTTATGGTCGAAGTATAGCCCGCCCAGGGCAGCCTCTACAATCTATCTATGATCTGTCGACTGTTGCCATGCGCTCTAAATAAGTCGTAAAATATGCAAGGCCAAATGTGACACAGAGCGATGCATTTCGATAAAGCTTCGTCGATTTATCCGATGTTGTTATAGGCGGTATGTTCACATAGGTGTTTATGTAGGGATTCGACCGGACCGGGACCTTGCCATTTAGTCATAATAACCGATCCGTCGTTTGAAATTAAAATTGAGTGAATAATAAAAATAAATATTCGTTGTATGGATCAGATTGTATATTGGATTGAGAAGTTGTTAATTGTCACGTCGGTATAAAATCGTTTGATCAAACAACATTTTTGTATACTCATTTGATGTGTATATTCTTCTTTTTGATCAGTTTGATTTGTTGAATTTTGATAGAATACAAGATTTATTTTATTAATCAGTAGTAGCTTCTTCATTTTATGAATAGGAAAGTAGGTACCATTCTTCATATTCAGAATACAATAATGATGTCCATTTTGAAAGAGAACTTGTTCATCAATACTTTTAATTACTAATGACTGAGCAACAAATCATATCTTTTTGTAAAGTCAAGATAGTGAAGTATAGGATGGTGACCCCTATCGAAACGATGGTCATACATTATATTATTTATTTAATTTTTGTGTCAGTTTCCCCTCTACAAAGAAATAGAGCTATTGGTGTTGTACCGATGTCAAAATTTCGCTAATAATAAAAATAATTAGAAACAGGGGTACCGCAAATGAGTCCCTAGCTATCGTGTTCTCTGTGCCTTCCTTGAGAACAACCTGCCAACCAAAGGCGAGACATCTCCGGATAAGAGGTGTTATTTTAAGCAGATGAAGCTATAGAATTCTGTTGAGGATTGATGGATCCAAGGTTTCAAACCCAAACATTCTATACCTGACACTCTGCAGGTTTCATACAGGCCCTACAAGTGGGATCATCTGAGATCCCCAAGTTATGAAGGTGGTAGTTCAATCGACAGTGTCCTGTCAAGAGCCCCACCACCCTTCTCAACTGCATTCTATTGAGTTTCAACCGAGTACAGTTGAATGGCCTAGCTGTGCTTATGCACAACTTTGCCTGTCGCATGCCCTGCGTAAACCCCAATAATCGAGATGAGCTTGTGGCAGCCATCCCTTGATTCGGTAAATTACAGAGCATCTTGCTATGGGAATGACAGGCTCAGGCGAAAGGGGCGTTTAAGATGACCCCTCTCGTTCCAACGAGTCCACTACTTCGTTCCCTTTAACGCCAGAGTGACCCGGTACCCAGATCAGTCTACAGTATTATTCAGTGCCAGGTGGTTCAGTTCCTCGAAGCATTCATAAGACTATCCTCGATTGGAACCTTGACGCCTTAAGGGCCCGAAGTGCCGCCTGTTTCGTTCAAATTTCTTCAAATGTCCATCGATCCTATCTTTTAGATGTGTAAACTGGCCATCATCAAAATTTATATATAATATATATATTTACATATAATGAGTAGAATCGGGTAAAGAGGGGCTTGGAGAAAGAAGAAAACATAAAATATAGAATATCTCTCTCAATAAAAAAAAGAAAATCGAAACAATTTATAAGTAGTAAAGTTGTAGAAAATCAATATTACTACAATTCATTACATGATCAATATTTTTTAAACTCAAATATGACCCGGAATAATTTTTTTCCCAATCTTAAATCGTAAATATTTCTGTAAATTAGAAACTAAATTAAAGTATTAAATAAAATAAATATTTGAAATTTTCGTAAGATCACTTCATTTGACTAGTTTCGGAACACAGTTCCTTCTTCAGAAATAAAAATGAAATGACTCATTTCATCGGCTATAACGACCAAACGTTATATTTTTTTAGTAAAACTAAAAATTAACTTGAACCTTATTCAAATGATGAATGACATAAGAAGGATTATTTTGTCTTATTAATAGCTACGCACTTTCTTCCGCCCCATCCATGCCTCTTGCACACTCTTTGCCATTGGACCTTGCATGTTTTAGGACGTATTTAGTGCGCATGGCAACAGTCGACGTATCGCTGTGATTTGATATTGTGGTCTAATATTGAAGAAAAATCACCCATTATGTGGACATTAAAAAATTTTGAGTCAAATGGGGATAATACTTCAATCCTCACTCTTTACAATATTAACGATTTGGAAGAATAAGGACAAAATAAAATCTCTTTTTGAAAACAATTCTTTAAAAATTAAACGGTCGAGAGCATCTGAACATAAACTTATAGAAGAGGCTTTATTAACGTGGTTTAAACACCAGAGGACAAGCAAGGTGCCAATAAGTGGTCCGGTCTGTCAACAAAAAGCTACCGATTTCGCTCGACTTATGGGCAAAGAAAATTTCGAGTGCTTATCATCTTGGATCTGTTGGCGTCCCTGAAGGTTGTGACGGAAGAGTGACTATCTCAGATGTGGCCTACACTGTGCGAAGGTTACAAACCAGAGGAAATCTTTAATTCGGATGAAACCAGACTGTTATTTAATTTGTACATATGTATATTGCTTATAACAACTATCGGATATAGCATCCTTAGTTATGTGATCTCTACAATATCGTTATATCCGGTTTCGACTGTAATTACTATGCACTTAGCCAATATATTTTTAATTAATTTAAATGTCGGAGTTTTCGTTGATTGTGTTTTTAAACGTTTGAATTGAATGAAACAAATTGCCTCCAATACTTTGAATTATTTTGCCCTAATTTGTATTCATTTGATTTATAGCAGACATGAGGTAGGTAGGACACTCTGTCTAAACTGTATTATAAAGATATTTAGTCAAAATGTCTTAAAACCTAATTAAATACGATGAATATATGATTTTTTTTAAAACATGATTTCGGGTTCTTTGCTTGCAAATTAATATTTCTTTAACTAGCTATGTGCGTACATTCTTTGTCGCTACGATACGTTCACAGGAGTTTATAAGTGGCCGATGGATAAATACACCGACTGCTAATTGCTTCAATCAATTCTCACAAAATATACAGCCGTCGAAAGTCGATCGTTCGAAAAACTGTGTAGCGAATAGTGCAAAACCAAGACCACTCAAATCTGAATATTGCTACCACCGTAGGTTGGTTTTGGACTTTCTGCGATATCGACAAAAGGCTGTAAACCATGCAAGACTGATTTTGTTCATCACTAACTGTTGTTTATGTCGAAAAAACTGTGATTAATACGTGACTGAGTTGAATAAATGTTTTTAAATGTATAACACTTCCCTCAATAAGTCCCGGTTCTAACTACCCAAAAAAAACCTTTTTTTTTCTGCAAAAATCGACTTCAAGATAGTCTCCGTCAAGAGTGATACATTCATTCCAACGATTATCTTTAACATTTCAAAGCCATCTTTTTAGATCGATTTATCTTTGGCATCAAAACAAGCGTTTGACATGGCTATGAGACATCAGTATGTCTTCCGATAGTCTTTCATTAATAAAATCGTTCTACTTTATTATGTTGCATTTAACAAAAGTGCTATTTATTTATAATGGGCAAAACAGGATCAATGAGAACCTCACCTTCTTCTGAGATAACCTTCTCTTGATCTATGGATTGAAAAGAAGACTTTAGCTGCCCATCTGAGAGTTCGAGATGAAGGACTGTGGAAGATAGTAGAAGTCATCTATGGCCATATGCAAATATCACAAAAAGCGGAAAAAGAAATTCCTCTCGCACGCTTGAAAGTGAATAAAGCGAGTGGCCGACTCACACTTCAGAGGCATTCTAAGCTCTCTATCCCGGAAAGAGAAAATAACCTCTTTTCTGGTTCTCGAATGCGCAGAATCACTGGAGACCTTGACAAGGACGAAAGAGTTCACCTTGATGTGGGTACCAGGACACTACAAAGTTGAGGACAACGAGCTCGCCCGTAAAGGAGTCGTACTTCCATGTCAGGGACTGAAACCATGTCTAAGAATAACAAGGAGGCTACCTCTCCCTTTAACGAATTGGTGGATACGTCTTTGAACAGGAAATGGGAGATAGAGAACAAAAGAGGTTGAAAGTATGGGTTTCTTGGGGGTCAGTAAAAAAGGCCTATAAAGGCTAACTTGCTATGCTTCCCTCCACTACTACTACAACTATTATTACCATAATAGCCAGCATATCAGAACTAATTTTGATTTAAATTTACCTCAAAAACTTTAAAGTCTTTGAAGTAATATTTTATTAGAATTTCATAAAGTTCTCTAAACTCATAATTTTCTCTAAACTCTATGATAAAAATAATTTAAACGATAGTTTTTGAATATTGGCGACCCTCCTGAATGATACTAAAATAGAAAATAATATTTCTTAGTTAGTGAAATGCGGCAGTTTAGTCTCGCACACATTTTTCATCTTGGTTTCGGCCTTGCAAATCGATTTATGTTGGTCTGACTACTGCAGTTATAGTTTTGGACTATCTGCAAGACCTATTTTGCTTATCACAAAATATAGAAACCAATAATACTAAATATTCACTGATAGAAGGAATTTCTTTAACCAAGTTGTTTTCATTTAAGAATGTTGTCGAGCCAAAAATATGTTAAACGAAAAGTTGAACAGTCAAAATTAAAATTCTTAGATGATACTTTAAATAATGTCAAGATACCTTTTCTCTTAGGTCAAAGATATATTGTCCTCCCTGTATCTGGGAGTCAGACCCCTTACAGTGTACTAAATGAAAAATAGAAAACTTTTTGACTTACCATTTATTCTTCTTTCGGATATAATCATTTTCGGATAAGTTGACTAAGTAAATTCCAGGTTTTGACGTTAAAAATAGATGTTTATTTAATACTTCAATCTGGAAAGAAAACATTTAAGAAAAATTAATTAGGGATCCTTAACGGAATTTACAGGATGGAAAGATTTTAAGGATTTTGTAAATGAGGTATTTGGTACTCAGTTTAAATTTTACTCGTAACTCTGGTTAAGGATTAAAAATAGTTCTAATTGGAAGTTGTTCAAGAAAACCTAGAATATTGATAATGTGTGAGTGAGTGAGTCATCAATCCCCAAAATGTGGATTTCTAGGGTAAAACATCTTGGCAACTATTAAATCTGTAATCACGCTACATTTTAAATTTGAGATTCATAACTTTTTTGGTACCTAAGATACAGAGACCTAAAAATCGTCTCTTATCCTTTCTGTAAAACATATTACGATAGGCAACCGTCTATGCTTAAACTTGGTCTGACGCCGAATCGTACTAAGTGACCAACAAAAATTTGTGTCAGTCAAAAATTTTCACTGGTCGGAGACAGGTGCAAGTGGTTTTGGTAGTTACGTTTCATATTATTGAAGTGAGATTAAATTATAATCCAAATGTCAGTACCGTGGGTGTTACTGAATTTATACGTGTCAGAACTATGGAAATTGGTGTTGTTATATTTAAACATGCTTTTATTAGCTTGACGTGTATGTATGAAAGTAATGGAATTTTGTAAGCGAGTTTTCACCCACTCCCGCAGTTATTTATGTTCTTAAATATGTTTGCCTGTTCGTTTAAATTTGTCATTAGCATATATTTTCTGATGAAGGAACTGTGATCCAAAACGATTCAAAATAAAACATTTGTATTTGTATTGTATTTAATCACAAGAACTTTGGTTCAATAATAATCAACATCTCTCTCTCTCTCTATATATATATATATATATATATAAATAGAAAATGAATTACAATAATAATAAATGATGTATTTTGGCACGATGACATTAGTGGGTGCGGTTGAACAACACCTAAAGGCTGATCATCATAAAGGTGGTGTACATGGCCGCCTCCAGGCGTGGATGCAGCCACGGGGAGCTCGATCAGTGAAGAGCTTGTTTGTTAGAAATACATTCTTCTTCTCTGTTGTTAACTCCTTATAATATATGATATTTTATAATATTTATACACTATATATATTATATTAGTATTCTAATCTAAAGTAAACCATAATAAAATACCTTTTTCACGTGAAAGTAATAATGGGACAGGTATCAAACAAAATCAAAGGGTTGAGATGATTATGGAGAATTAAAAACTTTGTGTAAAATAGAACTGTTATAGTTTTTTATTCTTATTTAAATTTACGTCCCCATGAGCTCATAAATCATTTATCATCTATGAAAATATCAATTATGCAGTGAAACCTGCCAAGATGACACTCATTTATCTTCAAATGATCACAATCATTTATTTAGTAGTTGCGTTTTATATCTATCTATAAATCTATACATTTAAACAAAATTTAAAGTTTAAAATAAATAATAGTTTAAAAAAACTAAAAAAACACGCTTATATAGAAAATCCAACTGAAAAATAGAAAATAAAATTTAATAAATTTGGATTAAGAAAAGTGTAAATAAGAAACAAATGTATATTAATGGAATAACTATTGACACTATGCACCCCACGCTGTTTTCCATTAATATACATTTGTTTCTTATTTACACTTTTCTTAATCCAAATTTATTAAATTTTATTTTCTATTTTTTAGTTGAATTTTCTATAAAAGCGTGTTTTTTTAAACTGTTATTTATTTTTTATTTTTTAGTTGAATTTTCTATAAAAGCATGTTTTTTAAACTATAATTTTTAAACTATTATTTATGTTTTCAATACTTTTCAATAAGTATTTTTAATCAGGGACTTTTCAGAAGTATCACTTCTACCGTGTGTGACTTGTACACACACACATTTTTTTTTAAGTCAGTAACTTATCTGGGAAATTTATGAATCCTGGCTAATCTAATCAGGATAATCGAATTATTGCATTGTCATCGCTTTTTGACAGGTGTGCAAAATTTGAATGAAATCTGATCGTTCAAAGTAGGAGAAACTCGAGCCCAAAAGGGTCGGTAACATACATACATACATACAGGTGAAACTAATAAAAAGCCTATAAAAACTACAAAAACATGATTTTATTGCAACTAAAAAATGCAAAATAATTTTAAATAGACAATAGAGTAAAGAGATTGAACTCTCTACGGAATACGTAAGTAGAGTGCACCCCATGCTTTTGTTTACATTAAAGTTAATTTTGTTGTCAATCTCTTTATTCTATTTTATATTTTTAATTATTTAGCATTTTTTTAGTTCATATTGCAATAAAAGCATGTTTTTGAAGTTTTTTTAAACTCTAAATTTTTGTTTTTGGTTTTTAGTCTTATGGATGTACGAGCGTTGAGTCCATTTATAAAATTCTTCAAAATCTTATATAGTATACTAGCGGTCTCGACAGACGTTGTTCTGTACACACGTCTTAAATTTTAAAATTTTAAATTTTTTACTGAATTGTGAATCTAAACCATTCTCGAATCCACTGGAAAACACACAAAATTTCATCAAAATCAGTCCAGCCGTTTAGGAGGAGTTCAGTCACATACACACGGACAGAAGAATTATATATATTAAGATTCCTAAAAGTCCACAATAATGATTTTTTTTTGTCGGGCCCAACAAAAAAATAATTTAGGAAAAAAACCTGAGATTTCGGGTAATTAAGGTACCACCGACAGAAATAAAATTTACCCGAAATCTCAGTTGTTTTCTTAAATATCTTTTTTTTAGGCCCGTCATACCGGAGAGTTATTGGATCAATCTTTTTATTAATATTTCTATTTTCTATTGCGTAGTTTTTTTTTATTCATCTTATTTTATTTCAAGTAAAAATTATATATATATGTATATATATAAATATATATATATATATATATATATATATATATATATATATATATATATATATATATATATATATATAGGGTTAATCGAATCAACCGCATAATAACACACGCCTCCATTTCTTTCTATGATCCTCCCATTCCCCAATAACATCCAACAGAAATCGATAAATTGATAATCTCCCCGTAACAAACGAAGACCACCCGTGATTGGTTCAAGGATATAATAAACACCAAAGCACTCAAAACAGAGTGCTAGGAGAACATGCAGCAAGTAATAAAAATCTATAATTATTTTTCCATTAATAAAATAATATTTATGTTAAATTATAATTTTAGATGAAAAAATAATAATATTTCCTTCAACTACTTACTACATGTTCCCCTAGCACTCCACTTCAAGGAACTCACTCGTCAGCCTATTTATGTTTTTCGATAAAAGATACTACCATCCGGGGAAAGCCATAACCAAATCGAATCCAGCCGTGAACACGTGATGGAGTAACAAACATCGACACTTTCACGTGTACCAAATTAGTAGGGAATATACACAGTGTATAAAAGTATAAGGTTCAGTAAAATAATAAACTTTGAAAACTTACCTCAACGGCATTCCAATCAGAAAATCGAATTTGTGCTTGTTCATCCACTATTATTGTTTTCACTTTTTGTAAAGTGTCCTGAAAATTCAAACAAGAAAATAGATACAATATTATATCAATTTAATAATGAAAGTATATCGAATAGATATTAAATATTATTTGATAAATATTAAGGTGGTAAAAATTTGTAGAGCGTATGCGTATAATAAGAGGATAATAAGCCATAATTTTAGTCCAAGACTGTACCGATAGATTCGTTACACTTACGATACTTGTCTATGCGTGTATACAATTACTACCAAGTTGTATCTGTTCAGCATAACGACACGTTTATTTATTTATAAAATACTTCACTTTGCGTTGTTATAACTAAACAATGAGACGGTCAATAATTCTAGTGTTTTTTTTAAAATACGCAGAAAAAATCTGGTAGAAATACTAGACTGCTTTAAATGGGTCACCTCCATTGTTCCCCATGTTAACTATCCGAACGCCAATTCAGTTTTTCTCGAACTTGAGATGTTCCATCGATTTCAAACTTTAAGTGTGAGTTTATAATAATACCCGCAATAAGTGTGCAAAAATTTGGAACATTCTATAATAATGCCCATTAATACGACAACTATTTATTCTTTAACTTTCTATTGTTTAACACCATAACCATGAGAAATGAGAGAAAATAGTTAGGAATGTGGCTTCGGCTGACTTCAAAAAGAACTATCCCAGTATAAACCCTTCTGTTCCTATATGAAAAATATTAGAAAATTATAGATAAGAATAGCCATGGCGATAATTATGTGAATTAACAGAAATCAAAATATTATAATAATTATTTCAGCGCAAAATGGAAATCAATTTCAAACAAATTAAATTCATTAAAAAAAAAAGGACACTCCCGTTCAAAAAAAAAATGGACAGACCAGAATCGAATCAGTCTCTCACAATTTTGATTATTCTTGTAGTAAATGTTTTTTATAGATACAATATTTTATTTAATTTTTATACGTAAGAGGAAGATATAACACTTATATTAACATATATTAACATAACATATATTTTTTAAATTCTCACTCTGTCACTGACGATATCGTATATACAAATAAAAAATATAAATTCAGTTTATACTTCTATTTCTTTTTACACACTTAAAAAATATACTACTTATCTTTGTTTATAAATAAATAAAATTATACATTATACAGAGAGTTACAAAAGTGGGGACTTGTTCATTTTTTTTGAATGGGAGTGTATGTACTTATGTACGCACGTAAGAAGTGATCCATCTTTTTAAATAATTTATTAAAATAATATTAAATAAGGTCAACACTACTTATTAAGGCACAAAAGTTTAATAATATTTATACGACTCTCATACAATACGGAATACAAGAGACATAAAAAACCGGTCAAGTGCGAGTCGAAATCACACCGGAAACTATTGTGCTATGACTATAAATGTATTTCAATTCCACAAAAACTTTTTAATTTGAAAACTTATCTGTCAGTCTGAATTCTTTGAGATTTTTCGGCTCACAAACTTCGGTGATAAAGGGGAAGGAAGAATGATAATTTTTTTACATTTATGGCCAGAAAACAATGTCACAAAGCAATAGCTGCATTTTCTGAAAATTTGCTCATAAAATATAATAAATTATTTTTGAACTGTGCAAACGAAGCTCTTTCATATGACACTTGTTGTAGTAACCCTACTTTCTCCTTTAAATTTCGGTTAGACATGCAAGAATCATGGGAACATGAATCCTCACAGATCCTGTTTTTTAAATTGGCACAGATGTACATCCAAAATATTCTCTTTCTCAAAACCTTTCACTGTTGTCTGTGAAATGGGCATACTCACCGGCAAAAACTCTTTCAAAAATACTGTTTCGAAATGCACCCATGAGGCTGTACCTCGATATACTGAACAATAACCGGAAAAAACTTACCGGACTAATCATCCACGAAAGCGTCTGTCTACAAAAGGACTACATAACGGATCCATTATCTGCGAATGTCTGGATTGCCACAGATACAAGATATTTGGTGCATCTCATTCCGAATATACGATCCTTCAGTAAAACCTGATAAATAAGCTCTTGGAGATTACCAGATATGGGAAAAGCGAATCTCGTCAGACTGGAGTAAAGGAGAAGCACACGGGCCATAAAGTGCAATAATTTTATATACCCCAAGATATATCTATCTATCTATCTAACCCCACTTTCGGATTTCGAACCGCCACTTTAGAGTTTAGACCCCATTTCCAATAACTATAAAATTATTTTCTTTTTTTTTTAAACTTTTTTAACTATAGATACGAACAAGCAATTTCTCTTACTGTACACACGGCCAGAAAACTAGCGGACATTCTTGAAAATTTTACATCTGATTTGTGTCTTATTCATTCGTATTTTCAGAAAATGTTTCGAATAAAAGTCGATAGTATATCTATAATGAACCCTTTTTATCCGAAACATTTTTACGTAAAAAATTTTAAAAGTGAACACTACTTTGTGGCCGACAGTACCCAATTTCCAGTCGATAGAATTAATAATTGAAATAAGCAGTTGTGACGGACGAAATAACATTACAAATTTTTCACATTTTCGGTACAGAATCCTAAAACATTGCCACTCTACCGCCTACACAAATAGGCGTGAATTAATCATAAAATAATTTGTACATAATAACGTTGAATGACATGACTAAGATGACAATGCAATAAAAACAAAGCGTGACCCGGCCGGGACTCACTTGGAGATCCAATTTGTGGGGTATTACATACACACAAACGTCAATACATGAACATACTGTGTCTTGTGCACACGGACGGACAGACAGACGGTCGGACGGACGACATACTGTGTGTGTTGAACGCAGCACGACATCAAATATTAACACACAAACTGTATGGATTGATATCACAACACAGGCTTTTTATTTATTAAACACTTACCACTCAGTATTTACAACTAATCAAATCAATAATCAATAAATTATATTCTTTTTTAACACTTTCTAATTGTACTTTGCACTAGGAAATGTTCGCAACTTCATGCCCGAGGCTTTTTTTTTTAATGAAAATAATTTACAAGCGTTAAGGAGTTACGTGTGGGTTTTGAAGGCTAAAAAAAGCATACGTTTTCGAATTTGTTTCTCATATAATAAATGAAATATTTGATTGAACCTTTAAACACATCAACATTTGACAAATATTTTGTGAAATTTTCATTTAAAAATTCAGTCATTGGGGCCTCATTTCCTGTGACCCCTCAAAATAAAGTTCCCTTGGCGTAGTCCGAATAACTCATGATCAATTCATTCGAAATTAAAAAAGCTTTCTGTTCGTTGATATATAGCTCGTTCAAAGGAAAACAAAAATGAAAATTTAAATTTTTAGCAAAGTTTTGTACAAAATGGTACTATTTTTGGTATAATTTGCACCACGTATTGACTTGTAAAATTAGTTGTGATACAAGTAAATCGTTCGTTCGAGCACTAGTCAATCTTATCTTGCAGAAGTTTACGAAATTTGAATAAGATCAGTTTATTATTTTACTGTCAGAAATCATGTCAACCGACTTTAAAAATAAAGTTTTGAGAAAAAAGCTATTAAAGATAGACAAACAATAGCTAGATAGCTGCCTCAATATACTTCCCAAAACTCTATCTACAAAACTTTTACTGTAATTGAATTAAAACTTTGGGAGAATATTCTATAAGAATATTTTATAAGACAATGAAAAAAATAGACTTTCTACAATTTTCAAACCCATTTAACCCCTTAATAACTGAGTTAATTGGTTACATACTCGGTATAAAATGGATTTTTTGTATTGAATAAGTCGTTACATGATGAAAATTCATTAAAATCATAGAGCCCTAAAGTGTGTATAGCGAAAGTTTGAAGGAGGAGTGGCATCGTACTTCAGAGAACTATTTACTAAAGCAAATATTACGTCTAAATTGACACCGCTGTATCTTTTGAATTAAAAGAACTACAGAACTGAGTTTTCGAATATAGAAAGATTACATTATTTGAACACACCGATAAGATAAAACAAATTTATATTCATTTATACTTGATTAATAACTTGGTCCTCTCTTCCATATCATTACTTTGTAAGGAAACAATATTATATTAAGGATCACTCCAAAACTTTGTCAGAAATGAGTTAATATCGTTTAATTGTATTCTACCAACAAAAAATATATTTAGGGAAAAAATCTATTTATTTTATTTCTTAATAATTTTTAGATCTATGCAATTTTGATACATTTTTTCAAAATCAAACTGATTTACATCATTTATTCATTTTAAAATGATTTCATGCTTCAGATAATTTCACTAATTCACAACAAGATAGCGAGTTCAATTATTTGGTTGTTCAAATTGTCGCCCACTATCGACGGGATCTGCCATTAAGCTTGTATCATGGATGTAGTGCGCAAATTAATAAATCATGCGTGACTGAAGTATTTTGGGCGAAAATATACTAGAAAAAACTTAAAACTTGAACGACTAACGACGTTTTATCTCTTTAAATTTTTTTAATAATCGTGTCCCCGGACAGACCGGCGAGCATGAAGAAATAAATTAATTCTGTGCTTTTATGAACATCTATACCTAAAATTTGTTTCTGCGAGCAACATTCTAACCGTTACAAAGTCGTACTAAACTTATTATACACATATATACAGGTTAGATAGATAGATAGATACATTGTGGTCTAAAAAGTATAGCACTTCAACCTTATGGTCCATTGTGCTCCCACTTATACTTCAGTCCGACGAGATTCGCTTCTCCCACATGTTGGCAATAGCCTGGAGCTTGCTTATCAAGTCCTCTCGATGATTCATATATTCGGGTTGAGATGCACCGAATATCCTGTATCTGCTGTAACCTAGAGGCTCGCAGTCAAAGATAATGAGGCTGGAATTAATGCCCGGTAATTCCTCAGGGCTTAATGCCCGGTATTGAATCCAGTAACCCTACGCAGTTGCATCCTGTTCAGTCTCAGTGCATCGAGAGATAGCCTCTTGGTTGCAGTCTGAAGCAGTACCTTCCCGAGCTTCTGCCGCGGTACTTTTTCCCAGTGATCACGGTATTTAGCATTTGACCACTCATCATATATATAGGTTGCTCAAGTTTCAATCCAAAAAATGAAAAAGGGCGATATATTTCCCTAGAAAAGTAAGATTTTTCAAAGGCTTTTACGATTTACCACTAAACTGTACGTTTGTAAATTTCAAAAGTAGGACAAACACTTGCACATAATGGCCGCTCTAAAATACAGCAAGCTTCCAAATAATAAATGAATTAGAATGTTTTCACATCTCCAAATCTAGTACAATTTCGTCAGCGACCTTTTAGCCTAATATGAATGCAATGTGACTAAGCGCAATAGTTTTATTATTAAAATGATTTTTTAATCCGATGTAATCAGATCAAATTGAATTATTTATTATTATATTTAATAATATTATTTATAATTTATTATTATTCATTTGATATTAATTATATGATTTAATACATTGCACAAAAACTCGATCAAGAGTGAGTCGACGAACCACGTGCAATGAAGGGTTCAGTAGCCTACACAACTGAAATATTCAGTAGAACTGGGAAAAGTGCTAGAAATCATTACTCTAAGAAATAATTATCAAAAATGAACAAAAAAAAATACTTTAACTAATGAGTATCAAGTACGAATCAAAAATCACCTTATACCAAGTATAGGGTGGCACATAAGTAACGTTATGATTTAATTAGTGAATACATTTTTTGTTTACGTTTTTTTTTTCAGAATTAACTTTGAAAAACTTGGGAAATTTATGATGGAAAGACTCAGCACAGAATAAAGAACCAAAGTTGTTCAATTTTATTTTGAAAGTTAGCATTCGATTGTTCAGACACAAAGATCATATCGAAATGTCTTTCATGTTCCGAAAATTTACCGATTGGTTTAGCATTTTCAGGAACATGGGGTTGTCTATGATCTCCCGCATGCTGGAAGATGTCGTGCAGTTCGAAATGATGTGAACATTGCTCGGGTGCAAGCAAGTGTTGAGGAAAACCCCGAACCTTCCACCAGGCAACGATCTCAGCAGTTAATGATGTCTAGACCAAAAATATGTGTTTAGTTGAGTGAAGAAACTAAAATACGGAGTTTACGATTTTTTAAGAAGAGTTCGATAGTCTTCACCTAAGTGTTTCTTGGCCAAATACTCTTGTGATTCTTTAGGCAAGAACATGAAATTCTTGTAAAAAACAAAAAGTATTTTTCTTATTAAAAAATAAATAAAAAATCCACGAAGGGAAAGTTTATGCAGCTTCTTTAACTGAAGTATATATATTTAACTGGAATATATTTAACTGAAGTATATCATTACTTCTTTAAAAAGTTTCATTTGTTTGGATTAAACAAATCTTTATTTTGGTCTGAAATTTTAGCATCTTGGTCCAAAGAAATCATCATTTCAGTTTAAGAATTTCAAGATTCTTGAGTCCAGAGTCAGTTTATCTTTAGTTAAGATAATTTTCTCAAGTCAAAACTCTATAAGTCAAGATACTAATTTTCTGATACCAAATAAATATTATCTTCCCTACATATGAGAGTCAGAAATTCTTGGTTAAAAAAAAATTTTCTTACTGCAAGGAATTACTTTTAAGTATTCCAGTGTATGAATGTTCCCTAACGAGTTACGACATATTCCTGGGTAAAACAAGTATCTTATATCAGTCTCCGAACCGCTAACTATCTCTGTGCAAAAAACCACGGCTCCGAACACCTTGCTCCGGTTTTACGTGAACGAAGCACGAACAAATACACTTTCGCATTTCTAATATTAGTTTAGATTTTCTTTAGCTAAGCTTTCAGATTGAACACACCAGAATATATCTCCACTACACACTAAATAAAGACTTTTACAATTGAAACTTGGCGTCTCGGTGTGCTAAGTAAAATTTTTTGATTGATTTAGAGAGTGGCCTCCTTTAGATTAGCTTGAAGTCAATACTAAAAAAATCACAATCATAGTAATAATATTTATTATATACAGACCGTTTTCAAAAGCATTTCTAATAGAGAATCAATGTTAAATAAATAAATAAAATATTTACCATAAAACCATATACAATGTCTGGGCTGGAATATTGGGTGACCATATTATAGGACCATTTTTCATTGACGGATCTTTAGATTCTCAAAATTATTTGAGTTTGTTACGAAATAATATTTTGTCAATTGTTAGAGCTCTTCCTAATTTAGACTTGGCATCTGTATGGTTCCAACAAGATGGTTGCCCTGCACACAATGCCATGATAGTAAGGCTGTTCCTGGAACGTTTTATGAGTGGTTTTGGAATCTTCAAGTGGCCAGCCAGATCGCCAGATCTATCTCCTATGGACTTTATTTTTTGGGGGTTTCTCAAAACACATATCTATTTGCGAAATAGACCTGAAAATTTGCGACACTTAGGGTAATCATTTATTTTCAAACATTCCTCAAACAAATAATAAAGGATATTCACAAAAGAATTTTCAATTGTTAGAAGTAATGCTAAGTTTAAGAAGACAACAATGAACATATTTAACCCATTGTCATTACATGTTTATGCAGTACAAAACAGTCCAACAAGCTAACACAACAGACACACTAAAGAGTACCCACACTACTTTTATTTCTTTATTAAACATATTGTGTATAGTTATTATAGTAAATAATATTTAACATTGATTCTCTATTAGCAATGCTTGCCAACACATACGTTATAACAGTTTTGATGCATTTTGAATTGAAACACCCTTCTGTGATAGAAACGACACGAGACGTTCCACATGTAATAAATATAATTAGCATAGTCATCGATAGCATACATACATACATCTAGACTCTAGAGAGATAACTCCACCAGAGAGTTGAACTCCATCAGGGAGAGTTAGTTGTAGATACCTGTAGACTGAATAGATTCAATAATATTATTTTGATTGTGATGTGGTTTACAATATTTTGCTATTGTTGTTGGCATGTCATGATAAAGTTCAAATGTTCTATTGTTATTTATATATATATATATATATATATATATATATATATATATATATATATATATATATATATATATATATATATATATATATATATATGTATATACATATATATATATATATATATATATATATATATATATATATATATATCCATTCAATAATAATATAATAAAATTATTATAGAATGTACATGAGCATATCATAGTTTAGAACCTAGTCGAATGAGAGTATGCAACGGGTGTATTCGTTTTGGGGGCTTACACGTTAGTCCGTTTTTACACATGCAAATTTTCAATTGCAATAAATATATTTGATATAATTAAAGTTACATTACTATGCACACGATGAAATTCACTTAAAAATATATCAATCGCATGTTTTTCAACAGCTATAACTGTCATCTTGTTTACTATTTCTCAGTCAAACACTTTAGTCACATGATGAGAGTATACCATGAATACTTACACCTGAAGTTACCAGTCCAAGTGGCCGAGCGGTCTAAGGCGTTATGTCTGCGCAGTATGCATACTTGAAAACTGGGAGGTTATGGGTTCGAATCCTGACATCGGCAGTTTGTCAATTATTAAGAAAAAAAGGTGGACGGATAATTGACTAAACTGTCGGCGTATGGACAAGAACGAAGTAACCGGCTATGCTTGAGAAGGTTTTCTGTAGTTTTCTTCACGAACTCCAGATGAATATCGGCATCGTACGTATCATAGTCAACTGCACCCGCATATGCTACCAATTCCTAGTCCATGCACAAAAATTCCTTACACTCCACTCCACTCACATCCTTAGGCATCACAATGGACCTTATGGTCGAAGTTTAGCCCGTTCAGGGCAGCCTCTACAATCTATCTATCTATCTAACTCTGATTAGAATGTAAATAATGGCTTTAATTTTAACAGAAAAAGTGACACTGGTTCATCGCTGAAACATCGATTTTAGATACAATCCTTACGTAGTATAAAATAAAGTCCTCCAGCCGCGTCTGTCTGTCTGTTCGCGATTTACTCAAAAACTACTGCAAGAATTTTCATGCTGTTTTCACCAATGGATAGAGTTCTTGAGGAAGGTTTTAGTACATATTTTGTCAAGTTTTTATATAAATTGGTCCATACATATTATAAAAAAAGGTATAGTTGTATAATTTATTGATGTATAGGTGTATAATTTATCAGTGCATAGTAACAGATGTTTGTTGCTTAAGTGCTGTATGTTATACATTGTCTGCCAAGAGTGGCGATGTAGACATTTGACTGATATTTATATAAGCATGCAACAGACAGCAGTCTGCATAAAGTGATTGATATGTAACAGTGGATCATATATTAATACAGTCCATTGTTCATAAGCAGACGTATAGATGTATAATTTATCAGTCCTTGACGGGAGAAAATATTATGTTACTTGGTTATAATGGCGTTACAAAATTTTTGCGGGCGAAGCCGCGACGGGTAATGCTAGTATATAATAAATTATAGTTTTACACTACTATATCATTTTATTAAACTTTTCTGTCTTAATAGTAGTATTGACCTTATTTAATATTATTTTCATAAATGATTTAAAAAGAAGTTTAACTTCTTACGTGTGTACCTATGTATATACTCCCGTTCAATAAAATTGAACACATCTGAATCGAATCAGTCTCTCACAATTTTGATTAATCTTGTAGTAAATGTTGTTTACTATACTTCTATTTCTTTTTTCATACTTAAAATATATACTACTTATCTTTGTTTATAAACGAATCATTATACAGAGAGTTACAAAAGTGAGGAGTTTTATGAAATGTAAGAAAATTAACATTTCAGGTCTGTTAAATTTTATTGAACGGGAGTGTACATACACACTCTTTTTTTATACATGAAGATACTTATCCTTAATCTATAAATTACACAGTCACAATTGAAAAGTGGTCGACTAGAAAAAGAATCTACTCACTGGTGTGTGCATACTCAGGCACGGCTAGATGTCATTGTAGAACATCAACAAAAAAAAAGACGAAGACCAAACAATAATAATAATAATATTTATTATCTAAATAGAAATCAATATTAATATTAAATATGCAACCACAAAAGACCACACATTGTGATACATTTTATGGATGGTGTATGGCAAATGATATGGTTGAAAGCATGAAGCACGCAGGCGGTGCGGTACGGTGCGGTGCCCAAGCTGGGACTACACCTAGTGTTTATTTTAATTTAAAAAAAAAAAAACACTTTTATTTATTTCATACAAATGTAACAACTAACTATGATTGTAAGTTCATTATTTAAGTATCCTATATATCTATAATGCCCGTTTGCACCGTTTAAATACTAGGACATACTTAAATTTAAGACTTTCTTAATTATTTTGTTTGTTGCAACTATATTACATGAGTACTACTTTATAATAGTATAGTGACTTGTACCACATTTGGTTCGTGTGCTCTAGCCGTGTGTTCGTTGTCGAGCCTACCCATCTTCTTACCAGTCCCAGTTGCGTAGTTGACTAACGCACTTAACTCGGAACTAAGAGGAGGCTGGTTCGATCCCCAACGGTGGTAGTATGTCAATTAAATTAAATTAAAAAAAAATTAATGGGGCGGTTAATATACTCAACTGTCGGCGTGTCGAAAAGAACTAAAGTAACTGATTATGTTATTGAAGGTTTTCTGCAGTTTTCTTTCACAAACTGCTGATGAATATCGGCATATTTCCTAAAAAAGTCGGCTGCAGACGCAAAACCTATCAATTACACATACAAATTCCTTGTCCTTAAGGCGCCGATAAAAAAAGCCTAGAATGGCCTACTTGCCAGGCTTTTCTTTGTGGATGACAGGACAGAGCCTCACTTTACTTGCTTTACTTCAGATTCTCCTATTTTAGTTGAGCCGAAGGCTAGATACCTCATTCCGGCTCAGAAAAGACATTCTGTTAGGAGGTGAAAGGGCGTAGCATCCACCCCGCCATAATCCGGATAGATCACACTACCCTGTATACTCATGAGGATAGGTGTCTCTTGAGTCTGCAGTGA
The DNA here is from genome assembly GCA_963920215.1 of Nineta flava. Lineage (NCBI taxonomy): Eukaryota > Metazoa > Arthropoda > Insecta > Neuroptera > Chrysopidae > Nineta > Nineta flava. The sequence goes on from OY986041.1 coordinate 1,028,333, forward strand.
CCAGTAAGCACTCCCAACTAGGAGGCTTATGTATTTCCAGTTTTGCCAATGAACCAGATTGACCTCGCGGCATTGTACCCAGCTACCATTTGTTTGGCCTGTCTGCAGCTTGTTGTAGCCGTCAATTTCATATTCATAGACTTATCCACCCATTAGGGCAGAGGTACTATGTCTCCTAGTTTTTCCAGGATATGGTTCGGGTCACTGACATGGGAGTGCGACTCCTGCACGGGCAAGTTTAAATAAAAAACTTAAATTAAAATTTTATCCGATTAAATATATTTAATGCGTATTATAATATATAGTTCTTAAAATTAAGAATCGTTGAAGCAGTTAAAATCTTGGTGGCTTAAAAAATTGGTTTGTCTGTTTAAGAACAGCTTATCTAACGGTGCAATTCAATATGTCATTTTCAGAAGTACTTAAAATTAAGTCTTACTAAATGATTCGGTGCAAACGGACATAAGTTTTTTATCACTGCGTATATTGATTATTTTACTATTCCACAAGCTTATAAATGTATAAAAGCATTACTTGTGTTTTATTATTATGGTACTATAGAATATAGATGTACTGTCTGTATATTCATACGCAAGTTTCTGCAATCTGTAATTACAGATGTTTGAGCTAAATTTGCCCCAATTAAAGTAGCGCTGTATAAGCACTATACGATTTTTTATATAAAAAATACCTAGATCATATTATAAATAATTTGTTCGTAATTCAATCTTTGTGTCGAAATTACGGCTGCCAATGATTAAAATTCCAAATTTTAAGTAAACCGTAAGAGTAAACGAACTTTATAAAGAGTACCTTTTTTTGTAGAAATGAACTTATTCCATCTAAATGTCATACCTAAAATATTTTATTTCCATGAGCGTATAAATTGAGGGGGGTTGAATTATCAAAATCCCCACATTCTACGTCGATGAATTGATATGACCAAAATTTTCATATAGATTGTTTCGAACATACCAAGAACATATCCATTCTAATTATTAAAAAAAACTATTTAAAAACTACAACTTTAAGAGTGTATAGCGCCCAAACGGCTCAACTTTTACTGGGGCAAATTTAGCTCAATCGCTTTGTTTTAAGCTATAGTATATGTGGTAAAGCGTTGTAAAGACCATTTAGAAACAGCCTTTATATATTATTCCTTGAAAAGAACTTCATAAAGTGATTAATTTCACCATTTTTATCCATCAGAAGTAAATTTCCCGAGACATTAGGTTCGAAATTTTTTAAAGGAACAACATTTTGAATATATTTTAAAAAGAACCCAAAAAAAATCCATTTACTTACAAATTCTGGTTTTAATTTCTTGTCATTGCCCCTGATGTAGGTTTTTTCTAATTTCTCTAATTCTTTATTCAATTTTTCAATATCCTTAAACCTTAATTCATCAGCAATGATTTCTAAATCTCTAATTGGATTCACGTCACCTTCCACATGAATAACATCTTCATTTTCAAATGCTCCTGCAACAGATTCAAATAAAATGCTAGTGTTAGAAGATTTGATCTCTAACAGTCGTCACACAAGCTCACACTACTACCCTAATGGGGTAGGAAAAAGAAACAAACATAAGAGCATATATTATCTTTTATTTATAGTGCAAATAAACATAATAAATAAAATAGAATACTTACGACATAAATGGAAAATAGCATCACAAGCACTGATTTCCGAGAGGAAAGCATTACCAAGCCCTTGACCCTCAGAAGCACCCTTCACAAGTCCGGCAATGTCCACCACTGTCAAGAATGCTGGTACTTTACTGCAACACACAAAAGAAAAGAAAATCAGTACAGTCTCTAATTTTTTTTATGAATCAGATTCTAGAGTGTATATTAGTGATCACAACATAATTTTATGCCAATATTATATACAGGATGGCTAGTTTTAAACAATGCACCTGGATAATTATTTAGGGAAGCAAAGAAAACTATCGAAAACGAAAACTGTATACGGCAGAAACAGGGATCAGATTGGTATCAGAGAAAAATGTACTTTTTAAAAAGTTTCATTTGTTTGGATTAAATAAATGTTTATTTTGGTCTGAAATTTTAGAATCATTTCAGTTTAAGAATTTCGAGATTCTTGAGTCAAGAGTTAGTTTATCTTTAGTTAAGAGAATTTTCTCAAGTCAAAACTATAGATGTCAAGATACTTAGTTTCTTATACCATTATATGAGTCAAAAATTCTTGGTTTAAAAAAATTTTTCCGGTGACAGAATCGAAACTGGGTAATAAAGTCTATTTTAGATAATAAATAATCATTTTTATAGTCGTTTTAAGGTATTTCCAAATTATAACATAACGATGTTTGTCCAAATTCCTTTCGGTTACGTATGATAAACTGTAGAAGACTTTAGCGTATACTCCGACAAATTTCATTGCCATTGAATTTTTAATTAAATTAAATACTGACATGAAAAAATTAACTCGTCAACCAGGAATCGAACCTCGGGCCTCTGAATAACTAGTCCAGCATGCTTCCGCTACACCAAAGACGATTGTGACGTAATAGCCAAGTTTTTCATATTATTCTAATTTTTTATTTATTTAGACAGTATTACTTCTGTTGAAGTGCTTTAATTATTTAATATTTGTTTATTTGTGTATACTTTCGCGTCAACATAACGATGTTTGTCTCTGTGGTGTAGCGGAAGCATACTGGACTAGTTATCCAGAAGCCCGAGGTTCGATTCCTGGTTGACGAGTTAATTTTTTCATATCAGTATTTAATTTAACCAAATAATAGTTTGGAAATACCTTAACTGATTTGTATCTCGAAAACGAAGTTTGAAAACATCCAAGTTCATATGAACTATTCTTCTTCGTTTTGGAACAAATCTAAGACTCTTGTGTACGTCATTTGCAGTGGTTTTTTTCTTGTTATCCAATACAATGTGAATCAATAATAATTTGAGAGTAAAAATAAAAATCAAAGGGGAAATGCCAGTCAACAATATTTTTTTCTATTCTTTTCACCATTTCCTTAACGGCAACAACATTTTATTTATGTGTTTGTTTCGTAACAACGAGCAGCACATGATGAGCATCAGAGAATCAGCGACAACGTGCTCCGGCGTCTATTTTGCAATTCAAATGAGATGACGTTGAATGTGCTTTTGTAATGATAGAATCTGATGACTTCTATCAGATGTGTAATACAGAGACAACGACTACAGAAGATGTAGCTTTGGATATTCCATTCATTCATACATTGACTGCACCGAATAGAAAACGATTATTAAATACAGGACCGTAACCATTGGTAATGTCGTGATTCTTACTTATTCGGGTGGGAGGGTCAGTATTTGATTCGATGGATTTAAAATGTAAATAAATTTTTCTAAACTCCATATTACATTTTTAGTATTTGGCGAAGGAAAATAATCGTAGTTAAGCTTTCAAAGTGAGAGATTTGGCACACCATTGGAAGAGTTTTAAATGGTCCTCGGTCCAGCTAGTTGCCGACGAATTTATCTTCGCTTTAAGCATCAGGTATTCAATTTCATTTTAAAAGTGCAAGCTATGCACATTGAATCCTAAATCCATGGACTCTAACATCGAACAGGAGATCTCGTTGATACATCGCTAACCGAGTAAACAATAGCAAAGCCACACCGAGCGCAAAATTTCCATTCGCTTCTTCTTTGTTTTATTGTACACTTTATCCACTGGGTCCCAGAATATATGAGAATAGAAGGAAAGAGTTAGCGTATGGTCTGACGAGGAAGAAAGCATCGGCATTCATACAAGGCCGCAGCCATTCTGTAGACTAGGTGATCACTTCTATCGAGTGGAGATCAGAAAGAAGACAGTAAGAGAACCACACTCTGGAGCAACATTCCGGGACTCAGGCAGACCAAGAAGGAACTTTAACCGCAATTGATATACAAAACCTGCATTGGCCTGGATTTTTACGGGGCATTGTAGACTCAAGGGTCACCTTAGGAAGCTAGGCTTGCAGAATGGGGGCAACTGCAGATTTTGTGGAGAATTGGAGAAAACTTCGGAAGCATAAAGTATCTGTGAATCTACCAAATACGTTCAGGTCTAGGAAACGTTCTACCATCCCTAGACCCAAACCAGATCCTGTATTTCCAAACAGGGTTGGATAAGATGCTCTAAGACGAAACCGTTCCTCGGTAGGCACCAGATCGGGGAGCGCAATAGATCTTATAGATCTTAGTGTACCAAATTCCACATTTATCATTCATTCATTTATTGTACAGATGAACGTTGTTCGTGCGGCTTTAGTTCGTATAGTGTGTACGCACCTTTATCTGGCAGTAACAACATAACTAATTTGAATATATACAATTTTAACGTACCAAATAAATATACCTTATGTCTGTCTATTCAATACAGTTATTTATGTCAAAGAGAGTATTCGAATTCGAAGAGTGAACCGGGGTGAATACGACTGAATGAACATACATTTATGGAACACACAAATAATTTGTTATTGATTACTTTCAACAAAGCTTTAATACGAAAAGCGAAAAAATTTGTCCCAAATCTATATATGTGTAAAATGCACTGACTGACATATCAACGCACAGACCAAACTGCTAAGGATAGAAACTGAAAATTTGGAGAGGATGTTGACTTTATATTGTAGGCATGATTTAAGAAAGGTTGGTTTTAAGGGGCAAGGAGGCGTTGCGGTGTTAAAACAAAGAAGTAGTAAACAAGGCGAGAGTTATAGCTGTTAACAAACATGCGATTGATATATTTCAAGTGAATTTCATCGTGAGGACAGCAACGTAACTTTAGTTATATCCAATATTTTTATTGTAATATGCATGGGATAGTCAGTCTAAAATAGGGAGATATCTAAAGGAGATATCTATATCTTTGCTGTTTATAGTGATAAACAGCAAAGATCCAATGTTTATAGTGATTAGCAATATCGATTCTGGTTTTGAACTTACTTCAAGAGAATCTAGCAGATAGTTTGGTATGATTACAGAAAACATAGAAAATCACTTACCTTGCAGGTTTATAAAAATTACAAAGGTACTCGAATCGATCATCGGGAACCGGTACACGACGTATCTAGAACAAAAATTATACGATTATCATATGGCACACACAAGCGGCAATTAAACATGATACGATCTAAATCTATTAAACATGATAATCATTGTGCGAAATTGCTGCTGCCAATGATTAAAATTCTAAATTTTGAATAAGCCGTAAGAGTAATCGAGTAAACAACATACTTCATCTCAATTTCGTATGTAAAATTATTTGTTTCCATGAGCGTAGAAATTGAGGGTGGTTAAATTATCAAAATCCCCACATTCTACGGTCATGAAATGGTATGACCAATATTTTCATATGGGTTGTTTTGTATGATAAAACAGTATCACCATACCATTTTTACCATACCAATTTTATCAAGATCGCGCAATCTATTCTAATTTTTATCTATAAAAAAAAAAACTATTTGTCAACTGCAACTTTAAGAGTGTACAGCGCCCAAACGGTGCATCTTATACTAGGCCAAATTTAGATCAATCGTCTTGTTTTAAGTCATAGTATATGTGGAAAACTGTTGCAAAGATCTTTTAGGGGCATCGGATATATATAGAAGAAAAATTATAATTAACATAAAGCTCATAAATAGGTAGATAAATCTTGGGGGTATGCAAAGCATTTGACGATGCATGAAGCATTTGGTTCATTGTGGTCCCCCTTCTACTTCTGTCTGACAAGGTTCGGGTCTCCTATATCTTGGGAATAGCTAAGAGCTTGCCTATCAGGTCTCCTGAAGGTTAATATATTCCGGGTGAGATGTACCGAATATATTGTATCTACTAAAATCGACATATTCGCAGTTAAAAATGATGTCACTGAAGGTTTCTTCCTTCTCGCCTACACATAATGATTCCATTGTGGAGTCCTATTGTTTGTAGGTGATTTCGAAATAGAAAATATCCGGTAACAAATCCGATCTTCGAAACCGATAATCTGATATATATATATATATATATATATATATATATATATATATATATATATATATATGGTGGCCCATAAGTAACGTTATGATTTAAATAGTTTAAATTTTTTATTTTTTTTTAGAATTAACTTTGAAAAATTTGGTAAATTTATGATGGAAAGACTCAACACAGAACAAAGAACCATAGTAGTTTAATTTTATTTTGATAGTCAGCATTCGATTATTCAGACACAAAGATCATATCGAAATTTCTTTCATGTTCCGATAATTTACCGATTGGTGGTTCAGTGTTATCGGCAACAAGGGGCTGTCTATGATGTCCCGCGTGCTGGAAGACCTCCTGCAGTTTGAAATGATGTGAACATTGCTCGGATGCAAGCAAGTGGGAAAACTTTGAGGAAAACTCCGAAACCTCCACCAGGCGACGTTCTCAGCAGTTGGTGATGTCTAGGCGATCTTTGCAAAGAATTTTACATACGTTATATCGTTTCCCATATAAGATTCAATTGGTTCACGAGTTAAAACCAAATGATGCACAAATTAGCATTCAATATAGTCTAATCAATCGTAACGTCACTTATGCGCCATCCTTTATATATAAAGCGAAAATTTCTCTCTCGAAAATGGTAAAAGATAGAAGACAAGTTAAAACAAAAAAAATTCCCTTTTCTACAACGAAACAACCACAGCGAAGCGTTACTTCATGCGTTACAGCCAGTAACTGATAAAACTGGTTGTATATTATAAGAGATGATAATATTAAACTCCATGCGAAGCCTGGACGGTTAAACTAGATAAATAATAAAAGAAAACCATTCAATAACATATAATTAAAAAGTTTATTATGAAACATAATGGTATATAAACTAAGGTGTGAAAAATGTGATTTCAGATGAAAGATGAGTTTCATTGATAAGCATTTGAAGCAAACTATCATTCGAATCTTCGCCAAGATCTTCCGAAGAAGTGCCATCATGCTTTGACATCTCCTCTGACGGTATTTGCCAGTCATCAGGAGTCAATATTTGACCATCATCTGTGCATGATTTCAATATTTTTAATTGATCCGAACATATTAAATCACATTTCAAATATGGATTACGCAAACGTTTTGACCAACGTATCCATAATTTCAAACGATTGCATATCTCTTCATATCGATCCAAATACTTTTTATATAAGTTTAATTCATCCACACTGGTTTTAGGATTATTCACTTTTAAATATAAACCAAAATAAATCAATCCGGATAATGCACATGCCAGTTTTGGATATTTGGGACGAAAACAACCAATTTTCGTGCATGCCTTCACTAAATAACGACCTGAATCATGCAAAAATAAATATATAAAAAAAGTTCGTTACGCAGGTGCTGCGTCAACTTAACAAAATTTCCTTAGAATACATAAACTACTCTCTAGGTGTCACAATTTTAGTCTTATCAAAATGATATGTCGTATCTGAAGTTGTTTGCAACTTTCAGATAGTTGCAAAGATGTTTGCAGATAGTTGCTAAGATGTTTGCAGATAGCTGCAAAGATGTTTGCAGATAGTTGCTAAGATGTTTGCAGATAGCTGCAAAGATGTTTGCAGATAGCTGCAAAGATGTTTACAGATAGTTGCAAAGATGTTTGCAGATAGCTGCAAAGATATTTGCAGATAGTTACAAAGAGGTTTGCAGATAGCTGCAAAGATGATTGCAGATAGTTGCAAAGATGTCTGCAGATAGCTGGAAAGATGATTGCAGAGAGTTGCTAAGATGTTTGCAGATAGCTGCAAAGATGTTTGCAGATAGCTGCAAAGATGTTTAAAGATAGTTGCAAAGATGTTTGCAGATAGCTGTAAAGATATTTGCAGATAGTTACAAAGAGGTTTGCAGATAGCTGCAAAGATGATTGCAGATAGTTGCAAAGATGTCTGTAGATAGCTGGAAAGATGATTGCAGATAGTTGCAAAGATGTTTGCAGACAGCTGCAAAGATGTTTGCAGATAGCTGCAAAGATGTTTACAGATAGTTGCAAAGATGTTTGCAGATAGCTGTAAAGATATTTGCAGATAGTTACAAAGATGTCTGCAGATAGCTGGAAAGATGATTGCAGATAGTTGCAAAGATGTTTGCAGATAGCTGCAAAGATGTTTGCAGATAGTTGCAAAGATGTTTGCAGATAGCTGCAAAGATATTTGAAACTATATAGAATTGCAGCGATATAATCCTTGCTTATTTTTTAAAATTACCTTGTGTTTGCTGTAAATAACCCATTGTTGGTAAACTATTACAATCAAGTTTTGGCAAGTGATTATTTTCATACTTTAAATGAATTTTAAATTGTGTAAAATCTTCTGGTGTTTGCATAAACATCTTTTGGCAAGTATTCGAACAAAATGTATAATATTGTTGTTTGTAGAAGACAATATAATCCATCGAACCTTTTACTAAACGATGAAATGAGATGGATTGAATGTAGCAAACAATACAATGACCATTTTCAGTTAACTTCAAAGATTTCAAATTGTCTGTGGATTTTTTGTCAATCATTTTAGGTAAATCTTTTGGTAAGTTACATGTTTTTGTACATTTTTCACCTAAATATACAGGGAAAAGTCACTCGATTTAAATGGATTATCATCTTTGAAAGAGCTTTGAAAATTAATCCAAAATCAAATAACATCCGCTACCGACCTGTTTGGGGGTTTGAAGTTGGATTTTTCCGATTTTTGGTTGTATACTCGAAATATAAGCGTCAAATCGAAGTTAGATAAGAATAATGAAGAGCTTAAAAAATATATAGCTAGCCTTCTTGCTGTTAAATAATAAAAATTATGTATTCTATGTATATTTATACGTGATAGATGCTTATGTTTGTCAACCGATTGCTAAGTAATGTAATATATTAAATTCTTCATTAACTAATATATTATTCATTTTTAGCGAATTTCCTGAAAGGAAATAGGTCTCGTACAGACTTCAAAATTTTGCACAAATTTCTTCAAATGTCCATCGATCCTACCTAGTAGATGTCAAAAATCACCATCTGTAAAATTTATATATATATACAGGGTGAGTCGAACCAAGTGGATAATAGCATACAGCTCCACTTCCTTCCACGATTCAATCATTTTTCTACAACATCCAATAGACGACAATACATTATAACAAGACGAAGACCACCCAAAGATATGATTTAAACCACAACCAAAACACTCAGATCATCGTGCGCACAAAAATAAAGCAGGCGGGTCAAATAACGCTGTCAAACCTATGTGCGCATAAATAATCAAATTCTGGGCCCGGGGAACAAATATACGAAAAACAAATAAACGATATGGATTACCAGGGTAACATGTATTAAAACAAAAACAAAAATTCGTTATTTTTCTTGTATTATATCAAATTTAATTGCAATTTTAGGGTCACCAAATTTAGCCTCCATAATTTTTTTTTCAATTTTTTAATTTTTATTTTGATATATCGTTAGTTTGTCTTTTGTTCTTGATTGTTTGCAATTCAAAAATGAAAAAAAAAATTATGGGGGCTAAATTTGTAGGTACTAAGTTTTACTGTAATTTTGTTTCTTATCATTTTTTCTGTTACACGAATATTCCCAGAAATATTGACGGTCTAAGATTGAAAATTAAATTCCTCAATATCTCTGTACACAATAGAGTTTGAGCAAAAATGATAAGGTGATGAATTGTAGCAAACATGATTTTCTACAACTTTGTTAAAAATCGAGATTTACCGGTTTGTTTTCGACATACAAAAGTTATTATTTAATTACATTTATTTGCATATATGAATAGTGAATACATCTATGTGTTGTGCATGTGTGTATATGTATTTGATCTATAATAAAAGTAAACCAGTTTTTGTACTTTTTATATAAGTCAGTGCTGGAACCTCCTTAAGAGATAACTAAGAACGCTTAGATTTGACGCTTACTTGTATTTATTTGAACCTTTCGATAAAATTTTGTCTGTAAATATTCGCTTTTTGCCCAGAGGAGTTCGTGTTTGGATTAACTATTCAAAATGGAAAGTATTAAAAACAAACATAAAACAAACCATAAAATACACAACGTTTTAAAAATGTATTCAAATGATATGCACATATAAAAAAATATTGATGACGAAATTGTAATAATTGTTGACGATCTATCGGTATCGATGATTTATATAAAATTTTATCATCAATCCAACAACAAATACAATAATTCTTATAGATCGATAATCGTTGGATCATTTCATGTGGTGTAACGGATAAATATCGTAAACATTGCGCCCGATTACAATTGAAATTCTGTACGTGATGAGTTATATGCATAAATACACGTAACGATAAACGTTTGGCATCCGTACAGATGGACCAACTTGTAAATTGACACCCTAAATTGTAAATATTTTGGAAATTTATATGAATCCATAAACGTATTTGCTCTACTTCCAACCAACAGCAATAACGGTACTGCATAAACGATTCTGTGTACAAGTTATCACGTTTACAATTATGATTGGCTAAGCATTTTTTTGAAAATTCAAGTGTTGATTCCAAATATATGACTAAATGGGGTGTAAGACCTGAAACCACCAATGTGTTAACATTCAATTTATAGAATACAAGAAATGTGATCCATTTCACTTTGAGGCACGTAAATTAATCGAAAAGTATGAATACTTATTAAGCACAGAAGAGAATCCAATTTAGGAATTCCATAAAATACTTTAAAAAGATAAAATAAATCGACTTCAAAAAAATAAAAATTCGTTACGCAGGAGCTGCTTCAACTTAACGAATTTCCTTCGAATACATAAATCACTCTCTAGTCACAATTTAAGTCTGATCAAAATGAAATGACGTATCTGATATCATTTTAGTATTTTCAAGGCCAATTTTATTAATAAATGGCATAAGTCAAGGGGAAAAGGGGGCATAGAGAAAGAAGAAAACACAAAATATAAAATATATCTCTTAATATTGGAACAATCGAAAAAGGTACCAATAGTAAAGTTGTAAAAAATCAAGTTTGCTACAATTCATCACTTTATCATTTTTCTCAAACTCTAATGTGAGCAGAGATATTTAGAATTTTAACTTTCAATCTTTAGTTGTAAATATTAGTGTAACAGGAAACTGATACGAAACAAAATTACAGTAAAACTAAGTACCTACAACTTAACTCCTGATAAATTTATCGATTTTTCAAATATTAAGGGTGATATGTCAATTTTTGTGTTTCCCCCTCGCTCTAAACCCCCTTTTTCCCTCGTCCGATTTTACCCATTAACGAACTTGACGTTTTAAATGCCAAAAGCGCCTCAAATACAAAATTTTATTCTAATCGGAATAAAACTTTAACCACTACAGAGTCCACAGACGTGCGTGCGGCGCGCACATCGCTCGGGTTTCGTGGCACGTATATGTGGACGTACCTTAATACTTAATAATATTAAGTATTAGATCATGGCGTTGTTACAAATATCACCATGGTAACTTGGTTTGATATTCGTGATGATTCCTTTTTCTGAGAAAATTCGCTTGTACACGTAGGTTCATACGAATTTGTACATTTCGTTTGTCATACGAATTTGTAGGTCCTGTGATACGATTTTTGAATAAAACTATTAATAGTACCACCAAATTTACCCTCAAATCTAAAAAATCCTACTTTCCGATTTATTTACGTGTATTCAATTAAATATAGAATGTCGAAAATAGTTTCAGATATCCTTGAAAATGGCCATGAAAAACATGAGTTACATGAAACATGAGTAGAAATTCCTTTCCTGGAGGCAAAGATATGCAGAAGTAGAGGGTAATGACGTAGCAGACATCTTGGCAAGGAAAGGCGCGTCGACATGTCATAAGGGCCGTGAACTTTGTGACCACATCTACCGAAAACAGCTCAGAAGGGAAGTAAAGTCCAAAAGAGTTCCGAGCTGTATCAACTTGAACAAACATATACTACAACCCCTGACGGACTTCGTCACGAAACATTGTTAACTGAAGGAAGCAGGAATTAAAAACTGACGGTAGCTGTTAAGTTCTGCAGCGATCAGGAGAAAAGTGAAACCATTTTTGGCAAAGTGTTGCGTCCTAAAGCACAAGAGAATCAGATGCCTGGATGTCTACTAGGTTGCATAGTAAACATATAAATCTTAGATCGACTCCAGATTCTACACTTCCTAAATTAGACAGATCTTAAAGGGATGCTCTAGCCGAGAGTCTCCTCGGCCTACACCTAATAGAGGAATGTAACAGGCCTTTATGGTCGCAGTAGGTACAAATATACACATAGAACACTTCCAATTGGCCACGCATTTGATAATATGTTATATGAGTTACAACAAAACTATTAACAAAGTTGTGGAAAGTCTCATAGGCTTCATGTAGCGGATTTCAAGTTACCGCATAATTTCTTGAAACGATGACATTTACAGATTTTTCTAGAATGAATCGGCACCGATTAGATCAATCTAGATGGCCATTTTAAAAGATGTCCAAAACCATTTTAAGCATGTAAGCTATCTTGCAAGATTCATAGCAGACCTGCATTAAACAATAATTCCATTTCTTCAGTAAACACTGGAAAACCATCAAATACAATGCCTTGCCCGATTGCAGCACTTCTCGAACAAAACACTTCCACAGCTTCCATAACCAAAACATGGTCTAAAACTTCCCCGCGACGTAACTGATTGTCCAACTTGCATGCTAGTAAGGTATACGGTAATGTTTGTAAAACATATCGTATAGCTTCACCGCGCGTCACAATTTGAAAACCAAATTCCTGTCCATAACGGTCTGCTAACGTACTTTTACCACATTTTGGTGGTCCAATAATGGCCACACGAAAAATCATACTCGGATAGTTTTTCACACGTTGTGTATATTTTAATGGATTCGCTTGAAATAATTGTAAACTTTTCGAATCATTTACATAATAAATATATTGACGATGTATTATTGGATAAACTTTCATTTGTACAACTTTTGTATTATACAATTGTATTGGATTTTGATCGTTGTACATTTGTACAGGACATGAATATCCATAATTACTGAGGAAATAGTATCCAAAATTAAGCAAACGATTTGCTTCCAGCAATGATAATGGAAATGTTTTTTCTAAAAATGATTCATTACGCATCTTTAATGCATTTAATTTATACAATAATTCCAGGAGTATTTTCTCTGGTTGACGATTTGCATTTACTTCCATAAATGGGATGGAATTCTCTTTACAAATTTGTTCGAATGGTTGTACTAAAAGACATTCATCCGCATATGAATCTTCAATAAATTGTATTAAACGTAACTCAGCCTCTTCTTGTGTTTCTAGGTCATCTTCCATCATTGGTTTTTGTAATTCCAAGTCCACTTGTTCCAACACTGTATTCTTATCTTCTTCCTCAAAACGTTTCGCTTCCATGGTTGCTTCTTCGATTGTTACTGCATTACTATCTACACCAGATTCGATTTCCACGTCCGTAGATGCCGTTGAATCGGCTGGTACACTTTTTAATATTTCTTCAATACGATCATTAATTCTTTCTTCCAACAATTGATCATATAATCGCTGTCGTTCCATTTTCCATTGATTTAATTCAATATCTAATTGATCTTTCTTCTGTTGAATGATTTTATTTTTTTGTCGTTTCCATTCCTCTAATAGTTCGTCCAATGAACGTTGAATGGTTGTCGATAGTCGAGTTCGTAAACTAATCACAATATCTGGTATTAAATAGCTATTGGTCATATATTCAAAATCACTTGCACTGAATGGATAACCATCTAGAAGAATGCCACAAGCAGAATAGGGCTCATGTTGCCATAATCGTGGCAGTACCCGATTTAAATATTTTGTTGGTAATGCGGACTTACCTTCAAAGTATGACACAAATGACTGAAATAGCTGTTCGTCGGCTTCATTTGGACTATATTCATCTAATGCAACTTTGTCAGTGATGTAAACATCTTGATTTTTACGTCCAACTTTTAGAAAGTTTGGTAGACAATGTATTTTAATAATATCCAAAAAATTCACATAAATTAAACCGAATTCTTTTGCTAACATTTGACCAATTGTAGTTTTACCACTTGCTATAGGACCAACAATACATATTCGTACGGGTGGTAAATATTGTTTGGGAAATCGAAATGGTACAAATTGATATGGATTCCAGATAAATTGCTCTTTGGCATGTTCATTTGAAAAGAAATACAATTTATTCTCATACATTGCACCAAACTCATTTTTCCCTTTCCATAAAACATTATGCTTCAATAAGGCAATTGGACAATATTCGAGTGTATCACCAACATTTCGATTTAACGTTTCTAAATTGTTTGTTTCATCTTCGAGTTCTTCTTCTTCCTCAGTTTCCTTGCTGAAATCATGTTCGGCCAGCTCGTGAATACGTTCATGCTCATCAAAATCCTTAGCAGTTTTACGGAATAGCGAATTCACGACACGTATTGTATCTAACATGAGATCTTCGATGTCGCGAGCAAACTTTATATGTATGGGTCGAATCTCCAGTTTGGCAAAGAATACACTTAGGAGATCCCATTCATTGTCGAAGTCTTCGATTAATCTGAATAGGTTATTGGACACGTCTGATGAACTATTTATACTGGTAGTACCTTCACCTCCAATTCCAAGCAAGCCAGGACCACTCTTATTCCTAGACATTTCCTGTTCAATCCACGGTGTTTCCCCATTGATGCTTTTTAGTTTATCCGCATATTTAAATCGTTCTGATCTTAATATCTGATTGACAACATCTTTAGCATATTCTCTTGCAAGGATATCGTTTGAGGTCGTCATGTCGTGTACAATCGTGTGACATCGTTCTGCTGCCAATTCAAAGCCATTTAATTCTAAAAAAGTTTTCATTAAATGATAATCCATAAACTTTTGTCTGGAATATTTCCGTATTAAAAATCGATTATCGATATCGTCATCATACAAATACAGAACAATGTTCGGTATAATTCCAGCCTCGTATAGATGTTCAACAAGTGCTGATGTCTTTGCATTCACAATAATCCAACCAGATTGTTTCACATAGTTCTTTGTTTGTTCAGCTTTTTGATTCTCCATTTTATGAATTGCATCTACGATGACTGGTAGAGCTTCATCTTTTGTAACTGTAAAATTTTCTTCAATCAATTCATTATGAAATATCTGAGTTAAGTTATCGATTCGATGCAACACATTTGGATTCAGTTCCATATTTTGTTGTTTTACAGGCTTCGCGATACGTTCATATTGCTGTGGTATATATTTAAATAATATTCCAGGATTCTCTAATGCTTCCGTAATGAATACGGTATCGATGGGAACATTCATTGAACGTAATTGTTCTTCGATTTGAGTAACACTCAAAATTGACGCACGGTCTACTGCTGTTTCACTTCCTTGGATTGTTTGCGGTGAATAATCACGGAATGGATTCTCCAGTTGAACTGCTTGCAATACAGTGCGTTGCATTAATTCATTTTCGTTGTATTCGTATGATGCATACAATTTTAAAATCGTTTCTAACCATTGTTTTCGTTTTTCATCGATTTCCATTGATATATCTTCCCATTTTTGCAGTTCTTTCGCATACATTTCCTCATAGTATTCTTCAATTAAATTCAATCGATATGCTTCGATAGCTTCTTGTATTTTCGCTTGTCTGATATCGCTAAAGATTTGCGTTATATCAACTACACCTAAATTGTAGACATAGCTTAAACAGATGGCAACATCCCTCGCGCCACAGTGTTCGATACCAAAGAGATAAATTTTACCGGGACATTGTGGATTTGGTGGTAATAGATATGGTCGTGGATTACGTGTAAACAAACACATGGCTTGTTCATTCTCTAAGAAATAGATATGATTCATAAACCGTACTGCGTTTGTTGGTTTCCCGGTAGCAATACGACCGTGTCGTAATGCAACTGGACAATTATAGGTCCAATGTGATAATTGCCAACGATATCTTGGACCAATTGTACAAATATTTTGAAAATCTTTGAATACATCTTCACATGTTTTATCTGTAAAATCGTATTGAATTTTAATCACTTTTCCTGTATCGCTTATCTCACTTTCTTTCGTTTGTTCTTCTTCATCACCCTCTTCCTCTTGTGGTTTGATCACGTCCCTAAATTTTTCAACAGTAACTACTCTCTGTAAAGGTAATGTATTCAAACGTAATCGGATCGCTTCATTCATTTCAGCCAATGGAAGGCGAGCATCAATTGTAATCACATACTGTTGGTCATGATTCAAAATGAATTGATCCAAAATTGGTTGCACATACTTTGCATAATGTTCGATTTCGTCACGTACATTTCGTCCAAAATGACGTACCTCTTTTGCTAATCGTTTCGAATGCCACATTTGATCGGGGTTTAGGACTCGTTCAATGTACTCATCGGCTAAATTGAATTGTTGATTGGTATCAATATCATGACGTAATTTATCACGATGCATTAGAATTTCATTCGCTGAACATTTCAAATAAATTATTATGAATGGCGGTTGAAAATAGTTTAGAACTTCGTTCAATTGATTTTTTAACGATAAATACAAATCAAACTTTTGACTTTTACCCCGAAATGTTGTATTCGATACCCGACTGCCAAGTTCATTAAATGGTATTTCATCTTCGCTGCTATAATACGATGTTTCTTCCAAGTCGTTTGTTTCCGATGGACCTGTTTGTTTTCTTGTAATTGTTGTTAATAAATTGTCCAGTATTTTTTCAGCAACATATACAGCTGCTTCAGACGCTAATGGTTCATCTACGTCAAACAAATCATTCGGTATGATCGGTACACCAGATAGAACAAAACCTTGGTGTCGTGATGAACTACTGTTCACTAGTTGTTTGATTACATTCATAATAACATCACCACCGATGGCACGACCCGATCGTAAATTATATTCGATAAAACGGCCAGTACGGGATTTTGATTCGATTTCTTGTGTGATAGCGGTCATTGGATCTAGATAACAACAATTCCAATATTTTGCCAATTCTTTGGCTACCTTTTCTTCATTCAAACCCGGTTTACCACATACTAAAAAAACAGAAGTGGTAATTGTTTGCAAGTGCAAATTTTATTACATCGGCGTA
Source organism: Nineta flava (assembly GCA_963920215.1). Lineage (NCBI taxonomy): Eukaryota > Metazoa > Arthropoda > Insecta > Neuroptera > Chrysopidae > Nineta > Nineta flava. The sequence goes on from OY986041.1 coordinate 1,045,449, forward strand.
TTGTGTACTGCGTACTGTGAAAATGATTTTGAGAATATCAAAAGTCGGAAAATCTGATTTTATTGATAACCAACTGAAAAACAGACAGCAGATTTGTATACGAAAAAATCTCAAATGATAACTAATATTAATTTTGTTTTTATCCGCATTGAGTCTAGACACAATTTCGTACAATTTCAGTACGAAAATCAACCCTTATGCGGGTAAAATAGGGAATCAGAGTTTCGGCTTTTTTTTTAAGTTAACGCTAACCTTTTAAGCTAATATTTATAACAATTACCTAAAAAACAGACGGGATTCGATGCTAAATATTGTATTTGTGCTTCATCAGTTGAAAAATAATTGGTCGTTGGCAGAATAGATTTTTGTTTCTTGTTTTTCGGTAACTGTTGTGTAAAATCATGAACACGTACCGACGGATTACAATCCTCGGTATGCGTGTACAGAATGACCGGCTGTGGACACCATTCGGATGTCAATATCAAATCTTGCTGTACATAATTCAAACGTGTATCAATTAACGGTACCCTCTTATGCTGTCGTTTGGCTTCCGCATATTTATATGCAATAGGAATTTGAGATTTTCGTATGATATGTGATGAATCAACAATATAATCTGTATTGCGACAGATTCTAACCTTATCGTTTGGCATTTCCATGGCACAAACCAAACATACGAACGAATATTTTCATGCAGTTAACGCAACAAGTGCGCTTAATATAGAGATTCGATAAAAAAGTTTTTGACAGGCTCAAAAATTTATTTAGTTATTAAATGTCAAGTTTATTTTTTATTACCATGCAACAATGATTATACCCAGTATATGTAAATAGATATACAAGGTATATTATGTTTGATCAGGACTTTGTAACGCTTAAAAACATTGGCATGAATGTTTCGCATATGTGTTCATAAAATGGCCTAATTCGGCCATTTTCACCCGCCCACCTGCCTGTGGACATGATAACTCAAGAACGAAAAGAGATAACGATCTGAATCGTTTTTTTTGGGTGTTCTAGAGCAAAAAAGTAAGGTCAAGTTCGTTAATGGGTAAAATCGGACGAGGGGAAAGGGGGTTTATAGGGAGGGGAAAACACAAAATTTGACTATCTCCCTTAATATTTGAAAAATCAAAAAATTTATCAGGAGTTAAGTTGTAGGTACTAAGTTTTACTGTAATTTTGTTTCTTATCATTTTTCTGTTACACTAATATTTACAGAAGTATTTTCAATTAAAGATTGAAAGTTAAAATTCTAAATATCTCTGTTCACATTACAGTTTGAGAAAAATGATCAGGTAATGAATTGTAGCAAACTTGATTTTCTACAACTTTACTCCTTATACATTTTTCGATTATTCTAATATTAAGAGAGATATTTAATATTTTATGTTTGTTTGATACGAATACATAAAATATATTTTATTGTAAAAAATTTTGACTGTTGTTTCCATAGTAACTATAAAATATAATCGTTATACCGGTTTTTTTTTTGGCTATTAATAAATTTAATTTTTCCAAATACTAAAATCATATCAGATATTATATTTCATTTTGATCACACTAAATCTAAAATCTATATTCTAAGGAAATTCGCTAAGTTGACGCAGCTTCTGCGTAACGAATTTTTTTAAATTTATATAATAAATATTTATCATTATTTTCTTTAAATTCTGTCGAGCATTTTTTCTAATACAACAGATAATAGTTGGGCGGGCTTGAAGTTTTACATTTAAATGAGAGAGAATGATAACTTTGTTATTAATTATCTCGTGTTTTAAACGGTCAAAAATTCTGAAACTTCGGGATTTATTAGACAACGTTATTTTTAGCCTGTGAAAAAAAAATGAACAAAATCTGTCGAAAAGTGGGGGTATGCTGGAACATTCTTAAATAATTCTACATCAAATGGTGGTAAAATGAAATATATGAACAGTACAGTTTCGGAGATATTCAATTCTTAAGATTCAGTTTTAAAGATTCTTATACATTGCACTATACGGGGTACCAAAAAGTTTAATTACATAGTTTGTTATACCTAGGAGACTCATCTTACGATTGTTATTAACAATAACAATCTATAAAAGACTAAACAACTAATAAATTTTTAAATAAAACAAATATTTGAAATGTAAAATCACTTTATTTTTACTAGTTTCGCAACACAGTTCTTTCTTCAGAAATCAAAATAAAATGAACAATTTTAACACATAGTGTAACATAAATGAGATCTTAATGTTTACTTTGTTGCTCTACAATATGTTAAAATTGTTCATTTCATCTTTTATTCCTGAAGAAGGAACTGTGTTCCGAAACTTGTCTAAATCAAGTGATTTTACGAAAATTTCAAATATTTGTTTTCCTTAATATAACAATAAATATATTAATAATAGTTAAAAAAAATACTTATTCTCATTTGGGTTGATGGTACAGAATGGAAAATTTTCAGCAGATACTTGACTTTTTGTCAGGACATTAAAAAATGTCGATTTACCAACGTTTGGTACACCAACAATACCAATTTTTAAATTGGTACCGAGACGGCCAATTAATGGTTTTCGTTCAACTTCGGTAGCTTTTTTAGGTGGCATTTTGTAATCTGTAACAAAAAAAAAAAAGATTATGTTACTTTGATTCACAAACAGTATAAATTATCTTGATTTTTAGGCTCGAATTAAATTTGAGGGATGGGGTCATACCATGAGCTAAAGATTTCTCAACCTCTAATAAATGTTATTTTAACTCTAATTTAATAGTACTGGTATGGGGGTACCGAAGATTTGGCATAGATAGATAGATTGTAGAGGCTGGCCTGAACGGGCTACACATCGACCATAAGGTCCATTGTGATGCCTGAGGATGTGATAATGTGAGTGAAGTGGAAAAAATTTTTGTGTGTAGGCTAGGAATAGGTAGGATATGCGGCTGCAGCCGACTCTGATAGGATATATGTCGATAATCATCTGAAGTTCGTGAAGGAAACTGCAGAAAACCTTCTCAAGCATAGCCGGTTACTTCGTTCTTGTTCATACGCCGACAGTTTAGTTAATTAACCGTCCCTTTTTTTTTCTTAGTAATTGACAAACTACCGATGCCGGGATTCGAACCCATATCCTCCCAGTTCCAAGTAGGCATATTGCGCAGATATAACGCCATAGACCGCTCGGCCACTTGAACTGGTTTGGAATGTGAAAATATCTAGTCCTTTATTTGGAAAAATCTATACACAAATTTTTTACAAAAAAAAGAATAACCCTAGATTAAGCGAAACAATAACATTTATTGTCCAAAAAATAGTATTAACTACTGTGACGGCAGGAACTATCGCAAGGTTTTCTATAGAAGCTAAATAATATTTTACTTGACAAATTCTAATATTCAGGGTATATAGCTCTCGCTATATAGAAGTATGCGGTTTTATTTGCATTCGACGAGAAATATTTTGAAATTTTATAGGAAATATTATCCCGTTATACCCTCCTTGACATTCCTTAGGACCAAGGGAAAGAAGGTCCTAGGACACTTGCCCTCTCCTTTAACTTCCAATTGTTGATTTAATTCTTGTGTTCTTTACTTTCCTAAATTTACACTACGCAGGGTATATTTTCTTTCTAGGACGCGAAGCCAAAATCGAAGGTCTCACCGGGAAGCCTTACAAGCAGAGCGAGTTTTAAACAATGCACTTGAATGTTTCTTCCTCGAAGCATTTATGGAAAAAAATTCCCGAATAGAAGTTGTTTTATTCGAAGGGCGGTATCGCATGGTGATCTTGATTTTCACCTTGATCATGGCTTTCAACCTTGATCATGGCTTTCAACCTTGATCATTTGAAAATCAACTTGTGTTTTATCATATGGGAATCCATATTTTTGTCTGAATCGGATAGCAGAGATATAGCACATTGCATCTGGGTAATAAAGCCTATCTTGGTTAATAATTAACCATTTCATAGTAGTTTCAAAAAAATGATTTTTCAAATATTGCATTTTTTGATAAAAATAATCTTTAATCATGACCCCAGGACCTCAATCATGATTACAGGATCTGCACCTGAATGGTTGGGGAAAACTTAACATATTTTCACAACTTTCATTTAATTATTAAAAAATTAAGACGCTATTGGAATGTGGCATAAAATGCCTTAAACCTTTCACACAAAGTAACTGTAAAAACATTTGAAGCGTTAATTTTTATAGATTGTTAATTTTTTGACAAATAATTTATTTCCAAAAATTTGTTAATTCAGGTATTTCGAAAGGAATTATAAACTATATTAGTGATCTGAGCCGGTTAAAACCGACTATAGTTTTAGAATTTTGAACTTCTATTAGTTTTTCTGGAGTCGTAAGAAAAATTTACATATGGTCTTCTCTAATCATTCTTTTGCTATGTCCTAACGATTTCACCAAACAATTCGTACAAACATACTCGTGCCTCGTAACCGAGGACCGAGGCGAAGCGGGGCTAGCCACGGTGAAACACTAGCTTAGTTACTATCAAAGCAGTCACACAATCTAAAAGTTCCTAGTCTTCATACAAATTCCTTGTCATTTAAGGGTTGGTTACAACGGCCTAGAATGAACAACTTGCCAGACTTCAACCTGCCCTTCGCTATTACTACATACGTAGTTGTATATAGAAGGAAAAGTCCCAGGATTGTGTTAAAACATTAATAATACATTTAAAACATCATATAATTTTTATTAATTAATATTTGATTCATATAATTTAACAAAATTGAAACCAAACAAGTTTTCCAATAAATAATGTTATCATAAATTTTCATTTCACATACATTATATATTTATTTTATTTTTAGCGAATTTTCGAAGAAAATGGTCGCTATTGACTTTGTACCGATGAGCGAATGTCGGCAAAATTGCTTTAAATGTCCAACGACCATACCAAACAGGCAGTCAATGAACATGGTTTACCTATTTGAAAAATAAGTCAAGTTCCTTAATGGGCCAATTCGGACTAGGGAAAAGGGTGAGTTTATAGACGGAGTATAAGAACTAACAGAAATGTTTATCATTTAAGAATGAAAATTAAAATCATAAACATCTCAGCAGTTAAAGAATTGTAGTATTGTTGTTGTTGATTTGTTACAACTTTACAAGTTGACTGACTAACGGATTAGGTGTGTGAAGATCCCCACCTATTTATTGACGGTATCCTTTGGTGACTGCGTTGTCACTCAAGTGAGGGTATCGAAGTTAACCTTGATATTCAGGTATTGGATTTTTTGAAAATGGTTTAATTTTATGAAATCAGAATTTGAAATTGGTCCATTGTCTAAATTCATTATCTGTTTTCTCAATTTATGTATGTAGATACTTTGGTATGCATCTAATTCTGTGGGGTTTTGTACCAATTTCAGTAGTTTTAAAGTAAAAAATTGACAAAACGAACTTACATCGAAATAACAGCATGACGACCGGAAAAGGAGGGGTCAAAAATTGTTCAAATTTACGTTAACTATCGTATGGACAGCCAATGTAAGTGGAATTTAATCGGTTCCTAAATCCTGGGTCCTTGTAGTATACTTTGCTGAGAGGCTAGATAAATCGAGAGATTATGGTGAAATTGGACTAACTGCTTTCGATTTCGCTTTCATCGACTTGGAGGAAACACAATCTACCTCAGATGAAGTGATCATGACAGGGCTATGCTCACAGAAGTCTTGGCCAGACATATCTGTCCGAAATACTTCTGTTCAAATATCCCAAAGTAGGATGACTAAATCGCAATACGTATCAAGTGTATTTCTATAAATTATTGGGATTACCAAGGTATGTTATGCGGGAAATTCATTGGAAAAGATCACATTTTTGATATATTTACTATTTTCACGAAATATTTGACCCCGTATAATTGATAGAACGGAGGAATATTCATATATTATGTAATAAATACAACAATTATCTTGTGACAAAAAATTTTTTAATGATTATTTTCCTGGGTTATTATATCTAAATAAAAATATTATATTATATGTAGTTAAGACATTCACCAAAGTTAAGTACTGTTTCAGTATGTGCATCTACAAATATTCAATAACAGATGGCGCTAAGTAAAGATAAATGTTAAACATAATTCTATACTTATGTTGATTAGTCTCATATTAATTAAATAAATAATCTTTAATATCATACAAAATTATTTTCATTATAAATAATAATTAAAGCATTTTAATAAGTTAATGCTATAACATTATTAAAATATATTACAATATTAAAATATGTATTCAAAATGTTCACATAACCTAACTAATATGTCAGATTAGTTTTAACAAAAATTAAAACATATAAACTATTGAAATAAATAAAAAATTCTATTTGAAGCCGTTAATTAAGTGTCTTATTCTAATATTTAATACGTACTTTTAATTTATTTTTATGTAAATAAAAATCACAACACTAAAACACTAACGTGGTTACACAAACACCCGGTAACGTGCACGAAACTAAAAAAAAAAGAGATAGAAAAACTAGAAGAATGTTGGTATTCCTGTATCCAAATGGTTTAAAACATTACTAAAGCGGGAAACTACATATACAAAAACCGGGATATTAAAGGCTTTTAGAAATTTACCACCATTTAATGTTTTTAATAAAATTTAAATTTATGGAAATCCTTATTGAAACAGTTGTTATAATATTTTTTACATGATTCTTAGTAGTTTTTGTCGTAAATTACGTATGTTTCTGAGAAAGCTCTAACATTATTGATAACTTTAAACTTAGTAGGGTGTATTTGTTCATTTGATAAATCAAAGTGTGTTTTGAGAAATAACTCTTGAAGTTAAACAATTGATATCTAACAAGAAGTTACATTATAATTTGGAGTGCAGTACCAAGGCCCAAGTCACACTAATATTCTTTACCAGCAATATTTCGCAACAGTTACGCCAATTTACTTCAGCTCTAGGATATTTCAGCAGTCGGATTTTCCTTATCTAAGGTGAGTATCTAATCATGATGTATTTCACATTGAAAGTTTTTAACTATAGCGCTTATCAAAACCTCCGAGCACTTGCAGATGAGCTAAAAACTTGAAATTTGATAGAAATGTATGTCTTAGGACATACATTTATGTCTTAAGTATAAAGGAATGTATGTCTTAAGTATAAAGGAAAAATCGGAATATCTGAAAGGACCACGCAATTTTCTCATAAAAATTCGGTGAAATTTATTGAAACTTTAGGAAAGCTAGTTTCAAAGGTGCCGATCAAAAGTAATCCTTGCGAACTTTAAATATAAAGTTTATGACCTGCAAAGATCAAGCAAAGTCAGTTTTTACGCCCCACAATACAAAAAATGGTTTAAAATTGAGATCAGACAATGATATTTCATATATTTTTTTGCTCAGGTACTAAGCGAAACCTTGTCATGACTTGTCTCTAAAGTGATATCCTTTTTTGGAGAGAGAATGTACATTCTCCTTTTTAAATTTCTGTTTTTTTTTTTGATGAGATGCAGGATTTAAGTAGAGGACTGTTTGTACTTCGTACTACACTCGTCACTGGTGAAAATTGGAAATACAGTGGATTAAATATATGCAGTGTTTGATTTACAAATACACCAAGGAGTTAGGGGATGGCAGTTTTGAGAAATAATTTAGCAAAATAAATACAAATCTGCATGGAATAACAGCTACGTAGACTAAGCAAATATTCATAATGGAATTAAGAATCATAATGAAATGAAGTAACCATGGCGATACTTCTTACAGTAATTATGTATTTCAAAAAAATATTCTTAAGTTGCAAATATTTCTGGCAATATCACATGGGAAAAGTATAAACGCCTACCGTACTATGTTTTACACGAAGGTTTAGAGACGGTTTTTAGGCCTCGATATCCCAGGAACAAAAATCCAAGTAAAATAAGAAATATCCTACACTTGAGAAACGTAACAAAAAATCTGTACCAATCATCATTTTCTTTTTTTTTTTGTTAAACGACTAGCCCTCACACAAATTTCACCACTAAATTGTTTCAGTAAACTATAGAAACCATTGTTAGTATGGTTGTCTTTCGGTTATATTATGGAAGTGACTAGCATTTACATCATTTGACATTTAAGTAATATGTCTGAACATTGATAACAATCTTTAATATCAAATGCTTGATAGGAAAAATCAAACACATGTAAGATGGAGATCGAACCCATGACCTCTGACGCATTCTAGACCAACTCTACCAACTGAGCTAGCTGAGATGCTATGGTAGTGTAATGCATTTCAACTTTCCCTATCTTTTGATGTCGTTGTATTTTGTGTGAATTTTGTATGCAGATTTTTTATAAAGAATTAGCTAAGAAATAAATTTAATAATGACCTCTGTTAACGTAAAAGCAATAGTTTACGAGATATAGTTTGTATATATCAATAGTTTGAGAAAAAATGATTTTTCTGACCATTGACCTTCATAAATTTTTTTACAAGTGTGATTTCATTATGAACTTTATGCCACGTTTTAATAGTGCCAAAACGAAAACAATTCTGTTGATAAATCTTCACTTGTATTCCCTAAGAGGTGAAAGTACTATTTTACTGGGTCAAAAGCATAAAATACACTGTCTAGCATTCTTTTGTAATCATACGGGACGGCATAAACCTGAACATTTTATGCGACACATTTTGTCCCTTGGAAACCTCGATTGAACAGTTTAATATATTTACCCCACAGTACAGCACGGTTTTCTTTTTAAAGATTAGTAACAGGCTAAATTTTTGCCAGTAGCTTCCTAATTTTAATTTATAAATGAAAATTTTACATTGACATGTTCAGAGCATAGGACTGAGAAATTGAACCGCTGAATTTGTAGGACAAGGTGGTCATCAAATTCTACATACCATTATTAATTAACAGCATAAAAATTAGCTTGTTACTAATAACTATGTATACCCCGTTATTTGAACATGTTGGGGGTGAGGACCTGCCTGTCACACAATCCATGTTGTAGGACCCAAGTTTTTTTGAAGTCTTTATTACATGATCTCTCAATTTAACTAACAAATTAACTGTTAATGATCAAATTTTTGCTATCGTCAAACAAACAAGTTATTCTCTTCCGCGCTTCGCTAGTCACTATCATCGAAAATTTTCATGAGACAAAAGTTGGGCGTCTCGTCAAAAGGGAGCTACTGACAAAAATTTAGCATGTTACTAATCATAAAAAAAAACCGTGCTGTACTGTGGACTCTAATTGTTATGCCCATTATTTCTCTGCAGTATATTTCGTGAATAAGTGGTTTGAGTAGAATTAGCTAAGAATTAAATTTAAGACTGATTTTTACTAACGTAGAATCAATAGTTTAAGATATTTGATAAAACTGATTTTCGCCTCTTTTTTTTTTACAAGCTTGCAAGAGAATGCCGTTGGAAAATTACTACTTGTATATATATTTTAAGAGTTGAGCTCTTATTATACGGGATAAATAATATTTACCCGGGTATATTCAGTTCCGACTTTGTAACGGTTGAAAAAATTGATAGTAGAAAAAAATATTTTTGGTATGGGTGTTCATAAAATGACCTAATTAGTCCATTTCTTCATATATTCATCTGTCCGTCTGTCCATCCGTCCGTCAACACGATAACTACAAAACGCGTTGAAATTTTTATGTGTGTTATAGAGCTAAAAAGTAAGATCAAGTTCGAGAATTGCCGAAATCGGACCATAAGTTTGTGCAAAATGGACAAAATTGTCTTATCTTTGAAACCGTAAGAGATAGAAGAAAAATTTAAAGACAAAAAATGTTCCTGTTTAAAAAATACACAACTTTTGTTTGAAACTATTTTTCAGTTATATGTTATTTTTACGTGTTTTGTACTTTTTACTGGGATATCGTCAATTTGCTTGCCCACTACAGAGAACTCTTTGACTCTTTGAATATCTTCCATTGTGTTGGACGTGTATGTTGGACGGACCCCAATTATATTAAATGAATGATAATAACGATCATTACTCGATAAAATACCTGAAAAACAACTTTATTTATAATAATATTAATTTAATGTGATGGATTATGTGAAGTAGTGGGAGTGAGTGTTTACAAACAGTGTTGCAGGTTCAAACTGTTAAGGACCAATATCGTTTGTAGCCAGCCAGCCAGCTAGCCAAGTCAGTCCAATATAAACGATTATTATTATTATGAATATGTGTCTGCGCAAATTATGGTGCATTTTAAATTTCATTTCATAGAAAACATTTATTTTTTTAGTTAGATAATTTCATTTTAAAATTATTGAGTCAGAATAAGAATCTCCAGTTTCGATTTAAGTCAATTTTATTCCACAGTGAATAAGATATGGGTAGAGAATGTAAAAAATAAGTACGGACAAAAAGATATTTGAAGTGAAGTTGTAGAAAATCACCTTTACTACAATTAAATTAATTACCTAACCATTTTGTCTAAATCTCAAATATTAAAGAGATATTTAGTATTTTAGTCAATCTTAAGGTTCTATGCGCATTAAAGTGAATTTTTTAATTCGTTATTAATCAATAGTACCTAAATATTCTATTCATGCTAGAAAGATGAGATTTTCATGAATCGACCCGCAATAAAGTCAAATTATCAGATTAATTCGAAAAATTTCATTACCTACATCGCCTACGTCCCCCGAAAAGGGAAGGATATCCCTAATACTGCCTTTTTCACCTCTATTCACATTAGCAAACTCGGGATTTTCCATTCGACCCCAAATAAAAAAAAATTTAGTGGTTAATTCGAAGAACATAATTTTTTTCATCGCTACCCCTCGAAAATAAAATGTGAGACCAATCTATTCGAAGTCCCCCCTTATCTCATCTCCCCACAAAATTCACACCCAAACCCTCCAATTCCTCCTCCCCCTCCAAGTATTTTGTTACAATTCATGTAATTTTATTTTCTGTGACGCGGAGCCAAGGAGTCACGGCGGGATTTTCTGTTGCGAGCAGAGCGAGTACCTAAATAAACATAAATTAATTTTTAAAGAATTTCCTCTTCAAGGAAATAGACTAATTGTCCTGTACCAAAGTCAAAATTTCGTAAAAATTTCTTCAAATGTCCATCGATCCTACCAAGTGGATGTCAAAAATCACCATCTGTAAAATATATACGGCAATGTGTCTGTAGCCACTCTAACGGTCACAGTTTTAATCTGATTGGAAAGGTATTTGGTATTTGAAAGGCCAAGAATGCTAATGGGCAAGATCGGACAAGTGGAAAGGGTGGTTTAGGGAGAGGGGGAAACACAAAATTTGGTATAGCGTTCTTAATATTGGAAAAAGCAAAAAAAAATCAGGAGAAAAGTTGTAAAAAACGGCAAAACGCGAATAAGTGCGGATCTTGTGCAGGATGTTTTCACGAAAAATTAACGACATGGTTCCGGACTTTCTTCTTTTGTAAGGTACTGTCAGGTACAAAAATATAGTCTTCAAGCAAAGTCTAATCATATATTTGATGTGGGTTCTGTGTCGAAACTTTTTAACACCATTACGACAAGACAACTATCTTAAAGTTACGGTACGGAATGCTACAAAATAGAATTAAAAACAAGTTTTTGTATCTTTTTGGTTAGATATTGATGATAATAACTGAAATTATCGTAAATTGTATGAGAAAATAATGAAACAGATCGCGTTATAAATATGTTTTTACATATCTCTAACTTATCGATGATGAAGCTTTATTTTATTTATTTTTTTTGATATGGCGCCTTTATTTAATAAACTAAATTACCTTTAATTTGAATAGATTCCTAAAGAATTATATTATTTTCATATGAAATTATTTGTTGGGAACATTATTTTATTTTGATTTCATTTGTAACATTCCAAACATTCTATGAACACACAAGACATAATGGGGTTGATCAATTTGTTGTAGGTACTCAAACAAGTTTAAGACAATGGTTTTTAAAGTTTTATGCGCCATGAATGACGTCTTCAATGTTTAATTCAATGATATATGTTAAAGGGTTCCATGGGCTTCGAAGGCTAAAAAAAGCATATTTTCTCTAATTTTTGTTGAATGTAATAAATGAATTATTTGATTCAACTTTTAAGCAAATCAAAGATTAACATTTGTCAAAAAGTTTGTGAAATTTTCATTGAAAAATTTTGAAACTTCAACCATTGGCACCTCAATTCCTGTGACTCCCTCAGAATAGCGTTCCCTTGGCGTAGTCCGAAGAACTCATGATAGATTCATCCGAAATTAAAAACTCAAATTATTTCTGTTAGTAGATATACAGCTTGTTTTTTAAAATACACCCAATCTGGACTACTGTATAGTGTATCTATCGCTGTCTATATGCAGTGTACGATGATATGGTTTACTTTGTTACACTTAAACAATCAGTATTGTATTATAACATAAATAATTATTATATTATACATATCACTCTCTATATACAATCATTTATATATATATAGTTGCATCTTACTCGTTCATGTATACATCGTCGTTATTGTCCGTCGTCTGTCGTGTAACACCATATCATGACATACTGTACACGGAAAGTGATCGATGTAATACACAATGTTGCTATTGGGTCTATTTTAATTTACGTAGTATATATATGTATATATAGCTGGTGCTTGGGCAAAGTTTACACATGAAAGCTTTGATGAAAGTTTTCAATCGCATTAAAAATATGTAATATAACCAAAGTTGCATTACTATGCACATGATGAAATTCACTTGAAATATATCCATCACAAGTTTGTTAACAGCTATACCTCTTGTCTTGTTTACCATTTCTTTCTTTGTCAACCACTTCAGAGTAGGATATCAACATATCGTAGACACTATTCTTACATCTGAAGTAACATATGGTCTAAGATCCGATATTAGAAAAATAAAATTTTCAAAAAATGTGTTCTACGCAGAGAGAGAGACAATTATATTTGTTCGAGCAACAAACAAAGACACTATATTATATTAATTAATTAATGTTAATAGCCAGCAAGACTACGGTGGCAGACATTGCACTCATACATTTATAATATTGTTATCTGCCTTTTAAACATTATTGCATTCAATTAACAGATGAGGGAAGATTTTTCTAAGATTTCATTTCTCACCAAATCATTTGCATGAATACTTACATCTAGATGTACATGTGTAAAAACGGGCTATGAATTTCATGACGAGAAATCTATTTCATTTTGGTAGAGCATCCTATGAAGTTGGTTGGTTGTATGATCTTTCACACCATATATTTTTTCCCAACAAGTTTTAACTAGCTGAATGATAATCTATGAACATAACGACCTCTCAAATAAACTATATAACTGATAATCAATCGGTGTTCATCCAATTGTCATTTATTGAATAGCAATGAATATAGTTCCATTGCAACAGTAGTAGTTATTATTAGTTTCATACATGAAGTACCGATTATTTAACATTCACAAAACAAATCGTGCCAGTTATGATAACAAAGTTTAAAGGGATCCATACACTTATACAATTACATCTATCTAAACGACTATCACTGTACATATATTAAACAAATCGTAGGGTGGATTACTCTCTGAGTGGTATATTTGTAAGTCCAACACGATTAACTTCTCAGAATTTTTTTCCACGCAATTCAAAAATTTACACTTTTTGTAATTAAATTCGCTTTAAATAACAGTTTTTTCAAAATAATTTTCATGCCAGTAATTTGGCATATAATTTGGTATACAAATTTGGGGAAAGCTGGATTTTGGTACACAGTTTTATTTTATGTTACTGAAGTAAATGTAAAAAGTCCAATCGCCGTGCCACTAAAAGTATTATACGAGGTTAAATGATTCGAAAAAAACGGGCTTTCCTTAAAATTTCGCAACAGTCACTTTAACATTAATGAATGTTAGTTATCAACTTTGTATGTCTTTGCAAAAAACATTCAGCAGTTTTTTTTTTTTTAATAAAAGTTAGTTTTGGAGATAATTGAATCCACATCCTTACAATCTTTGTTGTTCTTTTTGGATAAGGACGCGAGCAAGCTAATAAGATAAGTTAACAAACAAATTAGCAAATATTAAACAATACTAACGTTGATAATTTCTGTCCGGATTACCAGATTCCAAAAAAGAATTTTTCATTAGATATGCTTCATAGGGATTAGTAAGTCGTTAGATAGATAGATGGTAGCGGCTGCTTTGGACGGGCTACACTTTGACCATAAGGTCCATTGTGATGCCTAAGGTCCATTGTGAGCATATGAGTGGAGTGGAAAGAGTTTTTGTGTATAGACTAGGAATTGGTAGGATATGCGGCTGCAGCCGACTATGATAGGAACTATGCTGATATTCATCTGAAGTTCGTGAAGGAAACTGCAGTAAACCTTCTCAAGCATAGCCGGTTACTTCGTTATTGTCCATTCGATGTCCTTTTTTTTTCTTTTTTTTCCCTTAATAACTGACAAACTGCCGATATCGGGATTCGAACCTATAACCTCCTAGTTCCAAGTAGAAATAACGCCTCAGACATACGCCTTAGAACGCTCGGCCTTGTTGGACTGGTTAGTAATTCGTTAGTGAGTGTATGGAGACCTTTACTATATAGTACTTCATGTTTATTGTATATGAATCTCGGACCTCTATATATGCAGACTAGATAGTTCCTTAGTTCCTTTTTATTGTTAATTTTGGAACTTATACTTCTTTTGGCTAAGTATGTGAAGCCGATTAGAGTGGATTTTCAGCATGTAACAAAACGTTGGTGTAACTAACACTCAACTGACGAAGATCAATGTTCAGATATTAAATACAATATAATTACTTCACTTTTTAAATATTGCTCTGCTAGCTTAATATTATGATAGCAGAGCATGCGTTTACACGATACAACAAAGAGCATTTAATTTTCAATTAGGGCATTTAATTAGCGTCAAATGATGAGAGAATTATAATTGTGGTTAGCTCAGGTTGCTCTGCTAGCTTAATAGACATTCTTTATTCTAGAGTATTTCCAGTTGTCCAAGAAAGTTGATATTTGGTAGAAAGGTAACAGCTGAAACCACCCAAAAAGTCTAAAAACCGGATATTTTTATCTGGTGTTTATGTTAATGGAATATGTTTCCTACATTTTAGTTTTAATAACATGGTAGCATGTAGTTTAATATATAATAATATTCTTAACCCGAATACGTTGGTCTTCAGGAAAGATTCCGCATGCTATATGATCTCGATTACAACTAATACTGTTGTTTTCTTAATTATATATTTTCTTTTTTTTTCTGTTGTTTTTCTATTTAAGTTTAGTTTGTAGGGATGGGATGGCTTATCCATCCAGTTTAGGTTAAGTTTTATGTCAATGGTTTTTGTATTAAGTTTTTTTTCCATTTCTAAACGATGTTAAAATGGTTTTATAATCTCTATGTATATAATTTAATATGATGATATATTATAGGTAAAGCATAGGCTATGAACTATAGTTTTAAGATGTATTGTACTCCAATTTATGTAAAATACTGATGATCAAATATACTCATCTACTACTATAATAATATTCTGTGATTGGTTATATTTTTGTCCTTCTGGCTCAATATTTTTTGGCTCAATCAATTGAAAATGTGAGAAAATAAAATAATAATAACCCTGCACCTGATTTACCCAATGAATACATACCAATCATTTTCATTTTGTTAAAAAACTTAGTCCTTACATAGGTTTCATTACTTTTGTAGGTGAATATTTTTGTTTTTGCTGGGATATCAATCATTTCTGTATGCAAAAACTTGGTCCCGCGCACATTTTTGTTTTTGGTAGGATAATCTATTCGTCAATTGACTTTTGCTTCTACCATCAAATTGTTCCATTTCTAAAGCGTACATAGGAGAGTCAGTCTATGTGTACAGAGGTCTGCCAGTGATATAAATACAACAGATTTGATTAGATCAGATCAGATTCGATCACATATTTCATAAATGAATACATCTATTATGTCATTGTGTAGGTAGATCATACATACATACATACGTCATGTACAAACAAGTAGTATGACGTGTATGATACTGATGTATGTGATGTGTGAGTCAATTTTCAAATATCATATTTGTCAGATATTTCCGGGTAACCAGATAAACTATTATTATTTTTATTTAGTTTTTTATTACAATTGGTGAATTACATATATATATATATATATATATATATATAGTACACCTCTATATACAGACTACATAGAGGAGGCCCAGCATAGTTAACACTCTATGCTCTCTACTCGGGGGTTGAAAGAACTTTATATGTATATATTCACCTTGGAAGGTTCCTACACAGTGTGCGTTCCTCCACAGTGTGGCTCTCAACCTTCGAGGGCTCAAGCAGGTCAAGAATCGTTAAAGATACTATATCCGTAAAACATACAAAACCTGCATTGGCATGAGTAAAAATAGATTGCTGCGTCTGCCGAGGTTTCTTACGGGGCGGAAGCTAGGTAGTGTTTCACCGAGGCTACGAGGTAACCTCGCCTCGCCTCGGCCCTTGGTTACGAGGTACGAGGCGAGGCGAGGCGAGGCGAGGTATATTGTCCCAAAAACCTCGCCTGGACCGGGGCAAATTTACAAAAAGTAAATTTAAAAAAAATAATAATATAGTGATACATGAAGCAATAGATAGATTATTTGGCAAACATTTTTCAAATGTCCAGCGATCCTACCTAGTAGATGTTGAAAGTCATCGTCTCTAAAATTTATATACATATATAAGTTTTTTTACCATATTATGTACATTCATGCAAAATAAGTCAAAGTTAGTACAAATTTTCCCTCGACTCGCCTCGGCCGAAGCGAGGCGAGGTTGATAGCTGACCCAACCGAGGCGAGGCGAGGCTAGCCAACATTCTGCCTCGGCCGAGGCAAGGTGAGGCGAGGTTGATATTTAAAAATGCGAGGCGAGGCGAGGTGATGCCAAAGGTTTTGGCATCACCTCGCCTCGCCTCGTGCCTCGTGAAACACTAAAGCTAGGCTTGGAAAATAAGGGAAATTGCCGCTTTTGTTGAGAAATAAAGAAAACTCAGGAACAACCGCTAATACACTGTGATGCTCTCATACATAAAATAATAAAATGTCTGGAAGTCTCTTAGATATGATCAGAGTACTGTACTTCTTGCTGGAATTAGAACTGGATGAAGTACTCTAAGACGAGACTATTCCTTGTCAGGTTCCAGATGTTGGGGCACAATAGATCTGATAAGTCATATAGCACCAAATTATTTTTCTTTAGAAAAATTTGGTTAGTCTAGGTAGGTGTTTATTTTTTTCGACATTACCCTTGTGGTATACCTACATGTTTTTCCTCAATGTATATTTCACCACTATTTTCAACATTTTCTTCATAATTATTAATAACGTTTGTATGCCATGTTACGATTTCTATATGGACGTCACGTGACGTTGTTCACTCAACATTTTTATTACTTTTTTTTTTAAATAATTTTGTTTTTATACAATTTATTGTGTCAGTCAATTGATACTTATTTCCTGATTTTTTTTGCGCCTGAATTCATCAACATAAAATATTCGTTTGAATGCTAAAAAAAGGACAAAGAAAAAAAAACTGTTTTTATCATTTGTATTACTTAAGGTTGATTTCATTTTCCCAATGTGATCAGGATGTAAGAGCTTTAATGTTATGTCGACTGTCAATAAAATAATATCTAAAATATATTGGATCTATATCCTGGGAAGGATATGTCTGTGAATTCGCGCCAATATGCCTATAACATTACCACTTAGTTCCAAGGAATTTTGAAGGCCAATACAATATCTTTGAATCCTTTCACCATAATCCAATCAAAAGCCAATATTAGTACATTCATAAAAGTAGACAAAATCCACAATAAAATTTATGACAGTTTATTAATTACATTTTCATATGAAAAAATTAACTTCTTAAAAATTAATCATCCACCAGGTATCGAATCCTGGATCTCTGGATGTTTTTAGACCAGTGTGCTCAATAACACTATATTATTAGTTCAATTAAATAAACTGTATTGATTGATTGATTGATTTTATATTGGGGTCGAAAGCTATTGCACTTCGACCTTACGGTCCATTGTGCTCCCCCTTCTACTTCAGTCCGACGATATTCGCTTCTCCCAAATGTTGGCAATAGCCAGGAGCTTGCTTATCAAGTCTTCCTGAAGGTTCATATATTCGGGGTGAGCTGCACCGAATATCCTGTATATGTTGTAACGTAGAGGTTCGCAGTCAAAGATAATGTGGCTGGATATTTCTTCCTCTTCGCCAAACAATTTGCACATAATCCGCAGACGATTATGTCCGGTAATGCTTCAGTGTAATAATTCAACATCAGTGCATCGAGAGACAGCCTCGTTGTTGCACTCTGAAGCAGTACCTTCCCAAGCTCTTGCCAATAATACTTTCGTTCAAATTCAAATTTTGATAGTAATTACAGACAGTATCCAGCAAATCATAATAAACAGGTACACTTTTTTTAACAAAAAATATAAATTTTAATCTATAAATTAATGATTTGAATTTAAATAGCATCCATCTAACATCACTAGTAATCGGATTTATGAAAATCCGGAATTACTAAAAATAATAAATAATCGTTTTTTGATTAAGATATTTACAAAACTCTACGTCGGACTATTTTTTTATTGTTATATTTAACGTAATGTACGAGATTTAATTTATAAAAGTAAAAGTTTTTTTTACTTTTTAATATATAGAAGGTGGAGCAACATTATCGAAAATGTATGCGTTCATTCAATATTTGGTATTCACAACAACATGTTAAAATCCCAATTTTTAATGATTATTTACATGAAAACCCTTCGTCAGATTTTTTTCAAAAAATTATTTTATACGTATGAGTTAGCAATTAATAACATATCAAAAATTCAGATTTTTATCTATAGAAGTGTCCGATCAACCTTAAATACCATCATTATGTGTGTATATTGTTGCGTAAATCGATAACGTCTATTTATAATTATTTACTTTTAATGACACTTATTATTATTATTGAATGTATTTTGTAATCGTTCAACAAAATTTGTTTATAAAAAAATTTTTGCAAAATCAGCATAAATACATTTGTTGATGAAATTCTTGAAGCGCGTGTAACAAAAATATATTTTAACTGAGTCGATTCGCACATAAAAATAATTGTGAATCAACTGACAAATTGATTTTTGATAAGGATTAATAGATTATGCAGATTCTAGATTAAAGATTCTAGATAGACTCCGTCAAAATGTAAATTCAATTAGAATCGGATATTAATCCGATATTTAACAATCAAGTCAATTCAAATTTCAATAATCAATTCGGTCAAAATTAATTAAATAATTAGTAAATAAATAAAACTAAGTTTTTTTAAGTGTTTTGTTTTATTTCTGACTTACTTACCATTTTTGTAATATTAATTAACCAGAATATTACTCGTATTAAATTGGAAACATTTGAGTAATATCAAATTTTCCAATTGGTTATGGTCAAATATTTGAGACGTCGAATATTTGAAATTAAACAAGCCTACGAAGTTGAGCTTCAATCAACTGTTCTGGTGGCAGCGGACTCTCATCACCTGCAACAACCAATTTTATACAAAAGGGCGCAACATAAAATTGGTATCAACGGTGGGAACAATATATTCTACTCCGATGTTGAATTCAATATTAAATTCTGTATATATAGGTGATGTGAGTGTTTTACACCAGATTTTTTTGAATTATAATATAGAAATATTTAGTAATATTGCACTAACTGGTAATTATTTTCTATGATTCTTTTGGATGCATTACTGTTTTTTTTTTGGGGATAAAAAC
The DNA here is from genome assembly GCA_963920215.1 of Nineta flava. Lineage (NCBI taxonomy): Eukaryota > Metazoa > Arthropoda > Insecta > Neuroptera > Chrysopidae > Nineta > Nineta flava. The sequence continues at coordinate 1,065,244 of OY986041.1, forward strand.
TATGCTTTATAATATTTGGAGGCTCTGTAATTTACAAAAAAAAAATAAAAATCATCAAATAATTATAAGTAGCACACGTGACAATGTATATTTATGACAACGGGGTGTTATCAATGACGCCCAACAGGGTCCGATGTTTGTTACAAACAAATATTTAGGGCGCGTGCTATACTACGTTCTTACTTAAAGGTTAATACAATAAATATCACAGATAATAATCTGTGAGTTCGCTTCCTGTATTGAGTGTATTCAAAATATCAACCGAATGTTTAGTAAGTAGGTGTTTACCGATATGTCAGTCATTTCCATATTTTTTTTGTTGGGTGCATTGAATTCTTTTCTATGTGATATGTGGAACCGCCTTTCTCCACATATGGGCGAAATTTTACAAAATGATAAACAGCTGTACTTCACGTTATTTGTTGAATGAATAATAATTGTGCTTGTGTCTTATGTATAGTTAGGTCTGTTCGATTTAAGGTAGTTGTGTCGTGCTAATGGGCATAATTATAGAATGAAGAAGAATCCATATTTTTGCACACTTATTAAGGGTATTATTATACACTCACACTTCAAATTTGTAATCGATTGGCCGTCTCGAGGAAAACTTAATTGAAGTTCGATTAATTAACAGGGGGAGCAATGGAGGCGACCCATTTTAAGCAGGATTTCTATCAGTTTATTTATTTTTAACAAAAAAACGACACTTAAGAATCTTTTAAAAAAATAGCTATAAGTTATTAGAATTGTCTCATTGTTTAGTTATAACAACGCAAAGTCAAGCATTTTATAAATAAATATACGTGTCGGCATGCTGAACAGATACACAACATGACAACACTGTACATCACTCTACGTGGTACTATTCGAGTACATGTAAATAAACAAACAGTATATCAACTGGCGGAATATAAACGATGTTGCAGGATTGCAACTTAGGAAAATGTTAGGTAATATTTGTATATACGTATAGACAAGTATCGTATGTGTAACGTGTCTACTGGTTGACTCTTGGACTAAAATTATAGCTTATTATGCTATAAGTTCGTTCACTTTTACTATACGCATACGCTCCTCAACTTTCTGACAATACTGTATCACGACAACTACCTTAATAAATCATGACCTGTTGGGCATTAACATCCCAAGGAGGTATATCTCCGATATGCAGATGTACCATCTAAAATTTGCTCCAAATTGGCACTCTAGCTTTGACTATCCCCTTGCTAGGGGTTAAAATTGATATTTTTTCGTATAGGCGTCGTTTTTTTCAAAAAGTCGTTCGTATAGGCGTCGTTTCATGTATGTACATAAATGTCTGTCTGTACTCTATCTAGCGGTCACAGTTTTAATCCAATCCTAACATAATTTAACCTAATTAAATACTAATATGAAAAAATTAACTCGTCAACCAGGAATCAAACTCGGGCCTCTGGATATCTAGTTCAGCGTGCTTACCGCTACACCAAAGGCGATTTTGACGTAAAAGCCCACTTTACGTTACCGAAATGGAATTTGAACAAACATCGTATTGTTGACGCTTAAGTATACACAAATAAATATATATAATTAATCCAATCTGGTTCGTTAATGGCCAAAATTGGACAAAGGGTAAAAGTGGTTGAGAGAGGGAAACCCAAAATTTGGTATATCTATCTAAATATTGCAAAAATCGAAAACTTTAAAAATGCATAGCTTGTAAACTACTTTGACCCCAAACTTGAAATTACCAGGGCTGTTTTTTGGGACTTGATGAAGTATAATCCTTGACAATTTCAAGTGATTTAAATTGGAAGAAAAAGTGACAGCTATCTGAAAATAGCGATTTAAAAAAAATTGTTTGATATTCCGAGGCCAGATATCAAAAGGAAAGAGTCAATAAATAAAACTGATGGCAGTTATCAATAGAGTACATTTAATCGAAAAGTATGAGACACTAGATAGCGCTTTCTATATCAAAAACTACTGACCTGAGACCGTTTCAAAATTAGACTAAATTTTGCTTAAATAGTGAATCAGGTAAAAGCTGACAGTGGCTCCAGATTTTGGTATGAAATCGGGTGTCTATGCTTTCCTAAAAGTACAAGATCAGTGGGAAACAATGTCGTTTGTTTCAAGTTTTTAATTTATTCAGAGACGGAGGTATAAGCTTCTGAAAATAGCTTAAAAATTAACATTTTCTAAACTTCTAACAAATATACAGCCGCCGGATTTGAACGGATGAAGCTGAAATTTTGGGCATCGTCTTTTTTGACGCATTTTCGATACAAAAATTGACTGACAAATCCATGACAAACGCACGAATTTGTCGAAAAATAGTGAATCTGCCCATATCCATGTTAAATAGAATTTTTGAATTTTTAACAAATTTCTTAAAACTTTTACAAATCATCTGGGATATATTTGAATATATGTTTGGATTGATTTACTGGGATACATTTGGATGATTCGTTACTGAAAAATTCGCATAGAATTTTAGACAATAAGAACTCTAAAATTCACCCAATACGAACTTTGTGCCAATGGACAGAATATGATTTTATTTGGAGGTCATAAATCAAATTTAGCGAAATCTATCGCCCATTAGATATGAGACTGGTCTTAGATATGTGTTTAGTTAATGGTGTTTAGTTAGTAGTCATTTAGTTAGTGGTGTTTCCTTACTAGATATTAAGAAAAATTTGAGTACGCCACTGCTTTTTTTCACTAGTTTTCATTTCGAGAAAAATAATAAAATTTCGAACATTTGCCTAAAGATTCCTTTTAAAATAATTTAGATTTCATCCTTTATTCCTTTTGCATTATTTTGTCTATTTTTTTCATTTCCGTTGCGTAATCCAAAATCCCTGGTGAAAATTAATAAATACGCGTTTCAAATGGAGTATCATGAAAACTTGCATCTGAAAAACGGAGCTTGGAAACTTCCAAATTCACCTGAACTATTCTTCTTATTTTTGAAAGATCTATCGCCTATTCAATTTTCAGGATTAAAATCTGAGATACCGTGGATATTTTCTATTTTGCATTGAACACCCAGCTTTACAAATTATTTAAATGTATTTTAAACAGCATTTAAACATTTCCATTTTAAACATGTTCAAAGAGTCATTTTCACCTGCATTGTACATAACCTCCATGTACAGGATGTAAAGTAGTCTGTATACAGAGGTTGTGTATTGTGGCCAGATTTCTCCATGTATGACTTTGGATGGGAAGCATATAGATAAACAATTGTAGATTTAGATATATAATTAAATAAAATTAACCATTAGTGATGGTTTATTTAATTGCAACGCTCTTTAATTTTATTTTAATGTATTTAATTATTCAAAAACTAATTAAAAGCGGTGAAAATATCATGAAATTTACTGTACTGCATATAAATTTTTATAGACTTCAACATGTACTTGTAAATATGGCCACACAATAGGGAATATGCGTCTGATTCAAAAAAGGGTTAAATATTTTTTTTTTTAACATTATTGCTTTAGAATTATGTCCATGTAAATATTTTTTAATATTATTTCTTTTTCGTAAAGAAAATAATTATTAAAAGGTGCAAAAAATAGATGGATATTCAAAATACTTGAAACGCAACGCTATTGGTCAGATCGAATGTGACGTCAAAGTCTATAATGACAGTATCAACAAGCGCGTAGTTGTTTGATGGTTACAATTGAGTGAAGATTTTATTGTGATTTTTTAACATATTTCGAAATTATATCACATTTGTATCGTGAGAAAGAACAAGGTCTCATAAGCTAGCGGACTAAAAATGTAGGCTACAAATGGGACCTAGTTGGGCATTTGTAGCCTATTTGTAGCCAATTTGTTACGCTATTAAAAAATTTGTAGCCTTAGCCAAAATTAAAAAAATTAGGTATCCGCTAGCTTAATATGAAGCTAGCGGATACCACAATAATCAATGTTTGGAAGCTTCGAATTACAATTGTAAGTGCATAAAAATTTGTAGCCGGCCAAGATCTATGGGATAGAAACAATTAAAATGTATTTCAAATGCAAAAATATATTTTACAGTAAAAATAGTGTAATTTAACATGCAGCGGCTAGAGATAAAAATATCAAAAGTATTTTTTTGCTATCAGAATCGTTTTTTTAGACTTAAAACAGGTAACCACTATGGCAACAAGTATCAAAAGAATTGTTTTACAGAAAAAAAGGTTTGCTTAAACTAAAAACGGGTAGCTGCGATGGCTACAAATTTCAAATTAACAAAACAAGAGTAGCTACAATCACATAAAATTTCAAAGTAATTTCTTTCAATAAAAATAAATTTTTTTAAATGGGAAAGCAGCTATGGCACAAAATGTCAAAAGTATCGTTTTACAACTTAACAGTTTTTCTTAACTAAAGCCGGGAAGCGGTTATGGGTACAAAGTCCAGCATTATCGAATAAATTTTTTTTCTAAAAAAGAGTTTTTTTTTCGATATAAACCGGCAGCCGCTACGGCATCAAATTTCAGGAGTATTATTAAACAGTGAAAATTACGTTTTTTCACTCTAAGTGAGTAGCCGCTACGGCAACAAATTTCAAATTGACTTTTATTGAGAGAGACACATGGCTATAAATTTCAAATTATTATTTTTCTAAAAAATAGTTTTTTTCGATATAAACCAGCAGCCACTACGGCAACAAATTTAAGAAGTATAATTAAACAGTGACAATTATGTTTTTTCACCCTAAGTGTGTAGCCGCTACGGCAACAAATTTCAAATTGACTTTTATTGAGAGTAGACACATGCTACAAATTTCAAATAATTATTTTTCTAAATATGAGTTTTTTTCGATATCAACCAACAACCGCTACGGCAACAAATTTCAGAAGTATAATTAAACAATGAAAATTATGTTTTTTCACCCTAAGTGTGTGGCCGCTACGGCAACAAATTTCAAATTGACTTTGAACGTGAGTAGACACATTGCTACAAATTTCAAATTATTATTTTTCTAAAAATTAGTTTTTTTTCGATATAAAGCGGCAACCGCTACGGCAACAAATTTCAAAAGTATAATAAAACAATGACAATGATGGTTTTTCACCCTAAGTGTGTAGCCGCTACGGCAACAAATTTCAAATTGACTTTTATTGAGAGTAGACACATGCTACAAATTTCAAATAATTATTTTTCTAAATATGAGTTTTTTTCGATATAAACCAACAACCGCTACGGCAACAAATTTCAGAAGTATTATTAAACAGAGGCAATTATGTTTTTTCATCCTAAGTGTGTAGCCGCTGCAGCAACAAATTTCAAATTGACTTTAATTGAGAGTAGACACATGGCTACAAATTTCAAATTATTATTTTTCTTAAAATTAGTTTTTTTTCGATATAAACCGGCAACCACTACGGCAACTAATTTCAGAAGTATAATTAAACATTGACAATTATGTTTTTTCAACCTAAGTGTGTAGCCGCTACGGCAACAAATTTCAAATTGACTTTTATTGAGAGTAGACACATGGCTACAAATTTCAAATAATTATTTTTCTAAATATGAGTTTTTTTCGATATAAACCAACAACCGCTACGGCAACAAATTTCAGAAGTATTATTAAACAGTGACAATTATGTTTTTTCACCCTAAGTGTGTAGCCGCTACGGCAACAAATTTCAAATTGACTTTGAACGAGAGTAGACACATGGCTACAAATTTCAAATAATTATTTTTCTAAATATGAGTTTTTTTCGATATAAACCGGCAACCGCTACAGCAACAAATTTCAGAAGTATAATTAAACAGTGACAATTATGTTTTTTCACCCTTAGTGTGTAGCCGCTACGGCAACAAATTTCAAATTGACTTTTATTGAGAGTAGACACATGCTACAAATTTCAAATAATAATTTTTCTAAATATGAGTTTTTTTCGATATCAACCAACAACCGCTACGGCAACAAATTTCAGAAGTATAATTAAACAATGACAATGATGTTTTTTCACCCTAAGTGTGTAGCCGCTACGGCAACAAATTTCAAATTGACTTTTATTGAGAGTAGACACATGGCTACAAATATCAAATAATTAATTTTCTAAATAAGAGTTTTTTTCGATATAAACCAACAACCGCTACGGCAACAAGATTTAGAAGTATAATTAAACAGCGACAATTATGTTTTTTCAACCTAAGAGTGTAGCCGCTATGGCAACAAATTTCAAAATGACTTTGAACGAGAGTAGACACATGGCTACAAATTTCAAACAATTATTTTTCTAAATATGAGTTTTTTTCGATATAAAACAGCAACCGCAACAGCAACAAATTTCAGAAGTATTATTAAACAGTTACAATTATGTTTTTTCATCCTTAGTGTGTAGCCGCTACGGCAACAAATTTCAAATTGACTTTGAACGAGAGTAAACATAATTGTCACTGTTAATTAATACTTCTGAAATTTGATGCCGTTGCGGCTGCCGGTTTATACCGAAAAAAACTCTTTTTATTTTGAAAAATAATTTGAAATTTGTAGCCATGTGTCTACTCTCAATTAAAGTCTATTTGAAATTTGTTGCCGTAGCGGCTACTCACTTAGAGTGAAAAAACATAATTGTCACTGTTTTAGAGTAGTCCTGAAATTTGTTGCCGTAGCGGCTGCCGGTTAATTTCGAAAAAAACTCATATTTAGAAAAATAATAATTTGAAATTTGTAGCCATGTGTCTGTCTACTCTCGTCCAAAGTTAATTTGAAATTTGTTGCCGTAGCGGCTACACACTAAGGGTGAAAAAACATAATTGTCACTGTTTAATTATACTTCTGAAATTTGTTGCTGTAGCGGTTGCCGGTTTATATCGAAAAAAACTCATATTTAGAAAAATAATTATTTGAAATTTGTAGCCATGTGTCTACTCTCGTTCAAAGTCAATTTGAAATTTGTTGCCGTAGCGGCTACACACTTAGGGTGAAAAAACATAATTGTCACTGTTTAATAATACTTCTGAAATTTGTTGCCGTAGCGGTTGTTGGTTTATATCGAAAAAAACTCATATTTAGAAAAATAATTATTTGAAATTTGTAGCCATGTGTCTACTCTCAATAAAAGTCAATTTGAAATTTGTTGCCGTAGCGGCTACACACTTAGGTTGAAAAAACATAATTGTCAATGTTTAATTATACTTCTGAAATTAGTTGCCGTAGTGGTTGCCGGTTTATATCGAAAAAAAACTAATTTTAAGAAAAATAATAATTTGAAATTTGTAGCCATGTGTCTACTCTCAATTAAAGTCAATTTGAAATTTGTTGCTGCAGCGGCTACACACTTAGGATGAAAAAACATAATTGCCTCTGTTTAATAATACTTCTGAAATTTGTTGCCGTAGCGGTTGTTGGTTTATATCGAAAAAAACTCATATTTAGAAAAATAATTATTTGAAATTTGTAGCATGTGTCTACTCTCAATAAAAGTCAATTTGAAATTTGTTGCCGTAGCGGCTACACACTTAGGGTGAAAAACCATCATTGTCATTGTTTTATTATACTTTTGAAATTTGTTGCCGTAGCGGTTGCCGCTTTATATCGAAAAAAAACTAATTTTTAGAAAAATAATAATTTGAAATTTGTAGCAATGTGTCTACTCACGTTCAAAGTCAATTTGAAATTTGTTGCCGTAGCGGCCACACACTTAGGGTGAAAAAACATAATTTTCATTGTTTAATTATACTTCTGAAATTTGTTGCCGTAGCGGTTGTTGGTTGATATCGAAAAAAACTCATATTTAGAAAAATAATTATTTGAAATTTGTAGCATGTGTCTACTCTCAATAAAAGTCAATTTGAAATTTGTTGCCGTAGCGGCTACACACTTAGGGTGAAAAAACATAATTGTCACTGTTTAATTATACTTCTTAAATTTGTTGCCGTAGTGGCTGCTGGTTTATATCGAAAAAAACTATTTTTTAGAAAAATAATAATTTGAAATTTATAGCCATGTGTCTACTCTCAATAAAAGTCAATTTGAAATTTGTTGCCGTAGCGGCTACTCACTTAGAGTGAAAAAACGTAATTTTCACTGTTTAATAATACTCCTGAAATTTGATGCCGTAGCGGCTGCCGGTTTATATCGAAAAAAAAACTCTTTTTTAGAAAAAAAATTTATTCGATAATGCTGGACTTTGTACCCATAACCGCTTCCCGGCTTTAGTTAAGAAAAACTGTTAAGTTGTAAAACGATACTTTTGACATTTTGTGCCATAGCTGCTTTCCCATTTAAAAAAATTTATTTTTATTGAAAGAAATTACTTTGAAATTTTATGTGATTGTAGCTACTCTTGTTTTGTTAATTTGAAATTTGTAGCCATCGCAGCTACCCGTTTTTAGTTTAAGCAAACCTTTTTTTCTGTAAAACAATTCTTTTGATACTTGTTGCCATAGTGGTTACCTGTTTTAAGTCTAAAAAAACGATTCTGATAGCAAAAAAATACTTTTGATATTTTTATCTCTAGCCGCTGCATGTTAAATTACACTATTTTTACTGTAAAATATATTTTTGCATTTGAAATACATTTTAATTGTTTCTATCCCATAGATCTTGGCCGGCTACAAATTTTTATGCACTTACAATTGTAATTCGAAGCTTCCAAACATTGATTATTGTGGTATCCGCTAGCTTCATATTAAGCTAGCGGATACCTAATTTTTTTAATTTTGGCTAAGGCTACAAATTTTTTAATAGCGTAACAAATTGGCTACAAATAGGCTACAAATGCCCAACTAGGTCCCATTTGTAGCCTACATTTTTAGTCCGCTAGCTTAAGAGACCTGAAAGAACAAGGACTGTGTGGAAAATGAATGATAGTGGTTATAGTGAAGGCGCAATCAGATAATTTACCAAAAATTGATGTGTTTGAGATGACACACACCTCTCGGGGCAAGAAAAAACACTGTATCGGGTGATTTCCTTATTGTATTATTAGGACATGGCAGAATACAGTACTTATAAGTAGTTTTTTTTTGTTCCATGTTATAATAATAGTTAATTATCAAATATTGATGAATGACAGAGGACAATACTATAACACTTGTTCACTAGTTGATTGTTATTGTAGACTGTGACGTCACGACAAGCGCGTCAAAATGGAGGGTGTTTATAGTGCCCGTAGCTGATAGTTAATTTTAAAGTGTAAAGGCTGCCTTGGACTGGCTACACTTCGACCATAAGGTCTATTGTGATGCCTTAGGATGTGAGGATGTGAGACTCTTACGGTTTCAAAGATATACATTTTCCTCCCTGGCGGGAGGAAACAAGTTCTGAATTTTGCCCATTAACGAACTTGACTTTAATTTTTTGCTCTAGAACACACAAAAACATTTTCAGCTCGTTATCTCTTTTCGTTTTTGAGTAATCGGCTTCACGGACAGACAGATAGACAAACAGACGGACGGACATGCGGACGTGGACTAATTAGGTAATTTTATGAACAGCTATAACAAAAATTTTTTCCTGCAATGAATATTTTCAAGTGTTACAAAGTCGGAACTAAACTTAATATACCCTTGTATATTTACAAATATACTGGGTATAAAAATATACCGCTACATTTGAAATAGTCTTACATTCATATAAAGGATTTCTTTTTATTTATATTTTCTTTATAATTCGTAACAGTTCTTATTTCAATTCGTTATGTTCTATAAATGTCTTTTATAGTTGTATGTGTATTTAGCTATCGTTTGAATAGATACAGATCGTCGGCTGTCATCACCCACGCTCGGAAATCGACACAGAAGGAGAAGAATATAAAAGAAACGAAACCACAAAAAATCCAAAGAAACCAAAAAGAAATTAAAGAATATACCACAATCATTTGAGGTCGGTTCTTTTTCAAAAACTCTATTCTATCAAAATACAATCCATATTATCGTTATTATTATCCTTTGCATTAGATATGAGACTGGTCCGTCTGTATTGTACCTATTGATTGTCCTGTATAGTAGTTCTCACATCCGGAGGATATGGCTATTTCATTACAACGTGTATAGTATAGATAATGTATGTAAAGATATTGTATACAATTTTATTCAGATACAAATGTAACAACTTTATTTATACACTCTTTTCAAGAATATAGAAAAGGATCCAGGAAGTTGGATGGAAATAATGTAAGTGTAGAATTTCTTCAAGATTTTATTTTTATTTTTTTATATTCCTTTGAAAGGACATTTTATTATGAATTAAATCGTTTAAAATTACAATTTTATGTACCTAAGCATTGTTTTGTCCAGTCTCTCAGATACGAAAAATTGAGGATTACAGCACAGCATGCTAATAGTCCTTGTGGTTATAATAATAATAATAATATTAATTACTTTAAAAAACAATTAACATTATATAAGATAGTATTCATAACTATCAAATTTATTGTGAATTCTTTAGTAGTGTATGGTAAATCACCATGGAACGTTATAGCATCGAACAACGTGTGCAAATCATCAAATTTCAGTATGAAAATCAGTGCTCCGTTCGAGAAACGTTCCGCGCATTATGTGATTTTCATCCTCGCCACAATTGTCCTGCCGAGTTGACTATTCGACGTTTGGTGGATAAATTCGAGTCATCCGATTTGGTAAATAATCAGCCAATACCAGTACGTCACCAAAATGCAAGGGCTGCTGAAAGAACTTGGCGTTTCTGTTACTTCAACTTGTGAACTGGTGAATTTTGCATCAGGACTTGGGTCTGCACTCGTATAAATTACAACTGATCTAGGAACTTAAGGTAAACGATCAAAGACAACGCCGTGGATTCGCTGATTGAGCTCTGGAGCAGTTGAAAGTTTACTAAAATTTCGCCAGAAAATCATCTTTAGCGACGATACCCATGTTTGGATGAATAGATGTGTGAGTGTGCAAAATTGTCGGATTTGGGGTGATACTAATTCTTACAAGATACACCTGCACCAAATGTATCCCGCGAAAGTCATTGTTCTGGCGGAACAATCGCTTGGGAGAAGGGATTAGTGAGAGTGTGGGGAAGCTGTTTAAAGGCAGACGGTCGGGTTTACGTGTATTTGGGCTGCCGCACTAAAAAGCGTTCTATATATTTCAGATACCGTGGCAAAACTTATTGAAATTAAATAAGGTAACTAATTTCAACGATTATACCCCGATTTGGTCGGGTTTGCGTATTTATGGGCCCCCACACTAAAAGGCGTTTTATATATGTCAGATATTGAGGTAAAAATTGATTTTGCATTGATTTGTTTCGTACCATTTGTAAATATGCAGATTGATTATATCGGAAGATATAATGTCTGCGGATTTAATGTCTGGAGATTCGATTTCTGAAGATTAAATATCGCGGATATATCGTCTGCGGGCGTAACGTCAGGGAACCATTTTTTACTACTCAAAATTTGTATTTCTCGTATTATAGGCATAACTGTTGAAATGAAGCCTGACTAATGGTGCCATTTTTTAATATGACGTCATGAGTAACTTTACCAATAGATCCTCACTAACTGAGAGATACGTGTTTGTTTTTACATTTAGTGGAGAGTTTCACAACAAAATTGAATTTAAATAGTTTATTATTTTAAATATATGCAAATTATTGAAAAAAGCCATAATTATTTGTACAAAAAAAAAAAAAAAACATTGAATTATAAATATATTTTTTTAATGAAATAATTGAAGGTTTTGTATGAACGCTTTATATCAGGATCAGAATATATATAGGAAACCAATAATTTAAAATATCATTGAGACATAATAGTGCAGGTACCTGTCGTTGTTGAGAATACAAAATCTGGAGAGCGCATTTTTATATCCGCTATATTATGTTTACTTCTGACTTTGTAATGGCTGTCTGCCTGTCAATACGATAACTCAAAAACGAAAAGTGGTAGGGAGCTGTAATTTAGTATATGTGTTCTAGAGCTAAAAAGTAAGATCAATTCTTGAATGGGTACAATTGGACTATGTTTGGGCCAACTGTTTTTCTTTAAAACCTTTGTAAGAGGTTTTTTTCGTCAATGCAGTATATACCGGGTATTTAAGCAATTAATTCAGTTAGCTGTTATTTTTCACTTGGTTATTTTGAATCAAGACTCTAGAGAGATCATTGAAGAATACAAAAACTTCTGATGCTGGCTGGGATCTGATCTCTTTATCCACAAAACGTTTTTCGTTTGATCTTCAATTCTGTACAATTGAAGAAAGTTCTCAAAGGAACTTTTGGCGAATTTTACTTTCGCCGTATCGTACTTGAAATTTACATAGAAAAAACGAATTTTGGTGGTGGTAATTCTAAGCAGTGCTAAATATTGATTGGATTAAAATTTGGTGGGAATATCATCTGCATGATGTTAATAAATTCTCCAAAAGAATATGTGAATCCAGACGACCCAGACATCTATGGTTTCGATTTTCGGACATCAAATTCCATTTAAACGCACTAAGCTTAGTGTAAATAGTTTCAAGCAGTGCCGGCTTCTTAGTCAGAAACCGTCACATTTCGATTATTAATATTGTACCACTTTTTCATATAGTTTTACATGCAGCAACTATTATATAATAATTATTTTAACATCATTATTATGCATGTATTTCCCCTGTATATAAATAGTTACTTTTGAATTGTACAGTTTGTATATATAACTATTCATTGGTGTCACATCTGGAATAAAAATGCACATTATTTGGAGCCCTAGGGTTTTTGTACATTGCAAACAGTGTTGAGGATCAAAGGTCACTATTCCTGTTCCGTAACATACATTTTCAGTCAATTCTTCAGTCAACGCGATAACTCAAAATAGCTAGCTAAAGTTTTCTACGTGAGAGATAAAAAGGGACATCAAGTTCCTGAATGGACGAAATCAGTCCATGTACCCTTCTGCTCGAAAGAGCAAGGGGGTAGAGGTTATTTATAAAGGTTGTATACAATGTTCCTTTTTTTCAAAAGAAACTGTTTTTATAAACTGAACAATTTTATCCCAATTTGAGCCCAAATATTTGTCATAACTGTTGATGGTAGACGCTTGTTTTTACTGCATTTGTATATAATGCTTCGGTGGACTTAATCATATTTTTCTTCGTTCTTCGTTCAGTATGACCAATGTACTATTCCGAAATGCATCCAAGAGGGACTGTCTCTCGATGCACAAGACCTAAACAGGATACAACTACGAAAGGTTATCGAATTCATCACCAGATGTTATCATTTACGAAAGAACCTACACACAATAGGACTCCACAATGGATCCATTATGTGCAGACTGTGTGGCGAGGAGGAAGAAACATTCAGCCACATCATCTTTAACTGCGAACCTCTAGGTTACAGCAGATACAAGATAGTCGGCGAATCTAACTACGCATTTATGAACCTTCGGGAAAACCTGCTAAGCAAGCTCTTGGCTAATGTCAAAATATGGAAAAAGTGATCCTCGATAGACTGAAGTCGAGGGGGAAGGGACACAATGGCCCATAAGGTCGAAGTGCAATACTTTTCATAGAGTCGGAGTATGAACTCGCTCATGATCGATATAGTGCTTTCCTACAAAGAAGATGTTTACAAAATACATGACGCTCTGACCAAGATTTTGTACAGTGTATAGTTCCACGTGGGCAAAGCCGTGGGGCGAACACTAGTAAATTAATAAACCTGTAAAATGTTATTTTGTTCGCTCACAAAAATTACAAAAGTGTGTTTGTTTGCACATCACAGTGTCACATTTAAACTCTAAACTACTGAACCGATTTTGATGAAATTTTTACAACTTCAAAGGATATCAAATTAAATTAAACGCTAGCATACATTTTACATTAAATAATTTTATTTAGCTGCTTACTTCAATTACAAATTCAAGCTTACGTTTTTTTTTCGCGAAAACGTTGATAATTTCATCGATATCCTGGTTCACATCTTTGTGCATATTTAGGAGAGCTAGCTCGGATAATCTTTCCTGTGCCATTGAGGCACATAACCAAGTTAGTACTCTGCGAGGAGTAGAAAACGATCTTTCTGCGGTAGCTACGCTGACCGGGAGAGTTGTCAGCATTTGTAAGAAAATTTTTATGTTAGGATACAAATCTTGGTCGCCTGCTTCAATGAGATGCGCTATACTGACTCTGGTATGGCGGAACTATTTTCACATTCTCGTGCATACATCGTGCCCACGGCGGTGGATCCGCGCTTGATTTGTCAATTATCTGTTGCATATTCAACACCGATCAGGTCACTCTACAAGCGATAGATCAAGAAACAAAATCAAGAAATATTAAATTTAATGTCGTCTAACCTATTTTAAGTATATGTAAGCAAACCTTCCGTCCGTCTGTCCGTCTACCATCCGTAACCAGTCCAGTCCACATCAGTCTGTTACTGTTAATTTGTGGTCGGTGTGTTTGAATGCTGTGATTGGATGAATTAACCATAATATAAAATTGTTTTATTGCTAATAGCAATAAATATTATACGAATTATTTCATATAAAATAATTCTTATTAAAAAAATAAAACTTTTATAACTGTTATCAAATATGGAAATTATCATTTTTTTATTTTATTTATAAATAAAATAATTTTATTAAATCTATATGTAAGAGCTATATAATATAAATATTATAACTATATAATCATAGCTTCAGAATTATATACAGATTCAAGTTTTACGATTCTATTAAGGGAGTTGGGGCGTAATTCGTTTACGATCAGAACATTTAGTACCTACTGTTAGTAATATGATGCAACTTAAGTACTTTTGACATGGTTTAAATGGAGAAATTTCAAGTGATAATGAATAATTATTGATATAGCGATCAGAAAATTACAAAAATGTATTTACATATAGACGTAAGGTTAATGGTGACATGTGCCAATCGCTATCAAAATCAGGAATACAGTTTTTTTTAAATGTATGAAAATGTGCACAATCATATGTTGGCTGTGGCTATTATAGGATAAAAACATACAACATTGTGTTTAAAATGGGTACTGCACATGGCATTCGTGACTTTCAAATGAGCGCTGAAAAACATTAATGTAAACATTAATAAACCAACACACTTCTGCGCGTGTCACTCAGTTGTACCAATTGTGAATTCGGTATGTTGATATTACAGCATTGTCAGGCCAAGCAAATGATAGGACTAGACTACAAGGATTTTGGTATGATATAGGCATTTTTAAGAGGTGCAGAAGATTAACACTTGATTAACCTGTTGGTCCAGAAGTCTATTGCATATCCTCTGGTTCTCGTAACCAAATGGTTACGAATGGTTAATTTTATTTTGGATATATTTGCAGATGCAAAAAGTCTAGCTAGTACAAATTTATATATTTGTGTGTACTCGCTAACGAAGCCACAATTTCAGTTTGATCGTAAAGAAATTTTGAATGTGATATGCTTTCGATATTTGTAAGACCAAGCTCAATATTGGACAAAATCTCCCAAGAGAAAAGAGGATTTCCGAAGTAAGTGGAAGCATAGATTCTTGAATTTTTTTCGAAATATTTAAAAAAATTGTTTAATGATGCATTCGCAGCCCGTTAAAATAACTTGGCAGAAACCTATAGCTTTCAATTCAATAACAAAAACCTGTATTAATTCAGCAACGTTTCGTTCTTTTAATTGGAAGTTCATCAGGCTTCTTAAGCACAATATTACCTTATGAATATGAACAAAATAGTGGGAAATATAAATTTCAAACAAGTTTTTGGCAAAAATGAACAAATATTTAATTTTTAGCGAATTTCCTCTTGATGGAAATAGAGCTATTTATTGTTCTCGAACCAAAGTAAAAATATCTTCAAATGTTCATCGATCCTACCTATAAGATGTCTCTAGCGGTCACAGTTTTAATCTGATTGAAAGAAAATTGGATATGTGAGGTGCATTTGGTATTTGAAAGGCTAAGGTCGTTAGTGGGCAATATCGGACAAGGGGAAAGGGGAAAGAGCGAAGAGGAACATAATATCTCCCTTAATATTGGAATTATCGAATAAAAAAGTACAGTTGTAGAAAATTAGTTTTACCATAATTTTCTTACTTGTCATTTTTTCTGTTACTCTAATATTTACAGAAATATTTACAATTAAAGATTGAAAGTTAAAATTCTAAATATCTCTGTTCACATTAGAGTTTGAGAAAAAATTGCCAGGTGATGAATTGTAGCAAACTTGATTTTCTACAACTTTACTCCTTACACATTTTTGTCTAATATTAAGTGAGATATTTTGTGTTTCTTCTTTCTCCAAGCACTACTTCCCCCTTGACTTTTATTAACGCCATTTATGATCTCGCAAATACTAAAATCATATCGGATTTGATATTTTATTATGACCAGACGAAAGTTGAGACCGCTAGAGAGTGATTTATGTATTCGAAGGAAATTCGCGGAGTTGGCGCAGCTCCTGCGTAAATTTTTTTTTTTTTTAATTTCATAGCATCATTAAGTTGAACTTGATAATAATTATATATACAGTAAATCCTTTAAGATCCACAAATACGACGATACTGTGGACAAGGATTGTAGACAATTAATATTCAAAAATAATAATCACAGCCTATATACTACATGCATGCATTCCTTTAAAATTGTTGATAATCGACTAATTTTGATAAGTACATATATCGTTGATCTGTCTAGCCAAACCCTAAAGTCCGCGGTTTGTACTCTGTAAATACAAACATATATAGATAATTATAATAAATATCATAATATAATAAATATTATATATATATATATATATACGATTGATTATTAAATAATGTTAGAGGGGGTTAATGTCGTCACTCATATAAGTAACTGTTGTGTTGTGTTGTGGTATCTTCTGGTTAATCCACAATTATAATAATAATAGTATAAAAATTATATCTCCTTTTTATAAAGGAGAGATATGTTGTTGTTGTTGAAAACTCTTCTGAAATTGTTGTAATACAAAATTATAGACATTTCATATAAATATGGTTTGCAGCGATTCAGAAATAATATTATATAAAATTGTTATTACTTAAAATAAGTATACTTTTAGTTATGGAATCACAAAATACTTAAGTATACTTTTTGATGATGAATATATAATTGTTTTGTATAAGTATTATTATCATCTGCAGTGCGCTGGCTGAAGTCTTTTTGATAGGCGGATTCGGAGCTTCTGACTAACAGATTGGTTTTAAAACTCTTTAGGGAAAAATGTCTAAGTATATAGCCAAAAAATTATTTTTATTTTTATTTTTATTTTTAGTTTTACTTTTTTTTTTTAAGTCTGCTGTTTGTATAAATTTTATTGCATTGAAGAAATAACCTCGAACGAGACACAATTTACGGACACTTAAAAATAATCAAATGTTTTCATAATCAAATTTTATATCTATATATTTATTAATTTTGTTTATCTAAGCGTCACAATACAATACTTGTCAAATTCTATTTAGATTACGTATGGGCAAGTACGAGAGAACTGGCGTATACTATATAGACAAATGTCATTGAATGTTTTAATTAAATATTGATAAGAAAAATGTAATTCATCAACCAGGAATCGAACCTCGAACCCCTGAATATCTAGTCCAGCGTGCTTGCCGCTACACCAAAGACGACTCTGACGTAAGAGCAAACTTTTTTATATCATTGACAGTATTACTACTGTTGTCTAATATCAACATTATTAATTATATATTATTTATGATTTGTATATTATCAAGAGGTCCGAGGTTCGATTCCTGGTTGACGAGTTAATTTTTTGTCCTGACTGACATATCATCGCACAGACCAAACCGCTAAGTACCGAAAGTTTTGGCATAAATACGGGCGCGGTGAATATGAAAAAATAATATATATAATATGTTTATAAAACGGGAGTATTACCATAAACAACGTCAAACTGTTTATTTTACCTATGGAGAATATCACATAAAAGCCACAGAAACACAAGTTTTCCCCCTATCCTGACTTTTATCCAGATCTCACAAGTGAGCAGGTTTGGCCATGTGCTGGGATGTCAGCCGAAATTTTTCCAAAGTAAGCCTACCAATCCAAGATCGACGGTAGAAAACCCAGAGGAAAACCTAGATACACATGGGAAGACAACGTGATGGAAGCAGTGACTGACAGCGAGGAGCTGTTTAGGGAAATGCCTTGAGTAGTGTTGTACCCACGGTTGAAGGAGCCGGATTAAGTAAGTAACCATTCTTATCCAGCTGTGGATTTACGTTCAGTGCGTTCTGAATAAAAATTTTCGCCACCATACGAAGGAAAAATATCATTTTTTTCATCCACTCAGTTGTATGTAAACAAGTTGTAAATTTTCATTACAAATAAGAATATGTATTCATTTTCTGCAGTTTTTCGAAACGTAAAAAAATATGGGAGGATGCCGTTGGTCAGTTGATACACAGATGGCAATAAGATGATCAGTCTTTCAGAAAGAAAATTGCACACTTGTTTGAAGTAAGTTCAATTGATAGAAGCGATTTTGAATATTAACAGAAGGGCGAAAAACATCCATATACTTGCACTTACCTATAGCTGTAAACCCGGGTCTTGAACTCTCAACACCAGAGCCGACTATAAGCGGCTGAAATGAGATACCTGACGCGAGTATAACAAAAGACGTGAAGAGATCGTGTCAGAAACAATACCATCAGAGACGACACCTTAGATATAACTCCCTTGACACAGAAAATAGAAAAGACCCAACTACAGTGCTTCTGCCACCTTCGCAGAATGCCTGAAACACGATAACCAAGACAGACATGGTAAGCATGAACCGAAGGAACTTGTTCCAGAGAAATGCGAGAGAAATATAGCAACTTCTCTCAAAACTAGAGATATTGCGTGGACAGAAGGAAAGAAACTTTCTTAAGACAGAAAAAGAGATCTCTCTGCCAAGCCTCAACACCTCCGGGTTCAAGATGATCGATTAAATAAGTAAATTCCACATTATCCACATTTTCTTCGCTAAAACGTGAGTTCCAGACTTCGCGAATAGGCAAAATCTCATTTATAGGCTCTTTCTTCGGAGGAATTGGACAGCAATCGCTTCCTTGAAGAAGTTTTTAAGAGCAATGTTTAAAATGAGTGATCCCGTATAAATCATCTTTATACATCTGTGCATGTATAGAAGTAAAATAAACATTTCACGTACTAAAAATGATCTCGATATACACAGAGTATTTAGGAACTGGATCCAGCTATTTGTTATTTTCACTTCTCACATGTTTAATATCAATATTTGCGTGTTTATTGCTGCTACATTGTTTGAATCCATAACAGTTTATGATCATGTTTATTTAAATATAAAGGGGCGTGTTTAAAACAATGTGAGCTGATAGTCTAAATTAAACCAATCAAAAGTGTATTTGATGGTTTACAATAACACTATTTCGTGTGGTCTGGTCTTTGCTACAAAATATATGTATATATATATATATATATATATATATATATGCTATGAATTATGTTTATACAGATGTTTATTGTACACATCTGAAGTTGTATTGATTATGTATTGTGGGTCCGAAAGGTCGCGCTCTTTTTTTTGGTTTTTTTGTACCTTATTCATTAGGATTTTGGGAAAATGATTTCGAATTGTAAAAATATACTTATGATCAACAAATCTTTAAGTTTCAATTTAATACCGATTTTAGAGTTACATTGCTGTCCACACGATGAAATTCACTTGAAATATATCAATCGCATGTTTGTAACCACCTGTAACTCCCGTCTTTTTACTATTTCTTTGTTTGTCAACCACTTCAGTCACATGATCAGAGTATACCAATCACAAGGATGTACGATATCAACATATCGTACACACTGCACTACACTCTTACATCTGAAGTTACTGATAAGATTTCATGCAAAAAATCGTCAAAATAGAAGTCTTCTCTATTTCATCAAACTAAAAGACGATAAGACGAAAATTTTGAGTGCGATTGAGTGTATTCACGATAAAAACAATGTTAGTAGCCTTTTATGAACTAAAGGTTAAAGAAATAAGACCTGCAATATGTGTTAACGTTGTGTGTCATTGAAATAAGAAAACATTTTTCTAATTTATAAATGAAAATTTTACATTGATGTTCAGAGCGTAGGACTGGGAAATTGAACCCCTGAATTTGTTGGACAAGGTGGCCATCAAATTATGCAATCCATTATTAATTAACAGCAAAAAAATCAGCTTGTTACTAATAACTTATGTATACCCCATTATTTGAACATGTTGAGGGTGGAGGACCTGCCTGCCACACCATCCTTTTTTTAGGACACCATTTTTTTAAAAGTTTTTTTGAAGTCTTTGTTACATTATCTCTCAATTTAACTAACAAATTAACTATTATTGACAAAATTTTTGCTATCGTCAAACAAACAAGTTACCCTCTTTCGCGCTTCGTTAGTCACTGTTATCGAGAATTTTTTCGAGAGAAAAGTTGAGCGTCTCGTCGAAAGAAAGCTACTGGCAAAAATGTAGCCTTTTACTAATCATTAAAAAAAACCGTGCCGTACTGTGGACTATTGGGCTTGCTCACCAAATAATTCGCATGAATACTTACATCCATAGAGTTACATGTGGACTTAGACAGTATTGTTTGATTCAATTGATTGTAGGTAGTAACCAATTCAATTATAGTAACTTGATGAATTAAGCACTACTATAATGTCGAATTCATGTTACAGTGCTTACGATGTTATAAAACATGAAATAAAAATTACTTGATATATTTTTTCACCGTTGAATTCATATTATAACTAACTATAAGTATATAACTTTGTGTGTTGTATACCTTTTTAAGTATATTTTATTGCTTTAACAGCTACTGAAATTAGCTATTAATTTCACACAATACCAACTGCATATAATAATAATAAATACCAACCAATTTTATTTTTATTTGAAATTATACATTTTTTTTA
The DNA here is from genome assembly GCA_963920215.1 of Nineta flava. Classification (NCBI taxonomy): domain Eukaryota; kingdom Metazoa; phylum Arthropoda; class Insecta; order Neuroptera; family Chrysopidae; genus Nineta; species Nineta flava. Next base: position 1,086,117 of record OY986041.1, read on the forward strand.
AAAACAGTTTACTTGCACGATTTCGTCATTTAATTTTATAATTGAGAGAGAATTATAACTGAATGTAACATTAAAACTGCAGAACAGCGCGCAATATAAGATAATTTTAACGTGATATGTATAGTTATATGTATATATTATGCATTCGAAACAGAAAACCGTTGAATCAGTACCATTTTGGGACGGGAACTGCTCTTTACTTACCACGGCCATAAATTTACTATTGTTATGTACTGAAATAGTATCTAGGGGGTGGAAAATTTTTTAGAACGAATTTTGTCTGGAGCCCTACTTCTAAATAATTATCAAAACTTTTTTCACTTCTATGTAAACAATTAGCCTGACTAAAGCCGCCATGTTGGAATATGCCATTATGTGTAACTTAATCAATAACGGATAGACAAGCTTCTACAGTTCGATTCCTACTGGTTGTATTATCTTTTATACATTTTCATTTTATTAAAAAAGTGACTCTCTGGAATGAAAGATTTACGACAGAACATCGTACATCGAACAAACAACAAAATTATAAAGAATATATATATATATATATATATATATATATATATATATATATATATATATATATATATATATATATATATATGTATATATGTATATATAATATGATTAGCATATATATTTTATGCGGTATTTCGAATACCTATAGATACCTACCTATAAATAATGATACATTTGAATGCATAATAATTATTAATTTGTATTGTAATTTTATTGAAGAACAGAAAAGAAAATTAATAAATAAAATGTTTCTTGAGACATTAATGACATTTAGTACAAGCGGCATTATGGTTTGCTGGAAGTGTCTGGCCTCACACGGAAATACACATGTATATAAAATTTGGCCATATTGCTTTTCTAATATATTATAAAGATTATAAAAACTTTTTTTTGAAACTGTTTTTCATACATCCTATAGGTTTGATATAAGTGAAAATCGGTATTCAATCGAAAATTACAAAATAATTAAAGGTATTGTGTCATATGGTCCATAATTATAGAAAACGTAAGTCAAAGGAAAGCTCGCGTCAAATAGAATACTGAAAAGTTTAAAAAAACCAGTGCCGTGCGATTGTTAGAGAGCTACGAGTGTCGAAAGGGACGAACATCTTGTGATTTTTCTATTCTGTAACCATTATACTACACTGAGTAACTATTGTATAAAGAAATAAAGATAATAGGGAATATGCATGAAAAATTTTTTTCACATTTATTTTCAGAATATGAAAATACTGTTAATACTGTAATAATATTTAAAAACGAAATTAAAATCAGACAAATATCAAGGAAGCTATAAGCTTTTAAAGATTATTATCTGTCTCTTTCTTGCAAAAATACTAAAAACGGAGTTTTACGTGTATTTTAAATGGTGAAAGTGTAATATGACGTCACATAACATACCAAGAGCGCTATCACCCTCTTTGTCTAATCGGGAATGTCAATCATTCATATCTCGCTTAATTTTAAAGTTATTTAAAAAGTAATTTTACCTTGATATTTGTCAAGTAAACATGCTTCAATTCAAGTGAACAAAAATGTTCATGCATATTCCCTATTAAATTACTTATGACCTTTACCTCATCGTTTTCACGAACAAACTACGGTGGCAACCCAAACTTCGTCTTTCTTCATTTTTTTTATTAAAAATTGAATATAACCTATATTAAAAATATACGTTATTGGAGTATGTAATCATATTTCAATATATGTGTTTTTCACATATTTTTAAATTGTTTTTTTTTTGTAAACTAACGTCTATATATTTCTATTATTAGTATCAATGCCTTTCGGTTATATTATACCAACGGAAGCGACTAGCATTTACTTTATTGGAAATCAATGGAAATAAATAGACGTTAGTTAACAAAAAAACACTATTTAAAAATATGTGAATAGTAAATAAACAAAATTAATAATACAATGACATCAGAAATGATAGTGAAAGATCATATGCATAGCACTTCCATAACATCTAAGGTAGCTCAGTTGGCAGAGCATTGGTCTAGAATCCCAGAGGTCGTGGGTTCAATCCCCGTCCCTAGATGTGTATTATTTTTCATATCAAGCATTTGATGTCAAAAAATGATATTTGTTTTTATTATTGTTTAACTTATTTGCAGCGTTAGCAAATTAATTAACAAATAAACGTCATTTACAAACGGTATAAATCTAATTAATTTAAAAAAGAATTCAGTTGCAAGTTTAAATGTCACCAAGGTCACAGTTTGTAAAACACATCGTTGAGAATTTATATAAATTTTTCTTTTTCTTCATTCAGTCTTCGTGCTCGGACAACCTTAATTGAAAAGTAATATATGATTTTCAGATTAATAAAAAAAAACCGCAGAAGAATTACTTTCAAACAAAATTCGATGATTTATGACGGAATTATAATAATAATATGATGTAATAATGTATTAGTAAAAGTTTTTTTTACAGACTTTGACTTCAATGTCCATAATTCATAAATTTTTCAAGTGGTATATAGTCTTCTGTCATGTACGGTCATGACAGAGTCTTTTATGATCGATTTTTTATACAAAAAATAGAAAACATATTTTGAATAAATATATTTAGATTTCATTTATCTAAATAATAAAAAAAGAAAAGGGGGATTTTCTTTCAATAAATTTATTTATTTACTATCTATCATAAACTTTTCTATAAACTTATATGAACAACAATATTTTTGTTTATATATAAAGGAGGAATTTTCTATTCATATTATTCATATGATGAGAAAATATGATTTATATTATGTACAAATTTATTTGATTCAAAAGAAAATAATTCATATTTAAACAAAAATCTAATGTGAAACCCTCAAACGACTTCTATATACAGAGTTTAACAAATGGTTTTAAGAATGACTAGGAGATAGAGCCTTGAGAAATATATTGAGGCAACTGCTTAGCTATTGTTTGCCTGTCTTTAATAGCGTTTTTCTGAATCCTCTATTTTTGACGGCGGTTGATATGATAACTCAAAAAATAATGATCTGATCTTTATCAATTTTGCACACTTCTTCAAAATGACTGTTTGCCTATTCAATTCTGACCACACTACTTAGAGAGATGTATTGTGAATATTTATTTGCGTGCGGAAACTTTATATTCCACAGTACAATATTTCTAAGTGGCCTGGTAATAGGGTTTCACCGAGGCTACGAAGTAACTTCGCTTCGCCTCGTTCCTCGGTTACGAAGCACGAGGCGAGGTTCAAAATTTTAATCCTCGTTACTAACCGAGGCGAGGTATATTGTCACGAAAACCTCGCCTCGGCCGAGGCAAATTAATATAGTAACATATATTTTTACAAAAAACATGAAGCAATAGATGCATTTTAAGGAAAAAGAAATTTTATGTCATGATTACTTTTTATAATAATAGTAACTTGTATATGGGTTTCGGATTGGAAATCATGGAAGCATTTTGATGAACCTCTTATATAGTTCTTAAAACATCACGGGAATTCATCTTTTCATAAAATTTTTTTCAGGCTAAATTTTTTTGATATTAATGTTTTCATTCGAGGAGTCATAAAAATTTAGAGACTAAGCAACTTATATTCCGTGTTCAAAAGACATTTATTTTCTAACAGGTTTTTTTTAACCATATTATGTACATTCATGCAAATTTAGTCAAATTTAGTAATAATTTTACCTCGGGCGAGGCGAGGCTGGTCAACATTATACCGAGGCCGAGGCGAGGCGATTTTGATATTTAAAAAAGCGAGGCGAGGCGAGGTGACACCAAAACCTCGCCTCGCCTCGTGCCTCGTGAAACACTATCTGGTAATAATTGAATAGCCGAACAGCCATTTAACGCCCGAAAGAACAGGCGCTAAAATAGATCTATCTCCGCATTAGTAAAAAAAATAGTATCTGCAACTCGTGCGGTATTTTCGATTACTCACTCGAGTGAATGAGTGAACAATATCGCTCTTGTGCGTAGTCGACAACTTACCGCACTAGTTGTACAATTTTTAATATTCTATGACTGAATCCATTAAAACTTTCTCTATTTTCTCCACCAAAACCCCACTCTTTGTCATTGACTAATTTTGCTCATTAACGAATTAAGCCTTTCAAATGACGAGAGTACGCCACATTCCAAATTACATTCACGTCGAACTAAAACTGTGACTTCCTAAGTCCCCACAAGCGCAAATATATATGCAGTTATACAGGGTGTATCATTTTAAACAATGCAAATGAGTATTTCTTCAAGGAAGTGTTTTTGGAAAGTATTATACGGATAAAAGTTGTGTCATTCGGACGGGTGCATATTTTATTCTCATTGATATTCGCTTTCAAGGTTATTTAAAGGCACATTATGCTCGTCTCCTCTACCAGAAGCAAATACTAACAGAAAAACTGGGACCCGTTTTCCTACATTGATGATAAATGCATCTGCCTATATTTTTTTCACTCGCCTTAATAAAAATCTATAAACTCACTGAGAATCATGAAATTTTGCACAGGAGGATATTCATTCCCAAAAAGGTTGAAATAGGGGATGCAAGTTTGCATGGAAGTTCGTCATTTTTGAAGTAAGAAATATGAAAGTTGGAGTTTAGGCTTCTGTTTATAAATAATAGTTGTATCAGCGTCTTGGGAATTTCATCCCCTCAGTGGGTTAAATAGGGTATAAAAGATTTTATGTACGTGAAAGTTGGAATATAGGCTTTTTATATTTGAGAAAAATGGGTAGCATCTGAGATGTTGCCAATTGCCATCTCATCGGGCAGACGGCTAATAGAGAATAAATTAATATATTTTTGAATTTCAACATCATTTGTAAACCTAATCATCCACACTCCACACAGTAAAATTTTGATGTTTGTATTCCTTTTTTAGACATAGATGGATCAATTCGAAACATTGAAATGTGATTCAATCAAATGTTGGTAAATGGTAAATATCTTGAAGAAAAGTGTAACGGTTTTTAGAAATATTATATTTTGTAAAGATGTCATGCTTTTGAGAAAAAAGCCTTTTTTGTGCTAAACAGAAACGATATAATATGTCTTCTTTCCAATAGAAAAAATGTAGTTTAAATTTTTCTGTCAATACTTTAGATTTGGTATAAACGTGCTATGTCCAACTTTCTGATTCGTGAAAAGTAGTAGTAGCGGAGTGAAAACCTGGCAAGTAGGTCTTTCTAGGCCTTTTTTACCGACTCCTAAAGACAAAGAATTTGTATGAAGAATAAGAATTAGTAGGCTGCAGCCGACTTTGATAGGAACTCTGCCACCGATATAAATTTGAAGTTTATGAAAGAAAACTGTAGAAAACCTTCAAAAGCAACCAACTACTTGTCGTTCTTGTCCATACGCCGACAGTTTAGTCAATTAAACCACCCCATTCATATTTTTATAATTAATTTCATTGCTACCGTTGGAAATCGAACTAGTAGAAAATCGAACTTACCAGTTCCGGTCAGAATGTCTATAACAGCTCGGCATCTAAAATTGGTTATTCGAGAGAATCATTTTGAGATACAAAAGAACAATTTAAGATGAAAAACATCTATTTTTCATCGATGTACACAGATGCCCTTAAAAAGTGTCGACACCATTCCCAAAATGAGTTACTTTACAATTAATATCTTCCAAAAAAAAAAGATCGAATTATTTGATTTTTTTGAGGAGATGAGATTGTCATGTGTTAAAGATAAGACTATGTAAATGTCAAACAATCGTACACAAACTTCTTATATATATATATACCCAATTTTTTTAAAATTATTACCTTGAACTCCCCCTTAGTAAACCCTATCTATTAATTCAAATGAAATTATGTAACTTAAACAATGGATCCTCTAATTAATAAAAGGTCTAACCGTACACACAACAAAAAACAACAATAAGATCTATAAACAAAAGCATGTAAATAATATGACTGTTGATTGTGACCGGCGTTGAGTATACTAAAATCGCGGAGTCATCTCATATGGTCATTCAAGAATAAGTTGGTTGTCGTGCACAAATCTTTTGTAAGAGTGTCAAAACCGTTTTGATCCTGATTTCGAATTTTGTACACATACTCGCCAAATGTTATTCCAATTATAATTAGGAATTAAGACAAACAAGAAACAAAATTTAAGATGACTCTTGAAATTAAATTGGTTTGCTTACGTTTTATTGTTATATCTGCAACTCCCATCATTTTAAGATCTCAATGTAATTTCCCACCGCTTCCACTACTTCAAATATTTATCGTCACTCCCACCAATTTTACATTTTCTATCGACTTTATCTCGAGATAAAATAAATACCAGTTTTTAAGTCTAATCATAAGCTTGTAAACAAACCAGTTTTTGTTGTTTCATCAAAATCGGTCCAGTAGTTTTTGCATGATGTTCGAACAAACAAACAAATAAACAGGTATTTAAACTTTTATAATAGTAGAGATTTATTAGCCACAACTTTATCCATATGTCAGACTAGAATTGAACGATGGAACGACCTTATTTTGAAACGATCAACCATCTCTATCCAACCACACACATATATATATATATATATATATATATATATATATATATATATATATATATATGGTTGGATATATATATATACCTCGTGAGACAACTGCCAACCCCAGTTGTTCCACAGGAACTTGTGCACCCTAGCGTCCAAAGAAAGAAAACCATTGCCTGAAGGGTTGCACATGTGTAGCCACTATTGGATGCGACAGTGTGGAATGGATGGTAATAGGTTGGTGATCAGGCAGCCACTTATAAACTCAGAAGCTAACCGACCAAGAACGAGACAACCACAATGATCTACCGGTGGGTACGCATTTTGAAAAAGCCACGATACTATTTCAGGAGGTGCAAGAATGGATACCGTTTCCAGACAAAACTGTTTGTAGACAAAAAGTTCACGAACAATTCACACTCGGCCGACAATTGCGCACAATCCATACATGAATAATCACGTCTCCCTGAACACAGAAGCAAATACACGACTAAATATTTATGGTCTAGGAGACAAAACGGTTTTTTCAGAATGATAAGCATCAAGCTGGTACTTTGTAAGTAGGTTCGTTTTGACAAGACGCCAAACTTTTTAAAAATTTTAGAAAACGGAATCGAAACTTTCTGGAAGCCGTTAAACATTGAAGATGGGAGACTCGGAGTCCATTCCATTGAATCTGTAGGACGAACATTTTTCCTCGTTCTTCACTTGATTATCTTACAATTAAGCTTCAAAATAACTTGCTGCAACGACTTCCAGAAAATTTGGAGTTATTTTTAAGTTTAATTGTAAGATACACAAGTGTAGAACGAGGAAAAATTTTCGTCCTACAAAATCAATGGAATGGATTCCGAGAATTCCATCCTCAATGTTCAACGGATTCCAAAAAATGGTCAACGGCTTCTTCATGCTCATCATCCTGAAAAAACCCTTTGGTCTCCCGGACTATTAACACATTTGAATAAAACATGAAGTAGATAGATGTACATACAACACAGACAGTCGAACACAACAATAATATCACTAATGACGATTATAATATCCGACCGTTATAGACTATGTCGGAGCGGTGGGCTCAAGTGGGTGGGCCAATACTTGAATGTTCTAAAGAAAGATAATTCGCTAAAAATTGACTCGCTGACATAGTTGCATACGTAGTCCCAGTTAGCGACCACTTTAATTAATAATACTTATCCATCAAAAAAAAAAGAGATCCATAAACAAAAGCATGTAAATAATAGTTTAATTTTTTTTAAATATTTCTAATATCAAAGAATCTCTCAATATGAATCCACGCCTATAAAATGTAAAATGTCCAGATGTCTCTGTTCGGCTATATCGTTACATAATAGGTACACACACACACACACACACACACTCACTCACATTCATGTTACAACTCCTCCTACACCGGAAACCTTTGTAACCCTATTGTACCCTAAAATAATAGAATAATTTTTTGAATAAAATAATAAATAATTGAAAACATCGTCTCGATATAGAACGACGGAGTACCTACATGCATTCAAACCTTCTGTGCTTTCTTTTAATAATTTTCGATCTTAAAAAACACGCCCAATTTACGTTTTGTTAAATTCAACAACACAAATATTTTATTTGAAAGCACAGCACAAGGTATGTAATTGAAATCACAGTATGGAATCCATCAAAATTTAACCGGATATCAAATGAAACTCTTTTTATTTATTTATTATGTTTTTTCTTTTTTTTTATTGTAAGATGAAACCTCTTTTATTTATTATTATATTTTTGTAAAACGGAAACATTATTATGACAATTACATATAGTTTAAACTAGGCTGAAGAGACCCGTTGTAAAATCCATGATATATAAGCAAAGGCATTAGTTTATTAAAATACTAGCCGTGTGCCTGATAGGATTTGCCATCGGCAACATCTCAGGAACCATCCGACTTTTCTCAAATGTAATAAGCCTAAATATCAACTTCCACGTTTCTCACTTCAAAAATGACCCATTTTCCATACAAAATTTCATCCCTTATTTTACCCCCTTAGGAATGCTGATACTAATTGTTATTTATAAACAGAAGCCTAAATACTAACGTCCACATTTCTAATTTAAAAATGACGAACTTCCATGCAAACTTACATCCCCTATTTAACCTCGTAGGGGATGAATTTTAAAAAATCCTTTCTTAGTGCTCACCTACGTCAAATAAGGAGCTTCTGTGCAAAATTACATGCTTCTAATCCCACCGGTTTAGGCTGTACGTTGTCTATTCGTGAGTTAGTAGACTGAGTTAATTACTTAAATACCCGGTATATACTGAGTTTATGAAAAAAGTATATCTCTTAAAGTTTCAAAGATGGATGTTCCCTCCCCTCGCTGGTGGAGTAAATCATGGACCGATATTGCCCATTTACAAACTTGACATTCCTTTTTAGCCATAGAACCCACACACCAAATTTCAGCGCGTTATTTCCTTTCGTGTCATTGTAGGCGATAGATCTCCCAAAATGAGATGAAAAGTTCAAATGACCTTGGATGTTTTCGATTTACAGGTTTTTGAGATACACCAATGGAAACGTTGTATTCGAGTATTTATTAATAGTCACCAACAATTTAGAGATTTTGGATTACGCAACGGAAATGAAACGAACAGACGAAATATAGCCAATGGAAGAAGATTTCAAGAGGCAAATATTCGAAATTGGTTTTTCTCGAAACGAAAGAAAGATAGAAAGAAAATGTTAGAGAGGAATAAATTATATTTTTAATTAGTCAATCTAAAAGATATTATGAAACTTAGAAAAAAGATTTGGCGTACTCAAATTTTTCCTTAAAATATCTAGTTAGAAATCCCTAGCAACACCCCTGGAATAATTAAAACGTGCCCAGTGTAATTGAAATCAGTCAAGTAGTTTTTGAGATATTTGAAAACAAAAAGGTTTTTTTTTTGGAACTTTTACAATCTGTATCTCGAAAACGAACCTTGAAAACATCCTTTCTTCTTATTTTATTCAATTTTCCCGATTAAAATCTGAGACATCCTATACATAGTTATTGATAAACGTTTGACCAGAAGACATCGTTCAGAGGACATTGGATTGATTATACTTTAAATATTCCAACTGTATACATAATTCTTTAAGAATCAGAAATTTGATTTGACTCCAGGTGTATAGTTTATGTTATATCACGTGCCTAAATACTATGTGTCATGTCCTGAAGGACTCACGTGCGCATTATAATTTGTCACAGTAGAATTTCTATAAAAATGGTCCAACTGTGATAATTTTTCTTGTATTTGATCCTCAAAATGAATAAAAATAAAAAATCGTTTCTTAATAATAGAACGATAAATATAGGTTACACTTTTAGTGTATAATCCTTTATATTGTACACATAATCGAGGTATGATTACTCCTTTCAATCAATCCATAAAGAGTTCCTGTAGGGTTGTAATAATATATATTACGCGTACGAACGACGCGACGAACAAAAACTAAATACTTAATTCAATTTTACAGTATTTAGAATCTAGCGTAGGGGAAATTGCAACTGAATTACAGTACATATTTTTTTACTGTGTGGATTTCAGTTCACATTCAAATGGTATGGCAAGAGTTACTTGTGTAAATATCCTGTAAATACTGTGCCCATTATCACACGCCCAGATGTACAACAATATGATAGATGCATATACCAAGGAACTACACACAAATGTAGTAATAATGCGTTGCGGAATTGGATCAAAACTATTAAGTTTATAAATAAAAGTTTCAAACAAAAGTAACATTTTTTTTTAAATTTAAACTTTTCTTCTGAGTCATTCCTTATGAAATCATGAAATCGGCAATGCTGGCATATTTCAGATTTTGCTTAAGCTTTGTGGAAATGGTCATTAGGGTCCCAAAGAAGAAAACTTACGGCGATTTAATTTTTGTGCGCACCACTTCTGGTCCACACAAAATAAAGCAATTAAAAGGGTCCAACATAGTTATGCAAAAAATATTACTTGAAAGTATAGAATGTTGTAAGTAGTCAAACAAATCACTGTATTTGTTGTTACTTTTTAAACACCTGTACTTGCGCGAGAGATGAAAAAACCCAGAAAGTCCTCGCAGTTTTTTTAAGTTGAGGGTATGAACTAAGTATCCTGTAATGTTCAAACGGTTATTTTTCCTGCCACAAGTAGAAATTGTAGCTTGAAATATACAAATTCTGAAAATTTCAAAATTTCAAGCAAAGATTTTTATATGACGAGTGGACGGAACGAGTTGATTTGAATTTTTTATTCTCGTACTGCTTGTGAACTTGACATCTGAGAACAATCAGGTCTTTAAATTTCTACAGGCACCGTAGTCAGTTGAAAATCACGAAAAATCATTAAAATATACGGATTTTCCATGCCATATTATTTTGTATGGATATGAGTTATGTGAATTTTTATTTTAATGCCAGAAACTACTATCTTTTAGCAATAAAATGCGACCGTAATCAAGTAGATATCTCTGATAGAAAAAGCTGAAATCGTAAACCTCGAAAATAAGGCTTTTTAATATCTTTATTTTGTGTGAATCGGAAGTGGTGCGTGCAAAAATTAATTGCCCGTAGGTTTTCCTATTTGGGATCCTAAAGACCATTCCCAAAAGTTTAAACAAAATCAGAAATAGCGCAGCAACGATTCATTAATTAATTTTTTTGGTGATTTCATGTGCGGATTGACTCTTATGTAACAGACTGTTACAAAAATGTAAGCCTGGCTGTACAAAAGCATATTTTACATATCAAAGTTAGCAAAAAGAAAATTGTTACGATAAAAATGTTTTAGCATTTTGAATTACAAATCGAACGGCACCGTACTCATGAAAATCGGTTTGAAAATAACGAAATTACAGTAATTTAATAATTTTACTCCTGCAAGAATCCTTAAAAATTGCTTGATGTTGTTTCTATGGAAGCATCCAATTATTTATTTTAATTATCTGAGATTGAAATTCATTAAATAAAATGTTCCAAGACCGCCATTGACGGCAATGAACTGCTCCAGTCGATGGCCAAGGATTGCCTCATCCTCTCCGATTGAGAATAGGAGTCGCAGGATTAGAGGTATCACAGGGTGATGCAGTCCATGACCACCGACTGGGACAGTTCATTGTTGTCAATGACGGTCTTCGAATATTTTCTTTAATGAATTTCAATCTCAGGTTTCCATCGAAACCAAATCAGGCCATTTTTAAACACATCCTGTATATCTAGCGAGGGGGAAAGTGTGTGGACCAATTCATCATAGTCTAAAAAGGCCGTTGCGGTCTTATACCATTTGTGTCAGGATAAAATTCGAATGGGTATTGGTATAGATTTAGACGAAGAGTGATAATTACCTTACATAGATTCATACTCTAGTCAATTTAGGATCATTTAGTACCGAATAAAAGATAGCTAGGTTTTGGCAGAGATCTTCATTTTGGTGTTGCGCGAGTACAACCGTTTACGTGTTTCTTGATTTCGTAAACAATCGCACGACAATGTTTGTCAATAGACTATTTGTAGGCCATAAAATTACACAGGAAAGTTTTTACTAGGAACAGTGTCTAGGAAAATTAGTTCAAACGACATATGGTTTTCGAAGTAATTAACTGTAAACTTTCGCGGGAAGGTTTATTTTTACATACACGTAATCCTTGCTTCTTCTTCTTTCCATTGTTTTCGCTCATGCAGGTAATTTGGATGTTTTCGACTATCTTTGAATGTCAAATACCAACCGAGTGTTCTTCCAAACCGATATTGTTTACAATTTTCAGATCCACATCAATTATAGTGTACAAACTGTATAACTGAATATCAAGCCACCAGTTACTATGAGAGCTCTTGTGATATTAATTATTATAAGTATTTAGAACATTAAAACCGAAACTATTTCTGTAAATATTTAATCAAATTAATTCTCTAATTTTACTTATCACGATTTCTTTCAGGTAATATGACGAGATAAATGAGACATGCTTGACATTTCGATTTTGATAAGAGATGGCGTTACTAACACATTTGTTGGTATAGACTATAGGGTATAGACTAACGACGTCTATGACGTTTTGGATGTTAAGGACGTTCCAGCACTGTGTTATATAATCAGGACAAAAAAACGGTTTGATTTTATTATACGACAAATACATAAACACATATATACAACACATAGACACATACACTGTTCACATATACAGAATAATGTTATTTTTAAGAAAAATAATAATTTTAAGCTTTTATATTTCGAAAACAAAACGGTAACACACGATTTAAAAAAAAAAGTATGTAATAAATATTTATCTTTACTTTCCTAGTTTTTTTTTTTAAATTCTGTCGAGTATTTTTTGTAATACAACAGATAATAATTGGGCGGGTATGAAGTTCGGGCGCGTTCTAAACAGTCAAAAATTCTGTAACTTCAGGATTTATTAGAAAACGTTATTTTAAGCCTGAGAAAAAAAATTAAGGAAAATCTGTCGAAAAGTGGTGGTATGTTGGAACATCCTTAAGCATAAGCATAAGGAGGTTAAAATCACAGGTTAGTTTATTATTCACTATCATTGCGCAAAAAACATAGTTTTTAGCTTTATCAATAAATATAAAAGTATTACTTTTCATGCTGAAAATCAAAATTATTTAGTCAAAATCAATATAAAAAAAAAATTCAAAATCATTATTTAGATTTTGAGTCTTTATGTTTTGAGTTCTCCTGATAACAGAAAATATATTTTTGGTCAATGGTGGGTCTATGTGTATGTATGTCCCCGGATAACAAAAAATCTATTTTTGGTCATTGGTTCTGAGGTCAAACTATCTCAAGAATGGAAATATCGAGAGATATGAGACTTTAACTATAAGTTTAATATGGTCATATCACGCGACTGCCATGATTTGACGGAAATAGTTAAACCCCAAATGACTCTTTATTCATAATGTTTTTGAGAACCTTGATTACACCTCTTAAGACTACGGTTTTCACGTACTTGTCATTACTCTGGTTCTATTAGAAATATCGGGTTTAAATATGCATATTAGAGTATTAGAGAATGGATTTTGATTGAAATCCACAAATGGAAGTGTTATAGCTATTTGTTAAAATCTCTATATGTACGTTGGCTGAGTTTTTTATTAAGACGTATTTTTATATTTTGCGGAGAAGTTTAATAAACTTCTTTCATTTGAAGAAAACAGCTGCTGAAAGCTATCGATTGTTGTGGTTCGAAGTTTATGGTAAACATGCATTACGAACTGCTGAAATCTGGTGAAACGATTACTGGCGATCGATGGCGAGAACAGTTGCCAATAAAATAGAACGATTAGAAAATTTTGTAAAAACCTATCTTTTGTTAATAGTGCTAAAATATTTTTGGTTTGAATCTTTTCACATGAATTATCATTCTGGCTCTTGCATATAATTCCAGAATTATAAATAGTACCTACACTAAATTTATTGAATTTTTTAATAAACTTATTGATTTTGAAATTATTTAACAAATAAGATATTTCCAAACTATTATAAGGTTGTCAAGAACTTCACGAAATTCACAATATTAGTTAAATGAATCCTGAGAAATCAGCTGAATTTTTTTGAGAATTTATCCCCCATAGCAGTTTGGAGAAAATCGTTACGTAAGTTGGAGAAATTTAACATGCATCTTCATAAACATGGTCAAATAAAAAGCACAATTCCGACTGTTTTTACTTCGAACTCTCTCAATATAGTGACGGTTGTTCTGAAAATCGATGCATACTTTCCTCAATTCCTTAGAAATATTTTTCCTTAAAACTTTGGGAGAATGACCATCGGGTTGTTAAGTTTTTTGATAAAATATGCGTAAAAAAGTGCATTTTTTTCATGTCCGCAGCGGAAGGTTATTTTTTATGGTACAGTTGACATCCTGAGTACCAGCGCGCTGTTTGAAAGTCGTTTTAAATTCTATATTAGTATATGTATGATGTTTTATTGCGGAACCTCCCTGATTCGCATTTAATTTTCTATATAGTTCTTTTCTTTGGTATAGTTTGGAAATACCTTGACAATAAAAAAAAAATTTCCTTCATTTATTTAATTGAAAAAAATACTTGTTTAAAAAATAATTTTAGTAATAAATATCTTAATTTATAATAATCACAATCAGAAAACAAATATGAACTTTTATGTGAACTTTTTCATCGGATTTGGTTGGCTAGTCAACGGCGATTTTGCGAAATGTATCTCCCTTGCCAGTATTATTCTAAAATTTGCTCGACACGACTGTCTATTGAACTAAGATAAAAAAAGTTTCAATTTGATAATAAATTATATATTTACAGGTATAATGTATCATTTGGTATTCTAAAAAAAAAATATATATATACAAAAACAATAGTGATTTAAAAATAAAAATAAAATAAATCAAAAAGTAATTTCGAAAGCGGAAAAACTGTAAACAAACGTTAAAAAAATGAAATAAAACTTAATATAAGAAAGAAATAAGATGATAATAGTAAATTTAAAACAATAAAGGGCACGTCGGCATCTACTACAAAATTAAAACGACTCTGTGGCGCCTATCCGTTTGCTTTGGTTTGGTTTAAATTTATTTCTTCAAAATTTTTGCAAATTATTTTTATAGCAAATTTAATTAAAAAAAAACTTATATGTTTTTTTTATGTGGGGCATTGATCGATCTTTGAGACATAAATTAACGCACATTATTCTGTACAAAAATATAAAGAAATGGTTTTCTAAAACAGAGCGAAGAAGGAGGTTTTGAAAGGAATAGGGTAAACTACTGAATGAGATTTATTACACCTATTTATTTTCTATTGACATTTAAACAAAAATTATTCAATGCCTTTTTTTTGTGTGTCTTGCATGTCGGTATTGAAAGAATATAAAGGACTTAGGCCAATAGGTAGAATAGTAACCTTAATTGCATTTTAATTTTATTTTTATCACATTGTTTTTTTTTCTATTTTGGTGTTGAAATGAATTTGACTAAGGTAGTACCTAATTTGGGTCTAGTTTTCGTCTTTTCAATTTCAAAATTATGTATCGAACACTGCAAGTTATAGATCAGAGTATCTACCATTTAAAAAAAATTCGTTACGCAGGAGCTGCGTCAACTCAGCGAATTTTCTCAGAATAAATAGTTCACATCTCTTTTGGAAATTGATTTTTTACTATCGCATTAATCTGTGACCGCTAGAGTGTGGCTACTATACATATTTTTTATGCCTTTGTAAACTTTCTTGATGAAAATAAAATTTCGTATCTGATATGCTTTGGCAATTAATCCAAGTTATGGAAAATATTTTTAGATGTATGCAATTTTGAATACAGTATTACGTCATTTAACTTAGTTAAGCCATTTTTTCCGGAAAACTCATTTAAGGATGTTCGAGCACTAGATATAGTGCATTTATAAAATTCTTCAAAATCTCATATAGTACATTCATAAAAGTCCACAATAATGGTTATTATATTTTGTCGTAAGTTAAAATTAATTTAACTTTTAGGCCCGGTATGGCGGGCCTAAAAAACGATATTTAAGAAAAAAACCTGAGATTTCGGGTAATTAAGCTATCGCGCCGACAAAAATTAAATTTACCCGAATTCTTAGTTTTTTTCTTAAATATCTTTTCTTTTTAGGCCCGTCATACCGGAATTTTATTGGATCAATCTCTTTATTAATATTTCTATTGTCTATTGCGTAGTTTTTTTTATTCGTCTTAATTTATTCCAAGTGAAAATTATCAAAATGCATTAAACCTCGAACTTTAACATTAAGTAATTAATTCAACACCCCCGTAACCCCCTTGAAACTTTTATTATTGATTTGTATGCACTTCGACTACATGTAAAAAAAAATCAAGCCATAATATTTTTGAAGCTCCAGTGCTCGAACATCTTAAGTACATTATAAAAAAATCCAGTTACCATGGTGATATGTAATCCATAATAATGATATTGGTAATATTCATTATTTTAGGTATTGCATTTAAATGGTCAGGTCATTGTAGTAAAATTTATTTACTACAACTTTACTCATTACCAATTTTTCCATTTTACTAATCCTCAGAAAGAAATCTAGGTCCATATATATATATATACATATATATATATATATATATATATATATATATATATATCTATATATATAATTTTTAGCAATGGTCATTTTCGACATCTACCAGGGTAGATTCGTTGAACATTTGAAGAAATTTTTCCGATCGGTATTCTTTTATCGGTACAAAATCAATAGCTACATTTTTGTCGAAAAGTCACTAGTACAAATACCGCTTACTTAATACACACAAACTAAAATATGCAAAAATTCTTCGATGGACCCCCAGGCTTTTATAAACGAAATTGAGAGCATAAATGGATTTAATTACTAAAATGTAATAAAAACTATTTAGTGTTGAACAACATTATTGTTAAACCGCCTTGGTCTTGCCATCTTGGTCTCAATCTTATAAAAATTCCAAGACAAAGACCAAAATTCGACTTGCAAGGCCAAAATATTGATCGTCCAAATACTTGGACGCTTAATTTATCTTCACACGTTTTATTTATCTTCAAATTTAAGTTAGATAGATAGATTGTAGAGGCTGCCCAGGACGGGCTAAACTTCGACCATAAGGTCCATTGTGATGCCTAAGGATGACAGGATGTGAGTGGAGTGGAAGGAACTTTTGTGTATATACAAGAAATTGGTAACATGTGCGGCTGCAGCCAACTACGATAAGAACTATGCCGATATTCATCTAGAGTTCGTGAAGGAAACTGCAGAAAACCTTCGCAAGCATAGCCGGTTACTTCGTTCTTGTCCATACGCCAACAGTTTAGTCAATTAACCACCCCTTTTGTTTTTTCTTAATAATTGACAAACTGCCGACGTCTGGACTCGAACCCATAACCTCCCAATTTCCAAGTATGCATACTGCGCAGACATAACGCCATAGACAGCTAGGCCACTTGGACTGGTAAGTTAGATAAATTAGATAAGATATTTTTTAGACTATAAAAGTAACCGATCTTATTGAATTTGTAAATGCAAAAATCTATAGCCATTCGGTTTCAGTCTTATGTAATTATAATTCCAAAATGTGATAATAATTTTTAAAGTGTCTTGTAAATGGCTGCAAAAAATAATTTGGTACAATGTAACGAGCCCAAAAATTTTTTTTGATAAATTGATAAAAATAATTATAATTTTTATCATTAAAATAATTGTCGTCATATATATTTTTTGTTTGTGTTGTCACTAATGATCTTGTAAAATAAAAGTAAATACGAACATTATAACGTGGACATATTAACGATTTTAATAGAATTCGATATATGCATTCATGTTTCACCAGTCCGTGTTGTCCAGTTGTTAAAGGTGCTCTACTCGGAACATGGGAGGTTGCTGGTTTAATTCCCAACACTGGCAGTTTGCCAATTAAATTAATTTTTGTTTTGGGCGCTTACACGCTTTCAGTGCCACGAAGCGTTGTTTTTAGTGTTCATCGTGACGCTGTCTATGCTGACAAAGGGCGCTAATGGTTAATAGTTCCACGATAGACACCACGCTCACAGACGCTGACCTACCCCGATTGAGCGCCAAATCATATTAACTACCAAAACGAACAAACTATAAGCGTTTGTTTTTTATCTGTCTTGTGAACCGGAGTTTTTAGCAAATGTAGATCGATAGATACAGATCTTGGGGTCTAAAAAGTTTAGCACTTCGACCTTCTGGTCAATTGTGCTCCCCCTTCTACTTCAGTCCGACGAGATTCACTTCTCCCATATGTGTTGGTAATAGCCTGGAGCTTGCTTATCAGGTCCTCCCGAAGGTTCATATATTCGGGGTGAGATGCACCCAATATCCTGTATCTGCTGTAACCTAGAGGTTCGCAGTCAAAGTTAATGTGGCTGGATGTTTCTTCCTCCTCGCCACACAATCTGCACATAATGGACCCGTTATGGAGTCCCATTGTGTGTAGATGCTTCCGCAGGGGATAATGACCGGTAATGAATCCGTTAACCATCCGTAGTTGCATTCTGTTCACATTCAGCGCATCGAGAGATAGCCTCTTGGTTGCACTCTGAAGCAGTACCTTCCCGAACTCCTGCCGCGGTACTTTTTCCCAGTGATCACGATGATTAGCATTTGACCACTTGTTGATCACCTGTTTACGAACAGACCTTGGAAGAAAATGTACCTATTGGTTTTGTACCGATGAGAATTTGGGAAAAATTTCTGTAAATGTTATTTCCATCCACCATATTGATGGCAACTGACGCCTACACGTACTTATACTGAGTAGTTTTAAACATTAAAGAGTAGAGTAAGCGTTCATAAGCCAATACGAAGGGCAATAAATTTCACTTAAAAGCGCGTCTAAAACGAATACACTCAATATAATATTCAGAAACAAATCCATCCTACGGTTAGTTTGGATACAACGTATTGAAAATATCCACCATTATAATACATGAACTATACAATTGCAAAGTTTTGAAAATTTATCAAAATTAAGAGATAGTGTCATCGTACAATTATGATTATCCTTTTTTTTTCGTCTGTAAATGAATTAACGGACAGACAGGCTGCCTTGTTACAGAGCTGCGATGATTAACAAATACAATTTAATATTATATGTGATAGTAGTTTAGGCCTATACCCAAACGGTCTCTCTCCCAAACAACAACACAATTCACAAATGACATTTTGATTACTTTGCAGTTGTTGTTTTGTAAATGTCTTCACTAATTTGACTTAATTCATTTTTACTTACAACAATAATACATATTTGTTACATAATTAGAAGCTACTTAAGGCTTTAAACCCTATTATTATTATTAGTATTTTATGTTACCCGTTTCATCTTTTTCTTTCCTTCTTTTGTAAATCAAAAGGTTGGGATCGACGGTTTAAAACAAATCGTTAAAGATGAGATACATTTCTTGCAATTTTCAAATATTCTCATAGCATTTTCTATTGCAAGCACAAGAGACCGAGCTTGCTATTATTTCATGTTCAATTTCAGTTCTTGCTCGAGAATCTTGCGGCCAGTTTTTTCAATCGAATGTGTTTATGATCATTTATTAGTAGGTTGATTTGTCAGTGTCAAATACTTAACTACATTTTAGCTGTTGTTTTGGATTACTTATCAGACTGTACATCTAATATATTCTTTGATATTTAAATATGACCGTCCGTGTGCGCAAAGAAATATAAAGTAAAAATTGAAATAAAATTGAATCTGATGGCACTGATGACACTCTGTACTATTCTTAACGAAGCAGTTCATAATATTCACAGGAGGCAATTTGTAATTATAATTATAATAAAGCGTCTTCATCGTCAGAGCTTTTTGACAATGATAAAAGTCCCAACATTGTCAACATTCGTAGATTTTTCGACGCTGTATTGCACTGCACTATTGCTCTCACCTTTCTGGTCAAATCAAGACGGAACGCACTAAGAGTGCTCTCCGTCTATAAGCAATCTATAATAGTCAATCAAACATACATTTTACGCTTAGAGTGCGCTCTCAGTGCGCACGAGGGCAGTCAAAAGAAAACGCTATATGTCTTCTGTAATTTTTATCATACATAATCTATCATCAGTATACAATCAGTTTATATGTGTTGTACCTCGACGTGGATGTCATGTATCGATTAAAAAAATCAATTAGATATTTATATCCTTCAGGACGTTTATAGGCACTTACGAATAACGTCAAAAGGCAAGCTATTTATTCGGCTTTCGGATAAATGTTTCGAATAAAAGTTGTTAGTATAGTTATATGGAGCAACTTTTATCCGAAGCATTTCTCGAAAACCGAATAAATAAGTGATTTTATAGTTGATTTATTCCAACTGTAAAATTACTTGTTTACATGCTGTCTTTGGAATTCCTAAAATAGACTCTGGGCCTATGAAGGGTATTCCGACTCCCATCTTTGCTATGGTATCAAGATCAATTATCAATATCAGATCAATTTAACATTGTTCCGTTTTGCTAGCTCCAATAGTTCTTCTAGATAATCCTCGACAACCGCTGAGGTGACTTCAGTTCCAGACAAGGCTTTTAGAGCAGCTTGCCTGTCCGAAAGAATACATGCATTCTGGTTTATGTAGCCTCTACGTAGGTTCTCACGGACGCAAGCCAGTATGGCGTAGACTTCCGCCTGAAAGATAATGTCATACTTCCACAAGTTACGCACATTTCCTTATCACAGACTACAGTAAAAGGTTTTCAGAATGAGTATATTTTGGGAAGTACATCTGTACCCATTTCAAAAACGAGGTCTGTGAGGAGAGATGTTCCTACGATTCTTGCATGTCCAACCTGATTTTTTTGCAAACCAGTTATTAGTGCAAGATAGTCTTTAGGCGCTGGATCTCGCCTTAGCTTGTGAGCCTCTAATATGAAAATCCTTCAAAAACCATCGATATGTATCAATCGAATACTGGGCTAAATATATAGCGAAAATTGAATATGTTAATGGTTTGAGATCAAAGAGTATTCGCAATATCGTTAATAACAAGCATTGCTATGGGAAAAAAATTGCAATAACATTTTTTTTTTTTTAAATTATGTTATTAAAACCAATAAATAACGTATTATTGGTTTTGTATTGCAGCATAAATGTTTTAATATTGAAAAGTAATGACAGTTAATAACACTCCATCTAAACGTATATAGATACTAAGTGGTGTCTTTTGAAGAAAAAAATAATACACAAACCAATCAAGTTGGAAATTTTACCCAAAAGAAGGTTCAGTATAAGCTAGTAAAGTATTTTTGGCGGGCGACCTTTCGTGCTTTTTATTTAAATTTTGGTTCTGTCAAAACGTTAATATCGTATATTACAAATGCGTTTTAATTATTGAATAAAAATAAATATGATATTTTATTAGTTATTGAATAAAATGGAAAAAAAACTATCAAATCGGAAGTGTTGTGTTGTTGATTGTGAAAATTACACCAACTTTTTTATGTAAGCAACTAGAAAAGCATTTTGATAATAAGTATAGTTGATATTTGTTTATTTCTTGTAGTTGATATTTGTTTTAAACTTACCGCAATTTTAACATTATAATAATTAGTATTATTTTTTGAGCTATTTTGGCCTGGTGTTTCTCTTAAAACTGTACCAAAATATTGCCGAGAATCATTGACATCAATCTCTTCATACACATTAGAAACGTGAAAACTAGTACATAATTTTGTACCTTTAGAAATAGTTTATTTTTTCTAAAAATATCTAATTGTACTTCTTGAAAGACGCTCTTAAATTTTTTTACCGACATTGTATGTAATTATTCCTTTATCGTTAAAATTAAAGTTGACATTTTACATATCTATCCGTATGTTTTGACAGAAACAAAATTTAAATTCAAAAACACCGCCAAAAATTCGTTACTAGCGTGTACAAAAATTAATTTAAGAAATTATAAAAAACAGTTGAAAATAACAACTGAGTTAATTGCTTAAATAATTTGTAGATACTGAGTTCATTACCAATGAGTGAAATATTGATTTTACTTTAATGGTTTGGTAATCAAGATTAAATAGAGATGTTTGAGCTGAAATTGGGGCGAAACAATTGAGTTCAAAAAACAATTATTAGTGCAAAAAAAGTTTTTTATTATTTAAGAAAAACGAACTTTTTTGTCCTTAAATATTTTTCTCGTACTGTTTAATATGGTGATTATTCCCTTGGTCGTCATAAACCATAAACCATATAACTCTATTTTTGTTGGACCATAGTTTTTGATGTTTTATTTCAAATAAATTACGAATACGAATAAAAAAAAAGATTTTAATAAAACAAAATACGAATGAAAAACATTTTGATCAAATTCACGAACGCTGGAACAGCCTTTCATGGTGATTACATGAATGATCTCACTTACAATTAGAAATATATCATCTCGATCTATGGGTTCTGAAACAATTATGGTCGACTCAATCTCAGAATGTTTCCTCACGAGATTAGACACTCGTCAAACACACGAACATAACTTACACCGTATTTTTACTTGCTACGGTTTAAGTCACTGCAGAAAAATAAAACATTTCCCAGCGCTCTTTCAGGTTTGAGTGCAGTATTCGGCCCGCGGTCTGCAGTTTGTTTGCTTACCTCTATTTCGAATTATTGCGCGCATTATTCGAAAATAAATGAATTTTTTACCATGATGATAAAATTACGTTGCTTAGACCAAGCCAATCCTTCACTGATGTGTCCAGGCATAGTTCTTCATTGCACCCCTTCGTCCCCCTTTTGACCAAGTAATATATAAAGAACCCCTTAGCTGGAGAACACGAAACCTATTTTCCCAGTTACGAACTAGATTTCGTGATTGTTCCATAACAGATTGCTCCAACGTAGAACCGGACCTTAGCTGGGAAGCCAGACCTGTCCAAATAGCCGAGCGGTCTAAGGCGTTATGCCTGCGCTGTATGCCTACTTGGAAACTGGGAAGTTATGGGTGCGAATCCCGACATCGGCCGTTTGTTAATTATTAAGAAAACAAAAAGGGAGCGGTTAATTGACTAAACTGACGGCGTATGGATAAGAACGAAGTAACCGGCTTTGCTTCAGAAGGTTTTCTACAGTTTTCTTCATGAACTCCAGATGAATATCGGCATAGTTCCTATCATAGTCGGCTGCAGCCGCATATCCTACCATTCCTAGTCTATACACAGAATTTCCTTCCACTCCACTCCTCTCACATCCTTAGGCATCAGAATGGACCTTATTGTCGAAGTGTAGCCCGTCCAGGGCAGCCTCTACAATCTGTCTATCTTTTTAGCTGGGAAGCAAGCAAACTACTGGTTGCGCTGTTTAAGCTATTTTGTGTGCATTTTCTCGTGATCGGCTGGTTTGTGTACTTTCTTGTTTTGACCAGCGATTAGTGTGTATTAAAGGCTCACAATGCAGTCAATTTCCGCCAAATCGATGGTTCTCCCCTAGTTAGACACTGTGTCTAGATTTAAATTTTGAGACATTATTTTGAGTATGTTACGGAACTCTTAATAAATAAAACAACATAAAATATTAATAAGAAGAAATAAAAATTAAATATGGTTGAATAGAGCGTTATTTATAAATAAGTAGGTATTGTAGGTATCCTATATATTGTAGTGTAGTGCCAACCTAAAATTAAATGACATTAAAAACATTATTATCTGGGTATCTATTTATTGTTTTTATTAATAAATAGGTTGTAATTTATTATGTTTTTATATTCTCATATATATTTATCGTTCTATAAAACGTATACACCGTTAATATTTAAACACCAACAAAATGGGAAACGTGTCGAAAATTAAACGGCACAGTTTTCTTGTGCTTAACTTTCGTTTTGAAAAGAATATACATCAAATCCACAGTACAGCACGGTTTTTTTTAATGATTAGTAACAGGCTAAATTTTTGTCAGTAGGTACCCATCGACGAGACGCCCATATTTTCTCTCGCAAAAATTCTCGATGATAGTGACTGGCAAAGCGCGTAAGAGAGGAACTTGTTTGTTTGACGATAGCAAAAAGTTGATCAGTATACAGTTAATTTGTTAGTTAAATTGAGAGATCATGTAATAAAGACTTCAAAAAAACTTGTGTCCTACAAAATGGATGGTGTGACAGGCAGGTCCTCCATCCCGAACATGTTCAAATAACGGGGTTATTTGAACATGTTTCAATTATCGCGTGTAGCCCGCATAACGGGTAATGCTTGTAGAAATATATATAAATTTTGCCCTTTATAGCTTTAAATTAACTAGTGGAAATATACGATTTAGTAAATAATTGTTGTTAGAGACGAAATAGTACACAAGGATTCTCTGGAGGAATTGCTGGAGGTGGCAAAACGGAACAATGTTAAATTGATCTGGGTGCCGGATCACAGTGGTTTCGAAGGAAACGAAAAAGCAAAATTAAACGAAGAAAATTTTAGGAATTCCAAGGACTGCATTTAAACAGGTGATCAACGAGTGATCAAATGGTAAACTCCGTGATCACTGGGAAAGAGTACCGCGGTAGGAGCTCGAGAAGGTACTGCTTCAAAGTACACTGAGGCTGAACAGAATGGAACAGCGGAGGGTTATCGGATTCAGTACCGGGCATTATCCCCTGCGGAAGCATCTGCACACAATGGGACTCCATAACGGGTCCATTAGGTGCAGATTGTGTAGCGAGGAGGAAGAAACATCCAGCCACATTATCTTTGAGTGCGAACCTCTAGGTTACAGCAGATACAGGATATTCGGTGCATCTCACCCCGAATATATGAACCTTCAGAAGGACCTGATAAACAAGCTCCTGGCTATTGCCAACATATGGGAGAAGCGAATCTCGTCGGACTGAAGTAGAAGGAGGAGCACAATGACCATAAGGTTGAAGTACAATACTTTTCATACCCCAATATGTATCTATCTATCTATCTATCTAGAGACGAAATTATAGAATAATTTACTGTAATTTTTAACTCTTATAGTTAGCTAGTCAGAGGACATCAGACAAAGGACAGTGAATAAAATGATATGGATAGTATATAGTTTGTTCCTTCTTGAAGTAGGTAACATCCTAGCTAGATTATCTATCCCATTGTTCATAAATAAATGATTGAATTATAAATAGTTGAATATTGAATCATTGTCATTATTATTGAACAGTAAAACAGCAGAACGTCCTTTGTTTTATAAACGTATCAATTTGAGTTGTCACAGTGTTACGTCGATCGGTCGCAGCGCGGCTATGAAGTCTGTAATTGTTTCAAATCATTTGATAATTAACACATTATTTAAAATAAATAAAAAAAGCTGTAATTACCTTTTTTTTTTAATTACATAATCAACACATTTTTTAAACTATTTTAAATCAATTATAAATAAAATTCAAAGTCAAGTGCAAGGTTATGCTCACACAATAAGTGATAAAAGAGCATTATTAATGTTCAATATAACAATCTGTATTTAATTAAATTGTTTATAATCATTGACACCCATCAAGATTTCAATTTATGATATTCTCGACCAATGAGAGTTTCTGAGCTTCTTTGAGATGTCATGGTACTGGAATGCATATCATTTCTCACTATCTCGATGCCAGTGTAGCGTTTATTTAATTTGACATTTAAGTAATGTATCTGAACATTGAGTACATTCTTTGATATCAAATGCTTGATATGAAATACTTTTTATGGACACACAACACACAACAGTTTTGACCACAAAATTCGCCAAGCTGATGATTTTCATGCAAAAAATACCTTCATATATTTATTCGTGATTTAGCAGCACCTTTTAATAGTTTGTCCCAAACTATCCACTGTAAACTCTCTAAACATATGCCCAAAATCAATCACACAGACAACAAGCTCTGTAGATTTTGTCATGACGAGGGAGAATCGGGAATTTCCCTGTGAATGTGAAAACCTCTCTCTCAAGAGACGCTATCATTTGGCATGAACTCGTCTTCAAGTGAAATCAGTGAAGTATTACCAATAGATATTCTAACGTTTATCCAAGGACTCCTGGAACACCTTCGAAGGAAAGGACGTACAATACCTAGATCAAAATGGTCGTAGTAAAAAAGCTCTTTAAAGGCTTATTCCTAATTCGAATATAGTCTAATCTAATTTCCACGAAATATCTGGAAATACATGAATATCTTTTATCTTCTAAACGTTCCCCACCCGCTCCGCTGAGCATGGCCTGAAACTAAGACATAATTTATTGATTTTAATGATCATTCGAATGTCATGGATTTTATATGATATTACCTATTCAATCTAGAGCACGGTAGTGCGTAAGGCCGAGTTTTAAGGGACACATTGGATAAACAATTTGTCGTTGTTTTAAGAAATACTCCCGGTTTATCAACATATATATTATTTTATCTCATGTATGTACCACAACCGATTTTTATGCCAAAACTAGCGAATGTGTGGAGAACTGTTTCAAACTAAAGATGTTTTATATCAGATAAATATTTGTATATTTGAAGATAGATTGTGGGCACAACTATGACTTAACATGGTTAGATGTAAACGATCAAAATTCCAAGCTATCTACTTTTAAGGAAGGCAAATTTTAGGCATTTTTTCTCAACCTTTTACGGTTTTAAAGTTAGATATTTCCCCTCTTCATGGGTGATTAGGGATTGGTTGGTACAATGAGCGAATTTACAAGTCGTTTATTTTTAAAGAAGGGTAATTTTTTGTCTTTCAATTTTTTTTCTACCTCTTAAGGTGCCTTTTCATGTTGTCGTTTGTCGCTGATTTAGAGCGACAAACGCTGTCACGTGGTTAAAGTTCAACATGCACGCCATCTGAAAATATTTTTTTGGATGGTGTGCATGTTGTAGATGGATTTTATAGAATTACCCATTACCAAAAATTTTGAAAATAAATTATTTGTCAAAAAGATGAAAATTTGAAACAATTGACGTTTAAACTGTCAAAAGAATTCGCCTATTTCAGCCCTTTAGAGGGGGGTGTTTTTCATAAACGATGCCTACAATATATAATCAACACTATACTCTTCTATCCTTAGTGGTTTGGCCTGTGCGATGATATGTCAGTCAGGACATTTCATTTTTTATATACTTAAATCGATTAATTCGCAAATATTTAGAAGTTGTTTCTAATTTATCATCTGACTGCTTTTAATTAAGGCCTAATAAATATAAGAACGGAGTCATCTTACAAGGATGGAAAAAAAGTAATAAAATTAGTCTCGTCGGTGTTGACTTCCGACGTTATTGTTACATTAATTTATCGACTACTACTTCTTTTTAAAAAAAAGACTTTATTGCGACAGGAAATTGAACATTTTTTAATGTATTTTGCAAGATTGAAGTTTGTTCGACAACAAAATTCCCAGGAAGCACAACAATTAATTTCTTTGAAATGATTATAATTTTGCGCACAAAACCGGATAATCAAAAACTATGTTGTTGTTTTTTTTTTTGTGTTTTCTCTAAAACATCATCAGAACTAATTTCGTATTACAATTTTTACAAGGAATCATAAAAATAATAGTCACCATATTTCAAACAGCTCTCTCAAACATTTTTTTATGTAATCTTATATTATAGAGAAATTAAAGAATAATAATTTTATGGTTACAAATACAAAAATCAAGGACCTATTTTAGGAGAGGCTCCAGTTTATACTATAAAGACAAACATTAATATTAATTAGACTAAAATTCAATGGCGTGTAAAATCTAGAGGCCTAGAGTTCGATTCCTGATGGTAGATAAGTAAATTTTTTCATATTAATAACTCTGCATATATAAAAGGGAAATACATTGTGTGATATGTATGTTTGGAAAGAATTGCTGGAGATAATGCTTAACGACTAACGACTCCAGAAAAACTATCAGAAGATCATAATTCCAAACCGTTCCAAAGTTATAGCCGTTTTTTGACGGCAATAACGTTTTGAGAGGACTAGATCTTTAATACAATTTTTAGTTTCTATAGAAATAACTGTATTAACAAAATTTTGGAAATAATTTATCTGTCAATACATTTAAAATATAGAAATAAATAATTATTTGACATAAATTTCCTGTAATAATTTATTGAAGCCCGGGCAACGCTGGCATTTTCAGCTATAAGTTATTAATTTTTTTTTACTCATGCGGGAAAAGAACTATCTTAGTGCCCCCTTTCCGTGCGGTAAATGACTGTTCAATTATTGCCACACTACTTCGAACTAGTGCAAAGATTTATTTGTAAGTAAACTTTGCTCACTCAAATAAATATTTGCAATACATCTAAGTAGTTTGGTAATATTTATAGCCATGGCTAATAGCCAAACAGCCATTAAATAACCGAAAGCACGGGCTATAAAATAGTACTTATACCGCATTAGTAAAAAATAATAGTATCTGCAACTCGTGTGGTGTTGTCGACTGCCCACTCGATAGAATGAGTGGACAGTATCGCTCTCGTGGGCAATCGACAACTTATCGCATCTGTTGCACAAAAGAAAAACTTTATTGTAGCAATTTAGCAAGTCCCAAAATCTACTTACAAAGTAACAGTTTTCTACTTATCAAATTAACATCTTAGACGAAGTCCTCCAAAATCTTGATATTATTTAGAATTTTTATACTAAAGATATAAATGAAATTGAAAACTTTTCGGCTAAATATCTGAGGGCTTTTATCACAAAAATTTTGCGATGATAATCAACTATTCGTTTGTATTTTCTACATAGCTGTTTTCCTACGAGCAACTGCCGCTAGAATTGTTAAAAACGATCATACGTGTCTTGAATATTCGGTGAGAAGTGTGACTATATTGTAGTGAGAAGATCACGTAAATCATAATAGTTTCTTCGTTTTCTTACTCGGATGATAGAATTCTTCTCGAGAATTACCTAATTGTGACAGCTTTCATATGCGTCCTAGATGAATTGAAGGATCAGGAACAATATAAGGGCTAAGATTACAATTATTCGGAATAATTGCATTTGAAACTTAAAAGGTGAATTAATATTACGAGATATATTCTATATTTTGTGGTTTCTACTCTCAGTCTAAGGTCCTCAATTTCTTTGGCCGGTTCTGGCCTTTCAAATACCAATACTTATTTTGATTGGACAAAAAATTGCGACCGCTAGAGAGTATACAAATATACTAGTATCAGTTTTAATCAGATTGGAATGTAACTTATTCTGAGGAAATTCGCTCGGAGTTAAGGTAACTGCTGCGTAACGAATTTTGCGTTTGTTTGATTGTGAGGTTATAAATATAATCTTTCGAGTTGTTTTTCCGTGTTAAGCGTACTCTCGATGGTGTGGTTTTGAGAATGGCAAAGCCGTTGATGATCCATCACCATCACATGATATATTTTTTAGAACGTTTCCTGAGCTCTGATGAGAAGTCGTAAAATTTTGAAGGAGTCAGACCACACACATATTTATAACAAGTTAACTACGCTATGCTCTGCTCTGCACCTCTATTCATCATCTGTAAACTATAAAAATTAATACATTTCTATGCAGCATGTGCAATTTAAAATCGTAAATGACAATCATCTTAACATGTCATAAATAACTGACTAGCTAACTAACTAACTAACTAACTAGGGGTCACCCACCACCATTCAACAACGATCTTAAGCATCGACTCAAGCAACACCATACGCTTAAAAGGTTGTTCTGATTAATATTGTGATAATACGTATCTGGTGTCTAAAAAAGCCCACGTTTTGCAAAATCACTAAAAAACGTAAAATTGCATAATAAACAAAAATAAAACACTTTTTGTCAACATTGATTAATAGGGAATATGCATGAAAATTTTTTTTCACATTTATTTTCAGAATATAAAAATACTGTTAATACTGTAATAATATTTAAAAACAAAATTAAAATCCGACAAATATCAAGGAAGCTATCAGCTTTTAAAGATTATTATCAGGCTCTTTCTTGCAAAAATACTCAAAACGGAGTTTTACGTGTATTTTAAATGATGAAAGTGTAATATGACGTCACATACCATATCAAGAGGGCTATCACCCTCTTTGTCTAATCGGGAATTTCAATCATTCATATCTCGCTTATTTTTAAAGTTATTTAAAAAGTAATTATACCTTGATATTTGTCAAGTAAACATGCTTCAATTCAAGTGAAAAAAAATTTTCATGCATATTCCCTATTATTTGAGCATCCGATATTTGAGAAAAATCATCACAATTGATTATGTTTCCATGAAAACATGATTATTTGATTTGGGACGGGGTCTCTCAATAAGACCCATTACAAAACTTTGTTAAAACTAGTGTTTCACGAGCCACGAGGAGAGGCAAAGAATGTCACCTTGCCTCGCCTCGGTTGGGTTAGCTATCATCCTCGCCTCGATAGAGACAAAATTTTTACTAACTTTGACTTATTTGGCATGAATGTACATAATATGGTAAAAAAAACTTGTTTGAAAATAAATGTCTTAAAACATGGAATGTTGTTTGGTCTCTAAATTTTTGAAATTGACTTCTGAAAACAATAAATTAAAAAAAAATTTGGTCTATAAAAAATATTATGAAAAGATTAAGAAAGAAAAATATGAAATTCTATTGCTTCTTGTGTTTTGTAAAAATACATGTTACTATATTATTTTATTTAAAAAAATTTACCTTTTGTAGATTTGTCTAGGCCGAGGCGTGGTTTTTGGGACAATATACCTCGCGTCGCCCTGGTTAGTAACGTGGATTAAAATTTTGAGCCTCGCCGCGTTCCTCATAACCGAGGACCAAGGCGAGGCGAGGTCCCTCGTAGTCTCGGTGATCAAAACAAATTTTGCTGTCTAACTGAACACGCATTCGACTAAAAGTGTTGTTGCATTTTTGTCTATTAATTTTTCTGCTTACATAAATTGGATATTTCGTTTCATAATTGGGCTTTATTAGCAGCCGGGCCTTGTTAGGTGACAGTACCCTATTGTAATGCCTCTTTTATTTCTTAACAATTAACGAGTGTCTTTTCTCCTCGTAAATATAATCTCGTAGAGCTTCGATTAGGGTCTAGACAAATATTTAACTAATTATTTTGTTTTATTCCATTGATTTTAGATAAACCAGTAAGAAGATCATCGGGAGGCACTATTTATAAGAGAAACGTCATCAATCCAGCTGAAAGGTTGCAAAAGAATTGTAATTTTTATTCGAAATTTTCGTAAAAGTTAGTTTAAATATAGGGGGGAAAATTGGTCTTATGAATTAAATAATAAAATATTCCATAAAAGATTCTTGAGAATGTTTATTTTAATTCACACCTCTGAATGCACCTAACCCCTTAAGAATCGATTGTAAATCCTTATAGATCATATATCTTAAGGGGTATAAAAAGTATTGCACTTCGACTTTATGGCCCATTGTGCTATAAAATCCTTCTAGTGACTTACTTGACTTATGTTCTGTAACTTCGAAGGGGCGTTAAACCTTAACAAATGAACGCCAACGAATCTGGACCAGAAACTTGACTTCCCGCAGGTTTTATTTACTTCCGCTAGTTCATTATCAAGGATTCTTTTCCAGATTTTTCGAGGTCGGCCTATCTTTCTTCTTCCATGGGGGTTTCCCTCTGGGAGATTCATTTACAATGCAGTTTTGTTTCTTCTGAGTATGTACCCAATCTAATCATACTTTCGTTGTTTGATGGTTATGGTTTCTGGCGTTTGATGGCTTAGGATCCACAAATCGTGTTGGACCAGGATGTACCATAGACAACGATTGATGAAAGTTCATAATTGTATATGTTTATTGTTTGGGACACCTTCCATGTTTGACAACCGTATACAGAACGACTGATTTCACATTGGTCAAAAAGATTTGTAGCTGTGAGTTGGTCCGATCTCCAGATAGGTCTTACAATTCCCTACTGTACTTATTTTTAATCTAACCATAATACATAAGTTGTATTACTTAAGTATTTGCTTGAACCTAAGATTAACGACTGTGAATACCAGCCTAAGATACGATAGACCGATAGACGATCGTGGTAAAGAAAACAAATGTGTCACTTCATCAAAAATTTTGTAATAATACTTATATTGTTAGTCCCTCATTTGTATTTCAATCGGAAACCTGCAAATTTATGTGAGCAGTAACCCCATCAATTTATTAATAAGTCCATTGATAGGTTGTTCGGGTCAAGTGCATTATTTAACATGACTGTTTAACAGGATCACTCACGGTCACAGAAGAATCGCTCATTTTTCAAAATTTCATATTAGATTTGTCCGGTGTCGCATTCAGGTTTCAAAAATTTGTTTCAGATAGTTCTTCATTTTAAATATACCTACTAACAACTTTTATTGGACAACATTTACAAAAAAAAAACGAATGATTAAGGTACAAATTAAACTAATTTACAATCATTCTTTCCAGACAATTTAAAAAACTCCAGTAACCATGGCGATTAATTTGTAATATTCATTAGTATGGTTATTGTATTTAAATTGCAATTATTTCAATTTGTATTAAAATTACAGAAAATATGGTTAGGTAATGAATTGTAGAAAAATTGATTTACTCCAACTTTACTAATCATAAATTTTTCCATTTTACTAATATTAACAGAGAAATTCAAGATTTTATGTTTCTCCTGACCTCAAAGCCCATGCTTTCCTTTTGTCTGACTTTGCCCATCAACTTTAACTTGGTCTTTCAAATAGAAAAAGGCGGTCAACCTAAAATCCTCGATCTCCAGAAACCGTACAGGCACACATATACACATTACATGTGTACTGACTGACTTCACACAGTAACCACACGGCCAACCAGTAATAAATAATATTTAACATTGATTGTCTATTGGAAAAGCTTTCCAACACACGCTGTATATAGTTAATGTTTGTTAAATTTTAGCGTTGGTCATTTTCATCAACTAAGTAGGTTCGATTAAACATTTGAAGGAAATTGTTCTGAATTTCCTTCGCATCAGTACAAAAAGCTGGTACATTTAATTCGAAAATTCGTTAACACAATTATGATCCTGGTTTGCTAACCGCCGATTGGAAGAGACTTGATTGAATTGAAATTGAATAAATTTATGAGGTTTGGGCTGTCGATCTCTAAACTAACAATGGAAAATATAGATTGAAAATTGAACTCGGGTGAAGCCCAAAAACAAAATGATAACCGTTGTGATATTGCAGCAGTTATGTAAAATATAATTTTATTGAAAATAAAACGTAGTGGCGATATACGAACGATGATCGCGTGCCGTACGTCCATGATGGAGTGCGATTCACCTGCTGGTCTTGTATAAATGTGGGCGTCCAAGACGGGTTAATTCTATCCAATCGCAACATTCTTACCGATGGGAGTGGTTACATTATCTACCTTTAATAACAACAAACAACAGAAAATAACACAGAATATAATAATAATATAATACAACACTATAAAATAACTCATTAAATCGGTAAAACAGTCTTCTGTATTCTTTTATTTTTATTAATTACATATTTTATAGTACAGAATCATAGACTTCTATTTATTATTTATATGCATTATTCAACTGTATGGAGGAACGGTTTTGTTTGGTTACTGCTGGTTAATAAATACCTAATGGTCCTTCTGTTTTATAGAAAATAGTGGTTAATTTTAATTGGTCATTAATTAATTATATGTTTGATGACAATATTGTTATAAACAAGTGAAAATATCAACTAACTGAGTTAACAACTTAAATACCTGTATATACTGAATGTATGAAAATAAGTTTCAAAGAAAAGTTGTTTATCTTTAAAAGAGGAATATTTTTTGTTCTATCTCTAACGGTTTGAAAAATAGACAGCGTTACCCATTTAGCCCAAAGATGGTCCGATTTTCCCAATTGAAGCATGTTCGATGGTCCCCACATGATTTAACTCTTTTGATGCCCACTGTTCGAAGTCCACGAACTTGACCTTACTTTTTATCTCTAGAACATGCATACAAAATTTCGAGTGCAAGTTATAGTGTTTACGGAAGGACAACCTTGCGGAAATGGACTAATTAGGTCATTTTAAGAACATATTATTTTCAACCGTTACAAAGTCGGAACTAAAGTTAATATACCCCTGGTATGTATTATATATATCAGGGTATAAAAAATAAAATCAAATTCGACACGTAGAAGCTGCGTAGACTAAACGAATTTTTTTAGAAAATGGAATTCTAATGAAATTACATAATCATGGCGATAATAGATAGATAGATTGTAAAGGCGGCCCTGGACGGGCTACACTTCGACCATAAGGTCCATTGTCATACCTAAGGATGTGAGGATGTGAGTGGAGTGGAAGGAGTTTTTGTGTATAGCCTAGGAATTAGTAGGATATGGAACTGCAGCCGACTATGATAGGGACTATGCCGATATTCATCTGGAGTTCGTGAAGGAAACTGCAGAAAACCTTCTCAAGCATAGCCGGTTACTTCATTCTTGTCCATTTGCCGACAGTTTAGTCAATTAACCGCTGCGTTTTTTCTCTTAATAATTGACAAACTGCCAATGTCGGGATTCGAACCTATAACCTCCCAGTTTCCAAGTAGGCATACTGCGCAGACTTAACGCTTTAGACTGCTCGGCCACTTAGACTGGTAATTATACTTCTTATATTAATTGTATAAAGTATTAAAACAGTAAAATTATAAGTTTTTCTGTTAATTTAAGAGTTATATATATATATCATCACTACAGGCCTAGAAGGCCCTGGGCTTTCGAGCAGATATGTCTCCATCTGCTTCAGTTCTCCGCTACTCGTTTCCAGTTTTCAATTCCTAGTTCTTGTAAATCTTTTTCCACTGCCTTGATCCAGCTGGTTCTGGGCCTACTTCTCTTTCTTTTTCCACTATTTCCTCTGATCAGTACTTGTCTCGCCGCTCTATCTAAGGGGAATCGAAATACATGCCCCAGCCATCTCAATCTCTGAGATCTAATCACATTTGTTATGCAGGGTTCTTTATATAGTTTGTACAGTTCTTCGTTTGGTCTTCTTTCCCAGCAATCCCCCACTTGCCGGCCTCCAAAAACTGATCTTAACACTTTTCTCGCCCATATGTTCAGTGTATGTTTTTCTTTTTGGTTCAGCTTCCATAACTCGCTACCATACATTACTGTTGGGCGTATTATTGTTTTGTATATTCTAATTAAGAGATTGATTATTATATTATTATTAATTTAAGAGTTATTACAGAAAATATAATCAGAACCCATTAAGTATAATTGACTTGACAAACTAATACTGCCAGAGCTCGAACCCGTAACTTTTCAGTTCATAGTTGACCGATCAATTGACTGGTACATTATATAAATCTCTTTCCATCGAGCCATTTCTTCATGTTTAGAAATAGGAAAAAGTGTCACGGATGGGAAGGGAAAGTAATTCGAAGCCCAATTCATTCAAATTTTGGTGTGTTTTCTTTGATGAATTGTCATGATAGCAGAGCACTTTTTCTTCTTCTTCAAATGTGGCCGTTTTTCCTTAATTTCTTAAGTGCTCAATAATCATGAATCTCAAGATAGTCGATGAATATTATGCCTTGCGCATCCCAAAAGACAGCGGCCATAACCTTACCAGCTGAAACAACAACATTTGCATTCTTTGGAGAACTTAAACCAGCTTCAACTCATTGTTTTGACTGTTGTTTTGATTCTGGCGTATAGTGATGGATCCATGTCTCATCAACCGATATAAATCGACGCAAACATCTCCAAACTTTGCCTAGCAATGGTCATTCTATTCATTTTTGAACATTTGTTACCAAACACAGCCCCAATCTTGCTGGTAGCTTTTTCATATGCATTTGTATATCAAATTATCAAGTTTTGTACTCGTTCATATGAGATGTTTACAATGCCAGCTTTATACGATCTTGCGCAACTTTATACGTCCGTCATTCATAATGATTTCATAGACTTTTTCGACCATTTCTGGTCGAAGCATTACTTGACCTTGTGAGGCCACGCTTAAATACATTTCCCCAATTATAAACGGTTTGCATTTGAAGGTGCATGTTCGCCTAACACTGTGTTCGTCTCATCGATGATTTCTTTGGGTTTTAAACCTTTCAAATGAAAGTCTTTAATCACTGCACGATATTCATTTGTTTCCATACTTAAAAATAATCAATGGTGACTTTACAAAAAAAAAAAACTAAAGGCGAATTGAGAACCATTCTCCTTTTTGAAGTCGGGTTAAAAATTAAATATTTATACTAATAAATGAGTATATGTTTGGGTATGTACGCGCTTTAGAGGTCACAATTTCAATATTTTACTTCGATCATAATGAAATTGGATATGTGATGAAGTTTAATGTATTTAACAGCTGTCATGTTTGTGGATGGTTTTCTCTAGTAATTTTTTGAGTCTGAGAAAATTAGCCTATTCTACAAAGCTTCTACGTGGCGTATACTTATTTTGCTGTGCGTCTATAAACTACTAAACATTCATAGAATTATAGTTTCTATAATTCTATGAATGGTTTTTTTAGTATTTTTGCATATTATTATAAATATGTACCTTTTTATCATATAATAATGTTTTATAATGGAACTTAAAATTCGTTTTTATAGCATTCAGTCATGATTTCATTATTCGTATGAAATATGGTAGCTCTATTATATCGGTATATATGGGAACATTATTACCGACTTCAAGGAGGTTATCAATCTGTACATATATACTGTATTCCATGTATGAATACATACCTACGTCTTCAATTTTTTATTAATCCCGATTGGCTGGCAGATTTTTCGAACGAAAACTTTCACTCACTATTTAAATCCATGTAAATTTAGAGGAAATTTTATGATGAACTTCAAAAATTCGGATGAGAAAATTTTATAAACATTTTGACAAACTTTTTATCGAGAAAAAACATTGACTTTAAAAAAGAACCACAGTTCAGTGCTTTCTACAAGAATAAAGTGTTGCACTCGAAGTTATTTGGCACCCGCAAGTGCCATTTCTCGATATACCGACCCTAACTAGACTATCTATCCAATTAGTCTATAGGTACAAAATTATATAAATCGGCCACTAAATTACACAATTTAGTGGTCTTTATATTTTGGAATCTTTAAAATTTTATCGCTCAAGTCCCAGGTTTTAAATCCTAAATCCACCTCTCAAAATTCATTTCTCAAAACTCCCATCCTAGACCGTGGTCTTCTCGACCAATTAGTATTCCGCCGATAGTCATCCCGAATATTTGCTTCAAATATTTTGAAATATTAATTAAAAACTCAAATTTATTTCGAAACGATTCACATCGATTTCAGAAAAAGTGTTTTATTAAAAATTATTGTTTATACTGTCGTTTTGTGTATATATTTTTGTCAGAATACCCCTTGATACCTAATACTTGTAATGTTTATATACTATATAGTATCAAATGAGAATACAATTATTTTACTTAATTTAAAAGATATACAATTCCCTGCAAAAAACGGTTTTTTGAAAAAATTATCTAAAATTTTTTTTAAACGGTTATAAAATGGTAAATTATTAAGCAAAATAGTCTTTATTACTCAATTTTGATATTAGTTTTTCCTCAGATATCCGATTCTGCCAAACTGGATTTCCCTTCGAAAAAAGCAAGTTGATCTTAAAATTACCTTCACCTGCCATTATTCAGGTGAAAATCCAGATTACCATAAGATATCATCCTCCAAACAAAACAACTTTTATCTGGGTAAATGTTTCCAAAACCGTTTCCTTAACAAAA
The DNA here is from genome assembly GCA_963920215.1 of Nineta flava. Classification (NCBI taxonomy): domain Eukaryota; kingdom Metazoa; phylum Arthropoda; class Insecta; order Neuroptera; family Chrysopidae; genus Nineta; species Nineta flava. Next base: position 1,123,857 of record OY986041.1, read on the forward strand.
TATTCAAGTACATTGTTTAAAATAAGCTATCTTGTTCTGACACAACCCTTACTTGAAAAATCCTTCCCCCCCCCCCCAAACCGAATGAGTAATGCGCAAATCTATCATCTAATTTTAAAAAAAGAACGCTACTTTTGCGGCCCAAAATACCAAGTCTACCATATTTTCAAATAATATTTAATTAAAAAAACTACATAGACTACAAAAACTAGCGAGAATCAAACCGCTCAAACCGTTTGCATACGCGGCAAGAACCGTAACAGTATTTCTGGTCAAATGGGTACAGCACTTAAGTTGCGTATGCAAAACGTCCTTAGTTCACTTCCCGGTTGATTTAGTATACGTATGGTTTTATTTTTTACTCGTTTTTGAAGTCGATTGTATTTGTTATTAGTAAAAAGTTTTCTTTTGTAATAAAATAAAAATTAAAAAAATTGTTTGTTGTTTTGTATTTTATTTATTTATTAATTATTACGTTTCTCTTTGTGTTATATAAAAAAAATATATATTTTAATGATTTAATATTACCGACCAAACAACCGAACGACTGACTTTACCGATCTGCACTTACAAATAACAAAATATACAGACATGCAATAAATAATCAGTCTTTTCTAAATTACAATTAGAATAATATTATTATATACATGTAATTGGAAAAAGTAAAATTAATTATTTCATTTCAATGGAAACATAGATTTATTGAAATGCAATGCAGATAGCTATGCGGTAAAAGGATTGCCCATGTACGACTTCCAAAAGGATTACTATCTAGGGTAGTAAGCTTTGGAGGGGTGGCGAATTTAAAAACTTCGCAATATAAGACATACGTCGACTAACGTCCGGTTGCACCACTATTTCTGAGAGTGCAAATGCAACTGGTCGTTAAATTATGTAAACTTTCACTTTAGTTAAGCGACATATTAGGTCGCTTTGGTTTTAGTCTTGCAGTAAAAAGTTCAAGTCCAAGGTCAATACCATACCTGCGTGTACCAAGACCAAGACCAAGACTCGACTTGAAAGACCTTAAAGATTTTAATAGTCTTATTCTTGATTTGATTTTGCTCATAATGTTAAATAAACTGTGCGATGGATTTGTCTTTGAGAGTTCCACTTCAACGTGCTTTCCATGAGATCCACACAATCAACTTTCTAGTATTTGTTTTTTTTTAATCTGAATAATTTTTGTGAATTTTTAACGGTGAGGCATTTCAAGAAACTTTGCGAAATTGTTTCACTGAATGATCGCCAATAATTGTAAGAACAAATATTTTTATTAAAACTTTATTTCCAGTAAACACACATTTGCTATCTTTTGATTTTAAAATGTAACCCATTTCTAGACATGGTAGAAATGGGTCTAAGCATGCTGTTTTTTGCATTCGACGCGGAATTACTACGGAAATGTCGGAAAATTTAAAATATCCTCTTTACTTCTATGTATGCTAGAAGGGTGCGGTTCTTTGCCTTCGACGTGGAATTCTTTGAAACTTAAAGAAAACATTTTCCCTTTATACTACCTTGGACTTTCCCTAAGACGTACGCTCCCCCACCTTCTTAACCTCCCTTGATTGATTGATTTCTTGTGTTCTTTACATTACAAAATTTTCATTCGGCAGGGTATGTTTTCTTTCTAGGACGCGAAGCCAAATCCGAAGGCTGCATGGGGGACGGAACCTCATTGTGAGAAGAGCGAGTCTATAATACATACAGCCTTTTATGTAACTGACTCACTGATTCAATGACCTATGCAAATTCTAAACCTATAATATATTATGGGAGAAATTGAAAACATCGAATTTCTCAAACGAAACTACCCCTTCTCCAAATGGCTAGAGCCCCCCGAAAAATCCTCTGTACTTTACTAGACATGTTAGAAAGTTCAAGTAGCAATTTTACAAAATAAAAGAGGTCACATTTCTGTAAATATTAAAGTTTTATTTACTACAACTTTACTGTTGTGAAATTTACCCTTTTAGCATTAAGAGAGTTATGTCAAACTTTGTGCTTTCCCCCTTCCGCTAAGTGCCACTTTCTTTAGTAGATAAAATATCTTCCAGATCATATTGAAGTTAATATAACTCGATTGACGCGTCAACAAAATGCATGAAACAAATGATCTTTTTGGTTAACATCCCTATACTGGTAAGGTAATAAACGCTAGTAAAAATGGGGTTAATGTCGAAAAAAATAAAACAGATCAAAGTGAATAAAATAATACAAATATAAAATTACCATAAGAATTTGTTACAAAAATAAAATTCAAAAACGTGTCGACTAAAAAATAATTTCAATTGTTCACAACTCACATTCGATAACAATTAGCACATCAAACGTGTAACGTGTACGCCGTACGCTGACATCTATTATTAAAAGTTAACAAAGTGAAAAATTTATAAAAAAAAAAATAAAAAGTTCACATACAGTCGTGCACAGGCATCAAAGGCCTTCTTTATGCTTTCAATTTAAAAAGCCTGTGTGCTATTCACACGCTAACGTGCATCATATGTCAATGCACAATTTCAAAAGGTGTGTCCGTCGTCACTCTAGATCATAGGTGGGCAGGGTTTGATTTTACAAGCTCTGAGTGACACGTTGGAACAGAGATAAAATAAATACAGAGTACCTACCAATTATTATTATTTTCTTTTTTTGATTAAAACATTTTCTGAAAAAAATATAATAATACCAACCATTTTTTATGGTCACTATCTTTTATAATTATACAAAGTATACACTATTGACTATACAATTCATTGAATACATACTCTGGAATTTTGGGTTGGTAATTTGGGTCATAATCTGAATTATACGTGTTAAACTGGATATAACATTAACTCCATGTGCATAAGACACGAGTCTGACTCGTGTTAAGTTATTTTTACTTTGTGAAACAATCACAAGCCTGACTCGTGTAAACTTATTTTACTTTGTGAAACAATCACGAGTCTAACTCGTGTCAAGTTATTTTACTGTGTGAAATAATCACGAGTCTGACTCGTGAAAACTTAAACACAGTAAAATCTTAAAACTTAAACAAAGTAAAGTCTTGTTGCAATACATGTTCTTGCGTGTGCTTCGAAAAATATCCTTAGAGTTAAAAATTAATTATAAATAAAAGTGTCTATTTTCTGTTATAAAATTTTCTTTTAAATAACTATTTCAGGTACATAATTTATTCAAATAAGTTATCATTTCAGATACATCAATTATGTAAACAATTATAACTACCAGGGGATAATTTCGTTTTAAGTGGTATTAGTATACGCTAGCGTGCAAATAGCCATTTCATATCGTTGGATTTGAAAAAAAAAAGGGAGAAATATATTTTATTATTTAGTTACAATAATTTAAATGTATTAAATAATCTATTTCTCTATTTCTCCCCGTATATATAAATGCGTATGTGTGTAAGGGTATCATCGTTAGCAGCCAATTTCGATTAGGGTTTGATATGATTCCACAGAATTTGTTAACCCAATCAAAAACATTTAAGGTTAAAATTGAAAACAAATTTATTTATTCTATTTACACAGAATCATTTTTTCTCATCTCTTTTAAAAGGAAAATTGATTATTTATTTGTGTAAAATTTTACATTCAAAAACAAAAGCTTTTATTAGTACGTAACGTATTAAAAAGTAAAATAAAAAAAAACCTAGACAGTTAATTTTAAAAGCGTGCGATGCTTTATATTGAACAAAATGTTTTTTTGAAAGACTGTTCTCATATAATTTCATTACAAAGAACCTTAAGCTTTTACAATTATTTATATTACATAACTTTTTCATTTTCGTGCGTTACAAACAATAATTAAAAAGTCACTAGTAAAACTTTGGGGGTAGGAGGGGATGGTTTTAGATTGAAGTTAAATCAACGCTGTCTTCTCAAGGAAATTTTCAATGTAAAGGGTCCAGCAGCTTTTATAATTTACTATTTAATTATTTTTTAAAAGCTTTTACTAAAATATAAAAGCATATATTTTAATTTTAGGCCAATCATAATGTACATTTTACCTTTACGTTATAAAATTTCGGATTCTATGTTGTAAGTACAAACGCAGTCAAAATAGCACTTTCTTTTCAAAAATTTTACAAACAAGGCACAAATCAATCATAAAATTTTTTAAAAAATTACCCGGCCCATAGTACTAAGTATGAGGTTTAGAAAAATATGTTACCGGAGTAAATTATAGAAAATTTTATGCACTACTAAAAAGCGTCAATTCATTATTTCTCGAAGAACAGTTTAGTAAAGAGATTTTGGGCACAAACTAAAGAAAGAAACACAAACGACGCCATACCGGAAATTGAAAATTTGGATTTTTAAGAAGGGTCTAGGCATATACAATTTACCCAAAATCCAGAACTACATTGCCTTTGGTCAAGTAACAAATATCAATTAATCGACCTTAAATGAAATCAAACTGTTTAGTTATAATTAACAATTATATGATATTATATTTATACCTTTTGACGTTATTTGTTAATTAATTTGCTAACGCAGCAAATAATAAAAACACATATATTGAAATATGATTACATACTCCAATAAACACTGATATGAAAAAACTAACTCGTCAACCAGGAATCGAACCTCGGGTCTCTGGATATCTAGTCCAGCGTGCGTACCGCTACACCAAAGACGACTCTGGCGTAACAGCCAACTTCTTCATATCATTCTTATTTTGACAGTATTACTTCTGTCGAAGTTATTATTCATATATATTTATTTGTGTATACTCCAATAACCTATATTTTTAATAAGTTTTCTAACCGAACAGTTGACCAGATCATACCATACATTTGTAGGTATATCCGAAGAGCTTCGTCTCAAAGCAATATCACCAAACTTAATATTATAAACAGATTGAGAATAAACAGAACGCACTTGGTTAAAATAAAGCGATATTTATACATAGTTTTCAGGAATAAGTAAAGTTTATTAGTATACATAGCCGATACCTCAAGGTTTTTAGTCTCTCTCTCTCTTTATCTCTCTCTAAAATAGTTTCACACTGTGTTGTATAAATTGTCAATCAGTTGTTAAAATTAGTAATCACTTCTCATCAATTTATTCATCAAAGTGAATATTTAAATAATGTATGCAGAATTATCAGTAATAATCAAATATTAAACAAATTCATTGAATGAATTACCAGTACAACGTGTACCAAAAGTTTTACGTAACGACTATAAATACCGGCCGTTGGCTGGCTTACGCCGTCGGCTTAACTAAATCAATTTTATTAGATCAAATTCGATCGGTAAAAAATTCGGTAAATTAGTAAAATTGTGTATTCCTTTCAGTTTCTTGAAATTCATATTTTTTACAAATTTTATGAATGCTAAGTAAGTGTTAAGCACCCAACACCTTTTACCTGTGGCATCATCTATTATGCAGGTAGTTATGATCTAGTTTAGAAAGATTAAGTAGTAAGTGTATGCGAACACCATGTAGTCAGATTTAATACTGAAACTGAACTCTATAGAGATAGTAGAGCGATCAGTGATTATTTCAAGTCGCATCCTACATGAAGTAAAACGATCATTAATACATCAAATGAAATTTTTCTTTGAATTTCAATAATATATAATTTGTGTTCCAGTTATCATCACGCGGCCAACTTAGGAGCATACTTTCACCGGACATTATCTACAAACCAGTCGAAGGGGCCGAGCGATCCAAGGCGTTATGTCTGCACATTATGCCTACTTGGAAAATCACTTTAATTGACTATAGTGTCGGAACACAGTTCCTTCTTCCGAAGTAAAAAAATGAAATTCTATAATTTGTCAATTCAAAAATATTTTTATAGTTTTTGGTTTTTTCAATATTAGATCTCATTCACAAAATGTTATGTTAAGTACCTGCAAATGTTTACTTTGTTGCTACAGTATGTTAAAATTGTTCATTTCATTTTTATTTCTGAAAAAGGAACTGTGTTCCGAAACTAGTCTAAATAGAGTGAAATTTTCGAAAATTGCGAAATTTTCAATTATTTGTTTTATCTAATAACCAATAATATTGTATGTGTTTCATTTTCAACTGTGTTTTTGTTCTTCCACATTTCACAAGCCACCCCTGTCTCTTTGGTTACATACTTAGTACATACTGTAGAATATAGATACATTACACCACTAATAAAACACTGTTTAAATGAACTATCGATAATAAATGAACTATCATCACACATGTGAACTGATACGTGTTGCGAGACGAGTGTACGTTTATACGACACAAAACACATCACAATACAAAATAAACAGTTTTGAATAAATTTTCTGCTCATTGGATATTAAAATATACAGAGAGATAACAGTTTATCTTATAGCTCGTAGCTCGTACATATGCCAATAAGGTTAATCAGTCATTTAGCTATATGACTGATCAAAAATCGAATCATTTAGGTTCATTTAGACTACGACACTATACACGGTAGACTCAGTGTCCCGAGTTTACCGATGGGTTCAGCGTTTTCGGCAAAATTGGGCTGTCTGTGATCTTCCGCGTGCTAGAAGTCCTCGTGCAGTTCGAAATGTTGTGAACATTGCTCGGGTGCAAGTAAGTGTTCAGGAAAACCCAGAAAATTCTCAACAGTTGGTGATGTCAAGGCGGTATTTGCAAAGAATTTTACATACGTTACTCCTTTTCCCTTATAAGATTCAACTGGTTCAGGAGTTAAAACCAAATGATGCAAAAATACGCATTCATTAAATAAATCATAACGTTACTGCTAAATAAATCATGCGCTACCTTTTACAAAGAGTGGTTTGTAATAAAGTCTTGAATGTCGGGTTTGAGATAAATGAGCTGAATGGCTTGTTTCAGAAGTTTCTTATCAAGCAGGTCATCGGCTAGTTTGTTTAATGAACAAATCACCATTAATAATGGCTACAACACCAAATATTGTTCCGTGAACAATATTTTCAACTGTTATTTAGATGCAACTAAAATCCTGCATGTGAAAATTTGAATACAATTGGGCTCTCATTTTTATTGAGTGAATCGGATAAAGAAAATTTACGGGTTGGAAAATTTACATATTTTTTTGACTGTTTTATTGATTCTTGGTCTCGCAAATATAGTTTGTGGTCATAAATAAAACTATGGTTCAATTATTTTCTTCGCCAATTTAATCAGAATATAACTATATATTTTTTAATAGAAGGAAAAAGGTTATCATTTTAATAACCCAAAAAGGAGTTATGGTTTTTTTTTAAATGTATGGAACTCTTTGAAAAACACCAAATGAATAAATGATTTATTTGTTTTTGCACAAAATACTAAACTTCTTAAGTTAATATTTGGTTTAATTCAAATCGAATAATGAATATTTTGAACATTGATATCATCAATTATCTTATTAACTGTCAGTTTACGTAATGACTAGTAATTTAGCTAAACTACTAAGTATTCTTATTGCCGACATATACAAAAATAAATGGAACAAGCTTATTGTTGATTGTGTTGTATGCAAAAGATATGAGAGCGTTAGTGGTACGCTTTGCTATGCTACGCTAGTTTTAAATGAATTCATCGATAAAATATTGTTCATTCAACTATAAATTGAACATTGTGTTTGCCATACGATTAATATACCCTTTATTAGTTTATTTTACATACATAGATAAAAAATATCACATAACTTTATATAGGATCGTTCGTTCTCAAGTTGAAAAACGGGTTAATTAGAATTAGTTGTGAATGAAATTTTGGTCGAGGGCTTATTCGATCGATTTGTAATATTCTCTAGAAAAATGTGCGAAAGTTTCATATTTGCATGTAAACAATTGTAAATGAATAGTTCCCTCATACAATATCTTACGTAACCTTAATAGAATTTGACATAAGTTAATTGTCTTGTGACGCTTAAGTATTAAAAAATAAATAAATATGAATATTAAGTTGATATTTGACAACAAAGTAATACTATCAGTAATATGAGAAGATTGGGTCAGAATCATCTTTGGTGTAGTGGTAAGCACACTGGCTAAGAAATTCAGAGGTCCAAGGTTCGATTCTAGGTTGATGAGTTTATTTTTAAAAATATTATAAAAAACTAGAAGTGTTTACAAAAAAATATATTTTTTGAAGTTATACTTCTTTTGGTGTGTTATGAGAATTCGATCAGAGCGTATTTTCAGCATGTAACGAAACGCTGATGTAACACTCGACTAATGTAGATTGATGTAACACAGTTTTCTATCATGCTCTATTGCACAGTGTTTGAGAGACATTCAGTAATAAATATATATAAACATACATTACATGCTTAAGCGAAACAGACAAGTCACATGGGCAGTGAGATCCACTCACTCTTCAGTGAACAATAATTTTGTTTGTATGTGACATGATTTTTGGATTTAAATAGGTACACCGACAGCAAGAACATTAGAACAGTTAAATTTGTCTGTACAGTTGAAATTAGGTACAGGAATGTCTTCATCATTATTACTTCATATTTCGGATTAAAGAAGAATATAAGAATTACAAGTCACAATATGACAATAATATCATTTCGATGGGCTCGTAAACTTTGTATATTATATGTATATCTATATTGATATACCAGGCCTGGTCTTGATAAATTTCACTAGCTCTGATTCGAATGTGAATAACAGATTTAAGTTCAATCATTCAAGCTCTTACAAACTCTACTTTTAACATTAGAATCTGGTTCTATTCTACCACGATCAAATGTAGAATCTTCCCGAGTCGATATGCCTTTATCATTAGAGCATCAAATTCATCAATTCTTGAGTGTAACCTTTTTAGATCACCAGTAAACCATAAAACTGATTTGGTCATCAATTGGGCATTTAACATGCGAAAAAGCAACTTTGCACATCTTTGATGACCTGTCGATGACCTAAATTATATTCAAATTCATTTTCAAAGTTTTTCAATTTTATTATGGAATAACTCTATTTGGAAGGCGGCTCTAACGATGCTCTAAATTTAAATATATATTTTTTCTATTGTAGTAAATAAAAAAGTTCGTTAATAAACAAAATTTTTGGACTATCTCATATGGTAAAATTTCATAAAAATATGTTTAAGTTAAAAAAGCAACCAGATACGGACATAATCATTCTACCGTTTAATAATAGTATTTAACCTTAAAAGTATGTTTTTATTATATTCGTATATTGTTGTTGTTTGTTTGTATCAAAAAAATTATGATTAAAACGAACAAAACAGCCAAACAAACAATAACGGTCAAATTCATAAAATACTACAAAAATATATATGTATATATATATATAATATGAAATAATAATAATAATATATATAATTTAAATATAATATAATAATAATCATGTAAGTAAAGTTAAGTATAAAGTTAAATAAATATTCTTAAAATATTCAATTGTGTTTTTTTTTTATTCTTTAAATATTTTATATTGAAATTCCTTTTTTATGTAAAAGGTCTTACAAGACTTTATATATAAGACCGTACATGTTTGTACTATTTATTTATTATTATTAATAATATTAGATGAAATCCTGTTGAAAGGTCCAAAGTAGTGAAATACTCTACTTAAATGCGGCTTATGTAAAATATGGAATGTTTATGCCCAAGACTTGATGTTAGATAGATAGATTGTAGAGGATGCCCTGAACAGGCTACACTTCGAACATAAGGTCCATTGTGATGCCTAAGGATGTGAGCAGCTGACTATGATTGGAACCATGCTGATATTATCTGGAGTTCGTGAAGTAAACTGCAGAAAACCTTCTCAAGCATAGCCGGTTACTTCGTTCTTGCCCATACGCCGACAGTTTAGTCAATTAACCGCTCCTTTTTTTTTCTTAATAATTTACAAACTGCCGATGTTGGGATTCGTACCTATAATCTCCCAGTTTTCAAGAAAGCATACTGCGCAGACATAACGTCTTCGACCACTCGGCCAGTTGAACTGGTCAAGACTTGATATTAGATGAAACTTTTAATTATTGATATATGATAAAATTATAAAAAAACTCTTTACATGAAATTTTTTACATACAGCAACATTAATTTTTATGTATGAACTTGCAACAACTATGCTAGTAAATTAGACAATGTATAAATATTGAAAAAGAGTATTCTTTCAATTATACAGTTGGTATAATTGAATAAGAAAATTGTGGTATCGAACGTTAAAATTAATTATTAACTATTTTAATCAGTATAATAGAAACTATGTGTTTTTTCCTCACTCATATTTAAATAATGATTTTTTAATTTTCAACAAAAACGGCTTTATTGTGGATTTTGTAGAATTTTATGCATATACTATTTTTGATTTTGTAGAATTTAATGAATGTACTGTATTTGATTTTGTAGACTATGTGTGGCCACATGAACGTCCGTATACATGGAAAAAATTTTTGGAAAAAATTATTTCACGACTCCACAAAAATTTAATCAATCGGCAAGTTCGGCAAAATGCAGTGAAATAAATATTTGAAGCGGACAGGTTGTTGTTCAATCTTTTTATTGAAGTACATGTATCACCGTTTGACGTTAATTCTGAGGCCTTTGCCAGATTAGAATCTAGTATTTGACGAGTCATATCACTTCAACGAGTTGGAAAACATCTCTGGCGGCATTTACAGGATACGGACGATCAATTTTTCCATGTTATCGCTTCGATGAACGTGGAAAAAATATTTCTAAATGCCAGATAAAACTACGCTATTTATTACTAAGCACTTGCAAAATGGAGTTGAATGTGCGAAGAACTGCCCAAGAAATCAGAGTATCGTCTCCATACTTACATTTCAAAAGTGTCTATGTGGTATCAGCCGGTTTTCTATAGAATGATTTCCATGTTTTAGATGCATATAAGGAGACTAAAAATATCAACGATCACTGATCTTAGATGTGTTTCTGTCCCACCACAGTTTTGCAAGTTGTGTCACAACTGACCGAGCATGTTGGATACGCCGATGATTCGCACTCTCACAGTCACTGTCCTATATATGTCTGTAGCCACTCTAGGCGCCTCATAGTTTTGATTCGGAAGGAATGAAATTTGGTATGTGAGGTGTTTTTGGTATTTAAAAGTCCAAGTTCATTCACGGGCAAAATCGGACAAGAGTAAGATGGCGGCCAGAATTTTTATTATCTTCGTCAGTAAAGAGGTTGGTACAGATTCAAATTTAAAATAGTACTAGAATGAATTTTTTTTGGGTCACACAGTAATAAACCATTAAAGTATATTATTGATTATGGGCAATGTGACCACGCTATATTAATTTATTGTTCTACGACTATTCGATTACAATACTCATTCGATTACTATTTAAAATGATAAGAGAAATTCTGGTCTAATTTTTGCCACGATTTAACGTAAACGATTGCACATCGAACATTCAAGATGTTGTAAATATGGATATGATTGAAATTACTTTTTTTTATGAAAAGGTCTTTAAAATATCAGACATGCTCGTATTATTAATATTATTAGTAAATATTATTAAATAATAAAGCTATTGTCCACAAAAAAAAAAAAAAAAAAATTATAGAGCCCATTATTATGATTACCCATATATGATATATATATTTTCAAAATAGCCGAATTAATAAGTTTGGCACGGATGTTAACTAAAAAAAACCGTGATCGACTTTTAAGTCACGATTTTTTTTCATGTATAGATGAGAATTCATGCAAGTTTTGTTGTGTTTTGTTTGCAAGGATAATCTGAACAAAACAGTTTTTGTTTGTTTTTTTTTTTACTGGAATACTAATTTTTGTTAAAATGGCCAATTTTATTTTTTAAATTTCTGGCAATTAAAATAACCTGTGTGAAATATTAAAATATTGTTTGTAGAAATATATTGCAAAAAATTAAAATTGCTTGCAGCAAGATCATTCGTGGGATCTCTCTTGCTTTGGACTTTGCTTATTCTGTCTTTTATCTTGGGACAACTTTTTAGTCAGCGAAAGATTTTCAACTGTTGATTTTATTGTAATTCTAGTATTACACAAGAAGCCTAAATAAGTCAGTTAATAAGCCTAAACAAGAAAAAGTTGGAAAGAATGAAACGGATCCAAGGCCATCATGTACGAATTCAGCAATATACGATTTATTTTTATATATTTTATTTACATATACATTTTTATACCCAATATATATAATTTACACAAGGTATCTTATGTTTAGTTTGGACTTTGTAACGATTAAAAATATTGATCGCCGAAAAATAATTTCGGAATAGGTGTTCATAAAATGACTTAAATAGTCCATTTCCTCAAACCCGTGCGTCCGTAAACACGAAAACTCACAAACGGAAAAACATAACGAGCTGAAATTTTGTGTCTGTTCTAGAGATAAAAGTTAGGTCAAGTTCGGGCGTGGGCAAAATCGGACCGCCCCGCACCTCGCAAACGGGGAAGTACCCATCTTTGATCGCAAGAGAAAAATTTAAAGAGAAAAAATGTTCCTTTTTGTAAAATAAATAACTTTTGTTTGTCGTTTTTTTCATAAACTCAATATATACTGGGTATTTATGCAATTAACACAATTAGTTGTTAATTTCGCTTGTTTTTAAAAACTTTTTAAGAAAAACTGTTAAAAACTAATGTCCTCCACAGTTTTGAGCCCGGGACTCAAATGTTTTTTGACTTAGTTGAAAAAATTGGCGTTGCCGAAGGCTTCTAAAATTATAACAGGTAATTTTTTGTCAAATAATTCTTTTTCACATTTTAATGACAAATAATTTATTTCCAAAATTTTGTTATTTCTATAGAAACTATAAACTATATTAAAGATCTGGGCCGTTAAAAAACGTTCTATTTATATACAATATTAAATTCCCATATAAAACATGAATACCGATGACGTAACGGTGTAATCAGAAATTTCATTTCACTCCCCATATGAAATCATACTTGCATTGTCTCGCTTCAGATGTTTTCACATCAAAATCTATAAAAACTCATGCTATATTGAACATTAATTATTTTTGGTTTAATAACCTGAAATATAATATATACGCAGGGTATATTAAGTTTAGTTCCGTTGTTGTAACGATTGAAAATATTGATTGCAGAAAAAAAAAGTCAGTATAGGTGTTCATAAAATAACCAAATTAGTCAATTTCCGCAAATATGCCTGTTCGTCCGTTTGTAAACACGATAACTCAAAAAAAAGGTTCTAGTGTTACAAAGTAAGGTTAAGTTCGTGGGCAAAATCGGACCATTTTTGGGCAAAATGGGCAAAACTGCCTATCTTTGAAACCGTAAGAGATAGAACAGAAATTTAAAGACGAAAAATGTTTCTTTTTCAAAAATAAACAACTTTTATTTTATACTTTTTTTCATAAATTCAGTATATATCGAATATTTAAGCATTCAACGTAGTTGTTATTTTCATTTGTTTGAAATAGCTTTTATTTAACGGAACAGTTATTGTGTTGGAAGTTAATTTAAATAATCATAATATAATTTGGTTTATCTCAACAATTTGGGGCAAATGTTTGATAATAAAAGCTGGATAAAATTAGTAGAACAAAATCAACAAGCGCAGCGGTACACGTAACTGATCTTTTCAATTACATCAAAAGTGTATAAATACGGTTAATAAACCCATATCTCTCACCTTTTTTGACACCAACAAAAGATCTTTATATGCGTGTTTTTTTTGAAACATCACACAAACTGGAACAAATTGAATAACATGTCGACCCAAAAAATAACACTCGTATTAAAAAGTCAAATAGATGTGACAAATTTGTTTGAATTACATATAAAAGGCGTGAATAATATTTTGTAAGTATTTTATTTGAATAAGGACCCCAAAAATATTTATTTATGTGTGTGCAAAATTTATATGAAAAGATATTAAAAGTATTTGGGCGGTTATTTTGTTGTTTAATTTGGGATGATATTTTTATTTATATGAATTCAATTATTGACCTTGATGCTCTGAAGATCCGTAGGTAAAAACTACCACCTCATTAATATACCCTCCCCTCTACAATATATGTATATATTAGAGTGCGAGTATATATATATATATATATATATATATATATATATATATATATATATATATATGTGTTGTTCCTTGGACATAATGCAAAAAACCGCACCCTTCTAGCATGACTAGAAGTAAAAGAAATTATCTTGTAGGGTTTTTTCATTTGGAGAGGGTGTTGGAAAACATAAAATTTCCCGATTTTTCCCGTAAATTTGAAGTTATTTCGTGTCGACTGAAAACATTGCATCCTTCTAGCATGTGTAAAAGTGTGTTAAAATTTGTATACGGCAGTCAGTCTATTACACAAAGGGCTGTATTATATATTATAGGACTCGCATAGCTCGTAAGGGGGCTTTACCCCTTGGATCTCAAGGTGGCCTGCGGCCTTTGCACCGCAGCCTTCACATAATGCAAAAAACCGCACCCTTCTAGCATAAATAGAAGTAAAAAGATAATTTTTTGAGGGTTTTCCCATTTTTAGAAGGGTTGCGTTTCAAAGCCTTTTAACCTCTCCCTAATCCATCCCCTCAACCACCCCTATCATCTACCACACTTGTTAGGTATCTCTAATTCTGTGCTCGTTGCCAAATCTACCCGCCTGCTTTGCAAATGACAGGACTGAGCTCGACTTTAGTTATCTTACATCAGATTTCCCCATTTCGGTTCCGAAAGCTAGGTGCATGATTCTGGTTCTGTAAGGACATTCTGCCTGAAGGTGGGAGTGTGAATCATCCGTCCCGTTACAATCCAGACAGATCGCACTGTCCGCTAACCTCATGAGAGATATGTGCCATTTGTGCCTGCAGTGATTGGTAAGGACCCTACCCAGAAAGTTTATGTAACGGTATTATAAGATTATTTCCGACATTGTAACGGCTGGAAAGATGGATCGTAGAAAAAAATTTGTCGTAGATGTAGGTGCGTGAGTGCTCTCGAGCTAAAAAGTAAAGTTTGTAATGTATTCGCCCGATAGGGAGTAAAATATGTAAATTTTACTCCCTTAAAACAAAAGCATGGGGTGCTCTCTACTTACATCTTCATAGAGAATAGTAAATGGATTTTCTCGGGTGCAAGATGCAACAAGTAATGCTAGTACAAAATAATCTACTGCGAAAATCATTTTGCTGTATTTTGCTGAAATAAATAAATAATATGTGGGAATTAAAATCTGTCAATGAATTTACAGCTTAGGTTCGCAAACATTTTTGGTTAAATCAAACCTGTATTATCGACATTATTTAAGTGATTTTTTTTATGAATGAGAGTACTATTAACAAAATTGGGTCTTGATTACGGACCGGCTAATTATATATTTTGGGTTTGTCCTTCATTCAACAAAAAGATTTATTTATATATTTATGTTGTTTTTTTTTTTTTTTGTAAAATTACATTTAATTTAATTTTTTTCGATAAAATTGAATGGAATTATTATTATTTTTTTTTAAATATATTTTTTAATAGAATATATATATTTTTGACAAATAAAACAGCACCCTTAGACCCTCGGGTCATAGAGAACTTTTTTGATATTTTAATGGTTTTTGTTGTGTTGTGTTCTTCAGACTAATTTAGATGTCATTATATAATCATAATATTAGCTGCTATTATTTGGATATTTGTTGTGCTGTTTTGTACTAGAAATTATACATTGTGATTTGTTTAAACTCTAATAAATTTGTCCGTAAGCATAGTGAAATTCCAAACTATTTAAACTGAACGAATTAGTCTAAAAGAGGGAAATTTTTATGATAGCAGCGCGCGTATTCAATAAATAAACTATATCTATTTAGATTTGATTTGCTTCGAGTCAGGAGGCTTTCGTACCGCGACCAATTTGATCTATTGTACTTCATTTCCTTCAAAGGTGTTCCAGAAGTCCTATGGTCTTTGGCTGGAGATCTGTTCATCCCAAATGATTGTGTCTTTTGAGAGAGTTTCGCAGTCATTTTTACTTGACAATTATAAAATTTGCTAAAAACTAAACTTTCATATTTGTCATGTAATTTTATTTCTTGTTCTGGTTAGTTACATAAGATAACCGCCAGAGGCGTAATGCTTTGTAAGTTTTGTCCATAGGAAGAAACCGTATTGAATATCAAATTACCGTGACAACAGTTGGAATACTAATTGTTATAGCCATTAATTCGCTTCGGAAAATATGTGCCAAGTGAACAATTTTATTAAGCTGTACTTTCTACAACTTTATTAATGATAAATTTTTTCAATTTATTAATATTTAGAGAGAAATTCATGAGTCTATGTATGCATCTTCTTTAAAACTAAATTAATTCTCCTGCCCGATTTCGGCCATTCAAGAAGTTTTGATTAACAAACATACTTAATATCAATCCAGGCCTCCACCTTACCGGTACAAAGTGCTCATCAATTTTCCTTCCACTGCTATTTTCGCGCCTATTTTATCCCTTACTGTCTTTAAAACTTTGTAAATTTTATATTGCATGAAATGTTTAAAATAGCTCAGTTATCTCTTTTTAAGTTTGCTAATCTCAGTCGGTTCTATACAGATTTTAATTTTCATTGTATGCTTGTTGTTATGATGAAAAGGCGTCCCTTAACCCAAAAGAGCTTCCCGCCAACAGAACTCATCAGCATGCTTAATTTCTAAAACTATAGTACCTAGCCTAAGCTTATGTTTTTACAAAATCATCGGTACAGAATGGATAAATATACATTAAAAAAACAATTGATTACATTTTTTAATTACAACTAAATGGATGGATAAGCCATCCTTAAAATTAACATTAAATAATAAAATGGGGCAAAGGGAAGTGTATAAAGTTATATTGCACCGAAATCAGGTTTTCACGACACCTTTGGAAGTAGGTTAAGGCGGTGGATTTGATTTTTCGAAATCAATCAAAGACATCGCTTTTGGAATCGTAGCGTCTTTGTACCAGTTGTGAACTTGCAACTTGTACCCAAATGGGAGCTTCCATACGTTAGTATGGGGCAGATACAAGATTCATCTAACTTACTCTTAGTGTTGAGGAAGGGGCGCAAACCTGCAAAGGCTGCATTTCCGAGGGCAAGACGCTTAAAGACGTTCTTTATCCAATTCAACTGTATTTGTAGGGTTACACCCGGGTACTCAACACTTTGAGTTTGATCGATACCTGTCTCAAAAGCCTTCAATTCAAGGGCATCACACTTGCGAGAAAATAGGATTGCATGAGTTTTGGCGTAGTTGATTTTAATTTTCCATAACTTGAAATACGTTCCGAGCATGGAAATTGTGCAGGAAGTACACACGGACTACTTGTTATAACGGGTTTGTATATATACCCATCATAATGGAATATGTCATTGGCGAATTAATAATGACGTACAATCTCAACTATGCCGTATAGTTCAACTACAATAGTTCATTCTTTCGAATTTTTTGTATTTAAGTGCTATTCAATTTCCTGTAGATTGTATCGGACAATGGATCTGGTGTTGTTGGGTCCCATTTTTTTTTATTTTACTGTATACAATAGTGTATGTAGAAGGCAAAATATTTACTTGAATATGTACAGGGATATAGAAGATAACAAAGCTACGAGTTCGATATTTTGTTGTTTATAAGTTATTATATACATTATAGAAACATATTTATTTAATTTTAAACAGCGTCACCACGGAAATTCAAAACAGGACAAATATCATAATAACATCTAATTAAGGCGTAACTATACTACCAGTTATTACGTTCGAGTACATAGGTACATGTATGTATGTATGTATGTATGTATGTATGTATGTATGTATGTCCCCATTTACTTACGTACTTACCTATTCTATTGTAACATAACAACAAACATTGAACATTCTTTATACTATGTTTGTTATTTTAACTTAATATTCTATAATACACATACAATGCATATGTGATGTACAGGGTGTTACCCACACCCACTATTTACTTGTTGTAACCCAGTTGCCGAGTGGTCTAAGGCGTTATGTCTGCGCAGTATGCATACTTAGAAACTGGAAGGACATCGGCAGTTTGTCAATTATTAAGAGGAAAAAAATGGGGCGGTTAAATGACTAAACCGTTGGCGTATGGACAAGAACGAAGTAAGCCTATGCTTGAGAAGGTTTTCTGCAGTTTCCTTCACGAACTCCAGATGAATATCGGCATAGTTCCTATCGTTGTCGGCTGTAGCCGCATATCCTGCCAATTCTTAGTCTATACACAAAAATTCCTTCCACTCCACTCACATCCTCACATCCTTAGCCATCACAATGGACTTTATGGTGGAAGTTTAGTCCGTCCAGGGCAGCCTCTACAATCTATCTGTCTATCTACTTGTTGTATGAATATATGTGCGTCATACATAGGGGTGAATTGAGATGGGTTTGATTTAAAATGGTTCCAAGAGCGATGCAAGTTCGAACAATAATATTATGGCCGCGGTACACTCTCGTCGAGAGCCCATGATGAATTACTTGGCGAAATATTCGTGTATATGCGAGGAGCCACCAGTGAAGCTAGTATACAGAACGTTATGTTGGCAATACAGTTCTTGTTCAGTCAATAGAATCACACTTTAGAGGAACCTCCCGCGACTCAAGCAGGCTCAACGGTTCTCGGGAATTATAACCGTAAAAGATTTAATACCTGCATTGGCCTAAACAAAAATAGACTGCGGATTCTGACGAGGTTTCTTACGGGGGATTGTAGATTCAGTGGATTCTTTAGGAAGCTAGACTTGGAAAATGGGGGCAACTGCAGGTTTTGTGGAGAAATGTAGGAAACTCTGGAACACCTCCTAATAGATTGTGACGCCCTCAAATACAAAATAATAAAATATCTAGGAGTCTACCAGATTCATGTAGCGGAGCTACAAAACCTAGATCCAATCCAGTTCTTGTACTCCCTGAAATGAACAGGGCTGGATGATGGTGTAAGACAATAACACTCCTCGTTAGGCACCAGATTGGGGGAGCACAGTAGATCATATAAGTCGCAGTGTACCCTCCCCCCCTCCCAATGGATGAGATAGTTGTAAACTATGCTGCTATTGCAGCTCTCTTTGCTTATACACCTATTATAATTATCAAATCAGTGGAGTGAAAGAAATTTTTTTGTATAGACTAGGAATTGGTAGGATATGCGGCTGCAGCCGACTATGATAGGAACTATGCCGATATTCATCTGGAGTTCGTGAAGGAAACTGCAGAAAACCTTCTCAAGCATAGCCGGTTACTTCGTTCTTGTCTATACCCCGACAGTTTATTCAATTTACCACGCCATTTTTTTCTTAATAATTGACAAACTGCCGATGTCGGAATTCGAACCCATAACCTCCCAGCTTCCAAGTAGGCATACTGCGCAATCACCGCCTTAGACCGATCGGCCACTTGGACTGGTTGATATTAGTTCTTAGTTTCTGAGTTATCGTTTTTAGTTATTTTTGGACAAACAAAACTAAAAATGTGAATGATGTATCAATTGACACTTAAAAACAAACAATTACATGTATTATTTGTTCAAAAATCTCTGAATCTCTGAAATAGCGAAGTGAGGGCCAGACTATCTTTGCATCATGCATTTATATACGTTATTGTAAACTGATATACAAAACTGTTCATGGTAGTTTAGTTTTCAAAGCTAAAATTATATGTTTTGTCTCATATTTATATATTAGTTAGGTTATGTTCTGTTGTATTTGATTACATATTAGATGTTGTAAGTATCAAAAACATTGTAAAGCCATTGTGTTTGTTGTTCACTGGTCGTAGTTCAAGTCAGTTAGTTCATCAAAACATCAAATATATCCAAAATCATATCTCAAGTTCTCAACAACATTGGCCAGAATATTATACTCAGTTGAGCCTGTGTGTCAGGATATTTTAGAGTGGAGGAAACATTGAAGCTGTGCATGACTTTGCGAAAAAAGGAACACAAAACACTTCACAAGGATCTCTACTCTGGCGGCGGAGATCCCCTCTACTGAGAAGAGCCCAGGAAATAGTTCTCCTTTTATCGGAAGAACTCAAAGAAACATCTACGAAATACATGTTCTGTAGGGAACGGCAAAACTGCGCAATACTTGCTAACATATGGGTAGTATCCTGATACATCAAAGAATCCCATGCGTGTTAGTCCACCAGGTGGCCATAGGGAACGTTTAATTTCTAGATCCGCTCCAGATTCTAAGGAGGTCTGGTCTAAAATATCCTTGGTAGTTCATTCATCTATCTTATTCTTATACGAGGGTGAGCCAGGTACCCAAAGTACCTGACCTAACGTATAAATGGCGGTTGTTGCTTTAAAAAATTACTATGGTACTAACCTTCTAAAGCTTAAGTTTTAAGTTTTAAGACGCTACATTGTTTAGTATTTGTAAACATGGAAAAAATTGGTCGTCGTTATGTGATGCAATACTTTCATTTGAAAGGTCTAAGTCCAACCAATATCAAAGCAGAGCTTGATTCTACTCTGGGGGAGTCTGCTCCTTCGTGGCAGAATTCAAACGATGCCGTACGCACTGCCAAGACAAGCATCGCAGTGGTCGACCAAATGAGGTGACCAGAAATGGTAAAGAAAATCCACAAAATGCTATTGAATGACCGTCGATTGAGAGTGCGCGCGCTAGCAGACATGGTAGGCATTTCAAAAAGTGCTATACATCGCATATTGATGGAAAATTTGGACATGAGAATTTGCTGTGCGCAAGATGGGTGCCGCGTTTGCTCACAATGGAACAAAAACAGCGTCGTAGACCCGAGTTGCATCTAAGGTAGGAAATTTTTCAGTTGTGGTATGCACCCAGTTAAGGTGCATTTTTTGACCCAATTTTTTACCAGTCATTTCAACAAGTGCTTATTTTCGGGAAAAAACACATTTTGCCGGCCAGTTAGTTGTTTAATAAACAAGCACCATTTTAGTTGAAATTAAGCTCTGAGATACAGTCATGAATACTTAATTGATATTCGAAACGAAAAGGTTTCATTCAAAGCTTCTAACTATTTTGAATAATATAAAATAGGAAGGAAGTACCTACGTGTTCTTGGTGGTATTACATAAATTATTTTATTAAAATTAGTAAGCCGTGAGAATTTTTTATAAATTTATTCTAAAATCTATTAACTGTTAAATATATTTTCATAAAAATACAGTATTTTGATTTTTCAGGACTCCGTAGCCAAATGTGCCGAATGTAACCACCCAAATGTTGGTCATATATAGAAAGATAGATTGTAGATGCTACTTTGGACGGACTTGAGAAGGTATTCTGCATTTTCCTTCACGAACTCCACTTTGACCATAAAGTCCATTGTGATGCCTAATGATGTGAGGATGTGAGTGGAGTGGAACAAATTTTTGTGTATAGACCAGGAATTGGTAGGATGTGCGGCTGCAGCCGACTATGATAGAAACTATGCCGATATTCATCTGGAGTTCGTGAAGGAAACTGCAGAATACCTTCTCAAGCCTAGGCGGTTACTTTGTCCATACGCCGACAGTTTAGTTAATTAATCGCCCCTTTTTTTCTTAATAATTGACAAACTGCCGATGTCGAGATTCGAACCCATAAACTCCCAGTTTCCAAGTAGGTATACTGCGCAGGCATAACGCCATAAATCGCTCGGCCACCTGGACTGCCCAAGTGTTGATCATAGTGTCGACCATTCAAGTCGAGCCATTGTTTTCACCTTGCTACCTCAGATTTGGTATTGGTGTTGGAATTTCTGTAAGACGGAGATGAGAACTACAAATTCTTAAAATCGATTTACATGGTAAAGTATCGCAAACATTATCTCGGTCTTGGTAGTCGAGTCTTGACCTTCCTAGTCGAATTTTGGTCTTGGTTAGGTTACCGCGAGTGAACTGTTGGTCTTGGTTTTGCTTTGCTGATCACTATACAAATTATACGAAATTAAAGCCAATAATTAGAGCGAACCAGTTTATCGAGTTTAATTACGAGCTTTTGATAACGAAAGATCGTAGGAACCATAGAAAAAACCTTTCAGATGAAGAGAAAAACAGATGCAACTTTTAAGAAATCAGTTATGAACAAAATGGATCCTGGTGTTGCCATGTTGGTCTCGGCTTTGAAAAGTTCAAGATTAAAACTACATTGACATTCAACACCAATACTAAACGGGCGATAGCTAGAGCGAAGGCGAAGGCTCTATTTGCGAAACCGTTGCCAAGACCAAATGATAATTACACTCAGGTTTTGGATTTATGAAAATATGGCGGACACTGCGTAAACTTGTATTGTGCGTCCCATCGAAAATGTCCATCATATTAAACTTTGAGGAAACACAAAATTTAGAATATTTCTAATAATATTGGTAAAAGGAAAAAATTTGACATGAGTAAGGTTGTAGGTGATTGAAATTTTACCTCAGTTCATATTCTGAGCATTTTTTTTTGCTCTTACAGAATTATTTTATGTTTATAATAATGAATATCATTAAAAGTGTCACCTAGGTAAGTTAATTTTATATTAATTTTAATTCCTTTCTCTGCTGAAAATTCGTTTGGTCTACATAGCTCTTACATATTGAATATTTTTTTGTTTCAAATCTTTATCAAAAAATCCAAGTAAAAATCCAAGTAAATTGGTTATGATTTGCTATTTAAAAAATCTTATAAACCTCTATTATTATTTACAACTTAAAATATATGGCCAACCTGAATAAAATCCTGAATAATTACCTGAAAGATGAAACACGAAAGAAGGTACATGAAAATAGCCAAGAAAACAGCTGTTTAACCATGTGAGTTAAATATATTTTTATTAATAAATAAAAATAATTTGAAATAAATTAATATGTTTGAATTTTATATAATTTTATATCAAACCCGTTGAAGAACGCGGTGTTTTTTTATTAGTTTTTGAGACGAAATGTTGTGTTAAGATATGGGACATGAATCTATAGGGTGGCGCATAAGCAACGTTATGGTTTAATTAGTGAATAAATTTTTTGAGATAAAAAATGAAGACAAGTTATAGAAAATACTCTGGAAAGAGCACGTCAGGTCGAAGCAAACAATGGGCACCATTTGAAAGGTATTATTTTCAAAACATAATGTGAACCAAATTTCTAAACTGTAATCTAAATTTTCATAAATGCCATCGGTAAATAAAATCAGATAGAAAAAGTTATTCATTAAATAATTCATAAAGTTAGTTATGCGCCAACCTGTATAAAGAGACTTAGCGGACTTAAATTTAACTAACTTCAGGGACTATCCATAGAATGCTTCACGGAAAATTCACGCATTTTTTACCCCTACCTTCCCCTTTGTCATACAGCGTCAAATATTTGCCAATCCTCTGGCTAATAATAATTCTCTGAACCACCAAACCCCCTCCACCCCGTCACCCCGTAAATGCATGATTATTTTTAGGATTATTAGTAATATTCAAAAATTATTCATATAAAATCGTTTTTATTCTTAGGCGAATAGTAGCAATTGTGGCGGAGGAATTTCAGTAATCGTAAAAAAAACCGCGTAATGTGATCATTACGTATTATACTCCTATGTATAGGAGAATTAAACCGGCCAAAAGGGAATCGGACTCGTACAATTAAGGTTCCCTATCAATACTACAGTGAGCGGTCAATAGACCAAATTAATCTTTTTATTAAATCCTTAGAGAAACCTCTTTCAAATTACACCTCACATGATATATTAACTCTTCTTTTTTTGGACCAAACTTATCCATTTTCTCCTAAACGATTATACTATCGAAAAAACCTGCAGCTTTCCGGTAATCTTTGACTCGATATCTACTAGATACATAGATAGATACATCTTGTGGTCTAAAAAGTATTGCACTTCGACCTTATGGTCCATTGTGCTCCCCTTTCTACTTCAATCCGACGAATTTCGCTTCTTCCATATGTTGGCAATAGCCAGAAGCTTGCTTATCAGATCTTCCTGAAGGTTCATATATTCTGGGTAGGATGCACCAAATATCTTGTATCTGATGTAACCTAGAGGTTCGCAGTTAAAGATATTGTGGCTGGATGTTCCTTCCTCCTCGCCACAGAATTTGCACACAATGGACCCGTAGATAGATCAATATCTACTAACTAAATTAAAATCTAAATTTTTGCTCTATGAACCTAGGAGATCAGGAAAAACGGAACGTTTATTTCTAGCAAAATTTAAGATATATAATGGAGGCCTCTGGATCAAAAATGTTACCACATACGATATTTTAATCATAATAATTTTTCTTTGGTCTAATCGTAGTATAATTTGTGCGGTAATCGTCTGGCGATATATGTGCGTTCAGTAGAGAGCACCCCATGCTTTTGTTTACATTAAAGTTAAGTTTGTTGTCAATCTCTTTATTTCAATATTAAATTATTTTGCATTTTTTAGATTATATTGCAATAAAAGCATGTTTTTTTAGTATTTTTTAAACTTTAAATTTGATTTGTTAAAAAGTACTACTCGGTAAAAGTTTATTTAGTAGTGATAAATACCTTGATGTTTTCGGCAGTCTTGATCCTGGAGTTGTTTTACTCATCATTTCGTAATAGTACATCGAACATGCAATAAAAAAGTTATGTATACGACTTGGACGATCTATTTATTACTACTTTTACCTACATCTGTTTGATTAGCATTCAAATAAAAACTAAATAAGTATTACTTAGTTCAGCTACTTACATATTATTATTATTATTTGTATTGGTTACGTACTTACAATCAACAAAACAAAACCAGCAGTTGAAGAAGAGTACCAACTACCTATCATCATCACCACACAATCACCAGCAATCTATCTACTAGCAGTCTGTCAGTCAATAGCTATGGTGATGTTGGTAGCAGCTACTTTAATATCACAAATATATAAAAAAAACAACAACCGCTATAAATAACTTTAACAAGAGTTTATTATGTTTGTATTCGCCGAAATATTCTGATTTTTGGCGATGATTTGTTTTTATCCTTTTTAGAAAACATTTAAAAATGTGTCCATTCATCTAAATACACATTCCTGGCTAAAAATGTTTCAAGAAGAATGTTATGGTATTTTGAGGGATTTTAGGGAAGTTTTTCCCACACCCTATCCGATTGATTTAATGAGAAGTAAACACTTTTTTGAAGTGAAACTTCTTATGGCTGATAGTAAACTTAAAATTTGTTAAACTATTTATCCTTTTTGTATTTATTGTATTTATTCCATTCTGTTATTATATTATTTAGAAGGTGTGTCTTTTAATAAGAGAGAGAGATTAATACATTCTTATATTAGACAAATATAGACATATATATTATTTTACTTGTTTCCTATTTCGTTGATAGAAAATCAACATGGCCGTCGTTTTTCCGTGTAACTTCATATTCTCCAATTATGAAATATGAAAAATTTTGACTTCATGTGACGTCATCTGTGAAGTATCATGTTCTCCTATTACCAATTTTTTATTTTATTTCTTGTCAATATTCTTTTTTCATTTTTTTTATTTTTTAGTTATTGTCAATGAGGATGCAAAAGGACTTCGTGTCAGTCAAAAGCTAACGGATGATTGCCGTAACGCTTCACGTAAGCTAGTCACAGATTTTCATTCTAATTTGAATGAGGGGCAAATGAAGAAAAAACTAAGAATTCAGTTACGGCTGAACTGTTAACTGTTTAGTGCTCTTCTGAGAAACCATAGAAAACCAGAGAATAGGTCAAATACTTAGTGTCTAAATGATTTAACCAGTTAACATATCTGGATGTAGACATAAACTTATCCACTCAGCGGAGTCAAATAAAAAATTATAATATCTATACATAAGACATTCGGGGGGGTTTCTTACGGATCACATCTTAGGGGTTTCAAAACAAGTAGCCTATGGCCTTCCCCAGAGTTCAAGATATCTCTATAACAAATAACACAAAAATCGGTTCAGTGGTTTAGCCGTGAAAACGTCATAGATAGACAGAGTAACTTTCACGTTTATAATGTTATGAGATTATGAGATTATTGATTATACATTGATTGAAAATTTTTAAGTTTCGGGGGTGGTGGGAGGTGTTATTCTGGTGTATATATTTTGTTTAATTGTTTGTGCCGCAATTACATAAGTTTATTTTTATGTTTAATAATTTAAAAAAAATAAACAAAATATGAATTTCTATTTAAAATCTGTAATTATAGGTATCGATCGACTGTGTACTCCAAACGCTGGAATTATATTCCATACGCAAATTGTATGGAAGTACCTACAAGTAAATTATAACCTACAAGTAAATGTAATTCTGTTACACGGCGCGGATGTAACGTGCTACAACATGTTTGTTTAATTTATGTTTTATTTTGTAATAGTCGTGAATTTAATTTTTTTTCTACAAATTTACAAATAATAACTGAGTTAATTGCTTACATACCCGGTAGATACTGAATTTATGAAAAACAGCTTCAAATAAAAGGTGTTGATTTTTTAAAAATGAAAATTGTTTTTTCAATCTCTTACGGTTTCAAAGATGTATTCTCCCGATTGGCATCCGATTCACGAACTTGCCGATTCACGAACTTGACCCCTCGCGTTATCTCTTCGTTTTTGAGTTATTGTATCCACGGACAGATGGGAAAATGACTTGTTTTCCAAAACTTTCCAATAATTAGTCCAAAATATCCAAAAAATATCTCACTCCATGAGAAATATATCCATGACAATTTCTATCCCTTATATCTAAGACAACAATAATTGTGCTTATTGTTGGATTAACAAAAATTTTAACAAAATAATCAGGAAAAACAAAAATTTTAAACATTCGCCCAAAAAGATTACACCCTATATATACACACAAGCAACCAACCAAAGGTCAAAAATGGATTATTTTGATATTAGAGCAGCTCAAAATTTAACGAATGGGTAAAATCTCAATGCAGATTTTCAGGAGGTAAAAAAATCAAAGTTTTCAGGAGGTAAAAAATCAAAGTTGTCGGTATATATTTGATTACAAAAGAACTATATTCAATATTAGGATGTAAATTTATCAAATGACGCCACACATTTAAACGTTAACCTTTTTTAAAAACACCCGTAACGAATTTAATATTCGTTTTAAATGAAAAACTAACAAAATTAGTTTCACCTTATTCTATTATTTTTTATGGTTCTGTAGGCAAATCAGGAGCCCTTATTGTTATGTCATGCTCATCTTTATGTTGTAGTCGTTTTATTAGCGATACCTCATCGGTAGTACAATAAAACCTTTTAACTGAAAAATAGGCTAGTGACTGAGTACATTTTACCTCATAAACTTCCAATAGACCAATGAGTTGATACTAAGATGTGATCATTTGTCAAATAATTGGAATTCAAATAATATTAAAAATATATTTTATTATTTTTATGGCTTAAAGATCATAAAATAGATGTAGGTCATGTTATTATCTCCAACACGAATACAAATATGCAGTAGAGCATAGGTGGGCAGACCTTGACTGCACTCAGCTCTGAGTGAGAGGTAGGAAGAGAGATCGAGTAAATATAGGGTATCTTCCGATTATTATTATTTTCTGTTTTTAATAAACATTTTCTGAAAAAAATATAATAATACCAACTATTTTTTACGGTCACTATTATTCAAAGTATACAATGCATACAATACATTGAATACATACTCTAGAATTGTGGGCTGGTAATTTGGGGCATAAAATGTACCTTTTTAATATATTTGGGTATGAATAAAATATATATGTTATATAAATTATAAAATATAAATCTTTTGATCTTTTACATTTACCGCTTGTAAATTTTTTGATGATTTAGCTTTAGTTTAGATTTTAGAATTAGATTTTAGGAAATTCCGAATTATTTGCCTAAACTATTCATATCGGAGAACTAATAAACAATTATTTACTTGATTTAATTATTTTTTCTTAATTGGAGGTATAGTGTCATGGAAATTTGAAGACACTGGATACAAAATAGATTCCAATGATAAAGCTGGGGGGGGGGGGGGGGGTAGGGTAGGCTTGGTAATTTGTTACTAATTTCAAAATGGTTAAATTTTACATAAAGTGGGAATACATATAGTTGTTGTTACTAATACACTAGTTTAAGTAGAAGAAGAATCGACTGATTTATGAAATGCGGTTGGCCGTATAAATAGTTCAATAGTTCTCACTACTGAACCATATACTGTGTGTGGTCCAACACGCTTTTGACTGTTTTTATATTTGGTATAATAAATCTGTTTGTTTGCAAATGCGTCCATACAGAATCTCTGAAATCCACTACAAATAAAAACGGAATTCACCGAAGAATATGAATAAGTATAAAAGTTAATTAATCAATTACAGATTGGCGACTGATTTTAGCAGCATTCTAGTTTCAGACAATCTTTTTAATGACTTGTTTGAAACTTTTCTCGTAAATTCAGCATATAACGGGTATTAAAGCAATTTTCTCAGTCAGTTGCTCTTTTTACTTGTTTATTAATAGCGTTAGTATCAATTTTCATGTTTTGACTTGCAAAAACCAGGGCCACATTACAAAACTTTCATCGCCTATATCATCTGTTATATATATATACAGCGTGAGTCGAAGCTGGGGGATAATAGCACACACCTCCACTTCCTTCCACGATTCTCCCTTTCTTCAACAACATCCAATAGAAATCGATGTAATGAAATGAAAACCACTCGTGCTTGACTCACAGACATGCAAAACATCAAAACAATGTGCGCATAAATAATCCATTCCGAGAACCAGGATACCGATGAAAAACAAATATACGATGTAGACTACTAGGGCAATATGATTTAAGCAACAAAATTTCATTATTATTCTTGTATAGTTGTCTTCAAATATATTTATAGTTTTAATATTTATTATTATCTTATAGTCCAGTCATTATATCCATTTGGAAATGTAAGTGAACTGTGAAAGCTGATTTTTGGATATCGTGTGTGGGGAAGGGGTAGGGGTCTTAGAAAAGCTTAACTTCAAATTGTCGACCAAGATTTCCTGTGTGCATTCTCCGCTATCTTGAAAAAAGGGTTAAATTTTGTTATATATATATATATTTGATGGAAATATGTCATGTCTGAAGATCAAAATGATTTCCTAAGAAAGAAAATTTGCTTAAATTACAAAATTACTTACAAAACAACAAAATTCAAGCTCGCGTGAAATATTCTTTCTGTTGTAGGAGTATATAAAAATCATAATAGGAAAAAATGGTGTGAGTTATTTTTCGGTTTAGAGCTGAATTTACAAGATTAAAATTCAAGCATTTCAACTAATTTTCAAACAACGTTTAAACCAAAAACAAGGTGAAATATCAGGTTAAAAATTTTTTTATTGTAGCTCTAAAATATAGATTCAAAAGTTTGGTTAATATAACTATTTTCATTAACCCTGATCTCGGAATGACTGTAAGATTATGAATGAATTTATTTTAATGACGAAAAGCAAACAATTCATTATAAAATGTATTTAGATAATTGATTTAGCAAGGTTCGATCGCCTGGTCAGATTACTTACTATCTGATCCCCTCACACAAAAATTAACTGAGAGTGATCATATTATGATGTTTGAACTAACTAAATAGACAGAATGTCCCAATAAAAAATCTGACCAAGCATAATTATTACTTAGCTTCACTCATAAGTAAACCAGTTTTTCTAACAAACGTAGAATAACGGCAACGTACATAAAGATTTAGATCTTACGAAGATTATTCATGGTAGTAAGTTAAAAGTCACCGGAATCGTTTTCGAGAAAATAACGGGTTTGACTCAGCGAAAACGAAAAAAGATAACGCACTGAAATTTCGTATGTATTCTGGAACTAAAAAGTGATAGTCCACAGTACAGCACGGTTTTTTTAATGATTAGTAACAGGCAAAATTTTTGTCAGTTGCTTCGTCGCGAAAATTCTCGATGATAGTCACTATCGAAATGCTTAAGAGGGTAACTTGTTTGTTTGACGATAGCAAAAAATTTATCAGTAACTGTTAATTTGTTAGTTAAATTGAGAGATCATGTAATAAACACTTCAAAAACATAGTTATCAGTAACAAGCTGATTTTTATGCTGTTAATTAATAATGGTATGTATAATTTGGTAGCCACCTGGTCATACAAATTCAGTGGTTCAATTTCCCAGTCCTACGCTCTGAACATGTCAATGGAAAATTTTCCTTTATAAATTACAAAAATGTTTTCTTATTTCAATGACACACAACGTTAACACATATTGCAGGTCTTATTTCTTCAACCTTTAGTTCATAAAAGACTACTAATATTGTTTTTATCGTGAATACACTCAATCGCGCCAAGTGTTGAAAATGTGGGGGTCGGAACCTGCCTGTCAGACCATCCATTTTGTAAGACACAAATTTTTTTGAAGTCTTTATTACATTATCTATCAATTTAACTAACAAATTAACTGTTACTAATAAAACTTTTGCTATCGTCAAACAAACAAAAGTTACTCTCTTACACGCTTCGTTAGTCACTATCCTCGAAAATTTTTGCGAGAGAAAAGTTGGGCTTCTCGTCGAAAGGAAGTTACTGACAAAAATTTTGCCTGTTACTAATCACTAAAAAAAACCGTGCTGTACTGTGGACTATGAGGTCTTGGTTCTGAATGACTAAAACCAGACCATGATATTTTCCGCCAAGGGGTAATTGCAAGAGATAGAAAACAGTTTTAAGAGAAAAAACGTTCTTCTTTCAATAATAAACAAACATAGTTTGAAAATTTTTTGAAATTATAACTGAATAGTCTCGCCACAATTTCAATCAGTATTTGTCGGGTATTTAAGCAATTAACTTAGTTGTGATGATTTTTCAGTTAGTATACATAGAACATGCTACTAAAATATTCAGAATATTGTTCGCTGACATGATTTTATTTTTGATGGGACATCCTGTACGGTAGAGTGGCGTCAATGATAATCAACTTGGTGTCTCGTATACAGAATTCCAACTAAAACCATAACCAAGTAATTTAATACCAAAACTAATTCTGTCGCTATATACATAGTGCTATATACACACAGTGTTCATCGTACTGTTATACCAAATCAAACCCTCTCCCCCCGTCTCTGCTCCCCCCTAATGCATCACCTCTTCTGTGTCTGTCCGCCCGGTATTGTCTGTTTGCTACAGTCAGTAATGGTCATTATCTTATTATGTTGCAATTTTAATATTACAGAAGAAACCACCCTGAATTCTTTTTTAAGCTATGTACACAAACTTCTATTCTTTTTTACATCCATATAAGGACTACAACGTAGTATGTATGGAGATGAATGTGGGTGGGATTGGGATTATTAATTGTATTTTAGACTAGCTGATCCAACAGACGTTGTTCTGTCCAAAAAATCTCATAAAAAACGCACGCTCAGATTTTTCCGAATTTTTGCAATCTTTTGGACATTTTTTCCAATTTTTCTTTCCCTAAGGATGCGCTCACCAGTTTAATCTGTCTCAAAAGATACGCTTACCAATAGCATTTAATTTTTATTCATATGGATTAACAATTTGTGGTTATCAGAAAAGAGCATGTTCGAAAATACTGAAAACTTGAAGGTAATATAAGTGCAAGCACAAAATTGGTTACGCAGAAGCTGCCTCAACTTAGCGAATTTCCTCAGAATCAATCACTTCCGTTCTGACATACTTTTGGTATTTGAAAAGCCAAATTCGTTAATGAGTAGAATTGTTCAAGGTGGAGTGGAGGCTTAGAGGAAGAAGAAAACACAAAATATCTCTATAATATATCTCTCTTGATATTAGAAAAATCGAAAAATGTATAAGGAGTAAAGTTGTAGCAAATCAACTTTAATACAATTCATTACCCGATCATTTTTTCTCAAACTCTAATGTATAAGATATTTAGGTTTATCTTTTTCAATCTTAAATCGTAAATATTTCTGGAGGATGATTTTTTATAACTTTACTTCTTTTATAATATAATAGGGATTTACCTCCAGACTAGAAATTTGTAGCTTGTGCGACTTTAGCCGCTTTTCATAGGAACTATGCCAATATTAATCCAGAATTTTTGAAGCAAAACTTCTCACAAGTTTAGTCGGTTACTTTAACTTCGCCAAAACGCCGGCAGTCAACAACAACCTTTCCTTTCTAAGCAGAGCTCGTTTGACTGCAAGGTCACTTGGAATGTTTTTTTATATATTTTTCGATTTTGCCAATATTATTCCCTTGTTCAATTTTGACCAATAATGAACTTGACCTTTCTAATACCAAAAGCACATTCAATTGATTTAGATAGATAGATGGATACATCTTGAGGTCTAAAAAGTATAGCACTTCGACCTATGCTCCATTGTGCTCTCCCTTCTACTTTAGTCCGACGAGATTCTCTTCTCCCATATGTTTGCAACAGCCAGGAGCTTGCTTATCAGGTCTCCCTGAAGGTTCATATATTCGGGATGAGATGCACTGAATATCTAGCAACCTAGTAACTGTAACCCAGAGGTTCGTAGTCAAAGATAATGTTGCTGGATGTTTCTTCATCCTCGTCACGCAATCTGCACATAATGGACCCGTTATGGAGTCCCATTGTATGCAGATGCTTCCGTAGGGGATAATGTCCGGTAAAGAATCCGATAATCTTCCGCAGTTGCATCCTATTCAGCTTCAGTGCATCGAGAGATAGCCTCTTGGTTTCACTCTGAAGCACTTCCATCTCGAGCTCCTGCTGCGGTACTTTTTCCTAGTGATCACGGTGTTAAGAATTTGACCACTCGTTAATCACCTGTTTACATGCAGTCCTTGGAATTCCTAAAATAGGCTCTGAGCCAATGAATGGTATTCCTTCTTTGCTAAGGTATCTGCTTTTTCGTTTCCTTCGAAACCACTGTGACCCGGCACCCAGATCAATTTAACATTATTCCTCCAGACAATCTTGAGAATTGAAGAATCCAGATAATTGACTTCCCTTGAGGTGACCTGAGTTCCAGGCTTTTAAGGCAGCTTGACTATCCGAGAGAATACATACGTTCTGGTTTATGTAGCCTCTACGTAGGTTGTCACGGACGCAAGCCAGTATGGCGTAGACTTCTGCTTGAAAGACCGTGGCATATTTCCTCAAGTTGAGGCGTATGTTTGGTTTAGGTCTCTCACCGTAGATTCCCGCCCCGGTTCCTTCTTCAGTTTTGGATCCATCTGTATATCAGACGGATTCCTTTCTTGAGATTGGATGGTTCTCCAATCCATTTACGTGTGTTTCAATTTAAATGAACCAGCCTGTATCCATACAAATATAATAATGGCTATTTGTATGTAAATAATCAAGTAAAATTGCAATAATTATCATTGTAGTTTTATCATAATTTATTAAAAAATAAATAATGATAATTGCATTTTGTTTGTTGGGTTTATTATATTTACAATCGTATACTCATCACATCCACATCCACACATCCACAACCATAACCGATCACATTTATCAGAGAC
Organism: Nineta flava; assembly: GCA_963920215.1. Lineage (NCBI taxonomy): Eukaryota > Metazoa > Arthropoda > Insecta > Neuroptera > Chrysopidae > Nineta > Nineta flava. The sequence goes on from OY986041.1 coordinate 1,157,240, forward strand.
AAATGAAGAATCCTGCCAGAGCCATTATCATTCATTATTCATATTCATTTGTGTTCGCTGATCAAAGTCAGCGAGCGCGCTTTGTCTGATCTGCTTTCATTCATGTAGGTCAGCTTCGGGAGGAGAAACGCTGGCCTTACTTAACGAGAAATGCAAAAATTCGTTAGCAGGCACTGCGTCAACTTTGCGAATTTCCATTAAATCATTCTGTAGCGGTCACAATTTTAGTCCGATCAAAATGAAATGTCGTATCTTAGATAGATAGATTGTAGAGGCTGCCCTTGGCAGGCTAAACATGACCATAAGGTCCATAGTGATACCTAAGGATGTGAAGATGTGAGTGGAGTGGAAGGAATATTTGTGTGTAGACTAGGAATTGGTAGGATATGCGGCTGCAGTCGACTGTGATGGGAACTATGCCGATATTCATCTGGACTTCGTGAAGGAAACTTCAAAAAACCTTTTCAAGCATAGCCGGTTACTTCATTCTTGTCCATACGCCGACAGTTTAGTAAATTAACCGCCCTTTTTTTTAATAATTGACAAACTGCTGATGTCGGGATGCGAACCCATAACCTCCCAGTTTCCAAGTAGGCATACTTGGAAACCGACTTGGAATTACAGACATAACATCTTAGACCGTTCGGCCACTTAGACTGGTTAAGTATGAATAACATGCAATTGAATAAAATTGATTTGTTTTGATAGCTCGGTATTTCGATAATACTAACATAAAATCTCCACCCAACGTCGCGCCATTGATTCAGCGAAAATAGTTCCATTATTTAAATTTCTATGTACTATTTATTTGCCTGTAGATTGTATGGACCGCCAATGATCTGGTGTTGTTGGGTCCACTATTTTATTTTTTACAATGATATATAAAGCACAAATTTTACTTCTACGTTTTCAGTTCAAAGCAACAAAAGCCGATTAACTGTTTTTCTGATTGCGCACGCCTGTTACGCCTGTACTAGTTTGTAAGTTTATTCGTTTGTCATCATTCTTCTTTCGCAATTATCATTCCAATTATTTTAACAATGATATAAACATTTGTTTGTATAATAATAATTATCTACTTTATATACAGTTTGTTTATGTAAATTACCCATTCATTCCTCGAGTAGGTACAGGCGTCTTCAAAAGTGATACACTCTATTTGTACGGAATCTATTATATTATATTAGAAAAAAAAAGGCTTCCAATAAAGGCAATACGTGGTGCAAGTTATACCAAAAATAATACCTTTTTTAACAAAACTCCAAAAATTCAAATTTTTATTTCTTCGTCCAAGCGCGAGCTATATATTTTTATATATACATATATATATATATATATATATATATATATATATATATATATATATATATATATATATATATATATATATACTGACAGAAATAATTTGGTATTTTCATTTGGGATAAATCTATCATGAGTTCTTCGGACTATGCCAAGGAAAATTTGTTTTGAGGGGTCACAGAAAATGAGATTCCAATGGATGAATTTTCAAAATTTCGAAATCAAAATTTCACTAAATATTTGTTAGATAGATTGATTACAGAGGCTGCCCTGGACGGGCTACACTTCAACCGTAAGGTCCATTGTGATGCCTAAGGATGTGAGGATGGGAGTAGAGTGGAAGGAATTTGTGAGTAGACTAGGAATTGGTAGGATATGCGGCTGTAGCCGACTCTGATAGGAACTATGCCGATATCCATCTTGAGTTCGTGAAGAAAACTGTAGAAAACCTTCTCAAGCATAGCCGGTTACTTCGTTCTTGTCCATACGTAGTGTTTCACGAGGCACGAGGCGAAGCGAGGTTTTGGTATCACCTCGCCTCGCCCTGCCTCGCTTTTTTAAATTTCAACGTCGCCTCGCCTAGGCCTCGGCCGAGGCAGTATGTTGGCTAGCCTCGCCTCGCCTCGGTTGGCTTAGCTATTATCCTCGCCTCGCCTCGCCTATTATCTTTGCCTCGGCCGAGGCGAGGAATTTGCCGAGGTTTTTGAGACAATATACCTCGCCTCGCCTCGTGCCTCGTAACCGAGGACCGAGGCGAGGCGATGTTACCTCGTAGCCTCGGTGAAACACTATCCATACGCCAACAGTGTAGTCAATTAATCGCCCCTTTTCGTTTTTTTAATTTAAATAATTGACAAACTCCCGATGTCGGGATTCGAACACATAACCTCCCAGTTTCCAAGTATGCATACTGCGCACACATAATAACGATAGATAGATTGATTACGAGGCCTTAGACCGCTCGACTACTTGGACTAGTTTGATCTGTTTAAAGGCTGAATCAAATATTTTATTTATTATATTAGAAGAAAATTAGAGAAAATATGTTTTTTTAGCGCTCGAAACCCGCATGTAATCCCTAAAAACACGGAACAGTATTGTAAATTTGAAGTTCCCTATCGATTTTAACAATAAAATTTTGTTTCGGTCAAATTAAATAAACTTATCAAATGTTGAATAACAATGTTCAGCACACTTGTGAAGCCGATTGTATGCAAATCAGTGAATATGTTGTTGACGCAGTCTGTCCAAGATGTCTTATGGTCTATCATGCAGTCGGCATTTTGTATTTAATTACAAGCTGTGAATTTTAATCCTTGAATTTTCAATTTTTCCAAGTTGTATATGTTCACTTATTATGATTATTATAATTACAAAGAAAAAAAAATCACCTGTTGAACAATCAACTGTGCACAAAAAGGGCAAGGACAGGGCAATTTTATTCCAAAATTTAAGTAGAAATTGTGGGCGTTTTATTTGAGTTTGATCAAAGTCTCAGATCAGACAATTAAATTCCATAGATATTCGCCAAATTTGTTTACAATTGATCTAAAATATTATATGCGGCGTGCGATCGATATTTTGCGAGAACTTTTTCGTTAATCAGCAAAATCGGACTAGGGTTACCTAGGAACCTAGTAGGTGGTGGAAACTGCATAATTTGGAGAAAGTAAAGTTGTAGAAATCAATTGATCTTTTTTTTTCTGTAAATATTTACAGATATTTTCACGGGTAGGTGTTACCTGCGACTTCATCCTTGAAATGTATATAAATTTTACTCGTAACTTTGTCCTTGGAGAAACGCGTTCCGTAGATAGATAGGTATAACTTGGTGTTTGTAAAAAGTATCGCCAAAAAGCATAGAAGAAAGCATGGACGCATGGAAAGCATTTTAAACATAGCACATCGGACATTGAATAAAATTATAAATAAATGATCCATTCAAATTGTTATTATTATAATGATGATTTTGATGAAGCGAGGACTGTGGGGTTGGGTATTAAGTCAGGTATATTTGTTTGTATATGTAATTAGTTTTTATAAATCAATTAATTGATATATATTATGTCATCCATTGTATCGCCAAACAACCATTTCGATATCATTAATATAAATATTTATTGAGTTGATCGTGAATCAGTTTTTTTTCTTCTTATTCTTGGATTATGAAATGATTGTGATTAAATTCAATCATCACAATCAATATAATATAGCGAGGTTAAATCAATAAATAAATAATTTATTGATGAATCATTTTTATTGAGGTTAGGGGCGACATTTAAGTATGTACTTCTTACGCAACGAATTTAACATTAATATTTGTTATATAGGAGCTATGCAGACTAAGTAAATTTTCTCTAAGTGAAGACGGAGTATTGACTTTTACACTGTCCAGACAAATATCATGAAGAAATTACAAAACCTGTGAGCACCTAAAGCAGGTACCCCCAATTTTTGTACCATAGAGCATATTCTAGAGTATCGAAATAGGGAATATGCATGAAATTTTTTTTTCACTTGAATTGAAGCATGTTTACTTGACAAATATCAAGGTAAAATTACTTTTTAAATAACTTTAAAAATAAGCGAGATATGAATGATTGAAATTCCCGATTTGACAAAGAGGATGATAGCCCTCTTGATATGTTATGTGACGTCATATTACACTTTCACCATTTAAAATACACGTAAAACTCCGTTTTTAATAATTTTGCTAGAAAGAGACATATAATAATCTTTAAAAGCTTATAGCTTCCTTGATATTTGTCGGATTTTAATTTCGTTTCTAAATATTATAACAGTATTAACAGTATTTTCATATTCTGAAAATAAATGTGAAAAAAAATTTTCATGCATATTCCCTATTGTTCTTCATTCTAGAAATCCGTCCTTTATTCTTCCGTCACGTAGGAGCTACGTACACAAAATGAATTTTCTTAGAAGATGGAATCATAATCAATATTAAATCAAGTGACCATAGAATATCAGTTATTATCAAGTATTACCAAAAATTAATATTGCAAATATTTCCCATTAAAAATATAAAATTAAGGAATTTATACAATCTCTGGAAGTGAATTGGGCCTGGAACTGTAACTTCTCTCAGCACAAATCTGGACTCCCAGACATTTTATTATTTTGTGTACGATGGCGTCACAATCTATTAGGAGTTGTTTCGGAATTATCTTCATTTCTCTACAAAACCTACAGCTATCGTCATTTACCAAGCCTAACTTCCTAAGATGCCCCTGACTCTGTAATGTCCCATAAGAAACCATGTCAGAAGATCCAGTCTATTTTTGCTGTGTCTATTTTTCCTCAGGCATCAAGATCACCGCTTTACTTGCAAGACCAAGTTTTGTGTGGTCTTCATTTTGGTCTTGCTTTGCTCATCACTGTTCATAAAAATAATTGAAACTAAACCCGAGTTTAGTTTTGGTCTTTTAAAGATTTGTTTTCCTTAAAACTATTGTAAAATAATTCTGGGATTAATTAATTAAATTGAAACTTAACATTTTTTTAACCACTTAGAATGAGAAACATTTCCAAAACGGATGACCAAGAAAAGTTACCGGATAAACGCGATATTCATTGGATATATCGTGTCACACGATATACCCAATTTGATGAACAAAGTAAGACCTAGACCACCAAGATGTTGGTCTTGGGTTTGAACTTGCATCCTAAGTATTGTCCTTGGCTTTAGTTCCAACAAAAGCTTCCAAACTAGTATTAACGCCAATTATAGGTATTTAAGTTTTCCTAATTTTCTAATCTTCATTAAATGATTAGAAAACCTACCTTCCTACCTTCTTTGCTACCTTCTAAGGTATCTACTTTTTCGTTTCCGTCGAAACCATTGTGGCCTGGTAAATAACAAAAAAATGCCCCCAACGGTTTTATTATACATATGTATCCATCCGTTTCTACCCTTTAATGAAACATCGAGTGTACAATGAAACCGTTTAACTTACAAACCGTCTTTTTTTTCTCCTTATTTTATTTTGGAACAAAATTATTATAATTTAGAATGTTATCGTTTTAATCTTGCTGCAACGAACGATTGACTTTTTTGTGGTCTCGTTGAAATGATCTGCTATATTATTATGATTATTTTTATTATTATTATTATTATTAGTTGTTTGTTCATCCTGTACCGAGTGTACTGAATGGATATCAATTTGTATTATTAATTTGATTGTAGGTGTTTTATTTTTTGTATCTATAAAATTATTATCCTTCGTTTTTTCTTGGCGCGAGGGAAAGGGCGGTGTAGGGATGGATTAATAAAATGGGGGTGGATAAATATTGCAATATTTCCGTCATTGTTATTTACACGGTAACGTGTTTCTGAAGCGTCATGTAATTTACACGTTTACGAACTTTGAGGGATTTTATTCAACACCTTCTACGTGTAGTATATCTTAAAAGGGCTAGTTAGTTTGAAGTGGAAGTCTTCTTTAGACGGACCGTTTACAGGGCAGTGAATAAGTCATTTCACGCTTGGATGTGAAACTTTAATTTGGATAAATCCGGGGAGCCAGTTAAACGGATAATTAAAACATTGCTATCATAATCAAATGTACTGATTGAATAACTGACCTTTGTCTGTTTTGAAGAGAGTGATGGATGGCACGGCTGGCACCTCTATTTGAACAGCTTTGGTCTTTGGTTACATATTTGATTCACGAACTGGAAACTCGAAGAATCTATTCAAGATTATGAATCAGAACTGAGGTGGAAAGTTATACTGTTGTCATAATAGACTCAAAAAAGGCAGTTTCTATATCCATTCGCAAATAATTGCCACAAACTTTTAAGACCAACAAATAATTCCGAAAATTCTTCATATGAGAGTAGTATTTCTTATTCGGTAGCCTCTCTTTGGAGCATGTTTTCTGGTACGGTTCAGGGGCTAAACTATCGCCCGTCTTCTCAGCATCTCTTAAACTTCGAATCTCTTTCAAATGTCAGATTCTTTCAAGTAATACAGGACTTTCCCTTTTTATCTTGCCTTTCAAGTTCCGGTCAAGGATCAATCTGCTGATTTATCCATTTTCGTCACGTCATGTATGACATTGCCAACCATATTTTCTCTTCAAAATTGTTCTTGCGATAGTTGCCTAGTTCTTCTTATCCAAAATTTTTTTCTATTTTCTTTTTAAAATATGTTTCAGAAATTTTTCAACGGTTTTCTTTTTATACCCGGTATATAATGTATACCAGGGTGTATTAAGTTTAGTTTCGACTTTGTAACGGTTGAAAATATTGATCGCAAGAAAAAAGTTTGTATAGTTGGTCATAAAATGCTTCCGCAAAGTTGTCCGTTCGTAAAAACGAAAAGAGATAACCAGCTGAACTTTCATATATGTGTTCTAGAACTAAAAAATAAGGTCAAGTTCGTTCAAAAGTAATGGGCAAAATGGACAAAACTGTTTATCTTTGAAACCGTAAGCGATAGAACAAAAATTTAAAGGCAAAAAAATGTTCCTTTTTAAAAAATATACAACTTCTGTTTGAAATTTTCTAAATAATTCTGTATATACCGGGTTTTTTTTACTTGGTTATAAAGTTTGGCAACCATATCAGCGCACAGATCTTACAATTCTAATATATTTTATATGGGTTTCCTGCGAATTTGTTTCGAGTTATCCGAATATTTCTAAGTTGGAAAAGAACTCCGTTTACCGTATTGTTGTTTTGTTCAATGCAGAAGTATATTTCTCTTACTTTTGCCACCATGATGCCCAGGTTTGTCGACTCACAAATAGTATACGAGACCATTATCCACGCGTTTACGTGTAAATAGACATTTCATATTTTGTTGTAGGTGTAAACAATTTTTTTAGATCAAAATTACCATCGATTTTTTATCTTTTTGTTTTTTTAGATTGATAAAATTGGGGTAGACAGACATTTTTTTTTATGGTTCATTTTATAGCTATATTATTATTAGATTTTATAAGAAATATTTTATTATTTAATCGCTTTTGAAAATATAGGTTTCTAATCAAATGCTTTTGATATATCGGGGTTTTTTTTTTGGTAACTGAAGAGTTTGGTTAAGAAAAGCCAAGGTCATCTTTTTTTTCAAATCAATTGTTTGAATGTAATTTGTATTGTAACGAAACAATAAATATTTAACCTTTTATTTCTAATATAAAGACCTAAACATATTTTGTTGGCTTTATCTGGTCAGACCCAAGACCATAAACTTGCTGTAAAAAGTTTTCACCAATTGGAAATTGAGATATTTCCAAGGAGACATCTATGACACATTTTACGCAGTTTGGTTCACCATTTCTTCATAATGAAATTCAAGGAATTTATTCGAGCTACTAAAAGGCTGCGTTGAGCTACGTCGTAATCGTTCCAGTACACAAACGATTTGTGTCCTTGCCAATAGTTACAAACTTTACTTTGTACGACCAAAAACCTAGTGAACAAGAGATTCAACCCATCATCAACCATTTCGAAAAAAATATTACTTTCTTCTGCAAAAAGCCACGTATTTTTATAGAAACCTTCGTAGCAAGGAAAATCTCATCACTATGGTAGCTCCCGGGTACAAATATCGGGTTACAGTTTACCTGATTATATTTAAGACAGGTTTATATTTACAGTTGGGGGGAGGGGATAGTTCAGAGCCCATGGGACGGGGTGTCTTTAATACCCCGCCCCCAGGTCTGTTCTCAATTGAGTTTTCAAGAGGTTTTTCCTATTCGATCGGGAACTTTGTCTTGAACTCGTGTTGAACTATTGAACGTGAGGTATCCAATTTCCGATATTCAATTTAAATCTTTTGAACTAATTAACTTACAAGAATACATTTAAATCCCACGAAACTGTTTAATTTATGTGCATGAAATTTTAAAATAAAAGTAAATATAAAAATTGTTTTAAATTATTTCCAGCTAAAAATTTGGAACAAGAATAAAACTGAATTGAATTTTCCTTTTTAGTAATGACAATTTAAAATTTAAATTATCTTTTTGTTGGCTTCACTGGATTGGCTAGTTGGCTGTATAAATGATTTTCAAATAATCAATAAAAGTCAAAATACATAAATTATTGAAATTGTTTGCAATAAAAATAATTATTTATTTACTGTTATATTTACAACTTAAGTTTGAAAATTAAACTCTTAAATATCTGTGTATATATTAGAATTTGGGAAAAAATTATCAGATATTGAATTGAAGTAAAGTTGGTTTTCTACAACTTTACTACTCATACATTTTTTGATTATTCTAATATTAAGAGAGATATTCTCTATATTATATGATTTCATCTTTAAAATATCTAAATATGTAAATTCGGTATTTACGCCAGAAATATTGGAAGTATGACAAAAAGTTTCAAACAAAAGTTGTTTGGTTTTATGTGTTCTTATAAGCAAACCAAAAAATTTTTATTTAAATTGTTTCTTTCATTTATCCCATATACCTGGCGCAATTACACATAAAGTAGGGGAAGTATTAAAAAAAGTTTGAAACAAAATTTGTTTGTTGTTCGGAGATAAACAGATTTTTCTTTTAAAAATTTTCCCTATTTTGCATCATTTAAAAGTTATACCGTGACGGACATAAATACATTTCTCCCTTTAATCTGAGAATCTTTTGTTTGGAGTTTTTTTTTAAATCTAATATGCATGTTGTAAAAATATTTAGCTGGAAACTTTTCAAATGCACCCACATTATACAACCCGAAAAACCATCAAGAGAGTCCCACGTTTATTTGATGCAACGAAGTCAAAGAAACGATATAGAAAGAAAGTTTGTAACCGAAGTCAATGCGAATGAAGGCTAGTTATTATTAAAATATATTAACAAATACATTTTTTTAAATTTAGTACCCAACCTACTGTGTTTGATCTAGATCAAGTTTAGCTCATCACTCCCCCGCGGTGTGCCATTTGAAGAATTCATATTCATAATTTCATTTTAAATCTCCAATGTACATTTCATGAAACCTCCCCCACAAACATACAAACGTTCTATGCAAAATCAATAAATCATATAACAATTATTTATAAAGAATTCACATATTATATACAATATAAAAATATATAATCGATAATAATTTGTCTATTTATATTGATTCATTGATTCTATTAACAATAACTTTTGACTTAAACACACATATTTTAAGTTTAAGTGATAAATAAACATTTTATCTATTTGTACAATGTATAATAATAATAATAATTGCTTACCACATAATGCCACTTATTTTATTTTTACATAAAATGTATACAATGAAAGTTGTAAAGTAATGTTTTCGGCAAACAATACTTTATTTTTGTAGTAAGTCAAATATTGACTAATGTTCTTGAAATTGTTGTTGCATATTGTTTGCATAATATTGGGAGATTTTTACTTTCATTCATAAAAACTTATCGTTTATTTGTTTGTATGCTTTTTACACCCTCTGTATATTCTAGCATCTAGGCAAAATCGGTCAAATACACTCTGGCCGTTAGGGTGAAATATACCTACCTATAAAACCATTGGAGACAGAACAAAAAGATTAAATACAGGAAATATGTTTTTTCTTAAGCAAACGCCGTTTGCCCGAACTCTGCAAGTTCGAAACCGTACAGAAAAGGCATAATAGTCTAGGAAATGTCTAGAGAAGATCAATAGAGGCCGGTTTTGGATTTAGAACTGGATCCCTCTAATAAAATGTGCGCAAAATATGGGTCTGTCAACTGACAAGTCAAAAATAAATAGCGGGCTTAATCTTTTTGTATACAAATAACTTTCGTTTGGGATCTCCAGGCTCGAAACCGTTTAGTAAGGGCATAATGATAAAAAAGAAAGAAGTTTATAAAATCCAATTTTGTTTAATTTTAATTTAGATCGCAAAGCCATTTTCCTACGGGCAAGGCGTATTCTGAATTGAGATGGTCCATATCTTGCGCTGTTAAAGCTTTCTGCTGCAACTTCGAAAGAGGCTTCAATAGATCGAATAGATCTTCGAAAAGGTCTGCAGAAGCCTTTTCTGGAGTTTGAGTTAATTTTAAATCCTTATAGAAGCCTTTTTGGGTGTTGGATTTGGAAGCTTCTTTTCATATCCGCGCAAGATATGGGCTTTCTCAGTTCAGAATACATAAAATACAAGTTTACACAAAGTAAGGTTTTAAAAAATTCCTCTTTTATGGTGCAAAAATTCACGTATTTTACGCAAACTACAAAAAAACACTGTCTTTAAATCTACGGGTAGTAGCGGAGGAAAGGTCGAGGCCTGGCAAGTTGGCCTAGGACTAGGAATTTGTACACAGGCTAGGAATTAGGTAAGCTTTTCGACTTGGAGTTCATGAAAGGAAACTGCAGAAAACAGTTCTTGTCCATACGCCTATAGTTAGTCAATTAACCACCCTATTATTATTTTTTTTAATCGACAAACTGCCACCGATAGGAATCGAAGCCACAACCTGCTAATTCCAAGCAGAGCGCTTTTGGCCGCTTGGACTGGAGTAAAAAATATTTTTTGACAAACTCAGAAATTTATTTGGTATTTTTAACCAATTTATATTTCATTTACTAATCCAGAAAATGGGTGGAAAAAGTCTTAAAAAAGAAGTTAGTACCACCACCATAGGTAGGTATTTCAATGTATTTCCCGCCGCTTCCAATACTTCACATATTTATCGACACTTCCACCAAATTTCTAAAATTAATATTATTAAATTCTTATTTTATTAGATCCTTACATTTTCATCCATGTTCTGAGCTATGTTTAAAGATTGAAGTGTCCCAAGCTCATCGGGAAGCAAGTTTTTAAAATCGATTGCATAATTTGCACCGAACCAGACAAACAAACAGACAGACAAAATAGCAAGTTAATCAAAAAGCCGAGCTTTAATATAAACCACGAAATATCTGAGGGTAAAATATCTTGGAAACTATTAACGCTCTAATGTTGATATTTGATACGTACCGTCAGATAGTGGGTCTCACGCTACGTTATAATCCTCACAGCTTTTTTGGTTCCTGAGATACGACGGTCTAGAAGGCGTCTCTATTTGCTCTTGTAAAATAAAGTAGGCATAATAGACGACTATGCTTAAACTTGCTCTAACATGCAATCTCTACTATTCGATCGAGCTAACTTTTGGGGAGAGTTGCTAAAACATGAAAAACTAGCATATTTCCATACGGAACTCAAAACCTTGGAGTCGAGCCTAGTCTAACAAAAAGTAAGATATGAATTATGGTCTCTAGCACCCTTAGTCAAACCACCACAAGAATAAATATTATGGTGTACAAAAAACCTTGGTGTCTATTTTATGAATGTGTGCGGTTTTAATAGAATTAAAAAAAAAAGTAGTTCTCGTGTAACAACATTATATGAATGACAAATCCACCATCACCACATAGGCTCCCTTTCGAGGCCCCCCCCCCTCTCTCTCCCCCTCTAAGTAATAATGAACCATCATTATTACATAATAGTTTAACAAATAAAACTCTTATAATGCTTTTAACAATAGGATGAGTTTACACAAATTTTAACAATCGTATAAAAATAATAAATGACTTTTTATTCAATTTCATAGAATATATATATATATACATATATATATATATATATATATATATATATATATATATATATATATATATATGTATATATATATATATATATGTATATATATATATATATATATATATATTAGTATACACTCCGTAAATTTAAATAGACCCAATAGAAATATTGTGTAATGCATCTATCACTGACTATGCACAGTATGCCATCATATGGTGTTACACTCACACGACGGACGACGGACACTAACGACGATGTATACATGCACGAGTAAGATGCAATTATGTATAAATGATTGTAGTTAGAGAGTGATAAGTATAATATAATAGTTATTTATGTTATAATACAATACTGATTGTTTAAGTGTGACAAAGTGAACCATATCATAGTACACTGCATATAGACAGCGATAGATACACTATACCAGAGGTGGGCGCAAACAGCTCGCCGGAGTCGAACGACTCTCCATAAGCTGGGTGAGAGTAAGTAAAAAAGGTATGTTTTGAAGTAAGACAGAACGATGTTTCAATACAGGTTGCCTACCGATTATTGCCCAATAATTTATTCAATCAATTTAGAATTAGTTTTATAAAATATTTATTGTTTAAAAAATATCTTTTACAATATGGAGAGATACACCAAAAAACATAATAATAATAATAACAATAATAATAACAATAATAACAACAATAATGATGACAGCAATAACAATAATTACAACAACAACAGCAACTATATGTATTCCCACTTTACGTAAAATTTAACCATTAGTAACAAATTACCAACTCTCCTTCCCACCCAGCTTTATCGTTAGCATCTTTTTTGTATCCAGTGTCATCAAATTCCCATGACACTATACCCTCTACTAAGAAAAAATAATTAAATCAAGTAAATAATTGTTTATTAGTTCTCCGATATGAATAGTTTAGGCAAATTATTTGGAATTTCCTAAAATCTAATTCTAAAATCTAAACTAATGCTAAATCATCAAAAAATTTACAAGCGGTAAATGTAAAAGATCAAAAGATTTATATTTTATAATTTATATAACATTTATATTTTATTCATACCCAAATATAATAAAAAGGTATTTTATGCCCTAAATTACCAACCCAAAATTCCAGAGTATGTATTTAATGTATTGTATGTATTGTATACTTTGAATAATAGTGACCATAAAAAATAGTTGGCATTATTATATTTTTTTCAGAAAATATTTTAATTACAAAAAGAAAATAATAATAATTGGTAGGATACCCTATATTACTTTATCTCTCTTCCTACCTCTCACTCAGAGCTGAGTGTAGTCATGGTCTGTCCACCTCTGCACTATACAGTATTCCAGATTGGGTGTATTTAAAAAACAAGCTGTATATACATGTTATATATATATTATATAATACTATAGACCTTGTATTATATTGCATATATCTAATAAAGGCCTATATAATATATTTAGTTCGATATTATTCCCATAACAATAATAATCCGACCAAAAACATAAATGTAAGAAAGGGCCGAGTTTTCGGGAAAATCCTTAATGTAATAGTTCCTTCTTAAAAAGTGATGATATGAGAGTAATGACCGAGCTATTTACAAAGTAAATAGCTCTAGACTTCATATAATAGTTGCTTCTTAAAAAGTGATGATATGGCAGAAAGGACCGAGCTATTTACAAAGTAAATAGCTCTAGACTTTATATAATAGTTGCTTGTTAAAAAGTAATGATATGGAAGAAAGGACCGAGCTATTTACAAAGTAAATAGCTCTAGACTTCAGATAATAGTTGCTCTTTGAAAAGTGATGATATCCCATTAAAGAGCCGAGCTATTTACAAAGTAAATAGCTCGGTAAACTATTAACTAAAAAAAATAATGAGGGTAAATTGATTAAATGTAAGAAAAAATTTGGTTTAAAATTATTTCATAAGTTTTCCCTTAGTATGTTTTTAAAATTTTATAACGCGGCAAGATTTAAAATATTGGAAATCAGAAAAAATAACTTGCCGCGCTATATAAAATTTTAAAAACATACTAAGGGAAAACTTATGAAATAATTTTAAACCAAATTTTTTCTTACATTTAATCAATTTACCCTCATTATTTTTTTTAGTTAATAGTTTACCGAGCTATTTACTTTGTAAATAGCTCGGCTCTTTAATGGGATATCATCACTTTTCAAAGAGCAACTATTATCTGAAGTCTAGAGCTATTTACTTTGTAAATAGCTCGGTCCTTTCTTCCATATCATTACTTTTTAACAAGCAACTATTATATAAAGTCTAGAGCTATTTACTTTGTAAATAGCTCGGTCCTTTCTGCCATATCATCACTTTTTAAGAAGCAACTATTATATGAAGTCTAGAGCTATTTACTTTGTAAATAGCTCGGTCATTACTCTCATATCATCACTTTTTAAGAAGGAACTATTACATTAAGGATTTTCCCGAAAACTCGGCCCTTTCTTACATTTATGTTTTTGGTCGGATATCAATAATTTTTGAAAGGCTTAAATATACGAAGCCAAAGGCTTCGCACAAAACGCGTAGCGTTTTGTTACTCTTCGCATATGCTTCGCGTATGCTATGCGTTCCTTTCGCTTCGCGATACTTTACTCTTTTAGCGAATTTCCTGAAAGGAAATAGAGCTATTGGTCCCGTACCGAAGTCAAAATTTCGCAAAAATTTCTTCAAATGTCCATCGATCCTACCTTGTAGATGTCAAAAATCACCATCTGTAAAATTTATATATATATATCTATGGACATATATATATATATATATATACATATATATATATATATATATATATATATATATATATATATATATATATATATGTGTCTGTAATCACTCTAGCGGTCACAGTTTTTATTCTATCGGAATGAGATTTGGTATTTGAAGCGCTTTTGGTATTCAAAAGATCAAGTTCGTTAATGGGTAAAATCGGACCAGGGGAAAGGGGGGTTTAAAGGGAGGAGGAAACAGAAAATTTGACATATCTCCCTTAATATTCGAAAAATCGAAAATTTTATAAGAAGTAAAGTTGTAGGTATTAAGTTTTACTGTAATTTTGTTTCTTATCATTTTTTCTGTAACCCTAATATTTACAAAAATATTGACGGTTTAAGATTGAAAATTAAATTCCTCAATATCTCTGTACGCATTAGAGTTTGAGCAAAAAAGATAAAGTGATGAATTGTAGCAAACATGATTTTCTACAACTTTGTTTCTGACGCATTTTTCGATTGTTCTAATATTAAGAGAGATATTTTATATTTTGTGTTTTCTTCTATCTTTATGCCCCCCTTTCCCCTTGACGTATGTTATTTATTAATAAAATTGGCCATGCAAATACTAAAATCAGATACGACATTTCATTTTTATCAGACTAACATTGTGACCGCTAGAGAGTAATTTATTTATTCCAAGGAAATTCGCTAAGTTGAAGCAGCTCCTGCGTAACGAATTTTTAAAATTTTATAACGCGGCATGTTTAAAAATATTTGAAATCATCAGAAATTTGAAATCATCGTATCTGATTTTAGTATTTGCATGGCCAATTTTATTAATAAATGACATACGTCAATAGAAAAGGGGTGCATAAAGATAGAAGAAAACACAAAATCTAAAATATCTCTCTTAATATTTGAACAATCGAAAAACGCGTAAGAAACAAAGTTGTAGAAAATCATGTTTTCTACATTTCATCACCTTATCATTTTTGCTCAAACTCTAATGCGTACAGAGATATTGAGGAATTTAATTTTCAATCTTAAACCGTCAATATTTTTGTAAATATTAGGGTTACAGAAAAAATGATAAGAAACAAAATTACAGTAAAACTTAATACCACCAACTTTACTTCTTATAAATTTTTCGATTTTTCGAATATTAAGGGAGATATGTCAAATTTTGAGTTTCCCCCTCCCTCTAAAACCCCCTTTCCCCTGGTCCGATTTTACCCATTAACGAACTTGACCTTTTGAATACCAAAAGCGCTTTAAATACCAAATCTCATTCCGATAAAATGAAAACTGTGACCGCTAGAGTGATTACAGACACATATATATATATATATATATATATATATATATATATATGTATATATATATATATATATGTCCATAGATATATATATATAAATTTTACAGATGGTGATTTTTGACATCTACAAGGTAGGATCGATGGACATTTGAAGAAATTTTTGCGAAATTTTGACCTCGGTACGGGACCAATAGCTCTATTTTCTTTCAGGAAATTCGCTAATAAAAACATACTAAGGGAAAACTTACGACATAAATTTCAACCAAATTTTTTCTTACACTTAATTAATTTAACCCTCATTTATTTTTTTAATAAATAGTTTACCGAGCTGTTTAGCTTGTAAATAGCTCGAAACTTTATGGGATATCATCACTTTTTAAGGAACAGCTATTATTTGAAGTCTAGAGCTATTTACTTTGTTAATAGCTCGGTCCTTTCTCGTATATCATCACTTTTTAAGGAGCAACTATTATATGAAGTCTGGATCTATTTACTTTGTAAATAGCTCGGTACTTTATCCCATATCATCACTTATTAAGAAGCAAATATTTTATTAAGATTTTCTCGAAAACTTACCTTTCTTACAAACGGAAAATTTAACAACTTTAATTGTAATTAAAATAACATATGAAGCATATATCGATCTGATTTGTTGACAAGGTTACCGCCTCCTTTTTGATTAGATAGACATTTAGTATTTAAATAAAAATTTTCTAGTTTAATATAACAGTATGTTTTAATACTCCAAATAGAAAACATTGATTGTTGTATTGTATTGTTACAATGTAACTTTTTTTAAGTAAACAAGTTTAAAAATAAACAAGTTTATTTTCAATTAGCAATTCGTAATGATGAAAAGAATTAAATAAATTGTTATAATTTGTAAGAATTGCTCAAGGCGGTATATTACCAAATATTCAAGCAGTGTTATTGCCAAAGAAAACTGAAAAGAAAGCATAAATTTTATACATTGGATTATTGATAATAATATTCATCGATCATATATCATAGGCCTTTTATTAAAACGCCACAAATTAATGTGAAATAAGAGTGATATATTTTTTATTAAAATAACTATATAAAATTTAGTATATATAAGATGTTATTTGATTTGTTTCGATTATGACTTCTAAACTAATCGTTTATTACAGATAATTGATTATCAACGTTATAGTCTTTGAAGAAATGACTTGACCCGTTGGCTCCACTTCACAAAAAAAAATTCGTTACGCAAGAGCTGCGTCAACTTAGCGAATTTCCTTAGAATGCATAAATCACTCTCTAGCGGTCATATTTTTAGTCTGATCAAAATGCCTTAAGGCAGTTTAAGGGGTGTTTTTCCCATTTTCGGAGGTTTGCGTTATAGGTAAAAAAATTTTTCAAAGTGTTCTGTTAAATTGACTTTATTTCGGGTCGATTGGTCAAAATTCCATCATTTCATCATATATAGAACTGAAAAACGTAATTTTGGGGGGTGTTTTTTCAATTTTTCGGGAGTTTGCAAAAAAATATATTAAGTTTTTCGAAATAACTTCCTAATTTGTAGCTATTAAGCGTCGATTGCAAAAAACTGAATCTTGTTGTATGTATAGAACAAAAAGGTTGGTTTTGGGGGTGTTTTTACCAAGTTCGAAGGGTTGTGATGGAAAAAAACTGATCTTTCTATCATGAATAGAAGTAAAGAGGTAAGTTTTAGGGATGTTTTTCCCATTTTTGGTGTGGTTGCGATGTAGGTAATGAAATTTTTCAAAATATTCTGTTAATTTTGACGTTATTTCGGGTCGATTAGTGAAAATTCAAACTTTATAGCATTAATAGAACAGAAAAACATAATTTTGGAGGATGTTTTTCCAATTTTCCGAGGCTTCCGTTGCATAACTTTTAAAATCAACGCATACTGCTGTATTCAAATAGCAATGTCTATTTCTATATGGTATAAAAATTAATAGGTATATATGATATATCGTTCTCTACAAGGTAGTTTGAGTTAAACTAGTCTTAAAAATAAAAAATGTTAAATTTTCCACTTTTCCGATACAAATTTCGAGTTTTCGCAATTTTCTCGTCGGTTTGGGTACTACAGCTATCTACATGCCCAATATCAACTTTACAGCATATCTGGAAGTAGCTAAACATTTTGATGTATTAGTTACCAAGAATTGTGGGCGTTCCCACGAATTTTGCGTTTTTGAAGTGAAATAACTTTTTAACGGTTAATTCGTTAACATTGATTGAAAACATTGGTTCTTATAATTCCGTAAAGTATCTATATTCGAAATATCAACCCTGTAGCTCTTTCCGTTCAAAAGATACAGCACCCAAAAAATGAGCCTAAATTAACGATAAGATATAGCACTGTAGTGAAAAGTCCGAATGTCTCCCTTAAAACTCGGCCACGCACTACCGTGCTCTTGATATTTTTGAATTTATGTGTGTGATTTTGAAATTAATTGAGTGAAAAATATGAGACAGAATTATTTTCTATTGAGTTTTTTTTTGTGTGTCACACTGGGTTTTGTTACTTTTATTGTCGAATCGAAATTTATATGATTTGTGGACAAACCAATTTGTATGAGGTTTTTTTTTTGTTTAGCTTTTACTTTCGTTTCGACAATGAATATGCAACACGATAGTTTATGGCCCCGAAAATTCACAAAGAAATAAAATTGTATTATATTTATAGTTCTTCGTGTGGTAACTATATGTAGACTAGCGAATTTTCCCCGATAGACGTACCGGGATAGATATCAAATTCACGTTACCATGGAGATTTTAGTAATATTATAATAAGTATTAATTATGATTGCAAATTTTTCTGTAAATTAGAAAATATGAGTGACAGAAATTATGGTCAGATATTAAAATGTAGTTAAATTTTCTACAATTTTATGTGTGCTAAATTTTTCGATTTTACCAATTAATAGGATAATTATACCATATTTTGTATTTGGATCTACTTGTCATCAGTCCCCCTTTTCGTTTGAAAGATTTCGCCAATTAAATGATTAAATGAAGTGGGCTTTACAATATCAAAACTAACTAAACTGACTAAACTGGAAGTTAATTTGTGACTTCGCGTATATATATATATATATATATATATATATATATATATATATATATATATATATATATATATATATATATATATATATATATATATATATCATATGTTTAAGCAGAAGTTGTGCTAAAAAATGGTCTTTAAAGTTTTTTGTCTCACAAAAAACAAGAGTTTGCGTATGAATAACTCATTTACTTTTATAGACAGCTTCGAATATATATAATATATTCGTTTCAAATTTTGTTTGATTCAAATTTGACCAGCTAATATTCACCTAATTCACCTACCTCAACCCAACGGTCATCAAACTGTGGCCTGCTCATCGGGCCCTCTAAAAACGATCATACGACCTGCAACTAATGCATTTATCAAAAAAAAAAACCATTATTATTTATGAAATAGATTTTGTTAAAACGGCTACAAAATGAATTATTTACCAAAATAGACTTTATTTTCCAGTTTTGCGTTTATAACTTTATTTTGCGTTAATTTAACTTGGATATAATAAAATCAATGGCCATGTGTCTATACCTCAGCGCTCTAGAGATCGCAATTTTATTTTTCTCGGAATAAAATTTACGTGCCTTGTGTATTTGAAAGGCCCTGCCCGATTAATCGACAAAATTGAGCAGATACACACAATTTTGAATTTCTCTCCTAACATTAGAATGATAATTAAATGATCATAAGTAAAGTTGTAGCACATAACATATTTTCCGTAACTTTATTATTTACAGCAATATTTTGGCAATTTAAATATAATACCCATAATAATAATGAATATTACAAATGATTCACCATGGTTACTTGATTTTATATACTCAATATGACTTTCTCCAGAGAAAATTAGTCCACGTAACGAATTTTTGCAGTATAAATTTGTTTATCTATTAAATTTGATAGATCTTCTCATCCATTATAAAACGATGCACAGATTTATAGCATCCACAAAATTAATACGAATTTAAATAGATAATGATTTTATTTTGCTTTATTCACCATAATTTACTACCGTGAACTGTACCCACCTCCTTCGGATTCGGGTTCTCCCCAGAATATCAGTTTGTAATCTATTCTTTTGGTTACAAGCGGAAAAAAAAAGGTGTACATTGCATTACCTTTTCATGTGACAAATAGTTTATATATATATATATATATATATATTGTTATAATAAAAATGATTATTTGTGTTATCGGTGCGGTGCGGTCTTGCGGTGGTTGTTAAATGGGCGTAGTTCGTATCAACTCTATTTGAAATGATGCATTTTATTTTTCAAACAATTACAAAACTTTTATTTATTTGTATTTGAGTTGTTGTATTCGAAGGATAATAAATGGAAAATTTATGATTTTAAATGTGGGCTTAAATGGGCTTAAACGTATTCCTATTATATTAACACACAACTATTAACACCTGAATAGATATTATTTATTTTATGGATTTTAACGTTCTTTTTCTCTGCTGACAATAAAAAAAAAAAGGTGACAATTGTTTGGATTACAAATAGTTAATATTTTTATTCAAATTTTTTCAAGATATTATTCAACTTTGTGGTCTGTTTGTTACAAATCTTCTGCCATAGTCTATTTTGAATCAGTTATCGACGTCCATTTGATTGATGACAATAATATGTTACCATTTAGAGGAGTTCATATTGCAATTACAGTCATCGTTAAGTTATAAAAAAACTTTTTATTTTCGTAAAAGTTACTTTAGATAGATAGATTATAGCGGCTGCCCAGGACACTTCGACCATAAGGTCCATTGTGATGCCTAAGGATGTGAGGATGTTAGTGTAGGACGAGGAACTTTGTGTGTAGACTAGGAATTGGTAGGATGTGCGACTGCAGCCGACTCTGATAGGAACTATGCCGATATTCATTTGGAGTTCGTGAAGGAAACTGCAGAAAACCTTCACAAGCATAGCTGGGTACTTCGTTCTTGTCCATACGCCGGCAGTAATAATTGACAAACTGCCGATGTCGGGATTCGAAACCATAACCTCCCAGTTCCAAGTAGACATAACTCCTAAGATCGATCGGCTACTTGGACGGTTAAAACTTTCATTGGAAATAAGATATAAATTTAAAAAAAACACTCCGAAATCGTAGCGCAGTTGAAACTCTTAAATCGGACCGGTACGGTTTAAGAAATCACACTAAATGATCACCAAAAATTAAACTTAATATTTTTTATTTTTGCATTTTTATAAAAAAATAAATTAATAATTAGAAATTATACTTTAAAAACAGAATTTATTACCATAAATAAGGGAAGTAAGATTTTGGATATACTTATTTACGATATAGGAGTCCTCTATCGTACTTTTACAATGTTTTCTAAAATGACATCACTCTTTTAATTTTAATTAATTAAATAAGACAAATATTTGACATTTTCATAAAATCACTTTATTTGACTAGTTTCGGAACACAGTTCCTTCCTCAGAAATAAAAAATGATAATACAAAACTTTTAATTTTATTTTACACGTAGAATGTTTATTTAGAAGGTCTCTAAATAGGAATAACTGTATGCTAAAATTAAGAATATTCCTGTAAATATTAGGGTTACAACCAATGACACACTTACCTTCCCGAACTTATGCGATAGTGCGGGACCGAGGGATAACCGTAATTTTGAGTAAGTTTAGAAGACATTGTAAAATTACGATTTAGGACTCCTACATCCTAAATAAGCACTGCTGTATTTCCAAAATCATACATACCTTATTTGCTAATCAATTTTGTTTTCAGAGTATAATTTTAATTTTAAGTGAATTAAGACCTAGACAAAATTTCAGTGTAATTTCTTAAATCGTACAGCTACGATTTAAGAGTTTCAATTACGATACGATTTTGGAAACTAAGCGAACTGATTGAAATACTATGTATTTAACCAAAAAGATGCTATAAAGTTGGTATATTATATATAGTTCAAAGAAAATACAAAATATACTCGACCAATTATTGTATTTAATTGAAATTTGTCTTCAAATAATGGGTTTAAATTTATATGTGACTACAGACCCATGGCAAAAATTGCCCTGTGAAATAACCCACCGTGAATTACGACACAAGGTTTTCTGTCATTTTGTTTAATGATCTATCAACTAAACGAAAGCCGTACAAAAATAATTAGTCGTAATTCCTCATTTTAACCTGGAAAAGTCAATTACTCACCCTGTACCGCTCGAAAATGACGGCATAGGGCTAAGAGTTATTTTCTGATATAGTAGCAGCCTTCTAAACGCAATTCACGGTGGGTCATTTCATAGGGTAACTTTTGCCATGGGTCTGTAGTCTATTACTTGATATTTTCCAGCTTCTACAGGTTGGCGCTAAGTAATTCGAGATAACACAATTAGTGTTCTATATACACAAACACATTTCCCCATTCACATTTTATATTTTACCACTAAAGACGCAAACATTGCTTATAAAAAAATGAACCAGTACGATTTAGTTGACCAGTACACATTAGGCAACTGTCGCCTACTGTACTTCACTCTAACGTAAAGAAAATGCACGGACGGAGTAGCGATACTGGAGGTAGGTACTACTATACTTAGTTCCTATATATAACGGAAATTTTTTAATAAATATACATTTAATATAACAACTGTTGCCACGACACTCCTACTTAATTTCCTTTTTATTTGAATTTCGTAGAGAAGATCTCTTTCACACAACATTTGACCCACTTTTTCCTTAAGCCGTCGATAGCGACGACATAATAACAAAGGGTTATAGTTTCATCTCTCCTATTGTTGTTTAATATTTATTTTATATTATATTTTCAAAAAAAATTAAAGCTATAATTATTATGAATGGTATCGTTTCTTGTCAAGTCAAAAAAAAAACCACACAAATAATAACTTTTTTTTTAACAACACAAATGCAACTGCATACCAACAGATGGCTCTGCATAGCACAGTTGTACCTGCATACAACACAGTCTCTAACGCTAACCCAATACCGCCGATCCAATTCAACATTATGAATGTATTTTATTTTTTAACATTTCATCGAAGATATTATTATTATTATTATTAATAAAAATGAGGAAGGAACAATCCCCGTTGAAAGATGCAAACAGATCCTGAAGTAAAGTTTTTCTTATGTTCTCTTCATTGTGAAAAGATCCAAATCTCTAATTTTCCATCAAATTTAATATTAACTCTCATATTTAGGGAAGATAATATATATTTGATATAAGAAAATAAGTATCTTGACATCTATAGTTTTTTTAATATTTGTTTGTTTGTGTATACTTTCGTGTCCACATAACGTTGTTTGTCCAAATTCCTTTCGGTTACGTATGACAAACTGTAGAAGACTATAGCGTATACTCCGACAAATTTCATTGTCATTGAATTTATTAATTAAATTACATACTGATATGAAAAAATTAACTCGTCAACCAGGAATCGAACCTCGGGCCTCTGGATAACTAGTCCAGTGTGCTTCCTCTACATCAAAGACGATTGTGATGCGACAGCCAACTTTTTCATATTATTCTAATTTTTTATTTATTAGACAGTATTTACTTCTTTTTGAAAGTGATTTGTTTATTTCATATTTGTCGGAGTATACGCTATAGTCTTCTACAGTTTGTCATACGTATTCGAAAGGAATTTGGACAAACAACGTTATGTGGACACGAAAGTATACACAAACAAACAAATATTAAATAAACAAATCACTTCAAAAAGAAGTAAATACTGTCTAATAAATAAAAAATTAGAATAATATGAAAAAGTTGGCTGTCGCATCACAATCGTCTTTGGTGTAGAGGAAGCACACTGGACTAGTTATCCAGAGGCCCGAGGTTCGATTCCTGGTTGAAGAGTTAATTTTTTCATATCAGTATGTAATTTAATTAATCTACAGTTTTGACATGAGAAAATTATCTTAACTGAAGATAAACTGACTCTGGACGCAAGAATCTAGACATTCTTAAACTGAAATGATGATTTCTTTGGACCAAGATGCTAACATTTCGGACCAAAATAAACATTTGTTTAATCCAAACAAATGAAACTTTTTAAAGAAGTACTGATATACTTCACTTAAATATATTCCAGTTAAATATATATATACTTCAGTTAAAGAAGCTGCATAAACTTTCTCTTCTTGGGTTTTTTATTTATTTATTAATAAGAAAAATACTTTTTTTTTACAAGAATTTCATTTTCTTGACTAAAGAATCACAAGAGTATTTGGCCAAGAAGACTCTCTTAGGCCAGGACTAATGAATTTTAAACACCGTTCAAGAGTTTTAGTTTGTTCACTCAGCTAAACATATGTTTTTGATTCGACTGCGTAGTCTTGAATGCAAACAAGGCATTCTTTATTGAAGCATATATTTTGAAGAAAATTTATTTTCTTGAGGAAAGAAATTCCTTCTATCAGTGTAGTAATATCCGAACTGAAACATAAATGTGAGAGGTGGAAAGTTTTCGCATACAAAAAGTAATGATATCCCAGCAAAAACAAAAATATTCGTCTTCAAATGTAGTGAAATCTATGTAAGGACCAAGTTTTCTTTACAACAAACAGGAGGAAATGATTGGTAAATATTTATTGCGTAAGTTTCGCAGGTGCAGAGTATTTCATATTTTACTTGCTAGTTTTATAGATAAACCAGTAAGAAGTACTGAGGGTCATCGCGAGGCGCTGTTTGTAATAGAGGCGATAATTCAATTACTGTGGAAATACTTGATGTTATGGATTAAATAAAACATTTTATACAACAGCCCAAAAATGATTCTTGAAAATGTCTATTTTATTACACCTCTTACTAAGTGTACCCCATTAACTGCCCTTAAGCTGTAGATTTGACAATGAAGTTCGTTCACAACGATAATAAAAGTTGCAATAGGAATGATTGCCATAATAGTTTCAAAAGATGCGCAACAAAATTTGATGTACAATTTCATAAACTTCGGATCATTTTCACTTAACTTCATATTTCAGGTGAAGGTTATGGGAATATACCGAGATATCCAGGTATATTCAATCTGAAACATCATATTAAATATATTAGTAACAAGTGAAATTAGCAAATAACTGAGTTTATTGCTTAAATATCCGGTAAATACTGTTTATTTTAGGTAAAATAATTATGGTTTCAATGGTGAATATTAACACCCCTCCCTCCCGGTTGGGGGATTCACGATCCAATTTTTCCTACTCATAAATTTGAGCTCACCTTTTTAGCTGTAGAACAAACACATAATAATTAGGTTGAATAACTCTTTTTCGTTTTTTAGTTATCGTGTCTACGGACAAACGGACAGATGGGCATTTGGGACTAAACCATATATACCATGGTTTATATACCGAGTGTATACTATGCGAACAAACAATTTATGGATACTAAAATACTAATGTATTTTAAGATACTAAAAGTAAACTTCACCTAAGATACTAAAAGTAGAAGAAAATGTTGCAGATAGAAAAATTTTAGGTAGTTTAGTATCTTCATCAAGAACAAAGTCCCGGAAACAATAACTTGGGCTCGGTCTAAACAAATTCGAATTACGCATCATGCGGTCGTATTGATGGTTTCATATATTAATATCTAATCAACATATAATTGCATACTAATTGCAATGAAGTTTCAAATTAATACGATTGGACATCGTACATCACACAACGGATATTCAATACAATTGTCCATATAATAGAATAAACCATTTGAGTCGTATATTTATAGCGTGACCACAAATTTAACCCAAATAGTTATGATGATGTTATTCGCTATTGTTATTCTAAGTAATAATCATCTGATATGTAATAAGTATGTAGTATAGGTACAATCAAATTGAAGGTATTACCCAGCTGTAAGGTTTTTAAAAAAAAAACCTTTTATTAAATTATTTTGTAACAGTTTTATTTTATTTTTTACATTTCAATTTCTTAGACTAAATCTGCGCCCATCAAACGACCGGATCTTCAAAGATTTGCATCTGGTCCACGACCAATATCTATATATATGAATATTATAAAGGTGGCGCATAAATAACGTTATGATTTATTTAATGAATACGTATTTGTGCATCATTTGGTTTTTACTCGTAAACCAATTGAATTTTATATGGGAAATGGTGTAACGTATGTAAAATTCTTTTCAAAGATCGTCTAGACATCACCAACTGCCGAGAACATCGTCGGGTGGAAGTTTCGGGGTTTTCCTCAACACTTGCTTGCACCCAAGCAATGTTCACATCATTTCGAACTGCACAAGGTCCTCCAGCACGCGGAAGATCACATGCAGCCCCATGTTGCCGAAAACGGTGTACCAATCGGTAATTTGTCGGAACATAAGAGAAATTCCGATATGATCTTTATGTCTGAATAATCGAATGTTCAACTTCGACTTTCAAAATAAAATTGAGCAACTTTGGTTGTTTGTTCTGTGCTGAGTCTTTTCATGATAAATTTACCAAGATTTTCAAGGATAATTCTGAGAAAAAAAAAAAATACGTAAACATAAAATTCATTCACTAATTAAATCATAACGTTACTTATGCGCCATCCTATATATGTGAAAAAAATGAATTTTATTGAGTTTATGATTGTCGAGGAAGATTCACCTATTGTTTGATTGGTTAAAACTCTTCAGGATATCTTGTAGTGATCGCATTTGATTTTACCGATTAATTAAATTTGACCTTTCAAATACCAAAATCATACCAATTATATGAAATGTAATTTTGTATAGAGAAAAAACAAATGCACGCAAAATATATTTATTTATATTTGTATGTAACCACTCTAGCGGTCACAGTTCTAATACAATCGAAATGAATTTTAAGCAGTATTTTATAGTTATTCTGAGGAAACTCAAAATACTATGATATATTTTATCAGATAGTCAAGCCGCGCATAAAACGTTCAGTTCACTTGAAATAAACTCCATAATTGTTTGGAGTGAATCGACTGAAAAATCTGGGTTAATATAACAAAATCACTATTGGCTGGGTATCCGGACATTCAGGAATTGATAGAAATAAAAAAGCTGATGAATTAACCAAAATGGATGCTAGTACTCCACTAAACGACCCAAAATGTTAGCGTACGGAAAAGCACAATAAAATATTAAATAAAAGAATAACTCTTATAAAATTGGCAATAGCCAGTAGTTTGCTTGTCAGGTGTTCCTGAAGGTTCATATATTCGGGGTGAGATGCACCGAATATCCTGTATCTGCTGTAACCTAGAGGTTCGCAGTCGAAGATAATATGGCTGGATGTTTCTTCCTCCGCCACACAAACTGCATACAATGGACCCGTTATAGAGTCCCATTGTGTGAGAAATAGCCTCTTTGTCGCACTCTGAAGTAGTACCTTCCCCAGCTCCTGCCGCGGTACTTTTTCTCAGTGATCACGGTGTTTAGCATTTGACCACTCGTTGATCACCTGTTTACATACAGTCCTTGGAATTCCTAAGATAGGCTCTGAGCCAATGAAGGGTATTCCGACTCCCTTCATTACTAAGGTATCGACTTTTCGTTTCCTTCGAAACCACTGTGCGACCCGGCATCCAGATCAATTTAACATTGTTCCGTTTTGCCAGCTCCAGCAGTTCCTCCAGACAATCCTTGACTACCCTTGAAGTAATCTCAGTTCCAGGCAAGGCTTTATTGAGGGATATTTTCATTCCATATTTCGCTTAGTTTAGGCAGCTCCTGTGTAACGAAAGGTGTTTGTTTTTATTATATAGATTATATAGTTTTTTTTTACATTACATTCACCGCTGCAATATTAGAAAGTAAATCAAAACTTTTATAATTTATTCCCATTCTTCTTTCAAGACCGTTAATAAATAAATAAATAAATAAAAAGAAAACAATTGAAATGAAAGCCAACTTTGATATACAAACGAACTTTACATTTTTATTTTTGTACCTAAGGTGTGTCACCTTATATACCGACCGCGTCGCGTCGTTCTTTATATAATCATATTATTTTTATTAATTTAATAATAATAAATACCTAAATAGAAAAAAGGGCCACCTTAAAATTAAAAACAACAAAACAAAACCAAACAAAAGTCAATTCAGAAATCAAAGTCGATTAAAACAATTGAAATATTTAAATATATTGAACAGGAATTAATTGAATTTGTATGTGGAAATAAAAACAAAAAGATTGTTGGTTTGTATTTATTAAATCGATCCAATTATTTCACACCTTCTTGATTTACAACAAAAACCAAAACTTTTAGACTGCTTTTATTTGTCTTTTATATACGACAAGCGAGTGATTCGGTTTTTCCAAATGACTGAACATCTTCCATAAACTTTTTTTGTTAATTTAATTAAGTTGTTTATTTGTTTGTATGTTTTAATTAGTATTTGACGCTAACACGTGCTGGGTTTATTGTTTTGCATTATAGATTTACCGTCGTTCTGGTTTCTACTAAATCATATATGTCAATTCGAATTCCATCAATTTTTCTTTTGTCGTTGACATTGATATAAACGCCTTTCGCCGCTCTGTTCCAAACAATTGATTTATTAATTTTGAATATCGCGTACGTTTCTTGTATTTGAATATTACAGATCAGTACGTGGTCGAAACGGTTGACAGCGGGAACTCAGGGCATGGAATTGAAAATTGAATTTGAATTATAATATTTTAAAATCGGTTGGTATGAGTTCCGAGGAATTTCATAGCACTAGAAGATATCTTAGCGAAGAAAGGAACCAGATTACCTTTTAGCCTCAGTGCATCGAGAGACAGCTCTTTGTTGCACTCTGAAGCAGTACCTCTCAAGCTCTTGCCGCGGTACTTTTTCCCAGTAATCACGGTGTTTAGCATTTGACCACTAGTTGACTACCTGTTTACGTGCAGTCCTTGGAATTCCTAAAATAGGCTCTGAGCCAATGAAGGGTATTCCGAGTTCCTTCTTTGCTAAGGTATCTGCTTTTTCGTTTCTTTCGAAACCACTATGACCCGGCACCCAGATCAATTTAACATTGTTCCGTTTTACCAGTTTAAGAAGTTCCTCCAGACAATCCTTTTGAAGCAGCTTGACTGTCCGAAAGAATACTTACGTTCTGGTTTATGTAGTCTCTTAGTAGGTTCTCACGGACGCAATCCAGTATGGCGTAGACTTCTGCTTGGAAGATCGTGGCATATTTCCCCAAGTTGAGACTTATGTTTGCATTAGGTCTCTCTTCAGTTTTGGATCCATCTGTATACCAGACGATTCGTTTCATGAGATAAGATAGTTGCTCGGATTAGTTGATTTCATAAAATTTATATTTTTTAACTGAAAACTTTAACAAAGAAATCTTTAATTGATGAACTGATAATTTAATAACTAAATAGAGAAACGGTTTGCCGCTGCATTTGTTTGTTGTGCTCCAAATAAACTGGATTGCATGAATTGAACATTACAACAACAAAAAAATACATAAAATAAAATGCTAAGTCATCAATTAATTAAATCAGTCTGCCCAGAGATATTATTGTTATTAAATTGAACGTTGTTCAAGAGTTTAGTATTATTTATTTATTCATTGTAAAAAAAATATAATTAAATTAATTAATGAAATCTAATCTAATCTAATTATAATATTTAATTCACATAAATTATTTAGTCTATGATTTTAGATTTATGAATTTAAAAAAAAAAATTAAGATTAATGATTAATTATTATAAAACAATTTTTATGGTTATTTAATCACTAATTAAGACATTTTAACTTTATGTCTATATTACCAATAGAATTGGTCGTACCAGTCCTAGTATGCCTACTAGGAAACTGGGAGATTATGGGTTCGAATCCCGACATCGGCAGTTTGTCAATTATTAAGAAAAAAAAGGGTCGGTTAATTGAATAAACTGTCGGCGTATGGACAAGAACGAAGTAACCGGCTATGCTTGAGAAGGTTTTCTGCAGTTTCCTTCACGAACTCCAAATGAATACCGGCATAGTTCCTATCATAGCCGGTTGCAGCCGCATATCCTACCAATTCCTAGTCTATACACAAAAATTCCTTCCACAATGGACCTTATGGTCGAAATGTAGCCCGTCCAGGGTAGCCTCTACAATCAATCTATCTATCTAGAATTGGTCGCGTGGTCAAAGGTGCCCGCTCTGCTTGAATCTGTAAGGAGTTTGGCGGTTCCAACAGTGGCAGTTTGGCAATTCAATATATGAAAATCAAAATAACCGGCAATGATACTTGTGAAGGTTTTCTGGATTTTTCCTTTCACAACCTCCAGATGAATATCGGCATAGTTCCTATTAAATTCGACTACAGTCGCGCAACCTACCATAGTCTGCATACAAATAATTTGTCCTCCACCCACATCCTTAATTTATAGATAGCACAATGGATCTTATGGTCTAAATGTAAAGCCGCTACCAGCTCAGCTAACATAACAATCGCTGTATAAGTAATTGGTTTGGATACTGTTTTCAGGTGCTCCTTGATACCTTAAAATCCATCAGTTTATAATTGCCGTGTCCTGCGACTGCAAAGTTTTGGACCATGATTAAAGTTCTTAAGACTTAGATTTTGACGTATTTTACACAGCTCTAATTTTTTCTAGAAAGAGTAGGTAACTGGAATTGTGGCCTTGGACTAAAATTGTGGTTTCTAGAGCGCGTATATGTTAGTAATGGAAAGTAGATAAGTTCAATGAATATTTGAAGAAATTATTCCGAAATTCCTTCATTAGTACAAAACCAATAACTGGAAATTCTCTAGAAAAATATGAGTATTTGTTGAGAATTGAGACTGTAGGTCTATAAGTTCTTGACATGTTTAACCTTAGTTCTAGTAGGAGAGAGAATGTCGAAGCCTGGCAAGTAGACCTTTCTATACCTGTTTTACCAACCTCTAAAAAATCCATCCTCTCAACCTTTTCTATCCTCTACAAAATCTGGTTCATTTCCTTTCGCTCGTGTTCGTTGTCTAAACTACCCGCCTTTGCGAATAACAGGACAGAGCTTCACTTTAATTTTTTTACCCATTCTGACTCTGTGAGGACATTCTGCCAGAAGGTGGAAGAGCGTATCATCTACCCCGTTACAGTCATGCCAGATTGTACTGTCCTAAAACCTAATGATATATAAATACCTCTTTCGGGTTTCTATTTCCAATTCCTTTTCATAGACCCATCCGTCTATTCGGTTAGGGCAGAGGAAGTCCGTCTTCTAACTATTCCGAGATATGGTTCCGATCCCTGACATGGAAGTACAGCTCTTTCACGGGCGGGTTGGCTTACCGTTTCATTACCATTAACTAGTATCCTGGTACCCACATCAAAATGATCTCCTTCTGAGACTTTCCAAACTCTCCAGTGATTCGGCGCATTCGAGAACCTGAGGAGATATTATTTATGCGGAGCAGATTGCTTTGAGGGCAGCTTATCTATTTGAGCAGATACAGACTCGCCGCTCAGTGCAACCCATTACTGGAAGTATGGCATGAACCTGTTTATATTTGAAAAATAGTAGCGCATCGTCTTAGTTCAAAGCTGGTTTTTTTTTCACATATACTCCGGTTATCGATTGACCCAGCATAGACCAAGGTGCTGCCTGACTTACATCATAAAGCAATTGGTAGTCCTGAAGGATACTTAGATCACAGGATGCGCTGATTGGGCGTATCCCAATCCCGCTTCCATGGGGGATAGTGGAGGTTGAGCCGAAAGGCAGGTACTTCACGATAAACTCTCTCGTCATTACCCAGCATAGTCGGTTACTTTCGTTCTTGTCCATACAACGACAGTTTAGGCAATTAACGGGCACATTTATTTTGTGTAATTGACAACTTGCATCTGATGGGAATTAAACTCGCAACCTCCCAGTTCCCAACAGACCGCTATATACAGCACGGCCACTTAGATTGGTGTTTAAGCTTAAGACACATTCTTGAATGCCACCCAGATGATTTGTTAATACTATTTGTAATCAAATTCTTCGATATATAATGAAGTTTGTTGATTATTAATTTGATTAATAAATTTGAATGATTAGCACGTGCCACCCCACCCCACAATTGTTTAAAAATTAAAATCATATACGTAAGTAATGCCAACCAAAGTCATATGAATGAATGAGATGGATTCGCTCCTTTTGTTTATGTTAAAAGCCGTTAGTTATATAAAGAAGAACAATCCATAATATGAAAGTTTGTTTAAAAAAAACCACACCTACTTTTTATTAAACAACAACAATTGAAAAAAAACTTATTTTGTTGTTGATTATGTTGTATAAATAGTTTGTGTTGTTTAAAAGCTCTATTGTTTTTATGACATTGTTTTCTGCGTTTTTGTTTTAAATATATTGTTCGGTTTCAACTTTCAACAGAACCAGTGGTGGATTTAGACCTAGGCCCGCGAAGCCTCGGCTTAAGGCGGCAATATTTGAGGTGTGGCAAAATTTAGAGGGCGCCTGAGCCTAAAACATTTTTTTGCAGTTGCTTACAGCCCAAAAGTTTTTCGTCAACTGTATGATTGAATTTTAATATTTTCTCTCACGGTTAAACTGTTGAAAAATGACTAACATATAGGAAAATTTGATTACCTCAAGAATCAGATTAACAAAGAAACTTTCTTGGGATGAGAAATATTTACTTGGTTCGAGAATGTGTCTTTCTCAACTTAAGAACTAACTTTTTTGATTGCAGATTGTTAACTTATTAAGCCAAGAAATCAGGTAAACGTATTAAGCCAAGAAATATTTTCCAGGATAAGAAATATTTTCCTTGGCTAGTGATCTTGTTTATCTTACTTAACTTAATAAAGAGCTTAAACAAAGAAATTGTCTACCTATATATGGGGCATTCTATGCCAAATCGACCACTTTGATACTTTTGGATTGTTGATTCTTTTGAAATTTTTACCAATTATTGTATCGAATGAGTTTGCCATTGATATGTACAAATTATTGTTTTTGACTTTATACTCGTTATTGGAACCAGTCGAAATATATATATATATATATATATATATATATATATATATATATATATATATATATATATATATATATATATATATATATATATATGTATATATATATATATATATGTATATATATATATATATATATATATATATATAGCACGGACCTGGGACGCCATGATCATCAAATATGCCACTGCACAGAACGACTTGTATTTAGTCAATATGACGATGTGTTTTTCAATTTAATTGTAACATTTGACTTAGAATTGGAAAAAGGAACTTTTAATATTACTAAAATGGAAAACTTGCTATGAGTAAAGTTGTAGTAAATCAATTTTTTACTACAATTCATTACTTTTATCATATTTTCTCTAAACATTTACAGAAATATGCAATTGATATACAATACCTAAAATCCAGAATTTCTCTCTTAATATTAGTAAAATGGAAAGTTCACAAAACGCAAAGTTGTAGCAAATAAATTTTACTATCAATTCTTTAACTATGACCATATTTTCTGTAAGTTTAATATTTACAAAAATATTTTATTATTTAAATACAATATTCACAAATATTATTATGATGGGGTACTTGTCACCATTGTTACTTGATTTTCTTATAATATATTTAAATGAATTTCTTAAATTAATAGTTGAACTGTAGTAAAATTGCAAATATCTACAAATATTTTCCATAAATAAATGTTTTTTGTTGGGAGAATCTAATTCATGTGAATTTCAAATGAATTTCGTAATTTCTTGCCAAAATAACATCAGAATACTATTTGTAATCACTGGATTACCCTTGCTAACTCTATTTTTAACTATGATTAATTCTAATATTAAGAAAGATATTCTATAATTATGGCTCCTTTAAGGACTTCTCCTTTCAGGACTTTAGCGTATACTTCGACAAATTTCAATGTCATTGAATTTTTAATTAGAAATTTTTAATTAGAATTTCTAATTAAAAAATCAATGACAATGAAATTTGTCGGAGTAAACGCTAAAGTCTTCTACAGTTTGTCATACGTAACCCAAAGGAATTTGCACAAACATCGTTATGTTGACGCGTAAGTATACACAAATAAACAAATATTAAATAAATAAATAATTTCAACAGAAGTAATACTGTCTAAATAAATAAAAAATTTGAATAACATGAAAAAGTTGGCTAATACGTCACAGTCGTCTTTGGTGTAGCGGAAGCATACTGGACTAGATATCCAGAGGCCCGAGATTCGATTCCTGGTTGACGAGTTAATTTTTTCATATCAGTATTTAATTTAATTAAAAAGAGAAGTAGTAAATTATTCTGAGGAAATTCGTTAAACTAACGCTAATTTTTTATGACTTGGTATTATAAAAATTTCACCATATATGAAGATAGGTGAATTAAACGTTGCAATGTCAGATTAAAAACAACATGAGTACCTACTTCTCTAACCTACATTAATGAATAATAAATAATTTCTCTCAATAGATTTTAAAAAATGAATACCACCCATCAACATTCCAAAAACGCCTCAATTATGTTTCCATTCTCCGTTCTCCGTTCTTTCGTTGCTTGCTTCAATAATCAAATTCATATGTTCAACATATTTTTCTAAAGAAAATATATCGTTAGACGAATCGTTATCGTATCTGTAATTGTGTTTTCTCTGGTGGCACACGGCCGGTAACGAGTGTACAATCAAACGCAACAAAAATTGAACCAAACTGAAATTGCAATACTGTGTAAATTCCGTAGTTTTTTTTCAATCGATTCTACAAACGCTTTTGAATTGCATTGAAATAACTTAATTGCATCTTGTAAATGGCGGATTAGTTTGCCTTATTTAACATGTAAGAGGTTGTGCTATTTAATAGAATAAATATTTTAGAAAATTAATAATAGGATATAAGGTACACCGTCACCTAACAAGACCCGGCTTCTAATACAGCCCAGCTAGGAAAAATCGTTATTGTAATTGTTGAACTAATTCGAAATATCCAACATTTAAGCAGAAACATAAATAGGAAAAAATGCAACACTTTTAGTCGAATAACTTTTCGGTTAGACAGCAAATCCATGTTTAGGGTAGTTAATTACTCAAGGGTAGTCAAGGATTGTCTGGAGGAACAGCTGGAGCTGGCAAAACGGAACAATTTTCGAAGGAAGCGAAAAAGCGGATGCTTTGGCAAAAAAGGGAATCGGAATACCCTTCATAGGCCCCGAGCCTATTTTGGAATTCCAAGGACTGCATTTAAACAGGTGATCAACGAGTGGTCAAATGCTAAACACCGTAGTCACTGGGAAAAAGTACAGGAGCTTTGGAAGGTACTGCTTCAGAGTACCAAGGGAAGGTACCAAGAGTCTATCTCTCGATGCACTATGGCTGAACAGGATGCAACTGCGGTGGGTTACCGGATTCATTACCCAGCATTATCCCCTACGGAAGCATCTGCTCACAATTTGCCTCCATAATTGGTCCATTTGTCCATCATCACGCTTCTTGCTATTGCCAACATATGGAAGAAGCGAATCTTGTCGGACTGTAGTAGATGGCTAAGCACAATGGATCATAATCTATCTATCTTGTACATCGCTATCCTAATAAAATCCGACAGAAAATCCTGTCATTAACAAAAATTCAGTATCTTTATTTGATTCAACGGGGTTCAGTTTTAATGCTCCAGACTGTACATACTTATTACAAAGAATCAATCAAAATTAATGGTTAACATATGGCTAAAAAAAAATCAGTTATTTACACAACTATTCTTTATAGGCGGTATCGCACGCGTCATCTCTTTGGGCGGGTTGAATTTGACCTTTACTCGGGATGAAATTTGACACTTATTATTTTTATTCGAATATTCTTCTTATTTTTTCGCTTCAATACCATTTTTGTGCAGGACACATATTTTCGTTTGCTTGACAATTGTTATTATAGCCGTTAATTGAAGGTAATATATCATTTTTTAAATTACTTGGAATTTTATTTATTTATTTTTGGTATGTTCTGGACAATGCGCCAGAAAGAATGTGTTAATTGTTAACGGAAAAAATAGAAATTTAATGATGTGCTAATTAACATAAAATTCATTAGTTTATATATTTTGCAAGAATGGGCGGTGATCAGATGTTTCCAATATACGGAATATATAGCCTTCGAATTTACAGCGTTGTTTAATATGGCTTTTATTTCAGAGATAAAATGTTTTTTATCCAAAACTTAAATTGCAAGTATTGCAAGCAATCCAAAAATTTGATTTTGTTGATTATTAAGAAAAAAATCTTTACAGAAGTTTTAAGACATTGTAATGCCTTTTGAAATAAAGACCGTATCAAGGTGTTGGTATAAATTGGCCCCTCTAAATTATAGGCTCTACCTCATATATTGGAAAGTCAAGGATCGGCTTTGCACCTGACTAATCAAGTTTAATGCCAGCTGTATTTTCTAGTCTCAAGTTGGTAAAATTCTCAGATCAAATAACATGTGAAAGAAAACATTTGGTTGGGCACATGCGGCAAGTTCAGACCTAGACCACGAAATTTTTGGTCTTGCTTTGCTTATCACTCAAAATTTAATTAATTATAGCGCTTACTCGAATATAAATGTCGGTATCAGATTTTTTGGACAATTCTAAAATAAGACCAGAATGTAAAAAAAAAAAAAAATAATTGGGAATAATTTAAAACTACTCCCAAAAATAATTCTTTTACCACTTTGAAATTTCTTTAGTTTTCAATTTCAGCCTGTTTTAAACACGAAAATAAATTCATGTATTTGGACAGAAATTTTCGAAACAAATTGGGATCTTAATGTCTATCTCTTTGGAAGGTATGGCTTTGAACTCCATGGCACTTCTAAGCTTTGCGCGGGAGTTTACAAAGAAGAAACATTATTTCTATGAAATTATTTGATTTATTTTGATAAGGATGAATAGTTTTTACACAAGTATAGCCGGTTACTTCGTTCTTGTCTATACGCCGACAATAGGGAATATGCATGAAAATTTTTTTTCACATTTATTTTCAGAAAATGAAAATACTGTTAATACTGTAATAATATTTAAAAACGAAATTAAAATCCGACAAATATCAAGGAAACTATAAGCTTTTAAAGAATATTATCTGTCTCTTTCTTGCAAAAATACTAAAAACGGAGTTTTACGTGTATTTTAAATGATGAAAGTGTAATATGACGTCACATAACATATCAAGAGGGCTATCACTCTCTTTGTCTAATCGGGAATTTCAATCATTCATATCTCACTTATTTTTAAAGTTATTTAAAAAGTAATTTTACCTTGATATTTGTCAAATAAACATGCTTCAATTCAAGTGAACAAAATTTTCATGCGTATTCCCTATTTAGTCAATTAACCGCTTTTTTTTTTCTTAACAATTGACAAACTGCCGATGTCGGGATTCGAACCCATAAACATAAACTTAGATTTCAAAATTTCGTCTACTTTTTGTTAAATAATTTAAAGCTGAAATTTTTGTTATTAAAACGATAATGGCAGCGAACATGACGAAAATACATCTTCAATCGGTTCTTTTTACGACTTCTTTGACAGAAAACGGTAACAGTTCGGTAAATACAGATTGGTAATAATACCATTGCCATTCTATCTGAAGTATTTAACTCCACTAACATGATATTCTTTAAGGAATAACTGAAGAGTTGGACTGAAAATTGAAGAAGGTTGTGTCACAAGATGAACAGCTGAACAGTCGTCAAGATATCCTTTCATTTATCCCCCATTTGTTTTTACTAATCGTCCCGTGATGGATAGATTGTAGAGGCTGCCTTGGACGGGCTACACTTCGACCATAAGGTCCATTGTGATGCCTAAGGATGTGAGAACGTGAGTGGAGTGGAAGGAATTTTTGTGTATAGACTAGGAATTGGTAGGATATGCGACTGAAGCCGACTAAGATAGGAACTATACCGATATTCATCTGGAGTTCGTAAAGTAAACTGCAGAAAACTTTCTCAAGTATAGCCGGATACTTCGTTCTTGACCATACGCCGACAGTTTAGTCAATTAACC
The DNA here is from genome assembly GCA_963920215.1 of Nineta flava. Lineage (NCBI taxonomy): Eukaryota > Metazoa > Arthropoda > Insecta > Neuroptera > Chrysopidae > Nineta > Nineta flava. Next base: position 1,195,181 of record OY986041.1, read on the forward strand.
GCCCCTTTTTTTTCTAATAATTTACAAACTTTCGATGTCGGTGAGCATACTGCGCAGACACAACGACCGCTTGGCCACTTGGACTGGTAATCGTCCCATACTATAGAAGATATTCACTTTTCCTGGAGAATCATCCTGGAGTATCGTACGATTCATCCAAGAATATTGATTGTTATTGGCGTGTCCGATTTGCTAGACAGACTTTGTTTTGATTATGCAATGCCGACAGGGAAGAGTTGAACGACTTGTTTGTCGGCTAATCGAATACAAATATAAGATCTATTATCCAAGAGATAGGCCATTGTCCAAATATATTCTCCAAAATAATAACTGCAAGCGTATGAGAGCTTTTCCACACACGGGCACCAGCCCCTTCTTGACATTTTACATACTCGCATAGTGCAGTATAAAATATATTATAGTTTAATATCGTTCGTCATGATATTATAATGTTTTATTCAGAGTACCAACATGATTATTATAATTATTTGAAAAAAAAAATGTCTGTTTTTTTTTGTTTTTTTTTTGTAATACTATTATTCTTTATTGGCCGCAAAATAAAATAATATACGGTTTAATTTCTTATCCGCATGTGTTGCTCATGAAACTGTGACTGTTCTGTTATTTGAATATACAAATAGGCAGGCTGGCTGGTTGGGCTGGGGTCTGTGTGCAGTGCAACCAGACGCGTAAGTCAGGCAATGGCTTTGGGGCCATTTACTTTTTACTTCACTACAGTACATATTCTATATATGAAACAATGAAACAAAATAATAGTAGGAACTGAACTTTATTCCATTCTATTTTTATATTTTTATTAATATTCAAAAACCGTTTGATTCAATATTTTTTTAAATTCAACTAGAGCGATGGCGAAGCTTTATGAAATTAGCTTTTTCCTCTGAAGATTAAAAAAAAATCCACCAGAGGCAGCACTAGGGGGGGGGGTACACATGTTTTATTTTCTCATTGACAGCAACGTTAAAAAAATGTATGTGTGTGGGTGTGTACTTATGTACGCACGTAAGAAGTTATACCTACTTCCTTTTAAAAATAATATTAAATAAGGTCAACTCTAATACATATTTAGATACAAAAGTTTAGTAAAACGATTACGTAGAGAAAACTACATTCGAAAAATTATATATTGTATCTAAAACGAATGATTTTATCGTGGTAGAATAGAACCAGCGTCACAACTTTGGTTTAAAAGATTGGCTTTAAGTAGTGTTTCACGGGGCACGAGGCAAGGCGAGGTTTTCGTATCACCTCGCCTCGCCTCGCTTTTTTAAATATCAACCTCGCCTCGCCTCGGTTGGGTTAGCTATCATCCTCGTTGCGTCTCGCCTCGCCTCGGCCGAGGTAAAATTTTTACTAAATTTGACTTATTTTGCATGAATGTACAGAATATGGTTAAAAAAACTTGTTAGAAAATAAATGAGTTTAAAACACGGAATATAAGTTGCTTAGTCTCTAAATTTTTATGACTCCTCGAATGAAAACAGTAAATTCAAAAAAATTTGGCCTAAAAAATTTATTATGAAAAGATGAAATCCCGTGATGTTTTAAGAACTGTATAAGAGGTTCTTCAAAATGCTTCCACGATTTCCAATGCGAAAACCATATACAAGTTACTGTAAGTATAAAGGAAATTAAACTTTTTAAATTTATTCTTTTAAATTTATTAATTTAATTATATATTTATTCATTGAAATAACAATAATGAAAACATACGTTATATAATATAGTAAGTATTACAGTATTATATATAAAATCAACAGACCCTCAAAATTTTGATTATTCTTGTAGTAAATGTTTTTTTATAGATACAACATTTTATTTTATTTTTATACATAAGAGGAAGATATAACACTTAACATGTATTAACATTACATATATTTTTTAAATGCTTACACTGCATATATAAATAAAAATTTTTTGTTTGTTAATTTGACTCGGCCGAGGCGAGGTGCTTGTGACGATATACCTCGCCTCACCTCGGCCGAGGCAAGGTTTTTATGACGATATACTTCGCCTCACCTCGTTTAGTAACGAGAATTAAAATTTTGAACCTCGGATCGCCTCGCCTCGTGCCTCGTAACCGAGAACCGGGGCGAGGCGAGTTTACCTCGTAGCCTCGGTGAAACCCTAGCTTTAAGACCATTATTTACATTCGAATCAGAGTTAGGGCAATTGATCTAGACCGGATCAGGTTTATCAATATATACATTTAATAAACAAAGTTTACGAGCCCTGAAAAATAATATCATTGATACTGTGGCTTGTAATTCTAATATTCTTCTTTCATCAGAGACATGGAGTCATATTGATGAAGACATTTCTGTACCTAATTTCAACTGTATAGTTAAATTAAAATGTTGTAACGTTCTAGCTGGCTGGCGGGAGTAACTATTTACCAAAATAATAATGATAATTCGTCTTTCGATAATGTACAATAATCGTTAACCTTTAATAATATAATATTGTCTTATAGTAATAATGTTGTCTTGTCTTGCAATATTCAAGAATCATATTACACACAAACAAAATTACTGCGCACTACAGACTGTAGTCACACTGCTCATGTGACAGGCAGACTTCTGTCCTTTTTGCTGAAGCATATAATTGGTGAGATACGCACCAAATTAGCAACAAGCAACATATCTGTGAATCCATATCCCAGAGATAGCTACGATTAGCTTATTCATACTGACGACGCCTTCATTGTAGTCGATATACGTATTCATAAAAATACAAACAAATGTTCTAGGAATTGGGGCAAAATTTGAAATGTAACTTCTCTAGACTCTTTAAGTGTTTCATGGCATCGACACAACTCTTTTTATTAACAATTATTTTAAATGAAATTTTTCCCCATTTTGTTATAAAAAAAACACACACACACACACAGAAAACTATTAATAATATATATTATTTTCTGTTTAACAATATGATGTATACAGTCTGTCTTCAAAAGCATTTCTAATAGGGAATCAATGTTAAATAAATAAATAAAATATTTACTATAAAACCATACTTACACATACATACTGAAACTGAACGGAATGGAATATTGCGTGACCATTTTATAGGACCATTCTTCATTGACAGATCTTTAGATTCTCAAAAATATTTGAATTTGTTACGAAATAATATATTGCCAACTGTTAGGGCTCTTCCTAAATTAGACCTGGAATCTGTATGGTTCCAACAAGATGGTTGCCCTGCACACAATGCCATGATAGTAAGGCTGTTCCTGGAACAAACTTCCCAGGATCGTCTTATGAGTGGTTTTGGAACCTTTATGTGGCCAACCAAATAGCCAGATCTATCTCCTAACGATTTTTTTTTTGTGGGGTTTTCTCAACACATAGATCTATGCGCGGAATAGGCCTGAAAATTTCCAACAATTAAGGCAAAGAATTGTTGACAGTTGTGCGAATATTTCTCCTCAAGTGCTAGAAAATACCCGGGTAGTTTTCTACAATCGACTCGGATATTGTTTAGCAAATACTGGAGCAATATTCGAACCGTTGGTTTAACATTTTGTTTGTCTGAATTATAATTTCTTTTGGGTTAATTTTCTTTTAATTTGTGTGGATTGTTATTTGATGTTACACCATTAATAGAATTCTATCATTTATTTTCAAACATTCCACATACAAATAATAAGGGATATTCAAAAAAGAATTTTCAATTGTTAGCAGTAATGCTAAGCTAAACAAGGACACACTAAAGAGTATCCCCACTATTTTTATATCTTTATTAACCATATTGTGAATAGATATTATAGTAAATAATATTTAACATTGATTCTCTATTAGCAATGCTTTCCAACACATACGGTATAATACTAGAACAAAGCAGACCAGGCCAGGCTAGGCCGGCCATAAGGTAATTTAGAAAAAAATATAATATATAGAACATAAACGGTGTAAAAAAAACGTATTGCTCATATTATAATTTTAATACAATATTTATTCTCACATATCACAAAGTATGACTATCAGACTAACAGACAAAATATTAATAATAATAATTTGCTAATTAAATGATTCGCGATCAATTTCGTTTTATTTTTTTTGGGGGAAAAAAGAGTTACATAGTAAAAAATGTATAAATAAATATCTAAAAGAAAGTGTCTCCATTGTCTGCGTCAGTAAAGAAGCGCGGATCCACCGTTGTGGGTACGATAGGCATGCGCACAATCTTAATAGACTTGTGACGTCACACTGTCACGGTCTATTGAGGTCGATAGGCTGATGGTCTAGAGGTATCGGCTATTCATTAACGATACTGAATCAACTGTTATAAATCAATACCGATTCTGGATGGCCAAATAGAAAATAGAATGTGAAAACAATTCCGCCATACCAGAGTCGGTAGCTCATCTCATTGAAGCATGCGACCAATATTTGTACCCTAACATAAAAATTTTCTTAAAAATACTGGCAACTCTCCCGGTCAGCGTAGTTACCGCATAGAGATCGTTTTCTACTCTTCGCAGAGTAATAACTTGGTTGCGTACCTCAATGGCACTGGAAAGATTATCCGGGCTAACTCTCCTAAGTATACACAAAGATGTGAACCTGGATATCGATGAAATTATCAACGTTTTCGCGTAATAGAAAGGTAAGCTTGAATTTGTAATTGAAGTAAGCAGCTAAATAAATAATTTAATGTAAAATGTATACCAGCTTTTAATTTAATTTGATATCCTTTGAAGTTGTAAAATTTCATCAAAATCGGTTCAACAGTTTAGAGTCTAAATCTGACACTGTGATGTGCAAACAAACACACATTTACTTTTGTAATTTTCGTGAGCGAACAAACTAACATTTTACAGGTTTATTAATTTTTCCCGACGGATTTGCCCACGTGTAACTATACACTGTACAAAATCTTGGTCAGGACGTCATGTATTTTGTAAACATCGTCTTTGTAGGAATGTACTATATCGTTCATGAGCAAGTTCATACTCCGACTCACACTTGGCCGATTTTTGGGTCCTTTTTTGAGGGTTGGATCCGTGCCTGTCGGTAAGAGATCTGATTTTGTTCATTCTCCAACTTGTTAGTTAAGTTACTTTTTAGGTCTAGAATACATACACAAAATTTCAGCTCTTTATATCTTTTCGTTTTTGAGTTCTTGTAATGACTGACATGCGGAAATGGACTAATTAGGCCATTTTATGAACACCTATACCAAAATTTTTTTTATGCCGTTACAAAATCGGACTAAACTCAATAGGGTCTAAGAGCTGGCTACATAAAAGTGAACTGATAAAACATAGTCGTGATTTTTCCTCATAAGTTTCCTATGATATCGTCAAAGCAAAAGCCGCATTTTGCAGAAGTCTCAGGTGAGGCGGAGAGTGTGGATGGGGGATCAAACGTGTAGAGCTTTGATAAAAAAAACCGATGGAACATAGTTCTGAAAATTGTTGTAGTATTACATATTGAAAATAGAAATTGAAAGAAATTGTTCCCAGAAGTGTAGGTTGAGTGTAGGCCCAACCGCTCCCAGAAGCGGTAAAGTGGTTAACTTTGAGTTGAAATTGGACTCATAGAACATAGTTCTGCAAATTTGTTTACTGCAAGTTTACGATACAATTATACTTTTCACAAATTTGCAGAAGTTAAAAGTGAGGCTTTTTGAGTTAACAACCAACCCTGTGTGAATGTTCATAAAATCTCATCATAAGAAAGTTTGTTGGCGGCGGACTTTGGCAATGAAGACACTGCCTAATAGTAAATAATTGATAGGTTTGTGTAATACTTAAAAGTATATTTAAATAGTTTTTGGATCAAATGCTATAATTTAACATTTGCCAAAAAAATATGTTTTTTTTAAATAGTTTTTGGGGTCATCATCATCATATTGGGTCTTTCAAGGTCTGTGGGGTAATTGATTGTAATTGAACACAAATAATCAAATGAAGCGAAATCAATTTAAGTCACAGTAAAAATTATATCACTGACATACATCCAAAACGATTTTTACCATCAACTGTTCTGTGGATTTTATTTATTAATATTGATATAAAAAAATTAGCTCATCTTCATTTCTAGACCTTTGGATTTCACTCCCCGTATTCTACCCGTAACCCGTTACCCGTTATTAATGACATGTTTGTTCTTTCATACTTATGTCTTCGTAGCCTTAATAGAAATTGATATTGATTTAGTATTGTGACGTTTAAATATACACAAATAATAATATGTTTTATTAAATACGTCCGATTTTGTGGATTTGTGTGCTGTCCTAGCATTCGAGCATGTCTACAAGTGTATGGAGACAAGCGCGGGTCTAGGGAGATTTCTGTGGGGGTCATGACCCCCCCCCCCTCCAAACTAATTACAATTTTTTAGTATAATTTTCCTTCTTTCTCAAATCTTAAATTTCGAGATGAAAGAATGGCGTGAATGAACACCAGGGTTCTAAGTAGAACAGCAAAACGATCATTTTCTACTCTTCGACATCTTAAAACATGGCTGGGTGCTAATATGGGTGAAAAGCGATTTACCGATCTCGAATTGATAAATATCCATCGAGATATTGCCATTAATGTCGACAAAGAATAAAAGATGAAAATTTCTGATTAAATAAAGTTTATATCTTTCAATTTGTTTAACTGTTTCTCTTTTTTTTTCTATACAACACGTTCGATGTTGAGTCATCAGTCTCTGACCCTCTCCAAACTTTAACTCTAGATCCGCGCCTGTATGGAATCCAAGTAAAAATATATTTAAAATATTTCTCATTTATCAAAATTAATAATTGACTGAAAACTTTTTAAAAAAGCCAAAAGTTAAATTTATCTTGAAACAAAAAAAAACAAATTAAATAAACAAGCGAAAAATATAACGATATTTACAATTTTTGTTGCAACAGTGTCAAAAACAATCAATTTTAAATGACATATTTAACGTTCAATAATTTGTCATAATTCCTTCATAATGTTCTACGAAAAAAAATCCAAAAAAAAAGTGATATTTCATCATTTTTGTTTTTTTGAGTTGTTCAAATATTTAAATTAATACTCTTACAATCTCTTGTTATACGCTTCCAGTATGTGGAACGAAAAAAAAACACAACCTTCAGGATAATATTAAATGTTTGTACAAAACATGACATATTTGTCATTTTCAAAAGTTTTGATTTTTTAATATAAAAAAAATTAAAGATATTTTTATAATCTAGATTTTAAGAGTAATTCTCTTAAAAAATCGAAATGTGTGAATAAATTAGACTGTGACGAAAAACGCAAAGTTTCAAATTGAATATATAGGTAATAAAAGCCACAAACAATGTTATAAGCTTATATTATTTGGCAATAGAAGTATAGGGTCCGGAAGAACAAAGGATTTTTTCAGGATGGTACTTTATAAGTAGCTTCGTTTTGACATGACGCCTAACTTTTTTAATTATAAAATTTTGGAAAACGGTGTCGAAACTTTCTGGACTCTTCTTTGTAACTGTCTGTATAATGTATAATTTTATTTATTTATAAACAAAGATAAGTAGTATATTTTTTAAGTGTGTAAAAAAGAAATGGAAGTATAAACTGAATTTATATTTTATTTGTAATACGGTGTCAGTAAGAAATTAAAAAATATATGTTATGTTCATGCATATTAAGTGTTATATCTTACTCTTACGTATAAAGATTAAATAAAATGTTGTATCTGTTACTACAAGAATAATCAAAATTATGAGACACTGATTAATTTTTTTTGAACAGGAGTGTACTTTCGCTTTCATTGCTTAACATTATCGTAACGTCATCAAGGCAAAGTGGTACCTTTATAAAAAATGATCCAATTGTCTATGAAATTGGTTTTGTTTACTATATTATATTACAATGCCGAACAATAATTAGTACGAAAGAGTTTTATCACTGAGAATTTTCTACTAGAGAATAATTCTCTGTCGAAGTTTAGTAAAACCCTTCGAAAAATTAGCTATAATTTCAAAGAATCATTCAATTTAACTGCAAAGAATGAATTCCATAATAAATTTGAAAAATATATATGAGAATATCTAGTTTATTGCTATTTTCAGTGTTGAAGTATTATAGTTAGTTCAAAAGAAACTGATACATAATATCAAATCATTTTAAGTTGTCAAGCGATTCGTATCGGGCCGAACGTTGCTGATTTGTAAAAAAATTAAACAATAATGGAATTTTGTAGTTGCAATTTTTAAAAAACTTACCCAATATTTGATCTAATTCATAGATCTAACCCCATATACCAATCAACAAGGATTTGAATCCCGACATCGGCAGTTTTTTCAATTATTTAAGAAGAAAAACAGGCGGTGAATTGACTAAACTGTCGGCGTGTAGATAAGAACAAAGTAACCGGCTATGCTTGTGAAGGTTTTCTGCAGTTTCCTTTACGAACTTCAGATGAATATCGGCATAGTTCCTATCATAGTCGGCTGCAGCCGCATATTCTACCAACGCCTTGTCTATACACAAAAATTTCTTCCACTCCACTCACATCCTCACATTCTTAGGCATCACAATCTAATATATCTAGATCTAACCCCTGGCCACAGTTTTTTTCCCGCAGTTTGCCAACACGTGTGAATACTTATTGCACTGGATCGAGCGACTTACAGTTTCCTTGTTTTATATATCATTGGTATAAATTTAGTGTGCAGGTTTCTCAGGTGCAGGGTATTTCATATTTTACTTGAAATATGTTTTCGTTTTTGACATACAGACATTTAATCGTGATACAGAGACCGTCTCTAGTCCTTCGTGTAAACTGTAAAACATAGTGTGGTTGACGTCTAAGCCTAAACGTGACCCAGCGCACTAACGTGCTATATGATTGTGTACATTGTACCGTTAAAGAAAGAACTAATAAAGATGAACAACTTGTATGGTAAATAAATCCATGACCTACAGCATTCTAAACCAGTGCTCTACCTTTAAGCCACCAGATGCAAAATGGGTGGAATGCGTATAATTTTTCACTATCTTGATGTCGATATATTATTAATTTGTTTTTGGACTATTTACATCATTTCATGGACTTTTTGTAAAGTTGCGTCTGTTTCTTCATTATAAGTTTGGTTGCCTTTCGGTTATACAGGGTGGCGCATAAGTAACGTTATGATTTATTTAATGAATGCGTATATGTACATCATTTGCTTTTAACTCGTGAACCAATTGAATCTTATGTGGGAGAAGCTGTAACGTATGTAAAATTTGCAAAGACTGAAAAAAAAAGAAAAAAAAACACGTAAACAAAAAATTTATTTAAAATTAAATCATAACGTTAGTTATGGGCCACCCTATATAATACTGTATAATACGTAGGTGGTTAGCATTTACTTACTTTTACATATAAGTCATGTGTCTGAACATTGGTAACCATCATTGACATTGTTGCATATTAAATTGCTGTCAGGTTTGAAATGAAATACCAAAATCATTACTTAAGAGATAAGCCACCCTCTTGAATTTATGCTCGGGCGCCAATTTGTTAGAATATACCAAGATATCCTCGAATATTTGAACTGAAATCTGATCTGACTTTAATACGGATTTGTGGAATGTTTATTTTTAATCTCAAAATTTAATAATCAAATACCAGTTTGTTGTTTGTTAAAGAGGTGAAACTTAGAAACATGTATTTTGCACTACGCAAACGTCTAGATATTGAAATCTATGATCTCAACATCAAATGTTGCATATGAAAAGTAATATGTTCAGACATATTTCTTAAATGCCTAAGCAAGTAAACGCAAGTCACCTCCGTTTGTATAACATAACCGATGGATATAGTAGACACAAGTTTACAAAAACACTTAAAATATAAAGTGTTGAGTCTTATTATTATAACGATATTATAAGCTCTTTAAAAACCAATAACGTATACACTACACGTACACGTACATACAAACATAGCATGTATGTTATAATAAACTTGTCTACATAGAATGGAGTAGTCAGTAGTGTACCTTGTGACACATATGAGACCAACAGATATGATTAATTATGTGGCAAAAATTATTAATGAAAACATTGTCATACAACATTTTATTTATTACATGCACAGGGTGTGTATGCTGTATGGAGGTCTATTTCATCATTCAATACTTCAATAGTAGTGTTGTAATGAAAATTAGTGAAATCATTTTTGAGGCCTCAACACACAATTCTAATTGCAAGAAGAAAATGGAGATGTAAATAATTATTAAGTGAAGTGATTTGAAGGGGAAATTACATCTTGATTAAAAAAATGATATTATTGAAGACGACATTTAAATATCTTAAATTATTTTATTTCCAAAAAAATAAGATATAATTTATTTTAAGAATAGCAAAAATATTCTTTTGTCAAAAATAACAACTATTTCGATAAATAACTTTTTAAGTAACCAAATCACACAGACAAGCAGAACATTATGTTTTGTAACGATCACAAAATATGTCTTGAAACAAACAATATTTTTTTATACGTTATTTGCATAATTCTATTAGAGTCTTGTTACCCATGAAATGGGTAGTCCAAATCTCGGTCGGTGGTTCCTTACAGGGGCTTAGTGGCTTTGTAGTTTTTTATTTGCGTTTGTATAGAAAGGTTAAATTTAGTTAATGTTCCCCTCAATTATTTGCATATCAAACATTCAAATCTTCGACACGTGACTGACTTACATCTCCTCGGAAAATCAAATAATTCGACCATCTCGTTAAGAAGTTGAACATTTTACAAAAGGTTTCGAAATGTTCTTTTTTATATGATAATACCCCATGGCATCACGTCAAAACAAATTTACAAAATGACAATACTGTTAAAAATTTAAGGGCCATTTGGTTTCGCTCGTACCGTAATGGCATTGGACCATTCTTCGCTAACAATTTCTAAAGAAGTGAAAGTAACAAATAACTGAGTTAATTACTTTAATATCCAGTATATAATGAGTTCAATGGCTTGAAAGATATATATTTTCTCTCCTTGCGTGGGAGTGCATTGTCAAACTTTGCCGATTCACGAACTTTGACTCAGTTTTTGGCTCTAGAAAATACACACAAAATTTCGTTTTCTCAGGTCGTTATCTCTTTTCGTTTTTGAGTTATCGTGTCTACGAACTTACCGGCAGACGGACGGATAGATGAAAGTGTACTATTTATCTCGTTTATTACTTATACCAAAACTTTGGATCGGCCGGAAAACAGCTTTAACTTTGGAACAGTTATGATTTTTTAACTTCTGCGGAAGTTTTCCTGGAACCATAAGAAAAATTTACATAGGGCCTTCCCTTATTATTATCTCCTATAGTTTTCTTCAAAAAATTCGGAAAAGCATACAACATATCACTATAGTTATATACATCACACATAGTTATACCGTCTGTTTTGGACAGCTTTACCAACAGAGAATCAATGTTATATATTATTTACTATACCGCCTGTTATGGTAAGCTTTGCTAATAAAGAATCAAATTTAAATATTATTTACTATAGTAACTACACAATGCTTCATAAAAAAATAAAAATAGTGGGAGTACTCTGTAGTTTGCACTCTATTTAGTGTGTGTGTGCATAGGTAATGAATAATAATATTATAAATTAAGTGGGCATCACTAAATCACCACTCTTAAATGGCATCAATCAAACATCATACCACAAGAAGTCAGATGTTTGTAAGTATGTGTATGTATGTATGGTTTTATATTAAATATTTTATTTATTTATTTAACAATGATTCCTTATTAGAAATGCTTTTGAAAACAGACTGTCTATACTTCACACTTAACTTGGTTTTGTTTTTTGGCCCCGAGACATCATGTCCAAAATGGTCAGTTATCAATAAAAACATTATGTCTATATAGTAATTCCTTGGCTTATATCAGAAAAGAAAACCTAGACAGAATTGGTATCATATGTTATTTTGGGTTAGAATGTTTGGAAATGGTTTTTCCCATATCATCGTTTGCATTGTTTCCCATTAGTTGCCTAAACACACTGTATACTAAAACATTTGTCATTATTAAGTTGTAAAAACAGCTGGTTTGTGTTTATTTCGAACAAAAAATTAAAAATATTAATAATAATAATATTATTATTATATATTGTTGTACAATGATACTAAAAATAGTATTATATACATGTTATTATAGACAATAGTCATTAAAAATATGTAAAATATGCTGAATAAAGACGTGCGTTCATTTTCATTAATTAATGATGTTACAATTACAATTACAATTTTACAAAAACGTTGCAAATGACTTGCATAAGAGTTTATTTTATGATTTGAACTTAAAGTCTCAATACTCCTTTCGACCCAATTCGATTATTTTATGGAAGTGCCAAATTATGCCGCAAGCCGTCTATTAATTTTCCACCCATTTGATTCTAGTTTACTTTCTATTTATTCTTTTTGTATTCTCTTGTTTTAGAAACGAAAAACCTGAAATTTTGAGATCTTAAAATTCTCAAAATAAGTTCAATCATAGCCGAGTAAGAATATTAACAATGATGAAGTTCCAATAAATGAGAACGAAACGTTGACAAGTCTGTTTTTTAAGGAGTTACATGGGGGTTTCGAAGGCTAAAAAAAAGCTTGTTTTCTCTAATTTTTTGCTAATATAATAAATGAAATATTTGATTGAACCTTTAAATAGATCCAAATTTGACAAATACTGTGTGAAATTTTCAATTCAAAATTTTAAAAATTCAGCCATTGGGACCTCATTTCTTGCGACCTCTCAAAATAAAGTTACCTTGTCGTAGTCAGAATAACTCATGATAGATTCATCCGAAATTAAAAAACCAAATCATTTCTGTTAGCAGATATACGAGTATGAAGCTCGTGCTTAGATGAAGAGAAAAAAAATCAAAATCTGAATTTTTGGCAGAGTTTTGTTCCAAAAGGTTCTATTTTGGTATAATTCACACCACGTATTGCCTTGTAAAACTAGTTGTAATAAAAAACAGTAGTCAATCTTATCTTGAAGATGTGTGCAAAATTTAAACAAGATCGGATCATTATTTTTTGAGAAATCAACTTCAAAAATAGAATTTTGAGAAAAAAGCGATTAATGACAGATAAACAAGGCTACCCAAGGCTCTATCTCCTACAGTTTTACTCAAATTGACTTAAAACGTTGGTAGAATATTCTAGACATATTGTACTAATTAATAAGACAATAAAAAAAATTCAGATTTTTTTACAAACCCATGTAACCCCGAAAAAGTCCAATTTAAGGGGTCCTGCTAAGTCACATTATTAAAATAACAAATAATTAAGATCAATTTCCAATAGTAAAGTGATATATTTATCGCTAAATATATCACTTCTCTTTTTGTAATGCTTTCAAAATCAATACCGACACGTGTATCGTCCTCCGTATTGTAAAACATAGCAATGTAATATAATATGGCAGAAATATAATACAATAGTATGTACGGATTGTTTTTTAAAATACACCCAATCTGGAAATATTGTATAGTCAGCAGAGGTGGGCGCAGACGGCTCGCCGGAGTCGTTATGACTCTCCATAAGCTGGGTGAGAGTAAGTAATAAAGGTATGTTTTGAAGTAAGACGGAACGATGTTTCAATACAGGTTGCCTACCGATTATTACCCAATAATTTATTCAATCAATTTAGAGTTAGTTTTATAAAATATTTATTGTTTAAATACCTTTTACAATATGGAGAGATACACCAAAAAACATAATAATAATAACAATAATAATAACAATAATAATAATAATAACAATAATGAAGATAGCAATAACAATAATTACAACAACAACAACAACTATATGTATTCCCCCTTTATGTAAAATTAAACCATTTAAAAATTAGTAACAAATTACCAACCCTTCCCCCACCCAGCTTTATCATTGGCATCTTTTTTGTATCCAGTGTCATCAAATTCGCATGACACTATACCCCCTACTAAGAAAAAATAATTAAATCAAGTAAATTATTGTTTATTAGTTCTCCGATATGAATAGTTTAGGCAAATTATTCGGAATTTCCTAAAATCTAATTCTAAAATCTAAACTAAAGCTAAATTATCAAAAAATTTACAAGCGGTAAATCACCAGCCCCAAATTACCAGCCCAAAATTCCAGATCAAAATTCCAGAGGAAAATTCCAGAGTATGTATTCAATGTATTGTATGTATTGTATACTTTGTATAATAGTGACCATAAAAAATAGTTGGTATTATTATATTTTTTTCAGAAAATGTTTAAATTAAAAAAAGAAAATAATAATAATTGGTAGGTATCCTATATTTACTCTATCTCTCTTCCTACCTCTCACTCAGAGCTGAGTGCAGTCAAGGTTTGCCCACCTATGGTATAGTGTATCTATCACTAAGTCTATATATAATGTACTGATATGGTTTACTTTGTCACACTTAAACAATCAGTATTGTATAATATATATCATAAATAACTATTATATTATACATATCACTCTCTAATTACCATCATTTATATATAGTTGCATCTTACTCGTGCATGTATACATCGTCGTTAATGTCCGTCATTCATTGTGTGAGTGTAACACCTTATCATGGCATACTGTTCATAGATAGTGATAGATGCCCTACACAATGTTGCTATTGAGTCTATTTTAATTTACGTAGTGTATATATATATATATATATATATATATATATATATATATATATATATATATATATACCTACACAGTTTCAAATTTATTTCATTTAAATATTGAAATTTAACACATTTGACAAACTAATTGGCAGTAGATGCCTATGTCTAAATAGCAACCGAGCGAAACCTAAGTAAATACATCTAAAGCGTTTTCATGGTTCCGTAGTTAAAAAACGGAGGAACTAAAATCCAACCCCCAGTAATACCTTATTGAATATCGTCCAGATAGATAGATTGATTGTAGAGCCTGTCCTGGACAGGCTACACTTCGACCATAAGGTCCATTGAAATGCCTAAGAATGTGAGGATGTGAGTGAAGTGGAAGAGATTTTTGTGTACAGACTAAGAATTGTTAGGCTATGCGGCTGCAGCCGACTATGATAGGAACTATGCCGATATTCATATGGAGTTCGTGAAGGAAACAGTAGAAATCCTTCTCAAGCATAGCCGGTTACTTCGTTCTTGTCTATACGCCGACAGTTTATGCAATTAACCGCCCTTTTTCTTCTTCTTAATAATTGATAAACTGCGAATGTCAGGATTTGAACTCATAACCTTCCAG
Organism: Nineta flava; assembly: GCA_963920215.1. Lineage (NCBI taxonomy): Eukaryota > Metazoa > Arthropoda > Insecta > Neuroptera > Chrysopidae > Nineta > Nineta flava. Next base: position 1,210,406 of record OY986041.1, read on the forward strand.
TTTCCAAGTAGGCATACTGCGCAAAAATAACGCCTTGACTCGGCCACTTGGACTGGTAACTCGTTCAGAGACTGTATATAAGATTTTCATCATTTGGGATGGCTTCGACAATTTCGGTAGATATGTTGGAATTTTTATTATGCAAGTACCAACACACACTTAACGAATTATCGTATTATTTATTGCAAAATGTAAAGTCCACTCTCAAAGGCTACTTTAATAATCCTTTGGGATTGATTAAAATTATAATTTATGATATATGTGGAATGTAAATTGATATCACTTCATTATTAGAACCACGACGCCTGTATATGAGGTGGTGTATTTTAGATGTAATGGCATATTGGGAATAGGACTGGCATTCTTCGAAAATCCACTCGCTGTATTTCGATCGGAATTCAGATTCATTTTGAGAATTTTTTTGATGCTTTGACTTGAATACGTTTTTTTTATTGAATGACGACAGCATTGGCGGCCCAAACTTTGTTATAGTCGTTATATGTTTCATGACCTTTACACGTCTCTTGGCCTTGTTATCAGGCAAACATCTAGTTGGCTTTCATTTTGAGATTCGGGGGACTCTCGAAGGAATTCTTAAGGTCAGTTACACACGGTGCTTTTAGAACCTCTAGAAAAGACCTCAGAAAATATAATCAGCATCAGTTAAACATATAGCGTTACTTATCTCGAAAAATAATTGAGTGTTTAGCAGTTTATATAGATGTCTGTTAGGATGACATTTGTTCCCCTGTAGCTCCTAAGCTACTTATCATATTTAGACAAATAAGCTGTTGTTAGATTCGTCTCAGAGTTTTGCATGTCATAGATTATGTGACGTCATATGTAATCCCACATGGCGGATATGACTTGCACAATACGCTAACCAACTAAATACGAATTTCATAAATGTGTCGAGTTCGGTACCAAAAGAATGATTTTAATTCACCGATTCATGCAGTCTTATAATAACAAGTTGCTACATAATAGGGAATATGCATGAACATTTTTGTTCAATTGAATTGAAGCATGTTTACTTGACAAATATCAAGGTAAAATTACTTTTTAAATGACTTTAAAAATAAGCGAGATATGAATGATTGAAATTCCCGATTAGACAAAGAGGGTGATAGCCCTCTTGATATGTTATGTGACGTCATATTACACTTTCACCATTTAAAATACACGTAAAACTCCGTTTTTAGTATTTTGGCAAGAAAGAGACAGATAATAATCTTTAAAAGCTAATAGCTTCCTTGATATTTGTCGGATTTTAATTTCGTTTTTAAATATTATTACAGTATTAACAGTATTTTCATATTCTGAAAATAAATGTGAAAAAAAATTTTCATGCATATTCTCCTCATGCAGTAGCTTTCTTTGTTTCTACATTGACATAAACCTAAATAAATTAATCTTAAAGCACTTTTCTTTATTTTTCCATCCTGAACATAACTTTTAAAGTTAATTTTAAATATTCTTCCTGTTACAGAACTCAAGAATGAAATCAAACAATACGGATCAATTAAAATTGAAAAGAACAAACAAATGATTAATATATTGTAAAGGATTAGGATTTCAACAGCAACGGATGGTATACATTTATTATATTTGTATAAAAAAAATCACTTCTTTAAAATAAAGAGACACAGTCTATTATGACTTATTTCATCCGGACATAAATATTAAGACAAGTAGACTAACTAACTCTGCAGTACTTGTGAGTGTGATACGTCATGTGAATGTGATGGCGTTAAAAAATGTATTTAAAATATTTGTTTAAATGTAGACAGATATCGTTAGTTATTAAATTCAAAATGTGTACATAAATCAAAATACTAATGCCCGTTTGTACCGAATCATTTTAGTAAGACTTAATTATAAGTAATTCATAAACTGACAAAGTGTTATTGCACCGTTTGATAAGTTTTCTTATAAACAGACAAAGCAATTCGAAATCTTAAACCATCGATATCGACTGTTTAAACGATTCTTAACTTTAATAAATTATTTGTGCATGCAAATTAAATAGGTTTGATGTTTCAAATTTAAAATGTCACAAGTGTTGCAAATGGTCAAACCCAGGACATTGCTACGGGTTAAAAATGAAAATATAAATTATGTTAATAATACTATAATCAATAATTATTTTAATTAATTATTATTTTATTTGAATAAAACATAATCAAAACAATTACAGCAAAATACTACATAATTCTTCATGCAAATACAAGTGATATCAAAAACAAATAGAAGCGCTGATTTAATGCTTACGCTGGAAATAATTCCAGGCTTTTCAAATATCGTTGAAGAATATTGTCTTCAGTAAAACAAAAAGTAATTTCCACAAGGCGCCCATATAAACTATGTTAAATTTTATTTTATGGTTTTTATTTCTGGCAAAGCTTATTCTCGATCACTCGAATCCAAATTAAGAGAGGCCAAAGAAAACGGACTGGAAGAAAGTCATTGTGGATTCCGTAGAGGTTGGAGAACGCAAGATCTGATATTCACACTTCAGCGTCAAATCACCGAAAATATGATTCTAAACTACATCTGCTTTGGTCAATCCTTGAAGTTAAAAATGTGGACTAAAATTAATCCAGGTAATAAAGAGCTTCGACAGAACTTGTCAAAATCAGATCTGTACTTGTGGTTGCGATTCTACAGAGTTCAATACAACGTGTGGCGTAAGTATATTCATATTGCTCATTAATTGTGTCATTAAAGTACGCGTACATCGCTCAAGTTCAACATCGGATATTGGAAGCTGCATCTAGTATGCATCATTGAGATGGCGTTTGCAGACGGTCTTGTAACCAAAAAATTCGTACTCCTCAGTTCAATCTCAACAACTGGAACGAAGAAATACAACGTCATGACAATCAATGTAAACAAGGAAAAGTCCATGGTTTTATCTTAAACTTCAGTAAAATACAGCAACATCTTCAACAACCAGGGTATTGAACATGTTTTCACCTTCAAATACCTGGGAGCAATACTGACTGAAGACGGAATTAAACGGTGGCAGCAGTGACACGGTGTTACTACCCCACGGGCCGAGTTTTCCACCCTACACTCTCACCTATAGTGTAGAAACATGAACCCTGACCATCAACCACGAATCAAGGCCGCAGGTTACAGAAATTTAATACCTCAGTCGAGTTGAGCAAAAATCAAGAAAAGACAGAATCCGAGATCAAACCATTCGAGACTTCCTCAAAGTTGAACTCCGCCTGACTTTTACCTAGACCTTTCAACTTCACTGGTTTAGATTTACAATACAAATGCCAAAATATTTCCGTCACAAGCCTACCAACCCAAGATCGACGGTAGAAAACCTAAAGTTAGATCTAAACGCACATGGGAAGTGATGGCACGTGATGGAATCAGTGTGAGAGAGAGAGCAGCTATCTGTAGAAACCTTGAGTAGTGTCGCTACCTGGAGAAGCCTTGAGTAGTGTTGACAGAACCAAATGGCGAGCATTGTGCCAACCCCTATTATCAAGTTAAATTGGGTCGGATTAAGTAAGCAAATGTAATTTATTTTTTGAATTCTTCTTTATTAATTTTACATTAATTTTATAAACAAAATTACAACTGAAATCACTTTGCTTACATTTAAGAATACAAATATTTTATATTCAAAGGTAACCCAAGAAAATAAAAAGTTACTAGAAACTAGAATGTCACTAAAATTGTAGTTTGTTTTAACGAAGTTCTACATATATAATAGCCGTGTAACCAACGAAATAATAGGGAATATGCATGAAAATTTTTGTTCACTTGAATTGAAGCATGTTTACTTGACAAATATCAAGGTAAAATTACTTTTTAAATAACTTTAAAAATAAGCGAGATATGAATGATTGAAATTCCCGATTAGACAAAGAGGGTGATAGCCCTCTTGATATGTTATGTGACGTCATATTACACTTTCACCATTTAAAATACACGTAAAACTCCGTTTTAAGTATTTTTGCAAGAAAGAGACAGATAATAATCTTTAAAAGTTTATAGCTTCCTTGATATTTGTCGGATTTTAATTTCGTTTTCAGATATTATTACAGTATTAACAGTATTTTCATATTCTGAAAATAAATGTGAAAAAAAATTTTCATGCATATTCCCTATTAGGAACGTCTTAAACATAAGTAATAGTTAGTAAAGGCCCACTTTAATAAAAAACGGTGATAATGGACATTAAGGATTTTTTTTTACTTTTTATTTTTCTCTTATTGAACAAAACATATGTGTGAATCTATTTATCGCGTTATACTGTACTCTCTGAGTCTTTTAAAGAAAGAGACAACAAATAAACAAATCTCATAATGCATACTTTAATTAAACAAAGATATAATTATATTTCTGCTGTATTCATAGAAATATTCTAATAAGCCATCAAAATTATTAAAAGTCACTGATATTGGCAACTAACTTTTGTCCGTAAATTCGACCACGATGTATTTCGAAGGTCTGTCGTCCTGGAATCTGACTTTATTCTCTTCAGATTGAAAAGACGGCTGGTGGGAGCTACTTCTCAATCATTTGTTAGAGTAAACTACATTAGGTTTAAAAAATACCCCAATAGTTTTTTCACGATACTGTCATTATTTTTTAATTTTAGTTTGATGAATCTTGTTACTACAAGGTGAAGCTTACTACAATCTGTTAGTAGGTTTTGTAGTTTATTCAGTTCAAAATTGGTGTAAAATCCGATAAAGTCGGGTTCCAAATTGACAGACCTGTATTTTGGATATAAATTTTAATTAATTATAGATCACCAACCTGGGCAAGAAAGGTCCAAATTAAATTATTGTTATAAAAATCTCAAATATTTGTTTTATTTAATGAGTACTTTTAGCGAATTTCCTCCAAAAGAAATCAGCTATTGTTTTTGTACCAATGTTGGAATTTCGTAAAAATTTCTTCATGTCCATCGATCCTACCTACTAGATATCAAAAATCACTATCGTTAAAACTTTTGTATATATATATATATATATATATATATATATATATATATATATATATATATATATATATATATATATATATATATATATACATAAGTATACGTCTATGTGTCTGTGGACTCTCTAGCGGTCACAGTTTTATTCCGATTGGAATGAAATTTGATATTTGAGGTGATTTTGGAATTCAAAAGGTCAAGTTCATTAATGAGTAAAATCGGGCTAGTGGAAAGTGGGGTTTAAAGGGAGGGGGAAGCACAAAATTTGACAAATCTCCTTAATATTTGAAAAATCGAATAATTTATCAGGAGTTAAGTTGCAGGTACTTAGTTTTAATGTAATTTTGTTTCTGATTATTTTTCTGTTACACAAATATTTACAGAAATATTTACAATTAAAGATTGATAGTTAAAATTCTAAATATCTCTGTACACATTGGAGTTTGAGATAAATGATAAGGTTATGAATTATAGCAAACTTGATTTTCTACAACTTTACTACTGGTACATTTTTCGATTGTTCTAATATTAAGAGAGATATTTTATATTTTGTGTTTTCTTCTATCTCTATGCCACCATTTCCCCTTGGCGTATGCCATTTATTAATAAAATTGGCCTTGAAAATACTAAAATGATATCAGATACAACATTTAATTTTGATCAGACTTAAATTGTGACTAGAGAGTGATTTATGTATTCTAAGGAAATTGGCTAAGTTGACGCAGCTCCTGCGTAACGCCTTGTTATTGCATCCGTGTGTGACTCGAAGTCAGATTAAAAGAACACATTATAAATATAAACCAAAACGTTTTCTGAAAGGTGTTTGAACAAAAAAAAAAATCTATATATATAAATATGAAATTAAAGCGCGAGATATTTTTTATGAAGTATAAGCCATTACTAATTAACTTAAATTTTAATTTACCGTTAAAAAGTATTATTATAGTTTGTATATTAAGTTGTTAAGACACTCAGTTGAGCATTTATATGTATGAAGAAATTCTTTGATATTCAACCGACAACAACTTACTTCTATGACTTTTTAAAGCAGAGAAGATTCAAAAATGAAACTTAAAAGAAATTATGATATTGATAAATCAAAATTTTGAATTCTATTTTTTATAAAAGAAATGAATTAATTAATGTTTAAACATGCGCAGGAAATATGACGGTTTCTTTTAGAATGAGCTATGATTTATTTGTGTTTTTTACAGTGAATCTTAGTACTGACAATGTTTCCTGTTAAGAATCAATGGGAAATTAAAGTTTTCATTTCTTCTAACCCTGTAAATTCTCCTGTAACTCTGTATGTCCCTAAAAATAGATCAGGTTCAAGTTTAAGAGATATTTATAACAAGTAATGTAACAACTAACTGAGTTGAATTGTTTGAATACCCTGTATATACTGAGTATATGGAAAAATTTATTTAACAAAAGTTGTTTATTTTATAAAGAATAAGATTGTTTGTTATTAAATTTTTGTTATATCACTTACGATTTCAAAGATAGGCAGTTTTGCCCAAATATGGTCCGATTTGGCCCGTTTAAGATCTCGACCTTTCTTTTTTGCTCTAGAATACCCAAAAAAAATTCAGCTCGTTATCTCATTTCGTTCTTGATTTATCGCGTCCACGAACAGACAGACGTACGGACATGGGAAATTGCCAAATTAGACCATTTTATGAACACTTTTGTCAAACATTCATGTCTACGATCAATATTTTCAAGCGTTACAAAGTCGGGACTAAAATTAATATACCTTGTATATTTACATATACTGGGTATAAAAATGATTGTATTTTTGTTTCAATCGAAATTTAAAACTAACTATTTGGATAAGTGTGGACTTGACTTGGATCCCTTCTCTCCCTTCTTAATTTAGGGATCTAAAACCAGATTACGTTAAAAAAATTATCAGAAAAATGGCAGTTTCTACATACCCTAAGGAGGTATATGAGGTATACCTCATGAGGTCAAGTCATGACGTAAATGTTCGATTTTCCGAATCTGTTTTCTTGAAATTCGAGACTTTGTAAGGTGATAAAATGCTATGTCGCAAAATATCTTAAAAGCTACGAGGTTTATTGCAAATATTCCAATTTTTTTTATTAAATCAATTGCATATTTTTCAATTTAAAAAAATTTATAAAACTCGGAAAAGGTCAAGTTTATTAGGACCTTGGTTTTCAATGACCCAAAATACCTAGAGAAGCTCCATTCGTGTCAAAATGATTGCTAATTCAGGTTGGAAAAAATATGTTTAAAAAAAATTCAGACCAGAGTTTTGTAGCACAAAATCTTGGTCTTTATTCATTGGGGCATATCTCAAACGTAAATATGCATAAAAATCTAATTGAAAAATTTATTTTACGAAAACGCCTTGTCTAAAATTAATAGTTCATATACTTTTCTAATTGTTTTGTAAACTAGTGTCTATTTATACATTCTTTCGATTATATTATACCAACGGAAATGACTAGCATTTACTTAATTTGACATTTAAGTAATATGTCCGATTATTGATAATATTCTTTTGACATCAAATGCTTGACATGAAATGCCATACAAATAATCTAGGATGGGAATCGAATTCCTTCCTGAAACATTCTTCTGTAGTCTATGTGGGCCGTCTAGTCTATAAGGACATGTGGGCCGAAAGAAAATATCCTATCTCAAGAAAAGAATCATTTGGTATACATATTGCTCCAAAACTGAGGAAGGAACCGGGGCGGGAGTTTACGATGAAAGATCCAACACAAACATAAGTCTCAACTTGGGGAAATATGTCACAGTCTTTCAGGCAGTAGTCTACGACAAACTTGCTTGCGTCCGTGACAACCTACATAGAGGCTACATAAACCAGAACCTATACAATGTTCAAGTTCGAAAAGTTACCGGATTCATCACCGGACATTATCACCTACAAAAGCATCTGAACACAATTGGACTCCATAACGGATTCCTTATGCGGCGAGGAGGAAGAAACATCCAGCCACATCATCTTTAACTGCGAATTTATCGGTTACAGCAGATGTAAGATGGTCGATGCATCTCATCGAGTACATGAACCATCAGGAAGAGCTTCTGGCTATTGCCCAGATATGGGAGAAGCGAATCTCGCCAGACTGAAGTAGAAGGGGGAACATAATGAGCAATAAGGCCAGGGAGCCATAAGGCAAAGTACAATTCTTTTATATATTCCAAGATAAAGATAGATAGATAGATTGTAGAGGCTGCCCTGGAAGGACTACTCTTCGACCATAAGGTCCATTGTGATGCCTAAGGATGTGCGGATGTGAGTGGAGTGGAAAGAATTTTTGTGTATAGATTAGGAATTGGTAGGATTTGCGGCTGCAACCGACTATGATAGGAACTATACTGATATTTATCTGGAGTTCGTAAAGGAAACTGCAGAATACCTTCTCAAGCATAGCCGGTTACTTCGTTCTTGTCCATATAGTTCTCCGACAGTTTAGTCAAATAACCGCCCCTTTTTTCCCTAATAATTAACAAACTGCCGATGTCGGGATTCGAACCCATAACCTACCAGTTTCCAAATAGGCATACTGTGCAAACATAACCCACAACCTCTGGCATTCTGAGATAGAGCATTGATTTAGAATGCCAGATATCGTGTGTTCAATCCCCATCCTACATGTGTATGGTTTTGCATATCAAGCATTTGAGGTCAGAGAATGTTAAACAGTTCACGTTCCGATAAAAAGTTCAATGTATTCAAGGCATTCACTTAACTATTTAGGATTTTTTTTTGAAATACTTTAATCTTAATCAAATCATTCATTAAATGATGTGCAACAAATTTTCCATAATTTCTGAACTATTGTAAGAGAGTGCAGTAATTGTCGAATTCGATTTAATGGTTTCCACCAACTCAACCAACCAACCATCGTGCCCACCCCCACTCCTCCTTTATTATTATTATTACTATAAAATCATTAACTTTAATATTCATTTATTTAACCCACAAGTATCGAATTAGTTCTACCGAATATGTTGTGTTGTGTTGGGTTCTGTTCAGAATGGTTTGGTATCACATTGTGTTCAATTAAGATTTATTATGCATAATAATAGAATACCAACCAAATATAAATAATAAAATATCCCCATAAATAACAAAAACCACCAGTACAAACCTAAATAACACGAAGGGATCACTCTCTCTAAATTAAATGCAGGAATGAAATGATATGTGGTGATTGTATGTGTAATACTACACTATCGACCACAAAAGTTGATTTGTACCTTTTCCAGTCGGTTTTCTGGGAAAATGTTCCGCATAAAAGTTATAAGTATATTTATACTGAACAACTTTTGTTCGAAGTATTTTTTCGAAACCCGAATAAATAAGGTACAAATTAAGTATAAAGTTTTGGAAAAATGAACGATACTTTTGTGGCCACTTAGTACCACCTACTTGGGTACATTTTACTATTCATGATTACAATCCAAAACAAATTATATGCTCAAGTTTTAATATTATGGACCACACAATTTGTTATTGTAGTATTTCTCCCAAAAAAAAATAAACAGTTATACTAATGAATATAGAAAAGTAATCAAAATCTATAAATAACTGTGAGGGTGGTTCATTTAAATTGAGTCATGTAAATAATATCGAAAAGTTTAGAGAACTTTTGCAGAAAATATTTGAAGTTTTCGTGGGGGTCGATATTTGAGGATTTTATTAATATTTTTATAGGGATTTCCCATCGGCAACATCTCAGGAATCATCCGACTTTTCCTTAATTCTCGATTTGAGGTCCCATGATACGAAAAAACCCGTTTTTTTACTTTGTCTGACCAAGCAAGTGACCAAGTGGTCTAAGGCGTATGCCTGACACGTTATGTCTATTTGGAACTGGGAGGTTATTGGTTCGAATCCCGATATCGGCTATTATTAAGAAAAAAAAAGGCGGTTAATTGACTAAACTGTCCGCGTATGGACAAGAACGAAGTAATCGGCTATGCTTGTGAAGGTTTTCTGCAGTTTCCTTCACAAAGTCCAAATGAATATCGACATAGTTCCTACCAGAGTCGATTGCAGCCGCACATCCTACAATTCCAAGTCTACGAACAAAAATTCCTTCCACTCCACTCACATCCTCACATCCGTAGGCATCTGAATGGACCTTATGGTCGAAGGGTAGCGCCTTATGGTGCGTTTGTGTATGAATGTGTGACTAGATGGGTGTGTGCATGTGAACAACATATCTCAAAAACGGACAAACTCACAGCCAACGCACAGCCTAAGCAAGTGGGTCTAGAAGCATGAAATTTTATGTAGGAGATACTTAAAGGACGTGGGTTAGCACTAAAACAGAATTTTTGAAAATTCATCCGAGGTTAAATATGGGATGAAAGTTTGCATGGAAGTTCATCATATGTTAAGTTGGATATATGGAAACTGGGGTTTAGGCTTCTGTTTATAAATAAAACTAAGTTGTGTCTGCGTTTCTGGAAATTCATCCCCTAAAAGGGTAAAATAAAGGATGGAAGATTGTATGGGAAGGACGTCGTTTTTGCAGTTAGAATCGTAAAAATTAGGCTTCCATTTATAATTAAAAGTAAGTTGCATCAGTGTTTTTTAAAATTCGTCTATTAAGGGGGTTAGTAAATAGGAGATGAAATTATCTATGGAAGTTCGTCATTTTTGATCAAGGAAATATCAAATATGTTGCAAATGGGAATTCGCACTGAGCACAAGGCTAGTTATTTTATAAGTTTCGAACATTAATAAGAAACCTTTTCAAAAATAAAGATGCACTACCAAATTTTCAAAAATCCCTTAATATTTAGAACCCGCACATCAAAGTACATTTTCAGAACAACTAATTTGAAGAACATCCCCTTTATGTATTTATGTAGTATCTGTCCAGTAGAACCAAATAATTGAAATAAATTGAAACGACATTTCTGAATATAATTAAATATAAATCTGATATCGTTAAACTAATTAAATCCTTTTAATCATCATTACATACGGATATTTATTATAATACACACACACATAAAGTCAAAAATCAAATTATCCTTTTTATATACTATATAAATATATATAGAAGGATAATCAAATTACATTAAACAAAAATAAATCATTATATTGACAAATTTATACCCTATTAGGAGATCAAGTAAATATACATACTACTACTACTCTAAAAAGGACTATATTGTTACTGTGGATGTTGTTATCAAATGCCAACAAAGGACTTGTATATATATTATATGTGTAAAAGGGGGAGAAATCGACAAAAATCCATTCTGGAATAATATTATCCTAAATATTTTATTTTATTATTCTCGTTAACGATGATTATTGTAACGGGAGATGTGTGTATAAAATAAACATATATTCAATATAATATAATATAATATATGATTACATATCCCTGGATATGAGGATGTTTATTGGATGATCTATTTGGTTTCATACATTAAATTTATCTGGTTTTTCGGTGTTTACTCCTTAAGAATCAATTTTACATAATATTTTATGTCAGTCAGGTTCATGTCTCGCTGTATTAGAGTCGTACACAGGTTATGCTATGTACGTCTTTCACTGCACTCAGTCAGTCAGTATTAATATGATATATATTGTACATATGAACATGTGCGCTTTCTATTTATTAGACATTTAATTATTAGTGTAGTTTATTTATATAAATATTTTAAAGTTTCGATAATTAATATTATTATTGTGGTTTATTAATATTGATAATTATATTCACATAAAGTGAAGTGAAAATTATATAAACTATGGAAGAAACTGGTGTAGATAATAGTGCCGGAACATCCGATAAACACGTGGGTGCTAGGAAGGTTGTAATTCATGTGTTAATATGATATATATTGTAAATATGGACATGTGCGCTGTCTATTTATTGGACATTTAATTATTAGTATAGTTTATATAAATTTGTATGAGCTATACCTATAATTAAATGTTTAATTTAGTATGGACAGTATATATGGGGCAAAGACAATCGTTCTTAAGGAGTAAACTCCAGCGTGCATCGGAGCTGACACACTCACTTTTTTTCTAACTTCCCAGTTAAGGGAAGTTATAGTAGTCAGTTCGAAAATCAAAATCCAAATGTTCACTAATTCTCCATTTGTGATCACCTTATTTGGAAGGATATATTTGTGTGTGTGTGTGTAGGTTTCTAAGCCTAGGACACTTTTGAATAAGAATGCGATGAATTTGGTGTACGGCGACGAACGAGGCACGGTCTTATCTAACTAAGACAAGACCGTGAAATAATAAAATTATACTATTTCGAATAATATACAATTTTGTAGGACACCTGTATTTAAACGTCATCCGTCTCACTTCGAAACATACCTCTCTTGCTCACTCTCACTCAGAGTATAGAAATCTACCTGCTCCCTTTCCCAGAATTACGAACAATAGATACCCTCAGTCCCTTGCCGGTACTCTGAAAAAGTCAAAGTCTACCCAGCGCTGTCTTAGAGCACCTCATTCAGTTCTGTTTCTTAGAAGTATAGGATCTGGAGTGAGTCTAAAGATGGTAGCTCCCCTGAACGTATATGGCAGACTCCCAGACATTTGATTATTTCGTGTATGAGGGCGTCACAGTCTTTTAGGAGGTGTTGCGAAGTGCCCTCCATTACTCTACAAAACCTGCAGTTTTCCTCATTTTCTAGGTCTGGCTTCCTAAGGTTCCTCCTGAGTACAATTCTCCGTTAGAAACTTTGTCAGTTGCCGCAGTCTATTTATACTCAAATTAGTGCAGGTTGTGTATCTTTAGCGGTTTAAGTTCCCGAGAAAATTCTTGGTTGCGTGAGTCTTGGAACGTTTCTCAAAAGTGGGGTTCTCTTATTGTATTGTTCCTTTCTGATTTCCTCTCGATAGAAGTGATCATCCAGCCCACAGAATGGCTCCGACTCTGTAAGGAATATCGATGCTCGGTTACTCGCCAAACCATCTACTATTCGCATTCCTCTCTATTCCCACATGTCCTGAAACCCACTGTAAAGTGGGTTTCCACTTTGTTATGTTTGCCCAGATTGCTAATTTTGGTAGAAGATTTAGTGCACGAAATCTTAAGAACCAAAAACTATATTGACTTTGTTGATCTGAACGAAATTAAGTCTACAGGAAAGTGAGGCGTAGCGGTAATGGGAAACATAAAGTTTGAAATATTGAATGGGCGAATTTATAATAAGTAAAGTTGTAGTAAATAAAATTGACAGCAATTTATCCACTGACAATCGCGGAAATTTGAATCCAACGGGATTCAAAAGCTGTGCCAAAAACAGACTACAGCTCCTGGCGAATTTCTTCTCGGCATATTTGGTAGCTCGGATTAGAATTTGCAGGGAGCCGTCGGTCGTGTGGAAAGCCGGAGGGAAATCCTAATTATTCACTAACGGATTGTATCATTTGGATAAACAATATTGTCAGATGATTGGGTGCCTGTCATATATCCGGACAGCACATACAATTCTTAGTTGCGCCGACCATTTTTGATTGTGTATTAGCTTGAAGCAAGACGTCCAGTAAATTTTTGCAAAAAGCACAGTTTTTATACAAATTTCCCAATTGCCCAACTGAATGAATTTTTATGAAAATGGGGGTTAAATACGCAAGTTCGACAGATTGACAAAGACGTAAAATTTTCTTTTGAAAAGAATGATTTGAGATGATTATTAGTTGCGAAAATTATTGCGTTCGTTTAAATTTTTAGAAATGCCAAATTTTACTTAAGACATGTTAATATAAATAAGTTCAAAAAACTAAAACCCGACTACGAAAAAAAGCATGAATTAAGAAAAGTCTTGTAAATATTTCTCGTATTCGAAGGCCGGGAATAGTTACAGTTATGCTTTGTGCATCGCAGTTAGGCGTTCGACTACGAGAAATATTTACAAGGCTCTTCAAACTTGTTTCGTGGTTTTTTTTTCATAGTCGGGTTTTAGTTTTTTAAAGTTATTTATTAAAGAGTTTTTAGTATAATAATTAAGAATCTATGAATTAAAATTATTAATTTATACCAAACTCGACACATCTATGAAGTTTTTGTTTAATTGGTTAGCATATTATATCCGCCATGTTGGATTTAGTATGACGACACATAGCCTATGACACGTAGAACTCTAAGACAAACCTAACAACGCCTCATTTGCCAAAATATGATAAATGGCTTTGGACCTACACGGGAACAGATATCATGTTAACATCTAGACAGACATAGACTGCTAAACACATAACCGTCCGTAGTCGGGTAATCAGTAATAATTGTAGATTTATCAAAATGTTTTATAAAACTTAATTGATCACCATTTTTAAGTTGGGATGAAGAAAGAAAGCTATGATGACAAAAAAAAACATACTATAAATATTATTTTCATGTAACTCAATTTACAAGGATTACATTACAAGATCAGATCTTGGTCCTGATTATTTATCTCCTGCTATCTTCTATAATTTCTAATGATATAATTTTAAGTATTTACTTATTATTATATGACTCAAAATTCAATTGAAGTTTTTTTTTCATCATCTCTTTGGTAAGTATGTACAGAGTGTCCCCCCAGCAAGAACTTTTAATTATTCAGAAAATACACTATTTTGTTCGTTCAAAATAGATGGCTTTTCTTATAGTAAGGAAATCACTACAGTGATAAATATAATTAAAGTTTATGTCCACATAATTGTATGCAGTCCGGTAGACCAAAGAATTTTTTCAGGATGAAATCCTGGTACAAGCTGGTACTTTGAAATTAGCTTCGTTTTGACAAAACACCCAACTTTTTTAAAATTTTGGAAAACGGTATCGAAACTTTCTGGAAACCGTTGATAATTGAGGATGGGAGACTCGGAGTCCATTCCATTGAGTTTGTAGGACGAAAATTTTTCCTTGTTCTTCACTTGATTATCTTACAATTAAACTTAAACATAACTTGATGCTCGAAAAACTTTGGATGATCGGTCAAATCGACATGTTAATATAAAGTTTACGAGCATCCAGCTATTTTTTAGTTTAATTGTAAGATTATCAAGTGAAGAACGAGGAAAAATTTTCGTCCTACAAACTCAAAGTGGACTCCGAATCTTCTATCTTCAATGTTCAACGGCTTCTAGAAAATTTCGATACCGTTTTCCAAAATTTTATTATTAAAAAAGTTGGGCGTTTGGTTAATACGAAGCTACTTACAAAGTACCAGCTTGATGCTCATCATCCTGAAATAACCCTTTGGTCTCCCGGACCAATATATTTATTAGTTTTTCCCACGATTTTATCCGCGTGGATGTCAGAAATAAAATATGATTGATATTAAATGGAGCAGCCCCTAAAACTCTAATCTCCTGCATCAACAGCTCTAAATATTTAGAGAATGTGTTAAGCTTAAGCCCGTGACCAAAGCTACATATAATAAAATAATCATTTTCCCTAGATGCCAGGACATACTGAAGAAGCAGGAAGTGAGGTGGTAGACTCTGGCCAGTAGAGAAGCATCGTACATTATCCAGGATCTTTCTTTTATTTGTTGCCCATGTGAAATCTGTCCATCCAAAATGATAGTGTCTTTTGAGATCGTGGCTTTCGTATTCACACAGATTGTGTACTCCAGTCTCCTCCTCGTTGTGACAAAAGCTGCAAGTATCATTCCCTATGAGATAAATTTTTTGCATATATTTATTGAGCTTGCAGTGGCCATTTGGAAGGCCAGTAAGTATCTTCAACTGGTTTTTTCCTAGTTTTAAACGATCCGAGGGTTTTTTCCAGAGCCTTTGTATAATCGTGGCCATGAGTATTTACCCAAGAACGGTTGGATAACTTGGGTATTTTTCGGCACTCCAATAAACGAGTCTTGGCCGTTTAGTGGAGGACTAGCACTCATTCTGGTTATTTCATCAGTCTTCTCGTATCCATCGATTCCTGAATGTCCAGCCAATAGTGACGTTGCTATGTTTATCTAGATTTTTCAGTGAGTTAATATTGATTGATTGTAGAGACTGCCCTGGAACGGCTACTCTTCGACTATAAGGTCCATTGTGATGCCTAAGGATGTGCGGATGTGAGTAGAGTGGAAAGAATTTTTGTGTATAGATTAGGAATTGGTAGGATATGCCGCTGCAACCGACTATGATAGGAACTATACTGATATTTTTCTGGAGGTCGTGAAGGAAACTGCAGAAAACCTTCACAAGCATAGCCGGTTACTTCGTTCTTGTCCATACACCGACAGTTTAGTCAATTAAACACCCTTTTTTTTCCTAATAATTGACAAACTGCCGATGTCGTGATTCGAACCCATAACCTCCCAGTTTCTAAGTATGTATACTGCGCAGACATGACGCTAATATACTCTAAGACGGGACAGTTTTGGCGTTTTTTTTAGGTGCACTTAACGCTTTAAGCACGGCCTAACTATCAGAAAAAATTTTGTATTATTTGACCCTTGTAGTTTCGCTGAAGGTTCGCATACACTTCAGCCTGGCATATCGAGGTGTGCTTACCAAGACTGATATATTCGATAAGTTGTGACCTTACTTATTTTCCAGAATGATCTATTTATAACATTAGGGCCACCCGTTAGTTCTAAATTCTATTTTCAAATGTAATTTGTAACCCCCTAATTTTATTTTCGATAATAGCGCACAAACAAGACAGATAATATCTTTTACAACTGTGCACCGCTAGATTCTGCTGCACAGTAGTAACCTAGCCCCAAGTACAACAGCGAGCGAGCACCCTATTACGTTTCTGATAAATGAATAGAGAACTGCAGTCCGTAGCTCTGCGTACAAGTTGTTGAAATCATCAGTCGCGGTTTTGTCACATACATAAACGCAGCAAGAGAGAATGGTTCACACAGGATAATACAAGGGTGTATGACAAATATGAGTTAAAAAGGGGGTTAGATATTTTTTTTTTTTTTTTGATTCCAATCATAATAAAAGAGCTATAAATTAAATAATTTTATTGTGATCTTTTTTTATTGACAGCAATATTGTCTGTTTAATTTTACAATGTTTATATCAGAGGTGGGCAGGAGTTGACTCGGCCAAGCTCTGAGTGAGAGGTAGGGAAGAGAGATAGAGTTAATACAGGGTAACCTACCAATTATTAATATTTTCTTTTTTTAATTAAAACATTTTCTGAAAAAAATATAATAATACCAAATCTTTTTTATGGTCACTATTATACAAAGTAAATAATACATGCAATCATTCAATACATACTCTGGAATTTTGGGCTGGTAATTAGGGTCATAAAATGTACCTTTTCAGTATATATCATATTTGTGTATGAATAAAATAAAAATATATAAAAAATATATATAAATCTTTTGAACCTTTAAGTTTACCGCTGGACCATTGTAATAAAAGAGGGAAATTTTTGCAAAGGATAATTTAAATAGAAATATAGTTTTGGAAATTCTAAATAATTTGTCTAAAAATTTAGTATTCATATCCGAGAACTAATAAAGAATTATTTACCTGATTTAATTATTTTTTCTTCGTATGGAGTATGCTCAGTATAGTGTCATGGGAATTTGATGAATTAAGTTAAATTTTACATAAAGTGGGAATTTGAGTTCTTCGAGTTAGTCTACTTTGAATTGAAAAAGTGAAAAGTACTTTTTGTAGTAGTGGAAATTATTTTTCGCATAATTTGTTTTTCAAAAAAAATAAAATATTGACTATACTATAGACTATACTATATAATTATTGGGCAATAATCGGTAGGACAACCTGTATTGAAACATCGTTCCGTCTTGCTTCAAAACATATCTTCTTTACTTACTCTCACCCAGCTTATGGAGAGCCCGTAAGGCTCAGACGAGCTGTCTGTGCCCACCTCTGGTTTATATGTTGGGAAAGATGAGAAAATTGTTGTTTTTTTTTGTCCAGGATTGTGATTCACAAATGAAAATGTATCCGACAAAAAACATAAATGTGAGAGAGATTAAGTTTTCGCACAAAAAAAGTCTTGATATCCAAGCAAAAATAAAAATATTCGCCTTCAGAAGTAATGAAATCTATGGAAGGACCAAGTTTAAAAAAAATAAAATGAGAAAACGATTGGTACCTATATATTTATTCGGGAAGTTTCTCTGGTGCAGAGTTTTATAAATATTGAAGATAACAATTACTTAAGGATGTTCCAGCATGAAACCACTTTTCGACAGATTTTGCTCATTTTTTTTTTCACAGGCTAAAAATAACGTTGTCTATTAAATCCCCGAAGTATCAGAATGTTTGGCCGTTTAGAATGTGAGATAATTAATAACAAAGTTATCATTCTCTCACACTATCTCTCATTAGAAGCATGTAAAATTTCATTTCCGCCCAACTATTATCTGTTGTATTAAAAAAAAAACTCAAAAGAATTAAAAAAAAAAAACTAGGAAAGTAAAGATAAATATTTATAAAAAATAACATAAAATAACATTATTTTGTATATATGAACAGTGAATTTGTCTATGTGTTGCGTATGTGTGTATATGTATTTGTTCAATAATAAAATCAAACCGGGTTTTTTGTCCTGATTATGTAACACATTGCTGGAGTGTCCTTAACATCTTTTTTAATTGTTTTTTTTTTTTTTAAACTAGCGTCTATTTATATCCATTTTTAGTATGGTTGCCTTTCGGTTATATTATACCAATGAAAGTGAGTGGCGTTTACTCAATTTGACATTTAAGTAATTTGTCTGAACATTGATAACATACTTTGACGTCAAATGATAAGAATCGAACCCACGAACTCTGGCACTGATCAAAACGTTGGCACTTGTACAGCGTTGGTCTAGAATGCCAGAGAACGTTGGTTCGATTCCCATCCTAGATGTAGAGGACGTAATTAAGATCTATTTCCAAAAGAGAAGTAATAAATTTATTCTGAGGAAATTTGCTTTGTTGCCACAGCTCTTAAGAGATTTTTTATCTTGTGTGGGTTTTCAGAGTTGTCCGATTTTTCTAAATTTGACTATACTCAAACTGAAACATCTCAAAAAGAGCAAGTTCCAAAATCAATGAGACCTAGTGGACTTATACATTTCGCCGAATCCCTTGGGTTTTCCAAAATTTAATCCTTTTCAGATTTTGTTAAATACAATAACAGATTATCGATTCACGATTGTCTTATAGTTTTTAAGATATTAACAAACAACGATGTTTTATTGAAGAATCGAAAATCAGCCACATAATTAATGTTTTTGGATTTTATGAGAACTGCAGAAATGTGCACCTACAAGTCAACAGGCAAAAGTTTTCTGCAGACTTAGTTTGTAGTATACAAGCTCTCATATAGAAGTCTCGAAAAAACCAACGGCTGCAATTTCTAAAAGTTTTTTAGCATTGGCATAAAACAATTGTTAGAAGTTGATTTCAATATTAATTAAAAATCCAACGTTTGTCTTTATTGTATACGGTAGTTCTTTCATACTACGTCTTAGGTAGCCTTAATGGAAATTGACATTAATATTGAATTAAGTATTCGCCTAAGTATTCACAGATTAAATATGTGGAATTAAATAAGTTTATTTGCATCAAACCTGGTTAAAATTGTAATCGTGATAACTTTCAATGCATTATCCATGGTTTTTTTCGATTTTTCGCAATCAAAATAATAGAAATAGTTCTTGGGGTTTATAAGAACAATGGAAATCTATAGCACCAATCCAATAGGTAAACCGTTTTTGAGCTAGTTTGTAGTATTTAAGTTCATACTCTCTATATTACCAACGGTTGTACTGTTTCAAATGTTCTAGCATTTGCCATAGAAACAAATGTGCCCTTTTGCCAAAAAACACTTAGAATTGATAAATAAATTTTCAATTGAAAGATTACAACCCATAAATAAAAATTAAAAACTATTAAATTATCAAACAATATTTCACAGTAATCAGTTCGTAGTCATCGTATCGTTTTCATTTTCATTGCCATGTAATAAATTTAAAACGACAGACAGACAGACAGACAGACGAACGAACGCACGACCCTTGAAAATGGTTTTTATGGCTATTATGGTTGTGTATCTGTTATTTAGTTAGACACACATACAAAATAGTTTCAAACACATAACACAGTAACGGGTGGTCCCAAAAAACGTATATCAACAACTCATTTTCTAATAGCGTGCTCGAGTTCTTTTTCAGTTGAAAATTACATTTAACCGGTCATTAAACACAACAGTTTCGTCTTTGGGTCTATAAAATCAGCTCGTTATGGAAATATCAAAATTTTTCCAGGAGTTACTGTCTAGTGTATCTTGCAGGCAAAGGACGATTCGCACTAATATATTTTGGCGGTACTGTTACTTGAATTTGCTGAGATAATAAGAGAACATATATTTTAGAAGCTTCTGAAGATGACGTTATATTTTGAAGATTATTACGTAAAGAGTTATTACGGACATCGGCAGTTTGTCAATTATTTTTAAAAAAAAAGACTGTAAATTGACTAAACTTCGGCGTATGGACAAGAACGAAGTAACCGGCTATGCTTGTGAAGGTTTTCTGCAGTTTTCTTCATGAACTCCAGATGAGTATCGGCATAGTTCCTATCAAAGTCGAATGCAACCGCACATCCTATCAATTCCTAATTTACACACAAAATTCCTTGTCCTCCACTCACATCCTCACATCCTTAGGCATCACATGGACCATGTAGTCGAGGTGTGTCCCGTTCAGGACAGCTTCTATAATCTATCTATCTCGAAATTTGTATCATGACTTTTTCTCATCAAACTCGATGTACTATTATACCATTCTCAAACTGAAGCATTTTATAAATAAATATACGTGTCGGCATGCTGAACAGATACAACTTGACAACACTGTACGTCACTGTACGTTGTTGTACTCGAGCGTTGTACAGTATATCAACTGGCGGAATGTAACCGACGTTACCGGATTGCACTTTATAAAAATGTTAGGTAGTATTTGTATTTATAAGGACTACTGGCGTCCACCCTGTGCAGGAACATTTTAAAGACAAACGAATGTTCGGCAGTAGGTTGCTAGTCTGTATTGCTGTTGCAAAACAAAATTACCTTAAATGTCCTTGATCTGGTTGCTGTAAAAATCAAAATTATTTGATATTTTGTGGGAGGAGTTTAATGTTGCTGTACAAGTTGCTCGTGTGTAGCGATATAACATTATCTAAAATTATATGTTTTCCTAATATTTTTTTATGTTTTCTTACATAGATTGATTACTTTATATACTTAATTATTTTTATACTTTATTTTTCGTGTTGATTACATGTTTGTAAAATTTTTTCTCAAAATACATACAAATAAATAAACTAGAGATACATACAAATAAACTAGTAGATAAATAAACTACATATTAAATGAGATGGGTAGAGACAAGATGACAAGTGATTGAATTTTTCAGATAGAGTAATAAAGTAATAAAGTATCAAGACAACTACCCTTAAGTGTTTAAACTTGCCATAAAGAGTGTATTGGTACATTTTTTTGGAACATTCTGTGATAATACTAACCAAATAACATTCATTTATATTATGAAGAGGACATTAATAAATTCGTAGCTTTTAATCAGCAGGCAAAACAGAGAGTGACGACGTACTTTCACAGAGCTGCTGATGTACGTACTAAACTTGAACAGTACAAACATTGTTGGCGGCGGACCCCCTGTGATGAACGAGAACATACACTCATTCAAACAGCAACAACAACAAAACAACTGATCTGATATATTTATAATAATAATATGTGAAGTATTAATATTTTGGTACATACAATAGATAGAACAAACAACTGATCTGGCACGTGCTAATACGTGGTGCACATGCAACTCTGATTCTAAATGTGACATTAACAGTCATTTGTTATTCATACTTTTAATTTTTATCGTGGTTACTTCTTCTTCGGCTTCTGATTTCAGATACAACAACGGATATATAACGGATATATTGATCTTTTTCAAGTCATTTCATATAGTCTTAAGAAAAACTTTGATTATATTTCAATGCATTAACCGAAAAAGGAGAGGAATTGATATTTAAATATAAATACCAATTTTTACTATGTATTTGTATTCAAATTGCATAAAGTATGATATTGTTTTATTAAGTAACTTCTCAGTATAGTGTGTGTTCTAGAGCTAAAAAGTGAGGCCAAATAGGCAAAATGGGACCATACCCATCCCCCGTATGTAGATTCTGTAAAAGATAGAAGAAAATTTCAAAAACAAATTATGTTCATTCAATAGTTTAGTCACAATTAAGCTCAAAAACTGAAAGAAACAGTTCAAGCATTGATACTGAACTGAGTATTTACAGGTTATTTAAGCAATTAAGTCCGTTAGTTGTTATTATCACAAGTCCTATAATTGTGTATTTTAGCCGGCACATAATTTTCCCATACTATATAAAGTATAATAAGCTTGAAAACTCGAAATTTTGAAATTAAATATCTCTGGTTCCAGGCGGTCATTTTTTTTTACTTTTTCACCATTCTAACCAAAATTTCCTTGAGATTTCAAATATCCTCAATATTTCAAATTTTGTAAAAAAAGGATCTAAACGTACAATGGCAGTTAGATAAAAGGTTGGAATCAAATATCTTAGATCGTTGCAGACAAGTTTTTCAGCCGATATTTAAATCGATTTAGTAATAAAGGCTGTGGCGTAAGGACTTCTCAACTGAGTCAGCGTACATCGCGTGAGAAGCACGCAAGCGTTCCATTTAAAAGTTGCTTAATTGTCAGGGAAATTATAGCAAATTTTTAGTTTCTTGTTTTTCAACAAGCTTAAAAATATAAAATATAGAATAAAAAAAATTTACATAGTAAAAGAACAACAATTAGTGAATTGAAAGGACCTCGCAGAATTTTTATTAGAATTGTCAGTCAAATTGGCTGAAATTCATGTATGCTGTACATGACATTTCGATTAGGGAAGTTCTCATGGGCAAAAATCCCAGAAAACCAGGTTTCTGTGTTACAGGTTCTGAAAGTGACGTTATCTAGTAGTTGCCCCTCGGTGAAATCGGCTCATTTCAAGTATGTTGTAGTACATGACTTCCCGATCATGGTGCGCATGGCAAGTTTAAGAAATTCATAGTTTTAGAGCAGCAAGCTCCGTAAGTGATAGATAACTAAGAATTCCATATCTCTCACGACCTACACTGCTGTAAATATTTAGAATAAAAAATCTTATATGGATGTGATTTTTTTTGCTGGGATGTCACTACTTTTTGTATGAAAACTTTGCCCCTCTCAAAATTTTGTTGTTGATGGGATTCTAATATCCAGATATTTTTACAGCAAAATATAGGTGGTCCATAAGTAACGTTATGATTTAGTGAATAAATTTTTTGTTTACGATTTTTTTTTCTTTTTTTTTCGGCCGAAAAAGTAGATACTTTAGTAAAGAAGGGAGTCGGAATATCCGTCATTGGATCAGAGCCTATCTTAGGAATTTCATCAACGATAAACTTTACTTTGAATAAATTTTTTGTTTAAGTATTTTTTAGTCTTCTTTTTCAGAATTAACCTTGAAAAACTTGGGAAATTTATGATGGAAAGAGTCAGCACAGAACAAAGAACCAAAGTTGTTCAATTTTATTTTGAACGTCATCATTCGATTATTCAGACCCAAAGATCATATCGAAATGTCTTTCATGTTCCGACAATTTACCGATTGGTTCAGCGTTTTCGGCAACATGGAGCTGTCTGTGATCTTTCGCGTGCTGGAAGACCTTGTACAGTTCGAAATGATGTGAACATTGCTTGGGTGCCAGCAAGTGTTGAGGAAAACCCCGAAACTTCCACCAGACGACATTCTCAGCAATTGGTAATGTTTAGGCGGTCTTTGCAACGAATTTTACATACGTTACACCTTTTCCCATATAAGATTCAGTTGGGTCACTACTTTTTGTATGGGAAAACTTTGTCCCTCTCACATTTTAGTTTTTGATGGGATTCTAATATCTAGATATTTTTACAGCAAAATATATACAATTTAAACACTTACCGTGAGCTAAATGAGGTTGATGACGTAATCTTAATGACCTAATACTCACCATTAAGGGAAACATATTAAGAGTCTCGTTATATAATGTCACCTTTGGATCTTTAACAGATGATGATACTTTTAACTGCTTTTTCTCCATTTTTCATTACTTTAAATCAGCTGTCTATTTATTTCGCTGTTGAGGAGGTACCTTCAAACTTGATAATGCCTCAACATTTCAGTTCAATACTCACCTGACCAAAAAATACTTTAAATTCTGAAAAATAATTTGGAAGAAGTTTTCGGAAAAAAAGCAAACACCATCTTAATTGAATTGAAAATTATATATATATAATATTATTTTTTTTTTTAAATATAATTTTTATATCAACGTGTTTTCACAAAAAGCGTCAAACTTTACAATATAATGATATTTTTATGTTTTTTTATTATTTATATATAATAAATTTTTGCTTTAAATTATAATAATAATTGATAGTACAATTACGGTTTAATTTTTTTATTTAAGAAATTCTTCTTGAATATATATTTTTTTTTATTTTAAGATATGTCTCACGTAAATATGAAGCACCGTTTGTGTGGAGATTTTGTTTTTGAATATTGACACAAACGGTGCCTCACTCATGTGAAAATAATTTTATTTATTAATGATCGAAATTAATTTCATAGTACTAAGCTCGTTTTTACACATGAAAGTTTTGATCGCAATAAAAATATTTGATATAACTAAAGTTTCATTGCTGCATATATCAATCGCATGTTTGTTAACAGCTATAACTCTCGTCTTGTTTACTATTTCTTTCTATGTCAACCACTTCAGTCACATGATCAGAGTATACCAATCACAAGGAAGTATGATATCAATATATCGTACACACTTCATTACTCTTACATCTGAAGTGACATATAAGATTTCATGAAATAAATTGTGAAAATAGAAGTCTTCACTATTTCATCAAACTAAAAACATACATAAAAAATACTATTGCGCATGCTCAACAAATCATTCGCATGAATACTTACATCTAAATGTGTAAAATGGGACCCAAAAATATTTTTATAATAAAATTTTCTTTGAAATGCCCGAGTATTATTATTTTTGAATATAAAATTTGCTTTGCAATACAAAATTAATATCAATCACTTATTGACGACGTCCACATGGCGGCGTCTCATACAAACAATAGGGAATATGCATGAAAATTTTTTTTCACATTTATTTTCAGAATATGAAAATACTGTGAATACTGTAATAATATTTAAAAACGAAATTAAAATCCGACAAATATCAAAGAAGCTATCAGCTTTTAAAGATTATTATCTGTCTTTTTCTTGCAAAAATACTAAAAACGGAGTTTTACGTGTATTTTAAATGGTGAAAGTGTAATATGACGTCACATAACATACCAAGAGGGCTATCACCCTCTTTGTCTAATCGGGAATTTCAATCATTCATATCTCGCTTATTTTTAAAGTTATTTAAAAAGTAATTTTACCTTGATATTTGTCAAGTAAACATGCTTCAATTCAAGTGAACAAAAATTTTCATGCATATTCCCTATTGAGACATATCTTAGGCGGCAAAATGTTTATTTTTCTGTACTGTTTTTAAACTAAATATTTGTATATTTTTGTTATTTATGTACTTTTATTTTAAATACTCTTTGGCAAGAAGAAATAAAATGTACCAAATTTATTCCTACAACATTTTTTTAAATAACAATTATACAGAAAAAATATGGGCTTCTGGGCTGGGGGTGGGAGTGGTTTTATGGGGTTAGAATAGATATGAGAAAGGGGAACTGATTATTAGCATTTTTTTTATTTTGAATTTCTTTTTTTCTGATATGAATTTAGAGTTATTTACAATAATTCTTAAATTCCGTTATATTTTCTATAAAATACATCGATCTTTTTTAGCACCTTGGGTGTGCAAAAACACCCAGTTTGTTTATTTTTTTAAGGCGTTTTTAAATCCCATCGATTGAATAACACAATCAGACTGATCTGCGTACCGGGTCACACTGGCGTTAAAGGGAACGAAGTAGCGGACTCGTTGACACGAGAGGGGTCATCTCAAACGCCCTTTTCACCTAAGTCTATCATTCTCATAGCAAAATGCTCCGTAATTTACCAAATCAAGGGGTGGCTGCGACAAGCTCATTTCGATTACTGGGACTTTGCGCAGGGCATGCGAGGGGAAAGTTATGCATAAGCACAGCCAGACCATTCGTCTGTGCTCGGTTGAAATTCAAGAGAAGGCAGTTGAGAAGGGTGGTGGGGCTCTTGACAGGACACTGTCGATTGAACTACCACCCGCATAACTTGGGCATCTCTGATGATCCCACTTGTATGGAGGACGATAAAACCTCCATACATGTTATATGCACCTGCAGAAACCAGCAGGGTGTCAAGTATAGAATGTTTGGGTCCGAAACCTTGGATCCATCAATTCGGGGAGCAATCTCGGCCTCAACAGAATCCTATAGCTTCATCTGCTAAAAATAGCACCTCTTACCCGGAGACGTCTCGCATTCGGGTGACAGGTTGTTCTCAAGGAGGGCAAAGAGGACCCCTTATTATTATTATTAAATCCCATCGATGATGGCGAGTTTCAAAGGAACCACATCATATGCTTAGATTTCGAGTACTTCAAAACGTCATGTTCAAAACAAGCTCCTCATATTTTGTCGAAATAAATGTTCACACTCAAAACAAACGCTTTTGGTTAGCTGTCAAAAGATACATTTCACATAAAAAACAAGGAGATAAAATTGAAGAATGCAGAAAGCTATTTTCGTCTTGATATACGAACACGAATTCTGTAATACATTCTGGCCGAAGAATTGTCGGGATTAGAAGAAAAAAGTGGGAGATACGAAGCTGACAGCAAAGATGTCAGCATTGACAACGCACTTCTTGTCTGTAGTAATACAAATTAAAATATAAGTGATATAGATATCTCCCCTACTTTTTCACACTATACATATTCGTCAATGTTAATATTGTACCACCGTGTATTTTCTTCCCCAATTTTATAAAGCTAACTTTAGAAATTTAAGAATTATTGAAATATTTTGAGGCATCTGATTACCTACTATGTACATTAGTTCTCACTTTTGCCATATTTTCAGGATTCCGTAGCTCAAAAGCAGAAGCTTACGGTGCCCTTGTATATTTAGGCGAGAGCTATTTTCACCATATTGTTTTTTTTTTCCACTACTACATTCATACATTTAACAAACAAAATAATTTACATTACATTTGAGAAAAAAAACAGAACCTTGTTATTGATTATAAGACAAAACCTTATTTGAAGGTTTGATTAAGAACTATATCTGTAAAAACAAAAGAAACGTCTTCTTTACCAGCAAACATCCACGACCAAGATACTAGTTTTAATTATAGCTGATATATTTTTTTAAGTTATTTTTTTTTTTAAATATTTATTGATAGAAATGTTTATTCGTTTTGTAGTTTTGGACGATTAGCACAGAGTAGTTACGAAAAAGGTTCCTACATCGATCGGATCTTGTGCAATTGTAAGGTGACAGACACTTCAACGTTTTTGAATGGAGATGAATTCTTTTATTTTCTCTTGGCTAGCGCACTGAGAACGATATCCAGAGTGTCCAGGTATCGTTCCCAGGCGGATGAGATAGTATTTTATTATTATTATTAATTATCGAGTGGGATCACTTTTGTAGAAAGTAAAAATTTTCACAAAATTGCATGCAACCTTTTTGTTTTCAATAAACACCAAAAATTTACCAAAAAAAAAAAAATGAATTCTGCTTTTGGAATTCTTAAGAACCGTGAAGTTATTGAAAAAGATAATCGGGAACAGTTATTTTAGACATTTTTCTTTCCTAAACTCACTGAAATAAACGCAGCGGTTGTAGATATTTAACGGTCCCAAATTTTGCACAAGATTCGATCGATAATGACGGCTTTTGTCACAGCAAGACATTGCCAGTGTACTTAATAAACATTTCAAAAAATAAATTAAGTTACTTAAATATTAAGCTTATTTTTTATACATATTTTTGTTGGTGATCTTTTTGAATAGCATTCTGGATAACTGCCGATTATTCTACCGTGACGTACTTCGGATGGTAGAATTACAGAATGTCTATTTATTTGTTTATTATAAAACAATAAAATTTCTCAGCACGGTATGATTTTTTTAATTCAGACTGCGCAGTGGACCACGTTTACTGTTGAGAAGGCCAAATTGGATTAAGTACCCTGTACCCTTTCAAGAGAAATGGGAAGACCGAACAAATTCACCTAAAATTCCCGTATCGCTAAACTCGTCCCTGTAAACATTGTTAGCAATGATAGCCAAAAACATGTCCACTTAAGAGAACTTAGTCACGAGATTAGTTTCAAGTTAGTATCCATTTGAGGGTCTTCGTTTGAAATACACATTTCTGTGCTAGTAAATCCGTAAGATCCGCAAGAATAGAACAATTTTGTGAGGACTTTTCCCAGACATATATTGTACTTAAAACAATTTTCGATAGATTTTATTGAGCTTCTGTAAATGAGCTTAATCGAATTGTGAATGGAAGCTTAGAACAACACGCACTTAGCATCAAAGCTATTTGTTTTCCTATTAAAAATATAGGTTATTGGAGTATGTAATCATATTTCATTGTATGTGTTTTTACTATTGTTTACTTATTTGCTGAGTTAGCAAATTAATAAACAAATAACGTCATTTACAAGGTATTAAATTTCACCAATGTCGTTTTATTCGGACATTTCCAGTTGCTTAAACTGGACGAATGCTATTCAAAAAGACAACACACTGCCATTAATTTATTTATGTTTGTTGTAATTTTAATATTTTTAAGCCTACGGTTTTTTTTAGTTTTTTTTTTTTTTTTTTTTATAATTATTTTATATTTTTTAAAAACATTTATGTATAGAATTTATTTACAGAAAAATAGAGAAGGGGGACACAAATATACAAAAATAAAAAGTAATAAAAAGATTAAAAGAATATAATAACTATAAAGTAATAAGTTTAAGTCACAGATTTATAATTATTTACAAAAAAAAAAAAATTAATACGATCACACCATACTTTTTAGCGAATTTCCTCCTAAAGGAAATAGAGCTATTTTTTCTTCCATTGAGTGAGTGATACGACTTAGATATTCGAATAAAAACTATACTTTTGTGTTTTCCTTTTGATAAATAATATACTTTTTAATTACATGATTTCAGCGGCATTAGAGGGGGCGCGCCGCCGCTAAAGTGCCTGTCGTCAAACACTGCACTTTGTTTG
Source organism: Nineta flava (assembly GCA_963920215.1). Taxonomy (NCBI): domain Eukaryota; kingdom Metazoa; phylum Arthropoda; class Insecta; order Neuroptera; family Chrysopidae; genus Nineta; species Nineta flava. Next base: position 1,239,670 of record OY986041.1, read on the forward strand.
GGGGGGGGGGAGTGTGGGGTGGGCCCCGACGCCTTATGTATGATATTGATGATATAAGAGCGTCGGACCCCACCGACCTCAAACGAGACCTGGTGGCTTCACATCCAAACTGGACATATCTAAGTTACCCAAAGGTGCCGGTGGTGGTGTATGATTTATGGATGCCGGTGAATTCACATTATTTGCTAAATCTGATTGGCTATTTTCCTCTGAATCGCTACACGAATCTGAACTGCCTTTTTTATTGTTATTGGCGTTGTGCGTTTTAACATGTTTGGCTAGATGATCGGAACGCATGAATCGTTTATTGCAAACGGGACAAGCGAAACGTTTTTCTCCTGTATGCGTTCGTAAATGACGCTGTAGCTCATCAGAACGGGTAAAACGTTTTCCGCAGAACAACCAATTACAAACGAATGGTCGTTCACCGGTATGCCATCGTAAATGTGCTTTTAAATGTGATGTTTTGCCATAGACTTTTCCACAACCGGGAATATGACAACTATGAATGTTTTTCTTTCGTAAATGTACCCCAGCTGGTCCAAGACGTTCTGCCTCTTGACAATTAGGACAATCGCATGTGGCACGTCCTGTGTATCGCCGTTGTGATCGTGGAGAAGGAACTTGGGGTGGAAGGGATGTTGCTCCCGAAGTTGGACTCGGTGTCGATGGTGTATGGTGTAAGCCAAATGATGCCCCTACAGATTGTGCACCAGGAAGCATTGATTTGTAGGTGTCTTGTAACAAATGTTGACCAGAGGACAATAAGTGATGTGCCGCTGTGTTTGAAGCTAACGAATGGGTTAGTGAGGAATAGTCAGTGGTGGCGGCATAATTTGCTGCAGCCATTTGAGCATGCATACCAGCCGCTCCACTCATATCTAACCAACTTCCAGCAGCTGTAGCTGCGGAATGTACGTCCCACCAAGTGCCAGTTGCATTTACTGTATCACCTGGTTTAATTGCACTGTGATGAGTGGCGCCAGACATTGTATTAAATGGCCACGATTCATATGGATGTCGCGAATAAACTGATCCCAATGCGGCTGCATGATGTGCTGTTGCGGCTCCTTCAACTTTACCCAACAACGACGATTGATGATGGTGATGTACATGCGAATTATCGGCTACAGCTGGTGAAGTAGTCGCGCCAGGAAAATATAGATCACTACCATAACTTCCAGGGGATGCAGCTGAAGCACACGATGTCATTACTGGCCGTGTCGTGTATGTTGTATTACCCATTGTGGATGCACTCGTTGCTGCCACCAACGAACGTTGTGAGGCCAACGAGAGTGTTCCAGATGTCGGAGCAGTACTACATGTAGATGAATGTGTACTAACTGACAGACCTGGTGAATGTGAGCCAGTATTTCCATTGCCACCTTGCTGTGGACTTTTCTTCCAAGGATGAAAACCTTTACCTACAGCAGCATCTGCTAGCGGTGGTGGTGATTTACTTGATAATTTATTACATTGAGCAGCGAGCATTGCCAATGGTGTGCCACGTAAACTTGGATGCTCCTGTAACAAATAGAAAAAATACAAAGTTACAAAAATTCCTCATTCAGAGATAATAAATTCACAAAAACGATAATTCATTGGTAAATAATAGTATGCGGGAATTCATGGTATAAAAGAAATATTTCGGAAAAATGTTTCTAATAAAAGTTATTAGTATATTTATAATAAACAAGTTTTATCCGAAGCATTTTTTCAAAATGCCCAGCATATAGGGCACAAATTAATTGTAAAATGATTGCGCGGCTTTTAACACCAAGTATAAGTACACACTAATACTGATTTGCACTGAACCAATTAAGGACGTTCCCAAATAGCAGACGTGCTCAACTTAAAAAAATTCCATTATGTAAACTACAATAGATCAAATAAAATATAGATGAGGTACAGTGTTACTTTATGCTATACCTCAACTATATTTTATTTGACCTATTGTAGTTTACATAATGGAATTTTTGTGTTGAGCACTTAAACAATATTTCTAAGATAACTAATACCGACCGCTTGTTTGTGTTATGTTTGTAGAAAGATATTTGTTATATCTTCAATTACTTCTTATCAGTTTTTTAAAAGAATTGTAAGAAAATTTCTATTGATATTAAATAAAACGTGTGTGACAACATTAATCGGGGTCAGTTTTATATGTTAAATATACAAATTTTAACTGTCAATATTTACAAATTTCGTACCGTAAGGACCATTAAAAAAAATTCTACGTGTGGAAGATACTTTTAACTACATATATTCAAAATTACAGAATAATCGGAAGAAAACTGATTTTCTTGGGAACGTCCTTAAGCAAGATTATTTTAAGTAATTCTTAAACTGACAAATTGTATTGCACTGCTAGACAAGTGGTGCTTAAACAGTAAAAACAAATTATAATCCCCCGATGTCGGCTGTTTAAACAATTTTGAACTTTAAGAATTTGTTTCTGCATTCGCAATTAAATAGTTATGAAGTGCCGAATTCAAAATGCCAAAATAATGGTTAATTTTTGTAATTCTTCTTCATTAATTTTATACACAAAATTACAACTGAAATCAAAGTTCACTTTTTTTACAATTAAGCAAAGAATAACTTACATATTTAAGCATTTAAATATTTTATTTCTGAAGGCAACCTAAGAAACTATAAAGTTACTAGAAAATAGTTTATTTACGTTTATGTTTTAAATTTTAGTATGGCATAATTAAGTGCTACTAAAACGATAGCAGTGCAACAAACGGCATAAGTATTAATTAACAAATTTAAGACATACGTAAACAAAAAACGGTGAAAATGGACTTAAGTAATTATTGCATATTAGATCAACACCGTTCACAGACAGATAAACGGAGATCGATGTTCCGAGGCCCACTGGTTGTACTATCTCTTTCACTTTTTTTAATTTACAAAGTTAAATAAAAAAAAAAAAATTGTAAAATATAATGATTACAAATTGGGACCAAAAATAAAACATAAAAAGGCTAAAACACATGTAAAAATCACCTCCTAATCAGTTTTTATTTCTTTTCAATTTCATATACATATACAAGAAGACACCAAAAAAAAAAAAAGAAAAAGGTTGATTACATCGTCAATGTGGCGCCCTACTGTTAATTTGTGTAGTCAGGTAAACGAGATGTGAAATTAAAAAAGATTTGCCGATCTCTCTATTGACGATGGACCGCTCGACCGCTCTCTCTGACAACACAACATATATAATATCCGATGGGTTGGTGGGAACGAATGGACTAAGATAAAACTATTTATAATGCAAATTAATAAATAATTTAATGTTCGTTAGTGTTTTCAATTTTAGAAGGTCAGGAAATTAATGTCTGATGGATGAATTTTGTATTAAGGGACTTTATTTATTTATTTATTTATTACAAGAATTGAAAACCTGTTGAAGAATCCACACGGGGTACACACACCTATTTTATGAATTCTATGTGAATGACTTTGTCATGAAACGTACCAGTCGATCTGTGTAATCGAGTTGTTAAGGACGCTCTGCTCGGGACTAACAGGTTGCCGGTTAATTGCCTAAACTATCTGCAATAACCAAGCATGATAGTAACCGGCTATGCTTGTGAAGGTTTTTTGCAATTTCGTTTCACAAACTCCAGATGAATATGGGTATATTCCTGCCAAAGTCGGCTGCAGTCGTACAGCCTACCAACTCCTAGTCTACATACAAATTCCTGGTCCTTTGGTGGTACACAATGTTTACCCATCTTCTCATATGTTTGGTCCTTCGAGCCAGATTTCTAAATTGTAGTTATTTTTTCTAAGAAATTTGGATGGTATTAGACGAAGTGGTCTAATACAATGTCTTTAAAAGTTCATTTCTTTATAATTTCAAGGGGGTTAGTTCTTTCCTTGTTGAAAAATTCAGGTGGGTTATTGGTCCTTCGAGCCGGATTTGTAAATTGCAATTATTGTTTTAAAGAAATTTGCATCTTTATAGGTTCTGTTTTGCATTACTTGCAAGAAGCCTTTTCTTGGAAAATGTTGAAAAAGTAAGGTGGATTATTGGTCCTTCGAGCCGGATTTGTAAATTGCAGTTATTACTTTTAAGAAATATGCATCTTTAAGAATTATGTTGTATTTAACAAAGAAAATAGTTTTTTTTTTCGTAAAATGTTGAAAAAGTAAGGCGGGCTATTGGTCCTTCGAGCCGGATTTGTAAATTGCAGTTATTGTTTTTAAGAAATTTGCACCTCTAAAGGTTCTGTTCTGTATAACTTCAAAGCGGATAGTTCTTTTCTTATAAAATTTTGTAAAAATAAGCTGGATTATTGTCATTTAAACTTTCTAATAATGTGTTGTAATTTTTGTGACAGGATATCGGACTGAGCATATTCAAGAGGATTGTAAATTATATGATTGCCTTGAGGGTTCATTCGCGCTCTGTTATATATTGCTGAACAGTTTATTATGATTGCTTCTGTTTCCCTGTTTTGTTATTAGTTCTAGAAGTTAATGCGTTTGTGTGTGTGTCTATATATATATATATATATATATATATATATATATATATATATATATATATATATATATATATATATATAAAAGAAGAATCATTCCATCTGACACGCCCACTACTTAAAAACTGAAATGACCACGTTTTATTGAAGAACGGAATATACGAGAAGTGTATTTCGGTTGTGTGTGTGTGTTTGTGTGTGTGTGTGTTTGTGTGTGTGTGTCGTAGCCGTATTCTAAAAACACATATCATACGCTTGTTGTTTGTCTGTTTGTCTGCTCCCAATCCGTTCTATCTAATTCGTTCGCCCCTGTGTATCCATCCATTTGTTTGATAAATGATGCGTCGGTCGCTATGACCGTCAAACAAACAGAGAAGTTAGAGGAGTTAGTTGGCTTGACTTTAAAGTGGTATTTCGTATTTTTATTTACTTAGTAAATCGGTTTTGTAATGATGTAGATAATATAATGATTCTGTTAATGAGGTATTTTTATAAATGATCTTTTTCAAATTTTACGTTAAATTATAGATTCAAACAGATCATTTAAGATGATCATTAGAATTAGAAACAAGGTCACTTTGTGTGTGTGTGTGTGTGTGTTGGTTTATGGTCCAAGTAATTTGACTTCCAATTATAATTTTTGGGAAATTAATTTTCTTTTAAAAAAAGACTAGTTTATTGCAGCAAATTTGAAAATCAACATTTTTTTTAGTGCCAAACTTCTAAATAGTATTATAATAATTATATTCATTCCAATACTCGGGGGAATAATAAGGCATAATGAAACTACAACCTAAAAAGCAATAAATCAAATTTATAGTCTAAAAATAAAAAACATGCTTTCAGTGGAAAATGAACTAAAAAATTCAAAATAGTTTAAAACAATAGAATAATGAGATTGACAACAGAATTAACATTCATGTAAACAAAAGCATGGGGTGCTCTCTACTAACTCTTGTTAAAGTAGAGCCAGTATAAAGACGTAAGTAGAGAGCACACCATGCTTTTGTTTACATTAAAGGTAATTTTGTTGCCAATCTCTTTCTATTTTAAATTATTTTGAATTTTATAGCTTATATTCCAATGAAATCCAGTTTTTTTAGTATTTTTAAACTCTCAATTTTATTCAAAAATTAAAATGGATTTTTCGTCAATTAACGAGTCAAAACTCGACTTAACTTTACAAAACTCGATTTAACTTAAGTCCTGAAAGTATGCTCTAACCTTCTTAGAGTTCAACATACAGGGTATTTTTATCCTGTCTGGGAGTGCGTAGAAGTATTTCGATTTTAGTGGAGGCGTTCACGAGATACCTTCGGTTTGTTTTTTGCCAGACTGTTCAATTAATCATTTTCTACAATTTTGACCACGCCCCTCACGTAAATGTATATAAAAAAAACCTAATTAAAAGTCAATCACTATTGGTGTAAGTTAATAAAACGCCGTCATCCACTACCTCCACAAAAGAGACAGCTGTCGAATGTCAATTTTACTCGTATTCCCAAAACAACAAAGCTATTATTTTATTATTTGACAAAGTCAATCATTTATTATATTCAAGTCAATAATCTACTTTTGTTGTTGTTGTTGTTGTTGTTGTTTGTTTTCGGGGTAGTTGAAGAATACAATAATGAATAAAGCAATTGTGAGTTTGTTTATTATACATAAACAAAACAAACTAAAACCTCACTGACCTCTATATATAGGTTTATGTATATTATATACATGTATATATATATGTATATATATATATATATATATATATATATATATATATATATATATATATATGTATATATATATATATATATATATATATATATATATATATATATATATATATATACACTGTTTGCATTTGCATTGCACTTTGAAAAACTACAAATTTATGTGTTTTTGTTGAAACTGTCACCAAATTAGCAACGAATAACATATCCTGAGACAATATAAGAGTAATTTTAATAAGAGTGATGTTAACAAGAGTAAATCGAATGAAGGTAATTTTAATAAGAATAATTTCAATAAAATTTATTATATTTCAATTTATTTTGGTTAATTTATTTATTTAATTTTATTTTTATCTATTGATTTCGATTTACTACCTATTTCTAATTGTCAAAGAGTAAATGACGACTAGCTAATTTATACTGACGATGACTGCTTTGTAGTCGAAATACATACTTATAATACAAATTGATCTATGTATTATGGCGAATTTGAAATTTTATTTCAAAACCCAGGAGTTCTCATTAATTATCATTTGATAATCGAATATTGATATGGGAGTAAAATTGCAACAAAAATCTTATAATTTACGGAGAGAGAGTTTTTTTTTTTAAGAAAAAAGACAAATCTGCATAAATTTTATAATTTAAAAAAAAACATTTCCTTTGATCTCCAACCAGATGTAATCAATGAGGTGTCGCGGAGGAATATCCTAACCTTTATCAAGACCATAGGACTCCTGGAATACCTTTGAAGGAAAGAAGATACAATAGATCAAAAGCTCTCTCTTTATAAGACTTGCTCCTGACTCGAATATAATCTAATCTAATCTAGATTTAATGTTTCTCACTCTTGGAGGAGATAGATAGATAGATAGATTGTAGATCCTGGACGGCTACACTTCGACCATAAGGTCCATTGTGATGCTTAAGGATGTGAGGATATGAGTGGAGTGGAAGGAATTTTTGTGTATAGGCTAGGAATTGGTAGGATATGCGGCTACAGCCGACACTGAGAGGAACTATACCGATATTCGTCTGGAGTTAGAGAAGGAAACTACAGAAATTCTTCTCAAGCAAAGCCGGTTATTCGTTCTTGTCCATACGCCGACAGTTTCGTCAATTAACCGCCCGTTTTTTTCTTAATAATTAACAAACTTCCGATGTCAGGATTCGAACCCATAACCTCCCAGTTTCCAAGTAGGCATACTGCGCAGATATAACTCTTGGAGGAGACGGATGTTGATGAATAAACTATAATTTTGCAAAAACATATTTGTTTTTAGTAGGTAGCCGCGGGACTAATTGAGTGAGTTATATGGAGGTCAGTGAGAAACGCACGCACCGCGGCTCTATTCGATGTACTTTCCTTTTGTTTGATTTTTTTTTATCAATACAATAACAATCATCACCAATCATAGAATTAATGTGTGGGAGGGCGTGTCGTCATCATCATATTGTGTGTGTGTGTGTGTGAGTATGTGTGTGTTCTTACGAAGAAATATTGTCATCAAAAATGAATTGAAACCGTCGAATCGCATCGTTCGCTGCTAGTAGCATTGTCAATAATGTCTTTTGTATATATGATAGTCTCTGTCTCTCTCTCTCTCGTTCTTCTTAAGTTAAGTATGATTTTAATGGCTATTAAACTTAAGTACCTAAAGTGAATGTCAGGCTTTTAAGTTCCTACAAGATTTTACGATTTGATTGTAATACTCAATGTTGTTTGTTTTGATGGCTGTTACATCTTTATTATCTTGTGAAAAATTCGTGAAACGGAGAATTTTCAACTAGTTTTGAAAGACTTTGTCATAAATAAGTAAATAAAACGTAGGCTAAACGACTTTTCCACATTATTATTTATGTATATACTTAGACGTAACAATACAATAATAATGTCTATTTCCATTATGGTTACGTAAGAAATGGTATGAAAGAACTGTCGTATAGTATATAGACAAACTTGTCATTGAATTTTTAATTAAATATTGACAGGAACAAATTAATTTTTTCATTGAACCTTGGAACTCTAAGCCAGTATGCTAAATGTTAGTTTTTGAGATACGATAAAAAAATCAGATGATAGAAAGTTGTTTTCCCATTTCTCTTCGAACTTTCCCCTTGATCGAAGCCAATTTTGATCAAATTGTAGTTTTAAATATGAATTTTGAAAACAGTAAATTGCTATAAGTATCGATACGTCCCATCATTCAAGAACCTTGTCGGTAACTATACGATCGATATGCAAACATTTTACTAACATCTTTAAGAGAGAATCTACGTTGAGAGGCCTAAAGCAAACATAAACCTCAACTTGGGGAAATATGCCACGGTCTTTCAAGCAGAAGTCTACGCCATACTGGCTTGCGGCCGTGAGAACCTACGTAGAGGCTACATAAACTAGAACGTATGTATTCTATCAAACAGTCAAGCTGCCTTAAAAGCCTTATCTGGAATGTTAAATTGATTTGGGTGCCGGGTCACAGATTCAAGCAGATTCCTCAGCAAAGAAAAGAGGTCAGAATACCTTTCATAGGTCCAGAGCCTATTTTAGGAATTCCAAGAACTGCATGTAAACAGGTGATCAACGAGTGGTCAAATGTTAAACACCGTGATCATTGGGAAAAACTACCGCGGCAGGAGCTCGGGCAGGTACTGCTTCAGAAGTGAAACCAAGAGGCTATCTCTCGATGCACTGAGGCTAAATAGGATGCAACTTCGGAGGGTTACTGGATTCATAACCGGGCATTATTTCCTGCGGAAGCATCTGCACACAATGGGACTCCACAACGGGTCCATTGTGTGTAGATTGTGTGTCGAGGAGGAAGAAACATCCAAGCACATTATCTTTGACTGCGAACCTCTAGGTTACAGCAGATAAAGGATATTCGGTGCATCTCATCCCGAATATATGAACCTTCTGGAACACCTGATAAGCAAGCTCCTGGCTATTGCCAACATATGGGAGAAGCGAATGTCGTCGGACTGAAGTAGAAGGGGGAACACAATGGATCATAAGGTCGAAGTGTTTTACTTTTTAGATCCCAAGATGTATCTATCTATCTATGATGTAAGAGTAGTCAAACCACATAACTTTAACTACTATAACAATGAATATGCAATTTCAAATCGAAGATAAACTAAACGAAAGGAATATAAGAAAAAAAAGTTGAAATGTAATGTCAGTCAGTAGCTACTAAAATGATTTTACGATTCAATAAAAATTTTATTTCTTCAATATCCATCAAAACGATGACAACAATAATGTGCTTTTTGAAACCTCTCTGTAAAATAGGCGACTTTATTGAAGACATTTATTGAAGAATTGTTAATTTGTCTAAAGACTGATAATAATCGTTAATCGATAATTTTATTAAAGAAACATAATTGTTAATTATTATATTTCCATCAAAAATAATCGTTAATTGTTAACATTTAAAAAAAAAAACAATCAAGAATAATTATTAATTGTTAAAATTTACAACAAAAATCGAGAATAATTCTTAATTTTTAAGTTTTTTGAGGAAGAATTTAATAATTATTGTTTGTTAATTATTTTCCAGAGAAATAGTTGATTATTAATTGGCGTTAATAGACAATGATCGGTTAATTTCTTTACAACTCGAGTTAATAATCGTATTAACTATTAGCTTCCTTAAAGAATTATAATAATTATCGTTTATTCTTTATATATTAAAAAAAAAAAAGGATAGATATTATAGATTTGAATTAATCATCCTTAATTGTTAACTTCTTTGAAGAATTATAATAAATATCCTTAATTTTTAATATATTTCACAAACGAAAGATAATTATCATTAATTGTTAATATCTTTACACATAATAATAATAATCATTAATTATTTGAAACAAATGATAATAAAACAATGATAATCGTTAGTCGGTGAATCGGTGAATCGTGAATTTTAATAAAAATAATAATCAATAATAGGGAATATGCATGAAAATTTTTTTCACTTGAATTGAAGCATGTTTTACTTGACAAATATCAAGGTAAAATTACTTTTTAAATAACTTTAAAAATAAGCGAGATATGAATGATTGAAATTCCCGATTAGACAAAGAGGGTGATAGCCCTCTTGATATGTTATGTGACGTCATATTACACTTTCACCATTAAAAATACACGTAAAACTCCGTTTTTAGTATTTTTGCAAGAACGAGACAGATAATAATCTTTAAAAGCTGATAGCTTCCTTGATATTTGTCGGATTTTAATTTCGTTTTTAAATATGATTACAGTATTAACAGTATTTTCATATTCTGAAAATAAATGTGAAAAAATAATTTTCATACATATTCCCTATTGTAAATTTTTTTTTAAACTGATAGATAACAATCGTTAGTTATTAATGTTTTATAGTAATAATTTTCGTAAAAAAATTACAATCGTTAATTATTAAGCTCTTTCAAAACTGATCAACAATAAACATTAATTGTTAAATTTTTTCTTTTCTTTTAATTTAAAATAAACTCTAATTGTTAATTTCTTTAAAAGCTGATAATATATGTTAATCGTTATTGATTAATTTCTTTAAAGAGCAACAAACGTTAATTGTTTGATAACAATAACCGTTATATACATATAGTGATGACCTTCGTTATCACAATTTTTAAATTTTCTAATTATATGATTATTTTTGCGTACATAGATAATTTTCTATCCAAATTAGTTAGTGGAAAAAACAATTTACTTGTAAACTGTTAGTTGTAAGAATTTTTTATTTACATGTTTAGTAAAATTATTATGAAATTAATATTTTGATCTAAACGACAAAGAAATTATTACGAAAATAAATTAAAATTGTTTTTATAACAATTTATTTGAATTGTTTTAGAAGTGAAGAAGGTAAATGTTTTATTTTAATTCATATTTTAATAGTTAATCATTTTATTTTAATTTATTATTTAATAGTTAATCATTTTATTATTTAAATTTACAAAACATTCATTTTGATTAGTTTTTTTTAACATTAAAACAAGTTTGCTGTTTTAAGAATATGCGAATATTATAGGTCCTGAGATCCATTACCTACTGGCGTTTTGAAGTGTATTCTAAATGAACAATCGAATCAAACACCAAAAAAAGTACTTGAGTTAACAGGTGGGCGAAGTAAAAATTTTTGAGCAAAGAGGTACAAAAGTTTAAACTTGGATATAATAGCATTCGAGGATGCAGAATCAAGATTTTGATTAAAATTTACAAACCAGAAGTTTTGTATCAAGGAATTTTTCGCAAAAGAAATAAATTAAGCTAAATACCCTTATTTTTGGTGTAGGTGTTCATAAAATGACAAAGTTGATCGATTCTAGAGCTAAAAAGTGAGTGGGAAAAATAAGTCCATTAATTTTCGGAGGGACATCAGTACTTTGAAAGTCACAAAAAATGTTTTTAACAATGAAGAACGTTTGTTCGAAACTTTTTTTCATAAATCGCATAGTTTTTACAATTTCAGCTCAAACATCTGTAATTACCGTAGATTACACATCATGGTATATAAACTACAAGTTTAATTTTCATATAACTGTGCATGTGTAGAAGTAATATAAACAGTTCACGCACTGATAGATAGATAGATAGATATATCTTGGGGTATAAAAAGTATTGCACTTGGACCTTATGGGCCATTATGGTGATCTCCTATCTACTTCAGTCTCGCGAAATTCACCTCTCCCACATCTTGGCAATAGCCAGACTCTTGCTTATCATGTTTTCCTGAAGGTTCATATATTTTGGGTTCTACCGATTATCTTTTGTCTGCTTGAACCAAGAGATCCGCAATTCAAGATGATATGGTTGGATATTTCTTCCTCTTCGCCATTGATCCATAGTGGAGTCTCATTGTGTGCAGATAATTTCGTAGGGGACAATGTCCGGTGATCTGAGTGAGTACATTGAGGTCCAGCCTCTTAAATGCATTCTGAAACAGTTTTTACCCCAGAATTTTTGCTGCAATATATTTTCTCAGTAATCACGGTGTTTAACATTCAACCACTCGTTGATCCCTTGTTTCACGCACTGAGAATGAACTCAGTATATATATAGAGTTATTCAGTAATAAACTCAGTTAGTTATTGTTTTATATAATAGATATAAATAAAATAATTAGAACCCAAAATTGTAATATGTTTTAATTACTAATTGCTACCCATATTAGAGGCAACAGTCGCAACCAGCCTGTATTTGATTATATAATTGTTAATGTTGATTATTTTCTATAAAAGATAATTATAAAATTATAGAGTTTCGGTAGTGTTTTGCATTTTATTTATGAATAGAGCACTAATTTTATATTGGTTGTTATTTTATATAAAATACAGTTCAAATCATACAAGACGATGTGTTGTGTTGTGTTGTGTTGTTGCTATCTGAAGAGGTTATGATGGTATAATTATCTTTTATGTTGTCAATGTTGTTTTTATTCAATTCACTTCAAATTGTTGACATTTGACAGGGACATGACAGCATCGGACATTATAGTACAGGAGAAATGACATTTTTGTACCAACAAAATAGTATATACTACATATGCACATTATACGCGGTGATAGGGAAATAATATGTCACAACTTCACCAGGTACACACAGAGACCATCAAGAGAAAAACAATCATAAATACCTCTTGTATAAATTTTTAGAAATGATTAAATCACGATCACTGCAAATCCAAGCACCACTTTAAGCGTTTAAATGCACCAACTAAACGCTAAAATGGTGTTTAATATAAAGTAAACATCTTAAACGTTTAATTTTCAAACACTTGAAGTGCTTTAAATAATAATGCACGTAATGTGTTTTTTCATAATTATATGTGTAATTTATTAATTATATAAATATTTACAAAATAAAAATAGTTTGATTTGATTTTAGCAAGTGTTAAATTTCGTAATACGTGATTTGATTTAAAACACTTGATGCATAATAGTAAGCGTTTTATTATCGACGTGTTTTTATTTTTAAACAGACAAAAAGTTTTACAATAAAACACTTAAGTATTTTATACTATTCTATAGAACACTTGCAATGTTTAGAATAAATAATAAAACGTTTAAACCATTTATTTCTAAACACTTGCGTTAAACAAACACTTATGTGTTTTGCTCTAAAACATCAAGTTAAATATGTTATTATGTAAAATTTTTGTTTGATAATTCAAACTCATTGTTAGTTAATAGTTTGCATTAGATTAATAGTTCATATTGATTATGTATTGATTTTACAAAGACCGAGTTTGTGCGAGCTTTATAGATATTTCTGTTCAGGTTTTAAAATATGTTAGCTTGCTTTCCCGTTTATTGGGTAAATATTGAAGTTCTTTGAATGATGTTTTATAAATAATGACAGTGTATAATCAGTGGTACCAAACTAGAGTGAATTACTATGTATGATTTTGTTCGTTTTTGCAATTCAATTATTATTTATTGTTATTCCTCATTCTAAGTACTTTGAAAATCAGAATAATCAGTCTACCAAGTTTGTTAACTTATTTTGTCAACATTCGCTGAGTAGAGAATTATCTTAGTCCACGGTGTTCTGGCTATGTTATAAATTTTGTGGTTTTTTTTTGATGATACATCGACGAAGTTCTATCCTTTAAGATTTCAAAGAAAGTTTTGAAAATTCACTGAATAAAGATGTTTAATTTTTTAGTTATTGGAGCGTACTGTTGCGTTTTGAGTTCAGCCCTGAAAAATAGTGAAAAATATTGATCCTACAAGTTCACAAACGTCTAAGATGCTGGGTAGGCCGATATAAATCTTTCAGTTTCACATGCAGACGTTAAACGTATTCTAATCATGAGCCAATACAGGATCAAGTTCAAGACCACTCTTTTGGAAATTGGTAATGTATATTTATAGAAAATTTGAAGTATGGCCAATTAACAATTAATGTAGAAAACGAATTATATAATTATATTGAAAATAACGTCTTCTTTTAAAAAGATAGAACTTTTTGTTAAGAATCTGTTGTAAGGAAATCAATTAAGAACTAAAAAAAAACTAGGTAATTTACAAAATTTATAATTTCAATTTAATGTCTTCATATTTGTTAAATTGTTTGAACACATTAACACAAAAAATGTAATAAAAATAAAAAATAAAACTAGATAACTGCATAATGTAATCGGTAATAATTTCGTGTGTATGGAACCATCTCGCCTCGCCCACTTAGCATATAATTTTTTGATGTTAAAAATTTATTTGTTTAACTTTTATTTTGTATTATCTGTTCATAATCTTTGTATAATTATGACAATAGTTTTTACAATGTTATATTTTATTTCAGTTAACTCTTGCAATTTTTGATTTTTTAGGTTTTACCTTAACATGTTTTAATTAAAGTACCTTTCTATGTTTACCGTTTTGTTAAAATTTCTACATGTTTGTATATTTTTTTAAAGAAGCAACAATGTTTGCGCAAAAATTTATTAAGAAAATCTCTAATATTTCTTTAATTTAAATAGATTTTTCTGAAGTAAAGTACAAAATCGAATAAAGATTATTATTATTATTAATTTCGGTTTCTTTTTTTCAAAATTAGGGCTAAACCCACCACACGGACATAGTCAAGTGACAGGGGGTATTTTTTTCTTCCCTCTTCTTGTGGTAGTCAAATCGTTTCATCACGTCTGTCATGTCAATTGGCAAGAGTGTTTATATGTAATAATTTTTATGACGGTGGGTGTATTCGTTTTGGACACATACACGTTTTCAGCGCTATCAAGCATTGTTTCTAGTGTTCATAGTAGCAAAAGCACGAGCACCAAACTTGCAAAACACTTACACTTACTTATAATATAACAAGTAATGTAACAACTAACTGAGTTAATTGTTTGAATACCCAGTATATACTGAGTTGTATATACTTAGTATTGTTAATATTTCTGCCTATCCAATGTTTATAAATTATGAATTATCAAAAAATCAGCACTGTTGCTGGTTTCGTTCAGAAGATATTTCGGGGTCAAATTATCTATGATATTTCCTGTAGTAATAGCACTGTAAGTGAGAATGCCAAATGTCCCTTAAACTCGGCCTTGCGCTCTACCGTGCTCTAGATTTGTAAATGTTTGTTTTGTATTAATAATTAATATTGAAACAGTAAAAATGTTCATGCATTTAAAAAATTTGATATTAATGTTCTTGCGATTTTTATATATTTAAATATTGAGTTATATAATTGAGTTATACAACGCGACCGTCTGTTAACGCAAAGCGTTGGTCATCGCGAGCCTTTAGGCGACGCGAAAAGGTAGTCAACGCGAAGATTTAGAAAATTAACGGAAAGCGTTGGTAAACGTAAAGCGTTGGTAAACGGAAGAGTTGGTCAATGAGAAGCGTTAGTTATCCAAAGCGGAGCGTCAAAGATTCGCGAAGCGTGATTTCACGCGAATCGTTAACCAACGAGAAACGTAAGCTTAATTGAACCATAAGTAAGCCAACGCGAAGCGTTGGTTAAAGAGAAGCGTTAGTTAGTCAAAGCGAAGCGCCGGAGAGTTGCTTTGGTGATTCGCGAAGCGTGATTTTACGCAAATCGTAAAATTATCGTTGGTAAACGATAAGCGTTAACCCACGCGAAACGTAAGCTTAAGTAAACCGTAAGTCATCTAAGCGTTGGTCAGCAAAGCGTTGGTCATGAGAAGCGTTAGTCAATAGAAAGCGTAAGGTAAACGCGAAGCGTTAGTTAATCAACGCGAAGCGTTTGTTAATCAACACAAAGCATTAGTTAATCATCACGAAGCGTTAGTTTATCAACGCGAAGCGTTAGTTAATCAACGCGAAGCGTAAGATAAACAACGCGAAGCGTTAGTTAATAAGCGCGAAGCGTTAGTTAGTCAACGCGAAGCGTTGGATTATCAACGCGAAGCGTTAGTTAATCAACGCGAAGCGTTATTAAATCAACGTGAAGCGTTAGTTAATCAACGCGAAGGGTTAGTTAATCAACGCGAAGCGTTAGTTAATCAACGCGAAGCGTTAGTAAATCAACGCGAAGCGTTATATAAACAACGCGAAGCGTTAGTTAGTCAGCGCGAATCGTTGGTTAATCAACGCGAAGCGTTTGTTAATCAACTCGAAGCTTTAGTTAATCAACACGAAGCGTTAGTTAATCAACGCGAAGCGTTAGTAAGTCAACGCGAAGCGTTAGTTAGTCAACGCGAAGCGTTAGTTAGTCAACGCGAATCGTTGGATAATCAACGCGAAGCGTTTGTTAATCAACACGAAGAGTTAGTTAACTAACGCGAAGCGTTAGTTAATCAACGTGAAGCGTTAGTTTATCAACGCGAAGCGTTAGTAAATCAACGCGAAGCGTTAGTTAATCAGCGCGAAGCGTTAGTTAATCAACGCGAAGCGTTAGTTTATCAACGCGAAGCCTTAGTCAATCAACGCGAAGCGTTAGTCAACGCGAAGCGTTAGTTAATCAACGCGAACCGATGGATAATCAACGCGAAGCGTTAGTTAATCAACGCGAAGCATTAGTTAATCAACGTGAAGCGCTAGTTAATCAACGCGAAGCGTTAGTTAATCAACGCGAAGCGTTAGTAAATCAACGCGAAGGGTAAGATAAACAACGCGAAGCGTTAGTTAATCAACGCGAAGCAAAGCGTTGGTCATCGCGAGCCTTTAGGCGACGCGAAAAGGTAGTCAACGCGAAGATTTAGAAAATTAACGGAAAGCGTTGGTAAACGTAAAGCGTTGGTAAACGGAAGAGTTGGTCAATGAGAAGCGTTAGTTATCCAAAGCGGAGCGTCAAAGATTCGCGAAGCGTGATTTCACGCGAATCGTTAACCAACGAGAAACGTAAGCTTAATTGAACCGTAAGTAAGCCAACGAGAAGCGTTGGTTAAAGAGACGCGTTAGTTAGTCAAAGCGAAGCGCCGGAGAGTCGCTTTAGTGATTCGCGAAGCGTGATTTTACGCAAATCGTAAAATTATCGTTGGTAAACGATAAGCGTTAACCCACGCGAAACGTAAGCTTAAGTAAACCGTAAGTCATCCAAGCGTTGGTCAGCGAAGCGTTGGTCATGAGAAGCGTTAGTCAATAGAAAGCGTAAGGTAAACGCGAAGCGTTAGTTAATCAACGCGAAGCGTTTGTTAATCAACACAAAGCATTAGTTAATCATCGCGAAGCGTTAGTTTATCAACGCGAAGCGTTAGTTAATCAACGCGAAGCGTAAGATAAACAACGCGAACCGTTAGTTAATGAACGCGAAGCGTTGGATTATCAACGCGAAGCGTTAGTTAATCAACGCGAAGCGTTAGTTAACCAGCGCGAAGCGTTAGTTAATCAACGCGAAGCGTTAGTAAATCAACGCAAAGCGTTAGATAAACAACGCGAAGCGTTAGTTAGTCAACGCGAAGCGTTAGTTAGTCAACGCGAAGCGTTAGTTAGTCAACGCGAATCGTTGGATAATCAACGCGAAGCGTTTGTTAATCAACACGAAGAGTTAGTTAATCAACGCGAAGCGTTAGTTAATCAACGTGAAGCGTTAGTTAGTCAACTTGAAGCGTTAGTTAATCAATGCGAAGGGTTAGTTAATCAACGCGAAGCGTTAGTTAATCAACGCGAAGCGTTAGTTAATCAACGCGAAGCGTTAGTAAATCAAGGCGAAGCGTTAGATAAACAACGCGAAGCGTTAGTTAGTCAACGCGAAGCGTTAGTAAGTCAACGCGAAGCGTTAGTTAGTCAACGCGAAGCGTTAGTTAGTCAACGCGAATCGTTGGATAATCAACGCGAAGCGTTTGTTAATCAACACGAAGAGTTAGTTAACTAACGCGAAGCGTTAGTTAATCAACGTGAAGCGTTAGTTTATCAACGCGAAGCGTTAGTTAATCAACGCGAAGCGTTAGTTAATCAGCGCGAAGCGTTAGTTAATCAACGCGAAGCGTTAGTTTATCAACGCGAAGCCTAAGTCAATCAACGCGAAGCGTTAGTCAACGCGAAGCGTTAGTTAATCAACGCGAACCGTTGGATAATCAACGCGAAGCGTTAGTTAATCAACGCGACGCATTAGTTAATCAACGTGAAGCGCTAGTTAATCAACGCGAAGCGTTAGTAAATCAACGCGAAGGGTAAGATAAACAACGCGAAGCGTTAGTTAATCAACGCGAAGCAAAGCGTTGGTCATCGCGAGCCTTTAGGCGACGCGAAAAGGTAGTCAACGTGAAGATTTAGAAAATTAATGGAAAGCGTTGGTAAACGTAAAGCGTTGGTAAACGGAAGAGTTGGTCAATGAGAAGCGTTAGTTATCCAAAGCGGAGCGTCAAAGATTCGCGAAGCGTGATTTCACGCAAATCGTTAACCAACGAGAAACGTAAGCTTAATTGAACCATAAGTAAGCCAACGCGAAGCGTTGGTTAAAGAGACGCGTTAGTTAGTCAAAGCGAAGCGCCGGAGAGTCGCTTTGGTGATTCGCGAAGCGTGATTTTACGCAAATCGTAAAATTATCGTTGGTAAACGATAAGCGTTAACCCACGCGAAACGTAAACTTAAGTAAACCGTAAGTCATCCAAGCGTTGGTCAGCGAAGCGTTGGTCATGAGAAGCGTTAGTCAATAGAAAGCGTAAGGTAAACGCAAAGCGTTAGTTAATCAACGCGAAGCGTTTGTTAATCAACACAAAGCATTAGTTAATCATCGCGAAGCGTTAGTTTATCAACGCGAAGCGTTAGTTAATCAACGCGAAGCGTAAGATAAACAACGCGAAGCGTTAGTTAATGAACGCGAAGCGTTAGTTAGTCAACGCGAAGCGTTAGTTAGTCAACGCGAAGCGTTGGATTATCAACGCGAAGCGTTAGTTAATCAACGCGAAGCGTTAGTTAATCAACGCGAAGCGTTAGTTAATCAACGCGAAGCGTTAGTAAATCAACGCGAAGCGTTAGATAAACATTGCGAAGCGTTAGTTAGTCAACGCGAAGCGTTAGTAAGTCAACGCGAAGCGTTAGTTAGTCAACGCGAAGCGTTAGTTAGTCAACGCGAATCGTTGGATAA
Organism: Nineta flava; assembly: GCA_963920215.1. Lineage (NCBI taxonomy): Eukaryota > Metazoa > Arthropoda > Insecta > Neuroptera > Chrysopidae > Nineta > Nineta flava. The sequence goes on from OY986041.1 coordinate 1,258,899, forward strand.
TCAACGCGAAGCGTTTGTTAATCAACACGAAGAGTTAGTTAATCAACGCGAAGCGTTAGTTAATCAACGTGAAGCGTTAGTTTATCAACGCGAAGCGTTAGTTAATCAACGCGAAGCGTTAGTTAATCAGCGCGATGCGTTAGTTAATCAACGCGAAGCGTTAGTTTATCAACGCGAAGCCTTAGTCAATCAACGCGAAGCGTTAGTTAATCAACTCGAACCGTTGGATAATCAACGCGAAGCGTTAGTAAATCAACGTGAAGCGTTAGTTAGTCAACTTGAAGCGTTAGTTAATCAAAGCGAAGCGTTAGTTAATCAACGCGAAGCGTTAGTAAATCAACGCGAAGCGTTAGATAAACAACGCGAAGCGTTAGTTAGTCAACGCGAAGCGTTAGTTAGTCAACGCGAATCGTTGGATAATCAACGCGAAGCGTTTGTTAATCAACACGAAGCGTTAGTTAATCAACGCGAAGCGTTAGTTAATCAACGTGAAGCGTTAGTTTATCAACGCGAAGCGTTAGTTAATCAACGCGAAGCGTTAGTTAATCAGCGCGAAGCGTTAGTTAATCAACGCGAAGCGTTAGTTTATCAACGCGAAGCCTTAGTCAATCAACGCGAAGCGTTAGTCAACGCGAAGCCTTAGTTAATCAACGCGAACCGTTGGATAATCAACGCGAAGCGTTAGTTAATCAACGCGAAGCATTAGTTAATCAACGTGAAGCGCTAATTAATCAACGCGAAGCGTTTGTCAATCAACGCGAAGCGTTAGTAAATCAACGCGAAGGGTAAGATAAACAACGCGAAGCGTTAGTTAATCAACGCGAAGCGTTAGTTTGTCAACGCGAAGCGTTGGATAATCAACGCGAAGCGTTAGTGCATCAACGCGAAGCGTTAGTTAATCAACGTGAAGCGTTAGTTAATCAATGCGAAGGGTTAGTTAATCAACGCGAAGCGTTAGTTAGTCAACGCGAAGCGTTAGTTAATCAACGCGAAGCGTTAGTTAATCAACGCGAAGCGTTAGTAAATCAACGCGAAGCGATAGATAAACAACGCGAAGCGTAAGTTAGTCAACGCGAAGCGTTAGTTAGTCAACGCGAAGCGTTGGATAATCAACGCGAAGCGTTAGTTAATCAACACGAAGCGTTAGTTAATCAACACGAAGCGTTAGTTAAATAACACGAAGCGGTAGTTAATCAACGCGAAGCGTTAGTTAATAAACGTGAAGCGTTAGTTTATCAACGCGAAGCGTTAGTTAATCAACGCGAAGCGTTAGTTTATCAGCGCGAAGCGTTAGTTAATCAACGCGAAGCGTTGGTTAATCAACGCGAAGCGTTTGTTTATCAACGCGAAGCCTTAGTCAATCAACGCGAAGCGTTAGTTAGCGCACAACGTTAGTTAATCAACGCGAACCGTTGGATAATCAACGCGAAGCACTAGTTAGTCAACGCGAAGCGTAGTTAATCAACGCGAAGCGTTAGTTAATCAACGCGAAGCGTTAGTAAATCAACGCGAAGCGTATGATAAACAACGCGAAGCGTTAGTTAATCAACGCGAAGCGTTAGTTAGTCAACGCGAAGCGTTGGATAATCAACGCGAAGCGTTAGTTAATCAACGTGAAGCGTTAGTTAATCAACGCGAAGCGTTAGTTAATCAACGCGAAGCGTTGTATAAAGAACGCGAAGCGTTAGTTAATCAACGCGAAGCGTTAATTAGTCAACGCGAAGCGTTAGTTAATCAACGCGAAGCGTTTGTTTAACAACGCGATGCGTTAGTTAATCAACGCGAAGCGTTAGTTAATCAACGCCAAGCGATAGTTAATCATTGCGAAACGTTAGTTAATCAACGCGAAGCGTTAGTTAATCAACGCCAAGCGATTGTTAATCAATGCGAAACTTCAGTTTATCAACGCAAAGCGTTTGTAAACGCAAAGCGAAATGTAAGCTAAAGCAAACCGTAAATCACCCAACGCGAAGTGTAGCTTAATGAGAAGTGTAAGTCAAAAGGAAGCGTAAGGTCAACGCGAAGCGTTAGTAAACGCCAACTGTTAGCAAAGCTTTTACTAACGCGGAACGTTAGCTGCAGCGAACCATAAGTCAGCCAACGCGAGGCGTTGGTCAATAAGAAGCGTTAGTTATGCAAAGCGAAGCTTCATTGGTACGCGAAGCGTTATGCCAAGCGAATAATTAACCAACGCAAAGCGTTAACCAACGCGAAACGTAAGCTTAATGTTAACTTTAATGAAACGTAAGTCAGCGAAGCGTTGGTCAATGAGAAGCGTCAGTCAATAGGAAGCGTCAGATCAACGCAAAGCGTTTGTTAATCAACGCAAACCGTAAGTCAGCCAACGTGAAGCGTTGGTCGATGAGAACCGTTAGTCAATAGGAAGTGTTAGGTTACCGCGAAACTTTAGTAAACGCAATGCGTTTACTAATGCGAAACGTAAGCTAAAGCGAACCGTTAGTGAGCCAATAAGAACCGTTAATCAGTAAGAATTGTTCGGTCAAGGCTTTGCGTTTATCAACACGAAACGTAAGCTACAGCGAACCGTATTCAAAGCGAAGCGTCAATGAGAAGTGTAAGGTCCACACGAAGCGTTATATTATATATATATATATATATATATATATATATATATATATATATATATATATATATATATATATATATATATATATATGTAAATATATGTATATATATATATATATATATTTAAATATATATATATATATATATATATATACATTATATATAGATGATTTTTGATAGGATCGATGGACCTTTGAATAAACTATTTGCAAAATTTTGTACAAAAAAACTTATATACACACCTGGTTGAAAAAACTGAAATAAACATAAAAACAATACTATTTGATGTATGTTATGTTTGTACATGTGAGGACAAATTTTGAGAAAACTATTGAGTTTATGAAAAATTTTTTCAAACAAAAGTTGTTTATTTTAAAGAGAAAAAGATTTTTTGTTCACAAATTTTTGTTCTATCTCTTACGGTTTCAAAGATATAAATTTTCCCCCCTGGCGGGGGGAAACTGTTTCCGACTTTGCCCATTAACGAACTTGACCTTACTGTTTTGCTCCAGAACACACACAAAAATTTTCAGCTCGTTTTCTCTTTTCGTTCTTGATTTATCGTGTTCACAGACGGACGGACAGACGAATTAGGCCGAATTAGGCCATTTTATGAATACCTTTGTGAAGCAGTTTTGTCAAGGATTAATATTTTCAAACGTTACTAAGTCGAGACTAAACATAATATACCTTGTATATTTACATATACAGGGTATAAAAATAGTATGTACGGTTGTTATATATACCTACGGGTCCATGGAGACCATGCCTTTATTTAGCTATCCGTTGTATTTCTCATTTTCAATTTTGAGGACAAATTCTAAGAAAAATGTTGAGTTTATAAAAAAATTTTTCAAACAAAAGTTGTTTATTTTAAAGAGAAAAAGATTTTTTGTTAACACATTTTTGTTCTATCTCTTACGGTTTCAAAGATATAAATTTCCCCCCCTGGCGGGGGGAAACAGTTTCCGGTTTTGCCAATTAACGAACTTGACCTTACTTTTTTGCTTCAGAACACACACACAAATTTTCAGCTCGTTATCTCTTTTCATTCTTGATTTATCGTCTTCACAGACGGACGGACAGACGAATTAGGCCGAATTAGGCCATTTTATGAATACCTTTGTGAAGCAGTTTTGTCAAAGATTAATATTTTCGAGCATTACAAAGACGGGACTAAACATAATGTACCTTGTATATTTACACATACAGGATATACAAATAGTATGTACAGTTGCTATGTATACCTACGGGTCCATGGAGACCATGCCTTTATATGCCTATCTGTTATTTATCTCATTTTTTTCAACTTTGAGGACAAATTTTGAGAAAACTGTTGAGTTAATGAAAAAAGTTTTCAAACAAAAGTTGTTTATTTTAAAGAGAAGAAGATTTTTTGTTAACAAATTTTTTTTCTATCTCTTACGGTTTCAAAGACGGATATTTCCCCCCCCCTCCTAGTGGGGGGAAACACGTTCCGATTTGGCCCATTAACGAACTTGACCTTACTTTTTTGCTCTAGAACACACAAAAAATTTATCAGCTCGTTATCTCTTTTCGTTCTTGATTTATCGTGTTCACAGAAGGACGGACAGACGAATTAGGCCGAATTAGGCCATTTTATGAATACGTTTGTGAAGCAGTTTTGTCAAGGATTAATATTTTCAAGCGTTACAAAGACGGGACTAAACATAATGTACCTTATATATTTACACATACAGGATATACAAATAGTATGTACAGTTGCTATGTATACCTACGGGTCCATGGAGACCATGCCTTTATATGCCTATCTGTTGTATATCTCATTTTTTTCAACTTTGAGGACAAATTTTGAGAAAACTGTTGAGTTAATGAAAAAAGTTTTCAAACAAAAGTTGTTTATTTTAAAGAGAAGAAGATTTTTTGTTAACAAATTTTTTTTCTATCTCTTACGGTTTCAAAGACGGATATTTCCCCCCCTCCTAGTGGGGGGAAACACGTTCCGATTTGGCCCATTAACGAACTTGACCTTACTTTTTTGCTCTAGAACACACAAAAAAAATTTCAGCTCGTTATCTCTTTTCGTTTTTGAGTTATCGGGTTCACAGACGGACAGACGAATAAGGCCGAATTAGGCCATTTTATGAATACCTTTGTGAAGCATTTTTGTCAAGGATTAATATTTTCAAGCGTTACATAGACGGGACTAAATATAATATACCTTGTATATTTACATATACAGGATATAAAAATAGTATGTATAGTTGTTATGTATACCTACGGGTCCATGGAGACCATGCCTTCATTCGCCTGTCAATTGAATTTCTCATTTTTTTCAACTTTGAGGACAAATTTTGATAAAACTGTTGAGTTTATGAAAAAAGTTTTCAAACAAAAGTTGTTTATTTCAAAGAGAAGAAGATTTTTGGCTTACAAATTTTTTTTCTATCTCCTACGGTTTCAAAGATATAATTTTTCCCCCCTAGTGGGGGAAAACACGTTCCGATTTTGCCCATTAACGAACTTGACCTTACTTTTTTGGTCAAGAATACACACAAAAATTTTCAACTCGATATCTCTTTTCGTTTTTGAGTTATCGGCTTCACAGACGGACAGACGGACAGACGGACGGACGGACATGTGAAAAAGGCCGAATTAGGCCATTTTATGAATACCTATGTGAAGCATTTTTGTCAAGGATTAATATTTTCAAGCGTTACAAAGTCGGGACTAAACTTAATATACCTTGTATATTTACAAATATACTGGGTATAACAATACTATTTGATGTATGTTATGTTTGTCATGTGCCTGTTTGTACATGGAGACCATGCCTTCATTCGCTTATCAATTGTATTAATCATTTTTTTCAACTTTGAGGCCAGATTTTGAGAAAACTATTGAGTTTATGAAAAAGTGTTTCAAACAAAAGTTGTTTATTATAAAGAGAAAAAGATTTTTTGTTAACAAATTTTTTTTCTGACTCTTACGGTTTCAAAGATGTGTAATTCCCCCCTTTTATTTGCTCTTTCGGCACAAATTATGAGAAAACTATTGAGTTTATGGAAAAATTTTTCAAACAAAAGATGATTATTTTAAAAAGAAGAAGATTTTTTGTCTCAAAATTTTTTTTCTATCTCTTACGGTTTCAATGACGGATATTTCCCCCCCTCATAGCGGGGGGAAACATGTTCCGATTTTGCCCATTAACGAACTTGACCTTACTTTTTTGCTCTAGAACACACACAAAAATTTTCAGCTCGTTTTCTCTTTTCGTTCTTGAGTTATCGGCTTCACAGACGGACGGACGGACGGACGGACATGTGAAAATGGCCGAATTAGGCCATTTTATGAATACCTTTTTGAAGCATTTTTGTCAAGGATTAATATTTTCAAGCGTTACAAAGTCGGGACTAAACTTAATATACCTTGTATATTTACAAATATACTGGGTATAACGGGACTAAACTTAATATACCTTGTATATTTACAAATATACTGGGTATAACAATACTATTTGATGTATGTTATGTTTGTACATGTGAGGACAAATTTTGAGAAAACTATTGAGTTTATGAAAAATTTTTTCAAACAAAAGTTGTTTATTTTAAAGAGAAAAAGATTTTTTGTTCACAAATTTTTGTTCTATCTCTTACGGTTTCAAAGATATAAATTTTCCCCCCTGGCGGGGGGAAACTGTTTCCGACTTTGCCCATTAACGAACTTGACCTTACTGTTTTGCTCCAGAACACACACAAAAATTTTCAGCTCGTTTTCTCTTTTCGTTCTTGATTTATCGTGTTCACAGACGGACGGACAGACGAATTAGGCCGAATTAGGCCATTTTATGAATACCTTTGTGAAGCAGTTTTGTCAAGGATTAATATTTTCAAACGTTACTAAGTCGAGACTAAACATAATATACCTTGTATATTTACATATACAGGGTATAAAAATAGTATGTACGGTTGTTATATATACCTACGGGTCCATGGAGACCATGCCTTTATTTAGCTATCCGTTGTATTTCTCATTTTCAATTTTGAGGACAAATTCTAAGAAAAATGTTGAGTTTATAAAAAAATTTTTCAAACAAAAGTTGTTTATTTTAAAGAGAAAAAGATTTTTTGTTAACACATTTTTGTTCTATCTCTTACGGTTTCAAAGATATAAATTTCCCCCCCTGGCGGGGGGAAACAGTTTCCGGTTTTGCCAATTAACGAACTTGACCTTACTTTTTTGCTTCAGAACACACACACAAATTTTCAGCTCGTTATCTCTTTTCATTCTTGATTTATCGTCTTCACAGACGGACGGACAGACGAATTAGGCCGAATTAGGCCATTTTATGAATACCTTTGTGAAGCAGTTTTGTCAAAGATTAATATTTTCGAGCATTACAAAGACGGGACTAAACATAATGTACCTTGTATATTTACACATACAGGATATACAAATAGTATGTACAGTTGCTATGTATACCTACGGGTCCATGGAGACCATGCCTTTATATGCCTATCTGTTATTTATCTCATTTTTTTCAACTTTGAGGACAAATTTTGAGAAAACTGTTGAGTTAATGAAAAAAGTTTTCAAACAAAAGTTGTTTATTTTAAAGAGAAGAAGATTTTTTGTTAACAAATTTTTTTTCTATCTCTTACGGTTTCAAAGACGGATATTTCCCCCCCCCCTCCTAGTGGGGGGAAACACGTTCCGATTTGGCCCATTAACGAACTTGACCTTACTTTTTTGCTCTAGAACACACAAAAAATTTATCAGCTCGTTATCTCTTTTCGTTCTTGATTTATCGTGTTCACAGAAGGACGGACAGACGAATTAGGCCGAATTAGGCCATTTTATGAATACGTTTGTGAAGCAGTTTTGTCAAGGATTAATATTTTCAAGCGTTACAAAGACGGGACTAAACATAATGTACCTTATATATTTACACATACAGGATATACAAATAGTATGTACAGTTGCTATGTATACCTACGGGTCCATGGAGACCATGCCTTTATATGCCTATCTGTTGTATATCTCATTTTTTTCAACTTTGAGGACAAATTTTGAGAAAACTGTTGAGTTAATGAAAAAAGTTTTCAAACAAAAGTTGTTTATTTTAAAGAGAAGAAGATTTTTTGTTAACAAATTTTTTTTCTATCTCTTACGGTTTCAAAGACGGATATTTCCCCCCCTCCTAGTGGGGGGAAACACGTTCCGATTTGGCCCATTAACGAACTTGACCTTACTTTTTTGCTCTAGAACACACAAAAAAAATTTCAGCTCGTTATCTCTTTTCGTTTTTGAGTTATCGGGTTCACAGACGGACAGACGAATAAGGCCGAATTAGGCCATTTTATGAATACCTTTGTGAAGCATTTTTGTCAAGGATTAATATTTTCAAGCGTTACATAGACGGGACTAAATATAATATACCTTGTATATTTACATATACAGGATATAAAAATAGTATGTATAGTTGTTATGTATACCTACGGGTCCATGGAGACCATGCCTTCATTCGCCTGTCAATTGAATTTCTCATTTTTTTCAACTTTGAGGACAAATTTTGATAAAACTGTTGAGTTTATGAAAAAAGTTTTCAAACAAAAGTTGTTTATTTCAAAGAGAAGAAGATTTTTGGCTTACAAATTTTTTTTCTATCTCCTACGGTTTCAAAGATATAATTTTTCCCCCCTAGTGGGGGAAAACACGTTCCGATTTTGCCCATTAACGAACTTGACCTTACTTTTTTGGTCAAGAATACACACAAAAATTTTCAACTCGATATCTCTTTTCGTTTTTGAGTTATCGGCTTCACAGACGGACAGACGGACAGACGGACGGACGGACATGTGAAAAAGGCCGAATTAGGCCATTTTATGAATACCTATGTGAAGCATTTTTGTCAAGGATTAATATTTTCAAGCGTTACAAAGTCGGGACTAAACTTAATATACCTTGTATATTTACAAATATACTGGGTATAACAATACTATTTGATGTATGTTATGTTTGTCATGTGCCTGTTTGTACATGGAGACCATGCCTTCATTCGCTTATCAATTGTATTAATCATTTTTTTCAACTTTGAGGCCAGATTTTGAGAAAACTATTGAGTTTATGAAAAAGTGTTTCAAACAAAAGTTGTTTATTATAAAGAGAAAAAGATTTTTTGTTAACAAATTTTTTTTCTGACTCTTACGGTTTCAAAGATGTGTAATTCCCCCCTTTTATTTGCTCTTTCGGCACAAATTATGAGAAAACTATTGAGTTTATGGAAAAATTTTTCAAACAAAAGATGATTATTTTAAAAAGAAGAAGATTTTTTGTCTCAAAATTTTTTTTCTATCTCTTACGGTTTCAATGACGGATATTTCCCCCCCTCATAGCGGGGGGAAACATGTTCCGATTTTGCCCATTAACGAACTTGACCTTACTTTTTTGCTCTAGAACACACACAAAAATTTTCAGCTCGTTTTCTCTTTTCGTTCTTGAGTTATCGGCTTCACAGACGGACGGACGGACGGACGGACATGTGAAAATGGCCGAATTAGGCCATTTTATGAATACCTTTTTGAAGCATTTTTGTCAAGGATTAATATTTTCAAGCGTTACAAAGTCGGGACTAAACTTAATATACCTTGTATATTTACAAATATACTGGGTATAACGGGACTAAACTTAATATACCTTGTATATTTACAAATATACTGGGTATAACAATACTATTTGATGTATGTTATGTTTGTACATGTGAGGACAAATTTTGAGAAAACTATTGAGTTTATGAAAAATTTTTTCAAACAAAAGTTGTTTATTTTAAAGAGAAAAAGATTTTTTGTTCACAAATTTTTGTTCTATCTCTTACGGTTTCAAAGATATAAATTTTCCCCCCTGGCGGGGGGAAACTGTTTCCGACTTTGCCCATTAACGAACTTGACCTTACTGTTTTGCTCCAGAACACACACAAAAATTTTCAGCTCGTTTTCTCTTTTCGTTCTTGATTTATCGTGTTCACAGACGGACGGACAGACGAATTAGGCCGAATTAGGCCATTTTATGAATACCTTTGTGAAGCAGTTTTGTCAAGGATTAATATTTTCAAACGTTACTAAGTCGAGACTAAACATAATATACCTTGTATATTTACATATACAGGGTATAAAAATAGTATGTACGGTTGTTATATATACCTACGGGTCCATGGAGACCATGCCTTTATTTAGCTATCCGTTGTATTTCTCATTTTCAATTTTGAGGACAAATTCTAAGAAAAATGTTGAGTTTATAAAAAAATTTTTCAAACAAAAGTTGTTTATTTTAAAGAGAAAAAGATTTTTTGTTAACACATTTTTGTTCTATCTCTTACGGTTTCAAAGATATAAATTTCCCCCCCTGGCGGGGGGAAACAGTTTCCGGTTTTGCCAATTAACGAACTTGACCTTACTTTTTTGCTTCAGAACACACACACAAATTTTCAGCTCGTTATCTCTTTTCATTCTTGATTTATCGTCTTCACAGACGGACGGACAGACGAATTAGGCCGAATTAGGCCATTTTATGAATACCTTTGTGAAGCAGTTTTGTCAAAGATTAATATTTTCGAGCATTACAAAGACGGGACTAAACATAATGTACCTTGTATATTTACACATACAGGATATACAAATAGTATGTACAGTTGCTATGTATACCTACGGGTCCATGGAGACCATGCCTTTATATGCCTATCTGTTATTTATCTCATTTTTTTCAACTTTGAGGACAAATTTTGAGAAAACTGTTGAGTTAATGAAAAAAGTTTTCAAACAAAAGTTGTTTATTTTAAAGAGAAGAAGATTTTTTGTTAACAAATTTTTTTTCTATCTCTTACGGTTTCAAAGACGGATATTTCCCCCCCCCTCCTAGTGGGGGGAAACACGTTCCGATTTGGCCCATTAACGAACTTGACCTTACTTTTTTGCTCTAGAACACACAAAAAATTTATCAGCTCGTTATCTCTTTTCGTTCTTGATTTATCGTGTTCACAGAAGGACGGACAGACGAATTAGGCCGAATTAGGCCATTTTATGAATACGTTTGTGAAGCAGTTTTGTCAAGGATTAATATTTTCAAGCGTTACAAAGACGGGACTAAACATAATGTACCTTATATATTTACACATACAGGATATACAAATAGTATGTACAGTTGCTATGTATACCTACGGGTCCATGGAGACCATGCCTTTATATGCCTATCTGTTGTATATCTCATTTTTTTCAACTTTGAGGACAAATTTTGAGAAAACTGTTGAGTTAATGAAAAAAGTTTTCAAACAAAAGTTGTTTATTTTAAAGAGAAGAAGATTTTTTGTTAACAAATTTTTTTTCTATCTCTTACGGTTTCAAAGACGGATATTTCCCCCCCTCCTAGTGGGGGGAAACACGTTCCGATTTGGCCCATTAACGAACTTGACCTTACTTTTTTGCTCTAGAACACACAAAAAAAATTTCAGCTCGTTATCTCTTTTCGTTTTTGAGTTATCGGGTTCACAGACGGACAGACGAATAAGGCCGAATTAGGCCATTTTATGAATACCTTTGTGAAGCATTTTTGTCAAGGATTAATATTTTCAAGCGTTACATAGACGGGACTAAATATAATATACCTTGTATATTTACATATACAGGATATAAAAATAGTATGTATAGTTGTTATGTATACCTACGGGTCCATGGAGACCATGCCTTCATTCGCCTGTCAATTGAATTTCTCATTTTTTTCAACTTTGAGGACAAATTTTGATAAAACTGTTGAGTTTATGAAAAAAGTTTTCAAACAAAAGTTGTTTATTTCAAAGAGAAGAAGATTTTTGGCTTACAAATTTTTTTTCTATCTCCTACGGTTTCAAAGATATAATTTTTCCCCCCTAGTGGGGGGAAACACGTTCCGATTTTGCCCATTAACGAACTTGACCTTACTTTTTTGGTCAAGAATACACACAAAAATTTTCAACTCGATATCTCTTTTCGTTTTTGAGTTATCGGCTTCACAGACGGACAGACGGACAGACGGACAGACGGACAGACGGACAGACGGACGGACGGACATGTGAAAAAGGCCGAATTAGGCCATTTTATGAATACCTATGTGAAGCATTTTTGTCAAGGATTAATATTTTCAAGCGTTACAAAGTCGGGACTAAACTTAATATACCTTGTATATTTACAAATATACTGGGTATAAAAACGAACGGCATTTTTAAGAGTAACGTAAGCGCTTATAAACCAAAATGAACACCAATAACTTGCGCTTATAAGTGTGATATGTGTTTATTGTATTTTGCGACATTGCCTCTTGGTTTGTGTATTAGATATAGTTTCATGGTTTATTATTAATATTGTAGTAAACTTATATAATTCAAATGAATGTCATCTTTTTACCAAAAAAAACAAATAGGTGAGTATATTTTGTGTTACGAACCTGTCGCAAGGAAATCAATTAAGGGAACCACAAAAAACAAACTTTTGTTTTTCAATAGGTAATTTACAAAAATATAATTTCAATTTAATGTCTTTATATTATTTGTCAAATTATTTTGATATCATTTTAACACATCAACACAAAAATTAATGAGTTAAGACACTCAAATAATAATAAGACATTAAGATAAGTTCGTTTTTTTTTTTTGGTAATGTTTTAAATTAAATAATTAGCTTTAAAAAGAGTAACAAAAAACAAACCAGCAAGAACTGTTGTTTTCAGAGCGTTTTTTGGTGACAATAAAACATCCTCTCATTTTTTAAAGAGATCAGTTACTTATGATAAGTGAATGTCTTAAAGCAGTCCGATCACTGTATCCAGTGAGGATACATTTGTCTATGTTAAAATAATAAAGAAGGTATATACGCAACGTAGCTTTGACAATCAATACAATAACACCATGAATATTTTTAGCTTTAGAGGTTCGTTAAGTATTTCTTCTTTATTGTATTAATTAAAATTACACTTACGATGTTTTAAAAAAAAATCGTTACGCAGGAGCTGCGTCAACTTAGCGTATTTCCTGATCAAAATAAAATGTTGTATCTGATATTATTTTGATCATTTTTTCCCAAACTCTAATTTGTACAAAGATATTTAGGAATTTAACTTTCAATCATAAATTGTAAATATTTCTGTAAATTTTAGTGGAACAGAAAAAATGACAAGAAACAAAATTATAGTAAAACTAATTTTCTACAGTTTTACTTCTTATGTACTTTTCCGATTTTTCCAATTTTAAGGGAGATATTTATAGAAACGTTAAAGACTATGGAAAAATTAGATCAGTACCCAAAATCATTTGTTGTTTTGTGAAAAATCTATAGAGATAAAAAAAGAATAGGTTAGGATAATAGATTAAAAGAGAATATCGCCTGCCTCTCGAATATTTATCGAATATCACTATTCTTATTTTCGTTTCACTTCTCGCTTACTTATTCTCGTCCAGTCTTTCGCGGCATAACTATTTATTTATAGTACAGGCTATATCTCGATGTACGAAGCTGAACAGGATGCAACTACGGAGAGTTACCGGATTCATTACCGGACATTATCCCTTGCGGAAGCATCGGCACACAATGGACCCGTTATGGAGTCCCATGTGTGGCGAGGAGCAAGAACATCCAACCACATTATCTTCAACTGCGAACCTCTAGGTTACAGCAGATACAGGATATTCGGTGCATCTCACCCCGAATATATGAACCTTCAGGAAGACGTGATAAGCAAGCTCCAGGCTATTTCCAACATATGGGAGAAGCGAATCGCGTCGGACCGAAGTAGAAAGGGAGCACAATGGACCATAAGGTCGAAGTGCAATACTTTTTAGACTCCAAGATGTATCTATATCAATATCTATCTATTGATTTATAGTAGCAAAAGTGTGAAATTCCAACAACTTTAAAACAACACATTTCGCCGTAGTGTATAAAGTCAAATTTGTGGATAATTAGCTGAAATCGAAACTCTTTACATGGAAGTCGATCAAAAAACCATCGAATCAGTTGTTCTTGATTTATGAGCACACTAACGGACTGGCAGAAAGAAAGTCGTCAGCGTCAGAAGAATTATGTGTTCAATTTCTTTTAATTGGTATCGTTATCGCACAACTTTAAAACTAAGTGTCTACCCAAAAAAAAAAAAAATATTTAACTAAAATACTTAAAAACACATTAACAAATATTCTTATATGTGAAACAATTGGTGCAATAACAATAATAATAATAATAATAATAATAATATAAAAATGTTGTCGATTATCTAATATTACTTAAACGACGATGTCGTGCTGTCAGATTACTTATTATACCGAAATTATGTCTCAAATAAAACACCACAAAAATACGCATCAAAAAATTAATTATAAAATTTTATACAAATTAACAAAAAAGTATGATTAATTATTCTATGAACATTTATGAAACAGTTGTTGAAATCAGAAATCAATTGTTTGACAATGGACGAGCAGATCGAAACCTATGTAACGTTTAGTTGTAAAACTAAAGTGAACTTTTACAAATAACAGTGAAAGGGACAGGCTGGCTTTAAATTCGTAGAGTGGTAATTAAAAGATTATTTAGATTAAGGTTGATCGGACAGTTCAGTACTTTTCATAATAAACAGAAACACTCTTTTTAACAGAAATTAAAAATTTTAATCTGTAAATTAATTATTTAAATTTAGATAGCATCCAACATCACTGGTAATCGGATTTATGTAATTATTTAATTACTAAAAATAATAAATAATTGTCTTTTGACTCGATTCAAGTATGGCGGAGGAAAATTTGCATGAACTTTTTATTTTTTTAATTAAGATATTTACAAAACTCTACGTCGGACTATTTTTTTTAAATTTTAACATAATGCACGAGATTTAATTTATAAAAGTAGAAGTTTTTAACATTTTAATCTATAGAAGGTGGAGCAACATTATCGAAAATGTATGCGTTCATTCAACATTTGCTATTCACAATATGTGAAAATTCCAATTTTTAATGATTAATTACATGAAAACTCTTCAAAAAATTATTTTATACGTATGAGTTAGCAATTAATAACATATCAAACATTCAGTTTTTTATCTATACATTGCCGATTTTACCTTTACATGTGTTCGATCAACCTTAAATAATACAAAATAAATGTACAGAACTTTTATACCAATTTATCTATGCAGACACCATGATTGCCAGAGTATTGCAAATTTGTCAACGGGTCTGAAACTTTAAACACATATTCTTTGGGTCACTAATGGAAAAAACAGTTATGGGCTGCAGTACATTGAATGTGTGCAATTTTAACCAACTTCTTTTTTGTGGGAATACAGTTTTAAGTTTTTGCAAGTCTTTCAAGGTACAGTTTTACCGGTGTGCTAAGGCAGTAATGAATGGTATTCAAATTACTTACGAACGATGAATGAACAAATGCGTTATGCAAACAGCAAACTTACCTAAAAAAGAAAAATACAAAAATTAGAAAAAGTAGGTAATCCTGAATAATTATTATTTTGTTCGACCTATGCTCGGAGCTTTTACAATTTGCCAATAATGTGTTATGAAATTGTATTGTTTGTGTATACTTATAATACAATACTAATGTCAATTTCAATTAAGATTACGTATGACATAGTATGAAAGTACTAGCATTTACTTTGTAGACAAACATATCATTGAATTTTTAATTAAATATTGATATGAACAAATTAACTCATCAACCAGAAATCGAACCTCGGACATGTGAATTTCTATCTCAGTGTGCTCACCGTTACACCAAAGATGATTCTGACGACTGAATCAATCTTTTCATATCAATGACACTATTACTTTGTTGTCAATAATGTAATTTTAATTTCCATTAAGGTTACGTATGGCATAGTATGAAACACATAGTTGTTAAATTCAATTGGATGCATCGATTTATAATATTTCAGGATGTTTTGTATGCAAAAATTTAGCGGGGAAAAACTGTGAAACCAATCTCTAGTTCGTTAAACATATTTTCGTGTTGACATTTGCAAATATATATTAAAGATTTCTTTAAGGTAGTTGTTGCGTGGATTTAATTAATGAAATACTGCATAGCGCGATTCAAGTTTAATAGAAACTAAAACACAGAGGTTTTTTTTTATTGAAAATGATTCCTTTAAGGAACCTTGACAAGACCGTTAAGATATATATATATATATATATATATATATATATATATATATATATATATATATATATATATATATATATATACAGAGTGCTTCTTTATCGACATCTTTAAGATAATTTTCGTAAAATTAATCTTCAAAACCTAGCATCAATAATAGATGAATATAAAACGGAAACGGATCATCAGTATGAATTAGCTATAGTTTCAATTATTATCCGGGAAGATTTGTTACTCATTGTAAGTTTGATCATAGGCTCACTGTAAATATATGCTTCCACTACAATGTGGGCCATCATCAATATGAATTAGCTCCTGGTAATATTTTACCTAGATGATATGTTACTCCTTACTAAAACAACTGTCACCAAATCAACAACGATCGTCCCGGAGATCGAAAATCAGATGCTATTTATGACTAACTAATTAAGGTTGATGGTTACTGCTTGGTAGTCGAAATTTGTTATATATACATGCCAGTTTTTACACATCTAACTTTAGGTGTAAGTATTCATGCGAATGATTTGGTGAGCACTCGCAGTAGTAGTTTTTTATGCATGTTTAATGAAATAGAGAAGCCAAGAGTGGTGTAGTGTATACGATATATTGATATCATACTTCCTTGTGATTGGTATAATTCGATCATGTGGCTGAATTGTTTGACTGAGAAAGAAATAGTTAACAAAACGAGAGTTATGGCTGTTAACAAACATGCGATTGATATATATCAAGTGAATTTCATCCTGTACATCATAGTAATGTAACTTAATGTAACTAATGGATAAAAACGGGTTATGAAACAATTTGGGGCCAAGTCTGAAATCTTGGCAAGACAATGACCGACTTCCCTTGAAAAACATTTACATATTCCTCACATATATTTCTATATCTTGAAGCCAAAGTATATTGTTCTTTCTTAGGACAATGATTTTCTTAAGCTCCGAAATATTTACTTCATGAAATTTCATAACCTTAAGTAATCAAACATCGCATATGATGGATATATTTAGGGCTTTGTTTAATCATAATTTGATGAGTCTCATTTTTCTCATGGCCTTCCTGTATATTTGTCGAAATGAATGTAAATATTAAGATTATATACGTTTCCAAGAATTATCGTTTGTGTGTAGGCTACATTCGTTGGCTACTAGCATGGCTAATTATTACTACCACATAAAAATATATTTACACAAAACTTTTAAATAAGAACAAAAAGAGATATGCCGTCCTGCGGCATTCATTAAAATATATAAATCATTTCATTTCCTTTTATTGTTTATTTTAAATAAATGTGTGTACTTCTTTAACTTGTGAACATTTCTAGTAAAAATTTACAAGTGGGGTTTTTATTTTTTTAAACTAAAATCATAAGAAATAAAACAGTAGTCATTGTTGCTGTCAAAGCTCGTTTTCTCCGAGGAAATGCAAGAAATTTTAAGTCTCTACACGTCGTAAATCAACATTGAGAACCGAACCTAACAATCATAGCAGGTAATTATGATCTACGGTTAAATAGCAAGTATCTACATGCGAATTTCTTTATTCAGAGTTAAAAATGAAATTGAACTCAATTGTACACTCCCGTTAAATAAAATTGAACCAACCTGAACCGAATTAGCCTCTCACAATTTTGATTATTCTTGTAGTAAATGTTTTGGACAGATACAACATTTTATTTAATTTTTATACGTTAAAGGGAGACATAACACTTAACATGTATTTACATTACATATTCTTACTCTATCACTGACTTGTTTACATAAATAAAAAATGTAAAACTTACATTTCTTTTTTCACATTTAAAAAATATACTACTAATCTTTGTTTATAAATAATTGATATACATAGAGTTACAAAAGTGTGGAGTTTTATGAAATATAAGAAAATCCACATTTCAGATTGGTTCAATTTTATGTAACGGGAGTGTACATAGAGAAAAATAATTTCTAGAAATTTAAATCCATTGTATATAAGTCTTTTTTTTACTTTGAATGGAATAAGGAAATGACTCATTTTAACCATAACCTGTTATTTCGGCATAAATTCGAATACATCGATTAAAGCTTCGAAATAAAAGTTATTTTCAATATGATATTAGATTTCGGAAACAAAAAAACAAACAATACGTATAGTATTATCTATTGAAGGACAAAAAAAAAGTTATCAAATTATAGGACACAGTTATTTTTGGACGTAATATTTGACATAACAATATGATAAATTATGATTAATATACAAGAATCGGAAACATATTTCGATACGTAATGGGCAACCTGTTGAAAAATCAACAATACCTTTTCTGATCTAAACTTTATATCTTGGTTTTAGTAAAATGAATTTTTGTTGAATGAGCGACTTACAATATTATTACATTCCAATATATTGGAATAGGCAACCCACGAGAAACTAATGTTATGTCTATCCATCCATTGTAAGTATGGTTGCCTATAGGTGATATAATACTAATGAAGGTGGATAGCGTTTATTAACTTTGACCTTTAAGTAATTCGTCTGGACATTGGTTACTTTCTTTAACATCAAATGCTTGATATGAAAAATCAAAAGTAATAATAAATCAAAACATCAAGATAGTGAAAAATTATTTGCATCCACTATCGCTTCTGGTGGCTTAGAGGTAGGTAGTGCACTAGTCTAGAATACCAAAGGTTGTGAGTTCGATTCCCATGCAAGATGTTGTATGATTTTACATATCAAGCATTGGATGACAATGAATGTTTTGTGTACAAGTGTAAAAACTATGAAATATATCAAATGTTAAATTTGGTCCTAATCCCTAGGTCAATTATTTGGGAGATACGAACAAAATTAGCAACGAGTAATATATCTTCTATTCCATATCCCGGAGATAGTTACGATTAGCTAGTTCGAACTGATGATGACTACTCTGTAGTCGAAATACGTATTTATAAATAATTGGTCTGGAAATTTGGGCATAATTTGACACTTAATTTAGATCTCTTTGTTTATTTTAATAATCTTTATAATATGAAATATATGCAGGATGCTCTGAAATTCATTCAGGAAAATATATCACGGTGTAGAGCTGCAGAAAACAAACAAAAAAGTTTAATACAGTTTTTCGATTTTACGCTTAGTTTTTGAGATATAATTGAGTAAACATTAATAAATTCAACCATTTTGTGGGTGTCGCTACACTTATTATGATTATTACACTTATATATCGTCTCACCGTCTTACACTATACTCTCTGTGATTGGTGGAGTAGGGCGGCCACAGTTGATCATGCTAGAGTAGCGACAATCAGAGTTCTGATTGACAATCAAAAATTCAAAAATGCAAATGTGATTGCTTGAATTTATTATTAATGTTTAATTAATTATATCTCAAAAACTAAGCGTCAAATCGAAAAACTTTATTTAAGTTTTTTGTATGTTTTTTGTAGCTTTACACCGTGTTATAGTTTTCCTGAATGAATTTCAGAACACCCTTTATAGTAAATAGCCTTGATTTTGATCTCGTTCTTGCCGGTTTGGTCTGTGTTTAGCCACCGCAGATATAGTATTCGATTTGATCTTGATGGTAAAGTTTCTTCAAAAGACTGAGACCGGTAAACCGATTTTGATCATCACTAGTTTGAATTATTTCCAGGCATCGCTCGAACATCGGACTTTCACGACAATTATATTATTATATATACATGTGCTTATGATATTATGAGGAGACATATAATCGTAAAAATATGATATGATTGTTTTGTTTATTTTAACAATTACGTTTTGTTTATTTGCCGTTCAGCCAGAAGTGAGAGACAATTTATCATCAAATATAATGATTGGTTATCAAAATAAAATATATTTTTTATTATTACTCTCTATTTTTTTTATTTTCATTCATATTTGTATTTGAAATATATAATAATAAATAATCAAGTTGGTCATTTATCAATAATTTTATCGAAATTGAAAACATACAAAACAAAAAATATATGAAATTAACCAAAAAAACAAACAACAATTAATCATTTATAAATATAATAATCGAAAAATATGGAAATATAAAGAATTATATTTTATATATATATATTAACATATTTTGTCATAAAATTTCAAATTCGCCCCTATATCTAGATAAGTTTTTGTATTATAAATACGTATTTCGACTACAAAGTAGTCATCAGTATAAATTAGCTAGTCGTAATTTACTTTTTGACAATTAGAATTAAATAGAAAATGGAGATCAATAGACAAAAATAAAATAAAAATTAAACAAAATAAATAAAAATAAAGTTGTAACTGTCACCAAATTAGCAACAAATAACATATCCTGAGACAATATAAGAGTAATTTTAATAAGATTGATATTAACAAAAGTAAACTTGAATGAAAGAAATTTTAACAAGAGTAATTTTAATAAAATTTATTATATTTTAATTTAAATTGTTTAATTGATTATTTATTTATTTTTTGTCTATTGATTTCGATTTTCTATCTATTTCTAATTGTCAAAGAGTAAATTCCGACTAGCTAATTTATACTGATGATGACTACTTTGTAGTCGAAATACGCATTTATAATACAAAAACCGATCTAGGTATAGGGGCGAATTTGAAATTTTATTTCAAAAACCTCATTAGTTATCATTAGTTATCATTTGATAATCTAATATATTTTGTCATAGTGATTGATTTCTCTTTCAATACTGTCGCAGTTATGCTAATCAATGCTTCTAAATATTTTTCATTGTCCTCATTAAAGACAGGAAGACACTACATTTACGCACTTTGTACGGTTTGATTCATTCGGTTTTCGAAAATATGCTTCGAATAAAAGTTCTACATTATAAATACAGTAACAAATTATATTTGAAATATTTTCCCGAAAACAGAATGAATAAGACACAAATTAATTATAAAATGTTGAAAAGTGAGCGATACTTTTTCAGTCGATTAGTACCATGGTCGTCATACCTCAAACAAACGAAATAATTCAGGGTTCGATGAGTTAACTTTTTCATATCAATATTGAATTAAAGCATTAAACTATTGAATTAACTGTCACTGATTCACAATACACATTTTTTTTTAAATTTGCAACCTAAAGTCAGCCATATTCCTAATATAGATGTATATAAATAATAAATGCTATGATTGCAGTTTTAAACAATAATTAATTAATAGTAATTACAAACACACATATTGTTTTATTAAATTATAATATTTAAAGAATTAAATTTAATAATAATTGTAATTGTATTAATTGTTGGATAAAATGGTGGTGATACAATTATTTCAAATAAAATGATAAATAATTGTTTTTTACATACATTTTTAAATATTCTTTCATACATTATTTAATTCTATGCAGAAGTATTTAAAAATTTAAATATAATTACAGTACATACTATATATAGGTGGTATACAAGTAAGTACAACACTTATATTCTTATTACTATTATAAATAAAATGAATGTGTGTCTATTTACATGTTAACGTTTAAATTATAATTTAATTTGCACGTGAATTATAATATCATTACGATTGTTATTTGTATTCGTTAAAAAAGATCTGTTGTGAAACACTCACACAAACTCACTCTATTAGTGTTTGTTCCATCTGGTGTCAAAAATTAGAATCAGGCTCAACTCTAATTTATTAGAGTAATGTGAATAAAATAAACATAAAATTATTATTTGTTAATGAAACTTTTTTTATGAAAAATATAACTAATTGATGAAATGTAGCCTGATTAAAGCTGACATTTTGAAATACAACGTCATGACTACTATCTATCTATCTATCTATAAGTCCAAAATTGCTGTAATTTCTGAAAATGTATGAAAAACGTCGTTTTAGATGTATCGTTTTTAGTATTCGTAAAAGATTGTCAGAAAACGGTCTTTAGCGTGTAAATAACAGGTGTGTATCGTGTAAATGGAACCTTTTAATAAACTTATTTAATTTTTTTTTTGTATGCATAAAAATTATAAAATGAATTTTTTAAATGGATTTAATAGTACAAGGTTTTTTGAATAACTAATTTTCTTCTATTCGCATTTGGAATATTTTAAAGTATGCTTTTAATATTAATAATATTTTAATTATATTTATTTATTTATTAAAAATTTATTAAATTAAATATTTATGCACACATGTTCTGTATTTTAATTTTTTTTTTTTTTAAGAAAGTAAATCACTTTTCAAAACTAAACCGGTTTTTTTTACTGGTAACAAATTTATTCATTAGAAATTTTCAAATAATTAATTTACATCTATCATAGATTGTAGATTAAATTAAAATTGTGTGATTTTATATTCAGAAAAACAAAATTATCTAGTCTAGAAAATTAGTTGCGGGACGAAGCCGCAACGGGAAAGGTTGGTACATTATATAGTAAACTATATTTAACAACCATGTAGAAAACACTTTCCATAAAGTTGTTATTATAACTATAAAAATTATCATTTTCCAGGTAAAAATATCCGGTTTTCAGACTTAAGAAGTGGTTTCAGCTAGTGCTATTCATTTACCAGTAGATAGTATCGGCCAACTATACCTGGCATAGTATTGGCTAAAAGAGTTTCAATTCATACAGCATAAACTTTTGGACAAAATTATTTCTCAAAAATAGAACTTTACTCAAGGTTAGATTGTTCCGTTTTTCAAATTTTCTCAATAACAGTTTGAACTTGTTTTCAATAGTGATAAAGTTAATCATGACGTCACATTACAAAATGGCTGCTTCAACCAGTCTATATTTCAAAGATTAATTATTGTTTTTTTATACGAAAAGATGAGTTTCATTACAAAATAATAATTTTTTGTTTATTTTACTGATGTAACCCTAGTAACACATTTGTAGATAGATAGATAGATTGTAGAGGCTGCCCTGGGCGGATTACACTTCGACCATAAGGTACATTGTGATGCCTAAGGATGTGAGGATGTGAGTGGAGTAGAAGGAATTTTTGTGTATAATTAGGAATTGGTAGGATATGCAGCCGACTATGGTAGGAACTATTCCGATATTCATCTGGAGTTCGTGAAGGAAACGGCAAAAAACCTTCTCGAGCATAGCCGCTTACTTCGTTCTTGTCCATACGCTGACAGTTTAGCCAATTAACCGCGGGATGTCGGGATTTGAAACCATAACCTCCCAGTTTCGAAGTAGGCATACTGCGCAGACATAACGCCTTAGACCGCTCGGTCACTTGGACTGGTTAACGCATTTGTAACTATCACGGTTGAGTCTGACTATGCTATTTCTAATTGTTGCCAATAGATGTCATAGTCCTCAGGAACAAATAGCAATAGGAAGAAGTTCATCAAATATATCCGCAATTTGAAATGATAATTTCCAACATATGTTTACGTTTCGGAATTTTTTAGAGTAGTCCTTTAACTCATTTCATACTCATTTATATGGTAAATTGTTTTTTGCCAGCCATTTAGTCTGGTAAACATGGTATAAAACACCTGTGATTGCAAAAAATAAAGACATTAACAACAACAAAAATAAAAATACCTTATTTAAAAAAAAAAAACAATTTCAGACATAAATTTGAATACTCAATTACAAACCAATCCAGTTTTGTTTTTACCTTGTAAGCACACCATTTTTTTGTAGTACCAATAGGAAATGATGGTGGTTAACTTAATAGTGTGACATTAACGTCACCATATGTGACAAAAAAAAACCAAAAAAATATCAAAAAACCAATTTCTAATAATAATAACAATATAATTATAATCGTCCAAAAAAATATTCAGACCACAATAAATAAATAAGCCCACGGCATACCATCTGTTCTATCCACACAGAACATACAAAGTAATTTTCTCCCAACAAATTTAAAAGTATGCATCGTCATATTTGCTCATGGGTAAGCTACTGGGTAATTTAAAAATATGGATCGAAATATTATTAATGGTTTATTAATTCAAATTTACATGGAAATATTCAAATATGTGGGTGTATCAAATTTATATATTATGCGCATATAATGTTTTTGACATTGATTTTGAAGGGTTTCTTAATCGGAACTAGGTTATCTGAACTGTTGTACTTGAAAGAATACAAAAAAAACCCATTCGTCACGTAGAAGCCGCTGGGTAATTTTCTGAGAGAACGGAGTTTTAATGAATATTTTATCAAGTTATTAAGTAAAACAAATATTTTAAATTTTTGTAAAGTCACTTGATTTTGAGTAGTTTCGGAACACAGTTCCTTCTTCAGAAATACAAATGAAATGATCAATTTTAACATGCTACAAAGTCAACATTTTCGGGTACTTAACATGACATTTTGTGAATGAGATCTAATCTATCTAACCTCAATACAAAATTTAATCAAGTTATCATGGTGACATTAATAATATTAGCTACTAGTTTATAGCCGCTGCCTCGCTTGCTGCCGTTATTTTAAGTCTAACAACCTATATATAATTTCCCACCGCTTCCACTACTTCAAATATGTATCGTTCCCACCGCTTCCACTAATTCAAATATATTTTTTTTAAATATTTATCAACATTTCTACCAAATTTATATTTTAGCGAATATTTTCAAGTTTTCTCTCTCGTAACGAGATGAAATTTTTTATCGAGTTTTTAAGTCTAATCATATGCTTTCAAACAAAAACAGGTTATATCAAAATCAGTCCAGTAGTTTTTTCGTGATGCTTGAATAAACAAACAAATTAAACAAATAGTATGATAAATCTTTCCATTTAATTAACTGTAGAGAAAGATATTTCACATTTTATGTTTTGCTGTTACTCTCTCTCTCTCTCTGTCTCTCGAAGCGTCCCGTCCCTTAACCGATTAAGCCTATTAACACAAACAAAGCCTTTCAAAAATCACAATCATGTCATAAATCAAAATCGACACATTTATACAAAAGACCAATAGCTGAATTTTCATTAATATTTGCCATTGCAGTTTTTCTTTACCAAAAATATCTTATATTCCTTTTTGAGGCAGATGAAGTGGGGGACTCCTCATCTCTATGAGCAGCGGGGGTTCATTAACAAGATAGAAACCGTATTCCACACTACAGTCATTTACAGTGCGGAAACATGGAACCTGACCAGCAAGCACAAGACTCCAGGCCAAAGAAATGAAATACATCAGGCGAGTTGAGGAAAGAACGAGAAAACAAACAGAATCCGATATCAAACCATTTGAGGATCCTTCAAAGTAGAACCATTCCTGACTTTTATCCAGACCTTACAAATACGCGGATTTAGACATGTGATGCGGATGCACCATATGTTAAAACCAGCTATTAAGTTTAATCCCAAGATGCTATGGGAAGTGAAATAAAATTTCAGATTATACAATGTCACGTTTTTTTGTAACGATCAGCTATGTGACAGTCGCGAATAATCGACATTGTTCGCATAGGAAATATCCATTCGTGTTTGCAATCCAATCACATTGCTTGACCAAAACAATAAATACGACATTAACGTTTAGTTTTCACATCATGCCTGTGAATCCCGAATTCAAAACTTTTTTAAAAATAAATTTTATTTCGAGTTTTATTATTCGAATTATTATGTCTCAATTCGACAGTCAACAAAAATTCATTTTATTAATATACTTTTGGATATTAATTTTTGTTGTTAATATTCGATATAAAAATAATAGTTTCCCAAAAAAAAAACTAAACCGGATATAAATAGTGTGACGTCTAACGCCTGTATGGTTGGTTGCGTACACATAGTGAGAGTTTTTTTTATATTCTATTATAAATAAATTTATTATTTGAACACCCATATAAATATATAATACTGTGTACGACTCCCCCATATATATAATAAATATGTATCGATAAATAAATATGTTCTAATGTGGTCAAATTATGTTCAAATGAATAAGTACCCATCAAACCAATACAAATATACATTTTATCATTTTATATATATATATATATATATATATATATATATATATATATATATATATATATATATATATATATATAAAAGTATATATATGTATATGGAGTTTACTGTAAATATATCTAATCCCACCAAAAACAAAAATGTGAACGGAATCAAGTTCTTTCGTATAAAAAGGAGTGATATCCGAATAAAAATATTAGTCTTCAAAAGTAGTGAAATCTATGTACTTGGCCCCCCAAGTTATTTATCAAAAGTATGCAAATTATTGGTATAAATTTATTGTGTAAGTTTCTCAGGTGCAGGATATTTCATATTTTACTTGGCAAGTGATCAGATTTCATTATGCTTTACTAAGACAAAAAAACTTGTCGAGTAAAATATGAAAAAACCTTTGGTCCCTGAATCCTAAAAACCGTCTCTAATTACCATGCTTTGTTAGAATGAGTGGCGAGATTAGTAAACCATTTTAAATAGCTCTCGTCGTGTTGTGAATTTTTACCACATTGTCGCTATAGTCTCGACAACTGTCCACATAGTTTATAACTTTATTATTTAGTATGGAAAAAATTGGTTATAGGCCTTTGTTTGACTTAGTTAAGCGGTAAACTTACTAAAAGCTTTGGGATTCCAAAAGAAAAGGTAAGGAGTGTAGAAAATCCTGATTTTTACCTATATACGTAAAAGAGGGAGGAATTATTTTCGATGCTGATTATAGATTGAGATTTTAACGAATCTTTGAGATCCATTGAATGGTTGATTGATTGATTCATCTTGGGGTCTAAAAACCATTGCACTTCGCCCTTATGGTCCATTATGCTCCTTCTTCTACCTCAGTCCAACGAGATTACCTTCTCCCATATGTTGGCAATAGCCTGGAGCTTGCGATCAGATCCTCCCGAAGGTTCATATATTCGGGGTGAGAGATCCATTGATACCGAAATACCTATTTTTGGAAAATTATTGAGGCTACGAATGTAAACCCATATCCATGAAATTCAGAAGGAGATGGCTGTTAGAGTTCTTATTATCAAGATAATAAAAGGCATGATTTTAAGTTGAATAAAATTGTAAACGAAGGAGAATTTTATAGCCACAGGGCCATAAACTGGTAATGTTCGGCTAAAAATTGTTCATTATAAATACAGTTAAAACTCTTATTCGAAACCGAACTCGAAAACCGAATGAAAAAGGCACAAATCAATAATTTACTATACTTTATTTAAAACTCAATTGATTAGTAAATAAATACCATTATGTGTGTATATATTCTACTCGAATGTTGAATTCAATTTCAATAAACAATCTGTATAAACGATTAATAATATATTTGAGTCAGCGCAAAACATTTTTTTTATTGATATTATATACAGTGTAGTGACGTTGGTTATATCACGATCATCCTCGATTCAATTATTTTATCAATATTCATAATACGATGGATGACTACATCATAGTCAGTCCATTCAATTCATCCATATCGATGATTTCATCCATTTAGTAGCATGTCAATAAATAATAAATTTCCATAAATTTCCCCTTTTTGTTTATGGTAATTCACAACACTCTCATGAATCGATCATGTAAATAATCGTATTTACATTTATTGATTACATGCATACACGATAATTTATTGATTTCAAAATATATTATCCGTGCGAATAAGTGTCTTTATTGCAAGTTGTGTCGTTTATGTATAGTTTAAGCTCTTTTAAACTGCGTTAAAGCCCGTTTGTGGCGAATAATTTAGGTAAGACTTGTCTTCATTTGTATTGAAACCTCGAATATTGTCACAGTTTGAGTGGATCAATCTATTTTTAAGAAAAGGACACATATGAATGTTTCCCCCCACTTTAAGTCCATTGGTCATTTTACCTAGAGGTGTGAAATATGATTAGTGATAACCAACAAGTGTATCATGGTGTTATATACAGTGAGACAACTAGAATTCGTATAGTTGTTTAGTGTCACTGATCTCAATTTACTAATTATTAATATATTGTATAGTTTGGTTTTATGAATTACTTAATATTAGTAAATAAAGATGAATATATGATATTACTCTAAACCTAAATATTATGTTTGTTTTTTTTGAAAATAGTTTTTGTTATAAGTTTATATTGTTGTTTCTTTTTCTATTGATCTTAAAACATAACTGTTTATCTTCGTGAATTATTTTTATTATAGTAGGCGTAGCAATATTATACAAATTTCAAATGGAAAATAAGAAAGAACATTGTAGATAGATTGCAGAGGCTGTCCTGGATGGGACACACTTTGACCATAAGGTCCATTGTGATGCATAAGGATGTGAGGATGTGAGTGAATTTTGTGTGTAGGCTAGGGATTGGTAGAACGTGCGTCTGCAGCCGTCTTTGATAGGAACTATGCCGATACTCATCTGAAGTTCGTGAAAGAAACTGCAAGGACATTGTAAGTAGATGACAAAAATTTGTTTGCAGAGAAATATTTCACATTTGTTTTTAGCTTATAAGATTCTAAGATGAAATCTCTGTAAAATTTTTCCTCCAAGCAAGGAACATTTTTTAAATATGACTAAAATTAGTTGCACTTCTACTTTGAAATATTTTCCTCTTACACGCATACAAGGTTCAATTCATTTGAATTTGATTCTAATTTCAAGTACTTCTCAAATTGACGAATTGTATTGCACCGTTAGATAAGCTGATCTTAAACTGACAAAGTATTTCGCAGTTTTAAGCCGCCGATATCCGCTGCTTAAACAATTCTTAATTTTTAGAAATTGCTTGAAAATGCGCATTGATTAGTTTTAATGCTCTTTAAAAGTCGCAAGGAATGCCTTGCGATATTTTGAATGTTGGAACTTGTCAAATCTTCGGACATTGGTACAGTTAAGAATGCAAATATATATTATGTTAGGGATAGATTAATCAATAATTATTTTGGAAATATATACTAGTTGAAATATCTGGCGTTTCCTGAACTTCAAAAACTTAAATACACAAGATAACCGTCCGCCTGATTATAATTCCTGAATTTTGTAAATTTTTTCCTATTTCTGCTTTTGCAAATAGAACATTTGTCTCCCTAACATAATACAATATAAAAACAAAACAAAAAACGAAGACTATTACAAACACCAACAAAAAGTGACAAAAAAACAACCATTAATAATAAAAACGTAAAAATAAAATTGTCACGCCCATTTTAAATATTGAAAAACAATAAAATAAAAATACACAGACAGTAGTAGACCGTAGAGTGTACACGCGCGTACGGTATCCATACACTCACCATCTGTTCAAAAATTATACAATTGTCCCCAGACAAACCCCATTTTTCCATCAGGGATATATCACCTTCCTTGTAAAATGTACACAAAAATAACAAAATACTAAATGTTGAATGGCAAAATTTTTGAAAAAAATATATTAATTATCTTGAATATTCTGTGTTCCATGTTTCTATGTCGGAAATCCGTTCATATCTCATAAACTAGCACCGGTAAGAAGTTGAAACTTTGCATAACAGTTATTCCCTACCGATATTCCCGAAAAAAACATATTTTGGATAGTCAAAAAGTAAAGATAATGTTTTATAGAATGGAAGTTTTAAGACACCAGATGGTAGAATATGTTATCGATGCATAGCTTTTTAATTGTAATCTCGCATTGCTTAAATCTTAAACGCAATTCAAGGAACTTCATCAATTCATAAAAACTGTTGGAAATAAGACGGAGAATATTTGTATTGGTCTATCTATGATCATTTCGGAGATATACTTGAGGAAATTTCCTCTATTCGGTAAATATTATTATCATTATATAGGTTGTTTCAGATTTGCACGACTATATTTCAGGGATATGTTCTTCAGTAAAAAATTAACAAAAAAGTTCAAATTATGTTCCAAGATAGTTTATTACTGACGTAAATAATCAATATGGGTTTCTCTAGAGTCTAGAAGATATTCCGATTGCCGATAGATAAGCAATGTTATTTATGCACGGCGGTGCATTTGTTCACTTTTCTCATAGGCTCACTCATTAGAGTCACTGAAACAGGACTGGTAAAAGGGCACCACGGTCTATCCTTATTGGAATGTTTTATACGCGGTTGGTTCAAGCCTATGATAGATTTAACTGTCGTTTGGCAGCCAAGAGGAGCTAACGACTCGCATTATGGTGGCTTCAGCAGCAATCAAAGATTGTCCTTCTTGCTTATATGCTTGCCATGTAAGCATGGATTCGTCTTGCTGAATGCTGTTTTAAATAAAATGAAAGTTTTATTGTTAAATACATTTCTTTAACTTAGAGTTCAGTTGTTTAAGGTCGGGCGAAAGTTAAGTGCCGAGTTTTATACACAGATATGTATACAACAGCGAACTGTAAAGGCCTGCGCTTGTGGCACTGTTTTCACAAGTGACTATCTACTTGTGAAAAATTTTGTTTCTACAAATTGGTTTTTGCCAAGAAGCGCTGCACCAATCAGCATCTATTGATTCCTTGATGAAACCATGCAATTCCGAAAACTGCTGTTCACGAGTTCCACGAAAATAGTTATTCTATTTTGCATTATAAAATTCACCCTTGAAGATGAATTGCCCTTTGGTCTCTCATTTCTTTAAATAACCGCTTTTCGGAAGATTTTCGTTAAAAATTGTCGCAGTTTCTATCAGAGTCAGATTTCGAACTGAATAAAAATGCAATATGCATTGATGATAGCACTGCCGTCTGAACTTTC
The DNA here is from genome assembly GCA_963920215.1 of Nineta flava. Taxonomy (NCBI): domain Eukaryota; kingdom Metazoa; phylum Arthropoda; class Insecta; order Neuroptera; family Chrysopidae; genus Nineta; species Nineta flava. Next base: position 1,289,258 of record OY986041.1, read on the forward strand.
ACTCTCCTTGCACGCAGTTGATTTAAATCCTGCTTCCCTGCATCAATTTACGCCAGGTCTAAAAGTTTCCCAAAGAAACCAACATATGTAACAAAATATCAAAATTTAAGATTTGTTATTTGTGCATACAAAGTTAAGGATTTATTCTTTTCGTTTACGAAACTGCAGAAGAGTTCATCAAGGGGATCAAGGGGATACCGTACCGATTTTTCAACGGGTATTTTCGCCTCGTTTCTAAACAGTAAGATGACAAATGGTTGGCTAAAAAAAAAATCTAAATATCGTTGTTTTGCATTAAGGGATTATTAATTTTATTACGACTGGAAAAAAAAAATGGGCGTGAATTCTCTTGTGCATAATTGTATTTAAGGGCTGATAAGGGTTAGGTGAGTAAGTATATTATTTACTGGTCGTTGTTGGTCGAATTGGATCGGATATATACACATAGATAGAGGGGAAACAGCTTCTGGATAAAGAAATAATTTTATTTTATTATTACAAAAACATATTTACAGAAAAAAAAAAGGGTAGTTATATATTTTTGTATGTCAAATCAAAACATCTGCCTGCAGGGCCTTATTTCTCATCAACAACTTTTAAATAAAGCGACCTCCGACATTTTAACTACTTTTCGGTTTTTATAACTATTTATAATTTAGTTTATAAATTTGGTTTTTGTTTTTGGATGGGTTGGTACTTCCGTTACTAAATATTCGATTATTATTTAATACAGATTTTTAAAAAAAAAGATTGAAATCTGTTTGGGCCAGATATTATTCCTTCCAATAATTTAAAATATTAATCACTTTAACTTTTATAACAAAAACTCTTCATATAGGGGTTTTTTTTTTTTTTAATTTGGACGCATTACCGGGCAAAATTATTTTACATTTAAGATGGTGCGATCACCGATACCTAGTAAGGATAATAAATAGGTAAATAAAATATGCTTTTTTTTACTGTTGCTTGAGTGTCTCTGAACGACAATATAATAACTCAAAAACCAAATTTGAAATAACGATTTTGTGAAATCATTGTCAAAATAATGTTCTACATAAATATTTCCGATAACTATTTGATGACCTTGGCTTTTCTGGCACGAAAACCAATCTTGAAACTTAAATAATTTTTTACTTAATTATTTTATAGAGATAAATCTTTGATTAGCTTTGAACCAGGTTGTTTGGCAAGATCTTCTATATGAGAATAACCATGGCAAGAGAACTGCTCAGTAGCTTGGTGATAGAAGGGATTAATCTCTCTTTAGAATTCGTTCCATTTTAACTAAACCCCATTGGAAAATATTTGATGTTTATTAAATAAGTTTCAAGTTCATAAAAGCCCAGTTTTCATTTGATCGAAAGGAATTTTGATATGTGTGGTGCTTTTGTTATTTGACAGTCTGTGTTCTTTAATGGACAAAATCGGACAAGCGAAAAGGGGGGTTTAAAGAGAGGGGGAACATAAAATTTGGTATATCTCCCTTAATATTGGAAAAATCGAAAAATATGTAAGAAGCAATGTTGTAGAAAATTTTTTTTTCCGTTACACAAATATTTACAGTTTAAGATTGAAAGTTAAAATCCTAAATATCTCTGTACACATTAGAGTTTGAAAAACTGATCAGCTCGTGAATTGTAGCACACATGATTTTCTACAACTTTACTTTTTATAAATTTTTCGATTGTTCTAATATTAAGATAGATATTTTATGTTTTCTTCTTTCTCTATGCCCACTTTCCCCTTGACCAATGCCATTTATTACTAAAATAGCCTTATAAATACAAAAATCATATCCGATACGACATTTCATTATGATAAGACTAAGATTGTGACCACTAGAGAGAATTTTTTTCCGTTGTAAGTTAATTTATGATTCTTATGTTTATGGAAGTAACATGGTGATGACTTATCAATGTGTAGTTGTTTAGAAGACGACGTGTAGAACAATTAAAATGCACATCACTTAAAGGTTTTTAATTTTGTTGTATTTTTTTATTTTTGGGAACATCCATTTCTTAACAAGATATATCATTTAAAAAAAATTAAGTATGTTCTTTTTGAAAATTAACAATAGACGTAGTAAAGATGATACAATGCCCTTTGGACATACAGACATATGAATGTTTAACAAAATACAATTTCTAACTCATTTATATTAATGCGCTCCGCGGTCCTGTCATACTATTTCACAAAGATGATAGAAGAAAACAGACGACTATCTCATCTAAAAACAAAAAAATCTTCCAGTCTCTGATTTAAAACAATATTTTTTTTTTATGTATCTTTGATTTATTAACTATGAAACAGTAGCCAGAATTTAATTCATATGAGAGAAATTAATAAATAATTTTAAATACAATCCTGTTTTTTATTTTTTTTGGTTATTTAAATGAAGTTTTTGTCTTGTGTACGATTCATTTTAGATAAGTGTCATAGTGGTTTGGATTTGTTCACACACGATAAGTGAAATTGGGTACTTACATAATCTTTGTAAATTGGTTTGTGATAACTAAAGGAATATTAATAAGGGAAAATGACAGCTCACGGAGTTAATTGCTTAAATACCCGGTATATACTGAGTTTATAGTGACAAAAGTCTCAAACCAAAGGTGTTTGTTTTAAAAAAGAACATTTTTAGTCTTAAGTTTTTGTTCAATCTCTCACGGTTTCAAACATTGAAACTCCCCACCCCCCTGGGGAAAAAATCATTCACGAACTTGACCTGACTTTTTATCTGTAGAACATATACATAAAATCAATCAGACTTCTGTTGGTACCTTCAAGGATACTACGAAGACTGGCTAAAAGAGAAAAGCCATTTTTAAATAAATCAAACTGTGTACTTAACATATATTTGAAACAAATTATCATTAAAAGGTCTTCGTGACAAGAATTTACAGGCAGATGTGGATATTATTTAAAAATAGATTATACTCGATAGATCATGTTTTTGTCTTATAATACAAAATATCTTAATGCATCGTGGTTTTTTGTTAATTTACCAAACAGGGAATTAATTTACAAACAATTTTCATTAATTTACCTACTTTTGAAACTCTTCCAAGAGGCATTTAAGATTAGTTTTCTTATAACGAAGTATGGCATACTATTTTCCGGCGATCCTGATTACTGTCGCCATTTAAATTAAAATATTTCTAACTAATGTCCACTCCACGTATATATAATAATACTGATTAATGAATATATCGGGTAAACTCGTATTACGATCGGAATTATTTAAATTTAATAAATTATAATTAGTGTTTAATGAATGACTCTTATCCTTATATTTTATTATATCATGTATATTAATGAATACTATCTAGTTAAAACTAGATTAATGGTAATGACCAGTCTCATTAGTGCGTATACCCAATTAAGACGGGAATAATCGAAAACAGTAAGACCATGGGTAAAAACAAACTTATTCTGAATTATTTGTAATACAGTAGCCGGTAGAGACAAGTGTTTTTGGGCTGTAATTGTGGGTATTGAGACGAAGAGAACGATGAGAATTAAAGAAACCTAATAATAATAAATAAAGCTGATATTATACTTCTTCTTTTTTTTTTTAAATTAAATTGTCATAAATATTATTTATAAGTTTTAATATCATTTGAAATCCAGTTTTGTTTTTTTTTTTTTGTTAATAATTTATTTAGAAAATAATTATTTATTTATTATAAATTATTTTTTTCAGATATTAATTATAAATTATATCCAAGAGCTATAATAATGCATATCATTAACAGGAGAGAAAAAAACATAATAACGTTGGTCTTTTTTTAAGGAGTGTCTCTGAATATTTTTTGCTTGCCGGGTGTACCTACTTTAGAATATGTACAAAAATTTTAAAGCAACTGTGTTAAAATCTAGGATTTCTGCAGTTTTTAAAGGAATATGCGATTAAAAAACAGGTTAAGGTACCCTGGAGGAAACATGTTTACCACAATTCTAAATTAAATATCATACCAGGATAACCTTAAATCACAAAAAGACTGATTATGAATTATATCCCAAGACAGTAAAACTAATAGTTGGAATCGAGGAAGTTGTTATATTTGAGATACGATCTCCGATTATAATGTCTATTAAATTAATCCTCGATTTTCTTCGTTCTAACAATTCTTCGTTCTATCTCTTACGGTTTCAAAGATATACAGTTTTGCCCATTTAGCCCAAACATGGACCGATTCTGCCCATTCACGAACTTGACTTGACTGTTTAGCTCAAGAACACAAATACGAAAAATTTCAGCTCGCTATCTCTTTTAGTTTTTGAGATATCGTGTTTACAGACGGGCGGACAACTTTGCGGAAATAGGCTAATGGGTCATTAATGTTAGATAATTATATATTATCCACTATCTCTTTATTGTGAGAACGAAAATGTCTATTTCCTAGATGGTATCTTGATCGTACTATCCTATTAGTTCTTTCGTAATTTTTTGCCGACAATATTTTAGGTTCACGTGCTAATTTCTGAGAAATTAGTATTTTTGACTATTATTCCTCAAGATCACCAACTAAGGCATATACAACTAATCATTTATTAAAAAAATATTCATAAAAATGCTCAATAATAATGGTTATACCACATATTTTTGGTCCTTCGAGCCGGATATAAACATTTCAATTTTTGATTTTGAAACTGTTAACAATTTATATCTTAATTTATATCTCGAGTTTTAAAACTAATGTGTTTTTTTAAGTGTCACACGCAATTTATATAAATACCCAAGAATTAATTGAACAAAGATCACAGCAAAACATGATTTAGGTAAAACTCCTAATTCATGTGGATTATAAACAAAACATTTATTTACATTAAAATAAAATCAATAAACTAAATAAATTTCCTAAAAGGAAATTATATCAATTACCATTTATAAATATAATTTGATATTTATTTAAAAAAAAAAAAAAACCACAAAAAAAAAACAAAAAAGTAAAATTGAATAAAGTTTTCTACTATACCCACGTGTAGAGGTATGATCGGACTCACAGGCATCATCGTGTGTAGCTGAGGATATCGTGCTAAAAGTAGTTTAAAACATATTTTTCGTTCATATACTAATATTAATAAAATTATAATAAATGAAGGAAAAACAGTTTTAAACAACATTTTAATATTTTTAAATAATTGTCTCATAAATTATAATGAAATTCTCGACTCAAAATATTATTTATATAACTTTTAATATAAATTTTAATATTTTATAAAATGATTTATTTATTAATTTAATTTAAGTTGTTGTTTCTTTGTTTTATTCTACAGTTTCTGTCAAAAAAATCAATATTATATTTGAATAATATACTTTTTGAAGGCTACAGTACTATTTAATAAACATTCTGTGGTCGAACTGGTTTAAGGTGACAGTTGTGTAACTATTTACGTTTGTCAAATCATGTGAGCAATTGTTATTTTCATTTGATATTAAAATGTATTTACCTAAGAGGTATTGTGTATCATTTTGTATTCTGACAAACATATATAAACAAAAAGTGTTTACAAACGAAAAGAATGAAGCGATGACACGTGTCTATCTGTCTGTATGACTAAACTAACGGATATGCCTTATAAGGGTTATCTGACGAGAAACCCTCGCGCTATTCATTCACCCATTCTGTAGACTTAGTGATCACTTCTAACAAGAGGAGGCCAGAAAGAAAGAAGACACTAAGAGGGCCACACTCTGGATGACTCTTTCAGGGCTCAGGTAGGCAAAGAGTCTTCTCGGGAACTTTCACCACGATACAAAACCTGTATTGCAGACTCATGGGAAATCTTAGGGAGCTAGGTTTTGGAGGACAACGGCAGGTGTTGTGGATAAATGGAGGAATCTCCGGAGCACCTCTTAATAGGCTGAGACACCAACATACACAAAATAATCAAATGTCTTGAAGTCTACCATATATGTTCACAGGTGCAACAATCCCTAAACGAAATTCAGATCCTGTACATCCTAAAGAAAACAAGGTAAGACGAGGTGCTCTAAGACGAGACCATTCCTTGACACCATGCATACAATTTTAATATTTAACACAATTTTACGTTTAAACTATTTAGTCAAGAAATGTTTACAATGTATTTCATCATCTTACAAGAATTTAACGCAGTTAAAACTTGTCATTTATCGTATATGAATTGATCAAGCTTAGGTAGCAATCTGAATTTGTGGGTTAACTAACTTTGCATACCTGTTTGCATACCGAATGAAAGTAAATTTATATGTTCAGACCAAACAAATTTGTTTGTTCTATAATATACGAGATGAATTGATTTCAAGCTTTGGAAATGTACAAATCCGGCCCGAAGGACTATATGAGCGACATCCAAATTATATAATTATGTGATGTTGCTGAACTAACAAAGCGGTGTAACTTTTAGAATAGAGTTTTAATGAACATGACTATATGGACTGAACTTTCTTTAATTACACTTTTATGCAAAAAAAATCAAACCTCAATCTTTGAGTAGAGCTACCCGCGGTGATCGTATTGCTTAAAAAACCATTATTAATTATCACGACACATCAGAGCTGTTCAGTGAAAATACATTTTTATTAGTTGAAATTGAGTTAGTAATTTTTTTTTTGGCACTTCTACTCAAAAGATAGATACGGTTCTTAAACTTGTGTAAAGAAATAAAAAATTTGTTATGCATATTTTGCGTAAAAAAATGCATGCTTATTCAATATATATCAACTCTTTGCTGGTTCATTATATTCGCGTGTCCAGAACATAACTGTCATCCTTCAAGACTTTGAATGCGAATGCAACAATTGCTTAATTGAAAATAGAAATTTATTATGCTTAAATTAAAGATTAATTAATTTGTTTTATTACGTTTTTGATTTTTTCGATATAAGTATTTGCAATCAGAACGTCTTAATTGAATTTTATTTGTAAACAAATTTACTCATTTCCTGCGTTCTTTGATATTTTAACGCCGGCTACTTTTGATATTTTTAATTGTCAATTGTAAATTTTATTTACTACAACTTTACTTATGATAAATTTATGCATTTAACTAGAATTAAGAGAGTTATTTCAAACTTTGTGTTTGGTTTCTTACTTTCTCTTCTGAAAGTCTTACTTTTGCTCTCGACTCAGAATCAGATAAAATTGCATTCGGATTATATTAACGTCGATATCTTCACAAAACGGGGTGTTCATAGATTCTGGTAACCTCAAAACATGGATATATGATGGAAATTTTGATTTTCGAACCAATTAACTTCCATATACTGACCAAGTTAACAAGTTCATTGCAAATACTTTGATTAGGTCATAGTAGGGCGGTATAAATGTTAATAGCCACAGCAGGTGATTATTAATCGATACCAAATATGAGAGGCATTTATATGGATCGTTGCACAGTTGGAGATCATGTTCAAAAAACCATCTAATGTCAATCATCAAACAAACTATATGTTCAGGAAGAAATATTTCCGAAACAAAAGAATGTTAGCGCCCTTTATTGTATTAAAATGTAGGTATATATATATATATATAAAGTGGTGTAATTTAAATACGGTTAAAAAAGTGTGACGAAAAACAGTTGGAGGGCCAGTTTAGTTAGTGTTCTTTCTTTGTTGAATAATATGGCAGGCAGCAGCATGCACCCAGCCTCTCTAGTGAAGTCTATGTAACGAATTCATGTTTCATTTTTATGTCCATAAAAATTATGACAGGTTTGCGAAAAATGTTACAAAATATGATTTACACAAATTTTAATAATTCTTTTTGTTGTTTTTTTTTTTGATGTCCTTGTTTTGTTTGTTATGAGATATGTCGGTATTGTTTGTGTCTTTTATGTTTCAAGGTTACCAAAAAATTATTATTGCACAAATCAGTTTGTGATGAAATTTAGTGTAACAAGTTTGTCGTAACATATCTGTTTTTGCAAGACTGAAAAATCTGGTGTGAAACATTCAAACGATCTCGATATACAGAGTTTAACAAACATGGCTTTAACATATCATTGTATTCAACATTGAAGTAGAATATATACAGCATCGGACTGGGCTTAAGGGGCTAGAGGTAGAGGTAGATTGTAAAGGTTGCCTTGGACGGGCTACACTTCGACCATAAGGTCCATTGTTATGCCTTAGGATGTGAGGATGTGAGTGGAGTGGAAGGAGTTTGTGAGTAGACTAGAAACCTTCTCAAGCCGGTTACTTCGTTCTTGTCCATACGCCGACAGTTTAATCAATCAACCGCCCCTTTTTTTTTCTTTTTATAATTGACAAACCGCCGATGGATTCGAACCCATAACCTCCCAGTTTCCAAGTACTGCATACTGCGCAGACATGACGCCTTAGACCGCTCGGCTACTTGGCTGGTGCTTAAGGGGCTAGGTCCGAATCTCTCCGGGGCTTTCTATACCCTCCTGCACCCTCCTGCACGTACACCTTCCTGCACCCTCTTTCAACTATTTTGCGTGTAAGTAGTACTCCTCGGAGACCCAGTCAGGCTAGGGCTCTGGTGGCAAACGCCACACTGACCCTATGACCACTCCGACACTGAATACATACACAGATAAATGGTATTTATTTGCTATCAAAACTTAACTGGAAAGAAATTATGTAAATTATCGAGCCTAAATTTTCCTCAATGCTCTATGCTCATGCAGAAGCAAAAAAAAAAACGCCAAGTATAAAGTGTTTTCTCCTGTTTGTGGATTTCAATCAAAGTCTGAATTTTGTATCCTCTGATACTTTAATATCTGAGTTTAAAATTATGTACCTTTGGCTTAAAAATCTTTTTACTTCGTTCGCCATTAAATGACTCTTTCTAACAAAATTATAGAAGTGACAAGAACGTGAAAATAAAGGTCTTGAGAAGGTAATTCAAGATATTGATGGTCTTAGCGCTGATGGGCTTGGTTTTTTAATCCATAGTGAGTGCGCTGTGCTAATTTTTCACAGACTTAAAGGAAGGTACAATCGGTTAAATATATGACCATTCGTATGGCTGCTAGTAACAGTAATAAAAATTACAAACGAATGTGAATTTTATTGCCCCCATAAAAAGCCATAAAATTTAAGTCACATTTGCAATAATCGACATTCAAATAATATATCATATTTTTTAAAGGATTACCACCCTCAAATAGTAAGACTTTAAGAGCAACAAAATTCTCATTCGTTTACTAAACTTAAGTTTGAATTTTAAATCACGCCTGTTCTAGCAGCCATATTGATGGCCATATATTGTAATCGATTTCACATTTTATATAAATTTTCACTGACCTAAAAGAAGATTTGACTTTTTTGGGGGGATTATGATTCTAAATTTTTTAGCAGTAACCCAAAGGAATAAGTCTGAACAATTTCAAAACTTTGGATAAACTTTACACTATCCTTATACTTGTTTGCCCATTTAAACACCATAGTCTTAGGAGCAACATTTTTACCCATCATATTGCAAATTTATATAAAGCTCTGCAATTTTATTAGATCATTACTAAAAATTTAAGAGTTACTTAACAATATACTTTTCTTTGGAAATTCACCTGTGTGCTACGGTGGTAATAAATGGGTTTTTTTTTAAAATTACTTACGAAAGATGAATGAACAAGAGCTTTATGTAAACAGCAAACTTACCTAAAAAAGAAAAAAAACAAAAATTAGAAAAGTCTTTCATTAAAGGCATTATTAAATCATACAAGTTTGGTCCGGCTTTTATCAATATTTCCAGTGAATGTATCGTTTTTGTCAAGCATTATATTAAATGAAAGACTTTGAATGTCATTGCGCCGTGAAATTAGATCCGTACTAGCTAAAAACTATATTTTCGTCTAAAGTAAGCAACCATCAGAGTTTCTGGAAAATCGTTTGAGATCTAATTTATGACATTTTTTCAATTCAATATATAAGAAAAGATTGATGTAGATTAGATTCGAGTCAGGAGCAAGTTGACCAATTTGATCTGTTGTACCTCTTTTCCGTTAAAGGTGTTCCAGGAGTTCTGGTCTTGCTTAAGTTCATATATTCTCCGGTGACATCTTATTGAATTCATTTTGCTGGAGGTCTGTTCATCCCAAATGATAGTGTCTTCTGAGAGAGAGAGACTTTCGCATTAACGACCGAAATTTGAATTCCGATCGCCTCCTCTTCATGACAAAATCGTTAGAGATCATTCCTTGTGAGATTGATTATGTGCATATTGAGATTGCACTGACCAGAAAGACGGACAGCTTTTGTGTTTTTCGGCACTTCAAGAAACAGTTCTGGGCCGTTTCTTGGAGCACTAGCACGTTCTAGCACCCATTCAGGCAAATTCATCAGCCTTTTCAATTTCATCGATTCCACCAACCAAATAGCCGCGCTTGTTAAGGCGTTGTGTGTACTTGTAACTGGAAGGTTATGGGTTCGTATCCCAACATCGGCGTATGGACAAGAACGAGAGTAACCGGCTATGCTTGTGAAGATTTTCTGCAGTTTTCTTCCCGAACTTCAGATGAGTATCGGCATAGTTCCTATCAAAGTCCTCCACTCACATCCTCACATGGCATCAGAATGGACCTTATGGTCGAAGTGTGTCCCGTCCAGGACAGCCGCTACAATCTATCTAATCTATCCATCGATTCCTGAATGTTAAGACACCCAGTCAATAGTGACTTTGGTCAGTTTACCTAGATTTTATGCCATATTTTGGACGATACTTTTCTGACACGCTTTACTAAACCGGCCAGATCTGACCTACAGTTTTACATATGTCCAATGCTCACCAGCGTGAACTTGAAGGATCAAAAATTCAAGACTAGTCTGCCAAACTGTTTAATAATTTCTCGAACGTTTTCCCGATGCTGTATAGGGAAGAAGGTATTCAAGCTGAATAAAAAAACACATTAAAGAATTTTTAAATAATCCTGGCAGCAAGGAATGAGGCCACTTAACACATATATATTTAATAATATTTTATTAATAAATACTCAATTAAGAAGCGTTAAAATTAAAATATCAACAAATTAATTATTTATTTAACATAATTAAGAACGCCATATTAGATAACCTAATCAAATAATGTACCATCAATAAAAAAAAAATGGGTGCTGTCAAAATAGATGAAAAAGACTTTTTTACAAAATAAAATTAATGATAATTTTTTTAAGTTAAATTAATTAAACCATAAAAATGGGTATAAAAATACCGTAGAGAATCCATTAAGAACAATTTTTATGAAATAGACAAGAAAAGTTATTAGAGTTTAGCTTATAGATAGATAGAAGACGATGACTCCGTATAGCGAGTAGAGTAGAGTAGAGTAGATTACAAACAGCGTTCTACAATATAAACACAAAACGATTTTTAAGTAGACTATAATTGATTGTGGTAACCACACTATAGGGCGCCACGTCATCAAATAAATGACGTCGGCACAGCACTACACTAAACTAAACTATATAGAACTACAACAATCATCATCATCGTCATGTGGGTAAGCGTTCGTCCATGACTTTTATACTTTTTGTTTTTTTTTAACACTTACGAAACTGTTTATTTGTGCCATCAACATTTTCGAGTAGTGTTTTAATGATTTTGTTTTCAAAACAATTTCAGTAAGAACAATTGTATTCAGTTCAAGTGTTCGCGCGGTCTAAGGCGTTATGTCTGCGCAGTATGCCTACTTGGAAACTGGGAGGTTATGGGTTCGAATCCCGACATCGGCAGTTTGTTAATCATTAAGAAAAAAAAAGGGGTGGTAAGGTGACTAAACTGTCGGCGTATGGACAAGAAGGAAGTAACCGGCTATACTTGACAAGGTTTTCTGCAGTTTCCTTCACGAACTCCAGATGAATATCGATATAGTTCCTATCATAGTCGGCTGCACTCGCAGATCCTACCAATTCCTAGTCTATGCACAAAAATTCCTTCCACTCCACTCACATCCACACATCCTTAGGCATCACAATGGACCTTATGGTCGAAGTGTAGCCCGTCCAGGGCAGCCTCTACAATCTATCTATCTATCTAAGAACAATTGCAAATCTTTTTTAGTTTGCGAATCTTTCGGGTACTGCAGATACAAGATATTCGGTGTATCTCACCCCGAATACATGAAGCTTTAGGAAAACCTGATCAGTAAGCTATTGCCAAGATTGGGAGAAGCGAATCTCGTCAGACTGAAGTAGAAGGTGGAGTACAATAGGGTCGAAGTGCAGTACTTTTCATACCCCAAGATATATCTATCTATATATCTAAAAACAACTGAAAATAACAACTAACTGAGTTAATTGCTTTTAAATACCTGGTATACTGAGTTTATATAAAAAGTTTCAAACAAAAGTTGATTATTTTTATAAAAGGAACTTTAAATTTTTTTCTGTCTCTTGTCATTTCAAAGATGGATTTTTTCCCTTCTGGTGAAGAGGGCCTATAATCTGGGCCTGTACTTGGAAATATCATCACCTGCAAATGATAGAATAGCCTATACTTTATAAAAGTTCGTTGTACTTTTGGTTCTATATTATATGGGTTATGTGAAAGCTTTTTAGAAAGGCGTAAATTGTCCCATTGAAATTAAATGGTGCAGTTTTGTGAGACTGTGGAGTTGAAGAACATATTGTATTAAACTGTTTGCTCGAACAATTATCAAAATGTAATATAATACACGATACCTAACTCAACTTCAAACAGTGACGAGTTCTCCCTTTAAAACAGACCATTTTAAAAGAACCATATATAATTCATATTTTGTTCATTTGATTTGACTTGAAGTTAGTTTTACAATCATGTTAATCATTTTTGTCGGTAAGTTTCCTTTTTTTCTTTCAAATTTATCAATATGCGTACACTCCCGTTCAATAAAATTGAACCAACCTGAAATGTTAATTGTCTTACATTTCATAAAACTCCCCACTTTTGTAACTCTCTGTATATTATTTATTTATAATCAAAGGTAAGCAGTATATTTTTAAAATGGGAAAAAATAAATGGAAGGTTTACATTTTTTATTTATGTAAACAAGTCAGTGATAGAGTAAGAATATGTAATGTAAATATATGTTAAGTGTTATATCTCCCTTTTACGTATAAATATTAAATAAAATGTTGTTTCTGTCAAAAATATTTACTACAAGAATAATCAAAATTGTGAGAGGCCGGTTTGGTTCAGGTCGGTTGAATTTTATTGAACGGGAGTGTATATAGTAAATCGTTAGATTATCAACCATTGGTTATTTCAAAATTAAAATAAAAATGCAATAGTCAAAAGACAACAGACTATTTGAATTCTGACTAGTACATTAATCTGGAGTTCCAGGAAGGTCAATCTTACTAAGCGTGAAGAGCAAGTGCATAGATGAATGTCCTTTGATATTTCTAGAATTGATTGCGCAACCTTTCATTGATGAAGCAATTTCAAATCAAACTTTGACCTTGGGAATTTCAGTTTAGATTTGTATTGTTGGGCCATCTTGAAATCAATCCTGTTATATGCGAGGGCACCACAGAAGTAAAATAGCTGGTAATTATGTAGCTAAAGAAATCATGAAAATAATACAAGCCAACAAGTGAAATAGCAAACAAAAAGTGTTCAACTGAAAAGGATGTAAAATCTGCCTCATGATGAGCACTTCGATCTCTCAGTGAATGCAGTGATCTTTGACAAAATTGAATTCGATGTTTGCGTTCATCTTATAGAAACCTGGACTAATAGATAGATAGATTGTAGAGACTGTCCTGGACGGGCTAAACTTCGACCATAAGGTCCATTGTGATGCCTAAGGATGTGAGGATGTGAGTGGAGTGGAAGAAATTTTTGTGTATAGACTAGGAATCGGTAGGATATGCGGCTGCAGCCGAATATGATAGGAACTATGCCGATTTCCATCTGGAGTTCGTGAAGGAAACAGCAGAAAACCTTCTCGAGCGTAGCCAATTACTTCGTTCTTGTCCATACGCCGACAATTTAGTCAATTAATCGTCTTTTTTTATTCTTAATAATTGACAAACTGCCGATGTCGGGATTCGAACCCATAATCTCCCAGTTTCCAAGTAGACATACTGCGCAGACATAACGCCTTAGACCGCTTGGTCACTTGGACTGGTAACCTGGACTGAAGTTGGATGCTCTATGCTAAAATTCAATCTCAGCAAGTACTATACCGGAAAGTAGAATAAAGGTACGTATTCCTGGGTGTGACTATTGTGATGATCATTTAACGATGATGATTATCTTTGAACACTGTATACTATGAGCTGTTTTGCTTCGATCGATTGCCGCCAGAGTCTTTAACGACGTATAACTTGTTGACTAATCGTATGACTTGATTAGTCGTTCAAGGAAAGAGTGCTTTCTATGGTTTCGGTTCGTCTTCTGACACAGATGAGCAAATACATCTTGAAGAAATGGCGAATCATCACTCACTGCGGCAGCTGTTACATGCCTACTACATGGATCAAAGGATCAAGGACATTATAGGAGTTGAGATTGCCAATTAAGTTATTATGCTACCGAACTTATAATGATAAACATAATCTTCTCTAGAACGATGTGACTGTGTGTAAAAACACGCGACTAATATACACTCAGCAAATCGCTGACGCCAAAGTACTAACCAACGATTATCGTTCAATGTTTAATCCTTCAGTACTAAAACTCGTTGAACGAGTATTGCGAAAGTCACAACAAGGAAAATATACTTGAAATTGTGTACTAAATCAATCGAAAGTCATTAATTTGACTGGCTCGTAAAAATATAGTATAATTAATTGAGAGAAAAAAATTTCTAATTAATTATGAACACATTTAATAGTAAATTTAGTCAAATTATTATTTAAGTATGACATAGATTTAGATTACATCAACTTAATTAATATTAAAAATATATCAATGTACACATGGAATATTTTAACATTGGATAAGGTTTTATCTGAAAAGTATGCTTTATCTTATAAATTTATAAATTTGATAATATTATTTGACATCAAATGCTTGATTCAGAAAAATCATATACATCTAGAATGGCAATCGACCGACGGCCTCTGGCCTTCTACACCAAAGAATTCTAACAAATATGCCGCGTAATGCAAGGAACTGAGTCGTTCGGTTCGCCGTTCTTTATAAAATATTTTATCTTTTATATTACGTCGATATTCTTTTAGAGCTAGAGTTTTAGATTATTCGATTTAGGTGTGAATGATTCAAGACCTTCAAACTGTATCATATTACAATGAAAGTAGATAATTATATTTTCACGCACCTAAATACTCTATCCTCCAATAGATAAGATATTATTGGCCACATTATAATGTACGCTCTGTAGTAATATGATGAATACATACATTTATTATTCCCTATTTTGTAATATGACTTAAGTATATTTAGATATCACACAATAATAATAATAATAATAATCATAATAATAATAATACGTATAACGATGATTTTAATGAAGTGACTTAAGTATCGTTTTTAATAGACTTAACAACAAAAATAGTTATTTTAATGATGCCATTGGAATGCGGGTAGACAATCCATAATAAATACATTTTTGTAATGTTTTTACATCACTTTTTTTTTTGTTTTTGTTTAAATTACAAGTGTTAAATTCCGGTATGTCAACATATACAGAACTAGAAGTACGGCTCGTTCGGTTTTCTATCACCTTATATACAATTATTTTGTTTGTACGATGTACGATGTTCTCTCAATTTAGTTACATTAAGAACTATGAATTTTACAAATATAAAGAAAAAAAGGTGTGTTTTAAGTCACAAAATTGTTTTACTAATCAATGATTATATTTGCCATAGTTAAATATCTTTAACTATTTAAATATCTGGTTCGAAGGACCAAAAATTTTATAAAAATACCTTTGATAATTACTTTATATTTAATTTATATATATCATTAAATCCGGTTGGAAAGACCAAAAACATAAAGGCTGTTTTTAACAGAAAAATACTTTGCCGAATACTATAACCAATGCTTGTTTAATGTCAATTACATTCCATTCATGATGTGAGTGGAGGACTAGGGATTACGTAATAGAAATTATTAGGTTGTGCGGCTGAAGCCGATTTCGATAAGAACTAAACGAAAGTTCGTAAAGGGAAATTCATGCAGAATAGTCACTTCACAAGCATGGCTGGTTACTTTGCTGCTGTCTCTACGCCGACAGTTTAGTCAATTAACCACCCCCATTAATTTTAATTGACAACGCCAGAGCTTGAACCTGGAACCTTCCAGTTCAGCGCTGAGCGCGTTTGACAGTTTCAAATGACTAGAATAATGAGAACGGAATTTATAAATTCGATGCACAACTTTTTTATGTAGCCAAACTTTTCAACGTTTGATATTCAATGCAACGAAACCAATTCCTTAAAAGATTGTTAATTCCTTAAAGTATTGTTTTCAACAGGTTTGCCGTTTTGTAATAAATAATTACATGACATATTAGCTGTTACATCTAAATATGAAGATACATGGTGTGTAGGTCACATACTGTCATTGACAAGCTATACATTGTAAATGTTTTATGACTTTTTAGCATACTACTACTCACTGCTGTTTTTAGTTCAGTTATTTTCAACCATCTTGAACAGTTTCTGTATAAATATACATATAATTGGTATAACTTTTAGTCAATCAACCGTTTTAATATTTATTAGGCGATCATTATTTCTAAACTATTATTTTACGTGTCTATTACTGTGTAGTCTCTTAATATTTCAGTGATTGTGAGTCTCACATTAACTGATCTGCTTCGGAGCCATTAAAAGTACTAGCGAAGAAACCTAATAATTTTAAAAGGTCGAAAAAATGTACAAACTTCTTATTTTTTCTCATATCAAACACTGAAAACCTCGGTCAAAGTAGCCATAAAATAATGCTGACAGTACGCTATCGCCGATTCTATTCGCATTAGATCGCGATTTATATTGGCTAAAAGAAACCAAAAAACATCGTTTACGTATAAATTTCTGATATCAAACACCGATAAGCAATAGATAAGCTCAGTCAAAGTGGTCACAGAAGAATACTTGCAGTTGTACTATCGCCAGTTCGATTTGTAAAGTATGTGTGTGATATTAAATAATTATTATTTAAATAAATAATAAATACATGATGAACAAAAAAATGATGAAAAAAATTATAATAATAATTTAATGATGAAGAGACACCGCTACAGATTCGTAGTTGTCCTTAGAAATTATACACAAGTTAGCTATCTTGACGCTATCCTCAGAAGTATTCCGAGCTCAAAAGACTCGAAAGTATTGTGCTAAATACACAAAAATTTCCAAGATGGTACATTCAATGATACGAAGTATAATCTCGGTGTTAAATGAAACATGGCTTTATCACCGCGACTTATGTATCTACCAGTTCAACATCGTGTGGGACTTATGTTACCACACTTTATACATCAGTGCCGCATGTACGCGCTTTAGAAGTTATTACTTCTTTGGCGTGATAAACGATTCTATTCAAATGACATCTATAATGTCTTAACTATATACTTGCAAGTAAAATTTATTAAAGCTACTATTCGTACTATAATACTACTTAAGCTCTGTTATACAGCTAACTGCATGACGCCCTTCAAGCTAAAATTGTATTCTGAACGAAAATACATAAAGCACACCTAGATATAAATGAAAGATAAAAAACAACAAACTACAAAATGACAAATAATTAAAATTAAATACCTTTAAGCGGCGAATAACAAACACAAATTGTTTTTAATAAATATCAAATATTAAAAAAGCATAAAAACAACAGATAATAATAATAATAATAATGGATGGCGCACATTAATATAGATATAGACACATCCATATAACATATAACATAAATACATAAACATAATTATGTCATTTACAAACTACATATATATAATAATAATAGATAATAAATTTATATATTAAATAAAAATATATACAATTTATTTGTGACAAAAAGATAAAAATCTTTTAACTCTTAAATATATGATACGAAACAAATGTAATAAATAATTTTGTCTATAAAAAAAATAGTGTTTCTTTGTATTGGGTATTCAGTTTGTTGTTTTGTAACGAACGACTGTTTGAAAAACAATTGAATTTAAAAATTTATGATTATTACTTAGCTATTTACAATGTGAACTATTTAAAAATAAAGAAAACAATATATATATATATATATATATATATATATAAAATGTAACAATAATTATCATTGTTATAGCGTTCGTTATAGGCGTTTTTTAGTTAAATATTAGACTTCATAATAATAATAAAACTGGAGTCTAGTCGTAAATATTGTTTTTATTGATTCTGTGTTGGCGTTAAATGGGCTGGTTTTTTTTTGTTTAAATAGAATTTTAGGTATAAAAAAATTTTTAAAATGTCTATTAAAAATGTCAAAATACTTTTTTTTGATACACGTAATATATTTTGAGCTGATTTGTGAAACCATGAAAGAATGAATGTATATGTAAATTTAATGTATTTGTTTTCTTTGTGTCAGAGAAATTTAACATTAATAGAGATATAATTGTCCTCTATGACGTAACATAGCAGAATTTTCTGAATATTACATTTCCAACTTTCTACAGATTATGTATGATTTTGTGAAATTCCAATAAATAGAAAAATTATTGATTATTTTTATGGTTTTGCCAATTTCTCACGATAAGTGCTTGTTTTTGCCGAAATTTTATCTTTGCTTGGTAAACTGACGATACTTATTAATTTTGAGTCTTTTGACTTTTTGGTCCTTCGAGCCGGATTTAATTATATATATGTATGACACATATATATGAAGAAATTATCACAAAGGTATTTGTCATAATATTTTTGGTCCTTCGACTCAGATATTTAAATCAATAAAGATATTTAACTATGCCAAAAATAATCCTTGATTAGGTTTTAGAATAAATAATTATGAAAACACTTAGTTGATAAACACTAAATAATAAGGATATCATTAGCATAGCTAACACGTGTAATTGAATCGAATTCCTTTTATTAGAGTCCTATAAAAAAAATGCATGTAAAATAATTTCTTGACTTAACAACTTACTTAGAAACAAAAATAATAATTGTTTTCCTGCATGCTGTTGCTGTTTGTTGTTCATTTGATAAATCAACTTTCTATTGTGGTTGAAAAAAACAATTAATCAAAGAAATTTTTATAAAAAAGTAATAAAAACATTTGTGTTTATTTTTACACAAATTGTCGTCAGTATATGTTGTGTGTTTTTTGAAATAAAAAAGAAGATATAAAACATAATTTGATTCTCTCTTAAGGCGTTTTCTGTTTTTTTTTTTTTTTTTTGCAATAATGATTCAATTTATAAAAAATAAATAAAAATATTTTTACATAAAAGCAATTTTTTCGAAAATTTCTTTTACCGCAACAGCATATTAATAATGATTATAATAACGGAAGTAAAACTAACAATTAAGTTTGTGTACTGTAGTATGTTTTTTTTTTGTTATTTAAAAATACAAAAGGGCTGTATGTTGGTTGTTCCTAAAGAGTAACAAACATATGCGCCCATACAATGTATGAATGAATGCTAACATACGTCATATTATTATAATATTGAATTTCTATGTGAGTATTATTTTCTTTATTATAAAGAAATTAACGCCTGTCCGTTCGATTGAGGTCTTTGTATATAATACATACTATAACTGTTTTTTAGTTTAAATATCTTCGTAACTTTTATGTTAATTGTTTACGTAATCAATGATTATATTTGGCTTAGTTAAACATCTCTAACTATTTAAATATCTGGCTCGAAGGACCAAACATATTATAACAAATACCTTCGATAATTTCTTAATATGTATATTTCATACATATATATCATTAAATCCGGCTCGAAGGACCAAAATACAAAATATTTTTTTTACAGAAGAATGCTTCGATTAGTATAACCAATGCTTGTAACATCAAAAAACGTTGGATAACTAATAACACGATAAAATACATAAAACTTCAGTACTTTTCTAAAATATAAATATACGAAAGAAAATACAAATTTTAATATTTCTTTGATAGTTAATAAGCAACGTCGATAGACGTGCATATTATTTCATCTTATCTCGACATACTCGCTTCTCAAAAATTGAGTCGAAAGATGATTCTCGAGACATAAACTGGTAAACAAAACCATATCTTCCTATATCTTCAATATTTATTACGTATTTATCATAAGAAAATACGATAGGTTATATTGTTTCTCGATGATATCATGCAAATGTTTTCTAAAATGAGTCCAAGAGACAAAACAAGATGTTGTTAAAAATGATATTATCGTTTCACTGGGAAACAAATCTTTTACTATTGTACGAATTTTGTTTCTAAATAAACTATCTGCATTATAATGAAACTTTTCTATAGTAAATGATTGTTTTTGACATAAATCGCCGCAACGGATCATTCACCATAGCCTATTTAAAATTTTTAACATGAGACTACATATTTAAGAAATGATATCATATTAAACTTTTACATCATATTAAATCCGACTCGAAGGACCAAAAAAGTTATAGTAAATGGCTATGAAAGTTACTTTATATGATTCTCTAATAAACATAATCCTTTAAATCCAACTCGAAGGATCAAAAATGCTATAGAAAAAGTCTTAATATGTATGTCTCATGTATAGATAATTACTTAATATGTGTGTCTCATGTATGTATATTTTAAATCCCGCTGGAAGGACCAAAAATATTGTAAATGCTTTCAAAAATTACTTAATAATTTAATTATTTTGTATTTTAAATATTTCAATAAAATTCCATATTGTAATACAAATTTAAATGTGTAAAATATCTCAAATTAACTAACTTTAAGGTGTATCAAATCCCATATGCATGACAGCCGTAAGGACAATATCTGTTGTATACAAATGTTAACCACATAAAAAAAATACACACAAAAACAGACATTTGGCATTGTTGTTGATTTAACAATAAAAAAAAACAAACCAAAACGTATGTTTTAATAAACAAATTACTTAAATAATATTTTAATTTAAAAAAATAAAATTTATTGAAATTATAATAATAATTATTCAACATGAACAGAAAAACATATTTAATATGAAAAAAAAAGATATTTGTGTAATGTACTTTGTTGTGGTTTTATCACTTATTGTGGTAATTTTTTCCTTTATCTCATCAATTATTGTATTATTAAAAGTTGAAAAATGTTTAAATTATGCAACAAAAAATAAAAAAACAACAACATTACTTTATAAAATAATTATCTAACTATAATTTATTTGTTTTTTTTTTTTTATATTTAAAATCATTTTTATTGAATTTCAATGTTCAACTTGATATTATATATTATTGTATAATTGTTATGACGTTATCATTGTTTATTATAAATAATTAAAAAGAAGAAGATTTTGGGAAAAAAACGAAGGCTATTCGAAAAGGATGAAAACTAATCAAAAACTGTATTCACTGATTTATATTTACATACCCTTACCTATTTTTTTTGTTATTTCCTATTTTTTGATAGAGGTTTTCTTTCAATAGAGCTATCTATTAATTATGCTTAATCTGATGACTTGACTTAAACTGATCTATGATTGGTTTTATGTATAAATATTAAACTTAATTCTATATTAGATTGCGGCCATTTTCATCTGAATTAGTTTATTGCAAACTCATATCTAAGGAACTAAATTGGCTAAATGAACAAAGAAACTTTTTTTGATGGCATGGAATATAAAAAATTTACTTGAAATTATGTTACCTTAAATTTATAAGCGAAAGTTTATTGAAATTAATTAACAAAAAATGTTAAACCTAATACTCACTTAAACTTAATAAGACATGTGCCTTCTTAGGGTACAATCAAATAGGTGTTATTACGGACAGTAACAAGCGATGGCAAAACAAATGTCGTTAAAAAACAAATGAAGGAAGAGTTAATAGGATTTTCCATTGCTTTTAATGATGAAGAGCTTAGTTGTAAAGATCCAATAGTAAAAAAAAATCACTACTTTATTCATCAAAAATATCAAAAAAGTGATTAATCAATATTATAAATACTCGATAAGTTTCTGATATATTCATATATCAGGTGCCGTGGCTATCTATACCTAAGGTCTTCTATGGTTTCGCAAAGAATACTTAACGGAGACAGTCATACTTGTATACCTTTTATTTATATGCACGACTTATCTTCAATTGTAGCGTCGATTCCAGTATCGACAAAAAGGGTCACGGTTCAAATCCTTAATGCTTAAGTGTTTTTCAATTTTAATAGAACACATTTCTTTGCATCAAAGCGAAATACCTATTGAAACTAAAAGCTTGATTCCTTTATAAAAAAGGAGTTTTACCACCGTGCAGGAGACATACAGTCTATAACAGAAATCACCCACATAATTACAATTTTTTAAATCTCTAAATATCAATGATATGCTGCAACCGATTTTGAAACTATGCGGATATTCATCTGAAGTGCGTGAAGGGAAACTGCAGATAACCGTCACAAGCATAGCCGGTTATTTCGTTGTTGATAATACGCTGACAATTTAATCAATTAACTGCCGTATTAAGCATGAGGCAGTTTGGCAACGACGGTGCTCGAACGTTCCCGTTTTAAGTAGTTTGATCACTAAGTGCATAGTCTTTTAATTTCTCATTTCTAACGAATTTATTTCTTAAACCAAAATGTCTTATCTTAGAGAGAATCAAATTTAATTTAACGTTGGTTTTTGTCGACGTTATACAACCTATTTTACGGTAGAAAAAACCTCGTTAAGTGTCGTTATTGTCAGTTTATTAATTAATAAAAACACACCTAATTAAAACATCTTGTCGTAAAAAAACATTATATATAAATATACATATACATTAAAACATATTCCGGTATTTGCCCCAATACATCATAAATAACCCTATCCCGTATATTTACGCCCATTAACGCATCACACGTATACATATATATATATATATATGTGTGTGTAGATTGTTAATAAATTACATCTACGCAGGGATAATAAAAAAAAAAAAACTCACAAAAACATATTTACTGAAATTCATATAACGAGATAAAAAATGTCATGTTTTTTTGTGCAATTAATAATCATTTTTTGTGTTTTTTTTCCAAAAAAAAAACAGAAGTTATTTAAAAAATTATACTTGTAAAACATGAGTGTAGAGAACTTTAACTAACGGTACTTGTTAGTATAAATCATTTGGTTTCCCAAAAAACTAATTCAGTTGATTTGTGGTAATTAATTTTCTGCTTATTATTTTGTAAACATAAACATAAAACTTTATCATCCATTTTAATTATCGTATCTTTTTTGTCAATCATAACGTCTTTTTATAACGATGCTCTTATTCTCAGTATTTGATCTTTTAGTGACAATAATAAATTATTAGGTCCAATAATCCATGCTCTAATTAACTGAATTCCTTTGCGGGATATAACAAGTGGATTTTCTAACAGCGAGCAATGGGAAACGCGATTATTTGCAAGAACTTTAGCTGAGAATACTGTAATTTGTTTTCATTCTTCATCAGTACGCACAAATATATAGCGTCTTCTGTTTAAAAAAAGAATATATTGAATTAAAAAAATATTCATGAGAGACACTGAATAACTCAATAACCTTTGAAGTCGATCAAATTTTCCATAAGAGTTTTATTCAGTGCGAGATGAATATAAAAATTTAAAGAATTGTAATCGATCCGGTTCGAAGGACCAAAAATATTATTTTAATATCTTAGTTTATATAAAAATAATTTGAGTCTTAAAATATGAAATTTATGAACTATATTTGAGAAAGTTTAGACCTCAACGATATCTGCGAAGTTGGTTAAAAAAAAAAGCGTAACATGAATGCATTGCTAACAGTGTTAAGCATTCATATAAACGTTTACTAAATAAAAGTACATTTGACAAGCATTCTAATATTATAATAGGGAATATGCATGAAAATTTTTTTTCACTTGAATTGAAGCATGTTTACTTGACAAATATCAAGATAAAATTACTTTTTAAATAACTGTAAAAATAAGCGAGATATGAATGATTGAAATTCCCGATTAGGCAAAGAGGGTGATAGCTCTCTTGATATGTTATGTGACGTCATATTACACTTTCACCATTTAAAATACACGTAAAACTCCGTTTTTAGTATTTTTGCAAGAAAGAGACAGATAATAATCTTTAAAAGCTTATAGCTTCCTTGATATTTGTCGGATTTTAATTTCGTTTTTAAATATTATTACAGTATTAACAGTATTTTCATATTCTGAAAATAAATGCGAAAAAAAATTTTCATGCATATTCCCTATTATGTTACAGAAATGCAGAATATTTTATACTGTTCTTTAAATGCGATAGCACTTAAGTTTCGCAAATTACCTATATAGTCAACACATTTTTGCGAAATAGTATTATCAAATTTTGTCTTTTGTATAAAATATATGATCTTGCGTTATATATGTTTTCGAAGCGATAACCAAACGATTAACATATTATAGTTCATTCAAGAGCCTTGAAGGACCAAAAAATATTATATTAATGGCTTTGATAATAATCTGTTACGTCATGTATATGTATAATACAAAATAAACAAGTTTATAAAGGCTGTAAAATTAAAGCATTCAATTTAATAACACTAATATAAACCTGTTAAGTGTATGAAATTTGCGTTCTGAATGCTCGTTATACGGGAACTGTATTGTATTTTTACTAAATATTCTTTGGAAATCTATACTGCGGCCCCATATAGGAGCTACGCAGAATAAGCGTATTTTTTAAATGAAGAAATTTTAACGAATATAGAGTTGCATTAGTGACGGTTGCGATAATATTAATGAAGTAATCGAACATTCGTTGACATCCAAGCATTTGATATGAAAAAGCAAACACATCTAGGGGTGGGGATCGAACCCACGCACACCAATGCTCTACCAACTGATGTCAAAGTAAGTAAACGCTAGTCACTTCCGTTGGTATAATATAACTGAAAGGCAACCTTGCCAACAATGGATATAAATAGACGCTTGTATAAAAAATAAGAATTAGAATATTAAAATTTCAAATATTTCAATAAATATAAGAGTTATACAGAAAATATGGTCAGGAAATAAGATATGTAGTATAAACAGGGCCAATTCTGTTTTTGAGAATACTTTTCAGTGTTTCACTGTATGGCTTATTCCTGCATCATGCAATTCTTAAGACCAAGATCACTCCAAAACGAATCCGTTGGATATTCACCACATCACCTGTATACACATATACATACTACGTTGTAGTCTACATGTATAATAGATATAAAAAATATGTCGAGATAAATTGAATGTCACGAATTAACATACAACATAATCTTCCTGGAAATAGATGATACCTAATTATTTTTAACCAATAAAATTTCAACCAATTTGTTCATAATTTTATGTGATAAAAATTTAATTTGCCTTCTTTTATTTCTTGTTAAATTAAATTCTGTAAATATTAAATAATTTGGCTTTTGTTGTTGTTGTTGTTGTTGTTGTTGGTTGTTCTGAAAGTCGTCTTCAGGTAGAGATGGTTATCTCTTATATATTTTTTTAAATGTATCATCCTTTGACTAAAATTTTAATTTAAAAACAAAAGACGTGTCTCTTCTCTGGGTATACAGAAGAGATGTGTAGATGTAGATTTTAATGTGTATTTGTAGTCACGGCGACAGACAAAGCCGTCGGCTCTCATCGCTTGGCCCGTCGATGGATGAATTCATCATAACTATCTTTCCTTATATTTTTAATGGATAATATTTTTTTTTTTTTTTTGTAATATTTATGAAGGTCACCACACACTTAAAAATGAATTTTGTAATTTGTTTTTATAAAAAAGGATTCACATTAAAATTATTTCACATAAATAATTCCTACAATATTGTTGAATCGACAGATATTATTTACGGCTGGAGTTTCGAAGAAATCTCTCACCTGCGATGGACTGTTAAATGAAAATTGGAATTTGATTTTGTGTGGAATTCATGAACTAAAGAAGATGAAATTTTGTAAATAAGGATTACAAAATTTTGAAGTCCTGGATACTAGATTCTGTACTTGGTTTTGGAGACGGTTAGTGATTAATTCCAACGTTAGCGTTCTTAATAAAGTTTGGTGCTAACTGGATTTAATGTAGGACCCGGAAGGTATATAAAATCGAATAAAATGTTTTGTCTTAGAAACGTTTCGATTAATTACATTTTTTTCCGAATTTCTATCAGACTATTGAATCTGTCTTAAACAAGCAAAACAGCAAAACTTTCATCATTTTATTCTAAACATCAGATTAGGTATATAAAAATTTGTTCCAAATCGATTTTATAAGTTTTATAGAATCTACGGCACCAAAGAATTACGTTTTATGCCACAAATGCTTGCTCTAACGAATATTTGCATTACATATATTTGAATAAAAAATTATTACTTCCAAGAAAGTCAGGTCGAAATTCTAATAACATTCACACTTCTTCACTTCATAAATTTCTTAGTAGTTTGGCTGTAATTCAAAATTAAAAAAACATCGTCAATATTATTTCATGGGAAATAAGTATAAAACATATTCCTATTGGAATATGCCGCTAAAGTCTAACTGCGGTATTTTAATTAAAATAATTATTATAAATCATAGAGTTTGACAACTGTTAAGAAATGATTATCGATTCTGCCATTAGTTCGGTAAATATACGCATACATTTAAATAACGTAATCCATTTCAGATTATCGGAAATTATACCAACAAACAATAACGATTAGGTCGAATTAAATTATTTTAAAAAAAAAACACACATACATAATTCCCCTATTCATAACCAAAAATATTTTGGAAACAAAATAATAATACTTTTGCATATTTTTTTAATCGCCCTTTATACATTGCTGTGCATAAAACGGATTACAAACGATTTAGTAAATCTGCTAAAACCACTTCAACCTTTTTGTTAACAAATATGTCAAATTGAAGTACAAAATTGTTTTCAAAAAAATATATTAGGATTTTGTACCACAAGCTTTGTAGAAACAGAAACCATTGAGATATAATTTGATAAAAAACACAATTTTAGTCATTTAGTCTTTAAAAGACGTTTGAAATTAGTAATTTTGTGGTATTCCCTTAGGTTTAAGACTTTTTATACATCTTTGTTAAATTCTGAACTTTAAAGGTCTTTTACACCTTTGACTTCCGATGTCATTCTGTGCATTTATCATATGATTAACAAATTACTGATTCAAATCTGGCTCGAAGGACCAAAAATATAATGTTAATAAAATATATAAAATGATCAAAACAAAACATAAGCTTCTAGAATGTGAAGCTGAATAATATTCGACACAAAAACATTCATGAATCGTTTTATATAGAACAAGAATTTAAAAAAATTATTAAATCGAATACATACAACTGGATTGATAATGTTCCGTTCTACATACACAGAGTACAAAGAAGTCATGTATATCTGTCCACCCAAAAACAGTTTAATGTCTACCCAAAAACTCATAAATTGTTTCAGATTCGTGTTCAAATTTTAATATCGTATATTTTTTTGGATTAAAATGTGTTTTTCGTATAAAAATACATACAAACAAAAATATATATTTTTTCGAAAGCCATATGCGAATTCAGCATAAATTGAAGTGTCAAATTTTATACGTAATTCTACGGATTTTAATTTGAAAATCCGTGATTATAGTTCTCTTGAAAGATCAAAAACGATAAGGATGATATATAAATCAGAGGGTTTGTTGACTTTCAGACGTACAACTGCAACTAATTTTGCAGAAAAACGATATATCTTTTGTAATAACTTCTTCAGCTACAGAAAATTAGAAGCAATTTGAACAATAAATAGTCGATTTCTATACCGACGAATTCCCTTAGACATAAAGCTTTTTCTTTACATTTTTGTTAAATTTTGAACATTAAAGGTCGTTTACACCTTTGTTAATTTTGGTTATTATCATAATTTTAAACGATGTCATTTCGAGCATTTTTCATATAATTAACTACTAATTCAAATCCGGATCGAAGGACCAAAAATACGATATTGATAAAATACATATAAAATGAACCAAACAAAACATGAGCTTTTAAATTGCAAATACTAGTAAAAACAAATTTAATATTACTAGTATTATACACATATAAATCTTTTGGAAGAAATTCTCTAAATGAAAAAATAACTTCTGACATCATGATTATGGAATTCAAAAATACGTCATAAAAAAGAGATTTTACCTATGTGATACGGTTCGAATATACCGAACCTTTCATTAAATAAACTTCACAACACACTTGATTAAATTCATTTAAAAAAAACGTCGTCCTATTTCAAAAAAAAAAAAAAAACATGTCACCCAAACAATAATTACTCGAACATAATAAAATATTATTCAAAATTGTCGATGCGATCATAATTTCGTTTTCCTATTTTAACTTTTTTTTTTGTTGTAAAATGATACATTTTGAAGTAATTTTTTTTTCTTTCTTTCATTATATTTTATTCTGATGGCTGCTATTATTACGATTATTATGGCTAAGCCATTATTATTGCAATAGTAATTAGCTCAGGTTGAATAAATTTGAATACTTTCAATATATTTATTAGATGTGTTTGATTGTTTGGTTCTGTGTGTGTTTGTGCAGTTCAAGAACATGTTTGTTACATTTAACCGGGGCTGGTGGTGTTTGTTAGTTGGTGTTTGCTACACATTAAAACAAGTTCTTGGCACTGTTGTTTTTGTTTTTTTTTTCGCTGCAAATGTGAATTGTTTCCTTTTTAATTCCATTTTTGTGTATTTTTGAGTACCGTGTAACAATGGGAAAACATTTCAGTGTACTTGTTGTTAATGTAAAATAAAATTTTAATTGAGTGTTTTTAAAAGCTTCATTTATTTACGCAACATAAACCCGTGTATTTTAAAATACATAGTGTGCAGGATTTTAAATATACGGGAGGACTTTTAACCTAATGAGAAATAATAGTCCATGCTATGGATCATCACTCTCATGGGAGCCTGTTTCCTTGTATAGCGTCCCTTACCGGATAGAGAGTGCTGAACTTGAGCACTACTGGAAGATCTGAAGGGAAATTAAATACGTCCGGCGGATCAAACAGTCTGGAGAATACAGTACATAGACAAAACTCTGCCAGTTAGACTCTTTGACTTATTCGAAGCGATTACGATTCTTCAGAAGGACCTTTTTCGGTATAATGTTACAACCGACTGAAAAAATCATAACCAATACAATTTTTTCTAGTCTAATCTTGATAGCACAACCAAAAGGAACACCCAGAAAGGCAAAAAGTATGAAAAGTCACAGGAAAAATTCATTGACATCAAATGCTTGGTATGAAAAATCTACACATATAGGATGATCTAACTGAAATAAAATCGTGGGCACTGAAATGATTTCCGGATAATATATGGCAGGATTTGCAGACTGAAGCCTCAGATGAGTCATCTTCTCTACATCAAAGATTGTACAATATAATGATTTATCTTAAAAACTATTACTTAATTTTGTTTTTCTTAAGATTAAAATGTCCCAAAGTTTCATCATAATCGGTTTGATAGAAGCAGGTAAATAAGCGGTAGCAAGTTTTGAAGCAAATATATTATGCCATGTGGAGTTTAATAATGATTCAAAATTAGAGATAAGTTGTCCTATAATATAGATCCCACAAAACAGGGCATAAATTTTTGATACCCACTATTTTGTAGAACACACTAAAATAAGAAACGAGATATAGCTTTGGGGCATAGTGGCAAAATCTTTGATTTGTTAATAAAAAAAGCCTCTTTTTCAACATTTCAATTCAAACAGTGTGTCGTCACAAACAAGTTCGAAGCAAATTAATCGTCCTTGAATCTTAAATCAAAGCAAATTAACCGTTATATTCTAGTTCAAAGCTTAGATTTTTCTACCACTTCTTATTGTTTATAATTATTTCGCCGGTTTAAATATTTGCATTAAATTTTCCGACCATTCTGTGTATTTGCTTGTTCAAGCGTGAAACAAAGGTAATATAATTAAACCAATTACAGGATGTCATCAATTACTCGGATGCTGTTGCTTCCTATATTTCCTGGAACGTAATTTAATTAAGTTATGCAACGCTTTAAGGACATGCGACCATTAAATTAATAAAGGAAAACCCCCACAGGGTATCTTTTACAGATGTGAGAGTTGATTTTGCCATAAACTGTAAATTAATTATCCTTGAATTTATTTCAACAATTTTTATCGTGGACTAATTTTTTAATTATAAAAACTTTGAAGAAATTGCCACACCCAAAGAACAATTATCTTGAAATTAGAACATTCTCACTTTATTTCCAGTTCAGAAAATATAGACACGATAAATGTAAACGAACTGTAACTTAGAAAATAGAAAAATTCGGGGTCACCGAACAATTTGGCGAAGTATTGAATAATCAGTTGTAGTTTTATAATATTCGAAAATTATTGTTTTAGACTTTTAGAGCGCGATATTCTGATTTAGCTTTCCGCTAATATTGGTCTAGCTATGCTTTTTAAATTAAGCTTTTGATTCTTGAGAATGCACGGTCACTTTTCTTGATAAGTGGTGACATCAAGAGCCATATCGATGCATAACCAATATGTAATGGTTCACGCTGTATATGAAGTTTATGAGTATTATTTACAAGCACAACAAAATGTATTTTAAATGCTGTTTATCGATAAACAAAACCGTGTTTATTTAAATTACCATGAGAATACTTTGTTTCTTGATCTGCGAATTTATTAACCATGAAATCAACACTTCAAATGCAGGTTCTAAGAGGGCTAAGGTTTCTCTTGCCAACTTTCTACCATTATCTAGAGAGTCATAAAACTAAACCTGCAGCTATTGAAATTGGTGTCTGGTATTGAAAATAGAGAATCAAATCCAATGTGTTTGTCAAAATCGCAAACCAAGTTATCGGCTAAATTATTTGAGCTGCGGGTTACTACCGACGTTCTCTAGTTTGCCCCCCGTATCAAATTGTTTGCTATAAACATAGAAGTAATGCAAAGAGGTTAGTTTTCTGAACTCTTTATGGTCTAGAGCGACCAATCAGAGTATGATAGTCTTGCAATCGTAAAATAAGACAATGCCGAGCCTGAATCGCAAATCGAGTCTATTTCAGTGGTAGATTCTTCATTGAACCTACGAGAGCAGTTATACTACTGGTCCAATTCAACTTAAAATTCATATTTAGTACTTCCAAACTATTCTCCATGGGTTCCGTTTTTCAGACTTTCGCCAATTTGAATCTATTCCGTACAATGTAATGTGTTTTCAAATAAACATCTTTTATTATTATATCATAAAAAGCCAAAAACTTAGTGGATTATTCGAAACTATTTATTTTATTGAATATTTTAAAGCGTCATCCTCGGACGCAAGAATGTTATTCGCAAGGTATATTTAACACTAATTACGAAGCATCCAAGAATCTTAGAATTATAGTAATTTTTTAGTACAAATATATTTGGAAACAAATGTGGGAAATTCATCAACAACTGTCGTATCGATTTGAAAGTTTGCAAATGTGTTCAACACTTTTCCATGAAATGCAGCCAGGCCTGTTTAACTGCCAGAAATTCAATTACCTTTTTAGATTTACTCTAATTGCCAGAAAGTAAGAGCAGTTACGGCCAGGGCAAAATCGTTGTTCAAGTTGGCTAAATAATTAGATATAAAATTTCTTAAACAGTGATGTGCTACCAATGACCATTATTTTTATTACATTCTGGGACAATTTTACTATCGCAAACCATTCTATGACATTTGTTTTTACATCATTGGGAACGAATTATCAAGATGGTGGATGAAGGTCTCATGAAGATAAACTCGCTTCGACAGTTTTGAAGGCTATAGTTAATAGTAGATAGGTTTTTTCTTTCGCTATTATTATTTTCGATCTCAGCAAGTAAGAACAGTTACTGCTAGGGTAAAATCGTTGTTCAAGTTGGCAAAATAATTAGATACAAAATTTCTTAAACAGTGTTTTGCTACCAATGGCCGTTATTTAGATAGTGGCTGAAGGTCTCAGGAAGATAAACTCGCTTCGACAGTTTTGAAGACTATAGTAGATAATTTTTCCTTTCCGCTATTATTATTTTCGATCTCATCAGGCGAAACAACGAAGACCATTAGATGGAACATGTGTGACTGAAATTTTAGTGTAGATAGCGGAATCCTCGTTTCAAGGCAAAACGACAAAAAAAAAGCTAGAATCAAACTGTTTAGCTTGTTTTGAAATGATAGTAAATTTTGTTTATACTCTCATTATTAGTTTTAATCCTGGGATGTAAAACAGCGACGATCTCTTGGTAGAACAAGTGAAGCTCAAATCATCGTATAGACGATTGAATCAGAATGGAGCTGAAATTTTGCATACCCAAACTTGTGAATTTAATGAGTCAAGATAACAAAACAACAAATTTACTATTCGTATGGAAATTAACATCAATATCCATGACAGGAATTCCTGTTAATTACCCATATAAATAAAGTATCTATCGAAGAAGGGTCCACATAAAAAAAAAAAAAAAAACAAGAAAAGAAATCAATAACAACACATATTTGACAGTAAAAAGGCTAATAGAATATCACATAAGCCGGATCTATCAGCATGTAATCCATATTAAAATAGGGATATTTAATACAAAAATATGATATGGAACAACAGACTGAGTGTAACCCGACGGGGTGTAATCTCCTCTTTATAGATACACAACAGAACATAACATAAACTAGGCTAATCTAATCACGTTTGGATGAATGTGTTTCTTCACAGCAGGTAATCTTTTGTTACGTCCGACCAACAACCACTTCACACACACAAAAAAGAGGCCTACTCTCTTTTATCCTATCTCTCATATATTCTTATGTACAACGAGAGGAACACTTAACAAATATACAATTTTATCGGAAAAAAAAAAAGTGAACAGTAAAGGATTTAACAAAATAAATAGGAGAGGATCATCATCAAATCATCTCCAGGTGGTTAGATAGATGAATGATTGGATTTATCCCCTAATTTGTTGACCTAATTACAAATATTTCAAAATCCATTAATCATATTTTTAAATAGAATTTCTTTTTGACACTTTTGCTCAATACAAAATACCGTTGACAAATTAACATCGTTTATGGAAATAAATCTGTTCATGCTCGGGCATCGATTGCCCATCGATTAAATCTTGAAGAAATCAATAAATTAGTGGTGGTAAAAACATTGATTTCACTTAA
Organism: Nineta flava; assembly: GCA_963920215.1. Classification (NCBI taxonomy): domain Eukaryota; kingdom Metazoa; phylum Arthropoda; class Insecta; order Neuroptera; family Chrysopidae; genus Nineta; species Nineta flava. The sequence continues at coordinate 1,322,509 of OY986041.1, forward strand.
ATTTGGCAAATATATTTATTATAATTATTAAATAAAACAAATATTTGAAATTTTTTTTATACCTTTGTGTTAAATAATTTGTATAATTTGTCAATTCAAAAATATTTTTATAGTTTTCGATTTTTCCAATATCATTAGATCTCATTCACAAAATGTTATATTCACTACTTGAAAATGTTTACTTTGTTGTTACAGAATGTAAAAATTGTTCTATTCATTTCTAAAGAAGGATCTTTTCTTCGAAACTAATCAAAATAAAGTGATTATAGGAAAATTTCAAATATTTGTGTTATTTAATAATTTGCTAATTTCGAATTTTGAACTTTATAAGGAACTGAACAGTTAAGTTTGTCACAAATCGAAGTTTTGGTTGCACAAATACAAGTTTCAAACAAATGGGTCGGTAAATAAGCTTCTATTTTACTGACAAAAATGTAAAGTGACACTTTGCACATAAGTTTGTTCCTTCTTTTGCCTAACCTTACAAGTCTAAGAAAATTGACTGCTACTTACATTATTTTTATTTAAATTCATATTCATTGACATCGCCGGTATTTGGGAACCATAAAGTTGCCCGGCGGTTGGTGTCATATCCGTTAACATTTTTTCGTCCAAAAATTTAAATACAGTTTTGTTTTATAAATTAAAAATAAGCAAAATCCTTTTTAAACTTCAAAAAAAAAAAACAATCACTATGTCCAAAAAAAAAAAACCAAACAAAAACTAAATAAAATCAGTCACATCTGCCACACATTTTTCCCGAAGATAAAAATACTGTCACTACTCGTCGCGAATCACACTCTCAAATCAAGGAAAATATTTCCGTTCCGTTAAAACATTTTCATAGAACATAAAAATCGGATAATTTCCACACAGAAAAATAAAATTTATTTTTATTTGATTATTGTAATATCGAATTTTTGTCGGATTAACTATGTAATAATATTGTTGTTTCCTCTGGAAACTGGAATCGAACACTGTACCCTCTAATAACAATCATCAGTTCGACCCCCTTTTTTCATGTGAACCCCACCCAAATACTTTCAATTGGGCGGAACAATTATTTACATAGACCAATCGGTACACAAGCCATTTATGTGATACAGTGTGCCACGCCTACATTTCGAATGGATCTTTTTTATGTTGTACCGACACGTCTGACTGTCTGTGCCTGTGTGTGTGTGTGTGTGTGTGATACCGCACGCGAACCGGTTTATAGATGTGAGTGTGTGTTTGCATATGTATGTACGTATGGTGTGTTGTGTTGTTTGATAGCCGTTCGTTCGGTTCTTCGGCGGTGTGTTGTCATATTATCACATCAGTCACAGTGTACACACACTCAGAGTACCTTAGTGGTTCGATTCGTATTATGACGACGATGACGACGGTTGGTAGTGGTGGTGGTGGGGGGAGGTTGTTTTATTATACAGATACTATACACTATATAGTATATACACTACAAGTAATGTAAAACTCATGCGCAGCGCAATGTTTTAACAGAGTACCACACAGTACAAAAGATATAAATTTAATTTATATGAGAAGGAGAATTTTAACATGTAGTTCTGTTAGATTAACATATTTTATGTATGTAATAGCAATGTGATATCGAATTGTTTTCTGTGTACGAATCGAACAGTTTAACAATGTTAATTTAGATTCTACGTCACATTTTTTTTAGTATTGAAGTTATGTGCATGTATATATTGTAAGCGACCAAGTATGCATATCTTTATCAGGCTTGGTAAATACGTCTCTATATTCCAGCCTTAATCGAGAACCTTCAACTAAACTATAAAGGTAGAGTGATATATATTTTATCCGATAATCAGACCGTGCTCAATACGTTAGGTTCATCTGAAATAAACCCCAAATTGCCCTAGAGTGTATCGACTCACTGAAAAGTTTAGGTAAACATAACAAACTCACTATTGGCTGGGTGCTTGGATGTTCAGGAATCGATGGAAAAGACGGCCCATCGATTAAATCGACGGCCCAACGGCCCATTCCCTAAACGACCCAGAGCCGTTTATTGGAGTGCCGAAAAGCACTATAAAATATAAAATAAATGAGAGTCCAATCGTTCTTGGTCAAAAACTCATGGTAAAGTTCATGAAAAGGCTACTATCAGAAGCTTATCATGGAAAAAGGCCTCTGAGCGTTTAGAACTTGGATGAAACCAATTGAGGATACTTACTGGCCTTTTTACTGTCCACTGCAAACACAATAAACATCTGCACTAAATCAATCTCACAGAGAATGATTGCTGCAGATTTTGTCATGAAGAGGAGGAAACCGTAATTCACATTCTGTGTGAATGCGAAAGTCTCTCTCTCAAAAGACACATTCAATCCACCCAGATGAAATTAATGAGGTGTCGCTGAGGAATATCTAAACGTTTATTAATCGTGGAACACCTTTCTGGGAAGGGAGATCCAATAGATCAAATTGGTCGTGGTACAAAAGCTCTTAATAAGATTTGTTCCTGACTTAAATATAATCTAATCTATGCGCTTACGGATGATTCATGAAAAAAAAAACTTAAAAAATACATTAAATCAATTTAAGAGATTGCGATATGTCAGTAAGATTACCTTTGAATACTCACTCTTATGTTATTGGTTGTTCCTTTAGATGATTAGAAGCTTTATAATTTCTTATTGACCAATAAATGCTTAAACTTTAAAGGCAATAAATGTTCACTTGACAGCACAAAACTGACGGGCAGGAGCATCTATAAACACATAGGTGTATCCTTTTACGAACTGAAAACTACCGCTGAAAGAAACCGTATTATTTATCGAAGAAGATCGTCTATTAGCTACGTTATAGAAACCATCGAAAGTCACTGGTAGGGCAACAAACATATTGAAAGTCTTAGACTACCAGGTATATCTTTTGGTTCTACCCAAAAGTTTACTTTTTTTGAGCTAAAATAAAAATTCCGTCGCTGTGATTTAACAGCTCCAAATGGTTTAAGGAGTACTAGCAGAGAATCACAACGGATATTCAAAATGTGTCCCATCTAAGACAGCTATTACAGCCTCATCTTGGGTTCTTGAGGACAACCAGAAACTGTAATACAACAACTTAAGTGGTGCCCGATGTTTGTAGTGAAATACACAAGAGTAAAGCAGAGGTGGGCGCAGACAGCTCGCTGGAGTCGAACAGACTCTCCATAAGCTGGGTGAGAGTAAGTAAAAAAGGTATGTTTTGAAATAAGACGGAACGATGTTTCAATACAGGTTGCCTACCGATTATTGCCCAATAATTTATTCAATCAATTCAGAATTAGTTTTATAAAATATTTATTGTTTAAGAAATATCTTTTACAATATGGAGAGATACACCAAAAAACATAATAATAATAATAACAATAATAATAACAACAATAATGATGATAGCAATTACAATAAGTACAACAACAACAACAACAACAACTATATGTATTCCCCCTTTATGTAAAATTTAACCAATTAGAAATTAGTAGCAAATTACCGACCCTCCCCACCCACCCAACTTTATCATTGGCATCTTTTTTGTATCCAGTGTCATCAAATTTCCATGACACTATACCCCCTACTAAGAAAAAATAATTAAAGCAAGTAAATAATTGTTTTTAGTTCTCCGATATGAATATTTCAGGCAAATTAATCGGAATTTCCTAAAATCTATTTCGAAAATCTAAACTAAAGCTAAATCATCAAAAAATTTACAAGAGGTAAATGTAAAAGATCAAAAGATTTATATTTTATAATTTATATAACGTATATATTTTATTCATACCCAAATATATTAAAAAGGTACATTTTATGCCCCAAATTACCAATCCAAAATTCCAGAGTATGTATTCAATTAATTGTTTGTATTATATACTTTGAATAATAGTGTCCATAAAAAATAGTTGGTATTATCATATTTTTTCAGAAAATGTTTTAATTAAAAAAAGAAAATAATAATAATTGGTAGGTACCCTATATTTACTCTATCTCTCTTCCTACCTCTCACTCAGAGCTCAGTGCAGTCAAGGTCTGCCCACCTATGGAGTAAAGTGTGTTGGAGTAGGTGGGTCGCGTTCTAAATCGATAAACCGTCGTCCCAAACGTTACGTAGTGGCCTGATTTTATGAAATAAACTACACAGGTACACACCATTAATTTTATACCAAAACCTAGTATACATACTACATGTTAGTAATGTCTCTAACAATATTTTTAACATCACAACAAACAAAGATAAGACGATACAAACGGTATACCATGTGTAACAGAGATAGATATACAATACCAAAGAGACAGTGTATGTAGGTACAGTATGATATAGTTCTGGTATATTTACAAACACCTTATTGCACGGTAAAATTACATGTCAATAAATGTACTACTTCTTTACTTGTAAGGTAAGCTAATGTAAAGGTAGATAGCTGATAGAATAGACCAGAGGTGGGCACAGACAGCTCGTCTGAGCCTTACGAGCTCTCCATAAGCTGGGTGAGAGTAAGTAAAGAAGGTATGTTTTGAAGCAAGACGGAACGATGTTTCAATACAGGTTGTCCTACCGATTATTGCCCAATAATTTATTCAATAAATTTAGAAATAGTTTTATAAAATATTTATTGTTTAAATAATATCTTTTACAGTATGGAGAGATACACCAAAAAACATAATAATAATAATAATAATAATAATAACAATAATGATAATAATAATCTGAACTTATCCAAGACTGCTTGCGATGTCTTCTCCATTATTAAATTCACTACTTTTATTTTTTTTGAAAAACAAATTATGCGAAAAATAATTTCCACTACTACAAATAGTACTTTTCACTTTTTCAATTCAAAGTAGACTAACTCGAAGAACTCAAATTCCCACTTTATGTAAAATTCATCAAATTCCCATGACACTATACTGAGCATACTCCATACGAAGAAAAAATAATTAAATCAGGTAAATAATTCTTTATTAGTTCTCGGATATGAATAGTAAAATATTTAGACAAATCATTTGGAATTTCCAAAACTTTAATTCTATTTAAATTATCCTTTGCAAAAATTTCCCTCTTATTACAATGGTCCAGCGGTAAACTTAAAGGTTCAAAAGATTTATATATATTTTTTATATATTTTTATTTTATTCATACACAAATATGATATATACTAAAAAGGTACATTTTATGACCCTAATTACCAGCCCAAAATTCCAGAGTATGTATTGAATGATTGCTTGTATTATTTACTTTGTATAATAGTGACCATAAAAAAGATTTGGTATTATTATATTTTTTTCAGAAAATGTTTTAATTAAAAAAAGAAAATATTAATAATTGGTAGGTAGGTAACCCTGTATTAACTCTATCTCTCTTCCCTACCTCTCACTCAGAGCTCGGCCGAGTCATCTCCTGCCCACCTCTGGAATAGACTACGTGTGTAGGTAAGTATTGATTGTCTGTTTTATATTATCAAACTGTTATCTCATCAATAAAAGTTTTCTGGTTCTTCTTCTTCTACACTACACACGTCTCTCTGTCTGTAGTCTGTACGTGCTCTTACAACGTGCTCGCTCTGCTATGCTGCTTCTGCTTACAATGCTCTATTATGCTTTTGCATATCATCATGTCATCATCATCTACCGTTCGTTCTTTACCTGAATACATTATAAATAAATGTTTATTATAGTTTGTGCTATTGTCTTTCACGTTCATTCATACAAGATCATTTCATAGACACACGGTATATTATTATCATGCTATAGTACGCTCAACGATATTGTAGGAATATACATGGTCTGATAAGTGGTTCCTGGTATATTCAATCTGAAACCTTTACGAGAAAAATATTCAAAAATAATTCACAATAATACTAAATACAAACAATAACAGAGGCTTATTATGTACAAATTAATTACGTATCAATCTATTATATTTTTTAAGTTTATGCCAAGAAAGCGATATATTGTCCCTTTATCGGTGCCTTCAAAAATATAGCTAGGCAGTTTGTTTGTACATAAAAAGTATCTGTTATTGTTTATATTTATTATTATTGTGAATTATTTTCAACATTTTAGTTCCATTGTATCCATTTATACTTATAAAAAAACATAGTAGAGAACCTTCCTTTTTTTTGAAGTCGATTAACATATTAGAACCAATAAGTATAAAGATTACCCCAGTGAACGAATCATAGAAATCGGTTGCGTAGTTTCTGAAAAAATCGCGCATATACAAATGAATATAGTAGGAAAATAGAGAAGCTTCCTTTTCTTGAAGTCGCTTATTATACTAGAGCCTTCCCATAAGTATATTGATTACCTCTGCGAAATAACCATAAAAATCGTCATATGTATAGCGCAAAGGTGACCAGATATTGAAGTCCAAGATCTAGTGCACAAGTACACTATAATATCAAAAACATGCACTAAATATACAATCTTAACGAATCATCCTAACAATCTAGGTTCCTGTAAAATCAATTTATCCTATATTAAACATCGTAGTGATGGGAAAATAGATCTAAGTCTTAAAGAAAATCCTAGATCAACATTACCATTACAATATCAACGACAGTAAAGCTTAGATCATAACTTGACTGGAAAAAGCAAAACCAGAACCAAGACCATGTTTGTTTCTGACTTAAACTATATTATAAAACAATCGCATTGCTGTTATGGTGATAAGCAGTGGACGAAATTTGCTTAGTTCCCCGACTGGACAAAAACTCTTTGCACATGCGTGATTGAAATTTTTTACCTTGATCAATAGTGATCCGCATAGATAAACCAAAGAGGAGAACCCAGAAGTTTTTGAATGGGATTGCCTCGACTTAACGAAAGACTCCCCAATTTAGTGATAAGATCTTATATTCATACACCATTTCAATTTCGGGCCAGAATTATTCAAGAAAATCATAAAAATGTGACACTCTTTCTAAGCGTTCATTTATGTTGGCACTGTATTTGACAAAGATAGATAGATAGATAGCCGACTCTGAAACTGTACCGATATTCATCTGGGGTTCGTGAAGGAAACTGCAGAAAACTTTCTCAAGCTTAGCCGTTTTGTCGTTCTTGTCCATACGCCGACAGTTTAGTCAATTAATCGCCCTTTGTTTTCTTAATAATTGACAAACTGCCGATGTTGGGATTGGAACCCATAACTTCCCAGTTCCAAGTAGACATAATGCCTCAGACATAACGCCTTAGACCGCTCGGCTAATTGGACAGTATTTGATAAGGAAGTCGCGTGATTAGGAATGCGAAAGACGTCGTTTTGCTCTAAAAGAAACACTTATATAATTATAGTTGGTATTTCTGAATGGACTACCCATCCGAGGAGACTGATAGATAAGAGTAAACAAACCGAATACCAAGTGTCATTTAATATTACCTTGTATATTGGTTGTTTAATGTTGTCTGTCTTGTCAAAGAAGAAGAAGTTATTGGATTCTTATCAAGTCGTTTGTTACATATTTAACTGCAAACAAACATTGTATTTAGCTTATTATATACCTTTGCTCTATATGGTAGCTATTTTATTTAGCTTTTAAAGTGTCAACATAACAACCAACTAGTGTTTACATAAATAAATTATTTTGTCCTTTAATACAATTTTTAACAATTTGTTTGTTCTTTATGGACAAGATAAGCGATAGCTATTTACATGAAATTTTTTATGACAAAATTAATACATTTTATTTTATTTCAACAGATTTGTTAAAATACAATATCGAAAATTTTATCAGAGTAAAGAAACACTGACCGCCATAAATTTCATACATGGACTGATTATCCGATTGTTAAGAAATGTTCCAATTTATGCATACGCTAGTGCCGGCTGCAATTTAGTAGAAAGAACATAAAAGGTCGCGCGAGAATTTAAAATTAAAAAATCGTAATTTTGCAATGCTTAATTGGTCATAAGTCTTATTCCTTCTTTAAAAAAATAGATAATTTTCGTCATATTTTTTCTATTTTTCTTAAGTAAATATAGTTTTAATAAAACAAAAAGATTTTATAGAAAATTATTATAAATATTATAGCTCTTTGGCAAATGAGTTTTGATACCTGGTATATATATGATGTATACCAGGGTATATTAAGTTTTTGATCGCAGATATAAATGTTTGATAAAGGTGTTAATAAAATGACCTAATTACCGTTCATTTCCGCATGTCCTTCTGTCTGTTAGTCTGTCCGTAGATACGATGACTCAAAAACGAAGAAAGATAACGAGCTGAAATTTTGTATGTGTTTTAGACCAGGTTTCCCCTTGCGAGAAGGGCGGAATGTCCATCGTTGAAACGGTAAAACATTGAAAAAAACGTTAAGACAAAAAATAATTCTCTTTGAGAAATAAACAAGTTTTGTTTGAAACTTTTTTTCATACATCCGTGGTGTAATGAACGCGCTATCCTTCGGTTCAGGGCTTGATTTCTGCTGGATGAGTTAATTTTTTATATTGATATTGATTAATAAGATAAATAGTTTGGCTATAATAGCCCCTTAATAATATACTCTTTTTTTTTAAATTGCGGAGGCATTTTTGTTAAAGGGCAAGTTATTTAAAGGGTAAAATCTGACGAAAGACTTAAATCAGTCTAAGATTTTGAAATACTGTAAAAATACTGTCAAAATTGCATATTTATTAGCTGCTTAAACAAATGTTTATTTGGGATTAAACAAATGTATATTTTGGTCCGAAATTTTAGCATTTTGGTCTAAACAAATCATTATTTAAGTTTAAGAAGTTCGAGATTCTTGAGTCAACAGTCAGTTTATCTTTAGTTAAGATAATTTTCTCAAGTCCAAACTCTAGATGTCAAGATACTTATTTTCTTATACCAAATATATATGATCTTCCCAATATATGAGAGTCCGAAATTCTTGGTTTAAAAAAATGTTTCTTGCTGCAAGGAATTACTTCTATCAATGGATAATTATCTATCTGTAGACACTCTAGCGGTCACAGCTGCCATAAACATTAATCAGATAAATTTTGATGAAGATCTATTTGAAGTGATGTATTTATTCTGAGGAAATTCGTTGATGCAATTCCTGCGAAACGATTTTGTGTTTTGTACAGATTAGGGAACTTACAAATATAATAAAAACATTCATATAACCATGGTTCTGAAAATGCTTTGTTTTCTAAAGATATATCCTATTTCCACAGATTTACTTAATTCCACCATATAAATAAACCTTATTGAACTATCGACTGCTAGTTAGTAGCTTTTTGAGTGAAAGTTAGTGACTGAAATTTAAAATAAAAATAAATACAGTAAATTGATTTGTTTCCAGAATTTAAAGACGCATATCATTCATATAATTTGACTAGGTACTTACTTCATTAATCGACCATTCGAAATTAGCTATGTTACTGATTATGATTACAGGCTATTATTGAATCGAATCGATAGAGCGCATTACCTAAAACCACAATTATTCGAAGCTAATTAAACAATAATTGTGATGTAAGCAATAAACATATGTTTGATTTGATTTGAAAACGGTTCTATGAATCCCCGTAATTCATTTCCTATTCAAATCCAATATAATTAATTCATAATTGTGGTGTATTTGTTACCAACCAATCATATCCTATTATTTGATTCACATAAATAATGAATGACTACTCTAACTATGATTTCCTAGATGCTATACGAAAAATATACGATTTGCATGTTTTAAAAAAATATTTAAAAAAAATAATATAATAATAATTGTGTATAATATATTTGTATATATAATTGTCTTGAATGTCCGGTGTGTCCAACGACTGTCTTTAAGGTATACAAAAAGTTGTATTTTTGATATGAGGAGTAAAGTGGTTTTGTGGGGTTGATCGATTTCGCACATTTTCACGAACTTGAAGACGTTCCTCAGTCAATACTATATTGCCGTGCTTAGGTAAAAGACAGTAAAGTGTAAAAAGTGAAAACTAAATTAATAATATTATTTTCCATAGTCATAATAGGGAGGCATGAAAATTTTTGTTCACTTGAATTGAAGCATGTTTAATTGACAAATATCAAGGTAAAATTACTTTTTAAATAACTTTAAGAATAAGCGAGATATGAATGATTGAAATTCCCGATTAGACAAAGAGGGTGATAGCTCTCTTGATTTGTTATGTGACGTCATATTACACTTTCACCATTTAAAGTACACGTAAAACTCCGTTTTTAGTATTTTTGCAAGAAAGAGACAGATAATAATCTTTAAAAGCTTATAGCTTCCTTGATATTTGTCGGATTTTAATTTCGTTTTTAAATATTATTACAGTATTAACAGTATTTTCATATTCTGAAAATAAATGTGAAAAAAAATTTTCATGCATATTCCCTATTGAACGACTGATAATAATGTGACTTAATCAAAAGTCATTTAAGTGTGATTTTAGATTACAATTAATCAAAATGCATAAAATCAGAAATCATCTGTCTGTAATTGTTGTAAATCGAAAAGCAGTAACATGTGATTTACTGCTTTTATACTCTATGACACATGAATTACTGATTTTTTCACTGTTTTTATTATTTATTTATGGTTTATTTTGTCAAAGGTAAAACGCAGTAATGTAGAATAAAAATAAGTGAGATTAAAAATATATAAATATGTTAAAGTTTACATTCAAAGTTTATAAAGTGTACACAAACTATGTTTCGATCATGAAATGAATATTAATCGCCAAAATTAAGAAATTAAATTTTTCTTGTAAACATACACTGACCTCGAATATTATTATTTGGACAAACTTTAATATTTGTACAAACTACCATCATAACAGGTAATATAAAGAGTAAAAAAAGAAGTACTTATATTTTTCAGTGGAGAAACGTAGTACAGTTTAAACTTTAAACTACAGTTTTTCAAATTTGAAATATGAGTTTACTGCTTTTATATTTAGGAAATGTAACCAATTTGAAATAATTGACCAACTTCAAAATTACGATCTTCTTGAAATAACATTTTTAATGATTCAGTTTATAATTAATATGTAGAGCAGTGATTCTCAACCTTTTTTTTGTCGCGGAAATTTTATTTCGCGATTTCAAAATTTGAGGGCACACAAAGAAAAACATATGTTTAAAAGTTGTTTACTTACCTGTAATACACTGTGTAAATTAGTTTATGATCATAATTTTGAATGTAAAATAATATAATATGTACTACAAAAACAACAGTACGTTTATTAAGGGACTAATTACAAGTTAATAATAAGAATACTTTTAATGAGTAATTTGAGCTTAATGTTTGTTGATAATTTTGATAATTTTTGACAATGCTACTCTCATATCGTCTTCAACATTTAACAGTCTCGATCCTTTTTTCGTTTTTATGTTGGTTAATACTTTACTATATACATTTCTAATATTTAGCGGCACACAAAAGTGCCGCGGCACAGTGGTTGAGAATCACTGATGGTAGGGAATCATCGGAAAAATCTATTAGCTTCAAAATTAATAAAAGGCATTAAATGAAGTAAAAGCGCGGTAGCATCTATATACTCGCCAATTACAATTTGAAATAATTGCCAAAAGTAATTTGCTCGGCAAAAGTAATTTGAATTTTTTTTTATAAGAAAGATTTATTTAGCGTAGTCGTTGGAGTCCCCTAACTGTTAGAGTAGAAATATAAGTTAGAGTAGAAAGTATCTGCACACCGTAGGACTTCATAACGGATCGATTAAGTGCAGAATGTTTGGCAAGGCGGGGGAAACATCCAGCCAAATAATCTTTTACTGCGAATCGGTTACAGCAGATACAAGATATTCGGTGCATCTCACCCCGAATATATGACCCTTCAGGGAAACCTGATAAGCAAGCTCCTGGCTATTGCCAAAATTGAGGAGAAGTTAATCTCGTCAGACTGACGTAGAACGGGAAGCACAATGAACCATAAGGTCGGAGTGCAATTAATCAATATACCCCAAGATATATTTATCTATCTATCTAGATAATTGCGATCAATTTGGATAATTTCGCACATAACGCTTCAATATGTGATTTCTATATAGAATGGTACAAGATACGGTATTGTATACATAATATCTTTAATATAAAATACTACAAGATGCGAATCTGTATGTTACCATGGATAAACAAAGAATCCCGTTGGCATTTCAACGAGATTTTCGTCTCGTGATTATATAATACACACAAGACACACAAACGTTTTGTTTGACAGAATTAAAACAAATTTGCATTCTTCTATTCAGATATTGTGCACAATATTAGACATTACTATATAATTTGTATATATATGTATATACTATATATATACATGTATAAACTTTTTTGTTCAATTCCAAAACTAAAAATATAAATAATAAGTACTTAGATATACGTACGTAATGCAATGTAATTATCGTTATTAATTGGTATTATTATTAATGAACAAATTTGATAAATAATTACATGAATTTGTATATTCACAATTATTTATAATTATCTATATATATATATATATATTGTATTTTCGTATAATATATAATGTGATTCGGTACACATGAATACAGTATTGAATTGTCGTAAAAATAACTATTGGTCTTATATTTTAGTCTATCAGTACCCCGGAGGCACTATATAACCGATTGTTCTCACAGCTTATTTTTTGGCATAACTTATTACTATAATTTACTAGTTAATAGGACTATTAGGTATGCTCTAAATTAAGAACTATTATGATCAAGTTAAAATTATAACGAAAATATCAGTCGTTATCTATTAATGATCGCCATAAAATTTCATGTTGGCCATTTACACAAAACTACATGCTCAAAACACGCTATGCTTGACCCTACGGCCTTAGCTCCGTGCCCTTGGCATAATGCAAAAAACCGCAACCTTCTAGCATGTATAGGAGTAAGTTATTAAGTTGGGTTTTTTTCCCCAGTTTTGAAGAAGTTGTGTTGAGAAAATTAAAGTTTTCCGATATTTTCCGTAAGTTTGAAATTATTCTGCGTCGAATACAAGTGGGTCAGTCAGTCAGTTACACAAAGGGCTGTATATATTATAGGATTCGTACATCTCGCAAAGGAACTCCACTTCCTTAATCGCAGTTGCCTTCGACTTTGGCTCAGCGTCCTTGGCATAATGCACAAAACCGCACCCGTGTAGCATGAATAGAAGTAAAAAAGGTAATTTTAGGGGTTTTTCCCTTTTTCGGAGGGGACTACGTTGGCCAAATTATAGTTTTCTGACTTTTCTCCCGTAAGTTTGAAGGTATTCCGCGTCAAATGCAACCTAGAATTGCTTAGAATTTGTATATGTCAGTGATTGAGTCAGTTACACAAAGGGCTGTATATATTATAGGATACTAAAACTGGGAATAAAAACCTCGCGGTTTGATCTTGTTCTAGGTTATGTGTCGCAAACATGGTTTTGATGTTTATCTTGCCAGTTAAGTTTTGGTCCTGATTTTACAATCGCAAATATAGTATTAATCTGGGTTATGGGTATTAGCATTTATGCAAAAACGTAACTCAACAAACTGAAAACTAACGGCAATCTTGCTCTTCACTAGCAGAATAACCCTGTACAAGTACATAGATATAAAAAAAATATTTTCAAATAATAAAATAATGTTCCATGCAATGAATATGATAGGTAAGTTAGTACTAGTAACGTTATGTGATACAGGTAAGCTAAGCGGAATTACCATTCATTTAGCGGTCGATCATTATTCTATATTAATGACAATATATATATAGTTGTTTTTTTTTTTTCAATTCTGTTGCTAATTTCATGACCAATGTATGTATGTTTGTATGTGTGCTTGTTTTCCGTCCTAAAGTCGGAGTACACTATAATTTAAAAACAATGTACATTTTTTTGTTCCTATATGATTAAAAACTAAGTAGGTAAACATTAAGTATAGTAATTGTTTGCTTAATTAAATACTACTTACGCATGTTCACATTACTTAACGTCTTCAGTGGTTATCTAATTTACTAATGGACTTAAGCAGTCATTTTTGAATGAAAATTTGTATTTCATTTAGAAATTTGCATTGTATAATAGATGCAATTTCGCAACAGATGCAGTTCCGATAAGGTCCTGTCGCCTATTAAGGTCCAGCTTCTAATACAGGCCAATTATAAAAAGTTATAAATTAATTCGAAATATCCAACATATAAGCAGAAAAACCAGATCAAAAACAACACTTTGAGTCAAATGCGTTTTCGGTTGGAAAGCAAACCCGTGTTTATTAGTGATGATGTACCAATAAGACTCTTACATTTCAAATTTTGCCCCAATTCCTAGAACATTTATTTGTATTTTATAAATACGTGTTTCGACTACAATGTGTCATCATCAGTATGAATTAGCTAATCGTAACTATCTCTGGGATATGGATTCAGAGATATGTTGCTCGTTGCTAATTTGGTGCGTGTCTCACAATGATATTAAATAAATTATGTCTATTATACGATTTGACTGATGGTATGATCTGACCTGAGGATTATTTGAATTGACTGACTAAAGGATTAGGTGGGTGAAGAACCCCACCTATTTATTGAGGGTATCCATTTGTGACTATGCGGCGTTGTTTCTGTCACTAAAGTGAGGGCATCGAAACTCTGTTTTTTTTAGTTTTTAATGGTGGAAGCTTTTTTTTGTTTTTACTATTGGATCTGAATATCAAAGCTTTTCATCAAGTCGGTTTTATTTATTATATCTTTATTTGTTTTTTAACGACATTATTTTGCCATCACTTGTTGCTGCCCGTGATAGAGCCCACTTGATTGTATCCTAAGAAGGCTATCGTTTTATTAGCAGTTTTGTCCATACGACGGCAGTTTAGTCAATTAACCGCACCATTAAGTTATTTTTTTTAAATATTTATTTAATTGACAAACTGGCACCGTTGCGAATCAAAATCGCAACCTCCCAGTTCCAAGCAGAGTCAGGTGTCATCATGTATTTTTGTACCACTAATATTTCCAGAAATATTCTCGAATTTCAATATTCGATCACTTAGAATAATTAATATTCCTAATATCCCCTTGGTTACTTAATCGTATATACTTAATTATAAAGTCTTTTAAGTGTTAATATTAACAATATTTCATTTACATTTCAAATTTTGCCCCAATAGGGAATATGCATGAAAATTTTTTTTCACTTGAATTGAAGCATGTTTACTTGATAAATATCAAGGTAAAAAAGAAAGAGACAGATAATAATCTTTAAAAGCTTACAGCTTCCTTGATATTAGTCGGATTTTAATTTCGTTTTTAAATATTATTACAGTATTAACAGTATTTTCATATACTGAAAATAAATGTGAAAAAAAATTTTCATGCATATTCCCTATTCCTAGAACATTTATTTGTATTTTATAAATAAGTATTTGGACTACAATGTAGTCATCAACCGAAAAATCGTGTATAGCTGCACACGTTAATGAGAACAATCACAAAACCTGAAAAATCGAATTTAAAACTACTGAAATCGGCACAAAACTCCACAGAATTAGATGCATACGAAAGTATCTACATATACAAATTGAGGAAACAGATAATGAATTTAGACAATGGTCCAATTCCAAATTCTGATTTAATAAAATTAAACCATTTTCAAAAAATGTAATACCTGAATATCAAGGTTAGCTTCGATACCCTCACTTTAGTGACAAAAACAACGCCGCATAGTCACAAAAGGATACCGTCAATAAATAGGTGGGGTTCTTCACACACCTAATCCTTTAGCCAGTCAACTCAAATAATCCTCAGGTCAGATTATACCCTCAGTCAGATCATATAAAAGACAACACTTTTTTAATATTATTGTGCGACACGCACCTAAGTAGCAACTAGCATCTTATCTCTGATTCCATATCCCAGAGATAGTTACGATTAGCTAATTCATACTGATGATGACTACATTGTTGTAGAAATACTTATTTATAAAATACAAATAAATGTTCTAGGAATAGGGAATATGCATGAAAATTTTTTTTCACATTTATTTTCCGAATATGAAAATACTGTTCATACTGTAATAATATTTAAAAACGAAATTAAAATCCGACAAATATCAAGGAAGCTATAAGCTTTTAAAGATTATTATCTGTCTCTTTCTTTCAAAAATACTAAAAACGGAGTTTTACGTGTATTTTAAATGGTGAAAGTGTAATATGACGTCACATAACATATCAAGAGGGCTATCTCACCCTCTTTGTCTAATCGGGAATTTCAATCATTCATATCTCGCTTATTTTTAAAGTTATTTAAAAAGTAATTTTACCTTGATATTTGTCAAGTAAACATGCTTCAATTCAAGTGAACAAAAATGTTCATGCATATTCCCTATTTGGGCAAAATTTGAAACTTAATTTCAAAAAACCTAGAGTTCTCTTTGATTATTTTAATAATCTTTATTAATATTTCATTTGTTTTTTATCATTTCTGGCGAAAAGATCCAATATCTTTAAATAAGCGAATGCATTATACGCTCAGAAAAGTACTTAACGTAGCGATTACACACACACACAGACATGGAAGATGGACCTCTTCGTCATACACAAACAAGTGCAGACAAAAACACCAAAAATATTAAAACATACATAAAATAAATTAGAGTTTAGTTTGGATTGTGTTTGTGTTGCTGTTGACTGAGAAAAAACGAAAACGAAAAAAAAAAAAAACAGATGAGATTCTCTGAGAGTTGAGAGTTAACGTAAGAGATAATTATAGGGGGTATTATTATCGGCATACTATACGGCTGTATACATCCATCCATACATACATATAAATACAATACATTATGTTGTGCATTCATCATATACACACATGGATTGCGGTAGGGTCAAAAATTATTGTACCAAGGAAAAAAAAAATTATTAAAAAAGAACAAAACAAAAACAAAAAATGAATAAAACAAAAAGAGATTCATCTTTTTAAATACAATATACGTACAATGAAGAGGAGTTAGTTTTTACCGTTGTCTGTGAACTTCTGGCAGTTCTATAGGCATACGGAGTAGTTCTACTGGAGAAACTGATGGAACTATGAACACTTGTAAGGAAAATATCCAATAGAACGAAAGAATGATTAAGTTCCGCTTGATAAATGAATAAATGATAATGGGGAGAATTTGGTGCACTGTGACGTCACAATCGGTTAGGAGGTGTTCTGGAGTTTTCTTCATTTGACCACAAAACCTGCAGTTGCCCTTATTTTCCAAGCCAAGCTTCTTAAGGTGACCCTTGAGTCTACAATGCCTCGTAAGAAAAATCATTAGAAGCCGCAGTCTATTTTTGCTCATACCAATGCAGGTTTTGTATCCTTAACGGTTATAGTTCCCGAGAAGATTCTTGGCCTACCTGAGCCCAGGAAGGTTTCCCCAGAGAATAGTTCACTTGGTGTCTTCTTCCTTTCTGATTTCCTATCGATAAAAGTGATCACCCAATCCGCAGAATGGCTCGGCGCTGTAAGGACGATGATACTTTCCTCGTCAGACCATCCGCTATCTCATTACTCTGTTCCACATGTTCTGGAAGCCAGTGGAAGATGACTTTCTTATTTTTGCCCAGACTTTTAACTTTGTCTAGGCACTTCCATACCATCTTTGAGCTGATGAATATTCATCTTGGCATACACGGCCGTGATCTGGCATTCATAATGACAACCTTACGCCTGGATTTTCAGAGTAGACCCTACAGCATACTTTACCTTAGATCCGTTAGTATAAAATGTGATGGGCGCTGAAGTTCGCACCCCATTCCGTAATTAAGTTGGTAAAACGTAGTCAACAGGTCTCGGAAGGTTGTATTTTCGCAAGACCTGAGCATGAACACAATAATGTAATGAAAATGATCAAGTGATGAATGATCACAATCTTCGATTTTGGCAGTGAGTTTGTGCACCAAGAACTATCCCCTTTTCTTTAGAACTAATCAAAAGCTAAACTCTGGTACTCCGTTTCTATTGGCTCACCAGAGTACTGGAATATACATATATGCTTCAATTAGAGAGTCAAAACGGTAAGTCTGCTTCACTGCAGAGAAATTCCGCATGTCTTTGGACTATTTGGATTATATAGATAGCTATATCCTGGGGTCTAAAAAGTACTGCACTTCGTGCTAATGGTCCGTTGTGCCCCCCATTCTTCTTCAGTCTGACTCGAGTTTGGCAATAGCCAGGAGCTTGCTGATCAGGTCTTCCTGAAGGTTCATATATTCGGGGTGAGATGCACCGAATATCTTGTATATGCTGGAACCTAGAGGTTCGCAGATAAAGATAATGCGCCTGGATGTTTCCTCCTCCTTGCCACACAATCTGCACATAATGGACCCGTTATGGAGTCCCATTGTGTGTAAAAGCTTCCGCAGAAGATTTGAGGTTTGGATTACGTGTTCCATCTAGTCCTCCAAAGTTTTTCGGATTTAGCGGATGGAGTTGCCATGCCAAAACAAGACATACCTTGAGGAATATCTGGAACAGGCATGTCCTTCAGATTTAATTGCAATTGTATGGAGCCCTTCAGTTCACAGAGACAGAGTATGTTTATACACACAATGAATGCAACGACACAACAGTCTTTTATTTAAGACCACAATTCATGTATTCTCGTAGCGTACACCAGCTAAAAACCACATTAAAACCGAATCATATTTCAATGTGAATCTTAAAAATGTTGTCTGAGTGAATGAAAATAATCAAAATATTATGAATATTTTTCTTGTGTTTTTTATTTATTTATATGTTTTATTTGTCTGTAACAGACCGCACCGCGTAAACAGGCTAAATATTTATAAAAGCTAGCGTAAGCTAAACATGATAAAAGTGTCATATTAAATTGTATGTAATTTAGTTATACCTACGTTACAAACATATAATCTTCTAGACGCCATTCATTCAAATATGAATTGACTATCATAGTAATAACCAGGCCAAGTGGCCCATGTGGTCTAAGGCGTTATGTTTTCGCAATATGCCTACTTGGAAACTGAGAGCTTATGGATTCGAATCCAGACATCGGCAGTTTGTCAATTATTAAGGGAAAAAAAGGAGCAGTTAAATGATTAAACTGTCGGCGTATGGACAAGAACGAAGTAACCGGCTATGCTTGAGAAGGTTTTCTGCAATTTCCTTCACGAACACCTGATGAATATCGGCATAGTTCCTATGATAGTCGGCTGCAGCCGCACATCCTACCAATTCCTAGTCTATACACAAAAATTCCTTCCAATCCAATCACATCCTCACATCCTTAGGCATCACAATAGACCTTACGGTCGAAGGCAGCCTCTACAATCTATCTCTATCATCATAGTGATGGTACGAATTTTACAAAGCATACGGTTTAAAAACTTTTACACTTTTTAATCTATGTTACATTTTCTGAAAATATAACCAAATATTCATTTCGAATTAATAAATAAAACATTAATATTTGAAATCACTTTGTTTGACTATAGTTTCGGGACAGAGTTCCTTCTTCAGGAATAAAAATGAAATGAACAATTTTAACATAACACAGTAAACATTTTCGGGTTCTTAACATAACATTTTGTGAATGAGATCTGATAATATTGGATAAATCTAAAACTATCAACTTCGGAAACCAGTCAAAATAAAGTGATTTTACGAAAATTTAAAATATTTGTTTTATTTAATGATTATATTGGATTTTCGCCACGTAACGACCCTATCAATTCAAAATTCATTTCGAAGATATAAAGCAATAAATTTACATATTCATATACACAACTAGCAGTTCCTG
Source organism: Nineta flava (assembly GCA_963920215.1). Taxonomy (NCBI): domain Eukaryota; kingdom Metazoa; phylum Arthropoda; class Insecta; order Neuroptera; family Chrysopidae; genus Nineta; species Nineta flava. The sequence goes on from OY986041.1 coordinate 1,342,238, forward strand.
CAAGCCTGTTTGAGAGTTGATTTTCTTTAAACCTATTCGGGTTCCTTAGAAGCATAACATACCGGTCAAATTTGAAGTCTGTTTAGTTAAAAAAAACACGGTATTATTTTGATCTTTGATATCCCCTTAATCCCCTTTGACACAGAGGGTGGCGCAGAAGGCTCGCCGAAGCCGAACGACTCTCCATAAGCTGGGCGAGAGTAAGTAAAAAAGGTATGTTTTGAAGTAAGACGGATCGATGTTTCAATACAGATTGCTTACCGATTATTGCCCAATAATTTATTCAATCAATTTAGAATTAGTTTTATAAAATATTTATTGTTTAAAAAATATATTTTACAATATGGAGAGATACACCAAAAAACATAATAATAATAATAACAATAATAACAACAATAATGATGACAGCAATAACAATAATTACAACAACAACAACAACTATATGTATTCCCACTTTATGTAAAATTTAACCATTTAGAATTTAGTAACAAATTACCAATCCTCGTCCTCCCACCCAGCTTTATCAGTGGCATCTTTTTTGTATCCAGTGTCATCAAATTCCCATGACACTATACCCCCTACTAAGAAAAAATAATTAAATCAAGTAAATAATTGTTTATTAGTTCTCCGATATGAATAGTTTAGGCAAATTATTCGGAATTTTCTAAAATCTAAACTAAATCTAATTCATCAAAAACTTTACAAGCGGTAAATGTAAAAGATCAAAAGATTTATATTTTATAATTTATATAACATTTTATGCCCCAAATTATTACCAGCCCAAAATTCCAGAGTATGTATTCAATGTATTGTATGTATGGTATACTTTGAATAATAGTGACCATAAAAAATAGTTGGTATTATTATATTTTTATCAGAAAATGTTTTAATTAAAAAAAGAAAATAATAATAATTGGTAGGATACCCTGTATTTACTCTATCTCTCTTCCTACCTTTCACTCAGAGCTGAGTGTAGTCAAGGTCTGCCCTCATATGCTTTGGGATGCGTATCTAGCTTAAGAAACATATCTACCATAGTTCAAGTGTAGATGTCTTAGCCCGTTTTTACACATGAAAGTTTTCTGAAGCAAGTTTTCAATCTCATTAAAAATATGTGATAAAACTAAAGTTACATTAAAAAATAATATTAAAAAAGTTTTGTCTTTAATACGATCTGACTGGGGTAGTATCTGAAGGATTATTTGAGTTGACTGACCAATTAAGGGATTAAGTGTGTAAAGAACCTAACCCATTTATTGGTGTTATCCTTTTCTAACCATGCCGTGCTGTTATTGTCAATAAGGAGAGGGTGTTGATCGAGGCTAACCTTGATAATCAGGTATTAAATTATGAATATGGTTTAATTTTATTAAAGCAGAATTTGGAATTGGGCCATTGTCTAAATTCATTATCTGTTTTCTTAATTTGTGTATGCGTAGATACTTTCGTATGTATCTAATTCTGTGATGTTTTGTACCGATTTCAGTAGTTTTCGCATAACAAACGATTTAACTCTAAATATTCAAAACAAAGAAGACAGTCCCAAGCTAATCAAAGTTCAAATTTGACCCATCATCGGTTTACACGCGGCTATACCATCAATAACAAATCCAAAAACAAATTTGGACTATCAAATCTCTCATAGCCTTGACAAATTAATACAATTAAGTTTCAAAATAAAATAAACTCAAAATATTAAAAAAAAAGAAGAAATATTGGCGCCATCAGTCAGATGATTAGAAAAGGACACTCGAATGATGATAATGATGATTTTGTTGGTTAGTGGGTTTGTAATGGATCCACATACATAACTGATTGAATTCACAAGGGTCGACTGTATCTCTGTATAATAGATCCCAACAATAATGATTACAACAGTTTTACCTTCGTACACAAAAAGTCATTACCATTCACAAAATCCTTTTTGATAGTTTAGTTAGAGATACGATCGTATATTACCTCACCAGATATTATTGGATAATCATGGCAATCATGTTTTTTTTTTCTTCTTAAATGTGTTCTGTGACCCAGGTCATTCTTATCATTTTTACCACACTCTTCAAAAGTTGTTAAAAGTATATTAATTTATCATTTAGTAATGTAACTATAGTCATTTTGTTTTGTGCTAATTTGGCACGAAGGTGATATTACACTGGGACCTGTAATTGAAGTAGACAAGCCTCAAACTATCACTAGATTTTTCGTCTTTTAGAGTACTGGATCTGGAATCGATAGATAGATTGTAGCGACTCCCCTAGATAGGCTACACTTCGACCATAAGGTCCATTGTGATGCCTCAGGATGTGAGTGAAGAGGAAGGAATTTTTGTGTATAGACTAGGATTTGGTTGGATATGCGGCTGCAGCCGACTATGATAGGAACGAAACCGATATTCATCTGGAGTTCGTGAAGAAAACTGCAGAAAACCTTCACAAGCATAGCTGGTTACTTCGCTCTTGTCCATACGCCGACAGTTTAGTCAATTAAACGCCCCCCTTTGCTTTTTCTTAATAATTGACAAACTGTTGATGTCGGGATTCGAACCCATAACCTCCCAGTCCCAAGTAGAAATAACGCCCCAGGCATAACGCCTTAGACTGCTTGGCTAATTGACGGTGGGCTCTGGAATGGATCCTTATACCAGAATGACTTCCAGACATCCGCGCAACAGTCCGTCAGCTAGTGTTTCGGAAGTTCTACCGACTTCTTGCAGAACTTGTAGCAGCCAACGGTTATAGCTACCGGGAAGGCTCCAAGAGTTTACAATGCTCGTAACGAAGTCTGCCAGTAGCCATTGTAGCCATGTTTATTCAAGCCGACTTTGGACCTTCTTAGGTTAAAATTTTTGCGAGATATAATATCTACCCAAAGAATTCCAGGGAGGTTTTTGTTCATTGTTCCTTGTTCATTTTTCCAGATTCGGAAGGTTTTGCTCTAACTCGTGAACCCAGTTTTTGTGACTTTATTGACATGCATAACTACATATTGCGCTTCATTTAGTGAATTACACAGTCGGCTCTATAATTTGTTTTTGTTTTGTGCACACATCTTGTTTTATTAAAATTTCAAATTCACCCCAATACCTAGATCAGTTTATGTATTATCAATACGTATTTCGACTACAATGTAGTCATCATCAGTATAAATTAGCTAGTCGTAACTTACTCTCTGGCAATTAGAAGTAGATAGAAAATCGAAATCAATAGAGATAAATAAAAAATTAAACAAAATAAATTAAAATAAAATAAATTTCAATAAAATTTATTGAAATGACTCTTGTTAACCTCACTCTTACTCAAATTACTCTTATATTGTCTCAGGATATGTTATTCGTTGCTAATTTGGTGACAGTTTCCGGACGTTTCTTGGTTGTGCCTTGCTTATATATGTTTGACCGACGATTAACTCTAACATTAGAACATTTAGATTTGAATATAAATTTGAAGTTAGATACAGGAATGTCTTCATCATTATTCCTCGCATGTTTCTGATAATAGAAGAATATTAGAATTACGAACCGCATTATCAATGATATCATTATTATGGGCTCGTAAACTTTGTATATTAACTGTATGTATTGATAAACCTGGTTTTGTCATGATCAATTTTACTAGCTCTAATTTAAATATAAATAATGGATTTAATGTCAATCTTTCACTCTAATTTTAACAGAGGAAGTGACGCTGGTTCTGTTTCACGATGATCTAATCTAGAATCTTTGGTTTTAAATACAATAGATAATTTTTCTTAGTGTTTCACGAGGCACGAGGCGAGGCGAGGTTTTGGTATCACCTCGCCGCGCCTCGCTTTTTTAAATATCAACCTCGTCTCACCTCGCCTCCGCCGAGGCAGATTGTTGGCTAGCCACGCCTCGCCTCGGTTGGGTCAGCTATCAACGAGGCGAGGCGAGGCGAGGTTCAAAATTTAAATCCTCGTTACTAACCGAGGATTTAAATTTAAACCGCGAGGCGAGGCGAATAGAGTTACCTTTTCTATTGTAGTTTTTCACCACTATATCATTTTATTAAACTTTTGTGTCTTAACAGTAGTGTTGACCTTACTTAATATTATTTTAATAGATTATTTAAAAAAGATGTATAACTACTTACGTGCGTATATTAGTACACACACACTCATTCAAATATATTAAAAATATATTTTAAAAATTATTTAATGGTTTATAACTTTTGAAACACATTGTAAATTTAAAAAAATAAACCATTGTATACACATATAATAAGAAATAAAGCTAATGATATCATTATAGCTAACTTTAACAATCCATCGTATAGACTATAGATAGAGAAGAGATACCCAAGCTATACTATAAGCTATTATCTATATATAAATTTAGATATTAATTGACTTTCCTTTAACACATTTGATTCTCGAATACAGAATGGTGTTCTTGTATCTGTATATAAGAGTTTATGGGAAAATTTTTATTATTATATTAATAATAATTCCATTTTTTTTTTGTTTTTTTTAATATACCTCATGAACTTTTTAATATAAAACTCTTTTTTTTTAAATTTATAATTAAAAGATTTTATAGATAAATATTAAATTTTTGATTGAATTTTTGTTATTTTTTTTGGTTGTTCAAACCAGAAAGGTTTAAGTATATGGTTTGGTTGATTAGTGCGAGTTAAATCGATTATTTAAATAATATTTTATATAAATGGTTTTTTTTTATATTTTTTAATTTTATTTATTTTTTTAAATAAAATTCTCATCAAACCATGTAAAATTTTTCAAATTAAATCAGTTAAGTATTGACTGATTACTGGATCGAATATGATTTTGTTTTTTAATTAATTTAATTTTTATTAAGAGCTTTTTTATTGTAGGGGGAATACTTAAAGCAATTTCAAATAAAATGACAGAACATATTATTATGTGTGTTAATGTGTATACTAAATCGTCATTATGTACAATAAGGTAATGTCCATTTCAATTAAGGCTACGTAAGACATAATAAGAATAAATTAACTCATCCATCAGGTATCGAAACTTGGAACTGTGGATATCGCATGCCCAGTGTGTGAACACTAAACCATGGATGATACTCATGAATGAGTCAATTTCTTCATATCAGTGGCAGTATTTATTTGTGACAACAATTACTTATTATTTTATAAAACCCATTTTGACAAAATGGAAACCCGACTTCAAAAATCAAATATTCTATAACAAAAAATGCACTAAAAAGTAAAAAAATAATTGCATATTCTTGTGCCAATTTTAGTTCACCTAAGCAAAAATTTTTAAATATATATGTACAATTATTGTTATTTTTTGAGTCGGTGTCAGCATAGAGAAATTCACATAACTTTTGGACACCGACTCCAAAAATAACAATAATTGTACAAATATATTTAAATTTTTTTGCTTAGGTGAACTAAAATTGGCACAAGAATACGCAATTATTCTTTTACTTTTTAGTGCGTTATAGAATATTTGATTTTTGAAGTCGGGTTTCCATTTTGTCAAAATAGGTTTTATACAATAATAACTCGCATATAAAATGAGGAATTTCCTCGATTTCCCGGGGATACCCTCATCAGAATGCGATTTGGTGACAAATGGGACCAATGGGAAACCAAACCCTTTAAAACAAAAAAAAAAAATTCAAAATCGGTTCATAAATGACGGAGTTCTGAGGTGACACACATTAAAAAAAAACACATACAGAGGAAAGGAAAACCATCCTCCTTTTTGAAGTCGGGTTAAAAAATATTATTATTTGTTTTTAAGATATAGTCGCCTAATAAGGCCCGACGCCTAATAAAGCCCAGTTATTATAATTGTTGAATTATTTCGAAATATCCAACATCATTATCATATATCTGCTTATATATATATATCACAGATGGATTGTCCAATCCGCTGTTTTACAAAACCGCTAGTTGTTTTACATAAAAACTTCGTTATGTAAAACAACTGAACGACGTTCAGCTGGATTGTCATTGCGATACGTTTTTCAAAACTGCTACCCACGTTTAGACGTAATGCAGAATATCTTATCTGTAGTGACTAAGAGCGTTTTGATATAGGGAAATATATAGAACACCTTTTAGTGCGGGGCCTAAAAACACGCAAACCTGACCAACTCGGGGTATTACCGATGAAATGAAAGATTGTATTACTCGGTTGTAGTAGTTACCTTATTTAATTTCAATAATTTTTGACAATTTATCTCAAATATATAGAACTTGTTAGGAAAATGGACCTTTAGTAATGGAAAATTCATTAAAATTCCGTTTAAACTAAAATCTACAATCAGATGTTCCAATTCACGTTGTTTTACATAACGTCTATTCGTTGACCCGCTGCATTGATAAATGCAAAACGTTTAAGTAATATTACGTGTTAAAGTTCACTAATTATGTAAAACCGCTAAACGTTTGTTAGTTGTTTTACATAACGGAGTTGTTATATAAAACAACTAGCGGTTTTGTAAAATAGCATAAAGTGCACTAAAAAGTAAAAAAATAATTGCATATTCTTGTGCCAATTTTAGTTCACCTGAGCAAAAATTTTGTAATATATAAGTACAATTATTGTTATTTTTGGAGGCGGTGTCCAAAAGTTATGTGAATTTCTCTATGCTGACACCGACTCCAAAAATAACAATAATTGTAGATATATATTTAAAAACTTTTGCTTAAGTGAACTAAAATTGGCACAAGAATATGCAATTATTTTTTTACTTTTTAGTGCATTTTTTGTATAGAATATTTGATTTTTGAAGTCGGGTTTCCATTTTGTCAAAATAGGTTTTATTTATTATATTCTTGATTAATCATTTTTTTGAAATTTTTGGTAATTTGTTGTTTGTTTTTACTATTGGATTCTAGTATTTATGCTTTTCATCAATGATAGCAAGCCGATTTTAATTTCTTTCTTTGATCATTTATTTTTTAACGACATTTTTATCATCGCTTGTTATTGCACGTAATGTGGCGCACTTGATTGTATCCTAATAAGACCCGGATCTATTGAACATTTTTAAATGTAACGTTTTTGTTAATTAATTTCCATAAATTTTCACTATCTTTTATAAATAAAAGGTCAGATAAAATAAGTAAGATTTTTTATATTCAGTATTTTATAAAAACAATTTCTCAGTTCATTTGGCCAATTTAACACCTTCTGTTGCCAAAGTTCGATAGTTTTTCCTAAGACACGAAATATGGCCCAGGGTAGCTTATTTCAGAAAATATTTGATAAATTCATCATTTAATATTATATATTTTCTGAAGAAGCAACAGTGATTACGAAACTTTAGTGAAAATAAAAATATTTTTACAATATAGTCTCAAATATATTTATTTTATTTAATAATTATAAAGGATTTTCATCAAGTAACCACCAATTCAATACAAACAAATAATTTAAGGATTATTACTTACGAGATATGCTTGAATAAAAGCATTAATTAATAAACAGGAAACTTACCTAAAAAAAAAAGAGAAAAGTATAAAATTAATAAAGTATTTGTGGAATATTTCTTATATAAAGTATTTGTAAGTATTTCTTAAATATTAGCTTATTTTCTTTCTTAAGAAAATTCAACATTTACAATTGTATCGAAAAAACGATTTCACATAATTTTCTTCAACATTGACTACACAGTTAAAAATTTTGGTATGCATTTACAGTAAAAGTATAGGAAGTATTATGCCAAGATGCGTCAGTAACACTACTAATAATAATAATAATAATAAATTTATTTGTTTTAAGATTTTACAATCTTTTACAAAGAATTCCTATACATTAAACAGCAAAAAAAAAATAAAAAAATAAATAATTAAATAAATATATAAATATATAAAATAAATATAAAAAATCAAGAAAAAAAAAACTCAAAAGAACAGAAATTTAAAGCAATAATCAAAATGAAAGAAAAAAAAAAACTATAAGTAAAAGTAAACAATCATATTAATTTATAATGGAAAAAATAAATAAATTCTAAAACTAAAATGACAAATTTGTTCGTTCGTTTAAAAGAAAAGACCTTATCATGAGAATTGTTTGCAGAAAATAAAAAACTTTTTTTATATGTGAAATAGTTTCACCGTATAACAAGCCTTCCAAGTCCCGAGGCGTAGAATTGAGTTTGATGAAAAAACCATCACGCTCAAAGTTATAAACGGGACAAACAAACAACAGAATGATGATGTAAGGTTTCTAGAACATTTAAATTGCAAGAGTGCATGTGGTAGTCAAATTAATGACATAACTGATTTTTCTGAAAACAACACGCAAAATTTGTTTATTCGAGGAACGGAGTTGTGCAAATACTCGAATAAAAGATAGAGGATAGTTAAAAGATAAATAGTTCCGAAATCCATCTGTGGTTATAAGATCCCTAAATAACGGGTTATATGTTGACAAGGCCACCTTTTCAAGGTCTTGTTCCACGTAATATCTTTGAAATTTCTCAAGAGTGGCTTTTATTTTTGCTTGCGAAATGAAATCGCTATTTAAGATGTCACCTGAGTCAATTAAGTCGAGTAGGTTTTTTAATTGGCAGACCCAGTTTAACTTAATCGGGACAATTTCAGAAGTGTTGGTTAAGTTTAGAAGCCTTTTGTAGCATAACTTTGGAAATCGCTTGTCGTCCATGCACATAATTTTTTTTTTAGCCAAGAAAGAGTTGATTTAATAGCTTTTAGAGATAAAGGTGATATGCCTGTTAATTAATTATAATACTACTATATTGGTATAGTATTTTTCCTATATTTTTAGCGAATTTCCTGAAAGGAAATAGAGCTATTGGTCCCGTACCGAAGTCAAAATTTCGCAAAAATTTCTTCAAATGTCCATCGATCCTACCAAGTAGATGTCAAAAATCACCATCTGTAAAATTTATATATATATATATATCTATGGACATATATATATATATATATATATATATATATATATATATATATATATATATATATATATATATATATATATGTCTGTCATCACTCTAGCGGTCACAGTTTTCATTTTATCGGAATGAGATTTGGTATTTGAAGCGCTTTTAGTATTCAAAAGGTCAAGTTCGTTAATGGGTAAAATCGGACCAGGGGAAAGGGGGGTTTAGAGGGAGGGGGAAACACAAAATTTGACATATCTCCCTTAATATTCAAAAAATCGAAAATTTTATAAGAAGTAAAGTTGTAGGCATTAAGTTTTACTGTAATTTTGTTTCTTATCATTTTTTCTGTTTTACTAATATTTACAAAAATATTGACGGTTTAAGATTGAAAATTAAATTCCTCAATATCTCTGTACGCATTAGAGTTTGAGCAAAAATGATAAGGCGATGAATTGTATCAAACATGATTTTCTATAACTTTGTTTCTTACGCATTTTTCGATTGTTCTAATATTAAGAGAGATATTTTATATTTTGTGTTTTCTTCTATCATTATGCCCCCCTTTCCCCTTGACGTATGTTATTTATTAATAAAATTGGCCATGCAAATACTAAAATCAGATACGACATTTCATTTTGATTAGACTAAAATTGTGACCGCTAGAAAGTGATTTATGTATTTTAAGGAAATTCGCTAAGTTGAAGCAGCTCCTGCGTAACGAATTTTTTACAAAAGAGTCATTTAGTAGTCCTACCATGCAAGTATAGTTATTTTACAAAATATTTACGAATTTTACTATAGTAATCAATGTGATTTTACTTTAATAATATTGCAATTTTACAATAGCAAGAATATAGTAATTTTATAAATTATTCTCCACCAAATAGCATAAGAATTTTACTATGTAATATTGTAATTTTACAATACGGATATAGTAATTTTACAAAATACGTTTCATTCATTAGTTTATGTTTGAATAATTCATTTCTTAAGTTTAACGATTATATAGTCATTTGATGAACCATAGTTCGTAAACTTGGTAAACTTTGACATTTTTACATATTTCTGGCATCACTTATTTTTATTCGGCATTATTGAATCCGCTAATTTACAAAACCACTAGTTGTTTTACCAAACAACTCCGTTATGTAAAGCAACTGAACAACGTTTAGTGGTTTTACATAATTACTGAACTTTAACACGTAATATTGCTTAAATGTTTTGCATTTATCAATGCAGCGGGTCAACGATTAGACGTTATGTAAAACGTGAAATGAAACGTCTGATTGTAGATTTTAGTTTAAACGGAATTTTAATTCCCCTTACTAAAGGTCCTTTTTCCAAACAAGTTCTATATATTTGAGATAAAGTGTCAAAAATTATTGAAATTAAATAAGGTAATTGTTACAACCGAGTACTACAATCTTTCACTTCAACGGTCACACCCCGAGTTGGTCGGGTTTGCGTGTTTTTAGGCCTGGCACTAAAAGGCGTTCTATATATTTCCCTACATCAAAACGCTCTTTGTGACTACAGATAAGCTATTTCGCATTACATCTAAACGTGGGTAGCAGTTTTTTAAAACGTATCCCCAATGACAATCCAGCTGAACGTCGTTCTGTTGTTTTACATAACGGAGTTGTTATGTAAAACAACTAGCGGTTTTGTAAAACAGCGGATTCGAATCCATCTGCGACATATACCTAGACATAATGTAAATGATCGCGTCAGTTTGTCTAATGACTGAGATTTCCATCGTCATTCAGCTAAATGACCGATTACATTTGAATTAAACTACATGTACTGTGCAGCTAGTGATGATATGTACCCTCTACAGCTCCACGTATAGTCGATAGATCCACCTGAATGTATGATGATGAGCTCCACACCTTTTTTAATAATATTATTTTTATATTTATTTATTTATTATAAATAAATAAATAGCTTTAAGTCACGATTTTATAATTTCGTGTATAGTGAAGTCATAGTCATATTTATATTTATTATGAACAAAAAAAAATATATATATGTAGTTGTTTTTTTTTTTTAATCTTTATAAAATATTATTTTATGATTTAATTTTTTTAATGTAATCACAAACAATTTTTATTAATCAAATTTTATGATAGTGTTTTCGTTTTATGGAGGTAGAACATCAGGTCACTTCCATTTCAATATGGAATATGCATGAAAATTTTTGTTCACTTGAATTGAAGCATGTTTACTTGACAAATATCAAGGTAAAATTACTTTTTAAATAACTTTAAAAATAAGCGAGATATGAGGGATTGAAATTCCTGATTAGACAAAGAGTGTGATAGCCCTCTTGATATGTTATGTGACGTCATATTACACATTCACCATTTAAAATACACGTAAAACTCGGTTTTTAGTATTTTTGCAAGAAAGAGACAGATAATAATCTTTAAAAGCTTATAGCTTCCTTGATATTTGTCGGATTTTAATTTCGTTTTTAAATATTATTACAGTATTAACAGTATTTTCATATTCTGAAAATAAATGTGAAAAAAAATTTTCATGCATATTCCCTATTTATAACGTTTAAACTTAAAGTCTCTTATGGGATAGTTTAATTAAACAAGCTTAAATAAAACTGGTCGATGGCTCATTCGATTCGAAATAATGTCTATAGCAGAATGTGTGAAAGTTTTATATTCGCATATAAACAATAAAGGAATCCAAAAAAAGAGTGAAGTTTTTTTGCAACTATATCAAAAACTTACAGTGTCAGGAAAAATTTCAAAAAAAGGCGCAGTTCGGATCTATTCCATTTAGACTATTCGAGGACTACGCAAGCTCTTCACAATGACACCAGAATCAATGTCCTAGTTCAATTCGTTCCACGACCCTACACCAATTTATAACTTTACCCAAAGCTAATTCGTAACCATTCACGCGCATGCTCCTACATTGGCACGATGACGTCACATCCAAAACAGATATAACACGACAGACTCGTAACGACGTGATCTATCTGCGACCAGAATTTTTATTTTCATGAAAAGTCGTTATAGTTTAAATTCAAACTTTAAATAGTATTCGAATGAACATTTTACGGGCACAGAGCGGTAGGTTCACCGGTAGATGTGGTCACAGTTCCAATAATCGAAATTCAAATAGAATTTTAAATTTGACACACGCATTACTGGTTTATAACTCTGTGGTCATAAAATGTTCATGCAATTATTATTTTAAGTTTGAATTTATAGTTAACGCTTTTATGATCATGAACAGGTATTTACAGGTACTCTCGCCATCTTAGTTAAGATGGCGGTCGGAATTTTTATTATCAACATCATAAAATGGAGTTGGTACATATTTAAATTTAAAATAGTACTCGAATGAGAATTTTATTGTCACAAAACTGTATGCTATTGGTTTATTGTTTTATTACTTTTTGGCCATAAAATTAACCTTAAATTTGAATATGTGCTATCTCATTTTATAATCTTGATAATAAATATTCTGGCCGGCAACTTGTTGACAATTTCAGGTATATGAATGTATAATATAAATATACGTAGAATGTAGATGTAGATTTTAGAGTTATCATCAATTTGGTGACCTGAAAAGGATTTTAAATTAACTTAAAATAGTAAACCAATGATAATTTAATTGCCCTCCTAGCCATACAATTGAGGTATGTCACATTTCCAATAATCGAGGTTCAAATAGTATACAAAGATTAGAGTCTTAAAGATTTGCCATTGACTAGGTATATGTTCATTATTGAAAATGTGATCACATCTCAATTTTATAGCTCTGAGGGTAGTAAAATTATCATACGTTTATTTAAAAAAAATTGAATTAAAAGTTTAATGATTAAACGTTTAAAATATTCTAAATAGACCCTCAATAATTAATATTCTCTTAGAATTGCAAACAGTTCTAATCACTTTCGCTAAATCTTAGCTGAAAGACAGGATCAAATTGATGACCTCCTTAACGATTATAAAATCAATTTGAATTGTTGGAATTAACGCCTATTCTCGCCAGCATATTGATGAGGACGTCTGTATATCATATAGTGTAAAATTATATGCATCCAACCACAGCATCTCAATTGATAAAACACTTCCGGGAGCCAGAAGTCTTGGGTTCGATACTCAGCCAAACCGTGTATGATTTTTCATATTAAAACATTGATGCCAAAAAAAGTAATGTTTTTTATTATTATTATGAATTATAATACCAGCCAAGTAGTCGAGCGACCTAAGGCGTAAGTTTGAGGCATTATGTCTACTTGGAACTGGGAGGTTATGGAATCGAATCCCGACATCGGCAGTTTGTCAATTATTAAGAAAAAAAAAGGTGCGGTTAATTGACTAAACTTTCGACGTATGGACAAGAACGAAGTAACCGACTATGCTTGTGAAGGTTTTCCGCAGTTTCCTTCACGAACTCCAGATGAATATCGGCATAAATCCTAACAAAGTCGGCTGTAGCCGCACAACGTACCAATTCCTAGTCTATACAAAAAAATTCCTTCCACTCCACTTATATCCTCACATCCTTAGGCATCACTCTCTACAATCTATCTAATCTATGAATTATAATGGAAGTAAACAATCATAATTTATAACTTTTTTTTTAATGAAATTAATTTAATTATAAATTAATTAATTTTTATGACAGAATACTGTTTTGTTGTAAATATCCTTCATTTAAATGTTTTTTTTTTTTTTTTTTTTTTTTTTTTTTTTTTTAAATATGAATATATTTAAATATAAATAAATATTCAAAAATATATTTATAAATAAATAAAATATGAAAAAAGTAATTTCCAATAAAATTAGAATGGAAATGATTTTTATAATTAAATATAAATAAATACTAAACTGTTTCTATATTCTATATCCGTTATACCGGTAATAGTATTTCCGTATTCATAAAATAGCGCGAATTCAATAATCATTTTATAAGCAATTTTAAAATCTATCAATTTATTTATCTACCATTCACCCTATCCTATCAATACTGTGTATACTGTTTATTCTTTATAGCATTATTACTTACTATATGTTAAAATTTACAAGCAGATGCGCCGAGAATAAGATAAATTTAATCCGAAAAATATAAGGTAATGTAGCCTAAGAAGGCCCGGCTTCTAATAAAGCCCAGACATGAAAAATCATTATTGTAATTGTTGAATTCATTAGAATTATCCAACATATATAAGCAGAATTTATAGACAAAAATGCAACAACACTTTTAGTCGAATACGTTTTCGCTTAGACCGCAAATCCGTGTTTATCAGTAAGACCCTCGGATTGTGTTTATAATATTGATTGATCAATTTTTTTAAATTTTCGGTTAATATTTGGATCTTAATATCTAAGCGTTTCATAATTGGAAGCAAGGGGAATCCTATTGATTTCTTTCTTCATTTTTTTTAAACGATACTTTTGCCATCGCTTGTTACTGCCTGTAGTGAGGCCTACTTGATAGTATCCTAAGAAGGACCGGGGATAGTATCTTAAGAGAATTATAATTAACAATTTTTGATAATTAATTTCAATAAACTTTCGCTAAATTAATTTCACTAAATTAAAGTAAATAGCTTTTAGTTTTCCATGCAAAGAAAAAACAGTTTCTTAGTTCATTTAGCCGATTTAGTTCCTTCTGTTAGCATAGTTTGAGATTTTTTCCTAAGATACCAAATAAGATCCATAATGATTTGGGATTGAAAATAAAATGCATATCTGGATATTTTTTTAGACATATTTAGTAAAAACTAAGTAGACAGAGAAATGAGGATCTTTTAAATAAAATGATATTTTTTTGTTTTAATGTTTTTAAGTCTTTGTATTTTTAAAAAACCTAACAAGACCCAACCTATTCGGCTGAATTGTTTCAGCTGAAAAATACATGAATATTGTATAAGTAAATATTTAATTTAATGATTATTTAATGAGTATAAATTTATCACTAAATGATTATTTAGTGATAAATTTGATTTGGCCTTTGATTTGATAAAGCTTTGTAATGGGTCTTATTGAAAGACCCAGTTCCTAAGGCCCACAATCGAGGTTTTCAGAATTATCATTTTTTCATGGAAATTGTGATGATTTTTCTCAAACATCGGATGCATAATTAATCAATGTTTACTAAAATTCTATTTATTTTTGTTTTACTACAATCTCACGTTTTCAGAATCATTTTGCTGAAAGTGGGCTTTAACGACATAAATTTATAATTGAAATACCGTTTAAGTGAATGGAAGTTGATGGAATCCGCGTAAAACGTCACGCTCAATTAAACTAAATTCATTTTTGCTCATCATTTGTTTACACGAACGGAATTCATACAATAATGGGATTTTACGTCCGTTTTTGAGACACACAGTCTATAACAGAGGCCATCAACATCATTACTCTTTTTTAACGTTTATTCTTCTCAAATTCATTACGTATTTGTGATGTGAATGGAGGACAAGGAATGATATGCAGACTAGGAATTGGTAGGATATGCGACTGCAGCTGGCTTTGGAAGAAACTATACCGATATTCTTCAGGAGTTCGAGAAGGGAAACCCCAGAAAATCTTTATAAGCATAGGCGTTTACTTCGGTCTTAGCCATATGCCAACAGTTTAGTTATTTATAATTGACAACCACTTCACCGTTGGGAATCGAACCAGCATCCTTCTAGTTCCAAATAGGGCACGTTTTACAACACGGACGCTTGAATTTGATAATTATTAGATATTATAATAATAATACTCATATAATATTTATAATACGCCCATAGCAATGCGCCCAGGTGTTTCGCCTCGCTTGCGATTCGGTATTAGCGGTGACGTAGTTTGTAAGATTAGCAAGGCCACTTGGACTGACAAACATTTTTATAAGTATGAAAAATATTTAAGTATTTGCCATCTTTCATAGTAGTCAATGTGGCCATGTGTGTAAAAAAAGTGATCGTTTTTGAACCGTCTCCTACAAGAAATGCATTTCCCATATTAATAGAGTTAATTCTATCCCCGTTTATGATTTATTAATTTAATTTTAATCTATCCCAATACACTTAGTGTGTAGTATATTTCCTTTATTTTTTTATTTTGTAGTTTTATGGGTTGAACCTTTGTACTTTATTTTTTTATCTCTTTGTCTCTAAATACAGTTTTTTTTTCCGAATACAATATTGTAGTTTTTTTGTGTGTGTGTGTTTTTTTTTTTTTGTTAAGTTGCACGCAATTTCTACATTTAGTTGTTCCGTCCAACAACACCCCATTTCCAAAGGATAATAAAATTGTTTTATAATCAAATCTAGCTGACTATAATATATAATAATATTAACTAAATTATTATATTCAATTTTTGTTTCATTTAGGGCTGATAGATGTATTTATACTTCATCTTGGACTTAATACAGTTAGTATAACGAACCTCAATATAAAAATTTACTTGATTTAACAAATTTTTAGAAATCCCCTAGAACTGGTCGTAAGAGTTAATCAAAATATACCTTTACATTACGAATAACTTTTGTAAAAACCTCTTTATAACGATTTTTCAATCATTGCAAAACATAAATAGAAAGTATAATTATCCTCTGCATAAAGTATTTTGATTATTTTGTATGCCAATTTTTCATATTGTGTTTTAAAATGAATATTAAAGTGCATTCATTACAATGTGTTTAATTTTTTTAAAGTTTGCTTACCTTGCTAAAACGAACCTTAGACCAACCTAACCTCTGTAATCTATATAACAAACCTCATTGTAATAAATTACTTGGTATAACGAATTTTTTCTAATCTCCTTCAGATTTGTTATATCAAGGTTTCACTGTAATATCTAGCCATCTTGGAATAGGCAGTCATCTTGATACAGAACAAATGTCCCTAGATTATAAATCGTAACCACCAACAAACATGTAAATTGATTGCGGCAAAAATAAATATTGGTTTAAAATCCACAAATTTGTCTTTTTACCCGACTACGGAGGATTATCAGTCTATATGTTTGTCTGGATGTCTGTTAGCATGACATCTGTTCTCGTGTAGCTCCTAAGCTAATTTATAAGTCCCTTCAAACTTGTTTCGTAGTCGAGTTTTAATTTTTTAAACTTTTTTATTATTAATTTTTATAAGCTTATAATTCAACTCGAATATACCAGGATATCTGGGTATATTCCTACTTGGCTCCAATACCGGGAATGGAACCCGAGCCACCTGGGTGAATTTTCACAAAAAAATATTCCTTAAGGCATTTTCTGATTCGGCTCCGGAACCTGGGACCTTCTGCGAAAACATCTCATTAGTCTCTGTTTATTGAAGTCCGCCTAATCCTTTCATCGTTCCATCGTTCCTGGAGGTTTATCCCAGATAGCTTTTTAATCTCCCTTTGACTTTCGAAGGAACAGTTGGACTGATTAATCCAAAAACTGTAGACTGAAATTTTTTTTGCATTTTGATTATATTCATCACTAATTATGACTGCGCAAGTAAGCAAAGAACTGGAAGACCGATTATTTAACAATAGTTGGTTTTGCTTTCTGCGTATTTATAGTAAAAATCAGAAGAAAAATCGTGTGAGAAACATCTGTTCCATATAGGTTGTGCCTTAAGCAATCGAAAGTTGAAGGTTAAGAAACATGTGAAATAGAAGATATGTTTTACATATCAATGAATTAACTGTAGTACATTGAAAACTAAACAAGATTTTTCGATTACCCTGTGCATACCACCTGAAATTAAATTCGGAGGGCGGAACTGTTCAATTCCTCGAAAGAATAATTAAAAACGATGATTTCGATTCCACAATTATGCAGTAGCAATTGAATTAAGAAAACTGACAAGCCTAGATCCACATTTTATCCTGCATTGAACATTTTGTCTTACGTTTTCAGCTTAGGATTTAAAAATCTTAGAATTTTTTCAGCTTAAAATTTTCGCTTAGATTTTAGCATTGCAAAAAAACCAACTCTGGTTTTTCAAAAATATCGCGAATTTTATTGTAAAATTGGTTATTACAAAGTTATGATTTTTCTGTTCCTTAGCTATTCTGCCTAATAGTTCATAGATTTTTTTTTATGGTATCCGATCAATCTTACGACGATTTCTTTCCTAAATATTCGAAATGGAAATTATTAAATAGCCAAAATTGTCAAGTATTCCAAAAGTCGAATTTCTTGAGATGGGAATGTGATAAAATTGTTTTTCATTTAATACCTTCAAGGCCATAATATGTATCTGTTTCCAACCAATCCTGGCATTTCCAACCAATTTTGATAGCATTTTCTCGATCCTCAGCGAACAGATTTCTTTTTTCTTCTTCATAGATTGATGAAACACCTCTTCGAGATGTTAGTTACACATTTTTATGAATTTTTCATTCAGTTCTCGCACCAAGATAACCGTAAAGCAATCAGAGTATCCATTTGAATAAAAATAAAAACACGGCACATCGTCAGTACTAGTTTGTGTGATCTATTATATACTTTTCAGTGTAATGATATTAAAGATATCAAACACTATTTATTATCTAGGTAATATCCACATAGACAAGACCACCATCATGAATAAATAGGACAGACTTGCTTACTTTTTAATTTGATGTTAGGTTCATTCAAGCAAATAATTTATAAAACAAGTTGCAAAAGCATTTCCAAGTAAAAAAAAAAGTATTTCCAAGTAGTTTTTACAAAAAAAATATTTTTTACGAAACACGTGCCGTTTTAGTCACTGAAACTGCATCGATATATAGGCGGTGAAAAACCTGGTCTGGGTGGAGACAATTCCGTACATCGGTTCCTGCGATATGGAGACTAGGGAATATGCATGAAAATTTTTTTTCACATTTATTTTTAGAATATGAAAATACTGTTAATACTGTAATAATATTTAAAAACGAAATTAAAATCCGACAAATATCAAGGAAGCTATAAGCTTTTAAAGATTATTATCTGTCTCGTTCTTGCAAAAATACTAAAAACGGAGTTTTACGTGTATTTTTAATGGTGAAAGTGTAATATGACGTCACATAACATATCAAGAGGGCTATCACCCTCTTTGTCTAATCGGGAATTTCAATCATTCATATCTCGCTTATTTTTAAAGTTATTTAAAAAGTAATTTTACCTTGATATTTGTCAAGTAAACATGCTTCAATTCAAGTGAAAAAAAATTTAATGCATATTCCCTATTCCTTATGTGTGCAGGGTAATACTCCAAGCAATCCAAAACCTCTGTAATTTTTAGAATATAATAATAGTATTGTGCGTTGAATCTACAAGTATTTATTTAAATTTGTTAGGGAAATTACTTTAATCTTATTGCGTCCTGCCGTGAGTTGGGAGTTTCGGGGCTTCAACTTTGTTTGACATTTAACCATAAGTCAGCCTATTCCTTGCGTGTTCCAACACCTCTGTGCCACGATAAATAATATTGTTTAGAAACTGGTATAAATCTTCCCGTTTACCGTTTTACGGCCGCTAGCTGAACCTAATCTTCCAGCCATACACATTACATTTTCTTGTGTAAAAATAGCTACAGATTGGAAATTCATTGCGTAAACATATGCCTCATCTTTGGGGAGTATTAATCACTACAGATTTTTTCTGTTATGCAGGAAATAAAACTACACACGCTGTAATCTATAAAGTGTCGACAAGTTGTAAAAAATTAAATTTTTTTTTAGCAAATGCCCCAAACACTTTCAGTTATATCTGGGAAAGTTCAGACATACTTCAAGCCTTACACCATCATTTTTATTTATCCTTTGAAGAAAAGCTGTTTGAATAAACAGTTCAAAAGCCAAGAGGAATACGTGGGCAGTTCGACTGAACTGTATTATAGTTTTCTGCTTTCTTGTGCGCTGGTTAGCAATAGAAGTGAAGGGTGATAGCTAAGCTTTTATCGATTTTTAGATTTCAAGAACAGTATGTAAGAAAAATCTGGCCCAAAGAAGGGCTAACGAAAACGGGTAAAGTTTTCTCTCATAAACTTTTTGAATTTACGAGTAGCGTTATGAGTAGACGAAAAAAATTGTTTTATCATTTTTTACACCTCTATCATCTTTTACTATGAAAAGACTTCTGGATCAAAATTTTCTTTGATGGCCTCTTTGAGTTTAAGTCAACTAACGTCAATCATCATTCTGCTGTACTGAAGGTTGATGTGAAGAAAATTCGATTTAATGACAGGTTCTTCAAAATTTTACCGCTTATTATTTCAATAATAAAGAATATCCTACCAAAATTTGAAGTTGATCCTGTTTTTAGTTTATGAGTAAAAAAATGTTAAAATTACGATTTTTAAAAGACTTTTACATAGGTTAAATGGACTCGTCGGTAAAAACATGAATACAAAAATGAATATTTCGACAACCTGATATGCCAGTGTTATGAAAAACTGTCATAATATTTATCAAAGTCTTATAAATACCTCGACTACATTTCAAATTAATCCTGTTTTTTGTTTCTGAGATAATTAAATTTGTAGATCGAATAATGTTCTAAATCTAGTTTTATTTTTAGTTTTATTTATTTTTATCTAGTTTTATTTTTAGTTATATTTATTTTTATCTAGTTTTATTTAGTTTTATCTAGTTTTACCACCATACAACTTTTTTTAAATACATAAAAACATATTTTCGTTATTGAAAATTCTTCGAAAAAATGAAATTTAGGATTTAAGTTTTAAACAATATGTTTTTTACAAAAATTAAATTATTTGAAACGATTTAATTGCAAAATTTCTACTTATTTAGAGTTGGCAATGGATGGGATATCAATGCATTTAGTATAGGACAAACTCACCATCCTTACTTTCCCTCTCCAGTTTCACAACAACCTTAAACAATTTTAAATGGTTTGAAGAGTTGTAGCAATGATTGGTCAGCCCCTTTAAATACCACAATGTACTTTATGGTCTAAGTGTGCTTCACTTTAGAAAGCCGCTACTACCGAATCTAATCTAACCAGCTAATTCCTTCCGAATTATAATCTTTTAATAAATAAGTGGCCAGATTAGTATGTGTAGACTATTTCGAAACAATGTTTGCTCGAACAATACAAAAAAGCACTCAACAGTGAAATAAATACAGTACAAATAGCATAGGGAGACTGCTATAGATAGATTAGTAGTAGAAGCTGCTATACATACAGATAAAGGCTGCTTACCCTGCTGTAGTAGTGATGTGCTGTGGTGAAGTAACCAAGAGAGAGGTACATTAGCAACATTACTACAAACCCGATGGATATGAATGAGGGTCGTATTGACGACGGTCTCTCTGAATGAGAGAGATTCTCTCTACTCTGTAATTACCACCCGCGTTAATTAACTGAATGGCGCCAATGTAGTATATAACTAAACCCATCCAATGTAACAAAACAGCATACTCTCTGGCTCTCTGCTTGCTTTTACAGACTGGCTAAAACTCGGCTGTTGTGATGTGAAACTTCATCATCATAAACCTTTAAAGTTTTTTTTTTTTTTTTTTTGGTGTAATTATTAGCAAAAGTTGGCGACTGATTCATTTTAAATTTAGTTTTGTGTTTTTTTATGGAAAAAATAATAATAATGAAATTCGATTGCCAACTGATGATGAGTTATTTGCTTCTTTTTTTGTTTTTGTTTTTGGTAGCGCCAAGTAGTAATTTATGGTTTCTAGCGATTATTAATTAAATTGTTTTGAAACTGAAAATTTATGTCTATTTTAATTATGAAATAGAGGAATTAATATCTTAAATAACATATGTTTGATTTTTTTCTTTGCAATATCTCTTTTCTTCGCAAAGTAGAAGAAAACATTTTGATTTTGTGGAAATTTCTATCCGGTAGGCAAAATTCGTACAGTATGCGCTACGAAATGGTGATCGCTATAATATTAATTATTATAATTATTAGAACATTAAGGGATAGAAAAATTGTCAGAAAAGAAATTAACCAAAGGTTCATTCGAGTGATATGTAAATAACATTCAAAATTTGGCATATTATTTGCAAAAATTTGAGTTGGAAGATTGTTTTTCTATAATCCAAACTAATTGAGAAGTCAAAAGATAATCACTAAGCCTTGAGAATTTGCATTTAGTATATAACCTTCTTGTGTATATTTTATAAGATTATATTGGTAGCCCGAAAAATTTCTTCTTATTAACTACCCTGTCTCTAAAGCTCTAACTAATTGTAGGTAGGATCTTCAAATTAAAAGATAGGGTCATTTTTTAGTGTTTCGTGCAAAAATTGGCAAAACAAAACATTTATGGAATCGACTGATCGGTGTTTGTCTGTCGCAAGTGGTTTTTTTTTCAGAAACTGCTTCACATAAGTGATAAGAGTTTGGCATAGTTGTAAGATACAGTTTTCCCAAATACGGAGATGAGGTATTTATAAGCTAATAGCTTAGTTTTGGCGGTTGAAACATTAAATAACTAAAAAACTTTGTTGAAAATTATTTTGAAAGACATTGTTAACTTTTTAGCGAATGCCGAATTTCCTCCAAAGGAAATGCAGCTATTGTTTCTTATGTTTAATTTTAGTCAAGATTTTTCTGAAACCGCTGAGAAAAATTGGTTTAAAATTACGATAATAAGTAATAGATTAAGGGTATTGTGAAATTTTTAGTAAAGGGGTTAGTTTTTGGGGTTGAAGCGGGATAAAAATTATTTGTTCGAGATTATTAGAGTGTCAATTAGAAGTCTTTTAGGTGTTAATTGTTATAAACAATTTAATTTAAATATGTTCAAAAATCATGCTATACTGAATATTAATAACGTTTTTTCACACTTTCTGACCGATGACCAATTTTTGCAGGGTACGGTGAGACACATCTTTGAGAATTTTTCCTTCCAGATACTAAAAATAGACGAACAAGTGTTTTTCAGTCCGCAAAAATCTTGCAGATAGTATTTGCTCTATGCTAAGTTTTGCAAATATGGTTTTGGTCGTGTTCAAGTCAATTTTTAGTCTTGGTCTTGCTACGGCATATATAGAATTGGTCCTTAGGCAAGACAAATAATAGTAGTAGTATGAAATAGGCCCTCCTTAAAGTAGTTCAATTATTGTTTACATAGCGGCTGTCCACATATTGCTTAAAAACGTTTCGCCTATATTACCAAAATTAATTTGTTACGTTAACGCTGCGTCAACTTAACCAATTTCCTCAGAATTAATACATCACTTCTGCTATGTAAATTGAAAACTCATACATTTTACTCTGTATACCTTTTTCCTTTCCCAATTTCCTTGCCCATTAAGGAACTTGGCTTTTTAAATAACAAAGTTACCTGCGTCATTAACGCTAGAGTGTCATCAGTACAAGCGCACTAATTTCCTATGAATTGTGATCTAATCTACAAGACTCAACAAAAGTTTGACATGCAGATATAGAATTGATCTTTACGCAAGACTGTGACCAAGACCAAATAGGCTCATCACTCATATAGTATGAAATTGACCCTCTTTAGTAGTTCAAATATATGTCACCAACGACGCTGTTGTCCTTCATATAGTTTCAAATGCCTATCGCACCTAAAGTGTTAGAATTGTGAATGATTGACATACCTAATAATATTTATATAAAATTTAAAATATTTAATCTGTTATTTAAATGAATGTAGGCGGTCTTTGAATGTCAATTTTAGGAAATTAATAAAAGAGGAATAAATCGTTTTCAATTGACATCAGTGTGTGTGTGTTTTATTTGAATGACTCTTTTATTTTGGTGAAAGGGAGAGAAAGATTGTATTTATATTTGATATTGACTGCAGCAGTGTGTCATCTCTATAAAATCATTTAAATACGCCCACTATTTGAAAATCTTTATTTTTATTGTTTAGTTAGTTAATACTTTTAAAATAAACACAAAAAATATGTAAATGTTATCTCTTTGTCCGCCATATTGTGTTCATCATTTATTTATACTCAATGTCTATTTTTACCTCTATATATATACCGACTTAGAATATATAGATGTTTACCGAAAATCGATTTTACCGCATCATTAGGTTTTATTAGGTCTCGTGATACAAAAAAAAGTGTGTGTGTGTGTGTATACTTATGTACGCACGTAAGAAGTTTAACTTCTATTTAAATAATATTTTATAATTAAATTAAATACTGATATAAAAAAATTAACTCGTCAACCAGGAATCGAACCACGGGCCTCTGAATATCTAGTCCAGTATACTTCCGCTACACCAAAGAAGATTGTGACATAATAGCCAACTTTTTCATATTATTCTAATTCTTTTATTTATTTAGACAGTATTACTTCTGTTGAAGTTATTTATTTATTTAATATTTGTTTATTTATGTATATTTTCGCGTCAACATAACGATGTTTGTCCAAATTCCTTTCGGTTACGTATGACAAACTGTAGAAGACTATAGCGTATACTCCGACAAATTTCATTGTCATTGAATTTTTAATTAAATTAAATACTGATATGAAAAAATTAACTCGTCAACCAGGAATCGAACCTCGGGCCTCTGAATATCGAGTCTAGGGCCTAGAATATATAAGGAATTTGGACAAACATCGTTATGCTGACGAGAAAGTATACACAAATAAACAAATATTAAATATAAATAAATCACTTCAACAGAAGTAATACTGTCTAAATAAAAAAAAAAAATTAGAATAATCTGAAAAAGTTGACTATTACGTCACAATCGTCTTTGGTGTAGCGGAAGCATACTGGACTAGATATTCAGAGGTCCGAGGTTCGATTCCTGGTTGACGAGTTAATTTTTTCATATCAGTATTTAATTTAATTAAAAATTCAATGACAATGAAATTTGTCGGAGTATACGCTAAAGTCTTCTACAGTTTGTCATACGTAACCCAAAGGAATTTGGACAAACATCGTTATGTTGACGCGAAAGTATACACAAATAAACAAATATTAAATGTAATATTTTATAAGGTCAATCCCACTATTCAGACACAAAAGTTTAATAAAATAAGTCTAGTAGTGAAAAACTACAATAGACAAATTATATATTGTATCTAAAACCAATGATTCTACATTTGATCATCGTGGAAACAGAATGAGCGTTAATACTTTACGTTCAAATTAGAGTCTGAAAGACTGGCTCTAAATCAATTATTTACATTTGAATCAGAGTTTGTGTAATGTATCAAGGTCAGACCAGGTTTACCAATAAATACATTTAATATACAAAGTTTACGAGCCCTGAAAAATGATATCATTGATAATGTGGCTCGTAATTCTAATATTTTTGTTTTATCAGAAACATGAAGTAATCATGATGAAGACATTCATGTACCTAATTTCAACTGTATAGTTAAATATAAATGGTCTAATGTTCTAGCTGGCTGGCGGTGTAACTTTTTACCAAAATAACAACGACCGCATTCATCTTTCAGTCTATAAGGTATAATATTAATAAAAATTATTGCCCACTGCACGATGTTGTCACGCTGCCTATTTGACAGACATACTTCTGTCTGTTTCGCTGCAGCATATAATGTATGTATATATAAATGTTGTATATATACTATATGACACAATTTTTAATTGAATGTCTCTCAAACACTGAGCAATCGAGCTGGATAGAAATTTGTGTAACAGCGATTAAGCGAGTGCTACATCAGTCGAGTGAGAGGATGATGATGAGGATGTGTATTGACTAAACTATCGGCGCATGGACAATAATGAAGTAGCTGGCTTTGCTTGTGAAGGTTTTCTGCAGTTTCCTTCACGAACTCCAGATGAATATCGACATATATCCTATCAGAATCGGCTGCAGCCGCATACCCTTCCAATTCCTAGTTTACACACAAAAATTCCTTCTACTCCACTCACATCCTCACATCCTTAGGCATCACAATGGACCTTATGGTCAACCGTTCAGGGCAGCCGCTACAATCTATGGATGAGGTATCGCTATCTCATAAGCTAATAAGCTATAATGAAAGAGACAAGTATACCTCATCGATGTTCACTCTCTCTCTATTTGACAGGACGCAAATATATGACAGGACGCATAGGCAGAGCCTATGACTTGTCCACTCTAAATATATATATATATATATATATATATATATTTTATATCATCGATTCGTTAAATTCTCATAACACGCCAAAAGAAGTATAAATTCAAGAAACTCATTTTTGTTCATGAGTGCCTGTGAACAAAAATCACGGAGATAGCGAATATCATTGTATATATATATATATATATATATATATATATATATATATATATATATGTATATATGTATATATATATATATATATATATATATTCTACTCCAATGTTGAATTCAATGCTATATATATATGTCAAAGTCAATTATAAACTCTGTACGTTGGTCGTGGAGGTCGTGAGAGCCTATCACACCAGATCTTTTTAAAGTCATATTTCTAACAGCAATTTTTGATGATATTAATTCATGTTTTATTCAAATTTTGATTTATTATTTTGATTTTGATTTTGTTGGACACCTGTGAGGTGTTTTATTTTGACTCGTAGATAATTGTATTTGGTTTTTGGTGTGTCATAGAATAGATAAACAGGTCAAAAATATACGGAAATTGTATTAGATGACTATTGATTATTGTTATTATTGAATATTTTATGAACGTGAATATATATCATGACATGTTAAGTTATTAAGTTGTGGTACGAACTCGACGCAAAATTTAATATTCTTTAATCGGTTATACTGTGACTGTTTCGCTAAGATGCATCATCTAGGAGTTATAGGTGCAAAACCAAGAAAAGTCCAAATATTCCAAGATTTTTGTAAGCTTTTTGATTTTGTCCATGTTTGTACCCAGATATATACAGGTTAAAAAAATAAAAAGTACTACCCCACCTTTTGCTGACATACCCCCTTGTTTTGATCCTCTATTGATTGGCGTAAGTGTCCACCAAATGATTGTATAGCATAGTGGACTACCTACAATATAGTTGTCCTCAATATCCCTTGAAAGAAGAGGGTTGACTTTAAATTAAAATTGAAATAAGTAAACGAATGAGCATTTTATTGCTCTCAGAGGTATAAAATTTTGGTGGAGTATCCATCCATTAAATTTTAAGGTGTACGGATACTATTATGAAGATATACTATTTGAATGTCGATTATTGGAAATGTGACCTAAATTTTATGGCTCTGAGGGCACTCTTGACTAAAATTCTCATTCGTTTGTAATTCTCATTACTAGTTCAATATATATATTATAATTATACATATCATCATGAATATCGCTGTCAGAACACATTTTATTGCTCTAAATAAGAGTCATAAAATTTAGATGTGTAAAATCCATCCATTACGGTTAAAATATATGCAGGTGTACGGATCTTATGATGAAGATATACTTGTATACCCGGCTTATAATACATACGCAGGGTATATTAAGTTTAGTGATTAGTCCTAACTTTGTAACAGTTGAAAATATAAATCACAGAAAAAAACATTTTCGGTATATTTTTTCATAAAATGATCTAATTAGTTCATTTTCGCATGCCCGTCACCACGATAACTCAAAAACAAACAACCTAAAATTATGTTTTTGTATTCTAGTCCAAAATCGGACCATGTTTGGGCAAAATGAGTAAAACTGTGTCCAACTTTAAAACCGTAATAGAACAAAAATTTAAAAACAAAAAATGTACCTTTTTCTAAAATAAACAAATTTTGTTTGAACATTTTTTCATAAATTCAGTATATACCGGGTATTTAAACAATTAATTTAGTTAACTTTTTTTTTCTCGTTTGAATGTCGATTATTGGAAATAATCGACCAAACATTTATGGCTCTGAGGGCAATAAAATTCTTAATTGTTCGTATGTTCTCATTAATTTTTTTGAGTGTACTATGGACCTCAAAGTGCATGTCAATTTTGTTGTAGGGAATACGCATGAAAATTTTTTTTCACATTTATTTACAGATAATGAAAATACTGTTAATACTGTAATAATATTTAAAAACCAAATTAAAATCCGACAAATATCAAGGAAGCTATAAGCTTTTAAAGATTATTATCTGTCTCTTTCTTGCAAAAATACTAAAAACGGAGTTTTACGTGTATTTTAAATGGTGAAAGTGTAATATGACGTTACATAACCTATCAAGAGGGCTATCACCCTCTTTGTCTAATCGGGAATTTCAATCATTCATATCTCGCTTATTTTTAAAGTTATTTAAAAAGTAATTTTACCTTGATATTTGTCAAGTAAACATGCTTCAATTGAAGTGAAAAAAATTTTCATGTATATTCCCTATTGATTTGTGCCTTACGAATTTGTTTTTCAAAAAAATGCTTCGGTTAAATGTTGATCATTATAAATAGAGCAACAACTTATATTAGAAAGTTTCTTCGAAAATCTAATGAATAAGATAAAAATCAATTATAAATTTTTATTAAATAACATCAATTTTTGTTGCTAATTGTACAATAAATTTTGAAAAGCTGTGAAAACCGCCACGCGTACAGCTACTAAGTTGAAGTTACATAAAATAACTACTTGGATCGTTGGATATAGTTAATTATTTCATATCTTAAATTAAATTATTAATGAATTTAATTATGATAGCTAACTAATATTTAGGTTAGCCTATGGTTGATTTATATAGCTATTACTATTATTGAATAATTGATAGCTGATCAAAAATAAATTGTTCTTTGTGCATCAAATGTTGCTTTTTCTTTTTTTTTTTTATTATAAAAACTTCAAGAAAAGAAAAAACTACTTATTCAAATAATTAATTATTTAATATTCTTCAACTCTGTAGCACAGGTACACGGTGAAATTTGCATGGGCTACGAAAGCTCATTTATCAAAATTTAATAGTAGATTTGTGCCTTCGATTTTCAGGAATATTTAAATAAATATTCTAACATTATTCGAAGAATTTCTTCGAAAATTGCATGAAAAAACGTGGAAATTAATTAATTAATATTTACCCAAGAACGGTTGTACTACCCATTCTTTTATTTTATATTTTATTGTGGTACTCTTAGAAACGGCTCTGGGCCGTTTAATGGAACACTAGTGCCCATTCTGGCTGACTCATTAGCCTTCTCGTTTCCATCAATTCCTGAATGTCCCCAGACTTCTCAGTGAGTCGATACACTCATTGAAGCTTTAAGCACGGCCTGATTATCAGATTAAATTTATATTATTCTATCTTTGTAGCTTCGTTGAAGGTTCACGATTGCACATCTATTGATACTTTAGTTTATTAGGCACTTTTTGCATATTCAGCTATATACACCCTTTGATACCACGGTAATTATTATTGTTTGTTACCTTGGTAACTAACAACAAATATATTCTGACATAATAATATTCTACGAATTGATTTAATAAAGATAATTGATATTTTTCAACTTGTCTTTTCATTTATTAAATTTATGATTATTAATTATTCCATGTATATTCATCCATCATCTTACAATGGTATAAAATTCTGCACAGATATCGAGGCGTATTTACCAAGTCCATAGCCCTACTCCAGTATCAGTTTTCGATCCATCCGTATACCAGATTTAATCTTGGATGCAGTATGTCTTAAGTAACCATAATGGAATTTGACATAAGTATTGTATTGTGACGCACGCATTAAGTATACCAGAGGTGGGCAGGAGTTGACTCGGCCAAGCTCTGAGTGAGAGGTAGGGAAGAGAGATAGAGTTAATACAGGGTAACCTACCAATTATTAATATTTTCTTTTTTTAATTAAAACATTTTCTGAAAAAAATATAATAATACCAAATCTTTTTTATGGTCACTATTATACAAAGTAAATAATACATGCAATCATTCAATACATACTCTGGAATTTTGGGCTGGTAATTAGGGTCATTAAATGTACCTTTTTAGTATATATCATATTTGTGTATGAATAAAATAAAAATATATAAAAAATATATATAAATCTTTTGAACCTTTAAGTTTACCGCTGGACCATTGTAATAAAAGAGGGAAATTTTTGCAAAGGATAATTTAAATAGAAATATAGTTTTGGAAATTCCAAATAATTTGTCTAAATATTTTACTATTCATATCCGAGAACTAATAAAGAATTATTTACCTGATTTAATTATTTTTTCTTCGTATGAAGTATGCTCAGTATAGTGTCATGGGAATTTGATGAATTAAGTTAAATTTTACATAAAGTGGGAATTTGAGTTCTTCGAGTTAGTCTACTTTGACTTGAAAAAGTGAAAAGTACTATTTGTAGTAGTGGAAATTATTTTTTGCATAATTTGTTTTTCAAAAAAAATAAAAGTAGTGAATTTAATAATGGAGAAGACATCGCAAGCAGTCTTGGATAAGTTCAGATTATTATTGTTATTATTATTATGTTTTTTGGTGTATCTCTCCATACTGTAAAAGATATTATTTAAACAATAAATATTTTATAAAACTATTTCTAAATTGATTGAATAAATTATTGGGCAATAATCGGTAGGACAACCTGTATTGAAACATCGTTCCGTCTTGCTTCAAAACATACTTTCTTTACTTACTCTCACCCAGCTTATGGAGAGCCCGTAAGGCTCAGACGAGCTATCTGCGCCCGCCTCTGAAGTATACAAGAATAATAATATTTAAATAATTGTTCTCCGTGTAGATATAAATAATAAGTTACATCTATATATTCTCTCTTTGCTAATATTCATAATACAATAATGATAATAATAAACTAATAATAAAGACATAGATAGACAGACAGACAGACATACTTATATTCTTACAAACAAGTAAAATTAAATATTTCTTATTACTCGACTACTACTTTACAACTAATTAATGTTTTATTATGGGAAAATAGTTGTTTTTTAAAAGAAAAAAAAAACTATAAAAGAATTGAAATATAAAAAATAATAATATTATTAAATTGATAAAAAAAAAAGTATCAAGAAATTCTCATGTGTTTATAAATTTCTCATAATTTTTATCAATAATTCAGAATGATATGTGTGTGTGTGTGTGGTGTGTGTGTGTGTGGTGTGTGTGTGTGTGTGTGTGTGTGTGTGTGTGTGTGTGTGCAGTTGTTCACAAAACGTAACGTCTTGTTTAAAAATAACAGAACGAACGGTTATGTTTTATTATTAATAATTATTTTAAATACTTTATGATGTTGAATTGCTTAGCATTCCGTACAGATCGCGCCAAATGGGATTTATTTATATTTAATATTTGTCAAATTCCATTTAGATTACATAAGACAAATACGAGAGAACTGGCGTATACTTTATAGAACAAATTTTTAATCATTGAATTTTTAATTAAATATTGATAAGAAAAAATCAACTCGTCAACCAGGAATCGAACCTCGGTCCTCTGGATATCTAGTCCAGCGTGCTTACCGCTACACCAAAGTCGACTCTGTCGTAAGACCCAACTTTTCATATGATTTGACACAGTATTACTTTTGTTGTCAAATATAAACATTATTTGTCATATATTTATCATTTGTGTCTACTTAAGCGTCACAATAAGCGGTAAGCACGCTGGACTAGATATCCAGAGGGTCGGGGTTCGATTCCTGGTTGACGAGTTAATATTTTCTTATCAATATTTAATTAAGAATGGGATCTACTTGAATAAAAGATAACTAGAACTATTTTGTTAGGTGAATTTAGTCCTCAGATGAATTAGTATATACAATTTTTCGCTGTATATTGGTTATCTATTGGTTCGTTACACTGGTGGTGGGTCGAACATTTTTGTGGGACAAAATACTGACAGATTTTAATCGCTAATAACTTCGAGACTAGTAATGTATTTATAATGTTTTAGCCCCACAATAGATAGATCATGTCTTTAGGTATCTGTCGCGCTGTATTTGTTTTGTCTGTGACGTCATTGTACCATTGTAGGTACATGCGCGAAATTTGTTACAAAATAGCTTTGCGAAGGGAATAAATTTGGTGTAGCGTGAAAAAAAATTTAGCTAGGTCATTGATTCGGGTGTCATTGTGAAAAGCTTGGGAAGCACTATTTGGAGGCGTGCACTAGTAGTAGCAGATGGGAGGTCGAAGCTTGGTAGGTCTTTCTAGGCCTATTTTACCGACCCCTAAAATCAAGGAATTTATATGTAGACAAGGATTTGGTAGGTTGTGCAACTGCAGCCGACTTTGATAGGAACTATGCTTGATGTTTGTGGAAGGAAACTGTAAAAAACCTTCATAAGCATAGCCAGTTACTTTCGTTATGTCCATAGGCCGACAGTTTAGTCAAATAATCCACATTAATTTTTGTAAATTTATTTCATTGACAAACTGCCAGAATTGGGAATCGAACCAGTAACCTCATAGCTTCCAGCAGAGCGACCAGAGGCATAGTTGAAACAATAGTGAGACTAGGAGCCATAGGAGTCATAGTTAGTCAGTAAAAATATTCGCCAGAGTATAAATGAAAATCGGTATTAAATTGAAAAATTACAAAATAATTGCAGATTTTGTTTCATGCGATTTGTAAATATGCTTAGAATTATAGAAAATGCATATCAGCTCGAAAAGCTCGCGTCGTAAGGAATCTAACAACCCTAAAAAGTTCAATGCCAGAGCAACGATGAATGAAATGAAAAAACGGCGTAAAGCGATTACATAGCCGCTGGCACATCGGACAGACAGCGGCTAGCGACAGTCGAAATGTGTACGGATCATGTGTACGACGTTTTCACTGAAAATACTGATTAATGTGATGTTAGTGTTTGCTTATTAAAATCGTTTAAAATTTTTTTTGATTTAGCGCTTTAGTTTATTTATTTAGCGCTTTCGGGGCGTTGGATTTTGCCATATATTCTGCTAGAAATATCTTAAGAGTAAATATATGAGAATGAATATCTTAAAAAGTTGTTTGCAGAAGCTCTACAGACTGTTTAACAGAACCACACAGCGGCGACATTTGAATTGTACATACAAGTAGGTACAAGACGTCTGACTTAACCGCATCTATCTAATTCTTCATTTTGTTTAATGTTTTCATTATTTCGTTTCTAACTTCAATTATAAAAATTAATTGAATTTTAAATAATAATTTTCTATTTATTTTTTATTTTTGTGTTGGTAAAGTAGGTATTATTTTTGTTATAAACGTCAATTTTGCCTACAAATTGGTACTATTAAACATATACTTACCATTCGAATAGTCGAAGAAAGTTGTGTCTAGTACGCGCTCTAGACGTCAAAATTTTAATTCAAAAGAGGGCTTATAGCAAAAAGTGGCTTATTCTGAAGAAATTCTCTAATTAACGGAGCCCTTACGTTACTCAGTTTTATCAGATCCACACAGTTATAAAAATACTCGAATTTATTCATAAGTTATGTTTAGGGTTTCACCGAGATTACGAGGTAACCTCGCCTCGCCTCGGTCCTCGATTACGAGGCACGAGGCGAGGTTCAAAGTTTTAATCCTCGTTACTAACCGAGGCGAGGCGAGGTATATCGTCATAAAAACCTCGCCTCGGCCGAGGCAAATTTTCAAAAAAAATTTTTTTTATTTATATATGCAGTGTCAGTAACAGTGTAAGCATTTAAAAAATATATGCAATGTTAATGCATGTTAAGTGTTATATCTTCCTCTTACGTATAAAAATAAAATAAAATGTTGTATCTATAAAAAACATTTACTACAAGAATAATCAAAATTTTGAGGGTCTGTTCATTTTATATATAATACTGTAAAACTTACTATATTATATAACGTATGTTTTCATTATTGTTATTTCAATGAATAAATATATAATTAAATTAATAAATTTAAAAGAATTGAAAATAGTTTAATTTCCTTTATACTTACAGTAACTTGTATATGGGTTTCGCATTGGAAATCGTGGAAGCATTTTGAAGAACCTCTTATATAGTTCTTAAAACATCACGGGATATCATCTTTTCATAATATTTTTTTTAAGGCCAAATTTTTTTGAATTTACTGTTTTCATTCCAGGAGTCAAAAATTTAGAGACTAAGCAACTTATATTCCGTGTTTTAAAGACATTTATTTTCTAACAAGTTTTTTTAACCATATTATGTCAAATTTAGTAAAAATTTTACCTCGGGCGAAGCGAGGCGAGGCGAGGATGATAGCTAACACAACCGAGGCGAGGCGAGGCTGGTCATCATTCTACCGAGGCCGAGGCCGAGGCGTAGCGCGATTCATATTTAAAAAAGCGAGGCGAGCCGAGGTGATACCAAAACCTCGTCTCGCCTCGTGCCTCGTGCCTCGTGAAACACTAGTTATGTTGGGATGTCGCGACGATTCAAGATACTCAGACTATTAGGTTCAGTGAAATACCGGGAGGGGCTGACCCATCGTTGCGACTGCTAGGATTTAGTTCAGAGAGGTCACAGAATTGCTGACCCAAGGTAAATCTTTTCGCTATAACGTTCTGTAAGGGTGACCTAATATTGGTTTCGTCAAATATAGATCAATAGTAGCATGCTCTTAGCAAAGGCTACATTTGCTGCAAAGTTATAGTAGGAATACACGTATGTTCCATATCATATGTATACGGAATCTGGCTGACTCATTTGATGTCGTAAGATCAGTAATTAGTAAATGGATATTTTATGGAATATTGAAAAGTGAAATTTTTATTTTTAGTGTAAATCGGAAAGGAACAAAATAATCATACTGCAATCCTGCGGGGCTCAGATTTTTGTAAGTAAAGATTGGCTGCAATCTATTTCCCCTATTTAAAAAATCTTGTGTGAAATACTCACATGACCTCTCCATATATATTATAGAATTCAACATTGGAGTAGAATATATACAAACATAATGGTATTTATTTTACTATCAAAATTGAATTTGAACGACACAGTATGTAACTTATTCAGCTTAGTTTAGAGCTTTTACGAAGAAAAAAGCTGCATAGAGAAGTTGTTCATATTTTTGCCAGAAATAATTTTGTAATCTTAATCTCTGTCGTACCTACTGAGATTTTTAATAATATTTCCAACTCACAAAATAAAACGCCCAGCGTAAAGTGCTACATCCAATTTGTGGATTCCAATCTAAGTCTGGATTTACATCCTTTAAGGCTGGAATATATATGTTTAAAATTTTGTTGCTTTTGCTCAAAAACGCTGTATTTTGCTCATCAGTAAACTACTTCCCTGCAAAGGTGGTCCTGGAGTTCTATAGTTTGGTAAAACATTAGGATATCTCTTGGAGACTTCATTGATTTCATCTGTTCACCCCAAATGATAGCGTCTTTCGAGAGAGAGACTTTCGAATTCACTCATAATCCTCTTCATGACAAAATCTGCAAAGATAATTTTCCCTGTAAGATTGATTCTGTGCATATCTTTCTTGAATTGAAGATTCAGTAAGTATCTTCAATTGGTTTCTTCCTGTAGTTGTAAACGCTCAGAGGCCTTTTTCTATTAGAAGCTTTTTATACGAGCCTTTGAATAATCTTGAGTATTTACCCAAGATCGGTTGGTCTCTTGTACCGCCGATTCTTTTACTTTATATTTTATTGTGTTTGTCGGCACTACAATGAACGGCTCTGGGCCGTTTAGTGGAGTACTTACATCCATTAAGGGATAAAGAATTCACCTTTACACAACGTTATAGCGAAATGATTAACCTTGGGTCAGCAATTCTTTGACCTCTTTGAACTAATGCCTGCTAGTCGCAAGGATGGGTCAGTTCCTGCCAGTATTTCAATGGACCTAATAGTCTAGTATCTTGAACCGTCGCGACATCCCAAAATAACTTATTAATAAATACGAATCTTTTTCTTTTGAAAACTGTGTGGATCTGATAAAGCTGAGTAATGTAAGAGCTACGTGAATTAAGGAATGTTTTCAAAGAAAGGAATAAGCTTTCCTTTTGCTATAAGTCCTTTTTTCGCCTGGAGTGATTTACGAACTCTAAATACAAAACTTCATTCCTATTGGATAAAAAATTTAACCTCTAGAGCATGTATAGACACAATTTTCTTCGAATAGTCTAAGGGTAAGTATGTTTAATATTACAAATTTGTATAGGGAAACTTGTTATGACGTCGTAACTTTTAACGGTTCGTTTTTACTGGCGTATCAAAAATAA
The DNA here is from genome assembly GCA_963920215.1 of Nineta flava. Lineage (NCBI taxonomy): Eukaryota > Metazoa > Arthropoda > Insecta > Neuroptera > Chrysopidae > Nineta > Nineta flava. The sequence goes on from OY986041.1 coordinate 1,378,130, forward strand.
TACCTACTTTACCAACACAAAAATAAATAGAATACTTTGGTTTGAAGCTTGTTTTCATAAATTCAGTACATGCTGGGTATTTAAGTAATTTGTACAGTTAGTGGTTATTTTCGCTTGTTCAAACTTATTTATCTACGTGTATACTAAAGATTATTAAAATAATCAAAGAGAACTCTAGGTTTTTTGAAATTACATTATAAAATTTTTGCCCCTATTCCTAGAACATTTGTTTGTATTTTTATAAATACGTATTTCGACTGCAAGGTAGTCACCATCAGTATGAATTAGCTAATCTTAGTTAATAGTTACGAATAGCTAATTCATACTGATTACTGATGATGACTGATGATACTGATTTTACAATATGGAGAGATACACCAAAAAACATAATAATAATAATAATAATAACAATAATAACAACAATAATGATGATAGCAATAACAATAATTACAACAACAACAACTATATGTATTCCCACTTTATGTAAAATTTAACCATTTAGAAATTAGTAACAAATTACCAAACCCTCCCCCCCCCACCCAGCTTTGTCATTGGCATCTTTTTTGTATCCAGTGTCATCAAATTCCCATGACACTATACCTCCTACTAAGAAAAAATAATTAAATCAAGTAAATAATTGTTTATTAGTTCTCCGATATGAAGAGTTTAGGCAAATTATTCGGAATTTCCTAAAATGTAATTCAAAAATCTAAACTAAAGCTAAATCATCAAAAAATTTACAAGCGGTAGATGTAAAAGATCAAAAGATTTATATTTTATAATTTATATAACATTTATATTTTATTCATACCCAAATATATTAAAAAGGTACATTTTATGCCCAAAATTTCAGAGTATGTATTCAATGTATTGTATGTATTGTATACTTTGAATAATAGTGACCATAAAAAATAGTTGGATTTATTATATTTTTTTTAGAAAATGTTTTAATTAAAAAAAGAAAATAATAATAATTGGTAGGATACCCTATATTTACTCTATCTCTCTTCCTAACTCTCACTCAGAGCTGAGTGCAGTCAAGGTCTGCCCACCTATGAGTATAGAAGTAAAAATTAACTGCAAGCCATTTTCCATATTGAAAAAAAACAGCGGGATTCTTATTCTTAGCAAGGCAGCATAAATATTATATATATATATATATATATATATATATATATATATATATATATATATATATATATACATCATATATACTTTGTATCAATGCATATCTATACGTTGATGATTTGAATACAATAAAACACTCATAAAGTAATCAATCATTTTATACACTGCACATATAATATAATATAGATCCATCTACATAGATCTATCTATATTGTATCCTTTTATAGATGTTTCTGTTAAATTGCCAACAGCGACATACATAATATTTGGTTTTAAAAAGCAGAGCGCGATAACGCAACGCACATTATATAGCTCTTGAATCCATCATCATCGTGTATCGTGTATCGTGTAGTGTTGTGTGTTTGAGAGTGCAATTTGAACATTGGATTTATAGAATGATGGAGTTTTGTTTAAACAACACTTTATTATAAACATTATAATTTTATAAATAAAATTACTATTATTTATCAATTAAATTATCATATTTATCATCATAAATTATCTTTTTTAGATGTTTTTTTTTTTATAAATATATTTATCAAAAATATTTTATTCAAAAATATGTAAGGAATGTCATGCAAAAAATGTGAACGATGCGGTGGGAATTCTTTTCTATAGACATTCTTGTAATTCTTAATTCATATATCGGTGAGAACAAACATGTTCAAATCGCAATGCAAATAAACTGTCTTGGTGGAAATATTCGTAGTTAAGATTGTTTCAGCGCGTACGATCATTTTTAACCCGACTTCAAAAAAGAGGATGGTTCTCAATTCGTCTGTTTTTTTTTTTAACCCGACTTCAAAAAGGAGGTTGGTGCTCGAAATTCACATAACTTTTGGACACCTCCCCCAAAAATAACAATAATTGTACATATATATTTAAAAAATTTTACTTAGGTGAACTAAAATTGGCACAAGAATATGCAATTATTTTTTACTTTTTAGTGCATTTTTTGTTATAGAATATTTGATTTTTGAAGTCGGATTTCCATTTTGTCAATATATATATATATATGTATATATATGCATATATACATGTATATATATATGTATATATATATGTATATATACATATGTATATATTTAAAAAAACATTCAAATTGCGCAACGATATTGAGTGCTTTCAAAGTGTTTACACACACACAATATACAGCGATTATAATATTTGTTCTTTAGTGGAAGCGCTGGGAAGTCTTCTAAACTTTTTTTTCTTCAAAATTTATATGGTACCAACTTTTATGAATACCCTTTCCAACAAAAAAATAATTATCAAAATCGGAAACAAAGAACAAGATTAATTTGAAATTTGATCCAGGTATTTATAAGACTTTGATAAATATTATGACAGTTTTTCATAACGCTGGCCGCATATCTGGTTGTCGAGATATAGATTTTTGTATTCATGTTTTAACCGACGAGTCCATTTAACCCATGTAAAAATCTCTTAAAAATCGTAACTTTAACATTTTTTAACTCAAAACCTAAAAACAGGATCAACTTAAAATTTTGATAGGATAGTCTTTATTATTGAAATAATAAGCTGTCAAATTTTGAAGAACCTGCCATTAAATTGAATTTTCTTCACAACAACTTTAATTATTATAAAATCTGACCACCTGCCAAGTAAAATATGAAAACCGTGCAGCTGAAAAACTTACCCAATAAATATAGACCAATCATTTCCTCATTAATTAGTTAAAAAACTTGGTCCTTTCATAGATTTCACAACTTTTGAAGGCCAACATTTTTGTTTTTGTTGGTATATCAATAATTTTTGTGTACGAAAACTTGGTCTCTCTCGCATTTACATTGTTTGTCGGATTTTAATATTTTAATACTTATTTAATGCTACAATCGTCACCATTTTAACTTGAATTCGTAGCAACCAAAATATCCGGAAACATACGCTATAAATATGAAATAGAAGCAATGATTTGGGATTGCGAATTATATTCAAACGTTTATTTTGCCGGAATATCTATCTAACAATGAATATATGAATTTGTTGGTAGTTACCAGGTTACTCAGGGAAACATAACCTCATTGATGAAGCCAAAAATATCTTACACATAGAATAGAGTAGGCACAAATTCATTTACATTATAATTATATAATCTTAGAAAAAATTGTCGACGAAATTTTCGAATTTGTGTGTGCTTCAATATTTTTAGACCTTTATTTACAGGAAGGGTTATAGAACTGTGAAAGGTAAGTAAATTATTAGGTCACACATACGTGTCGATATGGTAGCGGCTTAGGATTAAAAAGGACCCCATATATCACAATGTATCTATTTTGTATCTATATTTTAGAACTTAAAAAAATACTTTTTAATTCATAAGATTTATTGAAATATATAATAGCCAATTACTATATATATATATAATACATATATATATATATATATATATATATATATATATATATATATATATATATATATATAATGATAATAATATAAAATTGTTATAATATATAATTATAAAATATTAATAATAATTTTTAAAGAAACATTTATAAATAAATAATACTTAAAATACATAAATAATGTTTGTTCATATAAAACATTTGGTTGGTATACATATATATATATACATAGATAGACCTGGTTCAGACCTCAGACCTCGGCAGACCTGGTGGTGGTGATAGTGATGTTTTGTTTTATAGTTTATAATACTGATGTTCTTCGTACGGTTTAGCTACGGAGAGCTGGGTAATATATAACTTTATAGTTTGGTTTCAAACCTATAATTATTTTATAAAATAAATCTTTTATCATTTGACACTAAAAATATTTAAATAAATCTTTACTAAATATGAACAACAACAACAACAACAACAACAACAAGAATTATATTTTGAATGTTTATTTATTGCTAATTATTCATTTATACTTAGACAAAAAAGTATTAATGTTTTGTATTCAACTTATAAACATCAAGAAACATATGGAATGGGTTAATTTATTGACAAAAATTTTCGATTCAAAAGTCTCTGACATTAATTATTATATATGAAGAACTAGCTGAAAAAACCGGCATTGGCCGGGCTTCTAAAACTTCTAATAGAAATAGGCTATTGATTATGTCATATTGAAAGGAACTTTAACGTTCAGGGGTTTTAATTGTAGAAATCGGTCAGAGTGCTATTAAATTAGAGGGTCGAAATTGGATATGGGGGTGAAAAGACACCCTTTTCAGTTTTATCAATATATCTCGTAAACGAAGCAAAATTTCGATATATTTTATATGAAGCTTTTTGTAGAGAATTGAAAAATATGGCATCGAAATATTTAAAACATTTCAAAACATTTTTTTTATGCTAAAAATGCTGAAAAAAAAAAGAAAAAAAAAAGAAACTTTCGATTTTTTTTGTTTTTTATTTAGCTTTTTTGCCTATAACTTTTTTGGAGTCAGAGATAAATATAGACGTTGCTTTATAGAGAAAAAAGACAAAATTTCCTTTAAAATGCTGGGTCGAAAAATTTTTTTGGTTAAAAATTGACCGAAATATGGCCACTCGAACAGAGCTTTTCTTTTTATTTTTATCCCTCTAATAAAGATATTGTTTTCCTTCTCATTTTGTTGAAAAAATCAAACTTATATGAATTTTTGACACCCGTTGAAGATACTTCTATCAATAATATTCATCATGTTACTGATGGTTGCCTAAAATCGTATAGAACGAGAAATTTGCAGAAATAAGTACGAAATTTACTAATCATTTGCAAACTTTTTACAAAGATTGCACTGTAGTTTTTGACTATCTTAGTTGTTAAAATATTTTTTTGAAAAGTACACAAAAGCTGCGTCGAATTAATCAAATTGGCCCTAATTAAATTTTGATAGTTCAAAACGTCAATAATTTTACATTTATTGACAAATAATTTATATCCATAATTTATAAGAAACGTCGTTAAACTGTCACCAAATTAGCAACGAGTAACATATCCTGAGACAATATAAGAGTAATTTTAATAAGAGTGATGTTAACAAGAGTAAATCGAATGAAAGTAATTTTAACGTAAGTAATTGCAATAAAATTTATTATATTTTATATTTTATAATTTATTTTGTTTAATTTTTATTTTATTTTTTTCTATTGATCTCTACTTTCTATCTATTTCTAATTGTCAAAGAGTAAATTTCAACTAGCTAATTTATACTGATGATGACTACTTTGTAGTCGAGATACGTATTTATAATTCAAAAACTGATCTAGGTATTGGGGGGAATTTGAAACTCTTTATAAAATAATATAAACGAAAAATCATGAAAAATGCTTAATTCATAATACAAGTAAATTTGTTTGATTTGTTTGTTCACCAATGGTTCTATTTTTTAGCGCTAGATAGAGTCTCTCTTAGCGGGAATTTTCAACAGTGGTAATGTTTTCGTAAAACTTGCTTGATATAAAATACAAATTAAGCCCAGATTGATATATTTTCTTTCAAATTCAATTTAGCTAGTAAATAAACCCACCATTGTATGTGTATATATTCTACTCCAATGGTGAATTCAATAATATATGTTAAAGCCATTTGTTAAAATCTGTATATAAAGGTTGTGTGAGTGTTGCACAGCATATCTTTGTATTTTAAATTGTTTCATTTTATTTAAATTAATAGCCATATTTAATGATTATATGTGTTGTGTAATTAAACTGTTTTTTTTTTTTTTTTTTTTGTTAACTTAACTTTATCTATCTTCAAATTACAACTTTTTTCTTGTTGAAAATATTATTATGTTACCCCCCAGTTCAGCTCAGCTGAATGACGGCAGCACTATCTCAACAATATTCTATGTAATGGGTATGTAAACACAAAAACAAGGACCCCTTCACAAATATTTTAAGACAAATTAAAAACTTACAAATTAAAAACTTAACAAATATCTAAGAAGACTACATACAATAGGGAATATGCATGAATATGCATTTTTTTTCACTTGAATTGAAGCATGTTTACTTGATAAATATCAAGGTAAAATTACTTTTTAAATAACTTTAAAAATAAGCGAGATATGAATGATTGAAATTCCCGATTAGACAAAGAGAAGGTGATAGCCCTCTTGATATGTTATGTGACGTCATATTACACTTTCACCATTTAAAATACACGTAAAACTCCGTTTTCAGTAATTTTGCAAGAAAGAGACAGATAATAATCTTTAAAAGCTTATAGCTTCCTTGATATTTGTCGGATTTTAATTTGGTTTTTAAATATTATTACAGTATTAACAGTATTTTCATATTCTGAAAATAAATGTGAAAAAAAATTTTCATGCATATTCCCTATTATGATAAACTGAATTTAGAATTTATTGCCAAGGTCATAAAAACTCCAGTTAGGAGCTATTGACTATCCGAAATTTCTCTAAGGAAAAAACTGTAGGTACCCGGATGTCCTGAAACCTACACTACAATTATTAAATAACAAGGGATTTCAACAGAACGTATATTTTGCCTGTATATTTAATAATGACACATTAGTTTGTTAGTAGTTACCAGGTAACTCAGGAAATGTGTACTGTACGCAGAGGTATCTAAATATGAAAGAAATACTATAAGATTTAGAATCGAGTACATTCCAAAACAATATAATAAATAACAAGGTGGCGAATAATTGTACACATATTTGAGCGAAAAATATGATATGAAGATAAATTTGTAAGAAAATTTATTTTCTTAAACCTGACATATTTTTCCCATTTACTAATATTGAGAGAGACTGCCTAGGCCTATTTTTTTCACCTATTTTACTCATTAACATGAAGACTTTTCAAATATCTAAGGTGCTTCAGTGTTTCAAACAAAAATTGTTTTCTTTTTTTTCTATAAATTTTTATTCGAAATTTCTTAAAGTTTAAAGATTCACGGTCCAATTTTGAGTATTCACGAACTTGAAGTTAATTTTTAGGCATGTGTGGAAATAGACTTATACTATTAAAGTTATTTTATGAACATTTTTACAAAGCATTTGTTTCTGCGATCAATATTTTCAACTTTAACAAAGTTGGCACTAAACTAATCATACCTTTGTATATTTTATACTCGATCTGCTTGCAAGGGGGCTCAGTCCCCTTAACCCCCCAGGATGGCCGTTGGCCTTGGCTCCGCTTCCTTGACATATCAAAAAACTGCACTCTTCTAGCATGAATAAGAAATAAGTGAAAAAGGTAAATTTGGATTTTTTCCTCCATTTCGGGGATAGGGGGTTGAGTTGGGAAAATTAAGGTCTTCACAGTGTATGTGCTTCACACTCAATTTATTGAATGGAACTTTCTATTAGCGCATAGTTTCGTGAAATGGACCTGTGAATTGGCTTCCAAGATTGTGTGATTTAACTCATTTAGATTCTTTTCTGTGGGGATATGAGAAATCCCTAGTCTGATGATAAATCAGGGACTATGGACGACTTGGAAGCCAATATTTGCCACGAACATTTTCCCATATATGGCTTCAGGTACTCAAAAAAGTGGTCGAAAATTGTACTACCAGATTGCGCGTTCTTCGCAATATGCCTGGAATCGTATTTAAACATTAATGGTATAAAATTACTTTACCAATAATTGGATTAACATGATTTTGTGTGTTTTATTAAGTTAACATCTAAAAAATATCTTTACCTTTACAAAATATCCTGTACTTAATCTTTAGAGAATTCACCCAAGATAGGAATAAGGTGCCTCTGTTATGATAGCAGATAGAAAGATAGATTGTAGCGGCTGCCCTGGACGGTCTACACTTGGACCATAAGGTCCATTCTGATGCCTAAGGATGTGAGGATGTGGGGAAGGAATTTTTGTGTGTAGATTTGGAATTGGTAGGATGTGGGGTTGCAGCCGACTCTGATAGGAACTGTGTCGATATTCATCTGAAGATCGTGAAGGAAACTGCAGAAAACCTTCACAAGCATAGCCGGTTACTTCCTTCTTGTCCATACGTCGACAGTTTAGTCAATTAACCACCCCTTTTTTTTCTTAATAATTCACAAACTGCCGATGTCGAGATTCGAACCCACAACCTCCCAATTCTAAGTAGACATAACGCCTGAGACTGTTCGACTACTTGGACGCTGTCTCTGTTATGAATCATGGTCTTATGAATTCACTATCAAGTAGTAGTAGGTACGGTAGATACACACTTGATGATTTAATTTTGTTAAATTGTCAGTTAAACGGTTGTAGGTACGAGTGCATAACGATGAACTTACCGTAGCTATATGTCTACCGCTGAACAGTTCAAAACCATTTAATTACCTCGCTTATAAAAAGAAATATAATCGTACAGCAATTATTATTATTTTAATTTTGATATAATACGTCTGACGTGCTTTATAAATATTAGATAAACAACATATACAAAATTTATATTTACAAAAAAAAAACAATTTCATATTTGAAGTTAACGCACTAAAAAGATCTAAATAATTAAAGCGTTAATTGTCAAAAAGAGGAGAGGGATTTTCTTTTGCAAATTTCTTTGAGAATCTCTCGATGCACTGAAGCTGAACAGGATGCAACTGCGAAGGGTTACCGAATTCATTACCGAGCATTATCCCCTGCGGAAGAATCTACATACAATGGGACTCCATAATAGGTCCATTATTCGCAGATTGTGCAGATTGTATCTTTGACTGCGAACCTCTAGGTTCCAGCAGATACAGGATATTCGGTGCATCTCACCCCGAATATATGAACCTTCAAGAATACCTGATAAGCAAGCTCTTGGCTATTGCCAACATATGGGAGGAGCGAATCTCGTTGGACTGAAGTAGAAGGGGGAGCACAATGGACCATCAGGTCGAAGTGCTATACTTTTTAGATCCCAAGATGAATCTATCTATGTCGATCTATCTTTGAGAATAATGAAAAAATCTACACTAATTGATCCATTAACCATCGCCCAGCCAAAACTGGGATAGAATTTGGAGGATATGTTTCAAAAAAGTTTTATTTAATTATAAAATTTGCTAAAAAAACGCTTACATAATTAAATTTTCATATGTCATTGTGAAATTTATTTTTTGTTTTGATTTTTCTGTTCCTTGCATAATGTAACCACCAAAGGCATAACGCTAACCAAGTTTCATCTATTCGCAATGGTAGATGTGAACCTGGCGAACGTCTAAGCTAGGTTTAACCGATTACATATAAATAAATACGTGTAAGAAAGATGAAATGATAACTTGAATAGATTGGAGAAAGATAGTAGTCATTTAGAAGTGTTTACAGAATTCATTGTTTTTTTAAATTAGTGAGGTTAGATATAACAATGTCAAAAAAGTGTGAGTCTTGAATTTTATTGATCATATAAAGAAATTTATTAAAATTAAATAATTTATTACAATTTAATTAATTTATTATTTTAAGAATTATTTTTTGTTAAACCTAACTTGCGTTAGTTACGGATTTTAACACCAGACGTCAGCCGCTTTGCTTTTATCAATAAACTTTTAAAGTTAATAAAACATTTTTCACGTTCGTTCCAATTTCGACTACAAAGTAGTCATCATCAGTATAAATTAGCTAGGTTAGAAAAATCCTGTGTAGCTACACATATTATAGAGAACGACCATAAAATCGACAAATCCAATTTAAAACTTGTAAAAGCAGTACAAAATCCTTCAGAGCTAGATGGATACGGAAGCATTTACATTTGCATATTAAAAACCCGTTTACTGCGCAACGCACCAATCAAGAGCGACCTTAGAATTGAGTTAAACGTCGGTCAAACATATATAAGCAAGGCACAACTAAGAACCGTTGTGAAACTGTCATCAAATTAACAACGAATAACATATCCTGAGACAATATAAGAGTAATTTTAATAAGAGTGATGTTAACAAGAGTAAATTTGAATGAAAGCGATTTTAACAAGAGTCATTTCAATAAAATTTATTATATTTTAATTTATTTTGTTTAATTTTTTTATTTAGTTTTATTTTTGTCTATTGATTTCGACTATCGACTATCTAATTTATTTTGGCGATGACTACTTTGTAGTCGAAATACGTATTTATAATACAAAAACTGATCTAGGTATTGGGGCGAATTTAAAATTTTATTTCAAAAACCTATACAGTTCTAATGAATTATCATGTGATAATCTAATATTTTAAAGTTAAAATAAAACTTTTTTTTACTCTAAACTTTTATCAGTTATCAATAAACACACAAGTTTTCAATAAAATATTTTGATCGAGTTTTGTCAGGGTTGAAGTTTTATGAAAGGAAAATTCAAGGCCGTACAAATTTTTGTGCTCTTACAAATACATAACAGGTTACAATATTAAAGAAAAAGAGATAATTAATTTTCATATAATTTTTGAATTGATTGAGTCATATGATTATGATATGATTATTTCATAATCACAATGGAATTTATTGTAAGCAATAAGTACTTATTTATTTATTTATTTATATACAATTTTAATTACATAATTATATATATTTATTTATTTACTTACATATTATATAAGTATTACAATAAATTGCATTCATATTACGACAGATCAAATATCAATGACATTTTATTTTTTTTAAACATTAAGGCAGTGATATCACGGCATCTGGTGGGTAGAAACTATTTATTACGTATTATGTTGTGACGCAAATTATTAAGAATAATTTGATTTTGGATCCCAACACATCTTTCTAAATATATAAAAGAAAGTATAAAAATATTTAAGAGAAAATATTTTTCTCCTTAGTAAAGGAGTTTTTTTTAATATAATTTCAATAAGAAAATAATAGGATCTAGTTTGATTTTGTTTTTTACTTTAAAGCAAAGTTTTTTTTTTCCAGACAAGCGGGGTATTTTTAGTTCGTACCCACTTCAAACCTATATAATTTTTAATAAATTTTATCAATTGCTGACCCTTTTGAATACGACCATGGCTGAAACACAACTGATTATTCTAAAAGAATCTATAAAAAATATGTTTTCAAAAAACAATATTTTCTATTTGGTACAAACAAGCACCCATTTAGAATAGTACAGGACCATATCAAAACGGAGGAATTTACCGATTTCAAATCAGTTTAAATTTGACATTTATTCAGTTTAAAATAAGCTATTGTTCGATTAAGATCAGAGTTTAAATTTGACATTTGTTACTATTGTACTATTTAAATTACTATTGTTCGACTATCAAAGTTATAAAAAGTTATTAAACATTGTTGGATTAACAGTTGGTTTAAAAGTAAAAATTGGTCAAGTAAAGGCAGTTGTATATTCATGTATTAAAATGAGAAAGAGACTCCATCTAATTGTGGAAATAAAAGAAAAATTAATAAAATTCAAATTTGTTTGTTGTTGTTCAAATCAAATCCATTCAGGTTTGGATATCATAGAGTGTTTGTTTTATTTAATTTTTTTTTTAAGTGCGTGTTGTCCAATTGACATATATTTAGTAAACTTTTTCTAATATTTTGTGTTTTTTTGTGTGTCGAGTATCGGAATCTGTTATAGATTTTACAGCGCTCCTTTTGAAGACTAAAGAGAGCCAAGATACCGCGACAATTATAAGGAGGTTATAGTCCGTGGGATTAACTATGAAATTTTAGTTAGGGGATATTATATACACTCCCGTTCATAAAAATTGAACCAGTAAGTCACATTCTAAATATATATATTACTAAATATATGTATAAAAGTAAATATGTAGTAACGCTTACAGAATTTTGCAAATGGTTCAATTTCTATGAACGGGAGTTTTGTTTACATACATCTACTCGAATAGTACAACATATAGTGACGTACCTACATTTTTGTATCTGTTCAGCATGCCGACACGTATATTTATTTATGAAATGCTCCACTTTGCGTTGTTATAACTAAACAACGAGACGGTCAATATTTCTCGTTTTTTTTTTAAATATCCAGAACATATCCTTTAATTTAAAGCATTTTTTTTATTAAAGAAAGTTTCGTTTTTTTAATAAAATAAAAAACTGGTAGCAATACTGCTTCAATGAACTTCAATTAAGTTTTTCTCAGTTTGAGACGGCCAATCGATTTCAAATTTAAAGTGTGAGTCTATAATAATACCCCTAATATGTGTGAAAAAATTTGGAACATTCTATAATTATGGTCATAAATCATTCTATAGTTATAAATCAGGGTCGTAGCGACTTCAAACAGCGCCCACGGCACGCATCCCAACTACACCCCTTCCCCATTGTAAATTATTTAAAAAACAAGCTCAAGAAGGCTTTGCGTTAAGGGTACTATAAGTACCCGTAACTACTAGGACAACTTTACCTACTAGGACAACCTTGAAAGTAAATTAACCGCCGCTCACAATGAGAAAAACAATTAGGTAGTTTTAATAACAATTAACCACTCACTCGGTCAGAAATATTTCAATCTAAGTAAGAAATCTGATCACTTCGTATGTTACATACGGTAGGTATGTGATGTAACCAAAAACACTGCTGTGCTGCAAATGATGTGTCAAAGTCGAACTGCGCAGCGCGGTTCACGGACTTCAATTCGATTTCAATTGTTTGATAGAGGATTGATCTTTTTACGCCCGACTAATATTACTTACGAAATTAGTGGCATAAAGTTTAGTTTCACAAGACTAATTACGATCAAAATTTCACGTGTAAATATTAAGTTTTTCAAATTTTTCTAATTTTGTACTGTAAGGTACTATACATAACATTCGCAATCTACTCTGGAAGAAATGTACAATAAGAATTAAATTATCCTCAAAAGACTTTTATTTCGCCATGTTTGTGAATTTGGATTGTATTTTATTTTAAATAGGTAGTTAGTAAATTTCGTTTTTTAGCGCCACCCTCCCTTGATGGCACCCAGGGCACGTGCCCTGCCTTCCCCACCACTGCCTTAAACATATTCCTATAAACAATTATTTATATTTAGAATTTTAAATATAATTTTTTAATGCATTTAACCATTACTATTTTAAGTATATTCAAAAATGCATTTTATTCGGCCTTGCATTTATTGTTTTGGAGGCAATTTTAACATTTTTTTAATACCGTCCATGTTAGTAGAGAGATACATTTGTTGACAGACAAATATCGTTATGGTGCGTTAAGACTTAAGAACCATAATAACTTGTATTCCATATATATATATATATATATATATATATATATATATATATACATATATATATATATATATATATATATATATATATATATATATATATGGAATACAAGTGTATATATATATACATATATAATGTATGTATATGTATCTAAGTATATATAAAAATATCCGATATCGCATATACACCGTCGTGTATATCGTATTAATATATTATCCAACTCCGCCTTTTTTATCAAGTTTTATAGAGACGGTGATTGGATAACGCTCTTCTATATACAAATATTCATCTACAATCGTTACAACCTTTGGGTTTTTTTAGTTTTATTTTTAATTACAAGCCAACGAGATAAACAAAGATATGATAATTAATAAATAATATCATCTTTTACCTGTATGTAGGCATATTATCTGTAAGTATGGAAAACTTAAGGTACCATAACTTTCAAGCACAAGATTTTTTGTTATCAAACACCACAATTAAATATTTATTAAACAGATATTTGTTGTTAAAACAAAAGTTTGTGTACTTAGGTATGTATGCACGTAAGAAGTTATACTTCTTTTTATTAAAATTATATTAAAACAGATTAACACTAGAATTAAGACACTTCAGTTTAATAAAGTGAAAAAATACAATCGAAAAATTATATATTGTATTTAAAACCAATGATTCTAAATTTGATCATGGTAGAACAGAATCGGTGTCACGTCTTCCGTTCAAATTGTAGTTTGAAAGATTCGCATTAAATCCATTATTTACTTTAGAATCAGAGTTAGTGAAGTTGATCAAGACCATGTCTTATTTATCATTATATACATTTAATATATAAACTTTATGAGCCCTCAAAAATGATATCATTGATAAATGTGGCTCGTTATTCTAATACTCTTCTTTTATCAGAAACATGGAGTAATAATGATGAAGACATTCTTGTACCCAATTTCGATTATATAGTCAAATTGAATTCTTCGAATGTTATCTAGCTGTCGATGTAGCTATTTATCAAAATAATAACGACCATTTACCTGTCGTTCCATAATGTATTAATATTGTCTTGTCTTGTCAATATGCAAAAATCAAATCACACACACTAAAGATTATGTATGACACACTGCAGGATGTTGTCACGCTGCTTATTTGATAGACCGACTTCTGTCTGTTTAGCTGCAGCATATAATGTATATATATATATATATACTGTATGACACACACATTTTTGACTGAATATCTCCCAAACACTGTGCAATAAAGTAGGATAGAAAACAGTGTAACAGCGATTAAACGAGTGGTACACGAGCAGAATGTTATATCATTGATTCGTTAACTGATGAAAATACAGTCTGATCGGATTTTCTTACAGCACCAAAAGAAGTATCACTTCAAAAACTTTAATTCATAATTTTCAAGTATCATTCGTAACTCGCGAATTTCCTCTACAAGGAAGTTTAGCTGTTGGTGATCTACCGGTGGCAAAACTGCGTCCATTTTTCTTACCCAGTAGATATCGAAAACGACCATCATTATATATTATATGTATGTAGGCACTGTAGCGGCGTGGAATGAAATTTAGCATGTGCGGTAGGTACTATTGGTATTTGAAAGGCCATATAATTGGTATATCTCTCTTAGGGTATTTCCAAACTATATCAGCTGATCGGGTATCCGCGCGAAAAGGACTATATAGAAAATTATATGCGAATCAGGACGATTCCGCAATAAACCCTCATACATATACTTGTATAGAATTTCAAACGACTTTCAAACAGCGCACCGGTACTCAGGATACCAACTGAACCATAAAAAATAACCTTCTGCTGCGGACATGAAAAAAATGCACTTTTTTACGCATATTCTATCAAAAAACTTAACAATCGGATGGTGATTCTCCCAAAGTTTTGAGGAAAAATATTTCTAGGGAATTGAGGAATGTATGTATCGAATTTCAAAGCAACCGTCACTATATTGAGAGAGTTCGAAGTAAAAACAGTCGGAATCGTGCATTTTATTTCACCAAGTTTATGAAGATGTTCAATTTCTTCAACTTACGTAACGATTTTCTCAAAAACGACACCAACATTCTACCCATAGTGCGGGCAAATACTTAAAATATATATATTTGAAAGACGGCAATCATATTTATAATACATTCCGATCCCTTGAATTTTGTCTGCACTATTTGTCGGTTATTTTTAGTTATTTCAGTTTTATTTTAATTTTCGGAGAGAAATTTTCGTAATTTGTTAAATCACTTTTATCGCATTGAATATTGTATTTTTGTGTAATATTTTGATTTTCATATCAATAAAGAAGAATAATAATAAAATTTTTTTATAATGATTTCAATTAATCCATCGTTCGAAAGATTAAATAATCTTGTAAATAAAAAAAAGGGATATTTAAAAAACAAAGAAAACGTTTGTGAATGATTTCGTGTTTAAAATGATCTACTGAATTCATTGCTAATAATAATGATTAGGTACTTTTTAGCTGAGGTCATGTTTTCATATTATACTGATAATAACGAAACTATTACATATTGGAACGCCTTAATTGGTAGTCAATTGTCAGTTGCGCATACCATGCGTCCATTATTTTATAGACCTGTTCTTTTATAGAATTAGTTTTTTGTTTTGTTTAAATTCTAAAACATCCCTTTTGATGTATATTTTTACATTTTGTTAGTTTTAATTTAAATAAATTACACGGTTTAATTGAATATTGAACCAAAGTAAAAACAATGAATACACTTATCGGCTTCATAAGTAGGCATCGAATCCATTACCAAAAAAAAAAAAATCGTTACGCTGGCATCGCATCAACTTAGCGAAATTTCTCAGAATAAATATCATCCCTTCTCTTTGGAAAATAAGGTACTGGCCCAATTTTGGTAAAAAGACTATAAAAACGTATAATTGCGTACTAAACAAAAATAAATTATTTACTGCAATTATTTCCTACTTTTGCTGACAAAAGGAAAGGGGGGATAAAATAAATCTTACGTAAGATAAAAATTTATAAAACAATACAAATATTTTTAAAACAATATTTATAATCTAAATTAATAATACTATATTTTTATAATTTTATTATGGTATACCGAATTTCTTTTCATATTTCTTACTAAAAATAAATAAATTAGTTTTCCGAGAATTGACTTTACAAAACTAAGTATACAGTTTTTTTAAAAATATACCGATGTTCAATTCGGTGAATTCCCGGCGTACTAGACTCGGCTTCAAACAAATAAATATAACATTCATTGTTCTTTGTTATTACATTGTCTCTCGACTGTTTTCTTTTTACGGATACGGAGCTCGGCGACAATAAATGATTCTTAATTTTCTAATTTTATTAAAACACTCTTAATTTTAAAAATAATTGTGTATTTTAAATTTTAACTTAAATATTGAATAAAAGTTTTGAAAAAATTATTACGTCTTATCATTTGGGGGAGGGGAGGGTCTAAAATCCCCTATTGACGTTTCTGCTTATTTGTTGGATATTTCGAATTTATTCAACAACTACAATAACGTTTTTCCATAATTGGGCTCTGTTAGGAGCCGGGCCTTGTTAGGCGACAGTATTTTTTGAATGTATGTACATTCAAAAAATCAAGAATCCAGAACTACATAGCCTTTTAGCGAATTTCCTCCACAGCAAATTCAGCTATTGTTTTTGTACCAATGTCGTAAAAATTTCTTCAAATGCCCATCGATCCTACCTACTAGATGTTAAAAATCACTATGGCTAAAATTTGTATATATATATACTTTTATGTGTCTGTGGACTCTCTAGTGATCACAGTTTTATTCCGATTGAATTGAAATTTGGTATTTGAAGTGCTTTTGATATTCTAAAGGTCAAGTTCTTTAATGGGTAAAATCGGACAAGGGGAAAGGGAGGTTCAGAGGGAGGGGGAAACATAAAATTTGGTATATCTCCCTTAATATTTGAAAAATTTATCAGGAGATAAGTTTTAGGCACTAAGTTTTACTGTAATTTTGCTTCATATTATTTTTCTGTTACACAAATATTTACAGAAATAATTACAATTAAAGATTGAAAGTTAAAATTCTAAATATCTCTGTTCACATTAGAGTTTGGAAAAAATGATAAGGTAAAGAATTATAGCAAACTTGATTTTCTACAACTTTACTTAGTATACGTTTTTCGATTGTTCCAATATTAAGAGAGATATTTTATATTTTGTGTTTTCTTCTATCTTTTTCCCCCCTTTCCCCTTGACGGATGTCATTTATTAATAAAATTGGCCTTATGAAAATATTAAAATGATATCAGATACGACATTTCATTTTGATCAGACTGAAATTATGACAAGAGATATTTATGTATTCTAAGGAAATTCGCTAAGTTGACGCAGCTCCTGCGTAACGAATTTTGTCAAGTAAACTTGGTCCAACTAGAACTTTAGTAAAAACCCAAAATTTTAACGTGAATAAAATAATCTTTACAATTGTTTGCATGATGATAGCGTGTACACAAACACATTCTATTAAACACATCATAGATTTTTTCACACGTGCGAACTGTTTGTACATTATTCTTACAAAGTAAAAGATTCCGTTTGTTAGTTCCACCCAGTTCCTGTGTAAATCTGTAGATATGCTGAACTATTTTATTTAAAAAAAAAAAAAGAAATAGTAGTGTCTTGTTACCACGCCACGACAAGCATAATAAAACGTCTTTATATTCACCTGACTGATAAAAAAACAACTAAAAAAACTGGATGTATTGTGAAGGGGGATCCCTTGATCTTTTGATCCAGATGATGATTGCCCACGCCCAATTTCTTTTATGATTGCAACTATTTATTTTACAATTAAAAGTATTTCTTAAAATGATGTGTTTTTTTTTTTTTTTTAAATAACCTTCTTAAATATATGAGAGAGAGAATGGGTTAGATAATTGTTAAAGTTTTGTGTAATTGACACTGATTTTCCGGTGGTTAAAATTTAAATGTCTGCGATTTTATACGGTTTTTTAAAACATGTTTTTTCGTTCTTTCATTAGTTTGTAGATTGCTGAAAGACGTTAAAAATTTGTAACGATTTTTTTTTACATTATGCATTTGAACAGGAACAAAAATGGATTTCTTTTCAAGGCTAATCTTGTGTTCGCCCTTCTGTTGTAGGAATTTGGAATAATGTTAGAGCTTGATACAACACACTTATTTTGATGGTCAAAGCTTATGAATTTTAGTTTATTCCTCCTATAAAGAAGGTCGCTACATCCAAGCAATGTACAATGCACTACAATATATGGCCATCAATATGGCTGCCAAAACTGGGTTGATTTTCAATTCAAACGAATGAAAATTTTACTGCTATTAGAGTCATAAAATTTAGGTGTGGTACCCATCTTTTAAATTATTATGAAGATATACTATTTGAATGTCGATTATTGGAAAAGTGACCTAAATTTGATGGCTCTGAGGGAAATAAGGGTAGTTCTGAGTGTAGTTCTCACTACTATTTTAAGTTTGAATTCAAAATAAAATGAAGCCGATTCTGGTGATATTCATGGCGAATTCATGTATATGAGTGTACATTTCTCCGTATACTGTGGAATCTGTTGAACTTGAAGGTTGAAAATTTGAAGGAACCTTAAGATCGGAAATTCAGAGAGCATTTGTTTAGTAATTACAACGACCTGGCAATGTTCCACTGCGCTCTTGTGTCACTTATTTGCTGGGATTTTTTAAATATTTGGAATGAGCAGGGACACCTCTAAAGAGTTCATTTATAAATTTCTAGCAGTACCCGCGACGGGTACTGCTAGAAAGCCCTTATAATCAAGTAACATAATATTTTCTCCTGTCAAGGATTGATTGTCTTGAAACGCTGATACTGGAATTTATTTCTTTATTTACAATTTATAGGATAATGTGAAGGAACAAGGTTTCATCTAGCCCAGGCTCGGCATGTTGGCCATAACCTTCTTCCTAATCAAACCCGACACGACCCGGTTCTCAGAGCCAATCCTTATACCGAAGTTACGGATCCAATTTGCCAACTTCCCTTACCTTTATTAATCTATCGACTAAGCTGAATTTCTCGGCGTTGTCCGTAGGAAGCCACTCCTTTTCCCCGGCGTAGAAAATGAAAATTCACTTTTGGAGTCCATATTGTCTACTTAATTATTCAATTTTTTTTAAATGTTCCCCGTCGCTACCGCTAATGTTAATTTACTTCTCAGAACCTCCACCAAATTATATAATTCGGTAATAATACTACAGCTATCGAATCTACGAATCGTCGTATCGATAAAACATATTTATTGTGTCAATATGACCTCGATTGGTTAAATCGGTCGGAAGTTACACGCTTTTTTTATATAAAGATTATATTCAACTATCAGCGTCAAATTTCAGCCAATTTACACAAAACCTCAATGAAATATACACCTAAACCTTCCTCCGCCCATTAGTGAAAACCGTATGAAAATTCAGCAGTTTTTGAGTTAAATAAATATAGAAAGTTTTTGCTTATACACACATTGTTTTAAGTATGCAAAAATCACAATTATCTCCCATATCTTTTGGGTTTCGAAAGCTTAAATTTTGATATTATCATACTGAGTAGGTATTAAATCAATAGGTAATATGCATGAAAATTTTTGTTCACTTGAATTGAAACATGTTTACTTGACAAATATCAAGGTAAAATTACTTTTTAAATAACTTTAAAAATAAGCGAGATATGAATGATTGAAATTCCCGATTAGACAAAGAGGGTGATAGTCCTCTTGATATGTTATGTGACGTCATATTACACTTTCACCATTTAAAATACACGTAAAACTCCGTTTTTAGTATTTTTGCAAGAAAGAGACAGATAATAATCTTTAAAAGCTTATAGCTTCCTTGATATTTGTCGGATTTTAATTTCGTTTTTAAATATTATTACAGTATTAACAGTATTTTCATATTCTGAAAATAAATGTGAAAAAAAATTTTCATGCATATTCCCTATTATGCAAATTGACTATGATGCAAATTTCGACACGACCTCTGGATATTAATGGGAAAAGTTTATTAAAAATTAAAAAAATGGGCATGAAAAATCAAGGTTAGCAATGTTAGCTCACCTCAAAATATCCGCCCTTGGAATATGTAACAATATTGCGTTGAATAAAATATCTATTCTTTTGAATCTTTTTAATAGCAATATTCTGGTGTTTTTTTTGGAAGTCGATCATAGTTTTTCGTTAAAAAGTATCCGTATATATATGTTTAAAGATTAAAACTATATGTAATTACAGTTTTATAATTGATAAAATAATAATCGATATAAAAACTATTAAATAAGTATAACAAGAACAGCAGCTGAAACACAACAACCATTTTAAAATTAACGCTGTTTAATGCGCTCGCTGTGCGTTAGTTCGTTCCATGATACATCATCTATCAGCTATCTATACACAATTTTAATTTAGGTTCATACAGGTAAGCAGTAAGTAAGTACCTACCTACCTCTCTATACCTATCTCTATGCTAATTAAAATTGATTGCATCAACACTGAAAATTAAATAACAAAACTTTACCAATATCATCCAGGTGTCTTCTATATTAGGTATATTGTAATGTACAGGCTGTCACTATTAATAATTTAATAATTCGATACTCGGGCAAATTAATTTTCTTTTCAAGTATAAACATCTGGTGCGTAACACTCACGTGACCTATATATGCTAAGTTTAGCAAATGGCTTTAACATATATCATTGAATTAATTCAATGATATTTTTGTCAGGTTTCGTTTTGTGATTTAAGTTTTGGTTCTAAGTCGTACTATTTTTGAGAATTTCCAAAATCCCAAGAAAAAAAACGTCAAGAGCTAAGTGCCACAGTTAAGTCTAAAGTGGGGTAATCATGCTACGAAGTTGTCGGAATCGTTTTCCACAAATTCTCAAAAAACAAATATTAAGAATAAAGGGTCATTTTCAGGCTAAAACTTTGCACAAAAGTGTCCAAACAGTTTTAAATATTTTTAGTTTCAAACCTGTCGCTATCCCTTCTTAGATAGCTTATTCACTCAATACTTATGTTCATTCAAACGTACCTACAGCATTTACATACAGCCCCTCCTAAGCCATGGCCAAAAAAGAATGAATTTGCACTTTATTAATATTATTCACTGTACATAGCAACGATGTATTATATATGCTAACCAAACTAAGTGACTGGAGAAGTTATATTAATTATATGCTCAGTTCTGATGTCTTAATTACAGTTTGTATTGTTTATAAACATAAATATTTGTTTTATATTGTTTTATACATGGTTACAAACAATCAAAATTGTTATACCTAGTAACCATAACAATTTTCTCGTTTATACGTTCAAAATCAAATTAAATAAATGAAAATTAATAGTTTTAGTACAGTTCATCCTAAAAATTTGTAAACCTAAAAATTTGCACGAACTCGTGGTCTTAGGCTTTCGGCACATTCCCACAGCCAGATGCTCCGTAATTTACCGAATCAAGGGGTGGCTGCGACAAGCTCATCTCGATTACTGGAACTTTTCGCAGGGCATGCTACATGCCAAGTTGTACATAAGCACAGCTAGGCCATTCGACTGTGCTCGGTTGAAACCCAATAGAATGCAATTGAGAAAGGTGGTGGGGCTCTTGACAGAACACTATCGATTGAACTACCACCTTCATAACTTGGGGAACTCTGATGATCCCACTTCTGGGGCCTGTATGGAGGACGATAAAACCTTGATACAGGCCCGTCAGGTATAGAATGTTTGGAGCCGAAACCTTCCAGGATTCATCAATCCTGGGAGCAATCCCGGTGGAGAAGTTCTGGGCATTCTGTGTGGCGTCTGGTCTCAACAGAGTTCTATAGCTTCATCTGCTTAAAATAGCACCTCTTACCCGGGGACATCTCGCCTTCGGGTGTCAGGTTGTTCTCAAGAAGGGCACAGAGGACCCCTTGATCTAGGTGCTAGGGACCCATTTGCGGTACCCCTCTTTCTAATTATTATTATTAGACTTTCTGCAAGACAGACCACATGATAAAGACCGATTTTGCTCATCACGATCTTTCATGTAACCTCAATTTGATATACGAAGAGAAACCTCATGGATGTTACATCCTGTAAATGATTTTAATAAATATTATTACATTTTTTATCTGTGAGTTGAACAGATAATAACTTAACTGACATGACTACAGAGAGAGAGACAGACAGACAAACATGCTGTTTTGTACGCTTATGTGCACTTAATTGGTCAATTTAAAAGTCCAATAAAATACGTGTGCAATTTTTCCATAATGTCAAAAAGATTATTTCAAAAATATATAAAGTTTTTTTTTTTTTTGTATTTTTAATAATCATAATTTTATATTGAAAAAAATATATAAAAATGATTTGTGTAATTATTAATAAGAAACTGACGTTACACAATGTGCAAAAACTGTAATTAAATCGTTCCAACTGTTTTGTTGTTCTATCAAAAGAGATTCATCAAAATAAAATTGCTTTATATAAATTAAAAATCGGTCAAAACTATACTTGCACAATAAGTATGAAGAAAATATGATTATAAATGTTCAGTATAGCTAGATTTTAGAACCACTGAAAATTAAATTGATTTTTTCAATTCTAATAACTTTTCTTCAATATATACCTTAGTATTTTTATTCCTGTTTCTGCTCAACGATACTCAGAAGTCGTTTTTAAAATTATTTTCTCTAAAATGCCTCAATAAAAGTCACCATATAATGTACCAAATAATATAGTGGACCAAACTACGCCAGGTTTTGCCCATTCAAATGGTAGTTGGCCGTTACCAAATCAAACAAATTTTGTAAAATTAGGTATTTGTACTTAAATAATAAATAAATACAGTCAAAATATAATGAAACTATTAGTAATCGTTATAAAATAACATAAAAAATTGTCACTTCTCGATTGTGACATGATCCATAATGATGGGTAATATATGATCTTATTGTATGATAATGTTATGATGTTATTGTACGTTTAAGAACGTTCCAGAACTGAGTTATGCAATCAGTACAACAAACCGGTTTGATTTTATTATAGCACAAATACATAAACACACATATACAACACATAGACAAAAGCACTGTTCACATATACAAAATATTGTTATTTTGAAGAAAATTAATAAATTTGAACTTTTATATTTCGAAAACAAAACGGTAACACACGATTTTTTGTTCTTAATTTATATAATAAATATTTATCTTTACTCTCCTAGTGTTTTTTTTTTATTCTGTTGAGTATTTTTTCTAATACAACAGATAACAGTTGGGCGAGCAAGTTTTACATGCTTTAGTGAGAGATAATCATAACTTTAATATTAATTATCTCGCGATCTAAACGGTCAAAAATTCTTCGGTCAAAAACTTCGGGATTAGAAAACGGTATTTTTAGTCTTTGAACAAAAAATGAGCAAAATCTGTCAAACTCTCTAGATAGGGATAGTATAGAGATCAGTGACTAATTCAAGCCATTGATTTACTCCTAAGCGAATTTGTCTGTATTTCATATTTGTGTCAAACTTTCAGGATAATTCGTTCAACTATACGTCGCAATTTATACCTGCCGCTTAGTTAAATCAACTACATTTACTTGTAATTTACCGAACCTTTATTAATTGTGTAGATATGGCAGAATGCGTGCTTTTTAATCATTTTTCAATTGACATTCTACGACCTACATGATGCCCCACGATTATTTTGTATTTTTTCCCATTTCGACATTCAAAACTAAGCCCTCATCTAAATAATTCGAAGTTTAACTTTGTTCTCTCTCGGTATGATTTTTTCCGACTTCTTGAACTATCCTCGTCATATTTCAGCCAATTTACACAAAACCTCAATGAATTAATTAAACACCTCAACCTTTTCTCATGAACCACTCCATCTATTGGTGAAAGCTGTATGAAAATCCGTTTTTGAGTTTACTGCGTACAGACAGACAGGCGCCAAGGAGGACTTTATTTTATAATATTATAAGGATTTTTGCTTAGAAAGTTCACTAAGTTGACGCAGCTCCTACGTAAGCCCCCTGCACACGAGGACAGTGGTCTCGGCCAGTAGTACTAGCCAGTAATGGAGGCTGGCAATTATCTCTCTACTGTCCTGTCGTATGCCGGGGTACTACCGCTTCAACGTCCAGTCGGCCATTTGTGGCCACCAAACCAGTGATGTTAGAAACTAAGCACAGATGTCGCTAAAAAATAGTATTTGTCTCCAAACGTTGTTATCTGGATTAAAAACTTACGAGTATTAGTTGCAAAATGATCGATCGATACCAGCACAATTTTTACTAGGCACAAGCTCTGAAGGTGAAGAAGGAATTGGCAAATTCAAGTAGGTTTGAGTTTAGTGGACGCCAGAGGGCCAGTGACTGAACCTACGTGACATAGTAGCAGTATTACTGTCCTTGTGTGTATGACTACTGTTTTGCGGACATTTTACTGGGCATTTCTACTGCCCAGTACTGAGTACTAAGGGGGATTAAGTTTCTACTGCCCAATTTTCATGTAAATTTTTCATAGATAGTTCTTCATATATTTGACGTCAATGCAAAAGTATTATTGACCTAAAACATTTATAATTATAAAAAAAAAAACAAAAACTAAAAACATTGTTCCCACAAAACTAAAACAAAAAAATAGTTATCGTATCGTGTAAAAATATAATTTTAATACAAAAAAAAAAATGATGTATTTATTTCCGTATCTAAAACACATTTATTACAATTAATTTTAATAAATTAAATAACAACAACCTTGAACGATGACGGTGCAGCCATAGCCAGTCCGTCCGTCCATCCGTCTGTCTGTCCGTCTGTCAGTGAGTGCGTTCGTTTATAGTCAAATTAACTAAAACATAAATGGTGTGGTAATGGTGTAAGCAATTTACACGTGAAATTTTATGAAAATTAATGTGGTTATATTAAAATAATGTTTATACACAATTATTTATGTACATTCCTCTGCAATAAAATTGTACCAAACTGAATTGAATCAAAAAGTTCCCAATACTTTTGTTGCAGTGTTTGGTTCAGGTCAGATAAAAATAAACCTTACATAGTTTTTTATATAGAGTTACTCTGTTTATCATTCATAATATCAATTATTTAATAAGTACGTCTATAAACCTTATTTTGACAAAATGGAAACCCGACTTCAAAAATCAAGTATTCTATAACTGAAAATGCACTAAAAAGTAAAAAATAATTGCATATTCTTGTGCCAATTTTAGTTCACCTAAGCAAAAATTTTTAGATATATATGTACAATTATTGTTATTTTTGGAGGCGGTGTCAGCATAGAGAAATTCACATAACTTTGGGACACCGACTCCAAAAATAACAATAATTGTACCTATATATTTAAAAATTTTTGCTCAAGTGAACTAAAATTGGCACAAGAATATGCAATTATTTTTTACTTTTTAGTGTATTTTCAGTTATAGAATAGTTGATTTTTGAAGTCGGGTTTCCATTTTGTCAAAATAAGGTTCATTTCTCGCTTTTTAGTGAAGAAAATAATAATTTTAAACCATTTTTTCATATCAAGCGTTTGATGTCAAAAAATGGTATCAATGTTCAGACATATTACTTAAATGTCAAAGTAAGTAAACGCTAGTCGCTTCCGTTGGTATAATATAACCGAAAGGCAACCATACTAACAATGGAAGTAAATAGACGCTAGTTTACAAAAAAACAATTAAAAAAATAATTTTAAACTTTTATATTTCGAAAACAAAACGGTAACACATGATTTTTTTATTTAAATTTATATAACAAATATTTATCTTTACTCTCCTAGTATTTTTTAAAATTCTGTCTAGTATTTTTTCTAATACAACAGATAATAGTTGGGGAATGAAGGTTTTCATGATTCTAATGAGAGAGAGTGAGAGAGAATGATAACTTTGATATTAATTATCTCGCGTTCTAAACGGTCAAAAATTCTGAAACTTCGGGATTTATTAGACAACGTTATTTATAGCCTGTGAAAAAAATGAGGAATATTTGTTCAAAAGTGGTGGTATGCTGGAACATCCTTAAGAAATATGACAATGTTAAAATTAAAAAATAAGATAAGCATTCATTGGTTTGCATATAATAGAAAGAACCAAGCTATCAATGATTATATTTTTGAGTTAATTATCAATGATTAGAAATATCAAATATATTTAGTGTATAAAATAAATATATTTAATTTTCTAAATACATTATCAAAATCATTGACTATGCTGAGAGTTTGTAGCGGTATTGCTTCTTCATTAAATTATTATTATAATTTTGTTCATCATTTTTATCTGTTGCATAACTATAACTTCCCTCTATTATCACGGTTGCTTTGAATGTTAACAACCTTGGTTATTTACATATTAAAATAATAACATTTCATAAATCAAATCAATAAAGATCAATTATATCTTTTATAAATATTTATTATTTATTTAAATAATAATTATTTAATATAACGATCTTCTACCTTTACAAGTTAAATTCAGATAGATTCAATTTATTTGTAGGAGAGTGTACTCAAAAGTTAAAATAAATATCAGGATATAATAACACTATCATCGCATAGAAATACAATTTTGGATCACAGAAACAATTGAAAATTGTTCCATCATGGCACACCTTATGTCACCCATAGCGACGTAATGTATATAAGTAACGTTAATTAAAAAAAGTAATAAAACCCGACTACGTAAAATTATATAATGTGTGAGTTGCGTAAAATTATTGCAGCTTCGCGAATTTTCACTGCAAAGTAATTTCCCGGCGCCTCCACTACTCTAAATATTTATCATTCCCACCGCTTCCTCCAATGCAAATTTTTAATGAAATTTCCACCAAATTTCTATTTTACTGATGATTTTCGAATACTATCTCACGTAATGAGATGAGATCAAAATAAACCTAGTCAATATCCAATATATCAAATATATATATATATATATATATATATATATATATATATATATATATATATATATATATATATATATATATATATATATATATTTATATATATATATATATTTATATATATATATATATATTTATATATATATATATATATATATCTATATATATATATATATATATATATATACATATATATATATATATATATATATTTATATATTTGGAATAGGGAATATGCATGAAAATATATTTTCACTTGAATTGAAGCATGTTTACTTGACAAATATCAACGTAAAATTACTTTTTAAATAGCTTTAAAAATAAGCGAGATATGAATGATTGAAATTCCCGATTAGACAAAAAGAGTGATAGCCCTCTTGATATGTTATGTGACGTCATATTACACTTTCACCATTTAAAATACACGTAAAACTCTGTTTTTAGTATTTTTGCAAGAAAGAGACAGATAATAATCTTTAAAAGCTTATAGCTTTCTTGATATTTGTTGGATTTTAATTTCGTTTTTAAATATTATTACAGTATTAACAGTATTTTCATATTCTGAAAATAAATTTGAATTGAGTATTTATGACACATTTAAAAATACAAACGATAATTATTGACCGTCTCATTGTTTAGTTATAACAACGAATAGTGAAGCATTTTATAAATAAATATACGTGTTAGGTGGTATATGTATATAGACAAGTATCGTATGTGTTACGTATCTATCGGTACACTTTTGGAGTACAATTATGGCTTATTATGCTAGACATTCCTTCACTTTTACTATACGCATACGCTCCACAACTTTTGAACAATATTGTTTCATGCCAACTACCTTTATAATACTTTTGATTTTTGCTTTTTTAAAAAGCAATAGTTAGCAGAGATTCACGCATATATTGCGGTTCAGTTGTTGTTTTATAATTCGGTGATGAATGTTATAATAAACATATTTAATGAAACAAAATAAATAATAACACGTCCGTTCTGTTTTTAATTCGTAATATGTTTTTTTTTTAAATAATTTTTTTTTTGTTAGATTTATATTTGTTTGGTTTGGTTTATTTTGGTATATATTATTGTACGGTCTTTTAAAGGTGTTGAACACGCTAACTAACTATATTTAACATATGAATATATATAACGTACTTTATAACAATATCATTATTAAATTTTAATAATTTTTAAGGTATAATTAGAATATTTTAAAGCTATTTAATTTTTATATTATATTTCATGTTATTTACTAATTTAATACTTGGATACGTACATTCAAATACAAATATATTAATAATTTATTTTATTATTAGAAAAAGAAAAGATTCAAAGAAATGTTATATGAAAGGGTCAAACTATTTCAAATCGACATAGGATAGTCGTTGACAAAATTCATATTTGCTACAATATTTATATTCAGGAGCATTGTAGAGCTGCAAAAAACAAACAAAAAAGTTTTGTAAAGTTTTTCGATTTGACGCTTAGTTTTTGAGATATAATCAATTAAACATTAATAAATTCAACCAATCACAGAGCGCATAGTGTAAGGAAGCATGGCCCCCGCAATAGAGCGGGGCCCGCTTTACCTTTTAAAGGCTCTCAGACGGAAAGAGAGAGTTAAGCAAGCTAGAGTAGCGACAGTCAGGTTTTTCAATAAGTGTAGCGATACCCACGAAAATTTAAAAATGTTTACCATTACAACGTTAAAGAGGCAATTTTGGCATGACGATCAAATAAACTTATTTTCAAATATCGAAGTGAAATAGCGTCTGCGAGCCTTTAAAAGGTAATGTGCCTTATTCCACTACTGTGGCCCGCCTCCTTACACTATGCGTTCTGAGATTGATTGAATTTATCAATGTTTGATTGATTATATCTTAAAAAATATGCGTCAAAAAACTTTACTGAACTTTTTTGTTTATTTTTTGCACCTATACACCTTGATATAGTTTTCTTGAATGAATTTCAGAATGACGGAGTTGGTTACAAAGAAATAAGCTATTACCGGTATTCAATTTTTCTAAATTTAATTTAGGGCTTTAAATATAGACTCTATATAATATATATATATATATATATATATATATATATTATATATTAAACATAAACTATGGTAGTGATTTCATTATATATATATTAACGACATATAATATAAATAAATACTTTATCAAAATGTCAAATACATTTAGATAGTGGTGTTTGAAATAATTATATCTGTTAATATTATATTATATATTATATTATAGCGACCAGATATACGTACCAGATAGTTCTGGGATATAGCTGCTTTAGAGGGATAAATATCCCTAATTTATAAATAAATATAATTGCATGCACTATATGCAAGAAATCCCAAGTAATAAACGAAAGAAAGTATTTTTTTTATTAAATAAAATAAATGTTAGAGACTTTTGTAACAAGTGAGATTTTATTTTGACTATAGTTTCGAAACACAGTGTCTAAGTCAGAAAATTGTATGATATTGATAATGAAATTATCAGATATTTTCTTAGAAAGAAACTGTGTTTCGAAACTTAGTCAAAATAAAATTATTGTTACGAAAATCTCAAACATTTGTTGTCTATAATAATTATAATGGATTATCGTGAAGTCGTTTCTTCAAAAAACGACAAAAAAAGTAATTATCTGATAAGTCCTAGTTGAGTTTTTCTGAAAGCTTCTATTAACAGGCGGGATCCGTTATGAGATCCGTTAAGTTAGACAGATAGATAGATTGTAGCGGCTGCCCTGGACGGGCTACACTTCGACCATAAGGTCCATTGTGATGCCTAAGGATGTGAGGATGTGAGTGGAGTGGAAGGAATATTTGTGTGTAGACTAGGAATTGGTAGGATATGCGGCTGCAGCCGACTATGATATGAACTATGCCGATATTCATCTGGTGATCGTGAAGGAAACTGCTGAAAACCTTCACAAGCATAGCCGGTAACTTCTTTCTTGTCCATACGCCAACAGATGAGTCAATTAACCGGCCCTTCTTTTTCTTAATAATTCATAAACTGCCCATATCGGGATTCGAACCCATAACCTCACAGTTCCAAGTAGACATAACGCCTCATGGTTATTGTTTATCGTCTCACAAAAATGTTTTTTTCTCTTTCTAGACATGAGAACTCACTACACACTTTTTAATTTTTGGACTCAAAACTCTAGCATAGAAAAAGGGCAATGCTACTCTTTGATGAATAATAGAATTTGAGAAATCTACAATTAGAGGCTTCGGGGAAGAGGGAATCTCAAATTTTTTGGCATTCACTACCTTCTGAGAAATTCATAAAATATGACAATTTCATGCGACTGAGGTGCGAACCATCCATCGTATTATTATGCAATTCACAATCTTGCACCTCTACCTACTGGATCATATGCCGCAGTTTTATTTAAATAATAATGGAACTTCATTAAGAAGGGAATGCGTGTGTGCAAAATTTCGCACTCTCCTAAAAATCGTCAACTGTATTCTTGAAGTCGGCGCCACCGACCCTTAGAAGCGACATATTATCCTTTTGATGCGAGATATTTCCAGTACCAGGCTTTATACTTTATAGTAGATAGGTAGACAATTAATTTGTACATAAAAACCATCTGTTATTGTTTATATTTATTTATTATGATTGTGAATTATTTTAATCTATTTAGTTCTCGGTTTTTTAAGTTGGTTTATTTATTCAAAAAAAAACTTTTTTCTTTTTTAAATTAAATTTCATTTGACAAATCAAAAAAAGAATGATAATTGTGAATGATATCTCAGATCAGTTGAGATAAACATCAACACTGTAACAAACCCAATTGTTAAAATTAAATTAACCAGATATAATAAAACTTTAAAGCTCTAACTAATAATAATATAGTAATGATCGTGGGATGACATGATCACATGATTTGATTCAGTAAGTAATTCAGTATCTAATGATTTTATTAAACTTTTGAATGAATTGATTAAATAATCGCATGCACCCTCCGTCAATAATAATATCAAATTGTAAATATTACTTTTAAACTTTATTAAATACGTATATAAATTTGTGTGTAAAGGTTTTTTTTTTTATATCAAATGCCTTAGGGAATTTCTGGAACATTTAATTTTACATTCATTCAATATAACTTTAATTCAATAGTAATTTTATATTCTGGGTGGGAGAGGGATACGTCTAATATGTTTAATCTATGTATAGATACACATAATATTGTGATTTAATAAGTTCCTATTCAATGTAATCTTTTTTTTCTTTTAATCATATTTCTCGGCGAATTTATTAGTTCGTGAGAAAATTTTATTTGTACATTCCATTTCAATGAATGGCACAAAGCGTTTTCAATGAATTCTGGGAATTAATAATGTATATAATTTACGTGATTTTATAATATTAAGCAATGATATTATAGCCTGTGATTTCTCCTATAAAAATTCATATACAGGAATGCATATACAGGGTGAATCGAACCAGCCGCTTAATAGCACACGCCTTCACTTCCTTTCATGATCCTCCCATTCTCCCATCATGGTTCAACACAAATACCATCCAATATGCATTATACCAGCTCACGCGGACATGGCACTCTTATACTGATGCATGCCTTCAACCCCCGCTCCGATGATACTTAAGTAATACAGTTCAACTGAATAACAAATCATTATCAATGTAACTATGTACGGAGTTAGATGTATAACGCATAGGGGGGCATACCTTGATTGCACTCAGCTCTGAGTGAGAGGTAGGAAGAGAGATAGAGTAAATATAGGGTACCTACCAATTATTATTATTTTCTTTTTTTAATTAAAACATTTTCTGAAAAAAATATAGTAATACCAACTATTTTTTATGGTCACTATTATTCATAGTATACAATACATAAAATGTACCGTTTTAATATATTTGGGTATGAATAAAATATAAATGTTATATAAATTATAAAATATAAATTTTTTGATCTTTTACATTTACCGCTTGTAAATTTTTTGATGATTTAGCTTTAGTTTAGATTTTAGAATTAGATTTTAGGAAATTCCGAATAATTTGACTAAACAATTCATATCGGAGAACTAATAAACAATTATTTAGTTGATTTAATTATTTTTTCTTAGTAGGGGGTATAGTGTCATGGGAATTTGATGACACTGGATACACAAAAGATGCTAATGATAAAGCTGGGTGGGGTGGAGGGTTGGTAATTTGTTACTAATTTCTAAATGGTTAAATTTGACATAAAGTGGGAATACATATAGTCGTTGTTGTTGTTGTAATTATTGTTATTGCTATCATCATTATTGTTGTCATTATTGTTGTTATTATTGTTTCTTAGTTTACCGCACGGACATAGTCAAGTGACGGTAAACTGTGTTTTTTTATTTTTTTGTTCTAGTCTGTCATGTGAACCGGAGAATGTGTGTGAGTATGCGTGTATATTTGTAAGGGTGTTTGTGTTCTTGTGCTGTGTATAAATGTATGTATGTTTATTGTGTTCTGCGACATCGTCTTTTGGGTGGTTTGTGTGGTGTTTATTGTTATTAATATTATTATGTTTTTTGGTGTATCTCTCCATATTGTAAAAGATATTTTTTAAACAGTAAATATTTTATAAAACTAATCTGATTGAATAAATTATTGGGCCATAATCGATAGGACAACCTATATTGAAACATCGTTCCGTCTTACTTCAAAACATACCTTTTTTACTTACTCTCACCCAGCTTATGGAGAGTCGTTCGACTCCGGCGAGCCGTCTGTGCCCACCTCTGAATTAACGCATCAAATTTTATCACTTATGTATAATTATACTGGGGGCCGAAGCACACGTCAACTTAAGGACACCATATCGGGCTCGAGGATCATGGAAGGAAGTGAAGGCGTGGGCTAGTATACGGCTGGTTCGATTCACCCTGTTACAGGTTGAGTAAGTGATATATCTCGAAAAGTTAAGAAGCAAAATTCGTATAAACTTGGATGTTTTAAATCTTCATTTTCGAGATACACCCATGAAAATGCTGTTATTCGAATATTTATTGATACTCACCAGCATTTAGTGATTTTGGACTATACAACGGAAATGAAAAAAATAGATAAAATAC
Source organism: Nineta flava (assembly GCA_963920215.1). Classification (NCBI taxonomy): domain Eukaryota; kingdom Metazoa; phylum Arthropoda; class Insecta; order Neuroptera; family Chrysopidae; genus Nineta; species Nineta flava. The sequence continues at coordinate 1,411,399 of OY986041.1, forward strand.
AGCCAATGAAAGGAGAGTTCTTAATTATTTTAATATGAATAATTATCATGCAAATTTTCGATATTTTAGTAGGGAACGTAGAAAAATTTCTTTATATAAAAAATATTTCTAATATAAAAACAAACAGCTTTTTTTTGTTGATATATTTCAGAGTTTTGAAAAAAATACGGGGCGTAAATTTGACGTAAATTTTATATTTATTTCCTTTGAGAAAATTCGTAGTCTACATGGTTCCTACGTATCGATTATTTTTCTTTTATAAAGTCTGCGTTTTAGAAATAACCAGAAAATTCATCTCATCCAAAGTAATTTTTGGAAAATTGGAATAAAATGTATTTTTTGGCGAAATTACTTACGATTTGACACTACATTTTATGGACTATGGTACTCACCTGGAACAGAAAAACGACAAATTAAGAAGGTTTAATTGAATTTGGGGTTGTTATTTGTAACGAGCAAAAGAAGCAGTAAGAAAATCTTGGTATTGATCTTGAAAGTTGAGTCTTGGCGTTGATCTTGCTATGGCAAGATATACATGCGACTGCAAGTGGAATTTTACTCATCGCACTACTATAGTCTATAAATAAATGTCCAAATGGACTGAATGATTCATCATCGCCAAAACTTCTGGAACAGTTTAACGGGGCACTAAGAAAGAATCTTCAGTGAATCTTCAGCCGACGTTTTTTCGAAGTTAGAGACACGAAAGTTAAAAGTGTATAATAGGGAGTGTTGGTTAGAGACAATGAAATCTTTTTTTTTTTTTAAATCCACCCTCAAGGGGGTGAAACACGGGATGAAAATTTGTTTGGGAAGTTGAGCCTATGAATCAGCTCTTGACGGAGAGAAATAGCATGTTACTCTGTAATACGGTCTTTATAATTAGAATTTTCGCGGGCGAAGTCGTAATGGGTAATGCTAGTTAATAATAAAACCTATTTTGACAAAATGGAAACCCGACTTCAAAAATCAAATATTCTATAACAAAAAATGCACTAAAAAGTAAAAAAATAATTGCATATTCTTGTGCCAATTTTAGTTCACCTAAGCAAAAATTTTTAAATATATATGTACAATTATTGTTATTTTTGGGGGCGGTGTCCAAAAGTTATGTGAATTTCTCTATGCTGACACCGACTCCAAAAATAATAATTACTTGTACATATATATTTAAAAATTTTTGCTTAGGTGAACTAAAATTGGCACAAGAATATGCAATTATTTTTTTACTTTTTAGTGCATTTTTTGTTATAGAATATTTGATTTTTGAAGTCGGGTTTCCATTTAGTCAAAATAGGTTTTATTTCTCGCTTTTTAGTGACTTTGAAGTTCTATAACTGATTTTTTTTGTTAAATATCGGTAGACCTATTAAACGACCTACTAATTTTTAGTTTTTTTTATCCGTTTTTTTTTTTAATTTTTAGTGCATTTTTTTATAACAGATTTTCAGTTTTTTTTACATGCATTTTGTTTTTTTTTTTGTAAAAATTTTATTTTTGGGGTCGGTTTTCTATTGTAAAAAATTTTTTTGAAGTCGGTTTTTAAAAAAATTTTCTTATTTTTCCATTATGAATGAGTATACCCTTTCAAAAAAAAAAGTAAAAATTCGCTAAAAAAGGGATCCCCTCACCAGAATGCGATTTGCTGACAATGGGACCTACCTGAAATCAAACCCTTTAAAACAAAAAATTCAAAATCGGTTTATAAATGATGGAGTCCTGAAGTGACAAACATTAAAAAAAAAAATACAGACGAATTGAGGAACCATCCTCCTTTTTGAAGTCGGGTTCATAAAATGCAATAAATGTTATAAATAATTTTTTATCATACTGTATACTCAAGCTTTTATACTTTCTGCTTCGACTGTCAAGGAAGAATTACGTTCATATGTTTTTTATTTACAAAAAAAAAACTATGTATTTTTATGTATGCTTGAATCGCATAATCTATCTTTGATATATACATACGCTTATATACGCTCACTAATATTGTTAAGATATAAGACGCATGCATATATGTATGTACACTGTAAAAAATAAAATAGTGGACCCAACTACATCAGATAGCTGAGTGATTCTATAGCAGTCAAGCTCAATACCTAAAAATTGATATCATGAAACTATTTTTGTTCAACGAACTACATGGTGTAGTTGGTTACCGAATTATAGGTTATCAAAACAAATAAGTTTTGTTAAATAGTGTGTTCATACTTTACATAATAAACAAATGGATTCAAAATATTATGAAACTCTTATAGTAATCGGTATAAAATTACACCAAAAATTTACTCTCGCTTGTGACATGTTCAATTGTGATAGGTACACATGGTTATCAAAGGATATAGTTTTGTTCATATGACCAGTCCAAGTAACCGAGCGGTCTAAGGCGCAGTATGCATACTTTGAAATTGTGAGGTTATGGGTTCGAATCCCGACATCGGCAGTTTGTTAATTATAAAGAAAAAAAAAAGGGCGGTTAATCGACCTACTATGCTGGTGAAGGTTTATGCAGTTTCCTTCACGAAGTCCAGATGAATATCGGCATAGTTTCTATCAAAGTCGGCTGCAGCCGCATATCCTACCAATTTCTAGTCCACTCACAAATTCCTTCCACTCCAATCACATCCTCCCATCCTAAGACATCACAATGATCCTTATGGTCAATCGATCTATCTATCTATGGTCATATTGTCAGTTTAAGTAGTGAGTGTGTACATCATGTATTCAGAGTTAATACTGAAACTATGTGGGCAGAGATAGTATCAGTGACTAATTCAAGCCGCAACATAAAGTGATAGGAGTACAAAATTACATGGAATAAAATGATGATTCATACATCAAAGGCATTTTTTTCTTTTCATTTCAATAATCTATATTTTGGTGTTCAAGTGATAATCACTTTTAACCAACAAATTTATTGCATCCAACTTTTTGGAACTACGCTGCGTAATTCTAGCAAATACACCACGCAGTTCAGTGAACAAATTTGTTGGTAAAAAATTTAGCCAATTTTTTTTACTGTGTATAATATATAGGACCATCGTATAATACCTTGATATAATACAGCTTAGCCTTAACTAAAAGTTAACGACTATGGTTCCATGGTTGTGTGTGTGTGTGTGTGTGTGTGTGTTATAATATACAATAAAACACAAAATCTATAATTAAATATCGCTAACCCTGTAATTATGGTCAGTAAATATTGTATGGATGATGCGGGGGCTCTTGAAAACAACATCGTATATCATCATGATAAGAATACATACATTTATATGTGTACAGGATGTTTCACGATTGTACGCCACTATTCATCAACACAACAGTTACACCAATACATACATAGGTCTGGAATTAATTTATTACCGAGATATTCAAACTTAAAGATGATAATGGAATATCGATTATCCGAGTGCCAATAAGTAAGGGATGTGGTTTATAAATGAAATGGTGCCCTTTCGAATCTATCGCCATTAGATCCGTATTTATCGTAAAGAGAATATTCTGTGTGGGGCTAGATGAAATCCATGATTTGTTCTATTATCTAAAGACCCGTAAGAGGAGTTAAGACAAACTCACTAATCACATCATGGAAGCTGCGCTAACTACCAAGGGTCATCCTGTTCACCGACGGACTGGATCTAAAGGGCCATGTATTCTACTATCGAAAGATCCGTAAGAGGAGCTAAGAAATGGCATCATGGAATCTGTAGTAACTATCCAGGGTCATCCGATTCAGCGTCAGACTGAGTCGAAAGGGCCCGGATTGTATTATGACCAAGGGTCCGTCATTCACTTAGGTTAGGGGTAGACGATATCATTAGGTCAAGCAACAAACCAAATGTTAATAATTAAACAGACATAGGTTTTTGGAAGCTTTTTGGAAGGAAAATTCAAAGATGAACACTTTTTGATAGATAGATTGTAGAGGCTGCCCTGGACGGGCTACATTTCGACCATAAGGTCCACTGTGATGCCCAAGGGTGTGAGGTTGTGAGTAGAGTGGAAGGAAATTTTGTGTAAAGACTAGGAATTGGCAGGATATGCGGCTGCAGCCAACTTTTTTTTTCTTAATAATTGACAAACTGCCGATGTCGGAATTCGAACCCATAACCTCCCAGTTTCCAACTAGGAATACTTCGCAGACATAACGCCTTAGACCGCTCGGCCAGTTGGACTGGTCTGAACACTTTTATGTAAAAAGTTTCAATTATTTATACCCGAATCTAGCCAATCAAGATATTTTTCAAAGAGGAGAAATTCCAGGTATTACCTTCGTAAAAGCTGTTATCGTCGCAAAGGGAGCAAGAACTGTTTTGTAAAAGCAGTTCTTGCCACGGCGTAGAGAACAAAGTCTCGTCTCCATGCGCCTTGTTGGCGGACCTAAAATATTCGATAATCTGAAACACCCTGTCATAGCTAACTAACGTAAACTTACGATGGTGAAGCTCTGGCTATGAAAGAATAAAATATTAAATCAACTAACGCACATCAAAATATCTATCTTCGTTATTTCTGTTTTTTTATTATTCGTTAATGGAAATTTTAACTTTTAAAATTGAAAAAAAAAATACTTTACAGATATATTTATCGATTTTATAAAAATAATGAATATAATTATATTTGTTCGAACTGCTCAAAAATAACTTTAGTTTATAGTTTTCACTTTTCAAAAGAGTCTTGAGAATGTTCACAAAAGGTATAAAGCGATTTGAAAATATAAAAAACCTAATCTAAAATCGATTGCTCATAGTGATCACTAGAATCTTTGTCTAAGTCTCGATCTTGCGAGTCAAGTCTTGGTCTTAGGCTTGCTTTCACAGGTATTTCGTCATAATGAGCACTAAAATCTTTGCCTTAGTCTCAATCTTGCAAGCCAAGTGTAGATTTTAGCCTTTCTTCCGCAAGTATAGTACTGATCTTAGCTTTGAACTTTCTGTCCACCCCTATATCAAGATTGCAAAACCAAAAACGATTTTGCTTACCGCTAATTATTTTTTATGGTTTTTATTGTTGACAAAAATATGTGTATGATGTCACTGAGTTCCATAAACGGTTTAGATTTGTATAAATTTGATTTAATTGATTCAGTATTTCTTTAAAGAGACCTAAATTAGTTTGTCTACATAAATCGAATAACATTGGTCGTGTTCAGAAAGTCCTTAGTAAACTAATAGTCAGACAGTCAATCTAAAAAAATATTTTGGCAGAACGAAATTCTAACAAATTTTCTATAGTTCTAAAATAATAGCTATTTTCTTCGAATTTTTTGTGGCACTTTTCATATTTAACAGGGCATGTTCGTTAATGGGTAAAATCATACCAGAGAAAAACGGGAGGGGGGTTAGAGAGAGAGGGAAACGCAAAATTTGGCATATCTCCCTTACTATTCGAAAAATCGAAAAACTTATAAAAAGTAAAGTTGTAGGTAATTAGTTTTACTATAAATTTGTTTCTTATCATTTTTTCTGTTCCGTTCGTTGTTAATATTTACAGTTTAAGATTGAAAGCTAAAATTCTAAATATCTCTATACACATTAAAGTTTCAGAAAAAATGATTGGCAAGTAAATTGTAGCAAACATAATTTTCTATAACTTTACTCCTTATACATTTTTCGATTGTACAAATATTAAAAGAGATATTTAATATTTTGTGTTTTCTTCTTTCTCTACACCCCCTTTTTCCCTTGACCTATGCCATTTATAAATAAAATTGACCTTGCAAATACTAAAATCATATCAGATATTATATTTCATTTTGATCACACTAAAATTATGACCGCTAGAGAGTGATTTATGTATTCTAAAGAAATTCGCTTGAAGTTGAAGCAGCTCCTGCGTAACGAATTTTTTTAAGTGCATTGTGTAAATTAATTTTGAAATACTTTGTATATTTATAGTTGTGATAGGTATTAAAAGTTAATTTTGATAACACACTGAACAGTCAACACAAGTAAGTAGACGTTGTAGGTATTAAAAAGTATATAATTTTAACACGTACTTCAAACATCATAAGATCATAACATCAGACTCAAATCAAATCATTGTAGAGTAGACTCAAGTAGACTCACACTCAGTACGGAGAATACGGAGAGATGAGTTGTACTTAATAAATAATCTTGTATTATTATGTGTATTATGACGAGTAAACTAAGTACATTATAGATTATTATTATTATTGATTTGAATGATCAATACTTATATTGTTGTTATTATTATTATTATTACACGATCATTTGGTTTGTATTCGATCAGGAAAACATTAACTCAACTCAACTATCTATGTATTTACAGCTTAACTTATATAAGTAGAGTGTTCACGACTAGTTGGGGTTGAGTATGCAATAGCAACAGGTGAGCGGTTTTTGAAGTGAATATTGTTAAGCTAATTTCCTTAAAGGAGATAGGGCTATTGATCCCGTACCGACTTCAAAATTTTGCAAAAATTTCTTCAAATGTCCATCGATCCTACCTAGTAGATCTCGAAAATCACCATCTGTAAAATTTATATATATATATATCTATGGACATTTGGTATATATCCATTAATATTGGAAAAATTGAAAAATGTATAAGAAGTAAAGTTATAGAAAATTAATTTTGCTACAATCTGATTTCTTATCACTTTTTCTGTTTTTTTAATATTTACAGGAATATTTACGATTTAAGATTCAAATGTAAATATTTCTGTATATATTAGAGTTTTAGATAAATGACCAGGAAACGAATTGTAGTTTAGTTGATTTTCTACAACTTTACCTCTTAAACAAATTACAATTTTTTCTCTTTGTCTTTCTCTTTGCCTCCCTTTCCCCTTGACTTATGCCTTTTATTAATAAATTTGGCCTTGCAAATACTAAAATCCTATACGACATTTCATTTTGGTCAGACTAAAATTGTGACCGGTAGAAAGTGATTGATGTATTCTAAGTTGACACAGCTCCTGCGTAACGACTATTTTTTTGACGTGGAAACGTCTATACGGTGTTTGGTCGAACATTCTTATGCGACGGAATATTTTAAGATTTCTATCGTTAATAACATCGAGATTAATCATGTGTTTACAATGGTTGAGACCACAACAGATAGATCATATTTTTACGTATCTGGCCCGTTGTATTTGTTTTGTCTGTGACGTCATCGTTTTGAATTAGCTTAGTGTAAAGTTATTAATTGTGTAAAGTCCCTAAAAGAAATTTTTAAAACCAACATAAATATCTCTTTAAAAAGAAAAGCTTGGGATATGTGCATCCTTCCGATCTGAACTAATGACACTCAAACATCTACCCTGACCAACTACAAAAAATTAAGAACATGCCAGAGAAGTATGGAAAGAAGTATGCTTAACTTACTGACAGGACTACATTTAACATTATTAGATCAATAACAAAGATTAAAGATGTATAACTGTCAGTATTAAAAAATTGAAATGGAAATGGGCCGGACATATTGCCAGACTCAAAGATGTTGGATGGACGGTCAGATGTACTTCATGGGTACCATTAAATTTCAAACGCAAAAAGGGCCGACCACCAACAAGATGGAGAGATAAAATTGATGGTATTGCGAATGGTTAGTGGACTAGAAAAGTTATGAATAGGGAAGTTTGGAACACATTGAGGGAGGCCTTTACCCAACATGGTTAATTCAAGCTATAATCTAATATAATCTAATCGTTATAAATTAGTGTAACGTGGAATCGCGTTTAACTAGGGCATTGATTCGGGTGTGATTGTGAAGAGCTTGCGGAGTACTACTACGTAAAAAGTTAATCATCGGGTTTTGTATACTCAATTTCGAGTAGTGTGTGCCTCCGTTGTGCAAAGTGCAAAATAACGTTCGTTATAAAACCTCAATCATTAAACCTCATAACTCACTTACCTATTAAATAATAAAATATTATTTCACAAAACTGTTTTCTATCATATCATCACCGACCATTCAGTGTTTTTATTATTATTTTTAAATAGTTTTTTGATAACATGGTCTTTATGTTTTTGTAAACACCACACAACCTCTATGCACAAACTAGAATATTGAAAAACAATAAAAGATCTCAAAATGAAATATCTCTTTGCAGATTCAACGCTTCCTAAACATGGTATGCCTGAAAGATGAAGATAACACTTACCTCAACGCTTCCAATGGTAAGCAACTCTTTCAAATGGTAAGCCTAGAAGCCGGGCTCTATCCAAGGAATATAATGGATCTTTTAGATCACAGAATGGTAACATGTAAGGTATCACACGATGAAGATAAAACTTAAGCATCATTAGAAAAGACGGCGACTTACTACTTTATGAACCTCTTTTCATATGCCGGGAAAGGTCAACTTGGACAATCGCTTACGTCTCAATTTATTCGTAAATATGAATCGATCGCGTCATAAAGAATCCAACGGACATAAAAAGTCCAGTACCGAACAAATACAAGACCTACGTCAGCATAGAGAAAGAAATGAAAAAAGAAACGGTGCAAAGTGATTATATAGCTGGCCCATCGCGCATACAGCGGCCGGTGACAGTGCAAACATCTTCGGATCATGTGCAGGATCTTTTTACCATAAATCTAGCGCCTTTCTTCTTTTAGAAAGGATCACGAAACGTATACTTAGGTTTAGTCTATACATGGAGGTAATAATAAATGCTAAAGAGGTTATTACTTACTACAATTTAATTTTATATTCGAAACGTTAATTAAGTTTGTTGTAGGAGGTGCAGTTTAATTTTATTTTTTATGTTTTATATTGGTTGTATTACTGATATTACTTATAATTTGGTATTAAACAGGTGAAATACTTAAAGATTGCAGCAACACTAATGAAACCGCGCTTGGATTTATTATTTAAAATGTGGAGAAGACGTCAAAATTGGAGTTTAAAATACGGGAAAACATCCCAGAAGAATTTAAAAAGGATTGAAACAGGTAATTTCTATATCATAATCGCTTGTCAAAAAATCAAAAGACTAAGACCAATACTATGCCTACGGCAGCAAAACCAAGACCAATGGGAATACTATGTCTATAAGATCGAAATGCGAGATTTTGTTGAAGTTTGTGCATCCATTATTTTCGATTTTTAGTTTCTTTAGGGAATTAAAAAAATATGATCCTATATCTTAAATATGGTCCTTAGTGAAAATGATCAAAATAATTATTGGTATATTAATCAAACTTAAACTCCAAATTTGAAAGTACATATTTTGCTCCATAGTTTTTGAGGCATTGCTAATCAAAATTGGATTCTTGTATGCGGTCTCTTTCGTGGTTAAGATTAAAACGTAGTAAAAATCACTACAGTAAATAGTTGTATTCAAAAAATACTGAACAAAATAAATCTTGGTCTTGCCGTCTTATCGCCAATTCTACAGAGAGTTCTATACCATAATTGCAGTAGCCAAAAGATCAAGACATTGGTAGCGAGAACTAACCAAGACCTAATAGAATGTACGAGTAATGTAATCGCTAAGTAATCGTAGATGGCAGAGACAAGAGCGAAAACAGGAGTGACCAATAAGACTATGGGGAAAAACCACTAATGAAATCAAGACTATAATATAAATATAAGAAACATGCCTCAAAAAGTAATTATAAGACCAGTAATAATGTACAGAGGTGTAAGTATGAATCCTTACACGGTAAAAGTAGCATATATATATACGGTTTCGGAAATGGAAATTATGAGGATAACATTCGGCATTATTAAACGTAAAACATTAACGAGAAAATCAGATCAAATAACGAGTTCAAAGAGGCCCCACGGAGAATTAGATATCATTTCTAAAATGAAGTTATAAACACATTTCTACAAGTTATAAAAACACATGTACACTCCCGTTTATAAAAATTGAACCAGTTGTTAACCAGTTTTAAGTGTTACTGTGTGAAATATTATACATATATTTAGTAATATATATACGCTTCGGATGTGACTTGCTGGTTCAATTTTTATGAACGGGAGTGCACATCAGATAGTGTTGTCGACGTTCTACCACAGCATCTGGGTAGAACGTTCTACCATAGCATCGGGGTCAGATATTTTTGGGTTCAATCCCCAACCAAAATGTGTAAAACATGAATGTTTTCATTTCAAAACTTTTATGTCAAAATAATGTTATACAAATATTTAGACAAATTTGTTACACGTAAAATTAAATAATCGCAAGACAACTCCGTTAGTATAACATAATCGAAAGACAACTAACAATGGATAGATAAGCGCAAAAAATTTCCAAAAACAGTTAAATGCAATACAACGAATACCAGAGAGTGTCCAAGAAAATTCGCCTTGGGAAAATTGACTCAGAGCTGCTTCCATAACACTACAGCCAACTGTCCCCCTGGATTACTGAAGTATTAAATAAATTTAACACACACCTTTGAATGTCCATCCAAGATCAGTTAACTATTATGAAACAACAAGTACCTACTTTTTTGAACTGATATTTCTTGTATTTCCAATGTATTGATCAATAGTAATCATATAATTGAACTGTTCTCTATACGCTCCAATAATAACAAGCTATGTTTTATTGATAGCTTCAGATATACTGTGTGCTAAGTTATACCTTTTAAACTAACCAGTAACTAACTACAGATTAGTTTTACCTTCAAATATGCAGCATGCATTTATTTATAGGGTGTTTCAAAATTCAATATTTAACTTTACTTCAATATTGGTACTTCAACACATAAAATAAAAACCAGTGAATTCTTAGTTAGAAATTTGTATTAAATGTTTTGGAATCATAAAACATTAACTTTTTCCCAGTATACAATATACATCTCTTCTTTTATGTAGACTACAACGTAAAACGAAAACGACATCAGACGACCGCATTCAATAATGCTCTATAACAATTGAAGGAATAGCAGATTTTCATAAGTTACAGAAATTAAAATTAGTGATCGCTAAAAATTATAAAAGGAATATCAACATCTGAAAGGGGCTAATAAATATTACATATTGTGTTTAAAAAAAGTATATCATACATTTTAACTAACGCTTATTTAATACCAAATTAAATGCTTTTTTTGACCACAACGTGCACTGCAGTCGATTCAGTTATCCCCACCATATTCTTTGTACGATGCCAATATGCAATTTATTTAATTGCTCACTTTGTCTGGGTAAAGAAGGAATATCTAATTATGCAACATTCGTCACATCTGAAAATATCTCTTTTAACCATTAATTCAAAATATTACATATTATTCAACCAAGAGGACGTATTTTAAATAATTTAGGAAATAAATAGATTAAAAATTGCGATTTTATTTTAAATAACCAATTAAATTTTTTGAATTATCCTGTTCCTGTTTCTGGATAATTAGCAAAGTGTAATCTATAGTAATTTCATATGTATAAACTATCCCACATAGCTTAATATATTTAAAAAAATTTCGTATACATTTTTATGTATAAAATATTTGTATAACTTTAATTTGTATTACCTGTCGTTTATAATCTTTGTATAATAACTGTTAATTTAAAATATTTGTGGAATAATATTTGTTAAATCGACCAAATACTTAATGTTGCATGTCTCGATTAATGTTAGAGTTCAATATTAAATTTGATTGTTATAGCTTCTTCCGTTCTTGAGACATTCAGTTTTGGAAATTAGTGACTATCAATGAAAAAGAACGTTGGTTAGAATCTCATCAGTACCAAGTTACATTTTTTTAGATTTTTGGGTGGTTTAAATATTATATTTTGAACAGTTTGTCATGTACAATGAGTGTTAAGTCCTGCATAAAATCTCCACCTATGGTTTTATTTGTTTGAGTAGTCTTTGTTTCCAAAAGCCCAATGAGTTGATAGTAAGGTGTGAACCTTTGTCAAATAGTTGAAATTTAAGTAATATTAAAAATATACTTTATTATTTTATGACCTTTAAAATTAATAAAATATATGACAAATCTTCACATATGACTAACAACTCCATTGATATTTTGGAAATAAAGACCACCCAAGAAAATAGAAGGATTGGCGGCCGTTTTATGCAAGACTTTATATTATCCATTGTACATTTTAAGATAAAAATATTCACTGCGAATACTGCTAATTAACAAGAATACCAATTTTGACTTAATAGGTAATACTACTGAGTCTGAATCAGATAAGACTTAACGCAGTTTCACCGATCAAATGGATCTTACAATATAAATGGTGTATTTCTCAGTTGACTTTTAAGATACTCTGTACATATAAATATTATTGTACATAGATATATTGATCATAATTTGATTGAGAGTCAATTTGATGATTATTGATCAGTAGTTCACGATTTACTATTTATATCTAATTTTACAATTATTTAATGTAATTTGTTTTTTTTTTTTATTGCTTTGAGAGAATCAGTAAGTATACTTTTTTTTTTCTAGTTATTCCAATTTGTTTGCAATGTTTTGAAATTTAAATGAATGATAATTGCATCAACCGAAGTAACCATTATTATGTAATATTTATTATTTGACCTTGATCAAAAATATTATTTTTTATTTTTGCGCATTATTATTTTATTTTTTTTAATTTAGCTGATAGAATTTAATTTACTCAAACGTAAATATTATTCCCTTGGTCATTATGGTTATGACTTATGGTTATGACTATATATAAACAAGTAATGTAACAACTAACTGAGTTAATTGTTTGAATACCCAGTATATACTGAGTTGTATATACTTAGTATTGTTAATATTTCTGCCTATCCAATGTTTATAAATTATGAATTATCAAAAAATCAGCACTGTTGCTGGTTTCGTTCAGAAGATATTTCGGGGTCAAATTATCTATGATATTTCCTGTAGTAATAGCACTGTAAGTGAGAATGCCAAATGTCCCTTAAACTCGGCCTTGCGCTCAACCGTGCTCTAGATTTGTAAATGTTTGTTTTGTATTAATAATTAATATTGAAACAGTAAAAATGTTCATGCATTTAAAAAATTTGATATTAATGTTCTTGCGATTTTTATATATTTAAATATTGAGTTATATAATTGAGTTATACAACGCGACCGTCTGTTAACGCAAAGCGTTGGTCATCGCGAGCCTTTAGGCGATGCGAAAAGGTAGTCAACGCGAAGATTTAGAAAATTAACGGAAAGCGTTGGTAAACGTAAAGCGTTGGTAAACGGAAGAGTTGGTCAATGAGAAGCGTTAGTTATCCAAAGTGGAGCGTCAAAGATTCGCGAAGCGTGATTTCACGCGAATCGTTAACCAACGAGAAACGTAAGCTTAATTGAACCATAAGTAAGCCAACGCGAAGCGTTGGTTAAAGAGAAGCGTTAGTTAGTCAAAGCGAAGCGCCGGAGAGTTGCTTTGGTGATTCGCGAAGCGTGATTTTACGCAAATCGTAAAATTATCGTTGGTAAACGATAAGCGTTAACCCACGCGAAACGTAAGCTTAAGTAAACCGTAAGTCATCCAAGCGTTGGTCAGCGAAGCGTTGGTCATGAGAAGCGTTAGTCAATAGAAAGCGTAAGGTAAACGCGAAGCGTTAGTTAATCAACGCGAAGCGTTTGTTAATCAACACAAAGCATTAGTTAATCATCACGAAGCGTTAGTTTATCAACGCGAAGCGTTAGTTAATCAACGCGAAGCGTAAGATAAACAACGCGAAGCGTTAGTTAATAAGCGCGAAGCGTTAGTTAGTCAACGCGAAGCGTTGGATTATCAACGCGAAGCGTTAGTTAATCAACGCGAAGCGTTAGTAAATCAACGTGAAGCGTTAGTTAATCAACGCGAAGGGTTAGTTAATCAACGCGAAGCGTTAGTTAATCAACGCGAAGCGTTAGTAAATCAACGCGAAGCGTTATATAAACAACGCGAAGCGTTAGTTAGTCAACGCGAAGCGTTAGTTAGTCAGCGCGAATCGTTGGTTAATCAACGCGAAGCGTTTGTTAATCAACTCGAAGCTTTAGTTAATCAACACGAAGCGTTAGTTAATCAACGCGAAGCGTTAGTAAATCAACGTGAAGCGTTAGTTAGTCAACTTGAAGCGTTAGTTAATCAACGCGAAGCGTTAGTTAATCAACGCGAAGCATTAGTAAATCAACGCGAAGCGTTAGATAAACAACGCGAAGCGTTAGTTAGTCAACGCGAAGCGTTAGTAAGTCAACGCGAAGCGTTAGTTAGTCCACGCGAAGCGTTAGTTAGTCAACGCGAATCGTTGGATAATCAACGCGAAGCGTTTGTTAATCAACACGAAGAGTTAGTTAACTAACGCGAAGCGTTAGTTAATCAGCGTGAAGCGTTAGTTTATCAACGCGAAGCGTTAGTTAATCAACGCGAAGCGTTAGTTAATCAGCGCGAAGCGTTAGTTAATCAACGCGAAGCGTTAGTTTATCAACGCGAAGCCTTAGTCAATCAACGCGAAGCGTTAGTTTATCAACGCGAAGCGTTAGTTAACCACCGCGAAGCGTAAGATAAACAACGCGAAGCGTTAGTTAATCAACGCGAAGCATTATTTAATCAACGTGAAGCGCTAATTAATCAACGCGAAGCGTTTGTTAATCAACGCGAAGCGTTAGTAAATCAACGCGAAGGGTAAGATAAACAACGCGAAGCGTTAGTTAATTAACGCGAAGCGTTAGTTAGTCAACGCGAAGCGTTGGATAATCAACGCCAAGCGTTAGTGCATCAACGCGAAGCGTTAGTTAATCAACGTGAAGCGTTAGTTAATCAACGCGAAGGGTTAGTTAATCAACGCGAAGCGTTAGTTAGTCAACGCGAAGCGTTAGTTAATCAACGCGAAGCGTTAGTTAATCAACGCGAAGCGTTAGTAAATCAACGCGAAGCGTTAGAGAAACAACGCGAAGCGTAAGTTAGTCAACGCGAAGCGTTGGATAATCGACGCGAAGCGTTAGTCAATCAACACGAAGCGTTAGTTAATCAACACGAAGCGTTAGTTAAATAACACGAAGCGTTAGTTAATCAACGCGAAGCGTTAGTTAATAAACGTGAAGCGTTAGTTTATCAACGCGAAGCGTTAGTTAATCAACGCGAAGCGTTAGTTAATCAGCGCGAAGCGTTAGTAAATCAACGCGAAGCGTTGGTTAATCAACGCGAAGCGTTTGTTTATCAACGCGAAGCCTTAGTCAATCAACGCGAAGCGATAGTCAGCGCACAGCGTTAGTAAATCAACGCGAACCGTTGGATAATCAACGCGAAGCATTAGTTAGTCAACGCGAAGCGTAGTTAATCAACGCGAAGCGTTAGTTAATCAACGCGAAGCGTAGTAAATCAACGCGAAGCGTTAGTTAATCAACGCGAAGCGTTAGTAAATCAACGCGAAGCGTATGATAAACAACGCGAAGCGTTAGTTAATCAACGCGAAGCGTTAGTTAGTCAACGCGAAGCGTTGGATAATCAACGCGAAGCGTTAGTTAATCAACGCGAAGTGTTAGTTAATCAACGTGAAGCGTTAGTTAATCAACGCGAAGCGTTAGTTAATCAACGCGAAGCGTTGTATAAAGAACGCGAAGCGTTAGTTAATCAACGCGAAGCGTTAATTAGTCAACGCGAAGCGTTAGTTAATCAACGCGAAGCGTTTGTTTAACAACGCGATGCGTTAGTTAATCAACGCGAAGCGTTAGTTAATCAACGCGAAGCATTATTTAATCAACGTGAAGCGCTAATTAATCAACGCGAAGCGTTTGTTAATCAACGCGAAGCGTTAGTAAATCAACGCGAAGGGAAAGATAAACAACGCGAAGCGTTAGTTAATCAACGCGAAGCGTTAGTTAGTCAACGCGAAGCGTTGGATAATCAACGCGAAGCATTAGTGCATCAACGCGAAGCGTTAGTGCATCAACGCGAAGCGTTAGTGCATCAACGCGAAGCGTTAGTTAATCAACGTGAAGCGTTAGTTAATCAACGCGAAGGGTTAGTTAATCAACGCGAAGCGTTAGTTAGTCAACGCGAAGCGTTAGTTAATCAACGCGAAGCGTTAGTAAATCAACGCGAAACGTTAGTAAATCAACGCGAAGAGTTAGATAAACAACGCGAAGCGTAAGTTAGTCAACGCGAAGCGTTAGTTAGTCAACGCGAAGCGTTGGATAATCAACGCGAAGCGTTAGTTAATCAACACGAAGCGTTAGTTAATCAACACGAAGCGTTAGTTAAATAACACGAAGCGTTAGTTAATCAACGCGAAGCGTTAGTTAATAAACGTGAAGCGTTAGTTTATCAACGCGAAGCGTTAGTTAATCAACGCGAAGCGTTAGTTAATCAGCGCGAAGCGTTAGTTAATCAACGCGAAGCGTTGGTTAATCAACGCGAAGCGTTTGTTTATCAACGCGAAGCCTTAGTCAATCAACGCGAAGCGTTAGTCAGCGCACAGCGTTAGTTAATCAACGCGAACCGTTGGATAATCAACGCGAAGCATTAGTTAGTCAACGCGAAGCGTAGTTAATCAACGCGAAGCGTTAGTTAATCAACGCGAAGCGTTAGTTAATCAACGCGAAGCGTAGTTAATCAACGCGAAGCGTTAGTTAATCAACGCGAAGCGTTAGTAAATCAACGCGAAGCGTATGATAAACAACGCGAAGCGTTAGTTAATCAACGCGAAGCGTTAGTTAGTCAACGTGAAGCGTTGGATAATCAACGCGAAGCGTTAGTTAATCAACGCGAAGTGTTAGTTAATCAACGTGAAGCGTTAGTTAATCAACGCGAAGCGTTAGTTAATCAAAGCGAAGCGTTAATTAGTCAACGCGAAGCGTTAGTTAATCAACGCGAAGCGTTTGTTTAACAACGCGATGCGTTAGTTAATCAACGCGAAGCGTTAGTTAATCAACGCCAAGCGATAGTTAATCATTGCGAAACGTTAGTTAATCAACGCGAAGCGTTAGTTAATCAACGCGAAGCGTTAGTTAATCAACGCCAAGCGATTGTTAATCAATGCGAAACTTCAGTTTATCAACTCAAAGCGTTTGTAAACGCAAAGCGAAATGTAAGCTAAAGCAAGCCGTAAATCACCCAACGCGAAGTGTAGCTTAATGAGAAGTGTACGTCAAAAGGAAGCGTAAGGTCAACGCGAAGCGTTAGTAAACGCCAACTGTTAGCAAAGCGTTTACTAACGCGGAACGTTAGCTGCAGCGAACCATAAGTCAGCCAACGCGAGGCGTTGGTCAATAAGAAGCGTTAGTTATGCAAAGCGAAGCGTCATTGGTACGCGAAGCGTTATGCCAAGCGAATAATAACCCACGCAAAGCGTTAACCAACGCGAAACGTAAGCTTAATGTTAACTTTAATGAAACGTATGTCAGCGAAGCGTTGGTCAATGAGAAGCGTCAGTCAATAGGAAGCGTCAGATCAACGCAAAGCGTTTGTTAATCAACGCAAACCGTAAGTCAGCCAACGTGAAGCGTTGGTCGATGAGAACCGTTAGTCAATAGGAAGTGTTAGGTTACCGCGAAACTTTAGTAAACGCAATGCGTTTACTAATGCGAAACGTAAGCTAAAGCGAACCGTTAGTGAGCCAATAAGAACCGTTAATCAGTAAGAATTGTTCGGTCAAGGCTTTGCGTTTATCAACACGAAACGTAAGCTACAGCGAACCGTATTCAAAGCGAAGCGTCAATGAGAAGTGTAAGGTCCACACGAAGCGTTATATTATATATATATATATATATATATATATATATATATATATATATATAAATATATGTAAATATATATATATATATATATATATATATTTAAATATATATATATATATATATATATATATATATATATATATATATATATATATATATATATATATATATATATATATATACATTATATATAGATAATTTTTGATAGGATCGATGGACCTTTGAATAAACTATTTGCAAAATTTTGTACAAAAAAACTTATATACACACCTGGTTGAAAAAACTGAAATAAACATAAAAACAATACTATTTGATGTATGTTATGTTTGTACATGTGAGGACAAATTTTGAGAAAACTATTGAGTTTATGAAAAATTTTTGCAAACAAAAGTTGTTTATTTTAAAGAGAAGAAAATTTTTTGTCAATAAAATTTTTGTTTACCTCTTACGGTTTCAAAGATATATTTTTTCCACCCTAGTGGGGGGAAACACGTTCCGATTTTGCCCATTAACGAACTTGACCTTACTTTTTTGGTCAAGAATACACACAAAAATTTTCAACTCGATATCTCTTTTCGTTTTTGAGTTATCGGCTTCACAGACGGACAGACGGACAGACGGACGGACGGACATGTGAAAAAGGCCGAATTAGGCCATTTTATGAATATCTTTGTGAAGCATTTTTGTCAAGGATTAATATTTTCAGGCGTTACAAAGTCGGGACTAAACTTAATATACCTTGTATATTTACAAATATACTGGGTATAAAAATAGTATGTACAGTTGTTATACATACCTACGGGTCCATGGAGCCCATGCCTTTATTCGCCAATCAATTGTATTTCTCATTTTTTTTCAACTTTGAGGGTAAATTTTGAGAAAACTGTTGAGTTCATGAAAAAAGTTTTCAAACAAAAGTTGTTTATTTTAAAGAGAAGAAGATTTTTTGTTGACAAAAATTTTTTCTATCTCCTACGGTTTCAGAGATATAATTTTTCCCCCCTGGCGGGGGGAAACACGGTCCGATTTTGCCCGTTAACGAACTTGACCTTACTTTTTTGATCTAGAACACACACAAAAATTTTCAGGCCGTTATCTCTTTTCGTTCTTGAGTTATCGGCTTCACAGACGGACAGACGGACATGTGAAAAAGGCCGAATTAGGCCATTTTATGAATACCTTTGTGAAGCATTTTTGTCAAGGATTAATATTTTCAGGCGTTACAAAGTCGGGACTAAACTTAATATACCTTGTATATTTACAAATATACTGGGTATAACAATACTATTTGATGTATGTTATGTTTGTACATGTGAGGACAAATTTTGAGAAAACTATTGAGTTTATGAAAAATTTTTGCAAACAAAAGTTGTTTATTTTAAAGAGAAGAAAACTTTTTGTCAATAAAATTTTTGTTTACCTCTTACGGTTTCAAAGATATATTTTTTCCACCCTGGCGGGGGGAATTACTTTCCGATTTTGCCCATTAACGAATTTGACCTTAATTTTTTGGTCTAGAACGCATACAAAAATTTTCAGCTCGTTATCTCTTCTCGTTTTTGAGTTATCGACTTCACAGACAGACAGATGGCCGAATTAGGCCATTTTATGAATATCTTTGTAAAGCATTTTTGTCAAGGATTAATATTTTCAAGCATTACAAAGTCGTAACTAAACTTAATATACCTTGTATATTTACAAATATACTGGGTACAAAAATAGTATGTATGGTTGTTATGTATACCTACGGGTCCATGGAGACCATGCCTTCATTCGCCTATCAATTATATTTCTCATTGTTTTCAAATTTGAGGACAAATTTTGAGAAAACTATTGAGTTTATGAAAAAGTTTTTCAAACAAAAGTTGTTTATTTTAAAGAGAAGATGTTTTTTTGTCAACAAATTTTTTTTCTATCTGTTACGGTTTCAAAGATGTGTAATTCCCCCCTCTTATGCACAAATTTGTGCACAAATTTGCTCTTTGTGCACAAATTATGAGAAAACTATTGAGTTTATGGAAAAACATTTCAAGCAAAAGTTGATTATTTTATAATGAAGAAGATTTTATGTCAATAAATTTTTTTTCTATCTCTTACGGTTTCAAAGGCGAACATTTCCACCCCTCCTAGTGGGGGGAAACACGTTCCGATTTTGCCCATTAACGAACTTTACCTTACTTTTTTGGTCTAGAACACACAGAAAAATTTTCAGCTCGTTATCTCTTTTCGTTCTTGAGTTATCGGGTTCACAGACGGACAGACGAATAAGGCCGAATTAGGCCATTTTATGAATACCTTTGTGAAACATTTTTGTCAAGGATTAATATTTTCAAGCGTTACATAGACGGGACTAAATATAATATACCTTGTATATTTACATATACAGGATATAAAAATAGTATGTATAGTTGTTATGTATACCTACGGGTCCATGGAGACCATGCCTTCATTCGCCTGTCAATTGAATTTCTCATTTTTTTCAACTTTGAGGACAAATTTTGATAAAACTGTTGAGTTTATGAAAAAAGTTTTCAAACAAAAGTTGTTTATTTCAAAGAGAAGAAGATTTTTGGCTTACAAATTTTTTTTCTATCTCCTACGGTTTCAAAGATATAATTTTTCCCCCCTAGTGGGGGGAAACACGTTCCGATTTTGCCCATTAATGAACTTGACCTTACTTTTTTGGTCAAGAATACACACAAAAATTTTCAACTCGATATCTCTTTTCGTTTTTGAGTTATCGGCTTCACAGACGGACAGACGGACAGACGGACGGACGGACATGTGAAAAAGGCCGAATTAGGCCATTTTATGAATATCTTTGTGAAGCATTTTTGTCAAGGATTAATATTTTCAGGCGTTACAAAGTCGGGACTAAACTTAATATACCTTGTATATTTACAAATATACTGGGTATAAAAAGACAAAGCAAGCAGAACAAATTTCTTCTATATGCTAACAGAAAATGAAAATTGCTATAAATATATGTTGTATATGTTACAGGAAAAGTAGATTCTTAGGCAGAGTTGACTCTGCCTAGGAAGAGTAAACTCTTACTAAAAGTATCAGTAAAAGATGATTGAGAATAGACAGATCAACTTTTCCCAGGAAGAGTTAACTATGCCTACTCTGGCTTAGTAAAAATTGATTCCGCGATGAAACAAACCAAAATTTATCAAGTGGTGAAAATTGGCTCGTAGATGATGGTGATTATATCCTCACTGACTTGGACAAATCTAAGCCATCAAGAAGCAGAGAAATGAAGCTTTCCACTGACTAGAAGAGCAAGCCAAACGCATGAAAAAAACCTCCGCCACTAGAAAAAGACACGTCAGTTCGAATTCCTGTTCCCGTTGTTAACCGTGGAAGAGGAGATGCCCGATCTATCCTTGGTGTGGTACTGGAGATTGTCGATGATGGATTCTATCGAATTGGAACAAGAAATGGAATTCTGAAGCAACTCAAAGTGTCACAAATCTTTACCTTGCTGTAATAAATGATAAATATTTCTATCTTTCTTTGTATTATAAAGGTTTTGCTTTTATATTTGTTTTAGGTAGTAGACCGACCAACTTTGCAAGTCAATTTTTACTAACTCAAGGTCGTATACTTTCCGTAAGTACAGTCAACACTGACTAGTAAATGTTGATCGATATTCATCACTTTTCGCTTATAATTAACTTTTACTAAAAAGACCAGTAAGAGTCGACTTTACCTAGGCCCAGTCGACTCTTCAATGCACCTTCGGGAGGACCTGATAAGCAAGCTCCAGGCTATTTCCAACATATGGGAGAAGCGAGTCTCGTCAGACTGAGGTAGTAGGGGGAGCTCAATGGACCATAGGGTTGAAGTGCAATAGTTTTTACCCCGATATTAATCAATCAATCAAACCATTGCCCAACACGTGGATTGTTCATCAGCCCACGCAAAATTATTCTTAATTAAAACATAGGTTCAAAACACCGAGACTCTTCAGTGCAGATATACAGTTATACCTGCTAAATTTTGGATTGTTAAAGTCTGCTATTCAGTTATTCTTCTAACGATTTCAGGGTAATGTATGGTAAAGAGACCATTTAACCCGAATCAAAATACAGTCAAACCTGGGTAAGTGAGAACTGGATAAGTGAGAAAACTCTATAAGTGAGAGTAATAGCCAGGACCCGTCATTTTAAGCTCCCAAAACCTCTATTAGCGAGAAACAGAAAACTCTGTAAGAGAGAGTCGTTTTTCCTTCATGGACCTCCGTAAGTGAGACTGCTACTTATCTATACTTGTATAAGCGACAGTCGAGCTTTATTTATTTATATTATTTAGGAGGAACTATAGCTACTCATATTACATATTTACTACATTCGTACTTGCTGTGACTTGTTATTGCTGCGTACCTCTATAAGGGAGAAACGCTACCCATGTACCTGCATTAGCGAGAAACTCGGGTTAGTGAGAAACCTCTATAAGCGAGAATGAGATTATGCTCCCTTGAACTCTGGCTTATCCAGGTTTGACTGTATACAATGGGTTGTATTAAAAAAAATTGATATTGGGTTGTATTAAAAATAATTGAATTCATACTAAGACGTACTCGTAACGCCAAAACTAACGGCAATTTCAAGAGTAGAGTTAGCGCCCATAAGCCTATACGAATGCCAATAAATTGCGCTTAAAAGTGGGATCGCTGAAAGCGTGCAAACGCCCAAAATGAGTACACCCAAAATTGTTAGTTATAAAGACCAAAAAAAAAAATAGGACAAATTTTATAATGATTAATTAAAAAAAATTAAAATATAATATAAATTAAAAAATGTCTGCCTGTCTAACTATAATGTTAAAATGAATTAATCATCAAAATATAATAGAGTGTATACAGTGCTTTCTTGTCATCTACATAACATCAAACACCACCAACATCTACCCCCTCCCCTCACCACCCCGTTCAACTACAAGTAATACAAAGACATTTTATTTATTATTATGAAATGAAATAATTACAATATAATTCTTTTTATAATTAACGATTTTATAATCAAAATAATAAGATATCATTATTTATGTACAATGTGTACTAAATATATTGTGGCATTGTTTTACATATTTGTGTATGTAATTGGTTTTGACACCAGTAACTCTTGATGTAAGTATTCATGCAAATGATTTGGTGAGCATGCGCAGTAGTATTTTTTTGTACATATTTTTAGTTTGATGGAATAGGGAAGACTTCTATTTTGACGATTTTATTCATGGAGACTACACAAGGATACCTAACTCCATGTAAACAAATTAATTGGCAAAAAAAAAGATGTCAGTAGTGTCGCTTCTATGCCGGAAACAGTGGTGAGAGTATTAGGCGCGAGTTTTAATTGAAAAGCATTACGCATTTGTAGTATTATAAAAATTATTTGCAGCCAAAGTATTTTTTCAATAAAATATTTTTAAAAATAAATGATAAGTAATTTCAATGTTTCAATAAGAAATTAGTTGAAACAAATTGCATACTTCAAAATAATCATTACGAAATAAAACTGGTTACTTGCTTGCTTCACTCCTATTTATTATACTATTTTCACTTCGATACGGATTGTAGTACGGACGAACAACTAGCGACGCTAGTGACAAGAAAAGTAAATATTACTATTACCATTTCGTTGCCATATTTTGTCAATTCTCCCGTTTGAGTTCGGTATCCTTGTGTAGTATCCATGATTTTATTCATGAAATCTTAAATACAACTTCAGATGTAAGAGTAGTGTAGTGTGCAGTACGATATGTTGATATCCTACTTCCTTGTGACTGGAATACTCTGATCATGTGATTGAAGTGGTTGACAAACAAAGAAATAGTAAACAACACGAGAGTTAGAGCTGCTAACAAACATGCGATTGATATATTTCAAGAGAATTTCATCATGTGCACAGCAATTATAACTTAGTAATATCAAATATTTTTATTGCAATTGCAAACTTTCATCAAAACTTGTAAAAAAACGGGCTATGTACACTCTCCTGCAAGAAACTTGCACCTAACTCGATTTTATTTTCACAGAAGTCCAAGTTTGTAAAAATTGAATATATTTATTTGGATACACTCAATTATATCTGATCCCAAAAATAATTATTGATGGCTTTCTCCTTCTACTATATCCAAACCAATATACACCTTTTGACGTGAAAACACCTATTCTTTCGTTATACTGATGGTCAGCCGAACATATTTGTGTGACAAGATAATATAAGATTTTAATCGCTTACAACTTATATACTAATAAAGCATTTACAAAGGTTGAGCCAACAATAAATATCTCTCATGTATGTATACGTATCTGTCGTGCTGTATTTGCTTTGCCTGTGACACCATCTTAACAGTGAAGGCGCATGCGCATCCATGTTTACGAATTAGCTTTGTGTAAAGTTAAAAGTTGCTTGAAGTGTGGAAACGCGTTTGGCTAGAACATTGATTCTGATGTCGTTGTGAAGAGATTGCGAGCACTATCAAGAGGCAAAATCAACCAATAAAAATATTCACCAAAATATAAGTTACAATCGGTATTAAAAACTACAAAAGATTTTGTTTCATATGCATAAGAACGCATATTAGAGGAAATCTTGCGCAAAATTGTGGCTTTGTGCCCAACGATTCAGTTTATGAAAAAGGTTTAAACAAAAGTATAATATTTTAACCTCTAGAGCGAGAAGGGGGGCAGAGCATGATTTGATTTTCCCTATTCACGCACTTTATAAAATTTCAGCCCATTATTTACTTTCTAATTTGAGTTGTCATCTTGACAGATAGACGGACGGGCGATCTGATTAGCGGAATGAAACTAATTAGGCAATTTTATGTAAACCTAAACCAAAAATGTCTTTCTGCGATCAATATTTTCAATCGTTACAAATTCGGGACTGAACTTAATATACTCATATCAAATCGCTCTTTGCCACAACAGCAAGCTATTCTGCATTACGTATAAACGTGGGTAGCAGTTTTGTAAAACGTATCGCAATGACAATCCAGCTGAACGTCCTTCAGTTGTTTTACATAACGGAGGTGTTATGTAAAACAACTAGCGGTTTTGTAAAACAGTGGATTCGACAATCCATCAGCGACATACCCACACACACATATATATATATATATATATTATATATATATATATATATATATATATATATATATATATATATATATATATATATATATATATATAATATATATATATATATATATATATAAGAATTAAGAATTGTATATTATTTTGTAATTTACATAACGTGGCGAGTGAATAGTATGTATAAGATTTATAAAAATAGATAAAACAACATTACATGAAGATTAATTAATATTAAAACGTAAACGTTAGTTAAAACTTAAAAATAAATATATTATATAACATTGTTTTATTTAGTTGAGTTGAGTTGTAATAGATATAAGGATTTAAATATATTAAATAACAGCCAAAGCCAACACTCACTCACAGATAACAATTTTATTTATATTTTATATTTTATATTTTATATTTTAAGTTTTTATAGTATTAAATAAAAACTAAACTCATTTAATTTATATTTTATAGACTTGTGTTTGTACATTAGTTAGACAATGACAAATTACTTAATTATATCAAAATTATATTTACAATTTACTAAATACTATACTTTTTTACTTTGTATACAGCTTGTTTTTTAAAATACACCCAATCTGGAATACTGTATAGTGTATCTATCGCTGTCTATATGCAGTGTACTATGATATGGTTTACTTTGTCACACTTAAACAATCACTATTGTATAGTATATAACATAAATAAGTATAATATAACATAAATAACTATTATATTATACTTATCACCCTCTAACTACAATTATTTATATATAATTGCATCTTACTCGTGCATGTACACATCGTCGTTATTGTCCGTCGTCCGTCGTGTGAGTGTAACACCATATCATGGAATACTGTGCATAGACAGTGCACTACACAATGTTGTTATTGGGTCTATTTTAATTTACGTAGTGTATATATATATATATGTATAATATTATATCAGTTTAGTCCCGGTTTAGTTTAGTAAGTTTGTGACGGTCGGAAGTATTGATAGTAGCAAATTGATTTTAGTAAAACAAATGAAGTATCAAAAGTCTCCACGGATCTGACTGATTGCTAAAAATTTTATTCAAGGTCAAAGGTCAAAAATATTGGTTTTTCACATATTTATTTTAAGGTATTTCCAAACTATATCAGCTGATCGGGTACCCGCGAGAAAAGAATATTATAAAAAATTACATGTGTAATAAAAATATGTTGGTTCTCCTGCGCGTTGTTGAAAACAGCTGCCCGTTGTCGTCAGTGTTCCCATTCGTCACATAACATATCATACAAATAGTAGTCATCATACATATTCTAGTATACAATTTCAAACGACTTTCAAACAGCGCGCCGGGACTCAGGATGCCAACTGAACCATAAAAAATAACCTTCTGCTTCGAACATAAAAAAATGAACTTTTTTACACATATTTTATCAAAAAACTGAACAACCCAACAGTCGTTCTTCCAAAGTCTTAAGGCAAAATAAGTATTGAGGAAAGTATGTGTCGAATTTCAGAACAACCGTGACGTTATTGAGAGAATTCGAAGTAATAACAGTCGGAATCGTGCATTTTATTTCACCATGTTTATGAATATGCTTGTTAAATTTTTCCATGAAATGCTTCACTTTGCGTTGTTATAACTAAACAATGAGACGGTCAATAATAATTGTGTTTTTTTTAAATAAGCAGAACATATCCAATAGTTAATATCTATTTTTTTTAAAGATTCTTAAGTATCGTTTTTATATTTAAAAAAAAAACTGGTAGAAATCCTGCTTAAAATGAGAACTTCAATTAAGATTTTCTCTAATTTGAGATGGTCAATAGGGCATGCAAATTTTTTTTCACTTGAATTGAAGCATGTTTACTTGACAAATATCAAGGTAAAATTACTTTTTAAATAACATTAAAAATAAGCGAGATATGAATGATTGAAATTCCCGATTAGACAAAGAGGGTGACAGCCCTCTTGATATGTTGTGTGACGTCATATTACACTTTCACCATTTAAAATACACGTAAAACTCCGTTTTTAGTATTTTTGCAAGAAAGAGACAGATAATAATCTTTAAAA
This sequence comes from Nineta flava, assembly GCA_963920215.1. Classification (NCBI taxonomy): domain Eukaryota; kingdom Metazoa; phylum Arthropoda; class Insecta; order Neuroptera; family Chrysopidae; genus Nineta; species Nineta flava. Next base: position 1,438,161 of record OY986041.1, read on the forward strand.
GCTTATAGCTTCCTTGATATTTGTCGGATTTTAATTTCGTTTTTAAATATTATTACAGTATTAACAGTATTTTCATATTCTGAAAATAAATGTGAAAAAAATTTTCATGCATATTCCCTATTGATTTCAAATTTGAAGTGTGAGTCTATAATAATGACAACTACCTTAATGTCCAAAAATTGTTCTTTTTAACTATTATGTATTAGCTCAGATTTTAGATTGGATACACCCGGATATCTACAGTATATTCCTACAAATTGTAACCTTGTATTAGTGAGAATCTAGAAAGTACTCACCAGCTTTTACTAGATAATTCACGAATACCTGGTGTGACATTTTACTTGATACAGATATAACACATCATATTCTATTGTATATAATAAAAGTAGGCGGGAAATTCAAAAAGTATTCAAAGACAAACAACAAACAAACAATCAATGATTGTGAATGTGTGTGATTACAATCATATACACACACACACACACACACACACTCAATCTATAATTTTAGATTTAGATTTCTATTTTAATTGATTTATTATTGATGATAAATATTTGTCAGATCATATAAAAAGTATTTTATATCTCTGATATTTGTATTGTTATTGTTATTATTATTATTATTATTATTATTATTATATGGTATGTAGTTGTGGGTGTTAATGGGTGTGTTTTTAAATTATATGCTGTTGTACTTTGTAGTACTGAGTACTATCTCTATATTGTACTGTACCTAATGTTTACAGGGCATTCACAAACAAACAAACAAACAAATACCATGGCAGTCTCTAGTATATGGATGGACTCTATTATTAAATATTCAATATTTTTATTTTATACAAAATGTCTGTTTAAACGTTAACGCGTTAAATGTAATGTCATAATGTTTGATGCACTTTATATTAACCAAACTTGTTTACACGTCAAACACGGCTCATTAAGCTGAGATATGGATTTTGATCAAACTATGAAATTAATTTCGCAATCAAGTTTGCTTCTTCAGAAAATATGTACAATGAAAAAACATGTACAAGCTTTAACAAAAAGGTAAACTAATCTTATGTACTTATATAAATTTATAGAGAACTTAGAAAACATTGAAATCTGGGTAAAACTTAAAAAATAAAATTTCAGTTTGTTGAAATAAAAATTAGATTTTCTAAGTAGAGAGCACTCCATGTAAGTGTAGATTGTAAAGGCTGCCCTGGATGAGCTACCTTTCGACCATAAGGTCCATTGTGATGCCTAAGGATGTGAGGATGTGAGTGGAGTGGAAGGAATTTTTGTGTATAGACTTGTGTGTATAGAGGAATTGGCAGGATATGCGGCTGCAGCCGAGTATGATAGGAACTATGCCGATATTCATCGGGAGTTCGTGAAGGAAACTGAAGAAAACCTTCTCAAACATAGCCAGTTACTTCGTTCTTCTCCATACGCCGAAAGTTTTGTCAATTAACCGCCCCTTTTTTTTCTGAGTAACTGACAAACTGCCGATGTCGGGATTCGAACCCATAACCTTCCAATTTCCAAGTAGGAATACTGCGCAGACATAACGCCTTAGACCGCTCGGTCACTTGGACTCGAGACCGATTACCCGTAACTTCATATGCGTAGAATTTACGACGCCGAAGTAAATATTTAATTGCATTTTAGAAGATTTCCTTATTATCAAGCGCTTTGGGCGATACCTTATCACCAAAACTGTTGGCAAGAGATCAAGTTCAAGAGAAGTTCATTTAAATCTCTCAATAAATCAATTGAAGCAACAACTACCCTCCCTACCACCTATAAATTGACGTTATTCACGTGTAAATTACATAAAAACATATTACGTTACCGTGTAAATAGTAACTAGCCGTTTATTCTGTATATGATAAAAGAAATTTGTATACGGCGATATTTTATTTTGGAATGTAATGAAAGACGAGAGAAATAATTGTAATTGTTTTTATTTTTTATTGTTTAAAATTATGATTAAAGGCTTTAAAGGCTTTACCTTTATAATAATTTTATTGGGTTGGTTTTTATTTATTAATATTTTATCGCAAAGAGTTTTTATTTCTGATATCATTATTACAATTGTTTTTTTATTTTTATTAACTAGTTAAAGAATTTACAGTATATTTTCCAAAAAAAAAAAAATAAATAAATAAAATATTTCACACAAATGTTGTCTTAGTCTTGTGATTCACTAGTTCAAGTGGCCGAGGTTATGGGTTCGAATCCCGATATCGGAAGTTTGTCAATTATTCAGAAAAAAAAAGGGGCGGTTAATTGACTAAACTTTCGGCGTATGAACAAGACCGAAGTAACCGGCTATGAGAAGGTTTTCTGCAGTTTCCTTCACGAACTCCAGATAAATATCGGCATAGTTCAATAGGGAATACGCATGAAAATTCTTTTTCACTGGAATTGAAGCATGTTTACTTGACAAATATCAAGGTAAAATTACTTTTTAAATAACTTTAAAAATAAGCGAGATATGAATGATTGAAATTCCCGATTAGACAAAGAGGGTGATAGACCTCTTGATATGTTATGTGACATCATATTGCACTTTCACTATTTAAAATACACGTAAAACTCCGTTTTTAGTATTTTTGCAAGAAAGAGACAGATAATATTCTTTAAAAGCTTATAGCTTCCTTGATATTTGTCGGATTTCAATTTTGTTTTTAACAGTATTTTCATATTAATTTTCAGAATATGAAAATACTGTTAATGATGTAATAATATTTAAAAACGAAATTAAAATCCGAAATTCAAATTCAAACTGACCGACTTCAAATGTTTATTTGCTGATTTGAAACATTTAATGTATGATAAGTTCCATACATGTAATTGTTCTTTTACAAAATTCTTCAAAACCACTCCTGCATATCTCGGGAGTGATTTCTTGAACCGTTTCCCGTATAATCTGTTCTATATGGTCTACATTTAGAACAAAAATAGACAAAATTTAATTTAAAATTGAAGTGGTCAAAACATTCCTATCGAATTTTTTCAATTTTTAGACACCCTATACATTTGATGTCAAAAGTGTATAGCTGAATATTAATATTTTCGAATGCAGAGATTTTTATAAAGAATAACTTTTTTTCGTAAACCTTATAATAAAAAAGTTTTCCATATGGAGCCAACTTAAGTAGACACACTGTATACAGTCTTTCAAACTCTAATTTGAACGGTTCTAAGTGACGCTTGTTCTGTTCTACCATGATCAAATGTAGAATCATTGGTTTTAGATACAATCTATAATTTTTCGATACATAGTTTTTCACTACTAGACTCATTTAATTAAACTTTTGTTTCTTAATTGTACTTGTTGGCCGTACTTAACATTATTTTAGTAAATTATTGAATAACTTCTTACGTGCGTATAATCACACTGTTTTTCAATACTTAAAGTGCTGTTTCCTAGAATATATTTTTAATATATTTTCCAGACAGTACTTTAGTTAATATTAGTGATGAAGAAAATTTGTCATGATTTTGCAGACCTGGTATCCGTCTTTCTTGTCGAAAGACCAATATTAAATCTAGAACGAAGATGATACCATGCTCACCACAATCGGCGATGTTAATTTTTTATTCCAGAACAATTATAATACACAAAATAAGTATTTTACATATTTTTGCTAACGGCAAAACTAGAGAACAATTAATTTTGAAATACCACAAAAATTACAATACACCACCCCAATAATTAAATTGGTATTCGAAGTATTTGATGTTGGTTAACATGGGCAGGCAGGCAAGCACCGTATGTACACCTATAGGGCGCGCGTTAATGTTTTAATTGTTGGTTACCCAAAAAAAAAAAAACCAGATGAAATAGAAATGATAAATACTTTGGTTTTAGATTAGTTAGATAAAATACTTTGGGTAATTAATTTTAACTCTTTGATATGTGGTGTGCAGATGAAAACAAAAATACAGGGTCATTATTTTAACCTGTCATGTCAGGTCAGTTGGTTTAGATCCCGTCTGATTTTCATCTATGATATAAAACAATTTTATAATTACTGTCTTATAATAATCTAGCAAGCAGTTAATAGTCTTTCATTTATCAAAAGTATACAACAAAAGTATTTCAAAAATATAATTATTTAAATAAATATTGATATGAAGAACACTCATCCACCAGATATCGAACCCTGGACCAGTGAATTTCTATCCCTGTGCGCTAACCGTTTCACCACGGATGATTTTGAAGGAATGAATCTAATTTTTCATATCATTGACAATATTACTTTGCTGCCAAATATCAACTTATTAATAAATTAATATTTGTGTATATTTGAACGTCACAATACAATACTAATGTCAATTTCCATTAAGGTTACGTAAGATATTGTATGAAAGAACTATCGTATACTATATAGACAAACTTGTCATTGAATTATTAATTAAATATGTTATCACACGTTATGGGACTCTAGACTATATAGTATATGCCAGTTCTTTCATATTACGTCCTACGTAATCCTAATGGAAATTGACATTAGTATTGTATTGTGACGCTCAAATATACACAACTAATAATATGTGGAATAATTCTTTGATAATAATAATGAACAAATTTCGTTGTGAATCGAACCCAAGGAGTTCTATTAGTTATATAAATCGGGAATTATTCGGATTGTCTTGGAGACAAAATTTATAATTAATATCAAATTAAGTACCATCATTATGATCTAACAAAGTTATCTTATTAAAAATTGCGAAAATTGTAATTGTAAGGACCTTATAACTGAATATCAATATTCATGTCTTTAACTTGAAAAAAACTGTACTTCCATACAAATTCTCACCTCAAATGTCACTCCCTTGAGGTTCCAATTTCCAATAACTCGGAATCACGTATTTTTTAATATATGACATTAATAATAATTTAATATTTGTTTATTTGTGTATACTTTCGCGTCAACATAACGATGTTTGTCCAAATTCCTTTCGGTTACGTATGACAAACTGTAGAAGACTTTAGCATATACTCCGACAAATTTCATTGTCATTGAATTTTTAATTAAATTAAATACTGATATGAAAAAATTAACTCGTCAACCGGGAATCGAACCTCGGGCCTCTGGATAACTAGTCCAACATGCTTTCGCTACACCAAAGACCATTGTGACGTAGTAGCCAACGTTTTCATATTATTCTATTTTTTTATTTATTTAGACAGTATTACTTCTGTTGAAGTGATCTATTTATTTAATATTTGTTTATTTGCGTATACTTTCGCGTCAACATAAAATTAGAATAATATGAAAAAGTTGGCTACTACGTCACAATCGTCTTTGGTGTAGCGGAAGCATACTGGACTAGTTATCCAGAGGCCCGAGGTTCGATTCCTGATTGGCGAGTAAATTTTTTCATATCAGTATTTAATTTAATTAATAATAATGTTATGTTTGAAAACTATATCAGTCAAAAAATAACTCTTTTATATTCTCTGCCAATTTACCAACACAAATAACCAGGTTTGAATTTATTAATTTTTCATAGCTACCGTAAAATTACGGAACCGAATGTAAAATTTGCGAATTAAACAATTTCGGCCAAGTTTACAAATTTCAAAGCTATTCTTTATTAAAAATTTGTATTTATAGTATTACAGGCATAACTAACTCTCAAAATTTAGCCTGGCTAAAGCCGCCATCTTGATATATAAACTACATTCTATCTGATTTCCATCGATCGTATATGAATTTACTGTACGTAGGCATTATTTTTCAATTATTAGGTAAAATTTATGGTATCTTTTCTAGATTTTGAGTTTATAACGTTAGTATTTGAGTATGCCATCATTTTTTTTCTACAAACTTTCAACAGACACAATTTGAATAAAATATATATAAATACCTTACAGCTAATAACAGTTCGTTAAGCTAATATTTACCAGTCAATAATTAAACGAACCCAAATCATCACCTCATAACAATTAATCAATCATCGTTCGTTATAGACTGACAATTGCATCGTCAGTGTTCGAGCGAGTGCAAGTGAGATAGATAGATAAATGATGACATGATTATTACAATACAATACAGACTATACAATACCAGGCATTGACTTAAACGTTTGATGTTCCTGAGGGATAATATTATATATTAGATATATGATCTTCTATCCTATATGTATATATATATAACTGATTTCACCCCTTTTATTTAGTGTATTAAAATTATCATATATTACGATGGGGTTGTCTGTCGTTGTGTTGCTATTATTATATTTACTTTGATACGCTTGTGACGACACAACACACAGCATAGCATAGCGTAGCCAAGCTTAGCTGAGCTTAGCATAGCTTTGTTGTTGTTACAGTTCATTGATTTCGAGTAGTAGTATGTTGTTATGTTGTCGTCTTTATGGGATGATAATCGTCCTTATAATAATATGACACACCATCGGTTTCAGATGGATATACCATTTATTTAGAAAAAAACTGATCCAACCATAAATCCAAATCGCAGAGAATTAAATACCTTTCGTTTTGTTCACGAAACTTAGTTTCATTAAATTTACTGAACAGAATGTATAGTAAGTAAATGCGAGAATTTGGAATATACGCATCCCTATTTCTGTTTAAAGAATCCAAGAATTTCAAAACCGGTCAAAAAAGTACTTCTACTTGAATATCAGGGGAAAGCTTCTTAATTGACAGCGAGGAGTAAAGGAAGATCAAGGCCAAGACTACCAAAATCACCTTGATCATGCTCGTGGACCAAAACCTTGTAAGTTGAGTTTTAGTAGCGGGTTAGGTGTTGGTTTTAGAACCACCTAAATTTCACTTAAAAATTGAAAAGAATCCAAAAATAGATAAAAATATTTCTCATTCAGCAAAAATTTCGCAGTCCAATCTTGCAAACATTTCCCTGGTCTTAGTCCGGTCTAGAAAGCCGATTTTTGGTCTTGGTTTTGGTACCCTAGGTATAGTCAGAAACGAAATTATAACTTCGGCAAAGTTTGAAAAATCAAATAATAAGTATAACCGCAAACACTATCTTGTAAGTTTATAAACATACACTAACAATGCGATACTCTACGAGGGAAAAACTAGACAAAATCGGGCTGGGCTCTGGGATATTGTGCATTATTTGAATTATTTCGGACGCTCTAAGAAAACTAATTAACAGATCTAATAGTATTTGAAGAGATTTTAATAAGATATTTAATGCTCTATTCGTAAGGTTACTCATAAAGTGACCAGCGAAGTAGCCGCGCTTGTAAAGGCGTTGTGTGTACTTGGAATTGGAAGGTTATGGGTTCGAATCCAGACATCGGCAGTTTGTCAATTATTAAGAAAAAAAAACGGGCGGTAATTGAGTAAACTGTCGGCGTATGGACAAGAACGAAGTAACCGGCTATGCTTGTGAAAGTTTTCTGTAGTTTTCTTCACGAACTCCAGATGAATATCGGCATAGTGTCTATCAAAGTCGGATGCAGCCGCACATCCTACCGATTCCTAGTCTATACACAAATTTCCTTCCACTCCACTCACATCCTCACATTCTTAGGCATTCAATGGACCTTATGGCTGAAGTGTGTCCCGTCCAGGACAGCCTCTATAATCTAACTATCTATCTACTCATAAAGTCATATTCCAAAATGGTGACTTTAGCCAGGCTCCCTGTAAACAATAATTTATATTTTTCATAAAAAAGGATTAGTTTCATTAACAAAATATTAATTTTTTGTTGAATTTATTAACGTAACCCTAGTAACGCATACGGACCTATCACAGTTGAGCCTGCTACTATGTTTCTAACTAATGCCACCCGATTTCATATTGCTAAGGAACAAATACCAATAAGTTTTGATGTTTTAATGCAGATTTCCAGTTATTTATGAAAAGCTCAACAAACTTTAGGAATATGTTAAAAAAATCACTCGTAAGGGGTGCGATTTTCTTGCTTGGTCTTGGTAATTTTTTAGAAAGGTGTATTAATTCATGTAGTTCAAATATTTGCGATTTTGTTCGAATGTATATGCGGTGAATCTCTACATTCCCATTAGATTAGCTTTGGCTTGGCCTATGAACCCAACTGTTCCCTTATTTACAACTATCGCTCTCCTTTCTGATCTCGATATCACCACTCTTCTCGACTTTCTCACTCCGATAAGTCCATCTCAATACTCTCAAGCTATTTTAATCCTGGATTGACAGTAGGAACATCCTTCTTCCGGTTCTCGTGTCATTATTATTTTAGACACTCTGATCTTCTACATTCGGTCAACGTGGTCTATTCAACTCTTGGTCTACTGATCTTGATTTTACAAACTAATGACAGGTCTTCTTATTAGATTTATAAGCTATTTTGAGAAATTTTGGAAACTCTTGTTACATTCTGATTTCATACCAGCTCAGTTTTTTTCCAATGCGTTTGTACTCGAGAGCGTTGCTATTATGATGATCAATTCACAAACATATTTAATGCTAATAATCAGTTATTATGCGTGACATTCAGTCAATAGAATGTGATATATGTGTGATGATAAAACGTGTGCCCTTTTTTTTTCTCCTGCTTTCGTCCCTTATAATATACCCTTTTTTTTTTGTGTGTATTCAGTATATGTAAATTGTCATACTATTTTTTGAAATGTCAATAACACAGCCTTAATCAATTTTATTTTTCTAGAATTACTTACTGTTACAATTAATTAGGTTCATCTTTTGTTTCGACAAGAAATAATAACTGTGGGGCCTGGAAAATCCTGTAGGATGAATATACTTTGCTACACGTGTCGTTGTATATTCTGTCATCAAATGTATAATATGAAAAATCTTATGCATCGTAGATGGAAATCGAACTCACGACCTCTGGCATTTTAGACCAATGGTCTATCAACTGAGATATCTGAAATGTTATGGTAGTGGAATGCATACGACCATTCACTATCTTTTGATGTTGTATTATTAATTTTGTTTATTTACTATTTATATCCATTATGGATATGGCTGCCTTTCAGTTATATTATACCAAAGGAAGTGACTAGCGTTTACTTAATTTGACATTTAAGTAATATGTCTGTATATTGATAACATTCAAATTACATGTCCTTGATTTGGTTGCTGTAAAAATCAAAATTATTTGATATTTTGTGGGAGGAGTTTAATGTTGCTGTTCAAGTTGCTCGTGTGTAGCGATATTTGCAACATATTATCTAAAATTTTATGTTTTCCTACTATTTTTCTATGATCTATTACATAGATTGATTACTTTGTATAATTTGTTACTTTTATACTTTATTTTTACTATGAGCAAAAAATGTCACACAACAATCTTGAAAAAACTGTAGAGATACATACAAATAAACTAGTAGATAAATAAACTACAAATTAAATAAGATAGAGACAAAATGGCAAGTGATTGAATTTTCAAAAGATATAGTAATAAAGTAGTGTTCCCAATTTTGGTTGCACGTCTATAAGCAAAATATTTTGTAGGCGGAGTTCAATGTTGCTGCATAATGTTCCGCGCCGCATTTGTAGCCTACTTTACGCACTGCCGTGATATAGACGTGTTTCAAGTATAAATCTATAAATCTACTAAAAAAAAATCTAACGACTGATTGACCAGCAGCGCACAGCCTAAACTAGGAGGATGATGGGTCGAGAAGCATAAAATTTTTCACAGGCGTGAGCAAGCATTTTTGCAAGAAAAGAGAGTGTTTCATCATTTATGAAGTTAGAAATAGGGAAATTTTTGTTTAGGCATCTGTTTATAAAAAAAAGTCAGTTGTATAAGCGTTTCTGGTAATTTATCCCCTAAAAGTATAAAATAAAGAAATTAGAAACGTGGACGCTGGTATTTAGGCTTCTGTTTATAAATGCAAGGTTATAAAAGCGATTTTTGGAATTCATTCCCTAAGGGGGTAAAATAAGGGACGGAGGTTTGCCTGAAAATACGCCATTTTTGAAGTGAGAAACGTGGAAACTGGTATTTAGGCTTATTACATTTGAGATAAGTCGGATGGTTCCAGAGATATTGTCGATGGGAAATCCCATCGGGCACACGGTTTGTATATATATATAAATATCCAAAATACCGATAATCTTTTCCATTTGATATATGTTCCAAAAAGAGACACTCTAGCCATTTCTCTTTGATAAAGAGTACATTCTTATGAGTATTATTATATAATTAGAGGTTATAAATAAAATAAAAGCAATAACCACAGTAGTAATCAGCCACACATAGATTTTCAATTAATATCCAATAAGTGACCCCAGTAACTGAACTCATGGCGATCATGCAAATCTGAGTTAAATAACTGACTAACATAATCATTTTAAAAGAACATAAAACTATTTAATATTATTATTGTTATTATTATTATAAATATGTTAATAATAGTCATTTTTCCTAGAAAATTATTATTTAAGTAACGCAAGCGCATAGTTTAAATACATTACATTATCTATTATTTATCTGTATGTATGTATGTATATATGTACGTATGTTTCTGTATATATCTGTACAAGTTCAGCGTGCAGGCGTTAGGTAATGCCCTCCAGATAACAAAACATCTATATGATGCTAAAAAGATACAACACTATATATATATACATATATATATATATATATATATATATATATATATATATATGTATATATATATATATATATAAATATATATATAAATATATATGTATATATATATATAAATATATATATAAATATATATATAAATATATATATAAATATATATATAAATATATATATAAATATATATATAAATATATATATAAATATATATATAAATATATATATAAATATATATATATATATATATATATATATATATATATATATATATATATATATATATATATATATATAAATAATATATATTATGTATACAGGATGTCCCTAAAAGATCTTTACAATGTTCTACCACAAATACTATGGCTTAATGCCCCAGTAAAAGTTGCGCTATACGCTCTTCAAATATTATAAAAAATTAGAATGGATTGTGTGAAAATTTTGGTATAAGGTTGTTCTTTCATGATCACAATTCATGGGCGTAGAATATAGGGATTTTGAAAAATCAAACCCCCTCAATTTCTACGCTCATGGAAATAAAGGATTTTATATATGAAATTTACGTGAAGTATGTTGTTTACTACAAAAAGAGGTACTCGTTATAAAAGTCGATTACTCTTACGGTTTACTCAACCTTTGGAATCAATGGCAGCACTCGCCGTAGCAATTTCGACACAAAGATTAAATTACGAAAAAATTATTTATAATATGTTCCAGGCTAATTTTTTAGATACCACTTTTAAACAACATGTGGATTGTTTTGTATGATAAAACAGTATTAAACGGAAGGAAGTGGAGGTGTGTGCTATTATCCGCCTTGTTCGGCTCACCCTGTATAATATTTTTCTTCTTTTTTTTTGTAATTCCTCGTCGGGATAAATACAACGATCAGTACTTTTAATTTTTTTTTCAACTTAAGGTTGAACGACTACGACCACGGTATTTGATAAGAAGATTTTGTGTTCGTAAAAATTTTTTAACATATGGCATGCACGTTACGCTTTTACTTTTCTTTTTGTCTGTTGGTATTTCGAAGACCTTCGGTCAAGGAAGGAAATGACGGCTTATAGACATAAGAAAAAACAAAATATCAGATAGCACGATAGCGTCAGATCCAGTTTAAGCGTAGACGCCGACCGCATACTCTGAAACGTTACGTTCCATTAAGTTTTTTACCAAAAGTGATCAAATGATTGGTATATATATTTATTGTGTATGTTTTTCAGGTGCAGGGTATTTCATATTTTACATGGCTTTAACTTTTTGTATATTAAGTGTAATAAAATCTGATCGCTTGCCAAGTAAAATATAAACTCTACCACAGTTTGAAACATTGGCCATAAACTGGCTATCAACTATATTGGTATGTCAATCAACTTTGACTTATCCCAATTAATTAAATAAAATACAAATATAGTTCCCTATGTGTACACTCCCGTTCATAAAAATTGAATCAGCTAGTCGCATTCTAAGCTCTTATATATTATATATACAATAACACTTAGCATGTTTCAACTGGTTCTGTTTTTACGGAAGTGTATATAAGGATATTCAAAATTTCATAGGTGGGAACATGGACTATAATATACAACACCTAAATTGCCCCATATAAAAAGTTCGTGTTGTCTTAACAGTTACCGTAGTCGCACTACCTTAAGTCATAACAGATAAATTAAGTATAGTAAAAACTTGTATTTCTTTTATTTAATAATTTAATTTTATGTCATAGTTTTTGTTATAGTTAATTTTTTCAGTCTCACAAGTTCAATAAATTGTAATTGTTTGTGTTGTGTTGTGTGTACGCAATAAAAGTTTGGTTTCAATTCATTCGTTCTTTATAGAAATCTTGTGGTGGGTCTGTCGGGCAGGACCTTGTGTTGCCAGCGTTCATTTCGTGCGCTGCCAACACACAGGTGGCTAAATCATGAGGCAGCTAAATCACCCAGGAAATTATAACAACTTTTTGTTTCATGAAGGTACGGATTGTATTTAAAAAAATTAACAAAGAAAGAAAAAGAAAATCCCAGCAGTCAGTTGAAAGGACTCCTCAGAATCCTTATGAGAATTGGCTCTCGATCAAGTTGACTTAAAATCGAGTATGTTGTGGTATATGACCACTCTATAAGAAGTTCTAATAGGCATACGTCCCAGAAATCGTTGGTTGTTGAGCTACAAGCCCTGGGCGTGGCATTTTCTCGAAAATGGCTCGCCATGAAAACTTTGATCGAGTTGTACTTAAAATGTACTTGTTTTAAAATGTTTTGCCAATTTGACCGATAGAGCTACCGAGACCGAGAACTAGGTAGCACCACTTTCTACCATTTCCAAAGCCTGTAGTTCCTAAACAAAGGATTTCTGGGAGTTTCAGTTTTGATAACTCTTATTGGGGAGACAGTGTACTGCAACATACTTGACTTGCACTAACATTGACTATCAGCAAAGTCAAACATTTCGATAGATAGATAGATTGTAGCGGCTGTCCTGGACAGGACACACTTTGACCATAAGGTCCAATGTGATGCTTAAGAATGTGAGGATGTGAGTGGAAGAAATTTTGTGTGTAGACTAGGAATTGGTAAAACCTTCACACATGTAGCTGGTTACTTCGTTCTTGTCCGTACGCAAACAGTTTAGTCACTTAACCGCCCCTTTTTTCCCTAATAAGTAACAAAATGCCGGTGTTGGGACTCGAACCCATAACCCGACAGTTTCAAGTCGACATAATGCCTCAGACATACGCCTTAGACCTCGGCCTCTTGGACGGTGAAGATTTTGATAGTGTATGTAGAAACTTTAATATATTTATTTAATATACGAAATATATTTTACCCCGTAGCCAGAGGCGTAGGCAAAGGGTGGGTCGAAGTCCACCTAAAACTGGTCCACCCTTTGGCCAACGCAGTCTCTCACTTCGTAATTACGATTCTTTACCTTTGTCAAACACTTCAAAAAACCCAGTGAAATAATACCCAAAAAAATACACTTCTAAATAAGTATACTTCTTAAAAATTCCAAATGGAGATTTTCCAATGGAATTTACTTCGTTCTGGGACGTACCAAATAGTTCATAACTAAATCGCGCTAGAAAAAAAGGTTATTGAAAGTCAAAGGTCCGAACATCGGTTTTTCTCACATATCTCGTAAAATACTAGTTTTATATTAACAGAGGTCATAATTAAATTCATTCTCCTTAGCTAATTCTACACAAAAAAGATAAATAACAAAATTCGTGTAGGACCAATGGCTCTCGAGATATACGGCTGAGAAAAGTTGGGCGTAACATGCATTCAACTGTTACACTGAGTTTTAAAGGGGACAAATGCGTCATCCTTCGTGAATTTTGTGCAGATTGTGTGGCGAGGAGGAAGAAACATCCATCCAATAATCTTTGATTGCGAACCTCTAGGTTACAGCAGATACAAGATATTCGGTGCATCTCTCCCCGAATATGTGAACCTTCGGGAGGATCTGATAAGCAAGCTCCAGGCTATTGCCAATATATGGGAGGATCGAGTCTCGCCGGACTAGGCAGAAAGGGAAGCACAATGGACCATAAGATCGAAGTGCAATAGTTTTTACCCCGATATTAATCACGTCAAATCAATAATTATTTTTGATTATTCGAGATATTTGGGAAGAACTGATTTTTGATATGTTTTCATAGTGCAAATATGAAGAAAATTATGTTGGAAAATCTCAAGTTGTTTTTTTTAAAGGGAACTATTAGTATTGAATTTAAAATATTTGTTTTATTTAATAATTAAGGAACTATTTGTTGTTTGTTTTGTTGTTTGAAACTACCAAAAAGTTGACATTAATTTCCTCGAACCGGCCAAGTAGCCGAGCGGTCTAACGCTCTCTGTCTACTTGGGACTGGGAGGTTATGGGTTCAAACCCCTACATCGGCAGTTTGTCAATTATTTTAAAAAAAAGGGGGGGGGTTAATTGACTTAAACTGTCGGGTTATGGACAAGAACGAAGTAATCGGCTATGCTTGTGAAAGGTTTCTGCAGTTTCCCTCACGAACTCCAGATGAATATCGGCATAGTTCCTATCATACCAATTTCTAGTCTACACACAGAAATTCCTTCAAGTTGCATCTCAATTGAAAAATTTCGTTGGTACACATTTACTGTTGATATTTTTAAATTGTCTTTACTGTGAATTTTGTTGCATGTTTGTGTATTATTAAAACTATATACACAACCTTAAACAAATTAATATTCCTTCAAAAAACAATATTTTTGTTCGCAGAAACATTACATGTTTCCATGACATTCACAGATATATATATATTTGGATTATCATATTTTGTATCTCATGTGAGAAATTCCAAAAAAGTTCCATTCAAACCAAATCAAAATAACGTAAACGCAATCGGTTGTTGAAAATTTAACTACAAAATGTATTCTAACTAAAGGTTTCTAATAACAATCAGTTTTCATTTTTACAAGGAGAAAATTATAATTTTCTTCATTATAAATCTCTGTTTAAAAAAAGTATTATAAGTTTAGCCCCAAATTTGTAAATCTCAGAAATATAGAAGAAAAAAAATTTTAAGGATATTCCTAAAATGTTCTAATTAGTCCGTCAACAAGATAACTCAAAAATGAAAACAGGTAATGAATTGAAATTTTATGTTTTCTAGGGGTAAAAAGTGACATTGAACACGGAACATATCGGCCATTGCATCTCAATGCCCGGGGGGAAGCAGGAAATATTTATCTTTAAAACCATAAGAGTTGGAAGATTCGATAAGCTTTAGTCTTGGGCTATGTCAAAATTAGGTTTCGGTCATGTCTTGACCTTGCTATCAAGTATAATATAAGTCTTGGTCTTGGACTTTCTGCAAGGCCTTGACCAAGACTGCTAGACGAAGACCAATATTACTCATCACTAATTTTTTGGTAGGACTTTTTATTAAAATTTTACTAGTACAGATTAGGTTAGATTATTTTGCCTCGGCTGTCGGAGATAGATCACACTTATAACATAAGTTACTAGTGTACAGTCCTTGTACCTACTAGAAATTGTGTTTTAATATACCACCAGAGGTCACGAAACTGCGAACCGCGGGTCGAAACCGGCTCTCCTAAGAATTTCACTGGCTCATGAGCAATGATTGTACTTAAATATTATGGATTTGGTTGCATATTCACGAAAACGATTGTTCTATTTTGATTGGTTATAAGATTTTCCAGTAATGGAGGAATTTCACTAGAGACAAACAAATTTTAATAGGCACCATATTCCAAAATGGTGGCTTTGGTCAGGCTACATTAATGAAACTTAACAAAATAATAATTTTTTGCTAATTTTATTAACGTAATCCTAGTAACGCACATGTAACTATCACAGTTGAACCGGACAACTCTGTTTCTAATTCTTGTCATCAAATGCCATAATGCTAAGGACCAAATACCAATAAGATATCTTTGATATTCTAATAATTTCTTATTAACTGAGTTAAATAATTTAAAAAATAAATCAGAGAGATAAGGTTGACCGGACAGTACCCAGCAAATCATAATAAACAGAAACACTCTATTTAACAGAAATTCAAAATTTTAATCTGTAAATTAATGATTTAAATTTAGATAGCATCCATCTAACATCACTAGTAATCGGATTAATGTAATTATATAATTACTAAAAATAATAAAATAATCATCTTTTGACTCTATTCAAGTATGGCGGACGAAAATTTTCGTGAATTTTCTTTCTATTTAATTAAGATATTTACAAAACTCTTTGTCAGACTATTTTATTTTTTAATTTTAACGAAATGTACGAGATTAAATTTATAAAAGTAGAAGTTTTTTACTTTTTAATCAATAGAAAGTGGAGCAACATTATCGAAAAAGTATGCGTTCATTCAACATTTGCTATTCACAACATGTTAAAATTCCAATTTTTAATGATTAATTACATGAAAACCCTTCGTCAGATTTTTTTTTCAAAAACTTATTTTATACGTATGAGTCAGCAATTAATAACCTTTCAAAAATTGCTTATTTTATCCTTAGAAGTGTAAATCCTTAGAGATAATCCTTTTCCTCTCGAAAATTGTATTAAACATATTGATGTATTTCAGTGGCAGCTTTTGCGAATCGGTTTATTGATTTTAGGAGAAAACTAAATATCTCAATTATTTCCAAATATATCGACATCATTTTCACCGACATTATATTTGAAAATACAAACTTTTTATTGAAAATAATTAAATTTCCTGTTGATATGGGAAATCATCTCTTTCTGTTAAAATGTAATTAATTAAAAAAATTATAAAATGATATTAATGTTTACTAAATAACCAGATAATATTTAATAAATTAATCAAATTTCATCATAAAGAGAAAAAAAATCGAAAAAAATTATTAAATTATCAAAAAAAAATATAAAAAAATTAATAAGAAATTACGCAAAGAACGGACGAACAAACCTTTCACGTTAATTTAATAGTTAAGTATATGCTTAATAAATAATAAAGAAAAAAATTAATTTTAAAATTATTTTTAAAAAATAACAAAAACCTGATTGGTTTTGATTAATAAATATATTCTTAATAATCATTTTACGTAATAAAATTGATTTTTTTATAAAAAAAAAAATAAATAAATATGCCGTTAAAAAATTTTCGTGTCTTCATCTTTCTCATATTTGGATATTAAAAAATTACTACTAGTTTTTTTTATTTTTTATTTATCTTTACCTCCATATACGAACAATCACTATGAAGATCAACTATATCGGTAACGTTATAGAGCAGCCAGGACCCTGATTGGGCGACATAAATGCGGAACGTCTAGGACTATCAGTGCGCCCGTCACATTGAGGAGAAGGAAGATGGCCCACCAACTCTACCACTAACCAGCACTTATCATGACAAAGACCTTTTGTCGGAATATCCTTCTTTGGCTCAGAGCCTATCTTAGGAATTCCAAGGCTTGCATGTAAACAGGTGATCAACGAGTGGTCAAATTCTAAACACTGTGATCACTGGGAAAAAGTACGACGGCAAGGTATTGCTTCAGAGTGCAACAAAGGGGCTCTCTCTCGATGCACTGAGGCTGAACAGGATGCAACTGCGGAGGGTTACCGGATTCATTACCGGGCATTATCCCCTGCGGAAGCATCTACATATATAACGGGTACATTATGTGCAGATTGTGTGGCGAGGAGGAAGACTAATCCAGCCACATTATCTTTGACTGCGAACCTCTAGATTACAGCAGATACAGGATATTCGTTGCATCTCACCCCGAATATACGAACCTTCTGGAGGACCTGATAAGCAAACTCCAGGCTATTGCCAACATATGGGAGAAGCGAATCTCGTCGGACTGAGGTAGAAGGGAAGCACAATGGACCATAAAGTCAAAGTGCAATACTTTTTAGACCATAAGATGAATGAATCAATCAATCAAAACCCTTTTGGGTTAACCAGACTCATAAAGACGACCTATATGAGCTAAGGTCTACTGGTGCCAAGTTAGGTTAGCCTTTTTCAGTATCACTGTGGAATTCCTGGTCTAAGTATATCCTATCCAGGATTGCCGTTACAAATGAATCTAGCCTACCGCCGTTCACAGATGGTTATGAGGAATATCAGGTCTATATCTTGCAGAAAGTCCAAGGCCTAGGCCCTTTTTAATAGTATACATTAGGAGGCCTGGACAAGACTACGACTCTACTTTGAAGTCCAAAACCAAGGCCAATAGTAAAGTCGTAAGCTCTACTGATGTCGGAGGAGACGTTAAAGTCAAAGTTGGGGTCCATCAAGAAGACCTTTCGAAACGGAGGTATAATTTTCATAGCGGAAACTGTTCAAGAAGTTCAAGCCGACCTAACGACTTGGTGTACAGTCTTAGTACTCGGAGGTTTCCCGGTCAACATGACTCAACGAGAATACATTGCACCAAACACGACTAGATACTTCTTTCAGATAAAAAGATCATTTTAGGTATTTGAACTCTGGCCCAATAGTGTCAACCTCTATTATGAAGGATATCGAAAACCGAAAAACAACAAGATGTCTAAGAGGAAGTCTTTAACTTAAATTATCTGTGATGCGAAGATGCCTCTAGAGGCGAAGATACCAGGCGAGGAATACTCGTCAGGCGAACAATAGCGGCGTCGACAGAGGCGTCAGGCGAGCAATAGAGGCGTCAGGCCAACAATACTCTACGTTACAGGAATGAAGATGCTACAATGGCCCGGGAGTATGAGTCTTATAGAAAAAACCAGGAATGAGCACATAAGGGGAACGTTTAAAGTCTACTTTATATCATAACTAACACACTCCCTGATATGGACATACCCTGGGTCATAATATAGATCAAGAACTGATATGAACATAAAACAACCTAAAAGGAACCCAGATTACCCACCAATAACTTGGATTGGAACCATTAAGAAGGATACGAATATAATGTACTTGACTGTTTCGAAAATGACAGAGTTACGCCCAGAGTGGCGAAATATGACTTCAAGGGCCGACCTCAACAGATATAGTTAAATAAGGCGAAGATTTAGTTTTCACTATTGCTTACACACAGAAGTTAAGTGGCGTTCACACCAGATTATTTTACGTTTCAAAACCAATTAGACGATAATTTGTTTAAAATATTAAAAAAATATATTCAGTGGGAACAAAATTATATCAATGATTGCCTACGGGGCAAAATTGA
This sequence comes from Nineta flava, assembly GCA_963920215.1. Taxonomy (NCBI): domain Eukaryota; kingdom Metazoa; phylum Arthropoda; class Insecta; order Neuroptera; family Chrysopidae; genus Nineta; species Nineta flava. Next base: position 1,457,406 of record OY986041.1, read on the forward strand.
TGTTCACATTTTTTTCTTTCAAACTTTTTTTTATTAAATATTTATTTTTTAATCGTGTCCATATTATAGTTTCGAAAAAAAAAAAAATTGTCGTATATGTAGAAATTTTTTAATGTCTTCAGTAATATTCTAATAAAATTAATAATTATATGCTTCGACAGAATATTAGATATAGACTATGTATAGGAACTTAGTTCAGTCACTGACCTTTACTTATAAATTAGTGAAACTATTGATTAGTTCGCCAAAAATTGTATATTTTAATTTTGTATTTTGCTTGGTTACCTTTTTTGAAAGTTCCCATACAATAAGAAAACGAAACGAAGTTGACTTACCTAAAACAGAAAGAAAAAACAATTAATTAGTTTACGCAATCAATTTTGGTTGAAACTTTTAGTTGAGTCATATTAATGATTGTTTTTTGTGAACTTATCATGTTTGAATACTAAATACAAATCAAATCTTATTAGGATTATTAAGAGTTTTATTCGAAACAATGGAAAGTACATATTGGATATTTAGATTTAACAATTTATGATATTAATTAAAAATATCACAAAATTCGGCGTTTAAAAAACTAAAAAAAACATGCTTTTATTGCAATATTAAAAAATGCTAAAGAATTTAAAATAGAATAAAGAGATTGCCAACAAAATTAAGTTTAATGTAAACAAAAGCATGGGGTGCTCTCTACATACGTCTTCATAATGGCTGTACTTTTACAAGAGTACGTAGAGAGCACCCAATTCTTTTGTTTACATTAAAGTCAATTTGTTTATTCCATTTTTAATGTATTTTGCATTTTTTAGTTCAGTTTGCAATAAAAACATGTTTTTTAGTTTTTTAAAATTTTTTCAGTTCAATTTTAACATTTGGAAATGTCACTTTTTTATTTAAATTTTGTTGATGGTATTTCTATAGCAACTATTAACTATACCAGAGGTGGGCGCAGACGACTCGCCGGAGTCGAACGACTCTCTATAAGCTGGGTGAGAGTAAGTAAAAATGGTATGTTTTGAAGTAAGACGGAACGATATTTCAATACAGGTTGCCTACCGATTATTGCCAAATAATTTATTCAATCAATTTAGAATTAGTTTTATAAAATATTTATCGTTTAAAAAATATCTTTTACAATATGGAGAGATACACCAAAAAACATAATAATAATAATAACAATAATAATAACAACAATAATGATGATAGCAATTACAATAATTACAACAACAACAACAACTATATGAATTCCCACTTTGTGTAAAATTTAACCATTTAGAAATTAGTAACAAATTACCAACCCTCCCCCTCACCCAGCTTCATCATTGGCATTTTTCTTGTATCCAGTGTCATCAAATTCCCATGACACTGAGAAAAACTACCCCCTACTAAGAAAAAATAATTAAATCAAGTAAATAATTGTTTATTAGTTCTCCGATATAAATAGTTTAGGCAAATTATTCGGAATTTCCTAAAATCTAATTCTAAAATCTAAACTAAAGCTAAATCATCAAAAATTTACAAGCGGTAAATGTAAAAGGTCAAAAGATTCATATTTTATAATTTATATAACATTTATATTTTATTTATACCCAAATATATTTAAAAGGTACATTTTATGCCCCAAATTACCAGCCCAAAATTCCAGAGTATGTATTCAATGTATTGTATGTATTGTATGTATACTTTGAATAATAGTGACCATAAAAAATAGTTTTAGTTATTATATTTTTCATTTTTAGAAAATGTTTTAATTAAAAAAAGAAAATAATAATAATTGGTAGGTACCCTATATTTATTCTACCTCTCTCTCAGAGCTGAGTGCAGTCAAGGTCTGCCCACCTATGAACTATACCATCCCGGTATCAATCGTTATATATAAGTTAGAGATATGAAAATTTGTATTTTGGTTATTATTAAATTTAAATTTTTAATTATTTATTTTTTTAAGATTATTGTATTGTCGTCGGTTCTTAATACGTCTGCAAAATTGAACCGATTGTTCAGATGACTTCCGGAAGTGGGTAAAAACTGAATTAGACAATACCATTAAATTCATACATACAAGTCAAGCTATTAAAAGCATGTTAAAATATTCAGCTTCCGTCTGATTTATCCGTCTGAGTTCCGTATAAAATTAAAACTTATAATATGATAATTTTTGTATTTTTCCCTTTAAACATAGAATATAATAAAAATACTACAAAGATAATGACTACAGTAAAATATTAATCAAGAGAGACCTTAGCAGAAAGAAATCAAAATATATGGCTATAATATGTTTTAGCAAGCAGTCAGTCAGTCAGTCTGTCAGTCCGTCCGTAGTAGAGAGGACATAGATAGATAAGATATATCTTTACAAAAACAAAATGTATTTCGCATGCAAAATCAAATAATATCGTACAGTTTTAATAATTTATTATTGATGTAATTAAAAACGTATTTACATCACATTTTAAACTGTTTTTACCTGTTTTTATATATTTTTTTAAATATGTAAGCAATTTATGTTATTATTATACAGTATTTCATATCATTTGAACTTCTTAAGGTTGTTGTGAAGAAAATTCAATTTAATGACAGATTCTTCAAAATTTTACAGCTTATTATTTCAATAATAAAGAATATTCTGTCAAAATTAGAAATTGATCCTGTTCTTAGTATTTGAGTAAAAAAATGTTAAAGTTACGAATTTTAAGAGATTTTGACATAGGTTAAATGGACTCGTCGGTAAAAACATGAATACAAAAGTATATATCTCAACAACCAGATATGCCAGTGTTATGAAAAACTCTCATAATTATTATCAAAGTCTTATAAATACCTGGACCAAATTTCAAATTAATCCTGTTTTTTGTTTCTGAGATAATTAAATTTGTAGATCGAAAAATGTTCTAAATCTAGTTTTATTTTTTGTATTATTTATTTTTATCTAGTGTTATTCTTAATTATGTTTATTTTTTCTAGTTTTATTTAGTTTTATCTAGTTTTATCACCATGCAACTTTTATTAAATACATAAAAAACATATTTTTAATTATTAAAACTCTTCGAAAAAATGAAATTTAGGATTTAAGTTTTAAACAATATGTTTTTTTACAAAAATTAAATTATTTGAAACGATTTAATTGCAAAATTTTTATTTATTTAGAGTTGGCAATGGATGAGATATCAATGCATTTAGTATAGGACAAACTCACCTCCCCTACTTTCCCTTTCCAGTTTCACAACAACCTCAATCCGATGTTGGAACATGATCGGATATTAAATAATAACTATGATTATTATTACACACCCCATGTGTAGAATAGGCAGTACATTATGCCTTTCTTGATCGTAAAAAGGGCGGAATCGATGACAACCGTTACGATCTACTTCCAGGAGGCGCATCAAATTGACAAATACATATTTGTCAGTTTTTACGGCGAAACTACCGGGAAATGACTCGAGAACAAGGAACAGACAAAAACTACACGATTTACACTAAAATACAGAAACCTTACAAACATCACACACAAAAATAGCCTAACGTCTCTTAAGTATGTAGGCAAAGGGGGCAAATAGGCAGACGTGACGAGACAACTGGAAGCGATTAATTTGGAAAATCAAGGAGGGAATATTTCACCGTCACTTGACTATGACCGTGCAGTGGACTCTAATGGACTTTGCCCAGATTAAAAATACTAACTAAATAACTTTTTAGTGGAGTGAGACAATTGAACTACTTGGGGACTGAGAGGTTATGGGTTCGAATCCCGGCATCGGCAGTTTGTCAATTATTAAGAGAAAAAGGGGGGGGGGGTTAATTGACTAAACTGTCGGCGAATGGACAAGAACGAAGTAACCGGCTATGCTTGTGAAGATTTTCTGCAGTTTCCTTCACGGACTCCAGATGAATATCGGCATAGTTCCTATCATAGTTGGCGCAGCCGCATACCCTACCAATTCCTAGCCTATACACAAGAATTCCTTTCAGTCCACTCACATCGTCACATCCTGAGGCATCACAATGGATCTTATGGTCGAAGTGTAGCCCGCTCAGGGCAGCCTCTACAGTTTTTCGATCTACTATATAACGTCGATATACTTCTTTTGGCACATTATAAGAATCCCATCAGAGTGTATATCCAGCATGTAACGATTCGCTGGTGTAAAAATCGGCTAACGTAACACTCGCTCGATCGAAGTGACACTGATTTCTATCCTGTTCTATTGCACAGTACTTGGAAGACATTTAGTAAAAAAGATTAAATTTGTATATACATACATACATGAGATGCTTAATAAAACAGACAGAAGTCTGTTTGTCACATAAGCAGTGTGACTACAGCTTGGACAATAATTTTGTTTGTGTAATATGATTTTTGGATATTGAAAAATAAGGTAATATTATACATTTAAATGAAATTATTAATAATTATAATAATCAAGTTAGGACCCATTCAATACAAAACGTAAAAGAAAGTAGAATGATCGTTATTATTTTGGTAAACAGCTACACCTGAAGCTAGAACATTAGAACATTTAAATTTGACTTTACATTTGAAATTAGGTACATGAATGTCTTCATCATTATTACTCCATGTTTCTGATAAAAGAAGAATATTAGAATTACGAGCCACATTATCAATGATATCATTTTTCAGGGCTCGTAAACTTTGTACATAAAATGTATGTATTGGTAAACCTGGTCTAACCTTGATACATTACACTAACTCTGATTCAAATGTAAATAATGGATTGAATGCCAATCTTTCTAAGCTCTAATTTTAACGTAAGAAGTAACACTGATTCAGTTCTACCATGATCAAACGTAAAACCATTTGGTTTTAGATATAATAGTTTTTTACTCCGATATCATTTTATTAAACTTTTGTGTCTTAATAGTACTTGTTGACCTGATTTAATATTATTTTAATGAATTATTTAACAAGAAGTATAACGTGTTAACAAACACTTAGCTTTGTTTGTTTTATAGCAGATTCAATGAATATGAAAACGAGTATAATATCATGATAGAGTCCATTGATGTAGGTATGATGATTGTAAGAAGTGGCAGTCAATGTTGGCTGCCCTCGGGGGCAAATGTGTGGCAGCAAATACATGCAGTAATACGTATGTACGTACCTATCTTTTACTCTTGATAACTGTAATTTTCCCGTCACCTGTATTACCTTACATCAGTTTAGTTCATCGTCAACATCTTTTTGCATTTGTTGTTTTTTTTTTGTTTTTTATGTTCGCTTTTATTTTACTACACAATCTGCATATTACACCGTCCTTACTGCTATGTGGAAGAGAAGCAACAACAACAACAACAACAACAACAAGACCTGCTATATCGTGCAGATTTCCTCTCTTTGACAGCTGATTTTGATGAACATTCAATTTAATATCTATTACAAAGAACTATATTAATAACATTTGATGTGTAGCACATTTAATAACATTTGATGTTAAAATATTTATCTGTATTTAAAAAAAAACAAATCGTTACGCAAGAGCTGCGTCAACTTAGCGAATTTCCTTAGAATACATAAATCACTCTCTAGAGGTCATAATTTTAGTGTGATCAAATTGAAATATAATATCTGATATGACTTCAGTATTTGCAAAAATTATATTTATGAATAGCCAAAATAGAACGATGTATAACGATGATAGTTTACAGTTACTATGGAAACGACATTCAAAATTGACATTTCAAAATTAAAACAAAATTTTAATAAAACAATTTTATAGTTATCTTATAGAAGTTGAGTTTCTATGGAAATCAAGGAGGAGATTCTATGTCGACTGTTAAGTAATACAACAACTAACTGACTTACATGTTTGAATACCCAGTATACACTGAGTTGTTTATCAATGATTAAATTGTTAACAATTCTGCGTATTCGAAATGTTAACGATTCTTTCCGAGGAACATATTATCACAAATTATGAGAAAACTATTGAGTTTATGAAAATCTTTTTCAAACAAAACTTGTTTATTTTAAAAAGAAGATTTTTTGTAAACAAATTGTTCTTCTATCTCTTACGATTTCCAAGATATACCCCCAGTTGTCAGTTCTTCTTCGATTGATAGTCAATCGACTGATAGTCAAAATAATTGAAATATTTATTTTCAATTAGCGATTAATTTAGCGTTCCGCAAAAAGTATCTGAAATACTTCAATATTTTTAATCTTCGTCATCTTCGAAAGGAAGAACGTTTATCTGTAAGTTTTTGATAAATGCAACTGATTAATTCAGTCACTAAGTAAAAAATTATAAAAGTAACGAACAAAGTTGTCTCTTATTAAGTAAAGTTATATATGTATTACCGATGAATATTTTCAATAGGGAATATGCATGAAAATTTTTTTGAAAATGAAAATACTGTTAATACTGTAATAATATTTAAAAGCGAAATTAAAATCCGACAAATATCAAGGAAGCTTTTAAAGATTATTATCTGTCTCTTTCTTGCAAAAATACTAAAAACGGAGTTTTACGTGTATTTTAAATGATGAAAGTGTAATATGACGTCACATAACATATCAAGAGGGCTATCAACCTCTTTGTCTAATCGAGGATTTCATTCATTCATATCTCGCTTATTTTTAAAGTTATTTGAAAAGCAATATGGTTGGAATATATGCTATTGGTTGGAATTTTTGCCTGCTAAAATGTCCTACAAATTTACATGTAAATACACATTTGATTGTTTCAAACAACCATATTGAAATCCGTACTTAGTGGGTCCATTACTTACTGGCTTGAAATCGATCAAAATAGATCATGAGATAAATAATTTAGGAAACTTTATAAATTTAATATTTTTTACATTTCTACTATTATATAATAGTAATTGTCTGTTTGTTTGTTCAGGAGCCACACAAAAATTACTAAACCGATTTTAATGTATTTTATCTCGGTATGTATTTTATCTCGCTATGATGCCGGAAGCCGGATATAACAATAAAACGATAGAAGAAAACAACTCAGCACAAATATCTGTAATTAACAATATATACAGGGTATTTTAATAATTAACTCAGTCAGTCGTAATTTTAACTTGTTTTTATTTAGTTTCTTATTCTACATATGCATAATGGCATAGTCTACCAAAATGAGACTATAGATATATATTAAAAATATAGGTTATTGGAGTATGTAATCATATTTCATTATATGTGTTTTTATTATTGTTTTATCTATTTGCTGCGTTAACAAATTAATTAACAAATATAATGTATAAATATGATCACTAAATAAACAAGCATTCAGTTGCAAGTTTAAATTTTCCCAAGGTCGGTTTATTATTATTTACACTATACCTATTCCAATTCCTCACACCTATTCGGTACTCCCGGGTCACATATTCTAGTCAAAAAAGATGCGAATAGTTTCGGGATAGTCATCCTATATAACCTTTCATAAAATATAAATTGTTCGTACACGTAATTTATGAACCTATAAAACACAATTATAATGGTTGTTATCAAACATATTATCGATAGTAGGTATAGATAATATTATTATTATTATAAACTGGTCAATCTATTATTATGAATATCTAATCTATAGAAATAAATCGTTTATTAATTCATTGATACACACAGATAACCACCACAAATATATCAAAATATTGACTATTTTATAAAATGACAACTAATTCATAAACAACATAACCTATAAATTATATGTCACAACACAACCATCATTGTTTTCAGAGCTGGGCAAAGTACTGGGAGAGAATACTTTAATTAATAAATATACGCTAGTTCTTTCATACTATGTCTTACGTAACCTTATTGGCAATTGACATTAATATTGTGACGCTCAAATTTTACACAAATAATAGTATGAAGTAGCAGGCATTTGAAGAAAAAAAATACGTTAATGAATTTGTAATGTAATAATAGTTATATTAAATATTATTATTTAAATAAATATATATAAAAGATATAATTGATCTTTATTGATTTGATTTATGAAATATTATTATTTTAATATGTAAATTACCATGGTTGTTAACATTCAAAGCAACCGTGATAATAGAGGGAAGTTATAGTTGGTATGCAACAGATAAAAATGAAGAACAAAAATATAATAATAATTTAATGATGAAGCGACACCGCTACATACTTCCCCCCATCAACTTATAAAGAAAAACGACTAGAAAAAGGTTGAAACATAAAACAACCTTGTTCACGCGAAAAAAACTTTATTAGTGGATGAGGATCATCATTTTTATCTGAGGGATAACAACTATAACTTCCCTCTATTATCACGGTTGCTTTGAATGTTAACAACCATGGTAATTTACATATTAAAATAATAACATTTCATAAATCAAATCAATAAAGATCAATTATATCTTTTATACATATTTATTATTTATTTAAAAAGTACCAAGCTGACGTACTTTGTAGGTACTTAATGAAAAATAAAATAGTTCAAAGTACTGTTTTGAAAAGCGGAACGATGACTGTGAACGTAGGTCAAAAGTATAGATCAATCCATATTAGGAAAGCATTCAATAGTTATGTTCATGCAAAGCTTAAACAACCCGCAGGAAGTTTACATCAAGAATCTTATTCATCATTATAGCAAATCAGAATAATCTTTTGAATGCCACAGATGCTGGCAAGTTTCGAAAATACTGACTTTACGGAGAGATATTAATTTAGCACTTGGAGTTGTTAATTTTTGTCTTCTAAATATCGAATAAATTCGAATTCAATTATGACACCCGTCTACCCCATGTCAAAGAAATTAATTAGCGGGATGAGTTAAAGAACTTTAGATAGTACTTTGACCTTAGAAGTTCAATTAGTTCTCTGTCCGTCTTGATGAACAACAGTTATTACTTTTATTCAAAGTATTGTAACTATTATTCGGCATATCTTTAAAGAAACGTTATGGTAAGTATTGGTAAGGATTTATGTTACAAGTACAAAAAAAAGCCTTGTCTGGCAGTGAAATCACCTCAGGGGTAGTCAGAAATTGCCTAGAGAAACTACTTGAGTTGGCACAACAGAACAATGTTTAATAAGTCTGAATACCAGATCACAGTAGTTTCAAAGGAAACTGAAAAGTAGATACCTGAGCAAAGAAGGAAGTTGGAATACTCTTCATAGGCCCAGAACCTATTTTAGGAATACAATGACAGCATGTAAACAGGTGATAAGCTAGTAGATAGACGTTAAGCACACTGCAACAAAATATACCGCAACAAAACGTTCTGGAATGCAACCAAGAAGCTGTTTTTCGATGCACTCAACCTAAACAGGATACAACTTTGAAAGGTTATCGGATTCATCAACGGACATGCACCAGACTGCACACAATATGATTCCACAATGGATCCATTATGTGCAGACTGCGGGGCGAGACAAGATATTCGTTACAAGATATTCGTTGCATCTAGCCCCAAATATATGAACCCTCAGGAAAGATACGCAAGCTCCTGGCCATTGACAAGATATGGGAGAAGTGAGACTCGTGAAACTAAATTAGAAATGGGAGCACAACACGGACCATACAGTCGAAGTGCAATAGCTTTTATGCCCCAAGATATATCTATCTGTCTATCTACAAGTACAAATATCTAGTACTATCAAATTACTTTAAGTACTTGACTTAAAGTTCTGCCCACATCTGATTGTTTTGTATGAACCTCTCTCTCCCTACCATCATTACTAATTAAATGATCATTAATTATTATTACATAGCTGGCTGGGTCAACAGTGTGAGTAGTGAGTGGCCTTTTAAATAATTAATTTGTTTGTACTGTTATGTTTGTAGTAAGTACTTGTAGTGGTTCATTATCCATTATTAAAAATTTATTTTGAATTATTTATTTGTAGATGACTGTCTGATAATATCCATCTTTTTTATAGAACCCCGTAATTTTCTTATGGAAATTGGGTGTTGACGAAATTCACAGAAACTTTGGGAAAGGCTAGATTGGAGTGTGCCGATCATATAATTTGATATGGATGCGACCATCAAAAATCATTCAAAGGTAAAGTTCACAGATATGTTTCTAATACACAAAAATAGTTTAATGCTAAGATCAGATAATGATATTTTGAGTTGCAAGCTCAGCTTCATCAGGTCATAATTTTTAACCTCAAATCTAGAAACGCTTTTTATCACAGTAAACTGTAATACATAGGTGGGCAGACCTTGACTGCACTCAGCTCTGAAAACATAATAACAACATTTTCTGAAAAAAAAATAATAATACCAACTATTTTTTTTGGTTACTAATATTCAAAGTATACAATACATACAATACATCGAATACATACTCTGGAATTTGGGGCTGGTAATTTTGGGCATAAAATGTACCTTTTTAATATATTTGTGTATGAATAAAATAAAAATGTTATTTATAAATAAATAAATCTTTTGAACCTTTACGTTTACCACTGTACCGTTGTAATAAAAGTGGAAAATTTTTGCAAAGGATTTGAATAGAATTGAAAACTAGTTTAGATAGAATTATAGTTTTGGAAATTCCAAATAATTTGCCTAAACATTTTACTATTCATATCCGAGAACTAATAAACAATTATTTACCTGATTTAATTATTTTTTCTTCGTATGGAGTATGCTCAGTATAGTGTCATGGGAATTTGATGAATTAAGTTAAATTTTACATAAAGTGGGAATCCATCAATTATTATGTTATTATTTATTAGTTATTATGTTATTATTATTGTAATTATTATTATTATGTTTTTTGGTGTATCTCTCCATATTATAAAAGATATTTCTTAAACAATAAATATTTTATAAAACTATTTCTAAATTTATTGAATAAATTATTGGGCAATAATCGGTAGGCAACCTGTATTGACACATCGTTCCGTCTTACTTCAAAACATACCTTTTTTACTTACTCTCACCCAGCTTATGGAGAGTCATTCGACTCCGGCGAGACGTCTGCGCCCAATTCTGCTGTAATACACACATATGAATGTTTCCCCCACTTTAAGTTCATTTGTCATTTTAGTTAGAGATGTGAAATATGATCAGTGATAATCAACAAGTGTATCGTGGTGTTACATACAGTACGACAACTAGGATTCGCAAATAGTTGTTTAGTTCCACTGATCTCAATTTACTTAATATTAATAAATAAAGATGAATATATGATATTACTCTACACCTAAATATTATTTTTATTATAGTAGGCGTAGCAATGTATACAATATTGAATATATTGAATATATACAAATTTCAAATGAAAAATATGAAAGGACATTGTAATTACATGATAAAAAAACTATTTGTCCTTTTAATACAGAGAAAAATGCCGAAATAAATTTATTTTTAATAATAAATATTTTGTCTTTTATTTTTGAATGGCCATGAAATATTGCTGATATTGTCTGATATTGGTTACAGAGAAATATTTAACATTCTTTTGTAGCTTATAAGATATATATATATTTAAAAATTTTTGCTTAGGTGAACTAAAATTGGCACAAGAATATACAATTATTTTTTTACTTTTTAGTGCATTTTTTGTTATGGAATATTTGATTTTTGAAGTCGGGTTTCCTTTTTGTCAAAATATGGTTTATTTCTCGCTTTTAGTGTCTTTGAAGTTCTATAACTGATTTTATTTGTCTAAATATGGGTAGACCTACTAAACGACCTAATTTTTAGTGCATTTTTTTATAACACTTTGTTTTTTATCCGTTTTTTTTTATTTCAATTTTTTGTGCATTTTTTTATAAGAGATTTTCAGTTTTTTTTAAAAGCATTTTGTTTTTTTTTATAAAAATTCGGTTTTTTTATTGTAAAAAAAATTTTTTTGAAGTCGGTTTTTAAACAAACTTTATTTTCCCATTATGAATGAGTATACCCTTTCAAAAAAAACAAAAATTTCGCAGAAATCGGTTATCACACAAAATGAGGATTTTCCTTGATTTCCCGGGAATCCCCTCATCAGAATGCGATTTGGTGACAATGGGACCAATGGGAAACCAAACCCTTTAAAACAAAACAAAAAAAACAAAAATTCAAAATCGGTTCATAAATGACGGAGTTCTGAGGTGACACAAAAAAAATACTGACGAATTGAGAACTATCCTCCTTTTTGAAGTCGGGTTAAAAATAAATGAACTCAGTATAAACAATGCACATTTTTGTTACATTTTCAATTATTTTCGTTTTGAAAACATTTTCTTCAATATGTTGTTGTTGTTGATTAATATTGAATGACATATTATTATAATTAATATTATTGAATTGTTTTTTGTATGACAACATGGTAAATTATCAATTATTATAAATCATGAGTATGTCAGATTTAATTATTAAATCATACCTACAAACATCATGTACATAATGTAATATATATTATGTGTATATATCATATACATAATAATATGTATTCTAAATATTAAATATAGGTAGTCTTTGACATATTTATAATTGCATGATAATATTATTGGTTTTGTATGTATATTAATTCATTCATTAATACTCTATCTATTGTCGATATATAAGAGATAGAAGTGGTGTATAATTATTATTAAGTTCATTTCACCTATTCAGACAGACCTCCCTCCCTCCACCCCCCACATCATTATTATTACATCAAGTACAACAATATTAAACAGTAATTAAGATTATTTATTAGTTTTAAGTATAGAAACCAAACATTTTAATACCTATCATTACTTACAATCAAAATACATTTTACTTTCAAATCCAAATTAATTACACAAATCTTTTCATCGAAAATTCATCGTATCATATTTCAAATTTTGCCCCTATTCCTAGAACATTTGTTTGTATTTTATAAATACGTATTTCGACTACACTGTAGTCATCATCAGTATGAATTAGCTAATCGTAACTATCTCTGGGATATGGATTCAGAGATATGTTGCTTGTTGCTAATTTGGTGCGTGTCTCACAATGATATTAAAAAATTCTGTCCTTTTATACGATTTGGCTGAGGGTATAATCAGACTTGAGGATTATTTAAGTTGCCTGACTACTGGATTAGGTGTGTGGAAAGCCCCACCTATTTATTGGCGGTATTCTTTGGTGACTATACGGCGTTTGTTTTGTCACTAAAGTGAGTGTACCTACGTTAACCTTGACATTCAGGTATTGGATTTTTATTTTTGAAAATGGTTTAATTTTATTAAATCAGAATTTGGAATTGGGCCATTGTCTAAATTCGTAAATTGTATGTTTCCAATTCAATTTGCCTGCGTTTAGCATGCAACGCTTTGATTTCTAAATTCATATTCATTCTACATATACAAATTGATAAAACAGATAATGAATTTAGACAATGGTCCAATTCCAAATTCTGATTTAATAAAATTAAACCATTTTCAAAAATAAAAATAAAAATCCTTAGTCTTAGTCTAAGCCAAAACAATAATTTTCGCGGAATATCCACCTTTTATATTAATGCCACAAAATAGTACACAATGAAAAATTTTCTGTACAAACTGATTGGTTTTATTGACTTTTAGAGCTCTGCTTTTTCAAGTCCTTGTTGCACTCTTCCGTTGTGAAAACTACAGCTTCGCCCGTGAGTACACATTGAAGAATATTTTAATTTATCTATACTTAAAGTATATAGTTACGATAAACTTGAAAAAGTCTAATTAAAGTAAATAGAAAAAAAACCTAGCAAACTAGAGTGACAAATAATGAATACAGATTGTATTTCAATCAAAATTAATCAATCAAATTTAACGATGCCACTAAATATTTCATTCTTACTGTTTGTTTTTTTGAGCGTAAAAAAAACGATCTTACCGAGTATAATAATGAGTTTAGATAAAAAAACATAATCATTAAAAATACCTCTTATTTAACGTAAAAAGTATTAACTACTACTATAGCAGACAGCTACTGGTGTTCACAACATTCCTTAGAATAAATAAATATGAATAAAAAAAACCACAAAACATTACCTACCTACATGATGGCTGCAGCAACGTGATGAGTGTCATCAGACCTCAGACCTGAGACATCAGACAGATCACTAGTGACATAATGTTAGTTAGATTTTAAGTCATTAAGTGACACAAATATGACAACAGCGATGAACACACACAACAAGCAGCATTATTTATGTTCAAGTGTGTTGGCTTGCGTTGCAATCAATGTTTACGAAAATCTCTTCAAACATTCCCAACATTTTTTTATCCACTGATTGTCTTATATAGGGTGGCGCATAAGTAACGTAATGATTTAATCACTGAATTAATTTTTTGTTTACGTATTTTTTTTCAGAATTAACTTTGAAAACTTGGGAAATTTATGATGGAAAGACTCGGTATAGAACAAAGAACCAAAGTTGTTCAATTTTATTTTAAAAGTTAGCATTCGAATATTCAGACACAAAGATCATATCGAAATTTCTTTCATGTTCCGACAATTTACCGATTGGTTCAGCGTTTTCGGCAATATAGGTCTGTGATCTTCCGCGTGCTGACAGGCCTCGTGTAGTTCGAAATGATGTGAATATTGTAGCCAACTTGTAATGTACAACTTGTAGCCAAATTTGAACAGGCAGGATCAGTAGGGGACGCAAGGAGAACAGGAAGCCGCGAACAGCTAGATCCGTTAAAAATATCCAACGCGTGCTGGAAAATACTTAAGAAGCAGCAACAACTTCAGGAAGACGTTCTTTGCAGCTAGGGATCAAACGACGATCACTGCAGCACATTTTGAAACAATATTTCCATATGTATCCGTATAAAATCCAGCTGGTGCAACAACTTAGTCCACAAGACGTTAATAAGCGTTTAGAATATAGCCGAACCATATCATATCTTGCAGACATAGAGGAAGGTTTTGTAAACAAATTATGGATGTATGTGGCTTTGTAAACAAGCAAAATTCGCGGTATTGAGTTATACAGAATCCACAATAAATTCACCAAAGGCCTCTCCATGAAAAGGTTACATTATGGTCGGAAATTTTTTGGTGATATCTCAAGAAACTTTAGGAAAAGCCATAGAAGGGAAAAAAAAACTAAAAAGAGCTCATATTTGTTCTTCGCGAAAGGGATCATCATTTGTACGACATTAAAACTATTAGAAACACACTTTTGTATTATGAGTTGAGCAAAATATAAATTTACTTAACTTCTCATATACTATTTTACAAGCTTTTATTTAGCTTGCAATATATGTATGTTCGGGTCAAATCTTGCAAGCTGAATTAGAACCACTCCCTCTCATCCTACAGAGTTGAAATTTCACATTTTGGTTTAGTTCCGATGACAATGCATTTTTATGGTAAGCATGACAAGAATCGACAAGGGGAAGGATTTAGAGGAAGGGGGAAACACGAAGTTCGGTATATCTCTCTTAATATTGAAAAAATCGAAAAACACATAAGAAGTAAAGTTGTAGAAAATTAGTTTTTCTATAAAAAGCTTGTTTTAAAAAAGTTTTTTTTAATAGAAACTTAATTTGAAATCGTAAAGGTACTTTTGCGCCACTATGTATACATTTTAGCTGGAAGCCAGTCTTTAATATCTACGTGGACTCAATGTCAATATCATTTGAGCTTATGGTAATTCATTAACTCTATGGAGACAACTTACTTTATCGAGAGAAAAAATTCGTTTCGAAACTATTGGATTCCTTTGACTGACAAACGGAACCCTAATCTACCATACGTACTACGAACAGATCGGCATCGTAATGAACTCATGATGTATGTAATAGTTTGACCAGTATTTTTTTTTGTCATAGAACATGATGATATAGATGGTATCAGCTGCTATAGCCTTGCCTTGCCATGTTAAACATATGACATGTTTGTTTTATAAGGGTTATTTATTACACATAAACACTGCTAACTAACACTAGTGACTAGATTACAACAACAAAAAGAAAAGTGTTGGTTACAAATATTTCAACTGTCACTCATAATAACATAACACATACTTTAAATACTAATTTATATAGAAAAAATTTACACATATCCGTCATATGACAACTCTACAAGTTAATAATAAAATTCACTACATTCAAAACCATGAATATAACAAAGGAATTCTCCAGTTTTTGTTTGTTTTCAAATTCTTCTCCAAAAAAACTCTTGTCGCGGTATCTTGGCTCTCTTTTTAACCTTCAAAAAGGAGCGGTGTCGAATCTACTACAGATCCCGATACTCGAAACAAAAAAGACAAAAATTATTTAATTTTCTTTAACAATTTTTTTATTTATAACTTAGTAATATTCGAACAATACTAATTTTTATTCACAACCGAATATTTTACTTCAACAATGGCAATTTTGAACCGCATTACTGTTTTTGGACTGAATTTAAAAACTGACTTTTTCAATAAAATAATTTAATATCGAGATGTAATTTATTTTCCAAATTATTTCATTTAATAACTATTTTTATTATTATTTTCTTTTTGTAATTAGAATTATGCGTTGAGGCCTCAAAAATTATTTCATTAATTTTCATTACAACAAGGAGTGATATCTCCTAGAGCAAAGAAGGTTATATCGACTTGCTTTTTATCGAAACTTTCTATAGACCTTTTTTTCTATAAAAAATGGCCCTAATTGACTGACTCATTCGTCATCACCCATCCCAAAACTGTTGAAGTTAGAAACATGAAATTGGGAATGTTCTTTTCAAGAGTGTAGCGAATTATTCGAAAACCAATGCCTAAAGGGGAGAAATACGCGATGAAGTTTGTTTTTAGAAGTTAAAATTTGGTATTTAAGCAAAGAGTTCTAAATAAAGAACAGCGTTTTTCCAAAATATGTACTTGACGGGGAGCAGCTTAAGCATAGACGACTAACGCATCATGTTGTACCCGAAAGACACGGTTCTTAGGCCTTCAAGAACCAAGAAAGCTATGAAGCTCAAACGTAGCGTGAGACCCACCATCTGAGATTACGTACCAAATTTCAACATAACAGCTTTAATAGATATTTAACTCCAAGAAAATTAACTCTAAAAATCGGCGTTTTGGTGACTCACTCATAATCATCATCAATATTCTAAGGTACTTCCAGTTGTCCTAGAAATTAGATTACTGGTAGGAAGATGTGTCTTCAGGTCAAACCACCCACAAAAATGTGAAAACCGAAAATTTCTTCCTCGAAACCAGTAAAACATAAACGAAAAGTTTAAAGATAAAAAGTTTCTCATTTCTAAAAGCGAACTACTCTTGTTTGAAACTTTGTATCATAAAATTTATAGATTTGCCATAATTTCTATTCAAAAATTGCCAATTATTAGTAGTGATGGGTCTGTAGCCACTCAAATGGCCAGTTTTAATCCGAATAGAAAGAACTTTGGTATGTGAGGGGCTTTTGGTATTTAAAAGAATAAGCTCATTAATGGGTAAATCGGACAGATGGGGTGACGGTTAGAGGTAGGGGGAAACACAAAATTTGGTATATCTATCTTAATATTGGAAAAATCGAAAAAAGTATAGGGAGAAAAGTTATAGAAAATTACTCTAATATCTACAGAAATATTGACGATTAAAGATTGAAAATTTAAATCAAAAATATCTGCTATGTATATTAGAGTTTAAGAAAAACGAAAATTGTAAAAATTTCCTTTTTTCCGATACAAATTCCCAGTTTTCGCAATTTTCAGGTCGGTTTGGGTACTACATCTACCTGTATGCCAAATAGCACCTTTACAGGATATCTGGAAGTAGCGTATAATTATGATATACTATACTTAAGTTTTTGTAGGCGTTCCCGCGAATTTTGCATTTTTGAAGTGAAATAACTTTTTAACGGTTAATTCGTTAACGTTTCTTATAATTCCGTAAAGTATCGATAGTCGATATATCAACACTGTAGCTCTTTTCGTTCAAAAGATACATAGATATCTAAAAAATGAGCCTAAATTAAGGTGTAGTAATAGTAGTGAAAAGTCCGAATGTGTCCCTTAAACTCGGCCTTACGCACTGCCGTGCTCTAGATTTATCAGATAATGAATTGTAGTGATTTTTTAGTGATTTAACGTGATTTGTTAAAATTTTACATCTCGATACTATATTTTGTGTTTTCTTCCTGTCTAAAATATAGACTATAGACATTTTTCATTTCATACGTCATATAGTGAGCATAATAAAATTGATAATATCCCAGCAAAAATAAAAATGTGAAAGGGGCAAAATTTTCGCATACAAAAAATATTGATATCCCAGCAAAAACAAGAATGTTTGCCCATGTGAAATACCCGACACCTGTGAAACTTATACAACAAATGTTTACCAATCATTACATTAAATACTGGGTAATTACGTAGTTTTGATAAATAACGTTATCCACATTAACTACACACCAAGAAGAATTTCTCGTAGTATATTTATACCAATCATTTTTTCAATTTTGTAAACGAACATTTTTGTTCTTGCGCTGAGATATCAATACTTTTTGTATGCGAAAATTTTGCTTCTTTAACATTTTTATTGGAATAATTACAATTAGTAATTACAATTTTCGCAGGCGAAGTCGAACTGTTAATACTAATCAGATAAATAAAAAAATGAAAAATTATAGAAATTATAATCTTGTAATAACTATAAAACCTATTTTGACAAAATGGAAACCCGACCTTAAAAATCAAATATTCTATAACAAAAAATGCACTAAAAAGTAAAAAAAAAATCAATAATTTTATTTCACCTAAGCAAAAATTTTTAAATGTATATGTACAATTATTGTTAGTTTTGGAGTCGGTGTCAGCATAGAGAAATTCACATAAAATTTGGACACCGTCTCCAAAAATAACAATAATTGTACATATGTATTTAAAAATTTTTGCTTAGGTGACCTAAATTGGCACAAGGATATGCAATTATTTTTTTACTTTTTAGTGCATTTTTTGTTTTAGAATATTTGATTTTTGAAGTCGGGTTTCTATTTTGTCAAAATAGGTTTTATTTCTCGCTTTTTAGTGACTTTGAAGTTCTATAACGGATTTTATTTGTCTAAATATGGGTAGACCTACTAAACGACCAACTAATTTTTAGTGCATTTTTTTATCCGTTTTTTTTGTTTTTTTTTTTTTTTAATTTTGAGTGCATTTTTTCAACAGATTTTCAATTTTGTTTTTGGGGTCGGTTTTTTTTTTGTAAAAAAGTCGGTTTTTAAAAAAATTTTCTTATTTTCCCATTATGAATGAGTATATCCTCTTAAAAAAAACAAAATTTCGCAGAAATCGGTTATCACATATAAAATGGAGGTTTTCCTCGATTTCCAGTGGATTCCTTCATTAGAATGCGATTTGGTGACAATGGGACCAATCGGAAATCAAACTCTTTAAAACAAAAAATTCAAAATCGATTAATAAATGACGGAGTTCTGAGGTAACAAACATTAAAAAAAACAAAAACAAAAACAGACGAATTGAGAACCATCCTCCTTTTTGAAGTCGGGTTAAAAAAGAAACAATGTTTGTAATAAGAAAATAAAACCAGTAAAACCACTACAAAGATTTGTAATTAATTTAAATACAATATTTATTTCTGTTCACATTTATCAATAATAATCTTTTAGTAATAGGTTTAATTAAACTTTTAAATTCAGTAAATTGAAGTTTATTTTATTTTAAATTACGTTATTAAGTGGTTACGTTCGTTCCAAAGAGACCTAAATGTAATTTCTATTTAATTACTTTTTGATGTTGGGTTAATAAGGCTATAAAGAACGATATAAATATAATTTGTTTTTCTTGCTATAAATGATGTAATACACATACTTTACTATTGAATACTTTTAATTCGGAAAATAGAACAGACGATAGATCTCTCAAAAATATGAAGAAAAGTTCATATTCACTTGGATGTTTTCAAACTTCTTTTTCGAGATACAGGTTGTTAAAGTTATTTAAAAACTTTTGACGTGAATATTCAAATTTGCTGCCATAATGAGAGGCTATTCAGAAAACTGATGATAATAAAATCGGGGGATACAGGGGATATAATCAATTAAACATTGGTAAATTCAACCAATCACAGAGCGCATAGTGTAAGGAGGCGGGACCACAGTAGTGGAGCAGGGCGCATTACCTTTTAAAGGCTCGCAGACGGTACGAGAGAGATAGAGCATGCTAGAGTAGCGAAGATCAGAGTTCTCAATAAGTGTAGCGGCACCCACAAAAATTCAAAAATGCCAAAACCAAATAAATAGTACTTTAGTGTTTACACTTGATAACTGTGAATGTTTTTGATGGAATGCTCTGTGATTGGTTGAATTTATCAACGTTTAATTGATTATATCTTAAAAAATAAGTGGCAGATCGAAAAAATTTATTAAACTTTGTTTTTTGCAGCTCTACACCGTGGTATAGTTTTCTTGAATGAATTTCAGTCCACCCTGTATCGGTTACGTTACTGCATTAATAAATAAAAAACGATAAGCACATTTAAACAATAAATAAATATATATAAACACAATAATAAATAAGGCGTTATAGCATCGATCCATATATACACAGAACCGTTCTTTTCTCTCCTCTTTTGATTATTGATTAAAGGGCGTTGTAGATAACATCCTACAATACAGTTCCATATCCACATTCATATACCTTCTACAATCAAATAATAATATATATTGATTAAATTCAAAATATATATATATAAAAAAAAAAAACATAGGTTACATAAAAAATTAAATCGGTCAAGTTGTTGGTAAGAGGAAATTATAAGATGAAGATTCTACTCCAATGATTTATTTAATTACTCTGCGAAATTACGTAAGCCAGCACCTTTTTAATTTAAATACATGCTGAATAATTAAAGCTAATTGTGCGTTGTGTAATGGTCGATATGGATTCGATATTCGAAGGTCCAGAATTCGATTCCTACCAGATCAGAGTCAACTGTTTCTTATCAATACTAATGAATAAATTCAACGACATATAGTCTATACGCTTGTTCTTTCATACTTGTGTCTTCGTAACTATACTGAGGTTTCACATTGGTACAGTATTGTGACGTTTAAGCATTCTCAAAATAATATGTTAGAATAATAAGCTATAGTTCACTTCAAAGTACTACTACCAATGATATGAAAAACAATCGATTCCTCAAGCTAATCTGCACTCGTGGTGTGAAGGTGAGCACACTGGATGCGATATCCAGAGGTTCAGGGCTCGATTCCAGGTGTTTGAGTTTATTTTTTCAGATTCATCTGAATTAACTAAGTATTTTGATATAATGGTGATGGCATGAATCGTGTCATTCCAGGACCTACCCAGGATGAACAAGAATGTACCTACATATATTTGGGACCCGTGACATTGTGGCATATAATACAACAATATGACTAAAGTACTCTCCCATCAAGGTGGACGGAGTTGTCGTATCTAGGACTATAATCGTATCTGGAAATAACGACAGCGTAAAATTAATCGATAGACTTTCAGTGGAAGATATGGAGAATGTTTTGGGTTTCACTGAACGGTAGGATTATATCTGCTCACTCCTCAGTTAGCCAAGCTGCACTCAAGACAATCTGGGCCGCTAAAATTACGTCGCTTTTGATTCTTGAATGCACAGAATAACCTGACAAGGACGCAATAGGTCACGTTGATGTGGATACTAAGGAACAGAAGCGGAGTTGACGGCAACGAAACGGTTGACGAACTCACCCGCAAAAAAACCGCAATCCCATATGAATAACTAGAAGAGAGACTACATCTACCGAATGGACGGATAAGTCCATGAACAGAAAATGGAAATATACATCAGTCTGCAGTCAGGACAATGGAACTTGGGATAGAATGCCACAAGGTCAACCTGGCTTATTGGCAAAAACCGGAAAGACAAAAACCTTCAGGTTGGAGTGCTTACCGGTTATTGCACGCTCAAGAGGCACTTATCGTTCATGAGGTTGAAGGACAGTGCTATCTATCTAATCTGTAACGGATAGGATGGATGATATGCCCTTTAACCTTCTATCAGAATGACCTTACAGGAGCTAGAAAGATGTACCTAGCCTTCGGCTCAACTGAACTGGTAGAACCTTAGGTAAAGCAACTGAAGTGGAGCTCTACCCTGTCATTCGGAACGAAGACCGTTAGGTTCAACAACGGATACAAGGCTAGAGGAAACGATTCAAGTGTGGTAGAGGATAGAAGTGTCTGAGGGAATGGGTCTATTATTGGTCGGTAAAAAAGCGCTAAGAAAGGCCTACTTGCCAGACGTGCCTTTCACTAATTAATGAAGAACAAATGATACGAATGAAAATGTTTTCTCAAGCAGTAAATTTGATATGGAATCCTTTAAATCCATTCCAATTGGATACTCCTCACTGATAGCCCGTATACACTTATATCTCGATATATCTCATATGTTTGTTAAATGATACCATATGTCTGTACAGGTATATATATATATATATATATATATATATATATATATATATATATATATATGTGTGTGTATATATATATATATATATATATATATATATATATATATATATATATATATATATATATGAAAAAAAAAGATATAAAAACGCGACTCAGAGTCGAACGAACAGATTTGAAATTTCAACCTTAATTAATCATTTGTCATAGCCGTCCATTCTGGTTGGCCAATACACCTGGATATTAGGCGTGGTTGGTTGGTTCGTTGTATTGTACACAATCATATATATTAAAACTTACATATTCTATCTGTTTTAATTATTGGTTGGTGGTTCTACTACAAGTTCTACAGAGAATCAGAGAATTCAAGATTCATTGCATTTCTTTTTCTCATTTTATTTGTAGGTGTTGTTTTTTTTTTTTTTTCAACAAAAATAATTTATCTATTTATATTAAATTTAATAATTTTTATTATAATAATAATTATTATTATTATTTAGGTTTTTGTTTTGACAGTGGTGAGAAAGTTTTTTTTTCTATATAGTTTCGTTTTTATGGACCGAAAATTAACGTTCATATTAGATGAGTTGATTAATTAACGTTAGGTTTGGAGTTTATTAGATAATCTGGATATTTAAGGGGTTATTTTCTGGTTTAATTAGATTTAATACTAAAGAGTCCGATTCTAAGTACTAAAAACATACTGGCTGTAAAAAAAAGTTGTTAAACTTCTCTATTATCCGTACATATATTAAAGGGAAATATGTTTACCCGAATTGTTTGAAGAAAACTATAGCAGATAGCTAATGGTAAGAAAAGACCCTAAATAAATTTTCTTTATACCTTTAGAAAAACTCAAAGTTCCAAACAGCTCCAAAGTTATAATAGTTTTCTGACAGCTAGATCTTTAAATAGTTTATAAATTCTATAGAAATGCCTGCGTGAAACTGCCACCAAATTAGCAACAAGTAACATATCCTGCGACAATATAAGAGTAATTTTAATAAGAGTAAAATTAACAGGAATAAATGTGAATGAAGGAAATTTTAACAAGAGCAATTTCAATATAATTTAAAATTTATTTTATTTTAAATCTAGTATATTTTAATTTAGTTAATTTTCTATTTATTTTTATTTTTGTCTGTTGATCTCGACTTTATATCTATCTCTAATTGTCAAAGAGTAAACTACGACTTGCTAATTTATACTGATGATGACTACATTGTAGTCGAAATACGTATTTATAATACAAAAAACTGATCTAGGTAAAGGGGGCGAATTTGAAATTTTAAAACTTTGGAAATAAATTATTTGTCAATAAATTCAAAACATAAAAAAATTAATGTTTTGAAATGTAGAAAAAAAAATTATTTGACATAAATTTCCTATAAGAATTATTTGAAGCTTGGGCAACGCTGGACTATTTCAGCTAGTCTTCTTTACTATTCTAAAATTTTAAATATCCGTTTATTTGTAGGTTTGTTTGTTCGAGTATCAGGCAAAAACTATTGGACCAATTTTGATTTAATCTTGTTTGTTTTAAAGCTTCTAGTCTTAATCACAGGTATGTATATGAACTCGCTACAAGCGATAGACTTCGAAAATATTAGCTGAAATAGATACTTGGTGGCAATGACGATAGATATTTGTAGCGGTGGGGACGAGTATTGGAAGCGGTGGGGACGATAAATATTGGAATAAGTGGAAGCGGTGGGTAATTACATCGAGGTTATTTGTTTTAAAATAACGAGGCCCGGAGATATACCAATAAAACGCGTGCGAAGCCATATTATAAGCTAGCATGCAATAATTAATTTCTTATAAAAGCTTTAATTTAAGTCGGACCGGTCAAATGCAAACTTGCTGACACAATAAGTGGTCCGTGAAAAAAATTATGAATGGTCAGTATGGCATGAATTTTGAACCATTGTAAATTGTTTATAATTGATACCCAAAAAGTATACTATTGACAACCCCCAATCTTTACCCCTTAACTATTATAATTTTCCTTCAATTTATAGCTTATTACCTATATTTGAATCAACTTTTTCTTCGTGATTGTTTTAGAGATACACTAGGGGATAGCAAATACACTAGAGGATAGCAATTTCAATGTATTTTTTCAGAAAAATGTTATAGAAAATTTATTTAAAAAAATTAATTATACATTTTATAAATTGTGCTTCAAAAAGCTTTTATTGGGCGCTTCACACTAATATATTCGCAATTCTGATAATTGTCCTGCAATCGATACCATATCTGTGTTCGTGATTTTATTCAAATTTTTCTAAACAATACTTTTGGAGATATAAGTGTTTCAGGAACAGCAGTTTTTTCAAAAACATGTATAAAAAAATCACATTCTAGATTTTTCTGCACGACTTCAGAAGCTTTCTTCAGACGACTTTAATAAGCTTTCAGTTAAGATTGCTGACCCAACATGAGACCTTTTGAACAATTTTTTTAATATTATTTTAACAACAAATTGTTCGCTAAAATTGACTAAAAAATTATTGGCTGAAAATAGAAACGTAATTTATCTCCCGGCAATTTTTTCGTTATCTTTAATACTAACAAAAATATGTTCAATTTTAACGTCATAATTAACAACTTTAAAATTATCGCACGCTTCTACGTGACGAATATTTTTGAGTTATCATGTTGAGAAACAGATAAAAATCCGAAGTAATTCATAATTCGCCCAGAGCCTATTTTAAGAATTCCAAGGACTGCATGTAAACAGAAGATCAACGAGTGGTCAAATGCTAAACACCATGATCATTGGGAAAAAGTACCGCGGCAAGAGATCGGGAAGGTACTGTTTCTGAATGCAGCCAAGAGGCTATTGTGGAGGGTTACCGGATTTATTACCGGGCATTATCCCCTGCGGAAGCATCTGGACCCGTTATGGGGTTCCATTGTGTACAGATTGTGTGGCGAGGAGGAAGAAACATCCAACCACATAATCTTTGACTGCGAACCTCTAGGTTACAGCAGATACAGGATATTCGGTGCATCTCATCCCGAAGATATGAACCTTCACGAAGACCTGATAAGCAAGATCCTGGCTATTGCCAACATATAGGAGAAGCTAATCTCGTCGGACGGAAGTAGAAGGAGGAGCACAATCGACGATAAGGTCGAAGTGCTATATTATTTACACCCCAAGATGTATCTATCTATCTATCTAACTCGATTTCTTTATGACAAATGTACCAAATTTCTACGATCCATATTTCTAAACCTAACACTATTGTGTTTAGAACTAAATTAAAGATACGGAAGAATGATTTTAAAGTAATTTTTAAATCTAAAAATGCAATTACTTTGAATCCTGCATGTTCTAAAATTCATAGAGTCATAATATATGAAAACATAAAATGGTTGAAGCCACCACCATGTTGTATATATTCCAAACATCGTTGAGTTTTGATACTCCCATAGCGGATAGAAATAATAATAAATATTGTAAGCTTGACGCGACGCTACGAAACAAATAACCCACTCGACTTTGTTAGATTTTCTCTTACTATGTTACTAAAATTTTCATAGCATACACTAAAAGCACTTCATATATATATAAAACATACTACATAACATAATGATGATGAGAAGTCCTGAAGGATATGAATAGTACGTACAATATATATAGCTGCAGAATTCAACATAGTAGGATATCTCGCATATATACAAGAATGTATGTACTTACTACCAAAAGTGAATGGATACATTACTGGTTGGGAAAAAACAATAACAATAGAAAAGGTCCTTTATCTATCTCCTAATTTAAATACAGGATGATTTTCAATGTCAATTGTTTTAAAAATGAATTCCCATCAACAAAATAAGTCTAAAATCAAAGTCAGAAGTAGATAGTGCAACCGAAATCTAGATATTTTTCTTGTAACGGCAGATATAGTCAATAGGACGCAGGTATCTTGGGCGAATCTAAGGTCTTGATCCACCATTTTCTGTAAGACCAAAACCCAGAGTGTAAGTGGAAAGTTGATTTTACACACAAGTTATTTCGAATAAAATGGGAATAAACTATCCAACAGTTTACTCAATTCTCTCAATGACTAACATTGCTAATATGAACTTTTTGGGAAAACAAAAAGAATATTGTACAAGGTGTGTAGAAAATGCCCCAACAATCCACCAACCCGTTAATTCACCGTACATTCAGTTCGTGAGGCAAATTAGAAATCTTTATCAAAGTAGCCGAGCGGTCTAAGGTGTTCGAATCCCGACATCGGCAGATTGTCAATTATTAAGAAAAAAAAAGGGGTCGGTTAATTGACTAAACTGTCGGCGTATGGACAAGAATGAAGTAACCGGTTATGCTTGAGAAGATTTTCTACAGTTTCCTTCACGAACTCTAGATGAAAGTCGGCATAGTTCCTGTCATAGTCGGCTGCAGCCGCATATCCTACCAATTCCTAGTCTATACACAAAAATTCCTTCCACGCCACTCACATCCTCACATCCTTAGGCATGACAATCGACCTTATGGTCGATGTATAGCCCGTCCAGGGCAACCTCTGCAATCTATCTATCTATCTAGGAATCAATTAATACAGTTTTAGCAAAAAAAGGCATCGATATATCGGATAAAAAAGGTTTTAAATTCCGTGGATAAGAAGCGGATCCTAGATACGACATATGCCGAAAAACCATTCACAGAACTTTTCTTTAGCTTACAGGAAACAATAGAGCTTAATATTGAACGGAACATATATGCTCTTTAGGACACCAATAGAAGAAAAGGATAATTTGATAATTATTAGGAAAATCATGGGGTGCATAAGAATGGGGTGCTTCAAGGAAAGTTGACGTAGATTCACAAAACAATTGTCGTTTTTGCATGGAAAGCCCTGGAACGGGAATCTTTGAAATAGTTTTTAGCAAGTAGCGAATACTTTATCGGCATCTTCTCACATATTTCGCTGAGTTAGATATGATAAAATCACTACATTATGGTAATGGAGCGGTTTGATGAACAATTCAAAGAGTGTTTCGATTCATCCGTATTTCAAGGTAATTTCAAAGAAGATCGTAAAGTTGGACGGACAATACTAGAGTCCGCGTAGAATCATGTAGGGTTATTGGAAGCTCTAGTGACTTCATCTCAGGACGCATGTTACACCGGGTATTTTTTCTTTCAAATAACATTTTTAGCATACATACAAATCGACCACTGAACAAAAATGATTGATGAATTACAAATCTCCCCGTATATTATATTCGTTCCAGTAAAAGCTTGTGTCCTCATTTCTGATGATGATCATCGACCTTCTAACATACACCAAAAAGCTTACGACCACTTGATGAGGATAACTAATATGAACAGTACAGGGGTTTATTCTACACTATATTCTAATAACGTACCGACAGGATGTAACAAAAAGGGAATATAAAGTTGCTTAAACTATCAAACACGCTCCTATTTGGTTTATCTGTTAGATAGATTGTAGAGGCTGCCCTGAACGGGCTACACTTCGACCATATGGTCTATGGTGATGCCTAAGGATGAGAGGATGCGAGTGGAGTGGAAGGAATTTTTGTCTATAGACTAAGAATTGGTAGGATATGCGGCTTCAGCTGACTATGATAGGAACTATGTCGATATTCATCTGGAGTTCGTGAAGGAAACTATAGAAAACCTTCTCAACCATAGCCGGTTTCTTCGCTCTTGTCCATACGCCAACAGTTTAGTCAATTAACCGCCCCTTTTTTTTCCTTAATCGTTGGCGAACTGCCAATGTCGGGATTCGAACCCATAACCTCCCAGTTTCCAAGTAGGTATACTGCGCAGACATAACTCCTTAGACCGCTCGCCCACTTGAACTGGTTGGTTTATCTGTTACTAAGAAAGTAAATAAGTATGTATACGATTCTAGCAAGGCGGTTTTTCTCTCAATTCTACTTGGAGTCTTAAATTGAATTTTCGTCAAGGAACGATCCATTCAATACAAAAAAAAATATAATTCTGATGACAATAATATGCTACCGTTTCGGCTTGTCAACAACGGAATACGGAAATCTCCCATTTCCGTCTTGTTTTTGTAGAAGTCTCGTAAACATGATCATTCCTCTTGCAAGTTGAATTTCAGTTTTGATCTTACTATTGAATTAGAGCTTGCGTGGATCACACCAAACGCTGTGCTGTTTGATCTGCTTTAGAAAAAAGCTGCTTTGCTGTTTTAAAATACTATTGATGATGTACTCAAGAACGTTGAAGAAAAAAACATGCTGGGAGACTTCTGGACAACTTAAGTGATTAAGACTATGCTGAAGATTTATGTCTTTTAATGCACACGTGACAACATGGTGGATATAATGGAAGATCGCGATATATTTGCAAAGGGCGCAGGCCTCTTGTTAATCGGAGATAATATAATTAAAAAGATGCCATATATTTACTACTTCGGATCTTTAGTAGATAGAGATAGTGGAACACCGCCATTCAATGACGCATAAATAGAGCGAGAGGCTTTTTTTGCAATGAACCTCAGCTTTTTGCAATGTTGCTCAACACTAAAATGATAATTCTTAACTGAAACATAAAGTCCACTCTTCTTTAGGTTTGTGAAACTTGTAAGAGTTCTATGAATACACCAGTCAAAGTGGCCGAGTGATCTAAGACGTTATGTCTGCGCAGTATGCCTACTTGGAAAGTGGGAGGTTATGGGTTCGAATCCCGACATCGGCAGTTTGTCAATTATTAAGAAAAAAACGGGTGGTAATTGAGTAAACTGTCGGCGTATGGATAAGAAGAAAGTAACCGGCTATGCTTGAGAAGGTTTTCTGCAGTTTTCTTCACGATCTCCAGATATCGGTAGAATATCGGTAGAATATGCCGATAGAATATCGGCATAGTTCCTATCATAGCCGGCTGCAGCCGCATATCCTACCAATTCCTAGTGTATACACAAAAATTCCTTCCACTCCACTCACATCCTCACATCCTTAGGCATCACAATGGACCTTATGGTTGAAAAGTACCTCGTCCAGGGCAGCCTTTACAAACCTATCTATCCATCTAATAAAAATATAGCTATGTTGCATTTGCTTTTTCCTCACACTGTATAAACAAATTTGAATGACGGTCATTGTCAAAAATATGTATTTGAATATAAAATGTTACCCTATCGATGAGTACTTTTCTCCAAATTTGGTACCCTTGCTTTTTTTACACTCTGTACGCTATCTACTTTAAACAATAGAGACTGTGTATATGGTGAACAGTGTACTTAACTCCATACGTCGAAGAGATTTCTACATCGAATATCGTACGGTGGTAGCTACTACGGTGGTGTGCACTGTGCGTCGAAGCACCATCACCAAACGAGACATCGACTCATCGACTCAAGAGCAGAGGACGAGTAAACTGGTGAGCTGGTGGTAAGTACTGTATAATATACCGTACCCACTGTGTGTGTGTATGTATTTTCTACCCTGATTTGTTTGTGGTTATATTGTATAAAATATATTACCCCCTGGATACCATTTAGTATAAGATGTTAGGGTTGGATATATTTTGATTACTTGTGTGGATATTTGTTTTTGGGTTCAACACAACGAATGTGTTTTTAGAATGTTATAAATTATTTAGACGACAACATTACTGCTAGCTAGCTACAACATTTACTTCTGCTACTTTTTCTATGTCTCTAGTTAGTAGTTCTTCTTCTGCTTGTAGCAACAAAATTTAACTGTAGATGATATTTTAACTCGGTGTGTAGTGAAATATTTGGTGTCCTTTTTGTCTAATTCCGTATTCGAACACATTTTGTTTAATTAAAGTCATTAATTTTCGTTTGAAATTTCATTTGAGAAATGTTATTTTTAGTTTTGCTTGATTTTTTTTTAAAACATTTTATTTCGGAAAAATTGTAGTTTAGAGTCGTTGAGAAAAAAATATCTTACTCAAAACATCATTACAGAGGCCACACACATCATTATTTTTCATCCTTTAATACTTTTAAACGATACATTTTGAGTGGAAGGCAAGGAATTTGTATGCAGACTAAGGAATTGGTAGGTTGTGCGTTTGCAGCCGACGTTTGGTAGAAACCATGCCGAGTTCGTAAAGGGAAACTGCAGAAAATCTTGTGTAGGATTCAAACCAGTAACCTCCAAGTTCCAAGTAGGCAAATCGTAAATTTTCGTTTGAAATTTCACTTTTAGCAATGTTATTTTTAATATTCCATGATTTTTTTTGGGAAAAATTGTAATCTAGAGTCATTGAAACAAAAATACCTTACTGAACACATTGGTAACCACAAAAAAAATTGTTCGTATAAACTATAATGCAGATTTTGGCAGAAGGAAAATCTAAAATTAAGCTTTCTATATCGACTGATGCTTTCTATATGAAAAAAGTTTAACTCATCCTCAAAGGAAGTTTCTACTGATTTCCAAAATTTGTTCACCTGTAGATATGTTTTTGACGTGAGATCGTCTATTCGCCCGATACACTGGTGGTCAGTCGAACAATTCTGTGTTACAAAATACCGTTAGATTTCAATCGCTAATCCCTTTAAGACTGATAATGCATTTACAATGATTGAGCTCCCACAACAGATAGATCAAGTCTTTACGTATCTGACGCACTGTATTTGTTATGCCTGTGATGTCATCATGCCAGTTTTTGCGTATGCGCGTGAATGTTTGCTCATTAGCTTGGTGTAAAGTTATAAATTTGTTTCGCGTGGAAACACGTTTAGCTAGGACATTTATTCGGGTGTCTTTGTAAAGAAAACCGTACACTTGTTGTGAAAATCGGTATTAAATTGAAAATTGTAAAATAATTGAAGATTTCGTTTCATATGGGTCGTAAATACATACGGCATTATAGAATCACGCCGAAAGAAATACAACAAGTCTAAAAAGTTCAGTGCTGAAGGATTGCCAGAGCTACGGCGCTCGTCAAACGTTTCGGTAAAGTAATTCGGCTATAAATGCTGAAAATATAATTATTTTAATAGTGATACCCATACGGCAGTTTCCAACTGATTAGGTTGGAAAAATTAGAATCAGACATGCCAACCTCGGTCTTGATATTTCCAATATATTTCTGTAGGTCATGTTGACCACGGCACGAATATGGACAGATCTTTAATTTTAATTATAGAGAATCATCACCCTATAATTATAAAGATTTTCATCAAAATTTATGCCAAAAAAGTTTGGTTCTTTTTTTCTTTCTCAATATAAATCAAATACAAAATAACTGATTGATGTCAGTAAAATGAGTTTTGCTATGAACCAGATTATATATAAATATATATATATATATATATATATATATAGGTTAAGAATAGAACAACAGTGGTTGTATTTCATTAATTAAAAATCTGTATCTGTAATTGTAATTAGTACGTCACTGCCATAGCAAAGAAGAACCACTGTTTCAAAAAATATATATTTCATATATTTTTTAACCCTATAATTAGCACAGAGAAATACACATTTTTTATTTATAATATATGTTACTGTGGTGTGCCGATCAACAGACTGAGTTTATATATTACCTTTTAATATGCCCTCAAAACAAAAACCAAAGCGATTCTTATGAGAAATCGAAAAAAAATGATATATATATATATATACTTTTTTTTTTTTTTGGTGGCCGTTAGCGAAAGGCTCTTCAATCTTCAACAAGAAAAAAAAAATTACAATCTGTCTTTATTAGCAAAATTTTTCTAAACATACATTTGATTGCATTCTTGTGATTGGATAATACAGCAATACGATTCCCATAGGAAGAACCTTGCCGTGTTATTGTGTGAGTTAACATGGCTTGAGAAAATGATGTTAATATCTGAAAGCGAGTTATATAGGATGTTTAAGAATCTATTTCAAGAATGTGTTCGCAAGAATATGTAAATCACTCATACGAGACCTATATTGCAGTAGAATATAAACACACGAAGTAAATTTTTAATTAAATTAAATACTGATATGAAAAAATTAACTCGTCAACCAGGAATCGAACCTCGGGTCTGTAGATATCTAGTCCAGTATGCTTCCGCTACACCAAAGACGATTGTGTTTTATTTATTTAGACAGTACTACTTCTGTTGAAGTTATTTGTTTATTTAATATTTGTTTATTTGTGTATACTTTCGCGTCAACATAACGATGTTTGTCCAAATTTCTTTCGGTTACGTATGACAAACTGTAGAAGCCTTTAGCGTATACTCCGACAAATTTCATTGTCACTGTCTCAATAAATAAAAAAATAAAAATAATATGAAAAAGTTGGCTATTACGTCACAATCGTCTTTGGTGTAGCGGAAGCATACTGGACTAGATATCCAGAGGTCCGAGGTTTGATTCCTGGTTGACGAGTTTGTCATACGTAACCGAAAGGAATTTGGACAAACATCGTTATGTTGACGCGAAAGTATACACAAATAAACAAATATTAAATACACGAAGTAAAGATTTCGAATGATCAAATGCTAAACACCGTGATCACTGGGAAAAAATAGCGCGGCAGAAGCTCGGAAAGGTACTGCTTCAGAGTGCAACCAAGAAGCTCTCTCTCGATACACTGAGGCTGAACAGGATGCAACTGCGGAGGGTTACCGGATTCATTACCGGGCATTATTACCTGCGAAATAATCTGCACACAATGGGACTCCATAACGGGTCCATTATGTGCAGATTGTGTGGCGAAGAGGATGATACAACGAACCACATTATCTTTGACTGCAAAATTCTGTGTTACAGCAGATACAGGATATTCGGCGCATCTCACCCCGAATATATGAACCTTCCGGAAGACCCGATAAACAAGCTCCAGAATATTGCCAATATATAGGAGAAGAGAATCTCGTCGGACTGAAGTAGACAGGGGAGGCCCAATGAATCATAAGATCGAAGTGCAATCTTTTGACACACCAAGATGTATCTATCTATATATGCATAGAATAAAAGTGTAACTACATTTTTTAGTTCGATAATAATATATACCTATGACAATAGAACATGTCACAAGCTTGAGTATCGGTCAACTAGCTAGTATAGCAGGGTACACTATTTTATTGTATTTTTGTGCAGAACCGATTTGGAGCATTGGTTAACTCGACTATTTTGTAAACTATACGGTCGAACATGATAACTATTGAATCGATGAAGATGCGTGGGTTAGTTTAATATTATAAAACAATACGTGATATAAAAAAACAGATACAAAATTGTGTAAGTTTAAAAAGTAAATACAAAAACAATGCAAATGAGCTACACAAGGGTTATATTCATTGAAAAGTTGAAAATTTAGTACCACAGATAGATTTATAATCCCGCAACAGTGTGTCCATCTGAATATCGGCTGTTTTTCTCGAAAACTATGAGTGATGTGATTCAAATTTCCTTTCGAGTTCATCCAATTATTTGAAGATGACGGAAAAGGTAAGAGTTAAAGCAGATACATAATAGCGTTCATTTCTTCGGTTATCGAATGAGTAAGGCGCAAATACTAAAATTGTATAAAGTTTAGAAAAATGAACGCTACTTTTGTCGTATTTGTCGTGGCATCTAGATAAATTCAAAATTAATCGATGGCCTTCGAGAATATAAGTAAGTTCGAGAATATAATGGTAGTAGTAGTCTAGGGGAGGTCTGGCAAGTAGGCATTTATAGAAGTTTTTTCCGGCCCCTAAGAAACCAACCGCTCAACCTCTTATATCCCCTACCACATCTGGTTCGTTTTCGAATCTATCTGTCTTCTTTGCGAATGACAGGGCAGAATTCCACTTTAGTTGTTTTACCTCAGATTCCCCCATTTCAATCGAGCTGAGGGTTAGGTACCTCATTCTGGCTCTATAGGAATAGGTCGCACTATCCTCCAACCTCATGAAGGATAGATGCTTTTTAAGTCTGCAGTCCCGGTGAGTACCGCAACCAAAAGGTTTATCTCTTTCCGGTTTTTGCCAATAAGCCAGGTTGTTCTTGCGGTGGAGAGATAAGGAAGGAATGAATCATAATGAGGGGAATTCCGACCTAAAAGAACACGTCGTTCAGCCCTGTTTTCTTCAGAAAGAACAGGATCTGGATTGGATTTTGGGATTGTACCCAGAAATTTTATTATTTTGTGTATGAGGGCCTCACAATCTATTAGGAGGTGTTCCGAAGTTTCTTACTTTTCTCCACGAGACCTGCAGTTGCCCCCATTTCCAAGATTTAGCTTCCTAAGGTGTCCCCCGAGTCTACATTGTCCCGTGAGAAACCTCGTCAGAAACCACAGTCTATCTTTACTCAGGTCAATGCAGGTTTTGTATCTTTAACGGTTATAGTGCCCAAGAAGATTCTTGGCCTGCCTGAGCCCCGGAAGGTTTACCCAGAGTGTGATTCTCTTGGTGTCTTCCTTCTTTTTGATCTCTTCTCGATAGAAGTGATGACCCAGTCCGCAGAATGGCTCTGGACCTGAAATGGCTCTGGTGTCGATGCTCCCTTCCTCGCCAGACCAACTGCTATCCCATTGCCCCCAATCCCACATGTTCTGGGACCCAGTATATAATATAATAGGTAGAGCCACAAATTTTGAAGGGCCTACGAATAATACAATTTCATTTTCTCAGACTCTGAGATTACAATAGTTGTTTTTTATTCAAATAATATTTATAATAAACTAAAAGATAATACATTCATAGATAGATACACCATTCGTTACATACTGGATCAGATATACAAAGACCCCCCCCCCCCCCCCCGCTTTCACCGTTGTCTAACACTAGCACTAGTATCTATATTATATTATAGACTCAACTCTATTCTATATAGTTAGTTCTCAGTGTGTTTCGTCGTAATGTTGAGTATATTATATTGTATGGTTGGTGGACGCACAGACCGTTTATTTATATACGCAGGGCAGAATTTACTTACGGGGGGTTTCTGATTTATACGTTGCAACACGCCCACACTCTGGGTTCGCGGTCTTCTACATCACAATTCACAATTTGCTTCTATATAGTATAACCATTCGTTGTATCTATGGTGGTGGTTCAATGTTGGGTCTGTATTGGAAACTAGAAATGTATATAATATAATGTGTGTCAGTGTATGTATTTATACGGTTGGGGGAGGTGTAGTAACTACGATTCGCCGCCGAATATATCCAAGACATATTTATAAATATATATATATATATATATATATATATATATATATATATATATGTATTACTATATATAGCTTCAAAAGAGGCATTCTCATTTCTAAATATGTGCAATCGATTTGTTCTCGAAATCTATTTGGTTTTGGAAAAAATATTGCAAATAAAAGTGGCTCGTTATAAAAATACTAACAACTTTTGTTCGAAACATATTTTCGTAAAACATATAAATTCTGCAAAAATTCACATTAAAAAAGAAACGCTCACCTTTGAAGTACAATATTGTATGAGTTTACAGCGAAAGTAATTTATAATGGCGTCAAAGTGGCGTTGTCAAACATCCCGTGTGTGCTCTATATATAGCGGTCTCATTTATGCGTAATTTAAGGCATAGGAATTGATATCCATAGAAAAATACCAAGGGTCAGCAAATTTTATTTTTGTAGGTGATACAGTAAATGGCCGCAGGAAACAAATCCGTCATCGTATCCGTCATCGAAGGGATCGAAACTTACCATTGCTTATAAAGTAAACGCCGACTACAAAGGCGAATAAAATCCATTTTCATTTGAACACCAACGATTTTATTTGGATTTCGTAGCTTTGCTGGGTCGGGTTTAACGAAATCTCACAAAGAAAACTCATCTTAAAATGTTTTGTTCCGACAAACACATATATTGAAGTTACGACAAATTATCTCATATATCTTATTTACAACGGAAGTTATAATTTTTAGTTTAGTCTTGCACTTTGGTCATAGTCTTGCATTCTCGGTCTTGGTCTTGTTCATTCGGTCTTAGTCTTGGTCTTGCTAGTATATGTAGGACCTTGGTCTTGGTCTTGCAAAATCGCAAGACCAAGACTGCAAGACCAAGGCATATTTTGCTCATCAATAGGCGTTTCCACGTTATACCAATTTATAACCCTGCCCAAAACTAACTCGTAATCATTCACACGCATGCGCTTGCACTGTTATGATGACTATACTGGCGAAACAAATAAAGCGCGACAGATCCGTAAAGATTGGGTATGCTTGGGCTCAACCATTGTAATGGCATTATAAGTCTCGTAGTTATTAGCGATTGAAATCTATTACAGTATTTCGTCACACGATACAATAATGTTCGGCCGACCACCAGTGTAACGAGCAAATAGACATTTTCACGTAAAAAATAACTTAACTTATAATTGTGAAAAGCTTAAAGCGCTTTTGGTTAAACAATTGTTAGAGAAAACGTTTGAATGTCAACACAATAATTATTACACACTTTTACAATTAAGTAATTAATAAATATTTATTTTTTGATGCGTTATCAACCAATAAATTTAAAATGCTTGTATTTTAATTGTTTTAAAAATATAAAAAATTTTCTATTTACAATTCGGAGCTCTATTTTATCGACGTGTGTAATTAGTAAATAATTATATGAAAAGGTATGTACAAGCTTAGCATTAATTATATCAATATAATTATTTAAATAGAAATATTATTATATTTATTTTATATTTAATTGTAATTATTATAATTATTGTAATTATTTTAAGGTGACAACGATTAACATTTCATGCAAGTAAATAAATGAATGGGTTGTTTGTCCGCAAGTCACACCGATATTGTCCGTTAGTATGGGAAGCTCTAACAGGGAAATAGACAAATATTTCTTGCAAACATATTTTTTTATCGAATTTGGTATATCATATCACATAGCACGGTAGTGCGTCGGAACAAGTCTGCGGACAGACGCCTACCAAACGATATATTACGGGACGGATTAGAGTTGATTTGTAGGGCTCTCAAGAACCGAAAAAGCTGTGTAGATCAAATAAATCGAAGTGTGAGAAACCACCATCCGACGGTACGTCTCAAATTTTAACATTCCAGCGTTAATAATTTCCAAGATACTTAACCCTAAAAATCGACATTAAGTTTCTCAGGCATCATCATCAGACATCAAGTTTTTTTTTCTTTAAATGTACCTAAGAGACTTAACCAATAAAAATATACACCATAATCATTCTTCTCACTTTTGTTAAACAACTTGGTCCCTTTCACAGATTTCACTAATTTTGAAGGCGAACATTTTTTAATTTTCTGCGATATCACAACTTTTTTTGTATGCGAAAACTTTTCCTTTCTCACATTTTTGTTTCGGGTGGGATATATTTCAGTAGATTCATTCTCCTACCATTCGAAGCAAACACTAAATATGATATTATAAGTCTCGCAAATGTATATCATTTGCGAAATAAATATTATTATTATTATTATTATTATTATTATTATTATTATTATTAGTTTCCTTGTAATTTTTCCGGTAAATCGAATGAGCTAATCGGATTTGAGGAATATCGCATTGAAACGAATTAATTAAATTTATTTCGTTAACGAAATAATTCTGGATATGAAAAGTTGTTCATATTTTTGTCAGGAATAATTTTGTAATTTAAATTTTTCTCTATGCTGTACTGTTTTTGAGAAAAGTGCCACTTTCGATTCGAGGATAATAAAGTTCCTGTACGTCCACCAGGAGCATCTACCAGACAACGACACCGTATTTTATTTGTTGAGATTGGATTAGTGGCATTCCAGCTCATGCCAATATTTGTTTATCTCAGCGATAAGAGTTCTTCTCCAGGTGTTTATTGGGAGCCCTTTTTCCTAGAACCTTGTATAATCAAGGGCTGTCCTTGCTGTATTATTTTAGCCTTTACGAAGTGCATGACCCACCCATTTCCATTTTCATCTCATTATATTGCTCTATTATATTTTCTTGACTGTGCAAATGTGATCTAGGCAAGCTATTCTTGGCCTAAAACCATTCTGTTCAGTTCTCAGATAAGGCTTTAGGATGCCTCTTCATAGGATCTTGGAGCATATTGCAGTGGCGTTGGTCGACAATATTAAACTTAAGTTTAAAGTTTGATATCTCCCGCTATCTCCATTCTTGAGATATCTTATTCACTGCAGACACCCATTTATCCAGACACCCAAACATACGCGCTTTTGATATTTGAAAGGTCAAGTTCGTTAATGGGTAAGATCGGACAAGGGGAAACATGGGCTTAGAAGGATGGGTAAACATAAAATTTAGCATATCTCCCTTAATTTTGGAAAAATCGACTAATATATTTGAAGTAAAGTTGTAGAAAATTAGTTTTTCTATAATTTAGTTTCTTATCATGTTTTCTGTTCCACTAATATTAACAGAAATATTTACAATTTAAAATCCTAAATATCTCTGTACACATTAGAGTTGGAGAAAAATGGTCAGATAAGGAATTGTAGCAAATATGATTTACTACAACTTTACTCCTGAAACATTTTTCGACTGTTCTAATATTAAGAGAGATATTTTATATTTTGTGTTTTCTTATTTCTCAATGCCCCCCCTTTCCCTTTGATCTATGCCATTTGTTAATAAAAATGAAATCATATCAGATACAACATTTCATTTTGATTAGACTAAAATAGTGACCTCTAGAGAGTGATTTATGGATTCTAAGTCAATTAGCTAAGTTGATACAGTTCCAACGTAACGAATTTTCGGTATCTGGATACTTCAAAACGTAATGATTCGGTAAAATCGCAATGCCGATGTTCAACATCGCAAACAATACCTCTATAATTAAAATATATACAGGTGGCGCTTAAGTAACGTTGTGATTTAATTAGTAAATAAATTTTTTGTTTACGTTTTTTTTTTCAGAATTGACATTGAAAAACTTGAGAAATTTACGATGGAAAAACTCAGCACAGAACAAAGAATCAAAGTTGTTTAATTTTATTTTGAAAGTCAGCATTCGATTATTCAGACATAAAGGTCGTATCGAAATGTTTTTCATGTTCCGACAATTTACCAATTGGTTCAGCATTTTCGACAACATGGGGCTGTCTGTGATCTTCCGCGTGCTTGATGATCTCGTGCAGTTCAAAACGATGTGAACATTGCTCGGCTGCAAGCAGATGTTGGGGAAAACCCCGAAACTTCCACCAGACAACGTTCCCAGCAGTTGTTGATGTCTAGGCGACGATGTCTTTGCAAAGAATTTTACACCTTTTCCCATATAAGATTCAATAGGGAATATGCATGAAAATTTTTTTTCACATTTATTTTCAGAATATGAAAATACTGTTAATACTGTAATAATATTTAAAAACGAAATTAAAATCCGACAAATATCAAGGAAGCTATAAGCTTTTAAAGATTATTATCTGTCTCTTTCTTGCAAAAATACTAAAAACGGAGTTTTACGTGTATTTTAAATGGTGAAAGTGTAATATGACGTCACATAACATATCAAGAGGGCTATCACTCTCTTTGTCTAATCGGGAATTTCAAACATTCATATCTCGCTTATTTTTAAAGTTATTTAAAAAGTAATTTTACCTTGATATTTGTCAAGTAAACATGCTTCAATTCAAGTGAACAAAAATTCTCATGCATATTCCCTATTGGTTCACGAGTTAAAACCAAATGATGCCCAAATACGCAAACATTAAATAAATCATAACCTATGAAGTAATGCGCCACCCTATAGAAGTAATACAATATGTGATAAATTTAAAAATACTTTAGATAAAAAAAATTACTAAATTCTTCATATATATTTTTTTTAATAAAATTATTTTGTAAAAAAAAAAGTTTTTCACTATTCACATTGTTTTGTAAACATGTTTATAATAAAAAAAACATGATTATAGTTTCATACAAGTGATGTGAACTGACCTGTGAAATTTTAATTACGAAAAAAAAATTCTCCGATTAATTATTATATTTAAATAATTTTATTGAAAATAATTAGCATTTAAATTAATAAATATTAAAATTAATATGATATTAACATTGTAAAAAAAATATTTATATATATACCGCAATTAAATGACTAAGCATATAAATTATTAATACTTATCTAAAAAAAAATATAAATAAACATTAAAAAAATAAAATAAAAAACATTAATAAATAATTACTTTAAAAATTAAATATTTAAAAAATATGTATTGAAAGAGACCACCGCGCGCCCGCCCAAATTCACACTTGTTGTAATATTATACATTTAATTAAATATAAGTTAACTGGTTTTCACTAAATTTCTAATAGACAGCTCAGCCAGGTCTCTCAAAACAATTTGTTTAGGTCAAATTTTTATTGATTACAGTTTTACAATGATATCCGGATGATTTTGCTAGTTTCCATGTTTTTGTTAATAAATTTTACAGTGTATAAGAGGTCCAGAGGTCCAGAGTTCAATATCTGGCGGATAAGTGAATTTTTTCATTTCAAAATTTAATTAAAGATTCAATGGCATATTTGTCTATACAGTATACTCTAGTTCTTTTATACTATGTCTCACGTAACCTTAATGGAAATCGTCTTTAGTATTGTATTGTGATGCCTTCGAGAAATTTTGTTTATGGAAAAAGTGTCTACCATCTCACAAACGTCCAGCTTCTCAAAAAATGGTACCTCAAAACGTGAAGATTTGATGAAAAATTTGAGATCAATTTTCGGACCTCAATAAATTCGGACTTCTATAAATTCCTTATACTGGGAAGTTAACTTAACTTAGGCGTATTGCGACTAAGTAGAATAATAAGTTAATGTTGACAACAATGTAATGCTGTCAATGATATGGAAAAATTAATGCATGCCTCAGAATCATCCGTGGTGTAACGGTGAGCACACTGGGATTGAAATTCAGTGGTTCAGGGTTCGACTCCTGGTGGATAAGTTAATTTTTTCTCTTCAAATTTATTAAAAAAATTATAAATGACATATTTGTCTATATAGTATGCGTTAGTTCTTTCATACAATGGGTATATTCGTTTTGGACGCTTACACGCTTTCATCGCAACGTTATTTTTAATGTTCATCTTGACGCTGTGTATTCTGACAAATTGCACTAATGAATGGTTGAGTTCCACGATAGACACCACGCTAACCAACGCTTTCTCTCTCGAGGTAAAACAACAAAAGCGTGAGCACCAAATGGTACTAACTTTCAAAGCTATCTAAGCGTTTTGTTTATTTATCTGTCACCGTGCACCTCGATTCATTTTTTGAATGTTTTAAATCATTTTTATTCCGACATACTTTATCAAAATGTCAGTTCGGCGAGGTTTTATTGTGATTTTAGATGCTTTTGAAGTTACTCAAGCAAACATTCTTGAACTTGAAAAACAACTAAACTATTTGCCTCCGCCATATTGAATATTTATGCCAACTGACGTTTACATGCGAACTTACAATGCGAACGGAATTTTCAATAAGTAGAATAAACGATCATAAGCCAAAATGAACAACAATAAATTACACTTATAAGCGTGAACGCTGAAAGCTTGTAAGCGCCCAGAACGAATACACCTTATCTCTTACATAACCTTACCAACCAAGTAGTCGCGCTTGTAAAGACGTTGTGTGTACTTGGAACTGGGAGGTTATACAAACAAAAAAAAAGGCGGGTAATTGACTAAACTGTCGGCATATGGACAAGAACGAAGTAACCGGCAATACTTGAGAAGATTTTCTGCAGTTTCCTTCACAAACTCCAGATGAATATCGGCATTGTTCCTATCAATGTCGGCTGCAGCTGCACATCCTACCAATTCCTAGTCTATACACAAAAATTCCTTGTCCTCCACTCACATCCTCACATCCTTGGGCATCACAATGGCCTTTATGGTCGAAGTGTGTCTCACATCCGTAGGCATCACAATGGCCCTTATGGTCGAAGTGTGACGACAGCCTCTAAATTCTATATATCTCTACATAACCTTAAATTGACATTAGTATTGGTATTGTGACGTTTAAGTGTTACCACAAATAATACACAAAGAATGCAAACAAAATAATATGATTAAAAATGATGATTGACTAGTGATTACAACTACTTGTGTTCTAATAATAATAATATTAATAATAATATGTTAATTTAATATTAAATAATTTAAATT
The DNA here is from genome assembly GCA_963920215.1 of Nineta flava. NCBI lineage: Eukaryota > Metazoa > Arthropoda > Insecta > Neuroptera > Chrysopidae > Nineta > Nineta flava. The sequence continues at coordinate 1,499,833 of OY986041.1, forward strand.
GACAGCATGTTATCAAAATCAAACATAAAACAACAGAAGAGAGAGAGTTAAACATTTATTAGTATTGACATGAACCACTAAACTAACATTAACTAACACTAACCAACTAACTAACTAACTAACTAACATGTCATGTCTACAATACTCTACAATACTTAATAAATACTCTACACTGCACTACACCATCTAGTGATTGTTCAGTTAATTATTATTGTTAGAACTCTGGTTAAAACCACACACAACAAACAATTCATGATAAATAATAATAATAACAATAATAATGAAGAAGAAGTAGCTTCGATCGATTCATGATGTGCTCGCTATGTTAGAACTAGTACTAGCTAGCTGCTAGCCTATCTATATTATTAAAGTGTTTCAAAACCAATAACTAACTACCGTGATTTTTATTGCCTGACTAGATATTTATTATGTGGTCATGACGATCTGTCTAATATTTCTGCATATTCTATATGGTATTTGATTGATTGATTTAATATTGGGGTCTAAAAAGTATTGCACTTCGACCTTATGGTCCATTGTGCTCCCTCTCTTCTGCATCAGTCCGACGAGATTCGCTTCTCCCATATGTTGGCAATAACCAGGAGCTTGTTTATCAGGTCTTCCAGAAGGTTCATATATTCGGGGTGAAATGCACTGAATATCCTGTATCTGCTGTAACCTAGAGGTTGGCAGTCAAAGATTTTGTGGCTGGATGTTTCTTCCTCCTCGCCACAAAATCTGCACATAATGGACCCGTTATCGAGTCCCATTGTGTGTAGATGCTTCCGCAAGAGATAATGTCCGGTAATGAGTCCGGTAACGTCCGCAGTTGCATCTTGTTCAGCTTCAGTGCATCGAGAGATATCCTCTTTGTTGCACTCTTAAGCAGTACCTTCCTGAGCTCTTGCCGCGGTAGTTTTTCCCAGTGATCACGGTGTTTAGCATTTGACTACTCGTTGATTACCTGTTTACATGCAGTCCTTGGAATTCCTGAAATAGGCTCTGTGCCTATGAAGGGCATTCCGATTCCCTTCTGTGCTAAGGTATCTGCTTTTTCGTTTTTTTCGAAACCAATGGAACCCGGCACGCAGATCAATTTAACATTGTTCCGTTTTCCCAATTTTAGAAGTTCCTCCAGGCAATCCTTGACTACCCTTGAGGTGACCTCAGCTCCAGACAAGGCTTTTAAAGCAGCTTGACTATCCGAAATAATACATACGTTCTGGTTTATGTAGCCTCTACGTAGGTTCTCACGGACGCAAGCCAGTGTGGCGTAGACTTCTGATTGGAAGACCGTAGCATATTTCCTCAAGTTGAGGCTTATGTTTGCGTTAGGTCTTTCACCGTTGATTCCCACCCCGGTCCCTTCTTCAGTTTTGAATCCGTCTGTATATCAGACGATTCCTTTCTTGAGGTGGGGTGGTTCTCCTTCCGACCACATAACCCTATCACATAATAGGGTTGAAAGGTTTTGAGAAGGAGTATGTCTTGGGAAGTATATCTGTGCCCATTTCAAAGATGAGGTCTGAGATAATTGATGTTCCCATGATTCTAGCTTGCCCAATCTGATTTTTATTAATCCAGTTATTATTGCAAGACAGTCTATAGGCGCTGGATCTCGCTTTAGCTATTATTACAAAGCCTAGCGGAAGCAGCCCCAGTATGACTTCCATGGCAGCTGTAGGTGTACTGCTCATGCTTCCAGTGATGCACAAATAGGCTAGTCTTTGGATCCTGGACAGCTTTTTGCATGCTGTAATCTGGTTCACTATATGGTATTTCTCTCCTCTGGATGACAGGACACACAAGAGTGAAGAAGAATGTGGCAAGAGTGGCTTGCCAAGGATCATCGATACTTCCTACAATACTGCAACTCTTCTGTGCACTTGGAGTTCACATCTACCAGGATAGTGTTGCTGAATTATTTTATGATTTTCATCGTCTGTGTATCAGGTCAGAACATGAAGGAGTATAGGTAAATAAGGCAACGAAAAAATCTGACAAAGAAAGGAGCATTGACAGGTTTTACATGACTGAATTACATCTACCGGGAAGACTGCGAAGATACAGTTTTGGCAAGGAAATTATTATCAGTAGTCTCTACACTACTGGAGCCATTTCATACACTTCTACCAGAGTAGATGTGAACTTCAGGGAAGTAGATAGTGTTGAATTATGATTTTCATGTCTACTGCCAACTAAATTAAATGGTAATAATAATCAAATAGCCAAAAGTTTGTATTTTCGTAGATTCTTATATAAGTAATTCCAATTAGTTATAGTTGAAGGTAGCCGATTAACTTTTATTTTTTAATAGAGGAGAAATTTCAATCAGATTGTCAATAAATCGTTCGTAAAAGCTGCCATCCTTGTTATCCTTGATAAGATCCAATTCTATGCCTAGGATAATCAACGAGTCGAGTAGTTATTACTTCGAGAACGAAGAAAACGAAGCATCACCACTAAAAATCGTTTCTCGGAAGGTACTTGCGTAAGAGAAATTGTGAGTATCATACAGTAAGCGATATATAAGTTGGAGTACGTACTAATCTGCGTGTAATGTTAGGATAAAAGTTTCCATGCACATGTTATGAATCTATGACAGGCATCCGAATCTCTCCCAGACAAACAGCGTTCTTTGCTGTTTGATCTAAACCACTTGCCTGACTTCTTCCTGTGACTTCTTCCTGCTCTGCTTAGTTCCTACTTCTCCGTTTATGAACTATTTAGCGTGTATGTGGTAGGACTCTGGAATCCCTTCGGGAGCAAACGCCACCCTAATCCAATTACTAGCCCGGCACTGGATGTTACTGTAACTATAGAGTCTTCTTACTAGGTATAACAAATTTGGTTGTTTGTAACTATGTATAAAATAGTATAAAACAAATATTATTGTTTATACACAAAACGAGCTGTAAGTGTGACATCTAAAGTGTGCGTATAATTAGTATAACTTCTCCATTCACACAATGCGGTAAGCACATATATAAAAAAAAATAGCACATCGTTGCTATGTACAGTGAATAGTGGTTGATAAGTGAAAATTGATGCGTAATATGGTGCGACATTATCAAATATTATACACAATTTATACAAACTTATTAATTATCAGTTAATTAAATTATTTATAATTAAAAATTGCATTAGATATTTCTTAAGCGGGGAGACATCTTTTCAAGTTTTACTAAGCGCCATTAATTTTCACGGGCTGGTAAGTTTATGTCCGGTCCAACCCAATTGTTTTTGAAATTTACTACTTCCAATTCACAAACAAAATAAATAGACAACTATTGTTTGAAACATTTTTGCATACATCCCAGTATAGTTTTGACCCAACACCACAAAGGACGGCTGATAAAATTAAAATATTTGTGATATCATTATTTAAAATCTATATTCAATTATTTGAGTACGATTAAAAGAAATGTGTATTTTAGAACTCCAATAACTATTTCAACAACGAAAAATGAAATACATTCTTTAATAATTATTATATGTTTTTTGTTTTTATACCCAGTATATTTGTTATACCCAGTATATTTGTAAATATACAAGGTATATTAAGTTTAGTCCCGACTTTGTAACGCCTGAAAATATTAATCCTTGACAAAAATGCTTCACAAAGATATTCATAAAATGGCCTAATTCGGCCTTTTTCACATGTCCGTCCGTCCGTCTGTCCGTCTGTCCGTCTGTCCGTCTGTGAAGCCGATAACTCAAAAACGAAAAGAGATATCGAGTTGAAAATTTTTGTGTGTATTCTTGACCAAAAAAGTAAGGTCAAGTTCGTTAATGGGCAAAATCGGAACGTGTTTCTCCCCACTAGGGGGGAAAAATTATATCTTTGAAACCGTAGGATATAGAAAAAAAATTTGTAAGCCAAAAATCTTCTTCTCTTTGAAATAAACAACTTTTGTTTGAAAACTTTTTTCATAAACTCAACAGTTTTATCAAAATTTGTCCTCAAAGTTGAAAAAAATGAGAAATTCAATTGACAGGCGAATGAAGGCATGGTCTCCATGGACCCGTAGGTATACATAACAACTATACATACTATTTTTATATCCTGTATATGTAAATATACAAGGTATATTATATTTAGTCCCGTCTATGTAACGCTTGAAAATATTAATCCTTGACAAAAATGCTTCACAAAGGTATTCATAAAATGGCCTAATTCGGCCTTATTCGTCTGTCCGTCTGTGAACCCGATAACTCAAGAACGAAAAGAGATAACGAGCTGAAAATTTTTCTGTGTGTTCTAGACCAAAAAAGTAAGGTAAAGTTCGTTAATGGGCAAAATCGGAACGTGTTTCCCCCCACTAGGAGGGGTGGAAATGTTCGCCTTTGAAACCGTAAGAGATAGAAAAAAAATTTATTGACATAAAATCTTCTTCATTATAAAATAATCAACTTTTGCTTGAAATGTTTTTCCATAAACTCAATAGTTTTCTCATAATTTGTGCACAAAGAGCAAATTTGTGCACAAATTTGTGCATAAGAGGGGGGAATTACACATCTTTGAAACCGTAACAGATAGAAAAAAAATTTGTTGACAAAAAAACATCTTCTCTTTAAAATAAACAACTTTTGTTTGAAAAACTTTTTCATAAACTCAATAGTTTTCTCAAAATTTGTCCTCAAATTTGAAAACAATGAGAAATATAATTGATAGGCGAATGAAGGCATGGTCTCCATGGACCCGTAGGTATACATAACAACCATACATACTATTTTTGTACCCAGTATATTTGTAAATATACAAGGTATATTAAGTTTAGTTACGACTTTGTAATGCTTGAAAATATTAATCCTTGACAAAAATGCTTTACAAAGATATTCATAAAATGGCCTAATTCGGCCATCTGTCTGTCTGTGAAGTCGATAACTCAAAAACGAGAAGAGATAACGAGCTGAAAATTTGTGTATGTGTTCTAGACCAAAAAATTAAGGTCAAATTCGTTAATGGGCAAAATCGGAAAGTAATTCCCCCCGCCAGGGTGGAAAAAATATATCTTTGAAACCGTAAGAGGTAAACAAAAATTTTATTGACAAAAAATTTTCTTCTCTTTAAAATAAACAACTTTTGTTTGCAAAAATTTTTCATAAACTCAATAGTTTTCTCAAAATTTGTCCTCACATGTACAAACATAACATACATCAAATAGTATTGTTTTTATGTTTATTTCAGTTTTTTCAACCAGGTGTGTATATAAGTTTTTTTGTACAAAATTTTGCAAATAGTTTATTCAAAGGTCCATCGATCCTATCAAAAATTATCTATATATAATGTATATATATATATATATATATATATATATATATATTTAAATATATATATATATATATATATATATACATATATTTACATATATATATATATATATATATATATATATATATATATATATATATAATATAACGCTTCGTGTGGACCTTACACTTCTCATTGACGCTTCGCTTTGAATACGGTTCGCTGTAGCTTACGTTTCGTGTTGATAAACGCAAAGCCTTGACCGAACAATTCTTACTGATTAACGGTTCTTATTGGCTCACTAACGGTTCGCTTTAGCTTACGTTTCGCATTAGTAAACGCATTGCGTTTACTAAAGTTTCGCGGTAACCTAACACTTCCTATTGACTAACGGTTCTCATCGACCAACGCTTCACGTTGGCTGACTTACGGTTTGCGTTGATTAACAAACGCTTTGCGTTGATCTGACGCTTCCTATTGACTGACGCTTCTCATTGACCAACGTTTCGCTGACTTACGTTTCATTAAAATTAACATTAAGCTTACGTTTCGCGTTGGTTAACGCTTTGCGTTGGTTAATTATTCGCTTGGCATAACGCTTCGCGTACCAATGACGCTTCGCTTTGCATAACTAACGCTTCTTATTGACCAACGCCTCGCGTTGGCTGACTTATGGTTCGCTGCAGCTAACGTTCCGCGTTAGTAAACGCTTTGCTAACAGTTGGCGTTTACTAACGCTTCGCGTTGACCTTACGCTTCCTTTTGATTTACACTTCTCATTAAGCTACACTTCGCGTTGGGTGATTTACGGTTTGCTTTAGCTTACATTTCGCTTTGCGTTTACAAACACTTTGCGTTGATAAACTGAAGTTTCGCATTGATTAACAATCGCTTGGCGTTGATTAACTAACGCTTCGCGTTGATTAACTAACGTTTCGCAATGATTAACTATCGCTTGGCGTTGATTAACTAACGCTTCGCGTTGATTAACTAACGCATCGCGTTGTTAAACAAACGCTTCGCGTTGATTAACTAACGCTTCGCGTTGACTAATTAACGCTTCGCGTTGATTAACTAACGCTTCGCGTTCTTTATACAACGCTTCGCGTTGATTAACTAACGCTTCGCGTTGATTAACTAACGCTTCACGTTGATTAACTAACACTTCGCGTTGATTAACTAACGCTTCGCGTTGATTATCCAACGCTTCGCGTTGACTAACTAACGCTTCGCGTTGATTAACTAACGCTTCGCGTTGTTTATCATACGCTTCACGTTGATTTACTAACGCTTCGCGTTGATTAACTAACGCTTCGCGTTGATTAACTACGCTTCGCGTTGACTAACTAATGCTTCGCGTTGATTATCCAACGGTTCGCGTTGATTAACTAACGCTGTGCGCTGACTAACGCTTCGCGTTGATTGACTAAGGCTTCGCGTTGATAAACAAACGCTTCGCGTTGATTAACCAACGCTTCGCGTTGATTAACTAACGCTTCGCGCTGATTAACTAACGCTTCGCGTTGATAAACTAACGCTTCACGTTTATTAACTAACGCTTCGCGTTGATTAACTAACGCTTCGTGTTATTTAAGTAACGCTTCGTGTTGATTAACTAACGCTTCGTGTTGATTAACTTACGCTTCGCGATGATTATCCAACGCTTCGCGTTGACTAAGTTACGCTTCGCGTTGTTTATCTAACGCTTCGCGTTGATTTACTAACGCTTCGCGTTGATTTACTAACGCTTCGCGTTGATTAACTAACGCTTCGCGTTGATTAACTAACGCTTCGCGTTGACTAACTAACGCTTCGCGTTGATTAACTAACCCTTCGCGTTGATTAACTAACGCTTCACGTTGATTAACTAACGCTTCGCGTTGATGCACTAACGCTTCGCGTTGATTATCCAACACTTCGCGTTGACTAACTAACGCTTCGCGTTGATTAACTAACGCTTCGCGTTGTTTATCTTACCCTTCGCGTTGATTTACTAACGCTTCGCGTTGATTAACAAACGCTTCGCGTTGATTAATTAGCGCTTCACGTTGATTAACTAATGCTTCGCGTTGATTAACTAACGCTTCGCGTTGATTATCTAACGGTTCGCGTTGATTAACTAACGCTTCGCGTTGACTAACGCTTCGCGTTGATTGACTAAGGCTTCGCGTTGATAAACTAACGCTTCGCGTTGATTAACTAACGCTTCGCGCTGATTAACTAACGCTTCGCGTTGATTAACTAACGCTTCGCGTTGATAAACTAACGCTTCACGTTGATTAACTAACGCTTCGCGTTGATTAACTAACGCTTCGCGTTGATTAACTAACACTTCGTGTTGATTAACAAAGGCTTGGCGTTGATTATCCAACGATTCGCGTTGACTAACTAACGCTTCGCGTTGACTAACTAACGCTTCGCGTTGTTTATCTAACGCTTCGCGTTGATTTACTAACGCTTCGCGTTGATTAACTAACGCTGCAAGTTGACTAACTAACGTTTCACGTTGATTTACTAACGCTTCACGTTGATTAACTAACGCTTCGTGTTGATTAACTAAAGCTTCGTGTTGATTAACAAACGCTTCGCGTTGATTAACCAACGATTCGCGCTGACTAACTAACGCTTCGCGTTGACTAACTAACGCTTCGCGTTGTTTATATAACGCTTCGCGTTGATTTACTAACGCTTCGCGTTGATTAACTAACGCTTCGCGTTGATTAACTAACCCTTCGCGTTGATTAACTAACGCTTCACGTTGATTAACTAACGCTTCGCGTTGATTAACTAACGCTTCGCGTTGACTAACTAACGCTTCGCGTTCATTAACTAACGCTTCGCGTTGTTTATCTTACGCTTCGCGTTGATTAACTATCGCTTCGCGTTGATAAACTAACGCTTCGCGATGATTAACTAATGCTTTGTGTTGATTAACAAACGCTTCGCGTTGATTAACTAACGCTTCGCGTTTACCTTACGCTTTCTATTGACTAACGCTTCTCATGACCAACGCTTCGCTGACCAACGCTTGGATGACTTACGGTTTACTTAAGCTTACGTTTCGCGTGGGTTAACGCTTATCGTTTACCAACGATAATTTTACGATTTACGTAAAATCACGCTTCGCGAATCACCAAAGCGACTCTCCGGCGCTTCGCTTTGACTAACTAACACGTCTCTTTAACCAACGCTTTGCGTTGGCTTACTTATGGTTCAATTAAGCTTACGTTTCTCGTTGGTTAAGGATTCGCGTGAAATCACGCTTCGCGAATCTTTGACGCTCCGCTTTGGATAACTAACGCTTCTCATTGACCAACTCTTCCGTTTACCAACGCTTTACGTTTACGAACGCTTTCCGTTAATTTTCTAAATCTTCGCGTTGTCTACCTTTTCGCGTCGCCTAAAGGCTCGCGATGACCAACGCTTTGCTTCGCGTTGATTAACTAACGCTTCGCGTTGTTTATCTTACCCTTCGCGTTGATTTACTAACGCTTCGCGTTGATTAACTAACGCTTCGCGTTGATTAACTAGCGCTTCACGTTGATTCACTAATGCTTCGCGTTGATTAACTAACGCTTCGCGTTGATTATCCAACGGTTCGCGTTGATTAACTAACGCTTCGCGTTGACTAACGCTTCGCGTTGATTGACTAAGGCTTCGCGTTGATAAACTAACGCTTCGCGTTGATTAACTAACGCTTCGCGCTGATTAACTTACGCTTCGCGTTGATTAACTAACGCTTCGCGTTGATAAACTAACGCTTCACGTTGATTAACTAACGCTTCGCGTTGATTAACTAACTCTTCGTGTTGATTAACAAACGCTTCGCGTTGATTATCCAACGATTCGCGTTGACTAACTAACGCTTCGCGTTGACTAACTAACGCTTCGCGTTGACTTACTAACGCTTCGCGTTGACTAACTAACGCTTCGCGTTGTTTATCTAACGCTTCGCGTTGATTTACTAACGCTTCGCGTTGATTAACTAACGCTTCGCGTTGATAATCCAACGCTTCGCGTTGACTAACTAACGCTTCGCGTTGTTTATCTTACGCTTCGCGTTGATTAACTAACGCTTCGCGTTGATTAACTAACGCTTCGCGTTGATAAACTAACGCTTCGCGATGATTTACTAATGCTTTGTGTTGATTAACAAACGCTTCGCGTTGATTAACTAACGCTTCGCGTTTACCTTACGCTTTCTATTGACTAACGCTTCTCATGACCAACGCTTCGCTGACCAACGCTTGGATGACTTACGGTTTACTTAAGCTTACGTTTCGCGTGGGTTAACGCTTATCGTTTACCAACGATAATTTTACGATTTGCGTAAAATCACGCTTCGCGAATCACCAAAGCAACTCTCCGGCGCTTCGCTTTGACTAACTAACGCTTCTCTTTAACCAACGCTTCGCGTTGGCTTACTTATGGTTCAATTAAGCTTACGTTTCTCGTTGGTTAACGATTCGCGTGAAATAAACGGCTTCGCGTTTGATAAACTAACGCTTCACGTTTATTAACTAACGCTTCGCGTTGATTAACTAACGCTTCGTGTTATTTAAGTAACGCTTCGTGTTGATTAACTAACGCTTCGTGTTGATTAACTTACGCTTCGCGATGATTATCCAACGCTTCGCGTTGACTAAGTTACGCTTCGCGTTGTTTATCTAACGCTTCGCGTTGATTTACTAACGCTTCGCGTTGATTTACTAACGCTTCGCGTTGATTAACTAACGCTTCGCGTTGATTAACTAACGCTTCGCGTTGACTAACTAACGCTTCGCGTTGATTAACTAACCCTTCGCGTTGATTAACTAACGCTTCACGTTGATTAACTAACGCTTCGCGTTGATGCACTAACGCTTCGCGTTGATTATCCAACACTTCGCGTTGACTAACTAACGCTTCGCGTTGATTAACTAACGCTTCGCGTTGTTTATCTTACCCTTCGCGTTGATTTACTAACGCTTCGCGTTGATTAACAAACGCTTCGCGTTGATTAATTAGCGCTTCACGTTGATTAACTAATGCTTCGCGTTGATTAACTAACGCTTCGCGTTGATTATCTAACGGTTCGCGTTGATTAACTAACGCTTCGCGTTGACTAACGCTTCGCGTTGATTGACTAAGGCTTCGCGTTGATAAACTAACGCTTCGCGTTGATTAACTAACGCTTCGCGCTGATTAACTAACGCTTCGCGTTGATTAACTAACGCTTCGCGTTGATAAACTAACGCTTCACGTTGATTAACTAACGCTTCGCGTTGATTAACTAACGCTTCGCGTTGATTAACTAACACTTCGTGTTGATTAACAAAGGCTTGGCGTTGATTATCCAACGATTCGCGTTGACTAACTAACGCTTCGCGTTGACTAACTAACGCTTCGCGTTGTTTATCTAACGCTTCGCGTTGATTTACTAACGCTTCGCGTTGATTAACTAACGCTGCAAGTTGACTAACTAACGTTTCACGTTGATTTACTAACGCTTCACGTTGATTAACTAACGCTTCGTGTTGATTAACTAAAGCTTCGTGTTGATTAACAAACGCTTCGCGTTGATTAACCAACGATTCGCGCTGACTAACTAACGCTTCGCGTTGACTAACTAACGCTTCGCGTTGTTTATATAACGCTTCGCGTTGATTTACTAACGCTTCGCGTTGATTAACTAACGCTTCGCGTTGATTAACTAACCCTTCGCGTTGATTAACTAACGCTTCACGTTGATTAACTAACGCTTCGCGTTGATTAACTAACGCTTCGCGTTGACTAACTAACGCTTCGCGTTCATTAACTAACGCTTCGCGTTGTTTATCTTACGCTTCGCGTTGATTAACTATCGCTTCGCGTTGATAAACTAACGCTTCGCGATGATTAACTAATGCTTTGTGTTGATTAACAAACGCTTCGCGTTGATTAACTAACGCTTCGCGTTTACCTTACGCTTTCTATTGACTAACGCTTCTCATGACCAACGCTTCGCTGACCAACGCTTGGATGACTTACGGTTTACTTAAGCTTACGTTTCGCGTGGGTTAACGCTTATCGTTTACCAACGATAATTTTACGATTTACGTAAAATCACGCTTCGCGAATCACCAAAGCGACTCTCCGGCGCTTCGCTTTGACTAACTAACACGTCTCTTTAACCAACGCTTTGCGTTGGCTTACTTATGGTTCAATTAAGCTTACGTTTCTCGTTGGTTAAGGATTCGCGTGAAATCACGCTTCGCGAATCTTTGACGCTCCGCTTTGGATAACTAACGCTTCTCATTGACCAACTCTTCCGTTTACCAACGCTTTACGTTTACGAACGCTTTCCGTTAATTTTCTAAATCTTCGCGTTGTCTACCTTTTCGCGTCGCCTAAAGGCTCGCGATGACCAACGCTTTGCTTCGCGTTGATTAACTAACGCTTCGCGTTGTTTATCTTACCCTTCGCGTTGATTTACTAACGCTTCGCGTTGATTAACTAACGCTTCGCGTTGATTAACTAGCGCTTCACGTTGATTCACTAATGCTTCGCGTTGATTAACTAACGCTTCGCGTTGATTATCCAACGGTTCGCGTTGATTAACTAACGCTTCGCGTTGACTAACGCTTCGCGTTGATTGACTAAGGCTTCGCGTTGATAAACTAACGCTTCGCGTTGATTAACTAACGCTTCGCGCTGATTAACTTACGCTTCGCGTTGATTAACTAACGCTTCGCGTTGATAAACTAACGCTTCACGTTGATTAACTAACGCTTCGCGTTGATTAACTAACTCTTCGTGTTGATTAACAAACGCTTCGCGTTGATTATCCAACGATTCGCGTTGACTAACTAACGCTTCGCGTTGACTAACTAACGCTTCGCGTTGACTTACTAACGCTTCGCGTTGACTAACTAACGCTTCGCGTTGTTTATCTAACGCTTCGCGTTGATTTACTAACGCTTCGCGTTGATTAACTAACGCTTCGCGTTGATAATCCAACGCTTCGCGTTGACTAACTAACGCTTCGCGTTGTTTATCTTACGCTTCGCGTTGATTAACTAACGCTTCGCGTTGATTAACTAACGCTTCGCGTTGATAAACTAACGCTTCGCGATGATTTACTAATGCTTTGTGTTGATTAACAAACGCTTCGCGTTGATTAACTAACGCTTCGCGTTTACCTTACGCTTTCTATTGACTAACGCTTCTCATGACCAACGCTTCGCTGACCAACGCTTGGATGACTTACGGTTTACTTAAGCTTACGTTTCGCGTGGGTTAACGCTTATCGTTTACCAACGATAATTTTACGATTTGCGTAAAATCACGCTTCGCGAATCACCAAAGCAACTCTCCGGCGCTTCGCTTTGACTAACTAACGCTTCTCTTTAACCAACGCTTCGCGTTGGCTTACTTATGGTTCAATTAAGCTTACGTTTCTCGTTGGTTAACGATTCGCGTGAAATCACGCTTCGCGAATCTTTGACGCTCCGCTTTGGATAACTAACGCTTCTCATTGACCAACTCTTCCGTTTACCAACGCTTTACGTTTACCAACGCTTTCCGTTAATTTTCTAAATCTTCGCGTTGACTACCTTTTCGCGTCGCCTAAAGGCTCGCGATGACCAACGCTTTGCGTTAACAGACGGTCGCGTTGTATAACTCAATTATATAACTCAATATTTAAATATATAAAAATCGCAAGAACATTAATATCAAATTTTTTAAATGCATGAACATTTTTACTGTTTCAATATTAATTATTAATACAAAACAAACATTTACAAATCTAGAGCACGGTAGAGCGCAAGGCCGAGTTTAAGGGACATTTGGCATTCTCACTTACAGTGCTATTACTACAGGAAATATCATAGATAATTTGACCCCGAAATATCTTCTGAACGAAACCAGCAACAGTGCTGATTTTTTGATAATTCATAATTTATAAACATTAGATAGGCAGAAATATTAACAATACTAAGTATATACAACTCAGTATATACTGGGTATTCAAACAATTAACTCAGTTAGTTGTTACATTACTTGTTTTTTATATATTTCATTATGAACAGAAGAAAAAAAATAATTACTTTAATAGTTTTGGGTCGATGTTGAACAGAAAACACAGAAAAAATGACAAGAAATCAGTTGTTGTGCTTCTTAAACGTCGAGATACAACAACACAAACTTTAAAATTGACATAATTATACTTAATTTGTTGCATTTCAAAATTGTGTATATTATACACATACTAGTGCGGCTATTAGGGACAAATAACATGGGTAACACGCGGCTCTGTTTGCATATGTGGATTAATGATCTACATATATAACCATCGGAGTTAAAAATATTGTACGCAATAGTAAATACCTACAAAAAGTTTGGAATAGTCAATGATCGCTTATTTTATTTGTATCGGAGACAATTACACTTTTAAATAATACCCAAGGACGTAGCAAAGGTGGGACTAGTGATTCACCTGTCCCACACAGTAGCTGTTGTGTAACAAAATTTCAAATTCAATATTTTCATAAATAGATTTCGCAGATATACGAACACATAAAGGTTGTGGCAATATCGAAGCTACTAATTCACTTTTATACACACAATATGCATAATGCCACTCAAATATACTCAAGTCAGATATTCATAACATTCTTTTTTAACCCGACTTCAAAAAGGAGGATGGTTCTCAATTCATCTGTTTTTTTTTTTTTTTTTTTTTTGTAATGTTTGTCACCTCAGAATTCCGTCATTTATGAACCGATTTTGAATTTTTATAACAATAATTGTACATTTTGAATAACAATAATTGTACACATATATTTAAAAATTTTTGCCTAGGTGAACTAAAATTGGCACAAGAATATGCAATTCTTTTTTTACTTTTTAGTGCATTTTTTGTTATAGAATATTTGATTTTTGAAGTCGGGTTTCCATTTTGTCATAATTGGGTTTATTAGAATTTATATTTAATCGGCTAATACTATTATTTACTTATAAGTGACTTCTTTTTTTTTCAAAATTTTATATTTTTTTCTAAGAATATGTCTTTGATCAATATATACAGCCTGTTTTCAAAAGAATTTCTAATAAAGAATCAATGTTAAGTAAATAAATAAAATATTAACTATAAAACTATACAATATACATACATACAAACATGTGAATAGTGTATACTGTATGCGTATGGTGTTTGTTTATCATTTAAGAGTGAGGATTTTGTGATGCACATACTAAAGTTAACAAGTCAAAGGAACATATTTAACTCACTCTCATTACAGTTTCTGCAGTACTGATTGACTTCACACACTAACCACACAGCCAGCTAGCATGTAATAAGCACATACACTACAGAGTACCCCCACTATTTTTATTTCTTTATGAAGCAATGTGTAGTTATAATAATAAATAATATTTAACATTGATTCTCTATTAGCAAAGCTTTCCAACACACAGGGTATATAATTTAAAATTTTTATTTTTATCTATATAAGTAGATTACATAGGTGTTGCGTTAACTGTTGAGAATCGACATTGAGAAAGCTTCAATTTTGAGGTCCTCTGATACCAAGAAACTCATTTTTGGGCATTATGTATGCATGCATACATGCATGTTTGTGTGTAAGTATGTATGTGAGGTTGTGTGCAAGATATCGGAGCTTTTAGGAGATCAATAAATGTCATAATTTCATTTAAATACACTACAATTTCTGTGAATATACAAAAAGCTTTTTTAAAAGCCTATATTTTGTCCTAAAACTTTGCTTTTCTTGCCCAGATTGTTAAGTTTGTCCAGGATTATTAAGTTTGTCTGACGACAGATCTTGACTATCGGTGAAGATCACGATTCCGATAGTTCCTATATATGTTGAACTAGGTAAATCATTCAAAAGCCAGTATTTCGGCCTGAAAAATGTTGGGGGAGTTTGCTATAACTTGAAAGTATCGCTTCTACGGGAAAAAATATGGTGACCTTTTATGTAGGAAATTTTGTCTTTAAGTTTGTATGACGCCACATTTGCCATAGGAATGATAGTTGCGGAAGTATAAACAAAAAACTTGAAAAATTCATCTTTAAACCCCTTTTTAACTTAAGCCCCTCCCGTCTCCCGATCGCTACAATTTTCAGAACTCATAGATTTTTTCCTTAAACTCTATTTATCTAATTCGACTAAGCAATGAAGATATGTGTCTTTTAAACACTGTCTTTTAAAATTAAATTTCAAATTTGGCCCCAATTCCTAGAACAATTATTTGTATTTTATAGGTACGTATTTCGACTACAAAGTAATCATCATCAGTATGAATTAGCTAATCGTAATCGAATTAACAACGAACAACATATCTCTGACTCCATATCACAGAGATAGTTACGATTAGCTACGTCATACTGATGATAACTACTTTGTAGTCGAAATTCATATTTATAAAATACAAATAATTGTTCTAGGAATTGGGGCAAAATTTGAAAATTAATTTCAAGAGTTCTCTTTGATTATTTTAATAATCTTTAAACTGTCTTTTAAACTTAAATCGTTTTATCACAAACTACCCCTGTTATATGTCCAAAAATGTCGCACAATATGCCATGTTTGTTGCCTTGTTTACATGTTATGTTTTTTTTGATTTGAAGGAAAACAAAAAACAACAAATTTAATAGGTAAACCTGACAAGGTCAAACTATTGTATGTGATGTGATGAGATGAAAGAATATCTGTTCAGAAATTATAACACTTATTTTTTTGTTTTATTTATTTATTTATTTTTTTTTTGTATAACATTTTGTAAAAAAAATGATTTGGATTCGACCTTTCTGGTAGAAAATGTTGTGTGAGACAAAACGTAAATCATATTGTAAGGATGTACTTTGTCAGTGCCATGCATTGAAATTTTACTTACAGTTTGAAATAAAAAATCTTTATAGAAAATATTATATATTAATATTTGTTTATTTGTGTATACTTAAGCGTCAACATAACGATGTTTGTCCAAATTCCTTTCGGTTACGTATGACAAACTGTAGAAGATTTTAGCGTATACTACTCAGACAAATGTCATTGTCATTGAATTTTTAATTAAATTAAATACTGATATGAAAAAATTAACTCGTCAACCAGGAATCGAACCTCTGGATATCTAGTCCAGTATGCTTCCGCTACACCAAAGACGACTGTGACGTAACAGCCAACTTATTCATATCATTCTTATTTTTATTTATTTAGACAGTATTACTTCTGTCGAAGTTATTATTAAAATTTGTTTATTTGTGTATACTCAAGCGTCAACATAACGATGTTTGTCCAAATTCCTTTCGGACTATACTACTGGACTCGATATCTAGAGACCCGAGGTTCGATTCCTGGTTGACCAGTTAATTTTTTCATATCAGTATTTAATTTAATTATTTATATATGTTTTGAAATTATCAAATATGAATTTTTTCTGCGGATAAATTTCACACCTGAGGTGCGAAGGGAATCGTCCCATGATAATATATACTCTATATTAGCCATAACAATCCGTACAAAAACAAAATTTATGCAAACAAAATTTGATATTAATTTCTAATAAAAAGTCAAATACATTCGAAATTAAATAAATTTGAATGAATGTCATGTGCAGTGTACATTTTTAAAAACAATGTTGCATGTCTTTTCCTATAATAGCCGCGTTGCGGTCAACATATGATTGTACATATTCATACATTTATATATTAATTTAAAAAAAAACTATATACGTAATTTTGATGGCCTTTTGTCACCAGCACTAACGTTAGGTGTCTATATGTTAGTAAAATTTTGTAATTTTTTGATCGGTGTATCAATAGTAAAAAATAATTATTCAATACTATCTGGTATATCTCTATTTATCAGTCCCGAGCGGTCTAAGGCGTCATGCGTATACTTGAAGCGGCCTACTTGGAAACTGGGAGGTTATGGATTCGAATCCCGATATCGGCAATTTGTCAATTATTAAGAAAAAAAAGGGGGCGATGAATTGACTAAACTGTCGGCGTATGGACAAGAACGAAGTAACCGGCTATGCTTGAGAAGGTTTTCTGCAGTTACCTTCACGAACTCTAGATGCATATCGGCATAGTTTCTACTATAGTCGGCTGCAGCCGCATATTCTACATGTTAAAAGTACTAAATTTGCTAATTTTTTTCGTGATAACTGTACACACAATTGCCGCAACTCCTTTAACGAATAGTATCTGTAGTCAGTCGATCTGTTATATATACAGTTAGTCAGTTTATAATTTGCAATATTCCTTTTAGTTTTTTACTCATTAATTAATTGTGTCACACTTTAAGACAAAAAAAATCTCCAGAAAAAAGGGAATCTTTTTCAGTATCAAAAATTTTTGATGCTAATACTTTTTGCCGAATTTTTGAAGAAAATGTAGCCATTGGTTTTGTACCAATCAACGAATTCCAGAAAAAGTTCTTCAAATGTTCATCGAACCCATGTAGTAGGTGTCGAAAATAACGAATACTAAGTGATCAAGTGATCGTGATTTTCGCAGTTACCCTTCACGACTTCCAGATAAATATGGACATAGTTCCTATCAAATTCGGCTGGAACCTACCAATTCCTAGTGTCTGCATATAATTCCTATCATCCACTCACGCCTGGAATGTAATTGGTTTTAATAATGGTTATAAAGGATAATAGGGAATTTGCATGAAAATTTTTGTTCACTTGAATTGAAGCATGTTTACTTGACAAATATCAAGATAAAATTACATTTTAAATAACTTTAAAAATAAGCGAGATATGAATGATTGAAATTCCCGATTAGACAAAGAGGGTGATAGCTCTCTTGATATGTTATGTGACGTCATATTACACTTTCACCATTTAAAATACACGTAAAATTCCGTTTTTAGTATTTTTGCAAGAAAGAGACAGATAATAATCTTTAAAAGCTTATAGCTTCCTTGATATTTGTCGGATTTTAATTTCGTTTTTAAATATTATTATAGTATTAACAATATTTTCATATTCTGAATATAAATGTGAAAAAAAATTTTCATGCATATTCTCTATTATGTGGGTGGCCTCTTTTATAGACTGTCTGTCTCAAAACCGGAGGTAAAACCTCCATTATTAAGTGAACTATATTTACAGTGGTCAAAAATGGTGAATTAATTTAGTTTCCGACTCTGTTATTCTGAAAATTTTGCACAAATTTTTTTGGTTCGATATTAATTAATAAAAAAAAAAGAAAAAACAAATCACATTATTTGACTAAAAAATCGACAAAAAAAAAAGCATAAATAAATTTACCTATGTCAAAAAAAAAAGATGAATGAGTCAAAGATCAGACATAAAAATGACGTTTGGTTAAAATTTCGTTCCGGCGCCTTTTATCCATTTGTCTTACTTTCATGATAGTTTGATTCTTTGTGTGTTTTATTTACCGAAAGAACACGTCCGTTTGTTCTTCACCCGTCAAACAAATAATATACAATCTCTTGACCTCTCATATCATCAACCAACCAACATCATCGTCAACAACAACAGTCTACGATCATTTTTACCTAAAAATATATGTTGCACTAATTACTAATTACCTTTTACATATTATACGTATATGTATAGGTCAGAGGTGGGCACAGACAGCTCGTCTGAGCCTTACAGGCTCTCCATAAGCTGGGTGAGAGTAAGTAAAGAAGGTATGTTTTGAAGCAAGACGGAACGATGTTTCAATACAGGTTGTCCTACCGATTATTGCCCAATAATTATATAGTATAGTCTATAGTATAGTCAATATTTTATTTTTTTTGAAAAACAAATTATGCGAAAAATAATTTCCACTACTACAAAAAGTACTTTTCACTTTTTCAATTCAAAGTAGACTAACTCGAAGAACTCAAATTCCCACTTTATGTAAAATTTAACTTAATTCATCAAATTCCCATGACACTATACTGAGCATACTCCATACGAAGAAAAAATAATTAAATCAGGTAAATAATTCTTTATTAGTTCTCGGATATGAATAGTAAAATATTTAGACAAATTTTTTGGAATTTCCAAAACTATATTTCTATTTAAATTATCCTTTGCAAAAATTTCCCTCTTTTATTACAATGGTCCAGCGGTAAACTTAAAGGTTCAAAAGATTTATATATATTTTTTATATATTTTTATTTTATTCATACACAAATATGATATATACTAAAAAGGTACATTTTATGACCCTAATTACCAGCCCAAAATTCCAGAGTATGTATTGAATGATTGCTTGTATTATTTACTTTGTATAATAGTGACCATAAAAAAGATTGGGTATTATTATATTTTTTTCAGAAAATGTTTTAATTAAAAAAAGAAAATATTAATAATTGGTAGGTTACCCTGTATTAACTCTATCTCTCTTCCCTACCTCTCACTCAGAGCTTGGCCGAGTCATCTCCTGCCCACCTCTGGTATAGGTCTTGTACCGAGCTGGTCTTGTATAGGTCTTTGTATGCAGTTTTTGGGGATCTAATTTTATTAATTGCCTCTCATTTATTTTATTAATCAACTTTATGTAGGTATTTATAAAGGATGCTTAAGTTTGGTGTAATTAAATCATGAACGAATTAGTACTCACCGGTTATCTTTGTTGGACACGATTATGTTGTAGGCCTTCAGATACTTCTCAGGGTATTTTTTTATTTAGTCTGAATATGCTCTCCCTCACAGGAATAACTGAACAATTGGATTGGAAAATCCACAAGCCCAGAAAAATGTTTGTGTAGTTGCACTAGAAAGTCTTGACCGACAAAACATTCTTGGAAAAATTTGCTCTCCCTTCTACTATAGTTTGACGAGGTTCGCTGTTGGCATATCTAGGCAGTGTCCTGAAGCTTGCTTATTAGGTTCATGATTATATTCGGGGTGAGTTTCTTCCTCCTCGAAGCACAGTCTGCACATAATGGATCTATTGTGGAGGCCTATTGTCTTTACGTAGATGATAATGCCCGCTGATGAATCCGTTACTTCTTTCGAAGTTGTATACTGTTCGGATTGAATGCTTCGAGGGACAGCTTCTTGGATGCATTCCAAATGAATATGCTCGCCTTGAGAATATGCTGACGACAAAATATTCTCAAGGCACACATATATTCTTTGTCTCGACTTGCATATTAGATTAGTTTGTAGCGGCTGTTCTGGACGGGAGACACTTCGACCATAAGGTCAATTGTGATGCCTAAGGATGTCAGGATGTGAGTGGAGGGCAAGGAATTTTGTGTGTAGACTAGGAATTTGTAAGAAATGCGGCTGCAACCGACTTTGATAGGAAGTATATCGATATTCATCTGGAGTTCGACAAGGAAACTTCTTGTCCATACGCCGACAGTTTAGTCAATTAACCACCCCTTTTTTTCTCTTAATAATTGACAAACTGCCGATGTCGGGATTCGAACCCTTAACCTCCCAGTTCCAAGTATACACAACGCCTTTACGAGCGCGGTTACTAGGCTGGCTCCATGCAGTAGTCGGGTATCTCTTTTAAATCCATTATCATAGATCTGCGATATTTTGGGCCTGAAGTGTATCACTCATTAATATTACAGTACTCTAAGGAACACTTTTCCGTACACTGGTTACTCAAGAAAGTAAAGAATGATAGTTTAGCTCTTGCCGATTCCGTATTAATATAGCTCAAGGAGTGGCTAAATAAAAGACGATCTTTTCACAAAAACAGACTTTATGAATTGAAAGTTACGCATTAAAATTGTCACTTATTTGTTTATTTTATTCTGTTATGGTAAAATTTATATCTCATAGGATTTTCGAAGAGTGTATGGCACTGAGATAGTACTCAGGCCGAATCAAAAAACATTCTGAGAAATATCTGAGTAGTTGTATCTTTCAAATTACGTCGACCTATTCCACTCGAATACATCAAAAATCAAAACTACACTCGTTTAAGTATATTTTTTTTAAAAGATTGCCTTGTAAAGTAAATGTAATTTTAAAACAAAATTATATCGCTTTTATTTTATTTTTTGTATCAATTTCTCCCCTCAATAAAATTACAAATTCTAACAATGATGAATTGTTGACAATCGAACGAAACATAAGGAATAAAAAAAGCACTGATTTTCACCCTACACCCTGACATGTACTGCGTGTCTCATGACATAGAATGAATTTTGTGTGTTACTATTTATAAATAAGCACTGCAGTTTTGACTGCAAATGTTCATTTCATTTTGACAATATGTGGCTCCGCCCATAAGAGATGCAAGCAACGTTTTGTCAAATGTATTCTTTGAGACTCTAAATAGTTCGTGGTTGTTTAATGTGCGCTTAATCCTTGAGATATTCTCAAAGAAATAGTGAGATCATGTGAATTGACATCGTTCATCTTTTTTCTTACAGGTTCTATTAAGGATCTTAATAATAATAATTAGAAAGAAGAGATAGAAAAAAAATTTGTTCACAAAAAATCTTCTTTTTAAAATAAACAAGTTTTGTTTGAAAAAGATTTTCATAAACTGAATAGTTTTCTCATAATTTGTGATTAAATGTTCCTCGGAAAGAATTGTTAACATTTCGAATACGCAGAATTGTTAACAAGTTAATCATTGATATACAACTCAGTATATACTGGGTATTCAAACATTTAACTCAGTTGTTACTTAACGGTCGAATATAGAATCTCCTTCTTTTTTTGGAGTTGGTTAAAATATGTTGTTGATTTTGTCATCTCCACAGAAACTCTACTTCTATAAGATAACTATAAAATTATTTTATTAAAAGTTTGTTTTAATTTTGAAATGTCAATTTTGATTGTCGTTTCCATGGTAACTATAAACTATAATCGTTATACATCGTTCTATTTTGGCTATTAATAAATCTAATTTTTCCAAATACTAAAGTCATATCAGATATTATATTTCAATTTGATCACATTAAAATTATGACCGCTAGAGAGTGATTTATGTATTCTCAAGAAATTCGCTAAGTTGACGCAGCTTCTGCGTAACGAATTTTTTTTAAAATTAATTTAATTGACATACTGCCAGTGCTGGGAATCGAGCCAGGACTACAGGACTACACAAGGACTACAGGTCTCAATGACACAACTGGTACACATTGTACACATAAACTGAACGTGGCAGAGAAGGGAACGTGAGGAAAGAAGTAGAAAAAAATAATGCTGACTATGAAAGTATTTAAGCAGATACAAAATGTTAGATATTGTCATTTCGTTTTCCGTCGAGATGTATTTTGATTGTTCCATGTCATTGATTTGGTTTTTCTTTTTTTTTTTAACTTTGTATTCTCTTTATGTATTACATAATATTTATACATAGGCGCCATTATATAACCTTGCAATCACAAAGCTTATGCTCTCATATATAGTATTGTAAAGCTCAATAGTTCGATGGAATGGTTGGTGAGATGACACATTTAGTCCGGATTACCGGAGGCACTCACAAACACACACAATATTACCCTTGAGAATTATTTTACACATACACTATTTATTAAATATCAGTTTTATGCGGCTGACCTGCTGAATAAACAAACGTCATCATTTATATCCGAATATATTTCGATTTGTACGCAAAAAAATACAAATCTGGTGTGAAACATTCACACGACTTCTATATGTAGAGTTTAACAAATGGCTTTCACATATATATCAATGGATTATTTTGTAGATTTTTTCATACCGTACAATTCCATAAATTTATTTATACCACAAAAACAATATGGAATTATATTCAGGTTGTTGTGAAACTGGAAAGGATAAGTAGGGGTGGTGAGTTTGTCCTATACTTTATGCATTGATATCTCATCCATTGCCAACTCTAAATAAGTAAAAATTTTGCAATTAAATCGTTTCAAATAATTTAATTTTTGTAAAAAACATATTGATTAAAACTTAAATCATAAATTTCATTTTTTCGAAGAGTTTTAATAATTAAAAATATGTTTTGATGTATTTCAAAAAAGTTTCATGGTGATCAAACTAGATAAAACTAAATAAAACTAGATAAAAATAAATACAACTAAAAATAAAACTAGATAAAAATTAATAAAACTAACTAGATTCAGAACATTTTTCGATCTACAAATTTAATTATCTCAGAAACCAAAAGCAGGATTAATTTGAAATTTGGTCCAGGTATTTATAAGACTTTTAACTTAGAAAAATATTCTGACAGTTTTTCATAAACCTGACATATCTGGTTGTCGCGATATAGATTTTTGTATTCAAAAATCTCTTAAAAATCTTAACTTTAACATTTTTTTACTCAAAAACTAAAAACAGGATCAACTTCAAATTTTGACAGGATATTCTATATTATTGAAATAATAAGCTGTAAAATTTTGAAGAACGTGTCATTAAATTGAATTTTCTTCACAACAACCTTAAGGTAGTTGTTGTGCTGATGTACACACGCTTAAAATTTGAAATGGACCGTCTTAACCTAGAGAAAAACTTAATTGAAGTTCGAATAATTAACATGGGGAGCAATGAAGACGTCCCATTTTAAGCAGGATTTCTATCAGTTTTTTATATTTAATAAAAAAACGGCACTTCAGTATCTTTAAAAAAAAAATTGCTATAAATTATTGGATTTGTTCTACTTGTTCTAAAAAAAACGAGAATTATTGACCGTCTCATTGTTTAGTTATAACAACGCAAAGGGAAGCATTTTATAAATAAGTATACGTGTCGACATGCTCAACAGATTCAACTTGACAACACTGTACGTCACTCTACGTTGTACAATTCGAGTTTATGTATGTAAACAAACAGTATATCAACTGGCGGAATATAAGCGAAGTTGCTGGATTGCAACTTATAAAAATGTTAGGTAGTATTTGTATATACCGATAAACAAGTGTCGTATGCCTAACGTGTCTACCGGTGCAGTTTTGGACAATAATATGACTTATTATGCTATAAGTTCCTTCACACTTACTACAAGCATACGCTCCACGACTTTTTGACAATATTGTATCACGCCAACTAGAGAAAGAGTTCTCTAAAGATACTAGAGAAAACTAGTATCTATCTAGGCGAGTGTGGTTTATAAGTCATAAAAAAGCAGATTTAAATTATCTTTAATTAACGAAATAAAGTAGTGTGCATATTTTAAATTTTTTGGTTATTGATTTGTGTGAAAGTTTGAGTTTATTAAATTTTTCAAGTAATATTGTGAGTAAATTATAAAAAAATACCTAATTTCTCTATTTTTAACCTCTAATTTGTGATGACAGTTCCGTACATTTTTGTGTTTAAATGAGTTAATAATCCAATTTATATATAATTCAAAATCAAATCTTGCTATCAAGATATCGAATAATATGCTATATATAAGCTAAATTAAAGTTTATGTTTTATAATTTTTTGTTTGCCGAAACCAGTAGGACATAGTGTTGTCTTAAATACGGGCAAATAAATACGGGTCTTAAAACTCGGGATTTGCTACAAATTTATACACCAAAGCAATTGTGTTCGTCTCATTTGACTTTGTAGAAAATTACTCAATCATTGAAGCAGTACATTGAAGCACAAAGTAAGCTATAAAGAAAACATTAACCCCAATCACAAGATCGCTGTTGCATTATATTACGATTAACTTTATTGTGTTTTGGTGTTGTGTAGGAGATTGCGTTCATATCTTCACATGAATATTGTTTAATTTTGTTTTTAATATATTCTCCATTATTTAGTATTTATACGTAGAAATCACTGACCTCTATATAATATGGCGCTTTATGAATGAAGTTGCACTTACCTATCATGTACATAGCAACGTATGCACTGTACATAGCAACGATGTACTTCTACAATATATATAACATGCTCTGTCTACTTGGGGACTGGGAGATTATGAGTTCGAATCGGCAGTAGGTCAATTATAAAAAAAAAAAACGAGAAAAAAAGGAGAGGTTAATTGACAAAACTGTCGGCGTATGGACAAGGACGAAGGAACCGGCAATGCTTGTAAAAGTTTTCAGCAATTTCCTTCACGAAATTCAGATTAATATCGAAATAGTGCCTATCAAATTCGGAGAAGGTCAATTAAAGCTTTTCCCAAATATTTTAATCAATTTCAGCGAAACCCCATTTGCGGTTTCCTTTATGATTAAAATTTCTATAAAAATCTATCTAATTTCTATAAAGATACAGTGATTCTGATGAAATAACAAGTCAAATAACAAATATCTGACTTAATGGCTTAAATACCCAGTATATACAGAGTTCATTATCAGTGTATGAACTGTTTAGTCGCCAAATTCATATGATTGAAAAAAACTCGTTTTACTGGGTGCATTCAGAAAGGCGATGCGTGCAGTGTAGCATAGAAGGGCGGTAGCAGCAACTTTGCGCAAAATTTAAAACTAAACTTTTGAAACGTTTCTAAAAATTATTTGAGTGTCTAAAATTACCACGATTACTTTCCAAAACAAGACTTGCAAGAAGATTTTCCCAATTTGAGTATAACTTTAAGGATATACTGCACATTACCGACGACAAGTGAGTCAGGAACGTCTAACTGGCCTCGTGATCCTAGCCATCGAAAATATAACTGCCTATGAGACAAACTTTGATGAAGTTAGAGACTCATTCGCGGAAAGGAAAGCTCGATGTGTAAAGCTGTAGTAAATAGGTAATATATATAAATATTAATTCTTGTATTCCCTTGAGGGATGTAGGGCCGCAACAAATGCCTTCTTCCGTACTCAATTCTGGGCCATTTACTTTATTTCTCTCCAGGTTTTTTCTTCTTCTTCTATATCTCTTTCTCGACTGACCTCTTCCAGGTTATCATGGGTCTTCCACGTTTTCTGCTTCCTTGAGGGTTTCAGTCTAAGGCTTGTCTGCTGATGGTATTACATGGCCTTCTTAAGGTGTGGCCTATCCACGCAAACTTTCTTTTCTTTATTGTTTCGTTCAAATAAGTAATAAAGAGTGTAAATTTATTAAATGATTTTTAATCTCCCAGTCACAAATATTCGCACCCAGTATATATTTTTTTAGTAAGTTTTTTTCGAAATAATCATCTCAAATGCTGGAAGGGATGGTCACCAATGTCAAGTGTTTGTCCCGGTTCGGAATTATCGTAGATCAGACACTATTTGCGGCGTTAGTATGTACATCAAATAGGGAATATGCATGAAAATTTTTGTTCACTTGAATTGAAGCATGTTTACTTGACAAATATCAAGGTGAAATTACTTTTTAAATAACTTTAAAAATAAGCGAGATATGAATGTTTGAAATTCCCGATTAGACAAAGAGGGTGATAGCCCTCTTGATATGTTATGTGACGTCATATTACATTTTCACCATTTAAAATACACGTAAAACTCCGTTTTTAGTAGTTTTGCAAGAAAGAGACAGATAATAATCTTTAAAAGCTGATAGCTTCCTTGATATTTGTCGGATTTTAATTTCGTTTTTAAATATTATTACAGTATTAACAGTATTTTCATATTCTGAAAATAAATGTGAAAAAAAATTTTCATGCATATTCCCTATTGTCCCATTTCTACAACAAGATAGTCAGTCCATATATATGTGGAGGTCAGTGAAAAAAACACAAGTTAAAGTTGATTTTAAGTTTGTTGTTTTTGTTTTACCAATTTTTTATGGTCGAAAAACAAAAGTCATAAAAAAATATAAAATAAAAAACGAAACGAAACGCGTATAAAAAAATTGAAAATGTATATTATAAACGTATGAATACGTATGTATATGTATATGTATATGTATGTATGTATGATTAGGTATTAGATAAGAATTAACATACATAAAGTAATATATTCTAACCTATAATTATCGGGTATAAAATATATTTTATATATTTCATACATTCCATCCACATAAGTTTATTAAAACAGTCAGGAATCAGAATATATATATATATACATATATATATATATATATATATATATATATATATATATATATATATATATATATATATATATATATATATATATATATATATACATATATATATATATATATATATATATATATATATATATATATATATATATATATATATATATATATATTCATATATATATATATATATATATATATATACAGTAATGGGAATCGAATCTCAAACAATTCGTTTAAGTTTCATTGTTTTTATTAATCTAGAGCACGGTAGTGCGTAAGGCCGAGTTTAAGTCAAAATTAATATGAAAAATTAACTCTTCCGCGAGGGGTCAAATCCTGCATCATTTGGATATTATTGGCCCCATTGTTGAACATTACACCTCCCAGTGATTAATTTGAAGATTAGTCGAATTTTTGGTATCATTTACAGTCTTAGTGATATCTATGTAAGGATGTAGTTTTAGAATAAAAGTGACAAAATGATTGGTATAAATTTATTGTGTAAGTTTCTCAGATGCAGGGTATTTCATGATTTACAAGGCTCATGCTACGTTTAAAATTTGAGCTTTACAGCTTTTTTGGTTCGTGAGAGGCCTAAAAATTCTGTCTCTAATTCATGAAGCTAATTATTAGGCATATTAACCGTCTTGTAATAATTAATAAATTCAAAAGTTGGTAGTCTCTAAAAAATAAGCTGGTACTTTCATACTTGTGTCTTTGTAACCATACTGGAGAGTGACATTGGTATGGTATTCTTACTTTTAATTATACACAAAATACTATAGACCAATATAATTTTTTGTTTGTGTCTGGTGCCCCATCTTGGAAAAAAACTAGACATAGGTATCCTCTCTGTGATAGTCAAGCGATCCTGAAAGCACTTAGATCCTAAACAATCTTTAAACAAGTCTGAAAATACTGTAAAAAGTTCAACGGCCTCAGACAAGAGCAATGAATTCAGCCTCCTTTAAGTTTGCGCAGGAATAGAGGGGAATGATGCTATGACAAGGAGAGAAGCATCGATAGAGGACTCATACAGGGCACTTTTGTTAACTTATAAAACCACGTATAAAGACAAGAGCTCTGGAAAGAATAAGGAATCAAGGGAAATGACACACTACATACATGTGGCAAGGTAGGAAGAAATGAAATCGTTACACAGGTATACCCTCTCCGATAGTCAAGCAGCCTTCAAAGCACTAAAATTCTACAAAATCAGCTAGTTTTAAAATGTTTTAAAAAGTTCAACAGTTTAAAGCAAACATAATAAAATCAGCCTCCAGTGTCGTTCCTCAGGAATAGAGGGGAATGCTGGGCAAGTTATAAGAAGAGGTTCATCGATACAGGATCCTTTTCTAACCTAGAAAATCGCATCTAACGACAAGAGCTCTGAAAATAACAACAAAACAAAATAGCTTCGCACCACTTTTGAAAATTGAAATCGGCTATTCAAAGGAACATTCCAGAATTTGTTTCCATTTTCGTATCGATGCCCAATAATAAGTAAGAATTTTCCCCAGACTTTTATATGTGGAGTAGTCTGGCCTTAAGGGGAGACTTTGTCGAATAATGTAAATAGAAACTTTAAAAGTTGAAAATTATATCTACACGCATTAAGACTCGTGAGGCTCTTTAATCTCAACGACTTACATTTCTCATGAAACGAGTGACTGATACCTTGGTTTTAACCCGAAACTATTTAGTTATCTACAGCTCTCAGTAAGATCTATGGTATTTTGAAATTTTAAGATAATTTCTAAGATGCAATTAACCTCCTCTAAATATAGAAGTACAAAAAGTTTCCAATCCTGTAATCAGTTGGATATTTTTACGAAGGGAAAATATTCGTTCTTTATGAACTAATCTAAAAATATTTCTAGATACTTAAAGTATTTCTATATGTTAAAAAATTTATCAGATAATACAATCTGTTTTTTAATTTCAAATGAAAACATAACAAATTATTTTCTTTAAAATATACACCACTTACTTACCTACTCGTAAAAAATATGGGTCAAACGAATAATACGTGGGTATAATCGAAATAAGGGCATATTCGAACTAAGCAACTTCCTAGAAATATTTAAAGTTGTTAAGATGATAAGGTAGATCAAGGTCCTTTTTAAAACGATCAATAAAATGAGTAAATATAAATGCATAAACTTAATGCCCTTAGTATTTTTGGGAATAATCAAATAATTCAAATATAAAATACCTATTTTCCAAACTAACTTAGAGTTCTTGTACTATTAATAGAAAAAAAAAGCTCTGCAGATTTTGCTAATAAAACTCACCGCCTCGATAGGGAAAGTGCCTGTGAGGGTGCCTAGATGAACACAACTGCGTCAAGATGAACACTAAAAACAACGCTTGATAGCGTGTAGGCGCCCAAAACGAATACACCCAGAGTATGACAATTTTGCATCACAGCAACAGATAATCCACGTGACCTACTCGTAATCCTCTTTGACAACTTTCATCAACGTTACTTTCTCCAGGTTCATCAAGGCGCCAGCCGAAAATTACATGTGTAAATATATATATATATATATATATATATATATATATATATATACATATATATATATATATACATATATATATATATATATATATATATATATATATATATATATATATATATATATATACAATTAATATTGTTGCACTAATAGCTGACTATAAATATGTAAAGTAAGAAATAAAACCTACTTTTATTGACAAAATGGAAACCCGACTTCAAAAATCAAATATTCTATAACAAAAAATGCACTAAAAAGTAAAAAACTAATTGCATATTCTTGTGCCAATTTTAGTTCACCTAAGCAAAAATTTTTAAATATATTTGTACAATGGTTGAAGTTCTATAACTGATTTTATTTGTCTAAATATGGGTAGACCTACTATACCAGAGGTGGGCACAGACAGCTCGTCTGAGCCTTACGGGCTCTCCATAAGCTGGGTGAGAGTAAGTAAAGAAGGTATGTTTTGAAGCAAGACGGAACGATGTTTCAATACAGGTTGTCCTACCGATTATTGCCCAATAATTATATAGTATCGTCTATAGTATAGTCAATATTTTATTTTTTTTGAAAAACAAATTATGCGAAAAATAATTTCCACTACTACAAAAAGTACTTTTCACTTTTTCAATTCAAAGTAGACTAACTCGAAGAACTCAAATTCCCACTTTATGTAAAATTTAACTTAATTCATCAAATTCCCATGACACTATCTGAGCATACTCCATACGAAGAAAAAATAATTAAATCAGGTAAATAATTCTTTATTAGTTCTCGGATATGAATAGTTAAATATTTAGACAAATTATTTGGAATTTCCAAAACTATATTTCTATTTAAATTATCCTTTGCAAAAATTTCCCTCTTTTATTACAATGGTCCAGCGGTAAACTTAAAGGTTCAAAAGATTTATATATATTTTTTATATATTTTTATTTTATTCATACACAAATATGATATATACTAAAAAAGTACATTTTATGACCCAAATTACCAGCCCAAAATTCCAGAGTATGTATTGAATGATTGCATGTATTATTTACTTTGTATAATAGTGACCATAAAAAAGATTTGGTATTATTATATTTTTTTCAGAAAATGTTTTAATTAAAAAAAGAAAATATTAATAATTGGTAGGTTACCCTGTATTAACTCTATCTCTCTCCCTACCTCTCGAGCTTGGCCGAGTCAACTCCTGTCCACCTCTGTACTATACGACCAACTAATTTTTAGTGCATTTTTTTATAACACTTTTTTTTTATCTGTTTTTTTTTTTTTTTTAAATTCAAAATCGGTTCATAAATGACTGAGTTCTGAGGTGACACACATTAAAAGAAATGAATGATTCTTTTGAAATAAAGTGCAAATGAGAAACCTAGATGTACCATTCGATGACAATATTATCATATTTATATAAAGATGTAGGTTTATAAGGTACGAACGTACCTACCAGGGTTGGGTAAAATACCATTTCGAACGTGGTTTTTTTTTAGAAATTTCTATATAAACTAAATTTCTTAAGAAACATCAAATGGTCCATAGTAAATCACCTTCAAGTAACTGTGTTGATTTCAAAGTGCAAAACTGATGGTTCTCTTTCAGAAGGAGTTTTTATTCCAAATTATCTCTTAATAAAACTTCCGAGACCTGTTGATTACGTTTTATCCTCTCCCAACTTTATGAACAAGTTCTCAGTGAGAATATCTTCCAGAATTGGGACGAGTAATTGGTCAGGCCGAAGGGTGTGATATTTTATTCTGACAGATGTAAGGTTGTGAGTAAAGTAGGCTGTGGGATCTACTCTGAAAGCTCAGACGTATGGATATCATTCCGACTACCAGATCACTGCAGTATTTATAATGAGGAAATGATGTTCATTAACGTGACATCTGAATGAGTACAATTTAATGTGTAACGATATCGCTATCCTCTCAGATAGCCAAGCGGCGATAAAACCCTTGAGCTCAGTCTATCTATCTTTTAAGGTGGTTCAGGGTGCCGGACTACAGAGACATTCCAGGGCCAACGAACTCGCCAGAAATGGTACAAAGATATCGGACACAAGCATTTCTAAACATTCAGGTGTACGCTTTGCATAATGCAAGTTACTCCTGAATGAACCATTCTAAGAGAGGCCAATATTAAGTGTAGAAAGAAACGTACTTGTGGTACTGCAAGACACATATGGTTAGAGCACTGTCGGAGGTATTTCGAAGATTTTATTTACCTTCAAAGGCCCTTCATAAGCAATACAAACGCAGCCATTACGTGCCACTGGCTGGAAGCAAACATTCTGAGCACATGGACCTATCAGTGCACCACGAATATTACAGGAGTTGCCACAATGAGGAGGAAGAGGTACCGACGACCCACCTTCTCTGTCATTGTCTAGCTCTTGCCAGGAGAAGACTGACACACTTGGGTCAACCATTCTTTCCAGACGACTTCTCCGAACTAAAATCGATCGATTACATATCTCTTTTTTGCTGTTCTTGAACAGCTCCAAATGGTTTATAGAGCAGTGGTTCCCTATTCGCATTTACATCACCTTTTCATTTATTTCTGGCATGTTTTCGCTTAAGATTCTTCTTAAAAAATTCCCACCAGTTATTCCCACTTGAATTACAATACTACAGTATCAAACACCAGAAAATACTGGAATATAGTCATGCATGACAAAATATGAACTATTGATTTTCGCACTACATCCACAATACAAGTTTAATGGCAATGCGCGTCATAAGTACGCGATAATTTAACCAACTAAATAATTAAGGTCGTTATCACACTGTGAATTAAATTATCTAAACCATTTAATCATTTAACGAAGTCTAAACCAGAATTGAGCGCAGACGGCTCGCCGGAGTCGAACGACTCTCCATAAGCTGGGTGAGAGTAAGTAAAAAAGGTATGTTTTGAAGTAAGACGGAACGATGTTTCAATACAGGTTGTCTACCGATTAATGGCCAATAATTTATTCAATCAATTGAGAATTAATTTTATAAAATATTTATTAAT
Organism: Nineta flava; assembly: GCA_963920215.1. Classification (NCBI taxonomy): domain Eukaryota; kingdom Metazoa; phylum Arthropoda; class Insecta; order Neuroptera; family Chrysopidae; genus Nineta; species Nineta flava. The sequence continues at coordinate 1,532,488 of OY986041.1, forward strand.
TAAAAGATATCTTTTACAATATGGTGAGATACGCAAGAAAACATAATAATAATAATAGCAATAATAATAACAATAATAATAATAATAATAACAATAATAACAACAATAATGATGATAGCAATAACAATAATTACAACAACAACAACAACAACTAAATGTATTCCCATTTTATGTAAAATTTAACCATTTAGAAATTAGTAACAAATTACCAAACCTCCCCCTCACCCAGCTGTATCATTGGCATCTTTTTTGTATCCGGTGTCATCAAATTTCCATGACCCTATACCCCCTACTAAGAAAAAATAATTAAATCAAGTAAATAATTGTTTATTAGTTCTCCGATATGAATAGTTTAGGCAAATTATTCGGAATTTCCTAAAATCTAATTCTAAAATCTAAACTAAAGCTAAATCATCAAAAAATTTACAAGCGGTAAATGTAAAACATCAAAAGATTTATATTTTATAATTTATATAACATTTATATTTTATTCATACCCAAATATATTAAAAAGGTACATTTTATGTCCCAAATTATCAGCCCAAAGAGTATGTATTCAATGTATTGTATGTATTGTATACTTTGAATAATAGTGACCATAAAAAATAGTTGGTATTATTATATTTTTTTCAGAAAATGTTTTAATTAAAAAAAGAAAATAATAATAATTGGTAGGTACCCTATTTACTCTATCTCTCTTCCTACCTCTCACTCAGAGCTGAATGCAGTCAAGGTCTGCCCACCTATGGTCTAAACGCATCAATACTTCTGTTTTAAATGTATAATGGAAATGATATTTAAACATATATATAAAATATAAAATGGAACATGTCATTTACATTTTAAATAAACATTTAAAATGAGAACCATTTCAAATATTAACCATCCCTGGTAGCTCCTACACCTATGTAGATATTATTAAATTATAAATACAGTTTTAAATTTATTCCACCTTAAATATTATAAAATAGTATTCATGTACAGTTAATTAATATGTTTTATCTGTCAATATCAATTATGTTATATGACATATTTTTTAAAAAAAATGTGTAATCATTCAGATAATTGCACAAGTCTATATAACGTCATAACCATAAATTATCATATCTGTACTAATTATCTTTAAATATAAATTTAAATAAATGTCTGTCCCTCATTTCGAAATTTTTGACTTTTGTGAACTAATATGGATGATTAGTCGTCTTTGCTGACTAAAACTTTCATGCCCAGTACTTTATTTTTTCAATTTCACATAAATTATTTGTTAAAAGCATTATAAATCTGGAATAGTGTTTAGCGAATTTCCTCCAAAGGAAATGCAAGAAGAATATACAAGGTGTATAAACAAGAATGTAAAGGAAAATTGCTATAGTTTCTTAATTTATTGTAGAGAGTTTTATTCACACAGTTCGAAAATGGCTTAATTAGACGAAACATGTCACATTTGATAAAATAATATTCAGGTATTTCCAAACTATATCAGCTGATCGGATATCCGCGGTAAAAGAACTATATAGAAAATTATATGTGAATCAGGGAGATTCCGTAATAAAACATCATACATATACTAGTATAGAATTTCAAACGACTTTTAAACAGCGCGCCCGGCACTCAGGATGCCAACTGAAGTATAAAAAATAACCTTCTGCTGCGGACATGAAAAAAATGCACTTTTTTACCAATATTTTATCAAAAAACTTAACAATCCGATGGGCATTCTCCCAAGGTTTTAAGGAAAAATATTTCTAAGGACATGAGGAAAGTATGTGTCGAATTTCAGAACAACTGTCACTATATTGAGAGAGTTCGAAGTAAAAACAGTCGGAATCGTGCATTTTATTTCACCATGTTGTTCAATTTCTCCAACTTACGTAACGATTTTCTCAAAAACGCCATGGGGATAAATTCAAAAAAAAAATCAGCTGTTTTCTAAGGATTCTGAGTTCTTGACAACCTTATAATAGTTTGGAAATACCTTAAAGGATTGTAAATTACATAAAGTGGAAATTGCAAAATAATATCAAAGCTTTTATGATTTCTTCAAAACCTGTAATATTTCCACAAATGGTTTTTAGTACAATTTTTTTTGATTTTGTAGATTTATTTAGACGTGGAATTTTTAAAGCAGGTCACATCAACAGAAAAAAAAATTAATAAAAAATTTCTCCTATTAAAACATATTATTGAAATATAATTTATATTTAAAAAAAAAAATAAAAATAAATAAATAAATTTTATCGATTATATAAAATTTTTAATTAAAATTTTCTATTAAATTAAATCATTAATTTCTCTTTAATAGCACACACATTTATAAAATTAAAATCTATCGAATTTTTTTTTTATACGCTAAGAAGAAATTAATTAGTTTTTGGTTTTTTGAACTTTATAAATTATCAGGCGAGAAAAATTGACCCGTTGAAAAAATCACTAGTACCTACAATTATTGTTATTTTTGGAGGCGGTATCCAAAAGTTATGTGAATTTCTCTATGCTGACACCGACTCCAGAAATAACAATAATTGTACATATATATTTAAAAATTTTGGCTTAGGTGAACTAAAATTGGCACAAGAATATGCAATTATTTTTTACTTTTTAGTGCATTTCTTTTTATAGAATATTTGATTTTTGAAGTCGGGTTTCTATTTTGTCAAAATAGGTTGTATTGTATTTTAGACTTTGTAATTACTATAATTACACTTTTAAAACCTAGACTTACTACACTTCTTAATATCTAGATTTTCAAGTACTCACTTCTCTAATTTTGTCACTTCTAAAATTAGCGTCACTTCTCTAATTTTATTAGAAAGAGTAGTTTTACTGGTCACGAAGTAAACAAAATTTTGTACTAGAGGACCAAAATTTTAGACTCAGAAATGATAGGATTAGAAATTCATTTGGTATATATATATGAATTTGTTTTATTCCCGCAAAGTTTAATTTTATTTCTTTAATATGTTATACGATCATTTAGCTACTGACAATGATGTAAGTTTTTTCTTTCCAGATGTAAGTTTTATAAATATTTGTTTGGAAATAAGTAAATATTTGATAATTTTTTATTTTGCAATGCAATTTGTATTTTTATAGACCAAACAAGACCCACCACTCTATTTTCAGCTAAATTTTTTGTGCGAAATATATAAATATTAAAGAAGAAAATATCAGGCCCGCTTCCTACCGAGACCCAAAATCGAGGTTTTAAAAAATGATTTTGTGAGTGCTTATAAACTAACAAAGTTATACAAATATGGCAAGCTATTCTGAAATAGTATCGTTGTCGCAGATAGATTGTCGAATCCGCTGTTTTACAAAACCGCTAGTTGTTTTACATAACAACTTCGTAATATAACACAACTGAACGACGTTTATACAAACGATACTCCAAACAGGCAATATCTATCCTCAAGCAAATTGTTTCTTGGTAGGACTTACAAGTTTCTAAGAGAACAGCAAACATCGCCCATCGGACATAGTACAAAATTGTATATATAGGATATGTTATTTTATTTTTTTTAATTCGTAAGATTATTATTAAAGGCGTGTTCACAATTATTAATATCATCAAATACAGTCAAAACATGACCAACGAGATCCAACAACCAATGTTTGAGTGCTTTATAGTTTAGATTAAAACATTTGATTTGATTGGCTTTAGATATTTTATAGTTGTTTTTTTTTTTTTAATTACTGATGTACGATTTAGAAAATGTTATTAACGATAATACTGGCAACGAAGTTTAGGTATGGAGACGATGCAATAAATTTAATTAAAAAATAAATAAAAACTATTAAAAATAACGTTTTAATAGATATATTTTAATACTATCGATGTTTACATTGACCAACTAAACCTGCTTGATTTGTGTCCTATGGTGAGTATACTTTTTTTTAAGGTAGCTAAGAAAAAAATTCGTTACGCAGGAGCTGCTTCAACTTAGCGAATTTCCTTAGAATAGATAAATCACTTTCTAGCGTTCACAATGTTAGTCTGATCAAAATGAAATATAATTTTAGTATTTGCATGACCAATTTTATTAATAAATGACATACGTCAAGGAGAAATGGGGGCATAAAGAAAGAAGAAAACATAAAATATAAAATATCTCTCTTAATATTAGAACAATCGAAAAATGTGTAAGGAATAAAGTTGTAGAAAATCATGTTTGCTATAATTCATCACCTTATCATTTTTGTTCAAACTCTAATGCGTACAGAGATATTGAGGAATTTAATTTTCAATCTTAAACCGTCAATATTTCTGTAAATATTAGTAAAACAGAAAAAATGATAAGAAACAAAATTACAGTAAAACTTAGTACCTACAACATTACTTTTTAAAAATTTTTCGATTTTTCGAATATTAAGTAACGTTATAATTTATTTAATGAATGCTTATTTGTGCATTATTTGGTTTTAACGCGTGAACCAATTGAATCTTATACAGGAAAAGATGTAACGTATGTAAAATTCTTTGCAAAGGCCGCCCAGACATCACCAACTGCTGAGAACGTCGTCTGGTGAAAGTTGCGGGGTTTTCCTCAACAGTTGCTTGCACCCGAGCAATGTTCACATTATTTCGAACTGCTCGAGGTCCGCCAGCACGCGAAAGATCACAGACAGTTGGAGCGCTAGGTGCATTTCGAACATGAAACAAATATGAATAATCGAATACTGATTTTTAAAATAAAATTGAACAACTTTGGTTCTTTGTTATGTGCTAAGTCTTTCCATCATAAATTTCCCAAGTTTTTAAAAGTTAATTCTGAAAAAAATATATAAAAAAATACGTAAAAAAAATGTATTCACTAATTAAATCATAACGTTACTTATGCGACACCCTATATAAACATAATAAAATTTAGAGTTTCAAAAAAGTAAACTTACTCTTATAAGTAGAGAGCACCCCATGCTTTTGTTAACAATAAAGTTAATTTATACTTATCAATCTCTTTATTCTATTTTATATTTTAAATAATTTTTTTATTTTTTAGTTCATATTCCAATAAAAGCATATTTTTTCAGGTTTTTGCATAATAAAGTCTAAATTTTATTTTTTGTATTTTAGAAAATAACTAATCTAGAAGTAGTTTAAACAGGTATCTTTTTGTATAAGGAATTTCTTGAGTCAAGTAAATATGTTTTTTTCAAAATAATATACTCTGAGAAAGAAATTCTTGAATGAAAACAAGGATTTCTTTCTCAGAATATCATATTTTGAAGAAAATATATATTTACTTTGTTTAAGAAATTCCTTCTATCAGTATACGAATTATCGTGGTTTTAATAAAATTTTTCTTTCTGGTTATTTGGACGTGAACATGATGCTTAATACCTTTTTGGAATGATTTGGAATGACCTGTTACTTGCTTGTTGGTATTTTTAAACAAGGGAAATTGCTACAAAAAGTCATGTCATTCATTTTGACCTCTATGTATACAGACACATAGACGGTCGTCCGGCTTAATCCTACACTAATGCATCAAATGGGTTGAAATTTTACGATTGGAGTCTGGTAAAAATCTCTTAGAAATCTGATTGAAATGAACTAAATATATAAAATCTCTAGCTAAATACATAAAACTCTGTGTGTTGTCAATTGCATCTAAGCGTAATAGTAATGAAGAGCAATTTTAAGGGGCTGTCATCGATATTTACTGTGAATCATTCGATTCACTGGTGTTCGCAGACTCAAAATCAATGACAACGTAAATAGCCATTAAAATATTTATTTATTTAAATGTTGTAAATATATAACTTATATATATATATATATTTATATGAATGACTCTCATATTTATTTAATGTTTTTATAATTAATGGCGTCATTTTATACATATAGGTACATAATATGTCATGTTTAATACATGTATGATATTATTAGTTAACTAGCTAGTTACCCTGGATCGGGTATTAAACGGAAGAATGAGTTAATTATTTTACTATAAGAACTGCCGTTAATTTGATAGCAAGACGCACAAATGTGCACCGTCGGATAGTTTGAAGTCGTCTTTAGTCAAAATAACCATTAATGCCTGCTTGCACCGAATCTTTTTAATAAGTCCTAATTTTAAGTATTTCGTAAAATGATCGCATTTCACTGGCTGTTCTTCAACAGGCAAAGCAGTATTATGTCTAGCCCTCAATAACCATTGCTTAAACATTTCATAGAACTCGTTTGAACGTGCACATTAAATACTTTGGTGTCAAATTCAAAATGTTGCTTCGAAAAAAATCACTGACTTTGAGGACCTCAAACAACAAATTGTAAATGGTCCAATCCCGGATATCGTTGCAGTTAATAATGAGAATATAAATTATGTTAGGGATTATATTTCAAATTTTGCCCCTATTCCTAGAACATTTGTTTGTATTTTATAAATACGTATTACGACTACAATGTAGTCATCATCAGTATGAATTAGCTAATCGTAACTATCTCTGGGATATGGATTCAGAGATATGACGTGTGACACAGGCACCAAATTAGCAACAAGCAACATATCTCTGAATCCATATCCCAGAGATAGTTACGATTAGCTAATTCATACTGATGATGACTACATTCTAGTCGAAATATGTATTTATAAAATACAAATAAATGTTTTAGGCATAGGGGCAAAATTTGAAATATAATTTCAAAAAAACCTAGAGTTCTCTTTGATTATTTTAATAATCTTTATGTTAGGGATGCTTTAATTAATATAATGATTTTGGTAGAATGCCAGAGTCTAATAAAGTTGATATTTTGTATATTCAATAATATCTTCTGAAATCTACATTCATTTTAACAAATTTCCTCCGAAGGAAATGCAACTTTGCTTTTAGTATTTGAAAAGTCAAGTGTGTTAATGGGTAAAATCGGATAATGGGAATAGGAGTTTACAGGAAGGTAAAATCCTAAATATCTCTGTACACATTAGAGTTTGGGAAAAATGATCAGGTAATGAATTCTAGCACACATTATTTTCTACAATTTTACTCTTCGTTCATTTTTCGATTGTTCGAACGGGAGATATTTTATATTTTGTGTTTTTTTCTTTCTCTATGCCCCCCTTTTCCCTTGACCTATGCCATTTATTAATAAAATTGAACTTACATATACCAAAATCATATCAGATACGCCATTTCATTTTGCTCAGACTATAATTGTGACCAGTATGGACTGATTTATCTAGTCTAAGGAAATTCGCTAAGTTGACGCAGCTCTTGCGTAACGATTTTTTTTTTATTATAAATTGTTTACGCTTTACGCTATTTCTGGAAATCTTTGAAACTTTTAATACAATATCATATCTACAAGAATATATAATTCGATCCACTAAGGAAACTCGCTTCGTCTGCGTAGCTCATACGTGATTAATTTATGCCATCCTTTTGGTAATTTCTTTTGATTAATGTTCTAGTATTTTCTGCGACCGTGTAAAGATTCGCCCATTGAGGCTACCATGCGACATATTCATTTCTATCCTGGGTACTTTAATGGAGCAAGAGAAAAACGGCTATAGCATAATATATAAATTTACAATAAAATAATACTATCTAGTATAGTAAAAATTAAAAAAAACTAAAAGTTTTTGGAACAATTAAAAAATAATTGAAATACTTTTCTAAAAACTACATAGCAATTAAAACAATTCCTATCTATGTTATGATGCAATCAATTATATTATTTAAAAAAAATATTAATAAATCATTGAAAAGATTTATTTAAGTTAAATACGAAAAAAAAAAAACAGTGAGAAATGATTACACACTACAATGACTAGACTAAGAGTTAGACTTAGACTGCTGCTGCCTACTCTACTCAAGAAACCATCAACCATCATCCATAAGTAATAATTATAATCAAAAAAAATCACACAAACCAGTCATAAATTATACAAATTGTATGAAAAATCATATATTTTATAGAATTTTAAAAAAAATTACAAATTTGGTGTGTGAACGGCCACAAGACCTCTATATACACACAATCACACACACAAGGCAAAAATATTGGTGTAGAAGAGAAGATGCGAAGGAATACCGAAATCCTATACTAAGAAAGATTAAGAACGACAATTTGGAACTGAAACCAAACTTTATTTTGTCTGATAAATAATCTATCAATAGTTTTATGATAGTTATTGAAGTAACAACATTTAGTTACCGAAGTAACAAAGGGCATATATAGTGTGTGAGTTCACTACAATATCATACTACGACCTAAAAGATCTATTGCGTTCGCTCTCAGCATCTCTTCGTAGGAAGTGTAAGATCTGAGAATTGAACCGAGGATTAGATGTACCCTACGTGTACATGGTAGCGATCCAGTCATCTGATTCTCCTGGGTGCCACGGCCCAATATTTTGTTAGGAGTTTACCTAGGCTTGCAGCAGAACTACAAAACAGTTTCTTCTCCCAGCCTCCGAAGATGTTGCTTAAGCTTACAAAACCTCGTGAGAAAAGTCATCAGTGGCCTTAGTCCATTTATGCTCAGACCGAGGCTGACTTAGTATTTTCTTCTTTGTATAAAATTCCCTAGAGTATTTTTTGCTTACCTCAGCGCCTGAAAAGAAGTCTGCAGAAGCGACATGTTACTGTATGCGATGTTGATGGTCCTTTACTTGTCAGCTTATCTGCCGCATTTTTTATTTTCTTGATTTGATCCCATTTCGAGGAATGAAAATGATGTTACTCTGTCGAAAGGATTGAATTCTTCCTTGGAGATACTTTGACCCGAAACTTTCCATGCACAACCCATTGCAACAAAAAATTATGAAAATACTGTTAAAAGTTTCAAAAGAATCTGATATTTCTGAAGTTAGCTCATTGATTTTGGGGCATTTTGGTAGTGAAGGGAATAGCTACATTATTCAGTGCAAATTTGTAGATAAAATACTTTGGAGGTTATTCTTTAGCATGCAATAAGAACAAGATTGTAATAAGGCTAGAAATTCAAGGCTAAAAGACGAAGTGCAAAAATGTTGGATCGGATTGTGTGTAAAAGTTTTAATTGGTTTTCATTGCGCGCGGCAAAAATGCCGCTACGGGTGCCAGCAAGGGGCCGTGTGAAACGGTCCTACTGGACTAGGAATTGGCTATTTTGAGCTAAAATGCTTAAAATTGTTAGTTTGGACTAGGATGATAAGAAAGTTTGTCTCGTCTATCACAACTTATGGTGTTTTCTACGGGTTGCCAAACATCCTGTATGCATTGATGTATTTATATATGTATATGGAGGTAACAAATTATAAATAATTGATACATATTAACACAAGTTAATGATTATAATTTTATTTTAACAAATATTTTTATGTTCAACAGAACATGGTAGTCTTGGACTTGTTCTTGGTCATTTTATTTTATTTATTTACAGTATCATAAATATTATTGAGTTGAACTGTTGTTGTTGGTGGCTTAAAGCTTCTTTTTAAAAAGTCCTTTAAGAATATTCTTCAAATAGTTGTGTAGATCATAGACTTATATTTTTGGTTCACAATTTTCACCCAAATTATCCGAACGTGTCTTATGAAACCCGATGTGTACGACTTATCATAACAATGTATTGGTGTCAAAAAAGTTACCACTGTTCAAAATCGTTTGCAATACTCGCAAGGTATTATATTTATACCAACGCAGCTGTAGATTTTGCAAATACCAGGATGACATTCTAGAATAGTTTCTGGCGGAATGTATCAAATGTCTAGGTGCTTACGAGGTATCTGTAAAGAACATCCAATCCATAAATCAACTTCAAATATTTAGCGAGGCTAGTAATGGTGTACTCTAGCAGAGAATTCCGTTGGCTTGTATAGGTAACAAAATAGATCAGATTCAGATTTCAGTGTGATATCATTCCCCGTTTACTTCTATCGGTGCACTGCTATGCTTAGGATTTCACCGAGGCTACGAGGTAACCTCGCCTCGCCTCGATCCTCGGTTACGAGGCACGAGGCGAGGTTCAAAATTTTAATCCTCGTTACTAACCGAGGCGAGGCGAGGTATATTGTCTCAAAAACCTCGCCTCGGCCGAGGCAAATTAATATAGTAACATGTATTTTTACAAAAAACATGAAGCAATAGATGCATTTTAAGGAAAAAGGAATTTTATATCATGATTACTTTTTATAATAATAGTAACTTGTATATGGGTTTCGGATTGGAAATCGTGGAAGCATTTTGAAGAACCTCTTATATAGTTCTTAAAACATCACAGGATTTCATCTTTTCATAACATTTTTTTTAGGCCAAATTTTTTTGATATTACTGTTTTCATTCAAGGAGTCATAAAAATTTAGAGACTAAGCAACTTACATTCCGTGTTTTAAAGACATTTATTTTCTAACAAGTTTTTTTAACCATAATATGTACATTCATGCAAAATAAGTCAAATTTAGTAAAAATTTTACCTCGGGCGAGGCGAGGCGAGGCGAGGGAGATAGCTAACCCAACTGAGGCGAGGCGAGGCTGGTCAACATTCTACCGAAGCCGAGGCCGAGGCGAGGTTGATATTTAAAAAAGCGAGGCGAGGTGATACCAAAATCTCGCCTCGCCTCATGCCTCGTGAAACACTAGCTATGCTTCTATCGGTAGGCTATCTCTCGTGCACTGAGGCTGTACAGAACTGCGGAGGGTTACCGGATTCATTACCGGGCATTATCCCCTGCGGAAGCATCTGCACGTAATGGGACTCCATAACGGGTCCATTATGAGCAGACTACCTTTGATTATCTTTCAGATGCAGGATATTCGGTGCATCTCACCCCGAATATATGAACCTTCGGGAGGACCTGATAAGCAAGCTCCAGGCTATTGCCAACATATAGAAGAAGCGAATCTCGTCGGACTGAGGTAGAAGGGGGAGCACAATGCCCCATAAGGTCGAAGTGCAATAGTTTTTAGACCCCAAAATGAATCTATCAATCAATCAATGAGATCAGGCAACATATCTGGTTTCAGTCAGAATAAATAAATCTATTGGTAACTAAGACTTCTAAGATGAAACGCTCGGATGGATGACAGAACAAAGCTGGACCACAATATCGTGTTTGTTAGATTGACACCCCTATAACTGTCTGTCTATCTTCAATATGATAATATTTTATGTATAATCTATAAAATATTCTCTAAGTCTATGGAGAATATAAATATCCCAATGCCTCGAAGGTACAACAAAATGTTACAAGAAAAACTATAAATTTTATACACATTGAAGATAACAAACACACTACGAACGAACGAACCCTTATCAAATAATAATAAAAATGTTTAGGCTCTGTTATTACCGCTTACGGTTGTTCCACGGAAATACATTGATTATCATATATTTAATAATATTAGAGGTATATTTGCACCTGGTAAAATATATAGGAGATCAAGTACAAAAAAATCATATGTATATAGATTGTCGAATCCGCTGTTTTACAAAACCGCTAGTTGTTTTACATAACAACTACGTTATGTAAAATATCTGAACGCCGTTCAGCTGGATAGTCATTGCGATACGTTTTACAAAATTGCTACCCACGTTTAAACGTAATGCAGAATAGCTTATCTGTAGTCACAAAGAGCGTTTTGATATAGGGAAATATATAGAACGCCTTTTAGCACGAGGCCCAAAAACACGCAAACTCGACCAACTCGGGGTGTGACCGATAAAGTGAAAGATTGTAGTACTCGGTTGTAATAGTTACCTTATTTAATTTGAATAATTGTTGACACTATATCTAAAATATGTACAACTTGTTAGGAAAAAGGATCTTTAGTAATGGGAATTCCATTTGCCAGTTTAAACTAAAATCTACAATCTGACGTTTCATTTCACGTTGTTTTACAGAACGTCTAATCGTTGACCCGCTGCATTGATAAATGCAAAACGTTTAAGTAATATGACGTGTTAAAGTTCAGTAATTATGTAAAACAGCTAAACTTCGTTCAGTTGTTTTGCATAACGGAGTTGTTATGTAAAACAACTAGCGGTTTTGTAAAATAGCGGATTCGACAATCCATCTGCGACTTATATATATACAATGTATAAAGAATAAAGTAAAACGACTATCGTACAAAAAGTAAGTTACCATTTACTACTTATTGAACTGTAGTCTAAGCTCATTACTTTTTAACAAAAACAAACCGACTTTAAATAAATTCGCGCCTAGGCAAATATGTAATTTTAGGCTTGCATTTTGGTAACGATTTCAATAGGTATAAGGCCGGTATGGCCAAGAAAAGTTATCATGGAAGAATGATATTAGATTTTAGACTTGTTTTTCTGCTAATCTATCAATAGCTCGTTCGATTGCACTTCTTCCTGAACAAACTGTATATCCATCTACGAAAATAACAACATTACCTCTTATTTAACGGGTTAAAATGAATTCAAATTAGCTACAAATAAAGACAGATTTATGGGAAGACTGAGTTAGCATGTCTCGAACCAAAGAATCATAATTAGGTGTATATATCCTGGCAAAGATAGTAATAATGAGTCTTCAGTATGGAAATTAGTCAGGGCAGAACTTTGTTTAGTCTAAACAAAGTTCTTTAGACTAAACCTTAAGTATGAAAATGCCGATTTACGCAGATATATAGATCCGAAACAAGAAAGAATATATTCATTACATTTGGTCATGTTGGGATAATTTTTTCGGTTCTCGTATTTTCATAAATCTTCTTCAAACTTTTCTGGCTTGTCATATTAAATCTGTTTGTAAAATTATATTTATATCCAGTTTTATGTAAATATACAGGCTGTATTAAGTTTAGTTCCGACTTTGTAACATTTGAAGATATTGATCGCAGAGACAAATTTTTGTTATAGAAGTTCATAAAATGAGCTAATTGGTCCCTTTCCGCATGTCCGTCTGTCTGTCTGTAGACACGAAGTGTGTGGTAGAGCAAAAAAGTAAGGTCAAGTTCGTTAATGGGCATAATCGTAACATGTTCCCCGCCGCTAGGAGGGGGGGGGGGGGAATATAAAACTTTGAAACCGTAAGAGGAAGAAAAAAGTTTTTAAACAAAAAATCTTCTTATCAAAATAAACAACTTTTGTTTGAAAAACTTTTATCTCAATAGTTTTCTCATAATTTGTGATTAAATGTTCCTTGGAATGCGAATTGTTCACAATTCAATCATTGACATACAACTCAGTATATACTGGGTATTCAAACATTTAACTCAAGTTAGTTGTTATATAACTTGTTTTAGTTAATTTCTTTTGCTCGGTACGAAATATGTTGGCAATATTTTGGATAATGCGTTTCACACTTAAATCTATTTTAAAGTAAAAATATATAAATTGGATACTAGAAAATGAGCTATAAAAGTTGAATAAAAATTTCGAACCAAGAAGGTTTCAAACGACTCATGAATAGAATATTTTGAAAAAACCAGAAAATCATACAGGAATTTCCACCTAATTTTTACGTCGGTTAAACGAGTACTTGATATTATTAATATTGGTTTACCTTTTGTTGTGTATTAGCAAACTGATATTACAGGAGGCAGGGCAACCAGGGCCGCCGCGGACCGGACCGGACAATCATCATGATGATGGTGTGGTAGGTTTATGTTTGAAATTGACATAGTGAACTGGATTTTATATTTATCGGAAAGGGTATAATTAAATATATATATATATATATATATATATATATATATATATATATATATATATATATATATATATATATATATATATATATATGTATATATATATATATTTATTTATTTATTTATGAAAAAGTTTTTTTTCATATATTTCTGATTTATTTTTGTTAATTAATTTTGTTTTGTTTTTTGTTAATTTTCAAAACAACAAAAAAAAGGATTCATAAATATATTTCGAAGAATCCACAAACAAGTGTGGGAATCACTCAACTGCTAAAACTACGAGCAATTATTATTGTTGTTTTTTTGTGTGATGTAAGGTTATGTCCGAATATGTTTGGACTCAATTTAATGATGTAGACCAGTGATCGTACGCTTGTATGAGTTTCGACAAAATTCATTTGATTATTAATATCTATGCAAATCATTAAACAAATATGATGTGAAATACTCACACAACTTCTATATATAGAGGTGAACATATATATATATATATATATATATATATATATATATATATATATATATATATATATATATATATATATATATATATATATACAGACTGTTTTGGACAGCTTTTCCAATAGTAAATCAATGTTATATTATTTATTACTAGCTGTCCGTCTGGTACTGTATGAAGTCAGTCAGTACACATATAAATAAAGTCAGTCAGTTATCTCACAGCTATATTCTGTGTCTGGTTGTTTGTTTGTCATTAAAGAGTGGGGATGCACATACAAAATGCACATACTAAAGTGGACTTTCGTACACTTTTTAGGAAAAGCTGTCCAACACAGTCTGTATATATATATATATATATATATATATATATATATATATATATATATATATATATATATATATATATATTTATCTATGTACAGAATTGAGCATTGAAGTAGAATATATACACACATAATGGTATTAAATTAATGGTACTAATTTAAATTTGAAGTTATGTAAATTACGAAGTTTACAAAAAAACAACGATTGATACAAAAATTGTTCATATTTTTGTTAGGAACAGTTATGAAATTTAAGTTTTTGGGTTATGCCAAATTGTTATTAAGAAAATTTGCAAAAAACACTCCTGGTTTGTGAATTTCAATCAAAATATGAATTTTGCATAGAATTAAAAGATTGAGAACAAAATTAACTTGATTGTACAGAAAAGCATGGGGTGCTCTCTACTTACTCTGGTAAAAGTAGAGCCATTATAAAGACGTTAGATAGATAGATTGCAGCGGCTGACCTGGATGGTCTACACTACGAGCATAAGGTCCATTGTGATACCTAAGGATATGAGGATGTGAGTGGAAGGAATTTTTGTGTTTAGACTAGGAATTGGTAGAATATGCGGCTGCAGCTGACTATGATACGAACTATGCCGATATTTATCTGTAGTTCGTGAAGGAAACTGCAGAAAACTTTCTCAAGCATAGCCGGTTACTTCGTTCTTGTCCATACGCCGACAGTTTAGTCAATTAACTGCCCCTCTTTTTGTTTCTTCATAATAATTGTCAAACTGCCAATGTCGGATTTCGAACCGATAACCTCCTAGTTTCAAGTATACATAACGCCTCAGACATAACACCTTAGACCGCTCGGCTACTTGGACGGTTAGTAGAGAGCGCCCAATGAGAGTAATGGAATGAATCCAATTCTTACAAAGTATATATCAAATATAGCTCGAGGAAATTTATGCCAAATAATTATTTTTTTCTAAATTTTAACGGTTGGAAATGTCATTTTTTTTATTAAAATGTTGTTAATGACATTTCTATAGAAACTATAAACTATACCATCACACTATAAATCGTTATATATAAGTTTGAAAAATGCATATTTGTATTTTGGCTTCTAATAAATTTAAATGTTTAATTTTGGATTTTTTTAATTTTTAATACCTCTGCAAAATTTCTGATTATTCCAACATCCGAAAGTGGGTGAAAACTCAATTAAAAAATTCCATTATATTCATACATATATAGATAGACATATATATACACTCCTGTTCATAAAAATTGAACCAGTTAAAACCACTTACGCTTAGATATTATATATATATATATATATATATATATCCAGTTAGAATGTGACCTACTGTTTCAATTTTTATGAACGGGAGTGTACATACAAGTCAAGCTAATAAAAGCATGTTAATAATAATACCAATTTTCATGTTTCTAACTTCAAAAAAAAAAACGAGACCCAAATATCAACTTTCATTGCCTTTTTCAGCTTCTCAGAGATTCATTTTCGAAAGACAACTGGTTTTTGGTAAAAAGTACGATTCGGTAGAGAGTAATATTTAGCCGGTTTTAGTCTTACATCCTTCTACTTACTATGACAAGACCAAGATCAAGACCGAACAAGTAAGACCACCAACATCTTGGCCTTGGCGTTGCTTTACTCGTCACTAGATAGAGTTCGTCACCTCTTGGACTAACATCGTTACAATGATAAAACCTCACAATATACAGCCAGCCATTTTACGATTGAAGTCTTAAAAGGTGTATAAACAATGTCGCTAGCAAAATATTACAAAAGATATTGACGGAAGATAAATACTAATGACGTGGTTGTTGTAGGTATTAGCTCCAACACAGCTCAGCTCAGCTAAGCTCGGACGACGGACGAAAGATGATGATCAAGGCATCAACTTATAATATAGTTACATGTTTGAAAGGTTTTTGATGAAGAATGACTGAATATTATATTTATAGATCTTTATCGTCACTTGACCAATGTCAGATATCAAGACAATTAATCATCAAACGATCGATCAATAATAAATATTTAAAACAACACACACGGAAAACAATAAACCATATTTTGACAAAATGGAAACCCGACTTCTAAAATCAAATATTCTATAACAAAAAATGCACTAAAAAGTAAAAAAATAATTGCATATTCTTGTGCCAATTTTAGTTCACCTAAGCAAAAATTTTTAAATATATATGTACAATTATTGTTGTTTTTGGAGGCGCAAAAGTTATGTGAATTTCTCTATGTTGACACCGCCTCCAAAAATAACTGTACATATATATTTTAAAATTTTTGCTTAGGTGAATTAAAATTGGCACAAGAATATGCAATTATTTTTTACTTTTTAGTGCATCTTTTGTTATAGAATATTTGATTTTAGAAGTCGGGTTTCCATTTTGTCAAAATAGGTTTTATTTCTCGCTTTTTAGTGACTTTGAAGTTCTATAACTGATTTTATTTGTCTAAATATGGGTAGACCTACTAAACGACCAACTAATTTTTAGTGAATTTTTTTATAACAGATTTTCAATTTTTTTTACAAGCATTTTGTTTTTTTTTTTGTAAAAATTTTTTTTTTGGGGTCGGTTTTTTTTTTGTAAAAAATTTTTTTGAAGTCGGTTTTTAAAAAAATTTTTTTATTTTCCCATTATGAATGAGTATACCCTTTCAAAAAAAAAAATTTCGCAAAAATCGGTTATCACATATAAAATGAGGATTTTCCTCAATTTCCCGGAGATCCCCTCATCAGAATGCGATTTGGTGTCAATGGGACCAATCGGGAATCAAACCCTTTAAAACAAAAAATTCAAAGTTCTGAGGTAACAAACATAAAAAAAAAAAAAAAAAATACAGACGAATTGAGAACCATCCTCCTTTTTTGAAGTCGGGTTAAAAACAAAAACCGTTGTGTATGTGATATAGTGAAGTCAAGTCAATACATCCATCTATCCACACTGGACGCGGGAGTATACATAGAATATTGTAATGTGGACACAAGTGGAATGATTTAATTGATTTTGTCAATTTACGAAGTTTTAAAATACATAAGAACGTCGCAAATCAAATTTTATTCCAATCGGACAAAAATTATGACCTGGAAACGTTCGATAGACATTTAATGAAATGTTTCCAAAATCGCAACGGAATATGGTATTCACAAAATAATATGATACTCATTTCCACCATTTTTCTAAACAGATTATACGACACTTACCAAAGGCAAATGAACTTTTGTTTAATTTATCTAACAAGGAGAAAACACGCCTTGGGAAATTGACTTTGGGACTTTGGAGGAGTTAATTACCCTTTAAGGGTCATTCAATATGCTTTGTACACTTCAAAATTGACAGATGTTTTTAAACGTATATACAATTTTGTTTCGATAGAATTATTGAAGAAAAATTATTTTTGTAGAAAATTTGTAGAATTTTAATTTTGCATGATGCCAAAATTACAATAAAATTATCGAATATGTTTACTTACACATTGATTTGTAGTTTTTTACCGATGAGTACTCAATTCAACCTGTATATTTTTTTTTTTAATGTATGATCACACATAACTTTTTACAGAGTTGTCCGATTTTGATAATTCTTTATTTGTTGGATAGAATATACTTAGTTATAGGGTATACAAAGTAGGTCCCATATAAATTTGAAAAAAATTTCAAATTTTAGCCACAAAAAAATAAAAAATTATACTTCCCAGCGCTTCCACTAAAGAAAAATATCATAAATATTATAATATATGTTCTGTGTGTAAACACTATTTGAAAGCACTCAATATTTTTGCGCAGTTTGAATGTTTTTGTAACCGACAAAAAAAAACGAAGGATGTTCTCAAGTCAACTCCTATATTTCTTTTTTTTATGTATGACCACGCATAACTTTTTACAAAGTAGTCCGATTTCGATAATTCTTTTTTTATTGGATAGAGTAACTTCAAAATTGGTATCATATAAATTTGAATAAAAAATTTCGCCCCTAAGGTGCAAAATAGGGAACGGTTGATTGATCACTGCTGAATTTTCGTCTGTGAACCGATTCTGTTGAAACTTGACACACATATGTAGTTCTAATGACATTATAAGCCACAAAAAGTAAAAACTTTTTAACAAAAAATAGATCCGACGAATGAAGAAAGTAACTGAAAAGCAAAAAATAATAACTTTGTAACAAAAAATTAAACCTTCGATAAAAGAAAGGAATAACTAAAAACGTAACTTTTTTAGTCCTACGCTAATGTAAATAACTAATAATTTTGAGTCGGCGCCAAACAAACAAAATGTAATGTTTTGTAATATTTACTTTTAATCGAAAATCAGATTCACTCTTCGCCCACTTCGATGGAGATTTTTTGGCGCCGACTCAAAATTATTTAGGCATTCACATAAGTGTAGGACTTAGACTAAAAAAATGACTTTTTTATTTTTTCCTTTCTTTTTTCGAAGGTTTAATTTTTTGTTACAAAATTATTATTTTTTGCTTTTCAGTTACTTTCTTCTTTCGTTGGTTCTATTTTTTGTTAAAAAGCTTTATTTAACAATTAATAACAATAAAAATAAGAGTATTAATAAAATTACCTACAATTACCACAATAGTAATAATATTTTAACTAAAAATATTCAGAATCAATTGTTTTATAAAATTATTCAATTTCAAAAAATTACACAAGGTAGAAGCGAACTCTGGCTCCCTGCTTGGTAATCAAACTCACTACCCATTGACCCATTGGCCGATGAAAAATATAATAGATATACTGCGCTGCAAATTTAAGCTCTATTGTGAGCTATTTTTGCGGAATTGGCTGGCTGGTGCTCTATCTTACTTTCACAATCAATGAACCTTAATAGTTAAATCCTTCAACAACTCATCTTAAAGTCAGTTTCCCAAATGGTTTCTCTCCCTTGTAAATTGAAAAGTAATAACGCATTAATTGAAATTATATTTCCCAAATTTTTTTCGTGTAGTTTTCAGTTAATCTTTTCGCAAATTATGGCCTCCAAAATAAAGTCTTCCTTTACAAATACTGTTACCCCCTCTTCAATGGATATTTTTCTGTGTGTAGAGAGAAGGTTGACAAATTGACTTACCTGCAAATAAAAAAAAAAATAACATTAGATATTATTGTCGAAAAAATCCAACAAAATTTGGCTTTCAGAAAAATCCAAGATTTTGATAGTGTGTGTACCAAGTTTAATAAATTACATTCACCAATATTTCACATATTTTTATTTGTGTATACTTAAACGTCACAATAGAAAACTAATGTCAATTTTCATTAAGACTACGTAAGACACAGTATGAAGAACTAGCGTTTACTACATAGACAAACATTTCATTGAATTCTTAATTCAATATTGATAAGAAAAAATTAACTTATCCATCGGTAGTCAAACCCTATACCACTGAATTTCTAGCCCCGTGTGCTAACCGTTACACCACGGATGACTATGATAAATGATTCAATCTTTTCATATCATGGGCAGTCTTATTTTGTTGTCAACATTATTATTCCACATATTATTTGGGTATACTTAGGAGTCATAATACTATACTAATGTCAATTTCGATTAAGGTTATGTAAGACACAGTATGTAAGATCTAGAGAGGCCTAGATTTTTAATTCGAACATTGACATATTTCTAAGAATTTTTGTATTGTGTCAATCCTTTCCACACAGAAGTACATGCACACATACAAACACAATCAATAATTATACACATACATAAGCACATGTATTTATGAAAAATAATTCCGTATCAATCCGTAATCGGTTTGGTGCAATTTTATTGCAAGGAAGTGTACAATAAAAATATATATGAGCATGAGTCAAACATTCCACTTAACATTCCTACAACAAAAATCCGTCAATGTTTAATAATTCATAATATATAAAATAATAAAACAGACGCATAGAGTAGAGTCAAACCGAGATAATTGCCAACGTTATAATGTACGAATAGTACAAAATATAATATAATATTTAGTAATTGATGAACAAATCAGTAAATATGGTTTGAAACAATAATAAATTGAAACGCTTCGAGCACTATAATAAGCTTGCTTATGATAATAATAAAGTTTGATTATAATAATTTTAAATAAAAATAATATGTTTTAAAATTTATAATTATGTAATAAATATTGTTTATAATAAATAAATTATCAACATTTTGTTGTCATAAAACTTAGGTTATCTCTACGGTTGTTGGCTTTTAGTCATCAACATGTGTCACAAGGAGGCGATATTTTGCAGAGGTGGGCAAGAGTTGACTCGGCCAAGCTCTGAGTGAGAGGTAGGGAAGAGAGATAGAGTTAATACAGGGTAACCTACCAATTATTAATATTTTCTTTTTTTAATTAAAACATTTTCTGAAAAAATATAATAATACCAAATCTTTTTTATGGTCACTATTATTCAAAGTATACAATACATACAATCATTCAATACATACTCTGGAATTTTGGGCTGGTAATTTGGGTCATAAAATGTACCTTTTTAGTATATATCATATTTGTGTATGAATAAAATAAAAATATATAAAAAATATATATAAATCTTTTGAACCTTTAAGTTTACCGCTGGACCATTGTAATAAAAGAGGGAAATTTTTGCAAAGAATAATTTAAATAGAATTATAGTTTTGGAAATTCCAAATAATTTGTCTAAATATTTTACTATTCATATCCGAGAACTAATAAAGAATTATTTACCTGATTTAATTATTTTTTCTTCGTATGGAGTATGCTCAGTATAGTGTCATGGGAATTTGACGAATTAAGTTAAATTTTACATAAAGTGGGAATTTGAGTTCTTCGAGTTAGTCTACTTTGAATTGAAAAAGTGAAAAGTACTATTTGTAGTAGTGGAAATTATTTTTCGCATAATTTGTTTTTCAAAAAAAATAAAAGTAATAAATTATTGAATAAATATTATTGGGCAATAATCGGTAGGGACAACCTGTATTGAAACATCGTTCCGTCTTGCTTCAAAACATACCTTCTTTGCTTACTCTCACCCAGCTTATGGAGAGCCCGTAAGGCTCAGACGAGCTGTCTGCGCCCACCTCTGAATTATATTGTACGAGAATATGATACGATCTTCGATAAAAAAGGGATCTTCTCTAATATTGCCAGAGGTGACAATTCAGAGTTTATCCGAAAGCTATAAAATCAACCCTTATTTGACGTAAAACCATAAATTGACTAATGTTAAATACTTTTGACGATCACGAATGGATAAAGTCCATTTTAACAAACGGAGCTGAAATTTTGTCATTCTAAATCAGTTCATGAGTTCTCCTGTTAGCTTTAAAACCGTACATATAGAAATAAAGTATGCAAAAAATTTTCATGTAAGGTTCCAGCACTGTCTGATATACAAAAAACCGGTTTGCTTTTATTCTAGAACAAATACGTGTACACACATGCACATGCATATATAGAAATGAATGTAATTTTGAAATAAAAAATAATTTTTAACTATTATATTTCGAAAATAAAACGCGATTTTAAAAAAACATTTATTTAATAAATATTTATCTTTACTATACTAGTTTTTTCTTTAATTCTGTCACGTATTTTTGTTAGTACAACAGATAATAGTTGGGCAGGTATGAAGTTTTGCATGCTTCTAATGAGAAAGAATGAGAGAGAATGATTACTTTGTTATTAATTATCTCGCGTTCTAAACGGTCAAAAATTCTGAAACTTCGGGACTTATTAGAAAACGTTATTTGTAGCCTGTGAAAAAAAGAGCAAAATCTGTCGTAAAGTGGTTTCATGCTGGAAACATACTTAAGAAAAAAAAGACCTACTTTTTTGTCATAAATTGGTCAATTACTGTGAATTACAATAGCTGATGCATATGGGTATGTCATATATGTACCCTCTCGTTCAATAAAATTGAACCGACCTGAATCGAATCAGTCTCTCACAATTTTTATTCTTGTAGTAAATGTTTTTGCAGATACAACATTTTATTTTATTTTTATACGTAAAAGGTAGATATAACACTTAACATGTATTTACATTACATATTCTTACTCTACCACTGACTTGTTTACACAAATAAAAAATATAAAACCTCCATTTCTTTTTCCACATTTTAAAAATATACTACTTATCTTTATTTATAAATAAATAATATACAGAGAGTTACAAAAGTGAAGAGTTTTATGAAATTTGAGAAAACTAACATTTCAGGTTGGTTCAATTTTATTGAACGGGAGTGTACATAGCACATTTAACATTTGTATATACAGCGTCAAAATTCGAGCTATCATTTATAAAATTTTATAATTGATTTCTGCCTTCAAATAAAAGTTGTTAGTTTACTTATATTAAACAACTTTTATTCGAAATATTTTATCGAAAACCGAATAAATTAGAAACAAATAAATCATAAAATTTTCCATTGATAGCTTGACTTTTGACCACCGTTTGTACAAAACGATTACAAAAACACATTTAAACATTTTAAAATTGATCTAATATGCATCATATGATGTTTGTTTGTTTGTTCTGTTTTGTATATTAAAACAAAACATGTTTGTTGTTTGTTGAGTTTGTTGTTGTTGTTGTTGTTGTTTGTATGGATGTTGTATTGTTTTTTAAATAATTCACAATAAAGTAAAACATATGTTGCTTCTTAAAAGCAGTTTAATAATAATAATAATAATATGTAATTCTGTATATTATTATTATTTATTATTGTAATGTATACAAACGTACACTCCCGTTCAATAAAATTGTCTCTCATAATTTTGATTATTCTTGTAGTAAATGTTTTTGACAGATACAACATTTAATTTTATTTTTATACGTAAATGGGAGATATAACACTTAACATGTATTTACATTACATATTCTTACTGACTTGTTTACATAAATAAAAATTATAAAACTTCCATTTCTTTTTTCACATTTAAAAATATACTACTTAACTATGTTTATAAATAAATAATATACAGAGAGTAACAAAAGTGAGGATTTTTATGAAATGAACATTTCAGGTTGGTTCAATTTTATTGAATGGGAGTGTACATACAATATTATATATATATACTAAATCACTTATATTGTTTTGTTAAATGTCCTGTGTGCGATGTACAATGAACAAAAATGTAGTGTCAAATACTTACAAGACCTCTATATACACAGTTTAACAGATGACTTTAACATATAAAGGATCTGTCAATAGAGACGCTCGAAATTTATTAGGTTGTAGCAGCCATGTTGTTAAAGTGACATCTGTCTAATCTGATGAGAATTGTTTAGTAGTGTATGGCAAATCACCATGGTAAATTATAGCGTTGATCAACAAGTGCGAATCATCAAAATTTATTATCAAAATCAGTGCTCTGTTCGATCATCATCTTTGTCGACAAGAAAAAAAGTCATCTTTAGCGATGAGACCCATTTTTGGGAGAATGGATGTGTGAACAAGCAAAATTGTCGCGATTTGGGGTGATACCAATCCACACGAGATACATCTGCACCAAATGCATCCCGAGAGAGTTGCCACTTGGTGAGAATTTTGGCCTGACCGAATTATCTTCCAAATCGAAACTGGCATTGCCATTACCGTCAACGGCGAGCGCTACAGATCAATGATAAACAATATCTTGTGGCCAAAACTGGATGATATGGATACCAACAACATATAGTTCCAACAGGATGGTGCTATATGCCACATAGCGCATGGACATACTGCAAGGACGGTTATCTCGCGCGGCGGTGACGAGATCTGCCGCCGAGATAGTACGATTTAAGGCCTTTAGACTCCTTCCTTCGAGGCTATCTTAAATTATCTTTTCAGAAGACCACAAAACAAAATAATTTCAGGAGAACTCAACATCGATTTTCAATATCGAAAACAATACCTCTATGTTCTACGTAATATAGAGATAAAAAAATGAACTTCTGTAGACACATAAAAATAATAGGTTTGTTCTGTTTTTGTTTAAGAGTTGTAAGTCTCTTTGCATAAAAGATATCAATGATTTTTCAACAAGCTGTCCTCTCGTATATTTTATAATATTCTGATTTATATAGTTTGTATATGTGATATAATAAACCGTATGATATTACTCAAATTGTTTGTACAATATGTTCTAACACGTTTGATTAACGTTTAGTTTTTTTGAAACTTTTCATGGCTAACAATAAACTCAAAATCTGTTAAACTATTTGATCTTTTTGTATTTATTGTATTTATCTTACTCTATTATTATATTATTTAAAAGGTGTGTCTCTTAAATAATTGCATTATATTAAACAAAAAGAGACATAAATATTATTTTACTTTTTTCCTATTTGTTGATCAAAGAAAATCACCTTGGCTTGCGATAAGTAAGTGAAGAAAAACTTATTCAAAACTATAACATAAATAATTTGTAAAATAAATCAATAACAATGTATGTACAGATAATCTCGTACTAAACACTACATAAGTTTCACTTGTATGTACTAATTATATACGTAGGTACATATAATAATAAAAATGTGCATACAGGTGAGGTGAAACTTCTATACGAATATTATCTGTACGAATAAATGCATTAGGATAACACGATATTGTATAATTGGATTGATTTTAAGTTAGATACATAGTAATTGGCCTATGAATTACAAATAAATAAATACATGTATCTGCGTTTTTTAGAGAGAAAATCAGTCTTTGACGGTGAGAAATATCATGTTATTCAATATATTTACTTATATACAAAGTAATAAAATGGTTTGACAGTTACATTTCTCGCGGAGCAGCTGCGACGGGCCATGCTAGTTCAGTATATTTACTTATTTACAATTAAAATTTTCTCGGGCAAAGCTAGTAGTGTAATATAGCTTTTAGTCTCTATAGAAATGCCAGTATTTAGAAAAATTTTAAAATTAAATTATTTGTAAAAAAAATAAAATAAAAATTGATGTTTTAAACTATCAAAATTTTTTTACACCGTTTAAGGAATATATCTTCCAAATTTTATGTTTCTAATTTCAATAGTTTTTGCTGGCCGATGATGTGTCAGTGAGTGACTGATATTCCGCTTATATAGGTTGGCGCATAAGTTACCTTATGAATTAATTAGTAAATAAATTTTTTGTTTACGTTTTTCTTTTCTTCAGAATTAACTTTGAAAAACTTGGGAAATTTATGATGGAAAGACTCATCACAGAACAAAGAACCAAAGTTGTTCAATTTTATTTTGAAAGTCAGCATTCGATTATTCAGACACAAAGATCATATCGAAATTTCTTTCATGTTCCGACAATTTACCGATTGGTTCAGCGTTTTCGGCAACATGGGGCTGTCTGTGATCTTCCACGTGCTGGAAAACCTCGTGCAGTTCGAAATGATGTGAATATTGCTCGGATGCAAGCAAGTGTTGAAGAAAACCCCGAAACTTCCACCAGGCGACGTTCCCAGCAGTTTGTGATATCTAGGCGGTCTTTGCAAAGAATTTTACATACGTTACACCTTTTCCCATAAGAGATTCAATTGGTTCACGAGTTAAAACCAAATGATGTACAAGTACACGTTCATTAAATAAGTCATATCGTTACTTATGCGCCAACCTATAGAAGATTATATTTATAAATATATATAATTGCTCAAAAGTTATTAAGATGGGACATTCTGTATTGTTTCTTTTATTTTAGCTTGTACACACAGTACTGAAAGCTCTCAAAGAATACCAAATAGTGAACTATCATGAACTACAAAATACACTTGTTTGTGTACGGCGCGGCGCATACCTACATTGTAAAATGTAAACGTAGGTGTATACAGGAATTTCAAAAAACTCTTTATTAACAATTAAGGTGTGTCATCATTATTATCTCTCTTAAAAACAAAACAAAAATATTGGTAAGATGGTGCACGACCATGATGGCAAGCAGTGGAGGGGTGGGGGTTCAGATGCTGCTATTATCAATATTTATTTTATATTACCCAGGGATGGCAAATATTTTAAATGGTTCCATTTTAAATGAATATTTCAAATGTAAATGGACATTTGACATTTTATTTTTTTAATGTATTTTGACAAATTGTTTCTATTTTACATCTAAAATAGGTGAACTGATGCATTTTTAAAGAAGTTTGGGCATAAACAGTCACGTGAGGTGCGAAGGGAATGAATATATTCAAAATTTATTCAAACAAAATTTGATATTCGTTGTAAATAAATAGTTAAAGGCATAGAAAATTGAAGAATACCGAACGCAAAGTTGGTACAACTATTCCCACTTAGTTCAACTGAGAAATGTGTTTCTATTTGTATAATTAGTGTTTAAATATTGTAATACTACTTTCGTGCTCATTTCAATGTCATGAATGTCATGTGCAGTGCACATTTTAAAAACAATGTTGAATGCCTTTATACTATAAGCTTCGGCGAATATATGATTGTGCGTATTCATTTAAATATTTATTTAAAAAAAAAAACTGTATAATGAAAACTGAACTAATTTTGATAGCATTTGGCAAATTTGTCACCACTAATGTTACGTCTAGATAAACCTTAAGTTTTCTGATCATTGTATCAATAATAAAAATCATTACTATAGACTTATAGAGGGGTTTTATACACAACATATTTCTTACGAAATGTTTTGATCGTATACGAACTACGCCCCAACTTCCTTTAGCGAAAACATGTTAGGAAAAACTGAAAACTTGAAAAACGAAATTAAAGTGGTATAAAAGTAAATAATAATTCTTAAATACGAATAAATTTTGGTTTTAAAATTGTGCAATTTGACAAAGGAAATGTAAAAGCAGAATGTATGGAATGTAAACGATACTTTTGAATCCCATTTGTCTCTCTAATCCAATGCCTAGTTTTGCATTTCGAAATCAATATCGACAATAGTTACTTAAAGCTGTATTATTGTAAACTATTTGATGTATATTAAAAAAAGTTTCAAATATCAAACAATTTTGTTGCCGAAATATAAAAATTTCTAGAAAACCATTTTGAATTTGTAAATCATTTTTTATTTTGCATTTTAAATACATTTCTATAAATCAGTTTCAATTAGCATTTTAAATGTAGTTCAAAAAATATTTAACCATTTCAATTTTAAATATGTTCAAATAGGTATTTTGGCCAGCCCTGATTTAAATATAGCGGTGTGTAAACATGACTAATGCTCAAACACACACACACACACACACACACGGATATGGTACAATTATTAACTGTTAAAAACAAAACCGCAACTTGTGTGGTCGATCAAAAAAACAAGTACTGTTGTACCAGGTTTACTCATCAAAATTGATTTTTGCCAATTTTAAACTTCCCACCATAGCGAAATTTCAGTCATCGATCTTAAAAACGAAATCAAAATTTTCGCCAATTTTTGATAGGATGGATCTATATTTATTCAATTGAAGCGTTCGAACGTTTACATGATCTGCACGAAATTTTATCTGTTTCATTCAAGGGATGTGGGTTTTAGAGCGTGGAGGACACACAAAGTTTGAAATAACTGTCATAATACTAGTCATAATAAAGGGACAAATCCTTACATATAAAATTACATATCCTGACTGATTTATCATCACCAAGTCAAAGCTATTGACACCCCAAATATATGAACCTTCAGGAAGGTCTGATAGACAAGCTCCTGGCTATTTCAAACATATTGGAGAAGCTTTTTAGACCCCAAGATGTATCTATCCATCTATCAAAGCTATTGAAGTTAGAAACATGAAATTTGGAAAATATGTTCCTTAGACAGACAGCGTATAGAAGATTTTTAGAAAATCATCACGTAAATTTACTCACAAATAATTAATTTCCAAAATTTTGTGAATGCAGGCATTTTCGTAGAAACTATATATTACGCTGTAAACCGTTACATAACATGAAATCTATTTAAAAAAATTCGTTACGCAGGAGCTGCGTCAACTTCCTTAGAATATGGAGCTGCGAATTTCCTTAGAATATATAAATCACTCTCTAGCGGTCATAATTTTAGTGTGATCAAAATGAATTATAATATCTGATATGACTTTAGTATTTGCAAAAATTAAATTTATTAATAGCCAAAATAGAACGATGTTGTATAACGATTATAGCTTATAGTTACTATGGAAACGACAAACAAAATTTTTTACAATAAAATATATTTCATATATGCGTATCAAACAAACACAAAATATTAAATATCTCTCATAATATTAGAATAATCAAAAAATGTATAAGGAGTAAAGTTGTAGAAAATCAAGTTTGCTACAATTCATTACTTGATCATTTTTCTCAAACTCGAATGTGAACAGAGATATTTAGAATTGTAACTTTCAATCTATAATTGTAAATATTTCTGTAAATATGAGTGTGACAGAAAAATGATAAGAAACAAAATTACAGTAAAACTTAGTACATGCAACTTAACTCCTGATAAATTTTTCGATCTTTCAAATATTAAGAGAGATAGTCAACTTTTGTGTTTTTCCCTCCCTGTAAACCCCTTTTACCCTCGGCCGATTTTTCCTATTACCGAACTTGACCTTTAGAATACCAAAAGCGTCTCAAATACCAAATTTCATTCCAATGGGAATAAAACTGTGACCGCTGGAGAGTCCACAGACATTTAAAAAAGTTCATATGTATATATATATATATATATATATATATATATATATATATATATATAAATTTTAGCGATAGTGATTTTTAACATCTTATAGGTAGGATCGATGGACATTTGAAGAAATTTTTACAAAATTCCAACATTGGTGCAAAAACAATAGCTGCATTTCCCTTCGAGTAATTTCGCTAAAACTCTGGACTAAACTTTATCTATGTATAAGTCAGAGGCACGAAAACTAGTAGTTCAATGTTTTTCGAACATCACACTCAAAAGAGTAGAAAAACAATGGTGAAAATTTGTATTAAGGTCCGGCTTTTATTTATAGCTAGACACATTCAAATTGGTATTTATTTAAATTAATAACTAAATACGTGTAACAGCGTTTTACGAAAATCAACCCTTGAAGGCAGATTGAAATGGGAAGTAAAATTTGTATTGCGGTTCCGTTTTTTATAAGTTTGGAATATGAAAATTGGTTGTTACGCCCGAAAATCATTATTGTTGCCTCTTGACCGCCTTTTAAAAGGATTTAGATTTGAATTCAAGACCTTTTAAAACAAATGAAACAACTAATTGAGTAAACTGCATAGATACCCAGTGTCTTCTGATAAAGACAGATGTTTGAGCTGAAACTGTGACGAAACTATTCAGATTATGAAAAAGGGACATTTAATCCTCCGAAAAATTGTTTTATCTCTTGCATATTCAAAGATGGATCTTTTCCTCCCCGGCGGGGGAGCTTCATGAGCTGAATTCTTCCATTCACGAATTTACCCTTACTTTTTAGCTCTAGAATACACACTCACACAAAATATATTCTTCGATACTTCTTTTTGTTTTCGAGTTATCATGTCTAAGAACAGACGAATGAAGCAGATATACAGAATTGGAGCATAGAATTAATTTTGTTTTGCGGTCAATATTTTCAATCGTTAAAGTAGGACCTTGATATACCTTTGGATACTGTTCATAATCTACTTTTCATGACGTCATTTGAATACAACATTTAGAATCCATAATAAGATCGAATTTAATGAATTTTAATTTAAACAAAATTTAATATTTAAAAAAAAAACTGCATTAAAACATTTTAAAATTGATCCTTCCCTGAGGCAACATCGACAAAACTAATATTTCACACAGTGAACTCCTCTCATGACAAAATAATTATATGAAACAGGCCTAAAATCTCTTTGTGTCAGTCATTAAAAGTTGAACATGTCATTCAAAAATTTATTTTCTATCAAAACGTTCACAATGCATACAAATATTTAACAATCTTTAAGGCAGTATGATTATGGTACGCGATGGGGATTGATTACTTTGTATACGCAATAAAAAACTTATTTGCAAATAAGTGTGGTTAATTTAACCATTCACATTGGCTCTTCGTGGAGATACGAAAATTGCTCAACAATTTAGGTCCTGGTTCCCGGATTTGATTATTTATGCGCACATTGTTTTGACTGCTTTGATGTTCTGCATGTCTGTGAGTCAATCACGTTTCGTATATCAACATTTCATAAATCAAATTAAAAAGATCAATTTTAATTAATAAAGATCAATTATATATTTTATATATTTATTTAAATAATTATTATTTAAATATATATAAAAGATATAATTGATCTTTATTAATTAAAATTGATCTTTTTAATTTGATTTATGAAATGTTATTATTTTTTATATGTAAATTACCATGATTGTTAACATTCACAGCAACCGTGATAATAGAGGGAAGTTATAGTTGAAATGCAACAGATAAAAAATGAAGAACAAAATTAAAATTATAATTTAATGATGAAGCGACACCGCTACAAACGTATATATTTGCTCGAACAGTCAAGCTGCTCTAAAAGCCTTGCCTGCCACTGAAATCATCTTAGGGGTAGTCAGAGATTGCCTAGAAGGACGACCAGGAGCTGGTAAATCGGAAGAATGTAAAATTGATATGGTTTTTCAAGGAAACGAAAATGCAAATACCTGAACAAAGAAGGCAGTCGGGCTTCTGGAATTTAGGAATTCCAAAGACAGAAAGTAAACAATTTATCAATGAATAGATAGACGTTAAACAACGTGGTTTTCATTGGGAAATATATCGCAACAAAACCTCAGGAAAATACTATTTTGGAATGTATCCAAGAGGCGAAATGTAACCTGAACTGGATACAAGTTTGAAAGATTACCGGATTCATCACCGGAAATTATCGCCAACGAAAGTATATGCATACAATAAGACCTCACAATAGATCCATTATGTGCAGACTTTGCGGCGTAGAGGAAGACACATCAAGCCACATCATCTTTAACTGCGAATCTCTCGATTACAGCCGATACAAGATATTCGGTGCATTATATTCGAATAATTGAACCTTCAGGAAAACCTGATAAGCAAGCTCCAGGCAATTGCCAAGATATGAGAGAAGCGAATCTCGTCAGACTGAAGTAGAAAGGGGAGCACATTGGACCATAAACTTGAAGTACAATAATTTGTTTACCCGAAGATATATCTACCTATCTATCTAATACAGGGTGAGTCGAACCAGGTGGATAATAGCCACACCTCCACTTCCTTCCACGACCCTCGCATTCTTCAACAACATCCAATAGAAATTGATATATTGAGACAAAATGAAGACCACTCGTGATTGACTCACAGACATGCAAAACATCAAAGCAGTCAAAACAATGTGCGCATAAATAATCAAATCCTGGAACCAGGATCTAAATTGTAGAGCAATTTTCGTATCTCCACGGAGAGCCGACTTATTGTAAAAAAACAAAATTTAACCTTTTTTTCGAGATGGCGGTTAATGCACATAGAAAATATTGGTCGACAATTTGAAGTTAAGCTTTTCTAAGCCCCCGCCTCCTATTCAATATCAAAAAATCAGCTTTTTTGGCTGACTTGCATTTCCAAACTTATATAATGACTGGACTATAAGATAATAGTAAATATTAAAATTACAAATAAATTTGAAGACAACTGTAGATACGTCTAAATAAATATCATAATGCAAGAATCGTAATGAATTTTTGTTTCTTAATACATGTTTTCCTAGTAATCCTCACCGTATATTTGTTGTACATCGGTGCCCTGGTTCCCGGATTTGATTATTTATGCGCACATTGTTTTGTCTGCGAGTCAACCACGAGTGGTCTTCATTTTGTTTCAATATATTGATTTCTATTGGATGTTGTTGAAGAATGGGAGAATCGTGGAAGGAAGTGGAGGTGTGTGCTACTATCCACCTGGTTCGACTCATCCTGTATACGTCGTGTCATCGTGTTAGTGTTTCTGATTCGATTTTTTTCCTTTAGAAATTAGTATTCATAAATGTATACACTCGTTTTAATAATTATATCCATAAGATAGATATTGATTAAAAATAGAATGTGTTGATTGAAATTGGAATTGTCCTTGATTTAAATACCTTTAACAAAGTAATTAATTAAATACATATGTTGAGAGGCTGCTGCTGCGGCTGCTAAAGAAATATCAATTTAAATTAATTAGAATATACAGGTGATTGATTTTTAATCTGCTAGAGAAAAAATTACACGATCGAAATTAAAAAATTATTTATGTAGAAGCTGCGTCAACATAGCGAATTTCATCAGAATGAAAACATCAATTCTCTTTTAATTATATAACCCGGGGATGAATGGGGTACAAAGTTGAAAATATGGTTTAAATATAATGTTATAATCTCAAAAATACAATACTATTGTAAGAAAATAAAAGAACAGTAATATTTTTTTTTGACATCAAATGCTTGATATGAAAAATCATACACATCTAGGGATGGGGATTGAACCCACGACCTCTGGCATTCTAGACCAATGCTCTACCATCTAATTCCCTAGATGTGTATGATTTTTCATATCAAGCATTTGATGTCAAAAAAAAATGTTATCAATGTTCAGACATATTACTTAAATGTCAAAGTAAGTAAACGCTAGTCGCTTCCGTTGGTATAACATAACCGAAAGGCAACCATACTAACAATGGAAATAAATAGACGCTAGTTAACAAAAAACAATTTAAAAGAACAGTATTTTATCAAAAACAATAAATGATGTCAGTTGCCCCGTTCTGCCCCGGGCCTGGGGCGAGTCGAGGTGGTAAGGACACGTTATTATAAACACATATAAAACTAGTGGAAATACAGAAAAAATAAGTTTATGCACGAAATTCATACACTAGGGCAGTCTCATCATTTTTGCTATCTATACCCGCGGGTGAAAATGAAATGAAGGGACCCAGTTCTCATCCAAGAGTACCCAGGGGTAGTAAAATTAACCTCTCCACTTGAAGACCAATCAAGTCTAATGTTGTGTCGGCTGGAAGGCATTGTGAAACATTGCGACAGAATGGGGTATCCCATTGGCCAGAATGGAGTACCCCATTCCGCCCCAAAGACGCGATTCAAGTAAAGGGGGTAAGTTCACTTGAAAAAGATACGTAAACAAACATTTAACTACACCAAACTAAAGACAATTAAACGTACTTCAAGCATCTACTAACTGTAGTTGTAATCATTAAATTATCGAATGATAATTAGTGAGAACTCTAGGTTATTGCAATAAAATTTCAAATTCGTCCCCTTTACCTAGATCAGTTTTTTGTATTATAAATACGTATTTCGACTACAATGTAGTCATCATCAGTATAAATTAGCTAGTCGTACTTTACTCTTTGACAATTAGAAATAGATATAAAGTCGAGATCAATAGACAAAAATAAAAATAAATAGACAATTAACAAAATTAAAATATACTAGATTTAAAATATAATAAATTTTAAATTATATTGAAATTACTCTTGTTAAAATTTCCTTCATTCACATTTATTCCTGTTAATTTTACTCTTATTAAAATTACTCTTATATTGTCTCAGGATAGGTTACTTGTTACGTGTAAGCGCCCAAAACTAACACACTCTATAAGTACATTAACAACTTTTATTCGAGGTCTGTTTAAATAAGGCACAAATCAATTATAAAATTTTGAATTGGCAGTCGACTTTTAACACTATTTGTACATGCAGGTATCAAAATCACCTGTTAATTTTAGCAAATTTAAATTTATTTAAAATATTGTTAAGGTTGACCGGACAGTACAGTACATATCATAATAAACAGAACCAGTCTTTTTAACAGAAATTAAAAACTTTAATCTGTAAATTAGTTATTTAAATTTAGATAGCATCTAACTATCACTAGTACTCGGATTTTTTTGTAACTATTCAATTACTAAAAATAATAAATAATCGTCCTTTGACGATTATTTTAACGATTTGACGAAAATTTTCGTGAGTTTATCTTTTTAATTAAGAATATTTACAAAACTCTTCGTCAGGCTAATTTTTTTTTTAATTTTAACATAATGTGCGAGATTAAGTTTATAAACGTAGAAGTTTTTGACTTTTTAATTTTATAGGTGGAGCAACATTATCGAAAATGTATGCGTTCATTCAGCATTTAATATTCACAACATGTGAAAATTCAAATTTTAATGATTAATTACATGAAAACCCTTCGTCAGGTTTATTAATTAATAACATATCAAAAATTCATGTTTTTATCAATACATTGCCGATTTTACCTGTAAATGTGTGGTGTCAGATCAACCTTAAGTAAACTAAAAATATTTAAATAAACAGAAGTAAACATATGACACACATAATAAATAATATTTAACATGATATTTATTTGTAACTTGTAACTTGTTAATATTACCTACTTTATTTTATGGCTACTTTTGCTGTTTAATATTAACCTATTATCGATGAATAGATGTATTACGTAACTGCAATAATTGAGTATCTCATAAAATGAACATAAATCAGGTTTTACAAGTTATTATTCAAATTATTTGGAATTTTTAATACAACAGCAAAAAGTATTCTGATTATTTTTACATGTAAATTAAGTTTTTTGTTTCTATTTCAATTTTCATAATTTTATTACAACTCCATAATAAAATGAGTAGAGTCAAATTAACATTTCTCAGGCAGGTTGCTTGGAACCGCAATTTTTTTTTTAAATCGATCAATCTTGACGTCCTGAATATGACCCTAAATTTATACGGTCCGACTCGTGACGGAATAGAGTCAAAATTAAATTTGTTTATAACAAAAAAGCGTTTTTTCTTAATATCTTTTTTAAAACTAAAAGTTTTAAAACTGACAGAATATTATTCAATTCTATATAAAAATAGAAAACAAACGAGCCCATAAACATTAAAATCGGTTTATTAGAATTAGAGAAAAAACTACCCAAAGTTCGAAAAACGCGAAATCTTAAATTAAAATAAAAAATCTAAAAATTACTTCATTGTTTTTTTTAACAATGGCAAAATATACCTTTTTTATGTTAAAAATAATATGCCCAATTTTAGCCCTTAAAAAAAATTAGGTCCCCAACAATTAATAAAATATCATGTCACCTATTTTTATAAATAAAAAGGGTGCATTTGATCAGAGACGAATAAATCTTTTTTTAAATGAAAGGTCTTCAAAATATCTATCTCTATTATCTCTTAACAAACTTGGCTTTATAAATAACAAAAGCATATCAGATACGACATTTCATTTTGAGCAGACTAAAAGTCTGTTAGACAAACCACATAAATATTAACAATATATATTTGTTAGCTTATTTTCAACGAAAATGTAGATTAGCTACTTAATACGAAGCGCTAGCGAATGCTTATAATCGTACATGTATTTGTCGACAACGATGGACTGACTCTCTTAAAAACTTTTTCTATAAACTATTTTCAGTTCATTCCCAAATTTACTTAACAAAAATTTTCAAGTATAAAAACTTCAACATTTTGTCTGAAAAGTTTATTAAACCGTTCAAAAATATTTTACATAATTTAAACACCGTCTAGTCTATCAACATCAAATAGCTGTAGTGGTTTTCAATTTTGCTTTTGACGTTTTTGGGGTGGATTTGGACATTTTCTTGGGTTTTTTTAGCGCATATGCTTCACATATCTCAGAAACTAAATGCAGGTGTGTTCTTCTCAGTGGCTTCCATCCATCAGTATCCATTATATCTGACGCATAGATGGTGATAAAATTAATAGTTTGGTCTTTTAACTGATCCTCACTTTGAAGATCCGCTAATGCTAATATTTCCATAGCATTTTATTTTGCTAAATTATTGTGTATAGCTTTTAGACACAAACTTTTTAATCTGTCAAGCGTATACTTAACAGCGGTAGCAAAGATATCATCTGTCATGGCTTTTAAGTTTTGAGCTTTTCCTGTATATATGAATCGTAATATTTCAGTTAACACTGCATAATTTACATCAGTTATATTAACACGATTATGTTTACGATCCTCCAAGTCATGGTCGAACATCGCCGCGAACACAGCACTATGCCATTCACTGACTTTGTGAATCTCTCAAACACAATGCAATTTAAAGTGCCAGAATGTTCATTGGCTGCAGATTTTGATGAGTTACTTCAAACTGAATAGTGATGTAGTTCTATCAGTTGCTGGTGAAGAGTTTCATGTCCATAAGAACATACTATCACGTTGTAGTGTTGTGTTCGCGGCAATGTTCGAACATGACTTAGAGGAACGTAAACATAATCGTGTTGATATAACTGATGTAAATTATGCAGCGATAACTGAAATATTACGATTCATATACACAGGAAAAGTCCCAAACTTAGAAGTTATGGCTGGTGATATCTTATCTGCTGCTGATAGTATGTTCTTATGGACATGAAACTCTTCACCAGCAACTGATATAGGGACACTAAACTTCATCAGTTTGAAGTAACTCATCAAAATCTTCAGCCAATCGGCATTCTGGCGCCTTGAATTACATGTGTTTGAGACATTCACAAAGTCATCTGACACAGTGACATCATAAACTATTGTTAGTCCCCCATTCAGGAGTAATCCATTCTTTCGATGAAGTATATCACTCAGAAACATTTACACTTCTTTGGAATTATTATCTTTTCCTTGTTGAATTGTTTCTATTGAATTTGATGATTGTTTGGATTCTTTAAATAAGATTTATTGAACCAAATCAATAAATTATTACAGAATTGAAATGAAAGAATTATGAATTACAGTTTGACTTGAAAAAATATATAATAATCAGCACTTTTAATACGTGTATATCTAGTATGTCCTTTTAATCATTAGTTACCGGGCGTAGTTAATTAATGATTACTTCGATCATATAATTACACTTACAGTGAATAGCAGTCACCAAAATGTTAGTGTGGAACAGTGATACTCAACAGTTTCAAACGAGCCTTTGTGCGTTTGTTTTAGCCTTTGTTTTATCTCCCTTGTCGTTTATTGTGGAACAAGTTAATTTTGCCGTTACTTGTTTTTTATCACTTGATATCAGTTTTAAATTTAAGTCTACTCTAGTCATATTCAGACACAATTTTAAATTATCAGTTCTACCTTCAGGAAATATTGATGATAAAAATTCTTTAAAATTAAGTTTCTTCAAAGCACTTCTAAATTTTTGAATAGTCCACGTGCCACTGTATTTAATGGTTTCATGATGATCAGTCGTTACGTTAATTGAATTCATTTTAATATTATTAAATGTATGTGTTGTTTAATCAATCAGATGTACTGTAATGTACTGTACATACTGTCAAGTTGTTTGTACGAATAGCTTCAAAAGTTGATGTCCATTAAGCTAGCAGAACACAATTATAATTGTATCATAATTACATGCTAATTAAATGCATGATGTTAAGCTAGCAGAGCAATATTTAAAAAATAAATTAATTATATTGTACTTAATATCAAATTATTAAGCTAATTAAATGTTTTAAGTAAAATTTAGCAGCTCTTTGTTGTATCTAGCTTATGTTAAGCTATCTCTGATAGCTTAATATTAAGCTAGCAGAGCAATGTTTAAAAAATCAATTAATTATACTGTATTTAATATCAAATTATTTAGCTAATTAAATGCTAATTAAATGCTCTACACGATATAACAAAGAGCAGTTAATTTTTAATTAGGACATTTAATTAGCTTAATAATTTGATATAAAATACAATATAATTAATTGACTTCTTAATTATTGCTCTGCTGGCTAATCTAGCAGAACATGTGGTAACACAGTCCATTTAATTTTTAATTAGAGCATTTAATTAGCTTAAAATTTGATATTAAATACAATATAATAAATTGATTTTTTAAATGATGCTCTGCTAGCATAACATTAAGCTAGCAGAGCATACGGTAACTCAATACAACAAAGAGCATTTAATTTTTAATTAGGGCATTTAATTAGCGTCTAATTATGAGACAATTATAATTGAGTTCTGCTTGGACATCAAAAGTTGAGCTGTCATTTTAAAATATTATAATCGATTTGCTCCTTATTAATTTGGATTTTTTGAAAAATGTTTTGAATAAAATTAGTTAGTATAGTTATATGTAATGAACAACTTGTATCCGAAGCATTTTTAATCGGGTCGCACTATAATGTAATGATTGTGATGATACTAATTGTAATAATTTAGGTGTACGTCTATGATACCCACCGAACAGTGGGCTTTGTTTTGTATATTAAATTTTTGTACAAATTAAGTTGTTTTCATGGTTTCATGTTGTTATAAATTAATTGTCATGTACCTTCTCAGTTCTATTGGGCAAGTAACATTGTGTTTTATAGCAAATTTCCTGAAAGGAAATAGAGCTATTGGTCCCGTACCGAAGTTAAAATTTCGCAAAAATTTCTTCAAATGTCCAACGATCCAACCTAGTAGATGTCAAAAATCACCATCTGTAAAATATATATATATATATATATATATATATATATATATATATATATATATATATATATATATATATATCTATGGACATATTTATATATATATATATATATATATATATATATATGGACATATTTATATATATATATATATATATATATATGTCTGTAATCACTCTAGCGGTCACAGTTTTCATTTTACCGGAAAGAGATTTGGAATTTGAGGCGCTTTTGATATTCAAAAGGTCAAGTTAATGGGTAAAATCGAACCAGGGGAAAGGGGGGGTTTAGACAGAAGGGGAAACACAAAATTCGTCATATCTCGCTTAATATTTGAAAAATCGAAAAATTTACAAGAAGTAAAGTAGTAGGTAATAAGTTTTACTGTCATTTCGTTTCATATCATTTTTTTTCTTACACTAATATTTACAGAAATATTGACGGTTTAATATTGAAAATTAAATTCCTTAATATCTCTGTACACATTAGAGTTTGAGCAAAAATGATAAGGTGATGAATTGTAGCAAATATAATTTTCTACAACATTATTTCTTACACTTTTTTCGATTGTTCTAATATTAAGAGAGATATTTTATATTTTGTGTTTTCTTCTTTCTTTATACCCCCCCCCCCCCATTTCCCTCGACGTATGTCATTTATTAATAAAATTGGACTTGAACATACTAAAATCATATACAACATTTCATTTTGATCAGACTAAAATTGTGACCGCTAGAGAGTCATTTATGTATTCTAAGGAAATTCGTTAAGTTGAAGCAGCTCCTGCGTAACGAATTTTTTTTAGTTACTTGTTGCAATAAAAAATATTCTCCTTTTCTCATATAATTTGTGTTATCGTCGTTTTGAAACAAATAAAGTTCATGAAAGATTTTTGTGGCGTTAATTATATATTTCAAAATTATTACAAAGAATAAAAATTCGTTACGCGGAAGCTGCTTAGCGAAATTCCTTAGACCTCATAAATCACCCTCTAGCAGTCACAATTTTAATAATATGATTTTGGTATTTGCGAGGCCAATTTTATTAATAAATGGCATACGTCAAAGAGAAAGAAGAAAACACAAAATATAAAATTAAGAAGTAAAGTTGTAGAAAATTATGTTTGATACAATTCATTAACTTATCATTTTTATGAAACTCAAATGTGTACAAAGTTTGGATTTTAATTTTCAATCTTAAACCGTCAATATTTCTGTAAATATTAGAGAAACAGAACAAATGATTAGAAACATTTATTATAGTATAACTAATTTTCTACAACTTTACTTATGTATTTTTCGATTTTTCGTAGCCCAGAGTGAACTTCCATATCTTTGAGATGTGAGCTTGTCCGAACTTGTCCAACTTTCAGCAAGTGTATGAAGGCGCACCTTAGAATCTGCTTACATACAAAAACTCTTAAGAAGAATTATGTGAATTATTTTATCTTATAAGATCTTATAGCTTTATATGAGATATTGGAGGTAATCACGTGTAGCGGACATTCAACGTAATTATGTATACGTTTATGATAGTAAATTAAACGGAGAAATATGAAATTATAATACTTTTATATTTCGATTAACGAAGCGAGTTTTAATTAATTTTTTGTTTTTTTCATTTATAAAAGTAGTAGCTGAAGTTGATACCAGTTTTAAGGTAGTTGTTGCGTGGATTAATTTGCCGGGGAATATTCTAACCATAGTTTTCTTATAAATCAAAAATTATTATTAAATCAATAATTATTAAAAATTATGAACAAAATAACAACTAAATGAGTTAATTGCTTAAATATCCGGTACAGATTGATGTTTGAGCTTTATGAAAAAATGTTCCAAACAAAAGTTGATTTGTCTTAAAATTCTTCTATCTATTACGGTTCTAAAGATTAATATTGGCCCCAATTTTTGAAATGGTGCCGTTCATAAAATGATCTAATTAGTCCATTCCACATGCCCGCCTGTCCATCCGTCTGTAGGTACGATAACTCAAAAAGGGATAACCTGATAGCGGAAATCTCGTGTATTTTTAAGAGCTAAAACTGAATAGTTTTGTCACAATTTCAGCCCAAACATTTGAAATTACTCTTGATTACAAAACCGTAACTGAATATCTTATATATATAAAAATCTCGTGTCACATGTTTATTGTGAATGGACTCCGAAACTACTTAACCGATTTTGATGAAGTTTTCTATACTGTGTGTAATTTGGTCCAACTTGAGGTATAGGCTCGTTTTTATTTCGATTTATGGACTAAATATTTTTTTATTGAAAATTTAATGTTTATTGTAAGGTAAACGGTTAGATTATTTGGAAGTTCAATATGTTTCTAACAGATGGCGGTGTAAGTTAGTTAAATGGCCGACACAGTACTTTGGGTTATCTAGGTGGGGTAAGCGACCAATAGATGGCGCACTATTTTGATGGCGCTATGTTTTGAAGAACCATGCTTTATTCATTTTTTAATCTATATATATATATATAAATGAATCCCTATTTCCCTTGGTCAAGGCATCACGCGTGAACGGCAGGACCAATTTCACTAATTCTTTTTTTGATGTGTTTGTTATTGTCAGGAGAAGGTTTTTATTTAAGAAAACTTAACGACCATATTTATTTTTTTGGAGTTGGTTAAAATTTGTTGATTTTGTTTATTTTTTATTTTTTTCACAGAAACTTCTCTACTTCAATAAGATAACTATAAAATTATTTTATTAAAATTTTGTTTTAATTTTGAAATATCAATTTTGATTGTCGTTAAAATTAAAACTAAGAATGTTGTGTATCATAAAGCATTAGAATAATGAACAATATGTTTTTGGAATAATTATTATTAGTTAAGACAGGACAACGTCTGTCGGGTCAGCTAGTATATTATCATTATATACAACTTTGTATTTTTATACATTTGTGTGTACATGAAAATAACGTATTGGTAATGAACTCAGTATATATCGAGTATTTAAGCAACTCCAATGTTTTCATTTGAGTCGGTTATAATCGAAACGCAATTGAAGAACTATGCAATTTGATATTAGTCATGCTATTACTGAAATATAAGTTTTTTCCTATCGCCAACTATTTATATAAATTGGAAATTTACACATTGAAATGATATTAAAATAATCATATTTGCTGCTACTATGCATTTAAAACTATATGAAATATGGTGAAAAATTTGCACGAAGCATATTTTTTGCAAAACGAAGAACAGTGCGGTCTTTTTTCATTTTGTTTTAAAGTGCGATTATTTTATGTTCATATATTTAGCTCTTTTAATTTTCACGTATGCAGTACCTTAAGATAAAGTTAGCTATAGCACTTGGTAATATTGTAGCCATAGCATTTATGTATCAGTCCTAGATGGAGTATCGAATCCGCTGTTTTACAAAACCGCTAGTTGTTTTACTTAGCAACTCCGTTATATAAATTAACTGAACGACGTTCAACTGGATTGTCATTGCAATACGATTTACGAAACTGCTACCCACATTTAGACGTAATGCACTATAGCTTATATGTAGTCACAAAGAGCGTTTTGATGTAGGAAAATATATAGAACGCCGTTTAGTGCGGGACCCAAAAACACGCAAACCCGACCAACTCGGTGTAGGACCGATGAATTGAAAGATTGTAGTACTCGGCTGTAATAGTTACCTTATTTAATTTCAATAATTTTTGACACTATATCTAAAATATATAGAACTTGATAGGAAAAAGAACCTTTAGTAATGGGAATTCCATTAGCCCGTTTAAACTAAAATCTACAATCTGACGTTTCATTTCACGCTGTTTTACATAACGTCTAATCATTGACCCGCTGCATTGATAAATGCAAAACGTTTAAGCAATATTACGTGTTAAAGTTCAGTAATTAGGTAAAACAGCTAAACGTCGTTCAGTTGTTTTACCTAACGCAGTTGTTATGTAAAACAACTAGCGGTTTTGTAAAATAGCGGATTTGACTTCCATCTGCGACATTTCCATATATCTAACCATTTATAACTTTAAGTATATACCTTGCTTACCTTGCTTGCTTGCCATATGAGTATTTAATAACTATCTAATCAGATTCTATTAAAAAGATTAGGAAATATTAATAATCAAATACGTTATTGTATAAAGGCATGTTCACACTGTCCGTGTGTTGTTTTTAACATGCATATATTAGCTTGACTTTTATATCTGTCTATGTATGAAGGGAAAGGCATAGTCTTAATCAATTTTCACCCACCTCCGGACGTCTGAATAATCGGAAATATTGCAGACGTATTAAGAACCGATGACAATACATTTAAAAAAAAATACAGACGAATTAAGAACCATCCTCTTTTTTGAAGTCGGTTAAATATATAAAATTAATAAAAAACAAAATGAAACATTTTTAATTTATTAACAGTCAACTTTAAACTTTTCATGGTTATAACGATTTATAGTGTGATGGTATAGTTTATAGTTTCTATAGAATTGTCAACAACAAAATTTTAATAAAAATAAATGATATTTCCAACTAATAAAATATAAAAACTGTTTGGCATAAATTTCCTCATCTATATTCGATATATACTTTCTTTGGCCAAGAATTGGATTGATTCCATCAGTCGTGGAATAATAATGAAGAACCAAACTATAACACAAAAAATAATTTTGTTTTAAGATTA
Organism: Nineta flava; assembly: GCA_963920215.1. Taxonomy (NCBI): domain Eukaryota; kingdom Metazoa; phylum Arthropoda; class Insecta; order Neuroptera; family Chrysopidae; genus Nineta; species Nineta flava. The sequence continues at coordinate 1,575,913 of OY986041.1, forward strand.
AAAAACAAAAAATAAAATTTAGAGTCTAAAAAACTTTTACTCGAATATAAACTAAAAAAATGCAAAATACTTTCAAATAGAATAAAAAGATTGACAACAAAGTTAACTTTAATATAATCAAATGCATGGGATGCTCTCTACTTGCATCTTCATAATGGCTGCACGTTTACAAGAGTAAGTAGAGAGCACCCCATGCTTTTGTTTACATTAAAGTTCATTTTGTTGTCAATCTTTTTATTCTATTTTCTATTTTACCAAAGTTGGCCTAACACCTACCCCCACACGAGGAGGTCTTAGACCTAGCACTATAAATTAACTCATACTTTATTATTTTCATCCGTAAAATATTTTGCGAGAATAAGTTCATGTATCGCGAATCGAAAAAAATGTTGATGGCCAACTTTGGGTACAATGGAATAGCTTCGATTTTCGATCGTTTCCAGACTTTTTGGAAACCTTATATACTAATCGCACGTATTTGAATCCGGTAAATCACGTTACGGGTGCTCCTTAACCACAAAAAACATTCATCATCCTTCATTTCTAAGTAAACCTCGTCCAAAGAACATATCTTCCTTAAATTGCATGTTTCTCTTTGCAGTAGATTAGGCTGTGCGTTGTCTCATTTTGTCTGTCAGTCAGTCACGGAACAGTTGTATAAATATATTATTATAGTGTAAACTAGGCTTTAACGTAAAATATAAAAACCTGTGTATAAAATAAAATTATTTAAAAAAATATTGATTATCAATCGTGATTATATTAAAATTAATTTATTTTCTAATTTTATAAAAAAATAAATAAATTAAGTTTTGTTTTTTGTATAAAATGCGGGTACGTACATTAATTTTGAATTAATTAATTATTATTCGTATAGATAAATATGAATTCTATTCGTTCAAATTAAATATTGATTTTACTATATATATATGATAATTAGAAATTAGTGAAATTATTGTGAATAGCAAAATGGTTCCTTGTCAAATTATTGTAATATATGATTTATTTGATAGATTAAAGTACCTACCCGTAGGTGAAATATCTCTGTTAAAACTAACATCAATTCAAATAGTCTCACTAATTGCGAAAACTTGATAAAAGTGCTGGATTGTCTCACACTGACGTGTTAAATGTTGTATTTAATCTACCTGGATGATTCAATGCGTCGGCAAAGTATGAGGTTTAGAAAAACATGCTATTGGAGTAGACTGTAGCAAATTTTACAAAAAGGATTGAGCACAATTTGATTGTTTTTTAACACAAATTAAAAAAAGTGATGCAAAAGATACCGTACCGACGAATCTGAAAACATGGATTTTTAAGGAGGGTCTATATAGGTACATTTAACATAACTCCAGAATTATAGAACTTCATAACCTTTTTACCGACGAAAGAAGGTACTCAATTCAACCTGTATATTTTTTAAATGTATAATCACGCATAACTTTTTACAGAGTAGTCCGATTTTGATAATTATTTTTTTGTTGGATTGAGTATACTTCAAAGTTGGTCCCATATAAATTTGAAATTTTAGTCACAAAAAAAAATAAGACTTCCCAGCGCTTCCACGATAGAACAAATATCATAATCGATTATATATGTTCTGTGTGTAAACACTATTTGAAAGCACTGAATATTTTTGCGCAATTTCAGTGCTTTTTTAACCGACCAAAAAAAACGAAGGAGATTCTCAAGTCAACCCCAATATATTTCTTAATGTGTGGCCACGCATAACTTTTTACAGAGTAGTCCGATTTCGATCATTCTTTTTTTATTGGATAGGATTTACTTCGAAATTGGTACCAATAAAATTGAAAACAAAATTTTGTCCCTAAGGGTTAAAAAAAGGGAATGGTTGATTTTTCACCACTGAATTTTCATCTGTGATCCGATTCTGTAGAAACTTGACACACATATGTAGTTCTAATGATACTAAAAGCCACAAAAAATTAAAATGTAAAGTAACATTCCAGTTTTACAACCTGAAAACTGACCTAAGTTGTCTTTTTTGTTAGTTACATATTTGCTATCTTGCTATGAGTACTTCAGTTACATATTTGTACATGTTTCTCATATTTTGAAAGAAAATTGATATATTTTATGGATATTAGCAACACTTTTAAAAATGTTTTTGCAGTTTTTCTAATCTCCAAATTCTATTTTTTGTTTTCTAATCTTAAAACAAAATTATTTTTTGTATTGTAGTTTCATTCTTCATTATTAATCCCACTAGTGTTGAAATGATTCCAATTATTTGCCAATGAAAGTTTATATCAAATATAGCTGAAGAAATTTATGGCAAATTAGTTTTTCTACATTTTAACCAGTAAGAAATATTATTTTTTTATTATAATGTCATTCTTGATGACATTTCTATAGAAACTATAAACTATATCCATATCACACTAAAAATCGTTATATAAGTTAGAAATATACAAATTTGTATTTTGGCTATTAATAAATTAAATTTTTGTACATTATTGTTTTGAAATCGGTTCTTAATAAGTTTGCAAAATTTCAATTCAAGCTAATAAAAGCATGTTAAAAATGAATACATATATTTAATACATAGGTAGGCAAACTTTGACTGCACTCAGCTCTGAGTGAGAGGTAGGAAGGAAGATAGAGTAAATACAGGGTTACGTACCAATTATTATAATTTTCTTTTTTTAATTAAAACCATTTTCCGAAAAAAATATAATAATACCAACTATTTTTTATGGTTATATAAATTATAAAATATAAATCTTTTACGTTTACCGCTTGACAATTGTAAACCGCTTGTAAATTTTTTGATGGTTTAGCTTTAGTTTAGATTTTAGAATTAGATTTTTGGAAATTCCGAATAATTTGCCTAAACAATTCATATCGGAGAACTAATAAACAATTATTTACTTGATTTAATTATTTTTTCTTAGTAGGGGGTATACTGTCATGGGAATTTGATGACACTGGATACAATAAACATGCCAATGATAAAGCTGGGTGGGGGGGGAGGTTTGGTAATTTGTTACTAATTTTCAAATGGATAAATTTTACATAAAGTGGGAATACATATAGTTGTTGTTGTTGTTGTTATTATTGTTGTTATTATTGATATTGCTATCATCATTATTTTTGTTATTATTATTATTATTATTATTATTATTGTTATTGTTATTATTATTATTATGTTTTTTGGTGTATCTCTCCATATTCTAAAAGATATTTCTTAAACAAAAAATATTTTATAAAACTATTTCTAAATTGATTGAATGCATTCTTGGGCAATAATCGGTAGGCAACCTGTATTGAAACATCGTTCCGTCTTACTTCAAAACATACCTTTCTTAATTACTCTCACTTAGCTTATGTAGAGCCCTTCGGCTCCGGAGAGACGCCCATGCCCTCCTCTGAATAGTATTTCATACTTTTAATTATTGTTATTATACAAAAACAAAACTGTTTGGAACATTCCGTATTCAGTTTGGTTGAATTTTATTGCTGGGGACTGTATATATTGTCATAATGAGATGCCAATTGTTTTAGGTAATTTTTGTTTACAATAAAAATAGGACCTCTTCGATTTGATGCCTGGTGTTCAATATAAGTATATTCATTTACAACAATGTATTGATAATTATACATACTAACATGTAGGTAAGAAATATAAGATACTAATCTAGGTGAAAGATCGTATCCGTAATAGCTCTACAATCTACATAACATAGAAGAACTAACTACATATTATATATATATATATATATATATATATATATATATATATATATATATATATATATATATATATATATGCAGACCACAAACAACACTCATTATTATAATTAAGTCGATTGAATACATACATTGTAATCGCCTAAGGAAATAACCAATCAAAATTGGACAGGTGTCGCGCAAAATGTAACAACGCAATTAACATATCGTTCGTTCTCTTTATTTGCATTCTAATATTTTATGAAACTAACTTTGTTGCTGTTCGTTGTCGTGCAATCAATAAATAATAAATAATCATTAATTTCAATTAATTTTATATTAGAAACTGTTGTTGTTGATGGTTGTTTTTTTATTTTTAAGTTAAGTTCAATCGTTTGCTGTACGAACGATTAGTAGTGTACAGTGTGTGCTACGGAAAAAGTTTATCGATTGCGATAGAACGGCTTTTAAATGGTCTTCCAATGAGAACGCTCGAAATTTGTTAGGTTATATAGCAGCCATGTGGTTGAATTGACATCTGTCAAATTTGTTGTTAATTGTTTAGCAGTGTATGGTGTATCCCCATGGAAGATTATAGCGTCGAACAACGTGTAAAAATAATCTCTAGCGACGAGAAAAAAAATCATCTTTAGCGACGAGACCCATTTTTGGATGATTGGATGGGTAAACAAGCAAAATTGTCGGATTTGGAGCGATATTAATCTACACGAAATACACCTGCACCAAATGCATCCCGAAAAGAAAAACTGTTTGGTGTGGATTTTGGTCTGGCGGAAATATATTCCAAAACGAAACTGACATTGCTATAACCGTCAACGGCTGATGCTACAGATCAATAAGAAGCAATTTCTTGTGTCCTAAACTGAATGAAATGGATACCAATAACAGGACGAGGATGGACGAGGTCCATCTTGGTTCCAACAAGGGCGGCACTACGTGCTACACAGCGATACCACGATAGACATTCTGCACGAACCTTTTTGGGGCATGGTTATCTCGCGCGGCGATGACGTGAACTGGTCACCGAGATCGTGCGATGTACTGCCTTTAGACTTCTTCCTTTGCGGCTCTTTAAAATCGCAGGTCTATACGAATAAACCACAAACAGTGGATGCCCTCAAAGTAATTACCTTAACGGACGCCTTCCAACAAATGCTACCAGATTTATACGACAAAGTCATCGAAAATTGGACTTCCCGAATATTTGCCATCAAACAAAGCCGTCGCAGACATTTGAACACGTTACATTTTACACTTAGTGCCATAAAATATTATTTTATAATTGAGTGGATACCTCACACGCAACTTATTTTACTTAGATTTAAAAATGGAGCGTCCTTGGTAGGTAATGTTTTAAATGTTAATTGAAAACATGCCACAAAATAGACATTAAACATTAGCGTTGGGATAATTTCGAATAAGCGTACAAAAACTTCCATACGGATTTTCCTAATTTTTTACGAACCAGTCAAACTGAGTTACTTTCGCCGTTATATTTATTAGATAGCCCTTATATTACACACTAGAACTGGTTGCTTTTTGTGGCCACCAGAGGTCATGACCAAAGTGTTCTGTTCACACAGTATACTTAAACTTATTGTTTATGAGCCACTTTTTGTAACATCCTGTACATATTATACTCCTGCTTCAATTACCTATTAATTAGAAAGGTAAGCAGCGGCAATAAACACCAACGGATATAACTTATTTTTTTTCATAAATTTATAATTTTAATAAAACGTTAATAAACATTTTCCTCAGCGATATGATGGATAAATTATCTTTATTTTTTCTCATCCGTGAGCATAAAAAAAAAAGCAGCAACAAAACTAAACCGCCATTTTCTCATTATTTTCTGTACTGATTAAACAGAAATTATCAAGCGCAATACCGCTATGAAAGTACAATCTATTTAATAATATCCTACTGAGTACCTAACTGTTCAAAAGAACTTATACTTGATCTCATGTTTCAGGTACTTGTTTTAATCAGATGTTAAATATATAAGACAATTTCCTGAAGGGTTTTCCGCGAATTATTGTTGAATAATTAAGAAGCCCACTCCCCCAATCCCAAAAAAAAACTTTGTATCAATCGATGATAGTACACAGTGATAGTAAATTATTGAAATCGTCATCTTCGTAAATCGTCGAAAAATTATCAAAATTAATTAATCGATCAAAAATACTATCTAGAGCACGGTAGTGCGTAAGGCCGAGTTTAAGGTCCAATACTTACGAGAAGAAAGATTGACAGGATTGGCTCTTATGTATATTCATAAAGATATAAATAATGAAAATGAAAATAACATTAAAAATATAATTGACAGATTTTCTAAAGAAAAACAACGAACACTTGACTTTATATTATAAAAATGAATTTGTTGCACCATAATATTATCTTATTTTATTCCTTTAATAGTTATAAAATTTAACTTTGTTCCTTAAGCTACAACTTATCATATATAGTATATGATATTTGTATATATGGCTATGCGCCTTCCCTCCGTGAAAAATTTCTGGATCCGCTCCTATCATCAGTGATTTTATAAAAAATTTTCCGAAATGAAAGGTTATTTTATTCCCTATCCATTGCAATAGTATTAGGTTGCCTTGTCAAAAATGTGTCACATCTATGGTTGCCTAGATTTAAAATGTTAAGTTATAAGCTGGAAAGTTGATCAAAAAAAGTTAATTAAAGTTAATATTATTTATTTGAATGAGGGTGTATTTTTCTTATACCGTATCTCGCTACCGTATTATAATAATGCATTTCAATACATAAAAAAATCAAGTAACCATGGTGATACATTTGTAATATTCATCAATATAGGTATTGTATTTAAATTGCAAATATTTCTGTAAATATTAGTTACAGAAAAATTGAATTGTAGAAAAATTTATTTACTATAACTTTACTCAGTACAAATTTTACAATTTTAAGTTTCTTTTATAAACGGTACAAGAAATTTGTCGCAAGTACAAAAAATAGAAGAAAAAAAAATGAAATATCGGAAAAGGAACTGGGAAATTATATTCTCATATTGTATACCCACAAAAAAGTGAGGGTAGAAAAAAATATATACTATCAACCGGAAATAATTCATATTCTAGGTAGAAAAAAAATGTACATATAACGAACGGAAAACATTATGGAAGACATCATTCATCATACTTCACGGTAGGTAGAGTATTAACCTAACATTTTATTTTATATGTAATAATTTGAATGTCACTTTGAATTTTATAAATAAATAAAATCTGTTTAATATAATTGCATTGAAGCACCAACACTGTGCTACAAAACATGCAGCAATTAACTAATTTTCTTTCATAAGAAGCTAGAATGTGTTTTATCGAAAAGACAGTTTCACAAAAATTTCTTTAAATGTCCATCGATCATATATTAAATGCTCAATTATCTATCAATCATGAAAGCACCATCATTATGGTTTATATAGGCTGGCGCATAAGTAACGTTATGATTTAATTAGTGAATAAATTATTTTTTATGTATTTTTTTCTTTTTTTTTCAAAATGATTTGAAAATTGAAATGATTTGACTTTGAAAAACTTGGAAAATTTATGATGGAAAGACTCAGCAAAGAAGATCATATCAAAATATCTTTCATGTTCCGACAATTTACCAATTGGTTCAGCGTTTTTGGCAACATGGGGCTGTCTGTGATCTTCTGCATGCTGGAAGACCTCGTGCAGTTCGAAATAATGTCGACATTGCTCGGGTGCAAGCAAGTGTTGAGGAAAACCAGGAAACGTTCTCAGCAGTTGGTGATGTCTAGACGGTCTTCGCAATGAATTAATATACGTTACACCTTTTCCCATATAAGATTCAATTGGTTCACGAGTTAAAACCAAATGCATGCACAAATGCGCATTCATTAAATAAATCATAACGTTACGTACGCGCAATCCTATATATATAATTATATATATATATATATATATATATATATATATATATATATATATATATATATATATATATATATATATATATATATATATATATATATATATAGGTAGCCTCAGATTTTAATCCGGAAAATTTAATAGGCGTTAAGTTTCCCAAAAATCATAAGAACAGTTCAAATGAACTTTGATGTTTTCTATCATCGTTTTCAAGATACGCCAATAAAAAAACTGTGTGCGAGTTTTTATTATTACTCACCAATAATTTCGAGATTTTGGATTATGCAGTGGAAATGAAAAAAAAATCATTACACAGGAGCTGCGTCAACTTATCGAATTTCTTTAGAATACATAAATCACTAGCTAGCGCTCACAATTTTAGTTTGGAAAACTGTCGTATCTGACATACTTTTCGTATTTGTAAAGACAAGTTTGTTAAGACGTGGCATAGGTCAATGGGAAAAGGGGACATAGAGAAAGACGAAAACACAAAATATTAAATATATCTCTTTTAACATTCGATAAATCAAAAAACGTCTAAAGAGTAAAGTTGTAGAAAATCAAGTTTCAAATTTAATTCGTAAATATCCCTGTCAATATTAGGGTAAAAGAAAAAATGATAAGAAACAAAATTATAGTAAAATTAATTATCTATAACTTTGTATCTTAGTTATTTTTCGATTCTTCTTATATTAAGGGTGATAATCCAAACTTTGTATCTTCCCCTCCCTATAAGCCCATGCTTTTCGTTGTCCGATTTGTCCATTAACGTATTTTGCTTTTAAAATACCAAATGCACCTCATATACTCAATTTTATTCCAATCGGATTAAAACTGTGACTGCTAGTGTGGTGACATATATACAATTTTCTTTCTTGTCAGATAGATAGATTGTAGAGGCTGCCCTGGACGGGCTACACTTCGACCATAAGGTCCCTTGTGATGCCTAAGGATGTGAGGATGTGAGTAGAGTGGAAGGAATTTGTGAGTAGACTAGGAATTGGTAGGATATGCGGCCGACTATGATAGGAACTATGCCGATATTCATCGGGAGTTCGTGCAGGACACTGCAGAAAACCTTCTCAAGTATTGCCGGTTACTTCGTTCTTGACCATACGCCGACAGTTTAGTCATTTAACCGCCCCCTTTTCTTTTTTTTATAGTTGACAAACTGCCGATGTCGGGATTCAAACCCATAACCATTGTTTCTCATGTGCAAATATTATTTATTTTTAATGAACGTGGTCAGTTGAATATGCTTAGAAAATTAATGAATTAATCAATTCCCATTAGCGCTCATGCATCAAAAACAATAGACGCATAATAAATGAATTTTTCCAAAGCATCACTAAATATCGACATGTATGCCAACCCTGCCCATGATAGACCGCATAGACCATGATAGACTTCAGTCATCAATTTAAATATTTTATTAATCAAATGTAATTATTATTATTAGCATATACGCAGATATAAATAATTGTCTTGCATATTCGATGCACAGGTGATCAACGAGTGGTCAAATGCTAAACACTGTGATCACTGGGAAAAATAACCGCGGCAAGAGCTCGAGAAGGTACTGCTTCAGAGTGCAACAAAGAGGTTATCTCTCGATGCACTGAGGCTGAGCAGGATGCAACTGTGGAGGGTTACCGGGTTCATTACTGGGCATTATCCCATGCGCAAGCATCTGCACATAATGGGACTCCATAACGGGTCCATTACGTGCAGATTGTGTGGCGAGGAGGAGGAAACATCCAGCCACATTATCTTTGACTGCGAACCAATGGGTTGCAGCAGATACAGGATATTCGGTGCATCTCACCATATATGAACCTTCGGGAGGACCTGAAAAGCAAGCTCCAGGCTATTGCCAACATATGGGAGAAGCGAATCTCGTCGGACTGAGGTAGACAGGGGAGCACAATGTACCATACGGTCGAAGTGCAAAAGTTTTTAACCCGATAGTAATCAATCAATCAATCAATATTCGATGTACTCTGCATAAAAGATGGTACAAAGCTGTCGGGTACGATTCTGGATTGATAAATCTCTAAATGAGTTGGAATATAGGTTCAGCAAGCACCTGTACGGGTACCGGCACCATAGGGATATTCCAGGGAACTGTAGTGCCGACAAACTGGTCAGAAAAGGTGTATAATAAACTTCTTTTCATACATCCTTTAGTCTTAGATAGATAGATTGTAGCGACTGTTCTGGACGGGCTACACTTCGACCATAAGGTCCAATGTGATGCCTAAGGATGTGAGGATGTAAGTGGAGTGGAAGAAATTTTGTATGTAGGCTAGGAATTGGGAGGTTGTGTGGCTACAGCCGACTCTGATAGGAACTATGCCGAAACTGCAGAAAACCTTCACAAGCATAGTCGGTTACTTCGTTCTTGTCCATACGCCGACAGTTTGTCAATTAACCGCCCCTTTTTTTCTAAATAAATTTTCTTTTTTTTAATAAATGACAAACTGCCGATGTCGGGATTCGAACCCATAACTTCCCCGTTTCCAAGTAGACACCGCGTAGACATAACGCCTTAGACCGTTCGGCCACTTGGGCGGTACCTTTAGTCTACATACAGCGTTAATGTGGCGTAAATTTTGTATTTACGCGATAAATATTGAATATTTGAAAAAAAATTCCATTTTTAAAAAAAACAATCTTTTATAATTTAGCTTATTTAGTTTTTTTAAAATAACTAATAATGGTTTAAAACCGGCCAACGTTAGTAAGAGGAGATTTTTAAGTCTTTCATTACTAGTCTCCAATATGCAGCAACTGATCTTCAACGGGTTGCCTCAAAGATTATACTCTTGAAAGAACTAATATTCTAATAAAAAACTTAATTATTTATTTATAATTAATTATAAAAATCAAATTAATGTTTTGAAAAAGAAAAAATTTTTTTTCTATTGTAAATGAATAAAACATTTTATTACAAAAAAAAGTATGTGTTTATATGAATATGTATATATATATATATATATATATATATATATATATATATATATATATATATATATATATATATATATATATATATATATATTTATTATTATTTATATTTAATAATAATTTATTAATTAATATAAAATATACCATTTATGCATCGTAAATTTATATAATATTAATTAATATAATTATATTTTAAATATAAATAATTAACTTTATATATATATATATATATTTTAAAAATATTAACATATCATTAATGATTATAATATTTTCATTTTGATATTTTATTAATAAGTATAAAGTACTATTTATTGAAGGAGCAGTAATAGAGGTACAACATTACTTTTGACAGGTAAAATTATAGACATTATTATAAAGTGTTGACTACTTTCAGGTGTTTTAATGCAGTACCAAGTATGTACTCGTGTTGAAAACTTCAAAAATTAACTGTTTTTTTCTTAATTTTTTATTAGAAAATAGATATAATATAAAAGGTCTTTCATTAGGGGAGCTCGAAATTTGTAAGGTTATAGCAACCCATGTTGTTAAAGTGACATCTGTCAAATTTGTTGTGAATAGGGAATATGCATGAAAATTTTTGTTCACTTGAATTGAAGCATGTTTACTTGACAAATATCAAGGTAAAATTACATTTTAAATAACTTTAAAAATAAGCGAGATATGAATGATTGTAATTCCCGATTAGACAAAGAGGGTGATAGCCCTCTTGATATGTTATGTGACGTCATATTACACTTTTACCATTTAAAGTACACGTAAAACTCCGTTTTTAGTATTTTTGCAAGAAAGAGACAGATAATAATCTTTAAAAGCTTATAGCTTCCTTGATATTTATCGGATTTTAATTTCGTTTTTAAATATTATTACAGTATTAGTATTTTCATATTCTGAAAATAAATGTGAAAAAAAATTTTCATGCATACTCCCTATTATGTAATAATTTTAAAATGGCTTATTACATCATAATACTTCTATTACAAGCTTTTATTTAACTTTTATGTATGTATGTATGTATGTTCGGGGCAAATCTCGAAAGCTAAATTAGAACCACTTCCTCTTATTTTACGAAATTGAATGTTTACATGTTGGTTCAGTTCCGATGACAATGCATTTTTATAGTAAGCATGACAAGAATCCGCAAGGGGAAAAGAGGGGGTTTAGTCGGAGGGGAAAACACAAAATTTGTTATATCTCTCTTAATATTGAAAAAATCGAAAAACACATAAGAAGTAAAGTTGTAGAAAATAGTTTTACTATAAAAAAGTTGTTTTTAAAAATGTTTTTAATATAGAAACTTATTTTAAATGTAAAACGGAAATGAATTTTTCTAATTAAGTAGAAAATAAGAAAAAAGGAAATGCACATTAACATTTTAATTACCCATTTTAAATGGATTCATTTCATATGTTGCCCGTTCCTACTGCCCCCAATTGTAGTAATTCTCGTCGGTAAAATAAAAACATAATTATATTCATTTTTAACAAGAAACAAATAAAAAGTTAATAAACATGAAATTAGATACAAAATGAACATCATCTTCATAACTTCACCACAAAATGTTGCTAAAGTCTCTGTTCTGTTAGGTACTATGTTCAATTTAGTTAACGTAAAAAACATTACATGAGCAAATAAATATTAAGTACACGGAGATAAAATAAATATTATATATATTGTTGCATTCCCACCTTTGACACCAATTTTATGTTGCGTCCTTTTGTGCAAAATTGGTTGTTGCAGGTGATGAATGTCCGCTGCCACCAGAGCAGTTGATTAAAGCTCAACTTCGTAGGCATATGTAATTTCAAATATTCGACGTCTCAAATACTTGACCATAACCAATTGGAAAATTTGATATTACCCAAATGTTTCCAATTTAATACGAGTAATATTCTGGTTAATAAATATTACAAGAATGGTAGATAAGTCAGTAATAAAACAAAACACTTAAAAAAACTTAATTTAATTTATTTACTAGTTACTTAATTAATTTTGACTGAATTGATTGTTGAAATTTGAATAGACTTGATTGTTAAATTAATCGGATTTAATATCCGATTCTAATTTAAATTACATTTTGACTGATTGTATTTAAATCTAAAATCTAAATCTATTTGTGAGGTGATTTACAATTGTTTTTATATGCGTAAATCGACATAGTTAAACTATATTTGTGTTACACGCGCTATAATAATTGCTTCAACAAATGTATTTATGCAGATTTTGCAAAAATTGCCTAGTGAGATTTTAGTATTAAATAAATTTTGTTATTGCAAATGGTTTTGATTGCAAAATACATTCAATAATAATTATGCCATTAAACTTATATAAATATATACTCCGACAAATTTCATTGTCATTGAATTTTTTAATTAAATTAAATACTGATATGAAAAAATTAACTCGTCAACCAGGAATCGAACCTCGGGCCTATGGATAACTAGTCCAGTATGCTTCCGCTACACCAAAGACGATTGTGACGTAATAGCCAACTTTTTCATATTATTGTAATTTTTATTTATTTAGACAGTATTACTTCGATTCCTGGTTGACGAGTTAATTTTTTCGTATCAGAATTTAATTTAATTAAAAAATTCAATGACAATGAAATTTGTCGGAGTATACGCTAAAGTCTTCTACAGTTTGTCATACGTAACTGAAAGGAATTTGGACAAACACCGTTATGTTGACGCGAAAGTATACACAAATAAACAAATATTAAATAAATAAATCACTTCAACAGAAGTAATACTGTCTAAATAAGTAAAAAATTAGAATAATATGAAAAAGTTGGCTATTACGTCACAATCGTCTTTGGTGTAGCGGAAGCATACTGGACTAGTTATCCAGAGGCCCGAGGTTCGATTCCAGGTTGACGAGTTAATTTTTTCATATCAGTATTTAATTTAATTAGTTAATAATTGTTTAGCCATAACCATTCAAAAATAAGGACAGTAAAATAATTTTACTGGCAAAAAAATATTTTAATTTTGAATATAGATTTTGATATGTTTGAATATACACAACAACTGTAAACATCAGAAAATAATTACACAAAACGTATAATAGTAAATAGGGCATAGGGTGGATAGGCGGTCACAAACATTTCGCCCTAAAAAGCTGGTAATGATGTATTGTATTCAGTATTGTATTGCAAAAACAGTTATACCCATAAAAATAAACTGCAATAAACATAAAGTTCTATTTTTGTATAAAACTATAAAATTAGTTTCCTTTTCATAAATTAAAAATTTAAGTAGGTAGATAGTAGTTACTTTAAACTTTAAAGTTTTAAAGTTTAAGACAAGTAGGTAAATATGCCACGAGGTAAAGCCTTTGACACTCGACCTTGACCATATAATTTGAAGAAAAAAAAAGAAGCCATTTTATTATTTATTTAAATTCAGTTATTTTTTCATAAATTTGAATCCAGCCAACGTAATGTACAATAGGGAATATGCATGAAAATTTTTTTTCACATTTATTTTCAGAATACGAAAATACATTTAATACTGTAATAATATGTAAAAACGAAATTAAAATCCGACAAATATTAAGGAAGCTATAAGCTTTTAAAAATTATTATCTGTCTCTTTCTTGCAAAAATACTAAAAACGGAGTTTTACGTGTATTTTAAATGGTTAAAGTGTAATATGACGTCACATGACATATCAAGAGGGCTATCACCCTCTTTGTCTAATCGAGAATTTCAATCATTCATATCTCGCTTATTTTTAAAGTTATTTAAAAAGTAAATTTACCTTGATATTTGTCAAGCAAACATACTTCAATTCAAGTGAAAAAAAATTTTCATGCATATTCCCTATTGTACTATGTACCCAGACAAATATTCTGCTTTTATAAAAAGCCGCTACATCATAAAAATGATCGTATTACCTGGTCAATTTGAATAACTACCTACACAATATTTATGAATTTATGGCTTATGCAATTCTTCAATAATCAATGCTAATAAATATGTCATTATCCCAAATTTTTCGCTATGTTCAAACCAAACAAACAATGGTCGGTATATTATTTATAGCAGAGGTGGGCAGGAGATGACTCGGCCAAGCTCTGAGTGAGAGGTAGGGAAGAGAGATAGAGTTAATACAGGGTAACCTACCAATTATTAATATTTTCTTTTTTTAATTAAAACATTTTCTGAAAAAATATAATAATACCAAATCTTTTTTATGGTCACTATTATACAAAGTAAATAATACATGCAATCATTCAATACATACTCTGGAATTTTGGGCTGGTAATTAGGGTCATAAAATGTACCTTTTTAGTATATATCATATTTGTGTATGGATAAAATAAAAATATATAAAAAATATATATAAATCTTTTGAACCTTTAAGTTTACCGCTGGACCATTGTAATAAAAGAGGGAAATTTTTGCAAAGGATAATTTTAAATAGAATTAAAGTTTTGGAAATTCCAAATGATTTGTCTAAATATTTTACTATTCATATCCGAGAACTACTAAAGAATTATTTACCTGATTTAATTATTTTTTCTTCGTATGGAGTATGCTCAGTATAGTGTCATGGGAATTTGATGAATTAAGTTAAATTTTACATAAAGTGGGAATTTGAGTTCTTCGAGTTAGTCTACTTTGAATTGAAAAAGTGAAAAGTACTATTTGTAGTAGTGGAAATTATTTTTCCCATAATTTGTTTTTCAAAAAAAATAAAAGTAGTGAATTTAATAATGGAGAAGATATCGCAAGCAGTCTTGGATAAGTTCAGATTATTATTATTATTATTGTTATTATTATCATTATTGTTATTATTATTATTATTATGTTTTTTGGTGTATCTCTCCATACTGTAAAAGATATTATTTAAACAATAAATATTTTATAAAACTATTTCTAAATTGATTGAATAAATTATTGGGCAATAATCGGTAGGACAACCTGTATTGAAACATCGTTCCGTCTTGCTTCAAAACATACCTTCTTTACTTACTCTCACCCAGCTTATGGAGAGCTCGTAAGGCTCAGACGAGCTGTCTGTGCCCACCTCTGATTTATAGTACAATATAAAACTATAAATTAACTGGATTTTTGGCAATTTTAATAATGTTTTAGAATTTAGGTACAATCACGGTATCGAAAGCATAAAATTATTTGTATGTTATGATTGTAAAAAGTGTATGAGGTGCTAAGACTGTTCTTCAGGTATAATTTTAATGTAAAACTGATATGTGTTTAAGCTACATCTATTTAAAAATCTAAAATTGAAATTATATAATTTTTCCCGACTAGAAATTTTTGTGTACACCCGCTTGGGAACCAATTGGGTTGCCCAATAGGGATCCCGAATTGGGATGTAACGGATAGAAATATTGGGACCCGATCGGGCAATTTCTATCTGATCCTAATACCACAAAAAAATAATTTTAACCATTACTATTACTATTATTTTATCTAGAGCATGGAGGTGCGTAAGGTCGAGATTAAGGGGTTATTACTCTTACTAATATTATAAATGCGAAAGTGAGTTTGTTTATTTATTTATTTTATATATTACTGTTTATTCAAATACAAGTATATATAGGTACTATTACGTATGGTCTAAGATCCGGCATTAGAAAAACCTTACCTCATCAGTTAATTGAATGAACTAATTTTTAAAAGGCAGATAACAATATTATAAACGTAGGAGTGCAATGTCTGCCACCGTTAGTCCTGCTGGCTGTATCATATTAATTAATTAATTAATTAATATGATGTAGTGTCTTTGTTTGTTGCTCGAACAAATATATTTGTCTCTCTCTCTGCGTAAGACAAATTTTTTGAAAATTTTATTACTTAAAAATTTTTTATATAGGCTGCAAATAATTTAATTATATATTTATTATATAAAATTATATTTTATAATATCAAAGTAATAAAATTTTCAAAAAATGTGTTCTACGCAGAGAGAGAGAAAATATATTTGTTCGAGCAACAAACAAAGACACTATATCATATTAATTAATTAATTAATTAATTAATATGATATAGCCAGCAGGACTACGGTGGCAGACATTGCACTCATACATTTAAAATATTGTTATCTGCCTTTTAAAATTATTTCCTTCAATTAACAGATGAGGGAAGGTTTTCACTAATGCCGGATCTTAGACCATTAGTAACATGTCACTTGCTAAACTTTATTCAAAATTTAGATTAGTTTTCAAAACTTATTCAATATCTGTTTCAATCTAAAGTTTTTTATCTGCTGATATGTAATTTATATAAATTCTCACAAAATAGCTCCCCCCGAAATAGCAAAAAAAATTGTACAAATTTTTTCTTATTTTTTTGTTTTTAATTAACTATTATGTTGGGTTTCCCCAATAATATTACCAACAAATCCCAGTTAGGCAAAACATATCAGTTTCGTAATTTCCCATTGGGTTGACCCAATCATATCCAAATTAGATCCCAGTTGGGCAAAACTGATACCAAATTGTTAATTTTGATGTTAGGTTTTCCCATTAATTTCCCCAAATAATCCCAATTAGGCAAAATTAATGTCAGGTCATTGATTTTTACATTGGGTTATACTAATGGGTTCCGAAATTGATCCCAAATGGAAAAAAATAATAATAGTTTAAAAATTTTTACATTGGGATATCCAAGTTGGGTTTTTATTGGATTCCGATTGGGATAGCCTTAGTTGGCATGCCCTCTTGATTCCCTATTGGGTCCGGACATATATGTAGAGGCAATTTCTAGTCAGGTTATTCATCTCAGAAGCATATATTACACCAGAAAATTTCACAGTAAAAGATGGACGATTGAAATTGTAATGACTGTATTTTATATAAATAGATACTTTTAAGGACATTCATACATGAGGTTTGATAATATAAAAAAATTGTTGTCAATAGGGAATATGCATGAAAATTTTTGTTCACTTAAATTGAAGCATGTTTACTTGACAAATATCAAGGTAAAATTACTATTTAAATAACTTTAAAAATAAGCGAGATAGAAATGATTGAAATTCCCGATTAGACAAATCTTGATATGTTATGTGACGTCATATTACTTTCACCATTTAAAGTACACGTAAAACTACGTTTTTAGTATTTTTGCAAGAAAGAGACAGATAATAATCTTTAAAAGCTTATAGCTTCCTTGATATTTGTCGGATTTTAATTTCGTTTTTAAATATTATTACAGTATTAACAATATTTTCATATTCTGAAAATAAATGTGAAAAAAATTGTTCATGCATATTCCCTTGTCATCAATATGACGTCAACTGGGAACAGTTTATACATCAATGTACAAATAGTGTCAAAAATCCAGCTATTTTATAATTGAATTCTACCTAATTTATTCGGATTCCTTAAAAATAGTTCAAATATAACTTGTAAGTATATTTATAATAAACAAGTTATATCCTAATTAATGATCTTAGTTCTTCTTCGAAGAATGTTATTAGCGAAATCCACTAATATTAGAAAGAAAGATTTCCTCGAGTACTTGGTAAATATGCCTCAATATTCCAGGCTGACGTGTATGCCATTAATAGATGTGCAATCGAAAACCTTCAACGAAACTACAAAGATAGACTAATATATATTTAAGAAATCGGCAGTTTGTCAATTATTAGGAAATAAAATGGGGCGATTAATTGACCAAACTGTCGGCGTATGGACAAGAACGAAGTAACCGGCTATGCTTGAGAAGGTTTTCTTCAGTTTCTTTCACGAACTCCAGATGAATATCGGCATAGTTCCCATCTTAGTTGGCTGCATATCCTACCAAATCCTAGTCTATACACAAAAATTCCTTCCACTTCACTCACATCCTCTCATCCTTAGGCATCACAATGGACCTTATTTTCGAAGTTTATCCCGTCCAGGGCAGCCTCTACAATCGATCTCTATCTAAGACCATAGGACCAGCTTGAATGGAAAGGAGGTACAATAGATCAAATTGGTCGCAGTACAAAAGCTCTTTATAAGATTTGCTCCTGACTCAAATCTAATCGACTCGAATCTTCCCCGTGTACATCATAAAATAATATAGTAAATAAATAAGTATGATCATATAATATTTGATTGTTCTTCCGTTAAAGGAAGTTAATTTTAAACACCATCTTTTAGAAGTGTGTAGTGCTGTGCAGTGCATTAAGTATAGACATTAAACATTATAAACATTAATATCATGTTAAATTGTTTGTTGTTAGCATGAAGACATCAAAAAAGCATTTAATGATCGCGTCATCAACACCACAAAATTATTATGATTTTATACAAAAATAATCATAAACTAAACAATTGTTATTACTAAACTTATAACTTACAACTATAATGCAGACAATACTTATATTTAGTTAACTTTTAAAGAGCTTAGCTTACTTACTTCATGTACACTCTAACTAAGAATATACAGTGTGTTTTATGTTCAAGGTAATACCAGCGGATGAGCACTCGGTTTCAAAAATATCTTTAAACATTTTAAATATCAAGGAATAACGTTTACTAATTAATTCCGCAGTTTCAGAATTTCTTATCGTTTCAAACGCTAGATAATTATGGACTTCGTTTTTTTACTTTTGTATCCAAGATATAATAATCGAAAATATTATTTTTTTCAAAATTTCAACACGACTTTTCGATGGTTAATATCCAAGCTGGGCAGTAGTAATAGTCGCGGAGGAGAGCTTGAGTAAGTAGGCCTTTCTAGGTTTTTTTTACCGACCCCTTAACAATAAGAAATTTGGATGTAGATTAAAAATTTGTAGAATGTGCGACTGAAGCCGACTTTGATAAGAACTATGCCGATATACATCTGGATTTTGTGAAAGGAAACTACAGAAAACCTTCACAAGCATAGCCGGTTACTTTCGTTCTAGTCCTAACGCCAACAGTTTTATCAATTATTTAATCGCCCCATTTGTTGTTTTTAATTTATTTCATTGAAAAACCATCACCGTTTGGAATTGAACAGGATGTTACCGGATTCATTACCGGGCATCTGCACACAATGGGACTCCATAAAGGATTCATTATGTGCAGATTCTGTGGCGAGGAGGAAGAGACATCCAACCACATTTTCTTTGACTTCGAACCTCTGGATTACAGCAGATACAGGATATTCGGTGCATCTCATCCCAAATTGCAGTGATGCATAAGGGGGAGCACATTGGACCAGAAGATCGAAGTGCTATATTTTTTAGACCCCGAGATGTATCTATATCTATGTATCTAAAATACTGTTTCCTGGTACTTTTCCAACCTCTGGTTAATAGTTCTGGCTACATTATGAGCAAAGGTATATATAATAATATAAATAAGCATACCATATATATATATATATATATATATATATATATATATACGAAGTAATCGTTTGTGCTAACGAAGCTTTTCTGCAATTTCCCTTCACGAACTCCAGATGAGATGCATAAATATCGGCTAGTTAATATCAAAAATAATTTATAGTCTTCATATAAATCCTTGCCACCCACATCGTGAATGTAATTGATATCACTAAAGGGTATAAAAAGGAACTCTTTTTTATGGTCACTATTATTCAAAGTATACAATACATACAATACATTGAATACATACTCTGGAATTTTGGGCTGGGAATTTGGGGCATTAAATGTACCTTTTTAATATATTTGGGTATGAATAAAATATAAATGTTATATAAATTATAAAGTATAAATCTTTTGATCTTTTAAATTTACCGCTTGACAATTGTAAACCGCTTGTAAATTTTTGGATGGTTTAGATTTCTGAATTAGATTTTTGGAAATTCCGAATAATTTGCCTAAACTATTCATATCGGAGAACTAATAAACAATTATTTACTTGATTTAACTATTTTTTCTTAGTAGAGGGTATAGTGTCATGCGAATTTGATGATAATGGATACAATAAAGATTCCAATGATAAAGCTGGGGGGGGGGGGGGGGGGTATGGTAATTTGTTATTAATTTCTAAATGGTTAAATTTTACATAAAGTGGGAAGTTGTTGTTGTTGTTATTATTGTTATTACTATCATCATTATTGTTATTATTATTGTTATTATTATTATTATGTTTTTTGGTGTATCTCTCCATATTGTAAAAGATATTTCTTGATAAACAATAAATATTTTATAAAACTACATATTTCTAAATTGATTGAATAAATTATTGGGCAATAATCGGTAGGCAACCTGTATTGAAGCATTGTTCCGTCTTACTTCAAAACATACCTTTTTTACTTACTCTCACACGGCTTATGGATAGCCGTTCGGCTCCGGAAAGTCGTCTTCGAACACCTCTGCAGTGTAGAATGTAGTATGTTTGCTACATAGCTACAATAATAATACTTTAATTTTTTTTACTAAATATCGGAAGTTTTATTAATTCACAGTTAGGAGAGAATCAAATTACTTTTATGGCCGAAGGCCTAGGCCTGTTCAGATATTTTTCAAAGGAATAATTGCCAGTGTATGTTAGCCTTAACAATAAACATCATATACAAAGTATTACATAGTGTTGTATTCGCAATTATGTAATACAGATTTTTAATATAGAGAAAAATAAAAATCTTATTATAAATCACCCACACAACCTCTATATACAGAGTTTTATCTGTTGGTTTTACACTCCCGTTCATAAAAATTGAACCAGTTGAAACATTCTAAGTGTTACTATATGTAAGATTATACATATATTAAGTAATATATACAAGCTTAGAATGTGACTTACTGGTTCAATTCTTATGAACGGGAGTGTACATAATTGAATTCAACATTGGTGTAGAATATATGCACACATAATAATAATTATTTAGTCTCAAAATTGAATTTGAACGAAAGTTATGTATATATATATCTTTGTATGTAAAAAGGATTGCATTCCGACCTTATGACTTATTGTCCTCCCCCCTATACTTCAGTCTGACAAGATTCGCTTCTCCCATATCTTTCTATCTTCCATAGTTTTTTCTGAAGGTTCATACAGCCGGCTGAGGTGCACTAAATATTTTGTAGCTGTTGAAATCGAGAGATTTGCAGCCAAAGATTTTGTGGCTGGATGTTTCTTCCTCCTTGCTACACAGTCCACACATAATGGATCCATTGTGTAGTCCTAGTGTTGCCATTATCACCGACAACCCTTACAAGTTGTATCCTGTTCAGGTTGTTTACAACGAGAGGCAGGCTTGCGTTGGTGAGAACCTTCGTAGAGGCTACATAAACCAGAACGTATGTATTATCTCGGACACTTAAGCTGATCTAAAAGCCTTGTCTAGGCCTGAGATCACCTCTGGGGTAGTCAAGGATTATCCTGGAGGAACTGTTGGATCTGGCAAAACATGTTAAATTAATCTGGGTGTTGGGTTACAGTGGTTTCGAAGGAAACGAAAAAGCAGATACCTTAGCAAAGAAGGGAGTCGGAATACCTTTCATAGACCCAGAACCGAGTGGTCAAATGCTAAATACCGTGATCACTGAGAAAATGAACCGCGGAAGGAGCTCACGAAAATACGGATTCGGAGTGCAACCAAAAGGCTGTCTCTCGATGTATTGAAGCTGAACAGGATGCAATTGCGGTGAATTACCGGATGTATTACCGGGCATTATCCCCTGTGGAAGCATCTGCACACAATGGGACTCCATAACGGGTCCATTGTTTGCAGATTGTGTGGCGAGAAGAAGGAAACGTCCAACCTCATTGCCTTTGATTAACCTCTGATGAACCTCTGGGTTACAGCAGATACAGGTACATCTCATCCCGAATATCTGAACCTCCAGGAAGACCTGATAAGCAAGCTCCTGTCTATTGCCAACATATGGGAGAAGCGAATCTCGTTGGACTGAAGTAGTAGGGAGAGCACAATGGTCCATAAGGTCGAAGTGCCATAATTTTTAGCCCTCAAGATGTGTCTATCTACCCCGATCTTAAGTGAGTGGCAAGCTTTCTAAGTGAGACCCAGTCAGTACGATGCTGAACATAGAGGTTAATATAAAAATAGTGAAGCCATAAGCTAGAGGAGACGACTAAACGAACGTCTACTAAAGCGTTAAAATTATAATTTGTTTTTGAGGGTATTGACATGACGACACATCATCCATCCATTTTGATTATAATAATTTTGATGATAATAATAAATAAAATTATAGTTAAAATAAGTAGCAAAGTAAGTTAATGACATCATACAGACAGATAGACACACAGACAGACAGACAGACAGACTGATGCTTAGAACAAACATCGTCAAAGACCATTCATTATCTGTGTCTCGCGCTATCAAATCTGTTTGTTGGTTTTGTTTAAATAAATAGTTTTATCTGAGATTACATCAACGTCAGATAAATATCACATCAATCAGATTCGCCGTTCGTCATTGCCATTAATGATGAACTCGTGCAACTTTGAATCGTAGAATCTTGGAACCATTTAAAAAGTGTTGGATAACAAGATAGGTCAACACAATGAACCCTGTCACCCAACCGTTTGGTTTGAATAGAATTGATTACTAAATTAGTAATTAACTCGTTGATTTTACCCGATTACGACGAAGCCAAATGCAGGATATGCAGAGATCTTTGTATGGATTTATGTTCCACTGCGGAAGGCAAACGATATATCGTTAGAATCGTGGTAACAGTCCCAGTAGAATTATTCTTTGAAATGAGTGTCTTAAATTTCGAGCACTGGTCCAGCAAGCCAGTAACACGTGACTTATGTGGCTCGATGTTACACTGTTTTCTATCCTGCTTTATGTCTGAGAGACATGCATTTCTGAGAGACATGTGTATCATATAGTATACAGACAAAATGTATATATACATACAATAAATGCTTATACAGCGAAACAAACAAGTCTGTCTGTCACATAGGCAGTGTGATATGATTTTTGGATATTGAAATACTACACAATATTATGCATTATAGAAAGATGACTGATCGTTGTTAGTTTGGAAAATAGTTACAGCTAAATCATTAGAACAATTAAATTTGAATATACAGTTGAAATTAGGTACAGGAATGTCTTCATCATTATTATTCCATGTTTCTGATAAAAAATGAATAATATTAGAATTACGAGCCACATTATCAATGATATCATCATTGGTTTTGAATACAATCAATAATTTTTCGATTGTAGTTTTTCACTACTATCTTGTTTTATTAAACTTTTGTGTCTTAATAGTAATTTTTGACCTTATTTAATACTATTTTAACAAACACACACTTTTTTATCCATAAAATCGATTTACCATTCAATAAAAATACTAATAGTCCGAACAATTAGTAGTTTTCATTAAAAGTTAGTTCACAAAAGAATATAGTTTTAATCGTGAATACACTCAATCGCACCAAGCAACGGTTATTTAAATAGCGCCAAGTAATAACTATGTATACCCCGTTATTTGAACATGCTGGGGGTGGAGGACCTGCCTGGCACACCATCCATTTTGTGGCACACAAGAATTTTTGAAGTATTTATCACATTATCTCACAATTTAACTAACAAATTAACTGTTACTGATAATATTTTTGCTATCGTCAAACAAACAAGTTACTCTCTTACGCGCTTCGTTAGTCACTATCATCGAGAATTTTCGCGAGAGAAAAGTTGGGCGTCTCGTCGAAAGGAAGCTACTACAGACAAAAATTTTGCCTGTTACTAATCATTACTAATCATTTTTTTTAAAACCGTGCTGTACTGTGGACTATATTTTATGTTATGTTTTTAAATGGATAGTCTCAGCGTACGAGTGCCGCAAACCAACACACATCTACACCAACACGCGTATTTTCTCATTTTTGAGCACCATTGCGTATGAACAAGGCTTTATAAACAGGACACCTGTGTAACGATTACATAAAGAACATAATATAAAACAGGCTCATCTTTGATTGAAATTAATAATATAAGAAATACGTACATCAGTTCAATTTAACATGCATTCGAATTGAAAACTTTAACAACAACAATAAATAAATAAAAACTTGTTTTTCAATACACAAGTGAAGCTACATATAATGGAGCTAGCAAGAGCTAGCTAGCTACAAACAGCAGCGCCATATAACTTTCTGGTTGGATGGTTTTAATACATCGCGCACATCTTGTACTTCTTGTATTCGAAGCAGCAGATAACGGATATGTAATCATAATCATATACAAAGAATAATTAAAGCGAACATGTAAATAATTAATGAAACCAAACCAGCGTTGTTCGAACGAACCTAATAGTCCGGAGGCGCGTGTATATGGCACATAAGGGACTATCCGTAAACCACAGCGAAAAACAAATTGGATAAATTAGAAAACAGTAAACGGATTCTAGGAGGTGTATATCATGGTTTGATAATTATATGTACCTATCACAATAAAACATGTCACAAACGAGAGTAACATTTTTAATGTTATTTTGTACCGATTACGAAAAGTTTCATAATATTTTAAAAATATTTATTTATTATTTAAGCACAAACACACAATAAAATTTAGAGTTTAAAAAAAACTAAAACAACATGCTTTTAGTGCAATATGTACTATAAAATTCAAAATAATTTAAAATAGAAAATTTAATAAAGAGATGGACAACCAAATTAATTTTAATGTAAACCAAATCATGGGGTGCTCTCTACTTACTCTTGTAAAAGTAGAGCCATTATGAAGACGTAAGTAGAGAGCACCTCATGCTTTTGTTTACACTATACTTAATTTTGTTGACAAACCTCCTTATTCTTTTTTACATTTTCCTCCAAAGAAAATGCAACTATTGGTTTTGTACCGATGTTGGAATATGATTTCATTCGATTTAGTCTCTGTGTTCAGATGTGTTTAGGGTGTAGCGACTTTATATGAAGTTCTCCATAGTGCAAACACGTTCTATCGTCGAGGTCAGTCTGTGTAGTCAGGCAAAAATATTCAGTAAAATTAATCTGTACGAGCTGATCGAGGGACACTACATCTTAAAATTGACTTTAAGGTCTAGGAAAACATGCATAAACTAAATCGTGTTGTGTAAGATTGCTAATAAAAGTATACGTTAGCCTCCCGACTATAACAACCGATATGCTGGCAACATTGTAGTACTGCAACAACTAACTCCTGGTGCTTGTGAGTGTCGAGTTTTAAAATATCAAATGTTGGTATACGATCGAGTCAAACCAGAAATAAGATAAAATTATAAAATCTATCTTTGTGAAATTATATTCCTTTTATAAAACCTATATTATATATAAATTATATATATATATATATATATATATATATATATATATATATATATATATATATATATATATTAATATATATATATATATATATATATATATATATATATATATATATTAATATATATATATATATATATATATATATATATATATATATATGTAGTGATTCATAATTAGTTAATACAATGGGGTTTTACCTCCGGTCCTGAAACAATCAATTCATAACAGAGGCCACCCACTTCGTTATCCTTCATTTTTGCCCTTCATTAATATCCATTACCCTCATGATTTGAGTGGAGGATGTAGCCGAGTTTTAGGAATCATAAAATCTTCTCAAGTGCAGCCCGTTACTACGTCATACGCCGACAGTTTATCCAACTAATCGTCTCATCAATTATAATTGACAAACTGACATCACCGACATCTTGTGATTAGTGTGGATACTAACTATTGGTCATAATTTAATTATTTTTGAAGGTCATCATTTTCCAGGGCTGGCCATCAAACCAGTGGCCCACAGAATAGTAAAGGTACGATGACATATATAGCGTCACTTTGGGCTCAACCAAAAAACCTCAACCTTTTCACATGGCTTTTTTGTATGTATCGAGCACCACACTTGCCTTTCGGGCTCTTTCAATAACGTTTGGTACCTAGAGTAGTTTTTGCTTTAGGATGACGCCCACATACTTTGCTTTGTCTGATAGGAAGGTCCCTCTCATCCTCGGAAGAAAAAAAGAGGAGATTTTGTCATACATCTTTGGTCTTAAGTACAGAATAGACGCAGAACATGGTTGCAGCAACATTGAACTCCGCCTATAAAATATTTTCAGTACAGACGCTGCAACCAAAGTTTGGGATCATAAAATTTAATTTAATTATTTTATGACGCTAGTGATAAAAATTCAATCATTTCTCATCATGTCTCTATCTATCTCATTTAATTTGTACAGTTTATTTATATGTATGTATCTCTAGTAAAAACCATACAAATAATTCTATACAAATAATAAAACATATACAGTGTGTCTACTTAAGTTGGCTCCATATGGAGAACTTTTTTATTATAAGGTTTACGAAAAAAGGTTATTCTGTATGAAAATCTCCGCATTCAAAAATATTAATATTCAGCTATTCATTTTTTACATCAAATGTATAGGGTGGCTGTGTTGACCACTTCAATTTTAAATTAAATTTTGTTTATATTTCTTCTAAATGTAGACCATATAGAACAGATTATACGGGAAACGGTTCAAGAAATCACTCCCGAGATATGTAGGCGTGGATTTAAAGAATTTTGTAAAAGAACAATTACATGTATGGAAAGCGAAGGTGGATACGTTGAGGCAAAAACGAACTGAAGGTAACTGTTGTTACTTACGTCAACAATAATAATTGTATTTGTAATGTAATGTATGAAAAATAAATGTTCTGTATTCATTATTTTGTTACATATCATTCATTAAATGTTTCAAATAAGTACGATGACTGGTTAATTAGAATAACAGGTAACGTGTTTTATAAGTAGGATTTGCAAAATTTAATTTAAAATTGAAGTGGAAAAAAAATTCCTATTGAACTTTTTCAATTTCTGCACACCCTGTACAGACGATGTCAAAAGTAAATAGCTGCATGTTAATATTTTCGAAAGCAAAAATTTTTATAAAGGATAACTTTTTTTCGTAAACCTTATAAAAAAAAAGTTTTCCATATGGAGCCAACTTAAGTAGACACACTGTATATATTACATATAATGTAAATTGTAACCAATATAGGTAATAAAACATAATAAAATATTAGGAAAGCATAACATTTCAGATAATATGACAATTTGTATATGAACATTTAACTCCTACAAAATATCAAATTACTTTTATTTTTACTGCAACCGTTCAAGGTCATGTTCTTTGTTGCTGCAACCACTATACACACACAGCAACATGCTAGGTTGCTGTTCAATGTTCCTCGTGTGTAGATTATTATTACACATACACGAAATATTTATAATGTAATACCTGCTCGGTCGGGTTGACAATTAAAAAGTATTTTTGCACACCGTACCAAGTTCAAATAGTATCAAAAATATATGGTAATAAATTTTTATGGCTTAAAGAGAATAAGATAATAAAATATTTTATTAATATTATTCAATTATTGGAATTTCAACTATTACTATTTGATAAAGGAACACACCCCTTTTTTCTGTTTTATGACTGCGTTGTAAGGTAAGGCGGTAAGGCTGAGTAAGTCAGTAGGCCATAAACAGCTGGTTGGAAGTTTTGAAATATATAAAGATAAAATAAACTAAACAAAAAATAAACAGATTAAGTGGGCTACAATCGCGGAACATTGTGCAGCAACATTGAACTCCACCTACAAAATATTTTGTCTAACACGTACAACCAAAATTAAACGTAAACTTTATTACTGTATTACTTTATTACTCTGATCTTAATTCAACCACTTGTCATTTTGTTATAATCTATCTCATTTAATTTGTAGTTTATTTATCTACTAGTTTATTTGTATGTATCTCTACAGTTCTTCCAAATTTAAAAACACTGTACATAGTAAGACCAGAGTAGTAATGTTAGCGTTGATGTAAGCTAGACTGAAGGCTTTTTGGAGTTGAAGTAATCAGCCTGTAGATTTGTATACAACAGTATTATAATATTTATATTTTATATTATACCGTATGTGTTGGAAAGCATTGCTAATAGAGAATCAATGTTAAATATTATTTATTATAATAACTATACATAATATGCTTTATAAAGAAAAAAAAAGTGGGGGTACTCTGTAGTGCTGACCTGTTTTGTACTGCATTAACATGTAATGAGAGCGGTTTAAATATGTTTATTGTTGTCTTCTTAAGCTTAGCATTACTTCTAACAATTGAAAATTTTTTTTGAATATCCCTTATTTGTATGTGAAATGTTTGAAAATGAATGATAGTATTCTATTATCGGTGTAACATAAAACAACAATCCGCACAAATTAGAAGAAAAGTAAAACCCCAAAAAGAAAAAAAAATAGAATTCCGGCAAAAACAAAATGTTAAACCAACGGTTCAAATATTCCTCCATTATTTGCTAAACAATATCCGAGTCGATTGTAGAAATCTACCCGGGTATTTTCTAACACTTGAGGAGAGATATTCGCACAATTGTGAACAATTCTTTGCCTTAATTGTTGCACATTTTAAGGCCTACTCCGCGAATAGATCGGTGTTTTGAGAAAATCCTCAAAAAAATGTCGGAGATAGATCTGGCGATCTGAATGGCCACTTGAAGGTTTCAAAACCACTCATAAGACGTTCCTGGAAAGTTTGTTTCAGGAACAGCCTTACTATCATGGCATTGTGTGCAGGGCAACCATCTTGTTGGAACCATACAGATTCCAGGTCTAAATTAGGAAGAGCTCTAACAGTTGGCAAAATATTATTTCGTAACAAACTCAAATACTTTTGAGAATCTAAAGATCCGTCAATGAAGAATGGTTCTATAATATGGTCACCTAATATTCCAGTCCAGGCATTTAGTTTCAGTATGTGTATGAATGTATGGTTTTATAGTAAATATTTTATTTATTTATTTAACATTGATTCCCTATTAGAAATGCTTTTGAAAACAGACTGTATACAGACTTGCATTCAGTTTAAATTAGTTAGATTATTTAAGTAGTGTGTTGTGGTGCGGTGTGGTATGATGATTGTCTATAATTGTTTAAAAAGAATCGATTCGATCGTGAGACGATTCAACAAAACAAATTAACTAACAACTAAACTACTAACTGTTCAAATGTATCTTTTTACAACAGCAACAAAAAAAAATATCTTAAGACAAGAAGAAAAAAACATGAAGTTTAATAAGCTTGGTATGAATTATGGCTACGATTTACCTATATCAAGTTCATCAATTCATTATTCTTTATTTATGATTTATTTTAAGATCAACAGCAATTTTTTTTTAATCGATTCGAGGCTGTATATAGAAGTTGTGTGGCATTGTTTAAACCAAAATTGTTTTCTCACACAGTATATACAAAATAACCAGTACAAGTGGTCGAGCGGTCAAAGGCATTATGTCTGCGCAGTATGCCTACTTGGAAACTGGGTGGTTATGGGTTCGAATCCTGACATCGGCAGTTTGTTAATTATTAAGAAAAAAAAAGAAAAAAAGGGGCGGTAAATTGATTAAACTGTCGGCGTGTGGACAAGAACGAAGTAACCGGCTATGCTTGAGAAGGTTTTCTGCAGTTTCCTTCACGAACTCCAGTTGTATATCGGCATAGTTCCTATCAAAGTCGGCTGCAGCCGCATTATCCTACCAATTCCTAGTCTATACACGAAAATTCCTTTCACTCCACTCACATCCTCTCATCCATCGGCATCACAATGGACCTTATGGTCGAAGTGTAGCCCGTCCAGGGCAGCCTCTAAAATCTATCTATCTAATAACGCGATAAGCTGACTATTTTCTATGTAGGTAGTTGCTAAACTTGAACGGTGACATCCCTATTATCTGGAACTGGAAGCATTTCTGCAAATATTTCAAATAAGATGGCATATTTTGATCCACAATTTCTTTCAAAAGGCTGTCCCGAAGAGGTGAATACCAAAAAGACTTTATTAAATGCTTTGTATATATTGCACTTCGACCTTATGGTCCAGTGTGCTCCCCTTTCTACTTCAGCCCGACGAGATTCGCTTCTCCCATAGGTTGACATTAGCCAGGAGCTTGCTTATCAGGTCTTCCTGAAGGTTCATATATTTGAGATGCACCGAATATCCTGTGTCTGCTGTAACTAGAGATGCGCACACAATCTGCCCATAATGGATCCGTTATGGAGTCCCATTGTGTGCAGATGCTTCTGCTGGGGATAATGCTCCGTAAAGAATCCGGTAACCCTACGCAGTTGCATCCTGTTCAGCCTCAGTGCATCGAGAGATAGCTTCTTGGTTGCTCTATGTAGCAGTATCTTCCCGAGCTCCTGCCGCGGTACTTTTTCCCAGTGATCACGGTGTTTAGCATTTGACCACTCGTTGATCACCTGTTTACATGCAGTCCTTGGAATTCCGAAAATAAGCTGTGAGCCAATGAAGGGTATTCCGAATCCCTTCTTTGCTAAGGTATCTGCTTTTTCGTTGCCTTCGAAACCACTGTGACCCGGCACCCAGATCAATTTAACATTGTACCGTTTTGCCAACTCCAGCCGACTACCCTTGAGGTTACCTCAGTTCCAGACAAGGATTTTAAAGCAGCTTGACTGCCCGAGAGAATACATACGTTCTGGTTTATGTAGGTTCGTACGGATGCAAGCCAGTATGGCGTAGACTTTTGCTTGAATGACCGTCTCTCACCGTAGATTCCCACCCCGGTCCCTTCTTCAGTTTTGGATCCGTCTGTATACCAGACGATTCATTTCTTGCGATAGGATGGTTGCATTTGTTATAGTTCATATTCTAATAAAAACATGTTTTTTTTTTCACTATAAATTTTATTTCAAAATAAACAATTTTTGTTTTGTAACTTTTTTTAAATACTTTCCAATATTCAGTAGAGACACGCCAATATGCATAAAAAGCATATTTGTGTGTATTTTTGACAACACTATGATTGGTAGATCTCGTCAAAGAATGATAGACAGATAGATAGCCTAGCTAGATCTTGATAGATAGATCTGTATCGCTTCTAGTATTTATTTTAATATATCTATTAATCATAACTAATTTGTGGTCGGTTATCATGTATAATTATTGATATACAAGAAATCACGCAACTCAATCAACTCAAACAATATAAATAATAATCATTATGTTGATTAGTTCGTTTGTATAACAATACATTGTACAGCAAACACATCTTATTACCTAATTACCCGACTACGGCAAAGCCAAAAAGAAGGGTTATGTTTTTAGCAGTCTATGTATGTTAGTATTTATGTATGTTCCACCGTAGCGTCTAAACCACGCATCCGATTTTGATGAATGAGGTGTCGTTAGCTTTGTCATAGTGTTACGCGAGTCATAGACTATGTGACGTCAGATTAAATGAAACGTGACGGATATAAATTGGATATAATACACTTGCCAAAAACAAAAAATTCACAAATGTATCGAGTTTGGTATCAAATGAAAGGTTTTAATTCACAGATTATGAAAATGTGTAATTTATTTTTACCCGACTACAGAAGAATATGATCTTAGCAACCTATATATGTATTTTATAATGTTGATATGTTCCCGTGTAGCTCCTAAGCTATTAGCTTATTTTGATAAATTAGATGTCGTTAGCTTCGGTTTCAAGCCGCGTGTCGTTGGTTAAATGCGGATTTTAAATGGCGGATAACGATCTTCATAATACGCTAGCAACTTTAATTCAAAGATTCTTAATATACTAAAAAATCTTAAATTAAAAAAAATTTAAAAAAAACTAAAACCGGACAACGAAAAATGCACGAAACAAGTTTGAAAAACGTTGTAAGTATTTTTCGTAGTCGAAGGCCGGGAATTGTTACAGTTTTGCTTTATACATCGCACTTGGAGGTTTTCGACAACGTGAAATAATTACAAGGCCTTTCAAATTTGTTTTTTATTAGATTGAGTAATATATATATATATATATAGAGTTAATTGCGTAAATACCCGGTGTATATTGAGTTTATGGAAAAAAGTTTCAAACAAATGTTATTTAGTTTATAAAAAGGAACATATTGCGTTTAATTTGCCCTTGTATTCCCTGAGCCATGTTTATATGTTAGAATCTCTCAGGGAAGCTGGAATACATGAACAATATATTCACCTGATTAAAAATATATATGAAGGCTGTAAGATTTACGTGCAAACGTTAAGGGTTCTGAGTTTGAACAAAAACGCGGAATTAAACAAGGAGATCCATTAAGCCCGGATATCTTCAACTGTGCTCTGGAATGGGTCATTAAAAATTGTAATTGGGAATAAAAAGGGATTAAAATAAACGGAGAGTTTTTAAGCAATCTCAGATTCGCGGATGACTTAATAATCTTTGCACATAATGCTTCAGACATGCAAGACAGCATGAACGAGCTAAAGACAGAAATTACAAAGGCTGGCTTAAGTATAAATCTCAGCAATAGTAAAATTATTACAAATGGTAACAAAGTCGACATATTCATAGACAACCAAGACCTGAAATATGTAGAAGAAGCTGTGTATCTGGGTCAAATAATCTCGTTCAAAGACAAAACTAATAAAGAAATTGATCGTAGATGCATAACTACGTGGAAAAAATATTGGTCGCTCAAGGAACTCTTCAACGCCAATCTTCCTCAATCAATTAAATCCAAAATTTTTGATACCGCAATAACACCAGTCTTACTATATGGATGCCAAACTTTGGCAACATCACAAAAGACAATAGAGCTAAGCTTAGTACGCAACAAAGAAAAATGGAGCGACATATGCTCAATATTCATATTAAAGATCGCATTCAAAGTAAGAAAATACAAAAAAGATCAAAAATACAGGACGCTGCTTTTATATCCAAGAAACTCAAATGGAGCTGGACAGGACATTTGATGCGTACAAAAGACAATAGATGGTCCAAGTTATGTACTGAATGGTTGCCGATGGATGGCAAAAGCAACAGAAGCAGACAATTCAGAAGGTGGTGCGATCCCTTTAGGAAATACGCGGGCAACTTGTGGATGAGATTGACAACGGATAAAAAAGCGTGGAAGCATATCCTTAACTTGTTGAGTATACATATATATTTGTTTGTGTATACTTATGCGTCAACAATACGATGTTTGTCCAAATTCCATTTCGGTTACGTAAGACAAACTGTTGGAGACTAGCATATACTATATAGACAAATGTCATTGAATTTTTAATTAAATACTGATATGAAAAAATTAACTCGTCAACCAGGAATCGAACCTCGGGCCTCTAGATATCTACATATCTATCTTGTTGATCTACATATCTATCTTGCTTACAAGAATAATTTTCGGGGAAGGCCGTATACGCAGAAATGGGTGCAGGCTTGTATTATTATTATTATTATTATTGTTATTATATATATCGGGTACAAGAATATAATTTATTGTCCAACGTAAGTACTAAGTAAATAAAATAAAATGACATTCATTGAAGAATGACCAAAATATATATAATAAAACAAATAATGTATATTATATATATATATATATATATATATATATATATATATATATATATATATATATATATATATATATATATATATATATATATATATATATATATATACCCAGTTATTATGTATTACAACTATAATTTAAATAATAATCATAAATTTATTGTCCATAGAAAAATCTAAAATACACATTACATGTGAGTATGAGTATGAGTACATTCAGTACAATGTGTACATTGTACAACATGTATTTACTAATTGTAAGTACAAACGGAATAATATTGAAGGGTAAAGGCATGTTCACACTGTCCAGATGTCTGATGTCCAGAGTCAATGATCGTGGCCAGATCAACTTAAGTACGTCCTTAGTAAACTACGTCAGTTAATAAGTCTAGATCTATTCGCGATCGCAGGATACGGTGGCGCCGCGCAACGAGGGCTAGTGAAACTAGTATAGAGGATTTTGACAGCTACACATGTGCTGAATGTTTTTGTTCTTGAGATGGAAATTATCGAAAATAAAAATGTTGTAGTGTTCCCCAGTGTGGGAGGACAAAATCTGAAGGCGTAAGTCTTCATAATGTCACAAAAACGTACTTGCACTTGCTTCCCTCGCCCGCTTTGCAAGAACAGTAGCATTCGATTTTTTTGTTGTCATTGATAACAAACACTTTAATTTAAATCTCATGAGGTTTCTCGGTGATTTTCGACGTTTGCAAACATGAAGATTTGATTAATAAACAATTATTTCGTTTCGATTGAATACCACAGAAAAACAAGTTTTTGGAACGAGAAATAGCCTCTCCTTCGATCAACGGCCTTTGTGAGTCGCCAAGTAGCTCAAATATATAACTAACACCAATATCCAGTGCTTTCTCCATGTTAAAAAAACAAATAAACAAAAAAAAATGCAAACATTTACTCTGACAACTTAAACGAAAATCCTCTATGTCAGCCATATTGCATTCGCATCAGCGCCACCTCTAGGAATTTCGTTCGCGAATCTTAGTATTTTGGCAGGAAACTTGACAGATACTTTATAGTTTATATTGTGATTCCGTTTTACAAAGCAACTACTGCCAGATTGTGGAGTGTGGAGCAAATCTAAATGAGTTGGCGACTAGGTTCAATGTGCACCTGTACGGGTGCAGGGTCAAATAGACATTCCAGGTAAATGTAGTGCAGACAAGCTGAAGTAATGGTACAAGGCTACCAGAGCCGAGCACCACAAAACAACAGGGTGTTTCTCTTTGTGAACTGCAAGTTACTTTTGAAAGATGAACGTATGATGGCAGGAAGAACGCACTTACTGCCAAGCAGATCTAGCTGGAGTTCAAGTTAAATCATTCCGAAGATATTATCTAGACCTATGAAGCCATCTACGAAGACCATCTATAGGCAGCGTTATAGTAGCCAGCACATTGGCAGACGGCAAACATGTGAAAAGTCTGGGACTTCCTGTACGCCACGATCAGTGTAGGAGGAAAACACGATAGTCTCACCTCTTAGTCTGAAAATACTCACCGTTTTGAGTCAACCATTCTTTGGCGATCTCTGTGAGCTCAAGTCTAATGGTGTCAAAATCCTATTGGTGTGTCTGAATAGCTCCAAATGGTTAAAACAGTATAAGCAAGGATAGGTAAACCCTTTTCTATATCACAATGTACACTCCCGTTCAATAAAATTGAACAGATCTGAATCGAATCATTCTCTCACAATTTTGATTATTGTTGTAGTAAATGCTGTTTACTATACTTCCATTTCTTTTTTCACACTTAAAATATATACTAATTATCTTTGTTTATAAATGAATCAGTATACAGAGAGTTATAAAAGTGAGGAGTTTTATGAATTGCAAGAAAATTAACATTTCAGGTCTATTCAATTTTATTAATGGTGGAGAGTGTACCTTATGATCGACGTATGCCCCATTCAGACAGCCGCTACCAATTTGAAAAACCCAAACCAATTTGAAAATAATTAGATTTATTTTATGGCCTTTTGCAACTATATTTAAATTCTTAACAAATCCACCTGTTGCCTTTAATATTATAATATGTATTTGGATTATCCAATTTTATTCATATTATAATAATGTATTGATTTGAATTCCATACAAATTTATAAAGCTGCATCTATAAAGGAAGTGCAGGTTATTACATATGAAACGACAAACGTTATACATTCAGTGTAAGCGCGTCGTCACAACACCAGAGACATCTACCTCTAGTTTTTAGTCGTTTATTTTTGTTTTTTTTGTATGATATGCAACGATGATGTGGTGGTGTACAAATGTGAATGATGATGTATTAAATAAATTGTTTAATTAAGTGAAACCATTTCTTTTTATCCAATTCGGTTATTCTTCAAATTAATTCTTTCGAAGTCATGACTTGAGTAATTATATATGACGATCAACGATCATAGACATGGAATTCAAACTGGTTATCATCATCTATAATAGTTAAAGAGTATTCTATTATTATTTGTATTATTATTATTATTATTATTATGTCTGTGTGTGGGGAGCTGGGTTATTTGATGGCGATAGAGATGTGTGCTCTACGCCAGAGGTGGGCACAGACAGCTTGTCTGAGCCTTACGAGCTCTCCATAAGCTGGGTGAGAGTAAGTAAAGAAGGTATGTTTTGAAGCAAGACGGAACGATGTTTCAATACAGGTTGTCCTACCGATTATTGCCCAATAATTTATTCAATCAATTTAGAAATAGTTTTATAAAATATTTATTGTTTAAATAATATCTTTTAAGCCTGCTTGCGATGTCTTCTCCATTATTAAATTCACACTTTTATTTTTTTTAAAAAACAAATTATGCGAAAAATAATTTCCACTACTACAAATAGTACTTTTCACTTTTTCAATTCAAAGTAGACTAACTCGAAGAACTCAAATTCCCACTTTATGTAAAATTTAACTTAATTCATCAAAATCCCATGACACTATACTGAGCATACTCCATACGAAGAAAAAATAATTAAATCAGGTAAATAATTCTTTATTAGTTCTCGGATATGAATAGTAAAATATTTAGACAAATCATTTGTAATTTCCAAAACTTTAATTCTATTTAAATTATCCTTTGCAAAAATTTCCCTCTTTTATTACAATGGTCCAGCGGTAAACTTAAAGGTTCAAAAGATTTATATATATTTTTTATATATTTTTATTTTATTCATACACAAATGTGATATATACTAAAAAGGTACATTTTATGACCCTAATTACCAGCCCAAAATTCCAGAGTATGTATTGAATGATTGCTTGAATTATTTACTTTGTATAATAGTGACCATAAAAAAGATTTAGTATTATTATATTTTTTTCAGAAAATGTTTTAATTAAAAAAAGAAAATATTAATAATTGGTAGGTTACCCTGTATTAACTCTATCTCTCTTCCCTACCTCTCACTCAGAGCTTGGTCGAGTCATCTCCTGCCCACCTCTGCTCTACGCTTCTGTTGTTAAATATGTTCAATCAAAGTTATCTTTATCAAGGGTACATGTTCAACAATAGGGAATATGCATGAAAACTTTTTTTTCACATTTATTTTCAGAATATGAAAATACTGTTAATACTGTAATAATATTTAAAAACGAAATTAAAATCCGACAAATATCAAGGAAGCTATAAGCTTTTAAAGATTATTATCTGTCTCTTTCTTGCAAAAATACTAAAAACGGAGTTTTGCGTGTATTTTAAATGGTGAAAGTGTAATATGACGTCACATAACATACCAAGAGGGCTATCACCCTCTTTGTCTAATCGGGAATTTTAATCATTCATATCTCGCTTATTTTTAAAGTTATTTAAAAAGTAATTTTACCTTGATATTTGTCAAGTAAACATGCTTCAATTCAAGTAAAAAAAATTTTTCGTGCATATTCCCTATTGTAGGAGATTATCATACCACTGATAACATCTACGAAAGCTTTAATCTGATCCAACCTCCTTGAACGAATCATTCAAATTGATTATATATCCTTAAATGAAACCTTTTAACTGATTTAGAAGATAATTCTCTCCGCCAAGGATTGATTTCCTTAAAACACTGAAATACGTATCAATTTTCATCCAGTCTCTAACTTTAAAAACCGAATTTCCATAAAAACTTTCACCCCGTGTTTTTTTTTATTTTCCAAATTGTCAGAAACACGCATTTTATGGAGTATAACATCAATAGCAATTATCACGTCTCACCCTATTTTACTACCCCTTTAAGGTAGTTCTCATAATACAATATTGTCAAAAAGTTTTGTACCGGTAGACACTTTAAACATAGGATACTTGTCTATACGTATATACAAATACGACCTAACACTTTAAGTTGCAAACCGACAACGTAGCCTATTATATTCCTCCAGTTGATATACTGTTTGTTTACATACATGTTCTCGAATAGCGACAACGTAAAGTGACGTACATTGTTGTCAAGTTGTATCTGTTCAGCATGCCGGCACGTATATTTATTAATAAAATGTTTCACTTTGCGTTGTTATAACTAAACAATGAAACGGTAAATAATTTTCGTTTTTTTTTTAATTCGTAGAATAAATCCAATAATTTGCATTTATTTTTTTAAAAGATTCTTAAGTGTCGTTTTTATATTAAAAATAAAAAACTGATAGAAATGCTGCTTAAAATAGGTCGTCTCCATTGCTGCCCATGTTAATTAAACGAACTCCAATTAAGTTTTTGTCGAGTTTGAGATTGTCAATTGATTTCAAATATTAAGTGTGAGTGTATGATACTACCCTCTATAAGTGTGCAATTTGGAACATTCTATAGTTAAGCCCATTAGCACGACCACTACCTTAATTTGACTTAAAATACTGCCTCTTTCCAAGACAATACCTTTGAAAATTGACTACATACTCGATTAAATACTCGATTGAAAATCGTATCAATCGTACTAAGTATCGTAACGTTTAATTCTCTCCCTTAGGATTGTTGGGACTTTTTAATGCGCCGCTACTATGTCTGCAGAACATACCTTCCAAATTGCATGTTTCTAACTTCCATAATTTAGGCTACGATGAATTACAGGTTCAAATACCTTCCAAATTGCATGTCCATTAGGGCATGTACTTAAATTGTTGTAAAAATTATCAATCAGAAATGAACGTCCTAGATGGTCGTTTCAAAATATATCCAAAACCCACGACCTACTTTGTAAATATCAACTATTGTCTCTGGTTTTATTAGATCTAAAAGATAACTAGTTTACTATCAATCAGTCTCTCACATAAACAAAGCGACGGTAAAATCCCATTAAAATGATTAAGAAAATAATAATAATTTTCAAAACAACCTAAATATAGGCAACTTTTAATAACGTCACTAAAATTATCTTTAGTGACGAGGCCATTTTTGGATGTACACGCGAGATACACCAGCACCAAATGCATTCCGAGAAAGCTACTGTTTAGTGCGGATTTTGGTCTGGCAGAAACATCGGTCCGTACTTCTTCCAAAAGGAACTAACACTGCAGCCATAACCTTCAACGGCGGTTATTCATTTGGAATTCTTAATAAACGTATAGATCTAATTTAGTATTTAGTATTCAGACTTAATAATTGTTCTTAAAAACAATTATTAATGATTAACTGATTACCTTTTTAATTAAATAATGATACGAAAAAATTAAATCGTCAAACAGGAATCGAACCTCAGATTTCTGGATGTCCAGCGTGCTTACCATATATATTGTTTATATTTATATTTATTAATTAAATTAAATACTGATATGAAAAAATTAACTCGTCAACCAGGAATCGAACCTCGGGCCTCTGGATAACCGGTCCAGTGTGCATCCACTACACCAAAGACGATTGTGATGTGACATCCAACTTTTTCATATTATTCTAATTTTTATATATATATATATATATTTTATATATTTATTAGACAGTATAAACTTCTTGTTGAAGTGATATTTTTATTTAATATTTGTTTATTTGTGTATACTTTCGTGTCAACATACAAGTGTTTGTCCAAATTCCTTTCGGTTACGTATGACAAACTGTAGAAGACTATAGCGTATAACCGGTTATCCAGAGGCCCGAGGTTCGATTCCTGGTTGACGAGTTAATTTTTTCATATCAGTATTTAATTTAATTAATAAATTCAATGACAATGAAATGTGTCGGGTATACGCTATAGTCTTCTACAGTTTGTCATACGTAACCGAAAGGAATTTGGACAAACACTTGTATGTTGACACGAAAGTATACACAAATAAACAAATATTAAATATATTTATATTGTTTTTATCGTGAATACACTCAATCGCGCCAAGTTACGGTTATTTAAGTAGCGCCAAGTAATAACTATGTATACCCCGTCTATTGAACATGTTGGGGGTGGAAGACCTGCCTGTCACACCATCCATTTTGTAGGACACAAGTTTTTTTGAAGTCTTTATAACATTATCTCTCAATTTAACTAACAAATTAACTGTTACTGATAAAATTTTTGCTATCGTCAAACAAACAAGTGACTCTTTTAGCGCTTCGTTAGTCACTATCATCGAGAATTTTGGCGAGAGAAAAGTTGGGCATCTCGTCGAAAGGAAGCTACTGACAAAAATTTAGCCTGTTACTAATCATTAAAAAAAAACCGGGCTGTACTGTGGACTACAAGCATCACAATACAATACTTGTCAAATTCCATTTAGATTACGTTAGAGCAAGTACGAAAGAACTGTCGTATACTATATAGACAAATGTCATTGAAAGTTTTAATTAAATATATTGATATAACCGAATTGTTTGATTACTTTTTAAATGTTTTTAATATCAACAATATTTCAATGGTTGTAAAGAATTGGGACTATCAATTGTGACAAAATAATCCAATGTCGTATAAAAAAAACCAGCTCTCAAATGAACAAAATAAAATAATTCAATTGATAGAACCCGTTCAAAATATACATGGAAATATATTACAGTAGCTAGGATACCCGCTGTGAGAATATGCCATCAAATACTCTGATTACTGAAGCCGCCGAGTGCCGACGGTACGAACGATCAACAAACCATCGGAAGCGTTCTCATAGCCACCACAATCAACGATATAGAGGCGAACGATATTTAGCTGAAGCATGGGCGTACATATTTAAAATATATATTCATAATTTTAAATTAAAAAATGTGTCAATAATAATCGGGTTCAAACCCGAATTTTAATTTTATTATTTAAAAAAAAAATAATAATAATAAAAGAATTATATTTAAATGTCAAATTTATAATTAATCGTTTTTTCTTTTTAATTAATCACACACACACAAAAAATTGAAAAAAAAAATACATTTTATTTCTAAATTTATAATTCATTAGTGTCTAAAATCTAAATCATATTCGATTATACACAGTTAAAAAAATCGGGTAATTTGAAAATAAATGTAGTTGGTTCAACTACCCTGCAGGTCTATATACGGCGAATCGAATGAATCAGTTCTCTAAACTACAAGAACTACTTGGCCTAGTTGAATGATTTAGTGATAATCACTGGAAAACTATGAATTAGTCACTGACTTGAATTAGTCACTGATCTCTATAATAAATCTTATAGTATAAGCTATGAATACATGATGTTAACATACACTCACTATGCATACTTACAATATAGGATAATAACATCATGTATTAGTTTGATAACAATACATACCTATCACAAGAGAACATGTCACAAGTGAGAGTCACGAAAACAAACAGCTACAAATAGCTTTCACAACAGTTAAAGCAGATAAATCCACGTCGGAAAACTTTATTAATAATTTGATACTGCTAACTGGTTCACACGGTAAACCATAGACCTACGCGGATCAAAACTGATCAAGATAAACAATTGCAAACATGTATGTGAAAGGAATTAGCTAAAGTCGATTGGTGTCAAAGCCCTATTACTGTACCTGAACAGCTCCAATTGTTTTGAGGAGTAGTGGCAAGGATAAGTCAGTCCCATTTCGGTAACACAGTGGACCTCATGGTCTAAGAGTGTCCCATCCATAATCTAAGTTCTAAATTCAGAGTTGATGTCTTAGTCAAGAAATTTTCGGATTCTAAAAAGTCAATAAGGTATCGCTTACTACGTCTGAGTTGGATTATTAACCCAAGGAGCTCCAGAAGTCCACCTTATTCCATTTGCTGGGGGCGCGTAGGTAGATTTCGTATAGCTAGAACCGCTTATTCAATGAGCAAGCATTACCCATTTTATTGGTACTCAGAACATACCTGTTTGGCTCACTTCTCAACAACAGTCTCTTTCAACTTCTCAACAACAATCTGTTGTAAATCTGTTATAAAATGGTCATTTTTTCGACCATTTTTTCTCCCGTTCGCTCGTTACACTTGTGGTCGGTCGAACATTCTTGTGTGACGAAATAATGTCAAATTTCAATCGCTAATAACTTCGAAACTAATAACGCCATTACAATGGTTGAGCCCTCAACAGATAGATCATGTCATTACGTATCTGTCACGCTGTATTTGTTTTGCCTGTGATCTCATCGTACAAGTGTAAACGCATGCACGTGAATGGTTACGAATTAGCTTTGTGTAAGGTTATAAATAGCTGTGGCGTGAAAACGCGGTTAGCTAGGACATTGATTCGGGCCTCGTTGTGAAGTACAACTTTTTTAAGAAATTTATTTAAATTTTACTCAAAT
The DNA here is from genome assembly GCA_963920215.1 of Nineta flava. Lineage (NCBI taxonomy): Eukaryota > Metazoa > Arthropoda > Insecta > Neuroptera > Chrysopidae > Nineta > Nineta flava. The sequence goes on from OY986041.1 coordinate 1,618,595, forward strand.
TACCAGGTTTGAATTTCTTCTTCTTTTTTTAAAATTTGTAACGAAACTGAACCGTTCGAAAAACCGAAAGTGAACGACATTAACATTTGAGACGACAATGGGAATGCTTTAATTGCAAAACAATGTGAAAAATAATTTATAATTTTTGTTTTTCTAAAGTTTATATCCTTATGTTTTTATCCTAGGGGCGCTACACTGGTGGAAAATGTATCGATTCAATTTTTACTTTATTTTAAAAATTATATTTATTTCAATGCCTAAATAATTTATTGTTTTTTTTTCTTTTTTAATTAGTATAGTCAAAAAATTAAAAAACAAAACAAAAAACATTTATTTCTAAATTTATATTCATTAGTGTCTAAATCTTACTTTAATATTAGTTAACTATGCGATGTCCAATGTTTTCCGTTCAAAAACATTTCAAATATAGAATGGGCTGACCGTTGTAAATGTTTCGTGAAAACACTAATTTATTATTTGCTACTTATTTAATAGCTTTTGCCACAAAATGCCTTATCAATCCGTTTTTGGAAAAATGTTTCGAGTTTATGTACAACTTTGATACGAAGAATTTTTTCGCGAAAAGCTAATAAAAAAGGTACAAATCAGTAATAAAATTTTGAAAAACATGTGAAAATATAACAACTAACTGAGTTAATTGCTTAAATATCCAGTATATACTGCGTTTATGAAAAAAATTTTCAAACAAAAATTGTTTATTTTTAAAAAAGGAACATTTTTTGTCATTAAGTTTTTTCTCTATCTCTAACCGTTCCAAAGAGGGTGAAGTCTGGTCCGATTCTGCCCATTCACAAACTTGACGTTACTAATAAGTTCACACAAACAAAATTTCAGGATATTTTTTCTTTCCGTCTTGGAATTATCTCTGCGGACCGACTAACAGATATGCGGAAATGAACTAATTAGGTCATTTGCTGAACACCTATACCAAAAATTTGTTACTGCGATCCGATATTTTCAAACGTAACAAAGTCGGCACTAAACTTTATAATATCCTGGTAGACATTATATATACCGGATAATTTGTGTTATCGGAGAGGATTTACTAAAATTGATTCTCCTACAATAAATCGGGAGAAGTTTTTGGCATAGAGATTAATAAATCTTACTTCAAAAGGTCACAAAAGATATTGTTTATAGGAATAGACCTTCCACAGATTAAATTTCAGAGAAAAACAACCCGTGTCGAGAACCAAAATTAAGATAAATATATGCTGAAAATTGTTTTAAGAAATTATGGGAAACGATATAGGAAAAGTCTTGCACAAGATATTTGTAAAAAAATCATTTTTCTTACTTAAAATATATTATATCATTTAGTTTAGGGGTCGTCAAACTTTTTAAGAAACGTGCCGGGTAGAAATTCTTAAAAACCGCCGCACTAAAAACTTGTATGGGTAAACAATAATAGTTAACATTGGAATTGTGAATTAATTCCAGCTGCAAGTCTTCTTTAGCGTCGTTGCGATAGGGATATCAATTGGACCTGAAATATTTGAAACATTTTGTATTTTCTTTTCTGTTGGCAGTACACTCTCGGCAAGATACGCCGTGGTGTAACGAGCGCAATAGTTTTATCGTATTGCTCGTTCTTGCTCGTGTTACCTCACCTTGTCTCGTGGGCGCACCGAGTACACTCTCATATACGATTGCAACTTAAGGTGGATTTTTACCGCTATTTAACCCTTCATAAATCCATTGAAGTTTAAATAGTTGGAACGTACGGAAAATAAGTTAATTTGGAATTAGTTTTTTTTCTTTAAAATTGCAATAACATTTTTTTTTTTTTTTAAATTCATTGATTGAACGTGAGCTGTATTGCCGGCATAATGGAACCGAGAGTGTACACAGCTCCATTTGCGGCTACTCGCCAAACGAATGTCTTGCCGGTATTAAAATCAACAAACCGATCTACAAAACCTAAACTTTAATATTTTTTATGCAATCTTCTTGAAGGCAAACTTTTATCGCTAACGCTTTAGATAAAAATAACTAAATTATTATTTCTGTCCACAATCTTCTTAGAATTTCAATAAATGAAATTTACGAGTAAATAAACATTTTATTATAAATCCAGTACTGGAAAGTCTTGTAACGTAACCAAAATTGAAAAACCGATGAATCATGATCGTGAATTTTCGCAAACAAATAAAAAAAACTGGACGAAATTAAATATTTCTTATAATAAATATTTATTGTGTGCCAAATGAAAATCTTTTAGGGCCGGAATTTGGCGGCCCATAGTTTGGTGACCGCTTGTTAAGCGGTAGAAAACTTCTCGATTTAATAATGTATAAATAAACGAAATAAATTGTTATCTACAGAAACTTAGATGAAAAGTTAAAAATTATTAGAAACCGTTGATTGGTAGCAGATTTAAACTCTGAAATCGTTGCATCATGAATTTGTATTGAAACAAAATTATAATTATTTAGAAACCACAAAAAAACTTATAATTTTACCAAAAAAGCGCTGATTTTTTAACGGGTTTCTTGTAGTATTTAAATAAAAAACGGAAGTAACAATTTTTAATCATAAATAAACAATAATGACGTCATATTTAATAAGAAGTAGGGGGGTTTATAGTGTGTGTGGTGTCTGGTGTGTATATAATATTTTGTTGGGGCAATTTGATTAATGGCCCACAATGTGTCAGATTTTATTTCTATATATATATATTTGAATCAGCTGATTGTTAACTTTAAACCAAAAAACAAACACTAACTTACAGCTATAATATCAGAGGGCGTTGAGCAGCGCCCTTTAGTTACATCCACGCGGTCCTCCAGCTTTGTATAGTAAAGTTTCCCCACGACCAAAAAAAAAAAAAAATACAAACACACAACAAAACCAAACAGAAAAAAAAAATACACAACAGTTTTTCGCGCCACACTGTCTCTCAAAAAAGAAATTGTTTATCGAAATTTATTCCCAAAAAAGGCGAAAACAGCGCACTTGTGGAACTTAACAAACAAATGATATGATTGATACTGACGGATGTTTAAAAAGAGCGCCACCTATGTGAAAACATAGCACCCCCACCCCGGACCTGTATTTGTTGCCCCACCGCAGAGCAGCAACAGTATAAAATTATAATTTGTATCATAGTATATAATTTGCGTTTTTTTTTCCATTCTTTCAGTCAGTAATTCTTCTTTGTTTTTATTACAATTCAAACATCATTCTCTGTTAGTGTGTTACCCAGCCAGTCCTTCCTTTTCTCTCACAGTGGAGCGTACAGCCGTACATACACAGCTAGTGAGCTGTGTACGTGTACATACAGCCATGAATTCATCCATAATAAAAGACCGCCCATTTAATAGCACCCTTAATTATAATGTTATATGTTTGTCCTACAAATATGCCGCGCATTATTTTATAAAATGCGATAGTGCTACCATCCAATTGTGAACGGCTGGTACTTCACATCTAAATAATCTGTCACATGCGGCAGCACTTGCTACACTAAAAAAAATAAATAAAAAACAAACTACAATCGTTTTTTTTTTTTTCTGAATTAAAAAATATATTTTAATATATTATTTATTTACAATAAAAATTGATTTCTGTTAAACATAAAGACAATTCTTTTTTTTTAATTCTTTTTCCTACAATTATTTAATTATTATTTTTCTTTTAAATATTTACATAAATTTTATATAATAAAGAAAAAAAAAACAAGTAAAATTGAAATGTTCAAAATTGAGACAGGAACAATAATTATTGTACACAAGTTTTTTTTCTTCTTTGTTTTTTTTTTTAATATTCTCCTCTTCTTTTTTACAAAAAAAAAAAAGCGTCGTCAAAATTTGTACTTATAGAAATAAACAATTGAAAAAGGCACTTGGAATTATAATAAAAAACATTAAGCTTATAATATAGAACACAATTGGCTCAGAAAAATATGAAGCTAAGTTCACAGGAATACAATACTTGAATTATCTCATTTTTAATTGACTTTACGATATATTCCTACAAGCAACGACATTCTCTTGTCTTATTCCCATGTGAGCGTAACCTTTATTTCTCTATTTAAACTTTGAATACTTTACATATATGGACTATTTTTATGAGCCAACTGGTTATTTACAATATATATAGTTATCAATTGTTTTTCAGAAGTTCTGTTTATACTATTTCCATAGTGTTTTGTTGATAGTATAAGTATTTTTGTTTATTCAACTAACATCTATCATCGTATCTATATTTCTCTTTCTGTAAGAAAGACAAAGACAACTGTACAAGATTTGGGGGAATCCTTAAATCTCTAGAAACATACATCCGATTAGAAAATATCAACAAATTTGGACGAAGTATTCGTCGATTGGCAAACTTTAAGATACAAAAGTTAATCACTTTGATTCGTAGTGAACGCTTTTAAAAACACTATGGAATTAGCGAAGACATAAAAGTAATCATCGGTTTGATTCGTGTTAATTCGTGAACAGAAACATAAAAGTTTGAAACGACTGGAAGTAAAATAAATATTAAATAGTAAGTTGACTTGTTAAGTTACAACATTCCTGGGAATGGGGTTGTCCCACAAGGTCCCCATAAAAATTGTGCTTGATGATGATTTATGGACGAATTGTTATCTGATCGTACATATTGTGAATTACTTTCACCACTAAAACAACTGACAGGAGGTGCGGCAACGGCTGTGTGGCCCATCGATGCTGCTGAACTATTAAGCATATTATTTTGTGATGAAATTTGTTGTTGTTGGTGCGGTTGCTGTGCCGTTGTTGTGGATGACGCAATCATTTGAGGTGGTGTTGTCGAATCAGCAGCTACCAATTTCTTCACTTTTTTCGGATTTGAATGTGTCTTCACATGTTTGGCCAAATGATCAGAACGCATAAATCGTTTAGAACAGATTTTACAAGAGAATCGTTTCTCGCCGGTGTGCGTCCGCAAATGCCGTTGTAATTCATCGGATCGTGTAAAACGTTTTCCACAAAATATCCAATTACAGCTGAATGGACGTTCGCCGGTATGTGACCGTAAATGAGCTTGTAAATGAGAGGTTTTGCCGTACAATTTCCCACATCCAGCGAAATGACAAATATGCTGTTTTTTACCCTTACCACGAATACCGGCTGTTGGGTCGTTGATACAATTTGGACAGACGCACTTTTTGACACGTCGGCCATTCATGAAATTTTCGATTTTGATCACACTATCCAAATGCTGTTGCCACGATGGTAACATGGCCGTTTGCCGTGGCACCACCGCAGATGTGGGATATTGATATGTAGGTGGTGTCATTTGTAACGAAGTCGTAGATTGCATGGGATGAACGACAGCCATTTGTGGAGCTGTTTGTTGATGATGTTGATGGAATGTTTGCTGTGTGTTTGTGGCATATTGTTGTGTTGGATGTTGAAAACTGGCTGTGTTTGGTACCTCAGTTCCGGCTGTTGGTGAATGTTGGAACCAGTATGATTGTGGTGGATAGCCGGCGGTATGATGGTAACTATGGTATTGATAGTGTGGCGAGTATTCCAATGGTGAGCGTGGCACATAATCTTGTGGCACGGGCCCTGGTTGTGGTGCCTGATGGTAAGCAGTGAACATACTACTTGGTGTATTTGTTTCGCTGCTGCATGAACTTATTGTCGTTGCTGGCGAAACTGTGCCAGAGGATGGTAACGATTGTGGTGCTGGTGGTATTGTCGTTACCATATTTTGATGCGGCTGCGGTTGAAACATCCGATTGCATGGTGCGCTTGCTGCTAAGATATTTAACGGTGGCATCTGGAAATAAAAAAACAAAATTTGGTTAAAATCTAGAAAATTCACACACACAAAATGGGCAAGCGGGGCAATTAACTTTTTCTCAAATTGGTTAATGCAAACTTAACCTAAAAAAAGCCTGCAAAACTTTTAACTGAGTTTGATTGATGTCAATGATGTTGCCAAAAATGTGATTTTGAAAAAAAAATATTGAAAATTATATGATCGACCGACGAAATAATATTTTGGGCTGTAACATCAAATTTTATTACTTTTTTTTTGGGGCGAACGCCGATAAACAAAACGTTTCAGATTGGGGTAATTAAAAATATTGTATCTTTTTGGTCTTAAATTTGCCTGGTCGATCCTAAGCATAAGAAGTTTCTGTGAGCGAAAAAGAATCTTTTTCGATATGTCTGTTACAAACTCAGAAGAAGAATATTTTGAGCAATTCTTAGGACAATCGGCTATACCGTATAGCGAACTTTTTATTAAATAAATTCCCTTGCAAATGCAGTTTTTATTTCTGGCGAAGAGAAACTCAATTTAGTGTTTTACTACTATCTCTCCTGAATCAATATATTTGGGTAAATAGTTTGATTGGGGATAGGTTAGATCGTAGTTAGCCCGTTTTGGTCAATCCAAAACCAATATGTTTGGGCAAATTTTTGTTGAAACCTACTCTACAAATAATTATTATTTAAACAGACAGTATTTTTGATTTCAAACCTAAAATTAATTTTGCCTAATAAATATCTAATTAATATTAGCTTCTTGGTAGTTACCGTGGTAACCCAAGAAAAAATGCAATGCCAAGGTATCTAAAATATGAAAGAAAATTAAGATTTAGAATTGAGTAATATTGGATATTAATTTTTCAGTTTCGAAGATTTCTCTGTAAGTTCCAGAAAACTTAGGTATTTTCCCAATCAGAGTTTCTCAATATTTTCAGAAAAAATACTGCCATATGTTTAAAAATAATTAAAGCTCTTTTTTTTATCTTGATATAAAATAATATTAATAAAGGCAGTTAAATTTTGTTTGTAAACTATTCGGCAGAATACTAAATGTATATCAAAATGTATAATTTAAATTTTTTCCTATATTATATTAATTTTGAATGAACTTAGCCAAAATTTTCCTTTTTGTATTTATTTCAATAAAAAATTAATTATTTCAACCTAAATCCATAAAAAATTTAAGATTATAGCTAAACTACTAAAATAATACATAAAATACAGTTGTTTAGGATTTTCGAAATTGAAGGACTTGAGGCTACATTATCTATATACATATGAAAAATCTGGCCAAAAAAATATACGCTGCATAGTCGGGAAACGAATGCAAAATCCAAAACGAATTTTCGAAGAAAATGTTTCCCCCTTTTCCGTCTCTGATTCTACCCATTAATTGGCGTTTCAAATTCCGAAAGTATATGAGATACGAAATTTTATTCTGAATTTGATGATATTGAAAAATGTCACCATGAAAATCAGAGAAAAGTTGATTACGACCTATATCCGAGCATCGATTTATTTATTCTAAGGAAATTCGAAAAGTTGGCCTTTATAACGGTTTTTTTTAATTTTTGATCAATGTACTTTACTCTGGACAAAAAGATTTTTTGTTCGAAGTTCCGCCCGAACTCGAATAAAACTTTTTCCTGATTTTGGCCTAATATATCGCCTGTTCTTGTATTATTTTATACAATAACTAACTTTAAAAGTATTTGGTAATTCGGTCAGTGAAAAAAAATGCTATAAAAATGGGCTTGGCTGTACCAAGGACATGCGACTTAAAAACAAAAATTTATTTCAGTTTAAAATTAAATTAATTAAACAGAATATACTTTCAATTGTATGATCAGAGCCTTGCAAGCCTTGAAAAATGAGAGAAAGGTCGAAAAGTATGCCGAAGATAATTTTTACATTTCTTTAGCCGCAAAAGTAACTGTTGTAGAATCACGTTGTAATCATTGTTTCCCAATAATAATATTTCTACTATTATTCAAACGTACAAACTACTGAACCGATTTCGTAAAACATAAAACTAGTCTTCTGCAAAAATCAACAACTTTCAAATACTTATTTTTAAAAAAAATTGAAATAAATACAATTTTGAAAATGATACAAAAATTCTAATATTTAAAATATAAAAAAAAAAGACACCTACCTGATGATGTGGTTGCGTATTGTATTGACCATAATAATTTGGCACCATTTTTCTACTACCATATATTAGAAAAGTCCAAGAGTTATTCCAAAAAAAAGTTCAACAATATGTTTGTTTGTTTTTTTTTTTTTAAATCAAACAAGTCCAATGTTTATTATAAATAACACTCACAAAAAATTTAAAATTCAAAAGCAATAATTAAAATAAAATTCGTTCAATTTAAATGTTAATTGTTCATTTAAATTGCACATAAGAATTTCAAAAGAAATTCAAAAGCAATAATTAAAACAGAATTCGTTCAATTTAAATGTTAATTGTTCATTTAAATTCCACACACAAGAATTTCAAACGTGATAATTAAACCAGAGTTTAAACTGTTTTGTCAAACTGTTTATGTTTTTTGTAATAATAATAATTCAAAATTAATAAACACAAAATAGTTTTTATTTGTTAAATAAAAACAAAGATACAAAAACACTTTATTTATTTATTAAAAAAAAAAACACACAAATAAACAAATAAACACACACACAAAAATAACTAAATGATTATGTATTTTATAATAATTATAATTAAGTATTAACTAGACGATGATGACCCTTCAATTTCCGAGATATAATTATAGATTTGAGAAAATTGTTGACTGCTTCCTAGTCGAGAGTAATTTAAAAACTGTATATAGAGATGCTTGTTGAAGCGCTAAGAAGGGGCCGGCTTTTACAGTACTCAAATATCATGTTTGGAAATAACTATGTTTAAAAGGGCGGAGTTAATGCGCGATCAATATGCGCTTGTACTTGATCGTTGGGTTAAATCAACTCAAACTCTGTGCTGTGCTCTCACTAGCAGCAGTGTTTCTGCACCCAAATCAAGATTATTGGAATCGTGTTGTTGTAAATAAGTCCATAAAATGTTTTAAACAAGTAAAGATCCATTCTGGTCTCTAATATATTTTTTATTACAGCATCCAATAATTGTTTGTTTTTTTTTGTCAACACAAAAAGATATTTAAATTCCGTTTTTTTAATATAAGAAATAAATTTACATTCTTAATATCTGGTTAAATAATAAGATATCATTTTATTCGAATGACAGTATCTACTGTAGGCAGCCCTGGATCTACGATTTTTCCGAACCGGGGCAAGCACTTTGGCATTGGCGTCCCAGCATTTGAGATGATGATTTCAAAAAACTCACGAAACAAATATACTGGGTGGGTATTTAAATGAATGAACTCTTTTATTACTTATTTACTACAGCTTTACACGTCGAGCTTTCCTTTCCGCGAGTGAGTCTATAACTTTATTAAAGTTCGTCTCATAGACAGTTTTATTTTCGATGACATAAATGATGAGGCCAAGGCCAGTAAAACACGTTCGTGTCTCCCTTGTTGAACGTAGGTAGGCTTTAATATTTTTTTAGCTTGCTGAAGCTTTGCTCGCAGCTTGCAAGACTAAGAAAAGTTTTCTGATAAATTTTTTGTATAATTTTGGTATGTTTCATAAGTGTCGCCAATTCTTAAAAAGATGGTCCCATCTATAATTTGTGGTTTAGAGAATATGATCCAGAGCTTTATGATATTACTAACATGGTATTAATTGAGCTTATATACATCAAATTTCCAAGTATTTTATTCTACAGATCCTATTTTGTGATATTGTAAACCAAATTTGATTCTTATACGCCAATGATCATTTTATATAACTGAAATTTTTTTAAATATATAACTTAAAACAGTAGAAAGAAAATTTAGCGGAAAAGTTTTATTAATACGCTGAACAAATTATGTAGAACTATTTACTAGTAAAATTATAGTAAAAATTCCTTTCAAAAACTGGTTAAAAAAACGGTAAAAACTTTGTAAAATTGTAAATAATATTTAATTTAATTTTCAGTTGGCATATTATTTAAATATAAAATAGAACTATTATCACTTTGCACGTGATATCTAGGGTACTAATCAATAAATACTATTCGATTTTCCAAACAAATTAATTATGATATTTTTTAAAGAAATACATAATTAAATTGTACCATGTGGTCGAAGTGCAACAGTTTTACACCCCAATATAAAATCAATCAATGAATCAATTAAATCAAAATATTTTCACACAACATTAAAAATTATTCATAAATAATTACAGATGAAGCAAGATAGATCTTAGTCTTGTAATCGGAATCTCAGTCTTCAAAGATCAAATGTCGACTCGAAACATCGATATCATTATTGGTGGTCTTGCTTTGCTTGTCACTTTATTAACCAATAGATAGATACTAACACGTGAAGCTCAATAAAAGCTTACATATAAAATAGAATATAAGAACTAGGTACTGGTGTGCCTAATAAGGCCTTCTTTTAGCAAAATGACTATAAAAACGTAAAATTGCGCAATAAACAAAAATAAATAGATTTATTATTTCAGCATCGAATGTGTGGGAAAAATCATCAGAATTTATTATGTTTTCGTCAAACAATGATAATGTTAAAAATCTCGATTTGTGGGTCTTATTAAAGGAACCGGGTCTCTCAATAAGGTCCATTACAAAACTTTGTCAAATAAAAGGTCAAATCAAAGTATATCATTATTATTCACTAAATAATCATTAAAATAATAGTTTTCATATTTAAGGGTGTACAAGCACTGAAACTTCAAAAAAAAAGAGGCTTGTAGATGAAGTTGAAATGCATATAAATATCAATTATAAAAGTTTCAGGGGGGAGATGGTTCACGGAGATGGAGAAACCCATATTTTTACACATATTTTGATAATTTTCACTTGGAATAAAATGAGATGAATAAAAAACAAACTACACAATAGAAAATAGAAATATTAATAAAGAGATTGATCCAATAAAATTTCGTTATGACGAGCCTAAAAAGAAAAGAAATTTAAGAAAACAACTGAGATTTCGGGTAAATTTTATTTCTGTCGGCGGTACCTTAATTATCCGAAATCTCAGGTTTTTTTCTTAAATATTTTTTGTTAGGCTCGGTATGACGGGCCTAAATTAAATTTTAATTTTAACTTACGACAAAAAATAATAAACTTTATTGTGAACTTTTATAAAAGTACTATATAAGATTTTGAAGAATTTTATAAAAGGACTATATATCTAGAGCTCGTACATCCTTAATATTTATGTACTTTTCACAACAATTCAGTCGAATAGGTTGGTCCTCGTTAGGTCTATTAAGAATACAAACAGCATTAAATCAGAAAATTATCAATATATTTTCAAAGATCCTCATTTCTCTGCAGCATATTTGGTGCCTTCAGAAAAATCTCGAACTATGGAAACCGAAGGAACTAAATTGGCTAAATGAACAATGAAACTGCTTTTGTTAACATGGGATATAAAAAACTTAATACTTTAATTTATATGACGTTTCATTTTTTTAAACATTATCATGGCGAAAATTTATGGAAATTAATTAACAAAATAAGTTAATTTTAATACTCGGGCGTGGACATTCTTAGGGTACAATCAAGTGGGCCTTATTTCGGGCTATAGCTAGCGATGGCAAAAATGTTGTTAAAACATAAATGATGAAATAAATAAATAAAATTAGACTTACTACCAATGATGAAAAGCTTAGATATTAAGTAAAAACAGAAAAACATCACATTATTCACCCAAACTTTCAAGTAAGTCAATCAAGATTCTAAACAGAATCACAGAGGATCTTATTGACCCATCACTGATAAATACGAATTTCTGTCTACAACTGAAAATGTATTCGACTAAAAGTATTGTTGCTTTTGGTCCACTTTTATGTTTCTGCTTATAAATTGGATATTTCAAATTAATTCAACAATTACAGTACCGACTTTTCATGATTGGACTTTATTAGGAGCCGAACCTTATTAGGCGACCAGTTATATCTTATATTTTTTAGACATTCTAAGTAAATTAATCTTCTAACAAACTTATTTCAATAAGAAAAATTTTCCTCCAATCCTCATGTTTTTAAAAAATTTCCCGTTTCTCAAAATGTTTGGTAACTTGTTCATTAGATACCAAACCAATTTTTATATGAATTAAAGAATTAATTTCTTAATTTAATAAATTTTTATATTAGTCTTAAAAAATGCATTTGAATGGGCATAATAATTTGCTAGCAAATTATTAAGACTTATTAAGAAATCATGACAAATTAGTATTAACAAAAAGTGTGAAATTTTACAAAAGTATATAGTTAGCTTACTATGTGTCAGGTATAAATTTACAATACGAAATGGTAAATTTGCCATCCGTATTTGACTAGTACAAACATTTCGTAAAATTACAAACTTATCTTGTACCTTTACAATAAAAATATTAATATTGTAATTGCATTGAGTAAATAAATATCAATTACTTCAATCTAGTAATTCGAATTTTCGTAACTAAGATTTTTTAATTTTACTTTACTTTGTATAGTAAATATTTTGTAAATTTACCATTATTTTTAACAGTGTATTTAATAAAATATGATTAAAAACATCCCTCTTGTATTTTAGAACAACAATCTTTCATTTTAAAATTTCGGAATTGCGTTCATTAAAAACTGCAGTTGACATTTGCGAAATTTTCTATCTAATAAAAAATCCTTTTATTACTTATTTTTCATGTTAGAATATTTTGCACAAAATAATTTCATTATTTTATTCGAAATGTGGGTCTATTTTGAAAACTCGAATGACTAATTTTACGATTTTCTACAAATCTAGCGATAATTTATTTAATTCATTTCTCAGTCCAATATTTTTAAAAAAAGATGATTATAAAATTTTCTGAAGCAATTAATATGAATTCTTTCTGAATTAATTAAATAATAATTCAAAGAATTTTCTTGGGTTCCAATTTTGCCCCAATTGTATTCTTAATCAAATTGAAAAGACTTTTAATGAAAATTTGGCTAAGTGAAAACCATATAGGTACTTAAACAATTATTTGTTGCGTGAAAACAATTTGAAAAACTTTTTTAAAGACAAAATATGTCCCTTGAGAAATATTTTTTATCCAAAATTGTTTTCTACAAAACGAATGGCAATGATAATTTTGGATCTATCTACGCCGTTCATCTATTTCTCAATGTTAATGATTTTGTTTAAATTTTTCTAAGCGTTGCTTTTGGTGATAAGAGTGGAAAATAGCAATTTGAAGCGTTTTTCAATAAGTTTTACACCATGTTCGTTTTCAATAATCCAATTTACGCCCCGAAATGAACCCACATAATCAAAATTCAACTATATATAGGTATACTGGACGTTTGTTTAATTAGGCGATCACACTTTAATAATCCAGACGTCCAGTAACCATATACATCAGACCTAAAGGGCTAATATTTCGATAATCACAACAAAGAAGGCGAAATCTTCTAGAATTTGAGACCAGAACGTCTCTGCGGAAAATCAGTTCAAAAAAATCAAAAAATTTTTGAAAAATATATTTTGGAAACCATTGGATCCTCTAAATCTCTGGTTCTGCTTTCAAATTGTAGAAAATTTAGTCTTCTATGAAAAACTAGTCTTAAAATCACCAAAAACTGGAAAGGCGGTAGCTTTTTTTGGATTTTTAACAATGTTGCAAGGTTGATCCAAAGTCGAAAACTTGGATTAATCAATCATTGGACCAATATCATAAACAACACAGAAAAAAACAGAACATTCGGATATGACACAAGGTACCCTCCATTTTAGGCGAAATGGCGAATTGAAATTATTTTGTGAATTGAAATTATTTTGACGCCTCCATTTGGGCGAATATTACTGTCTTATATATCTATATATTGGGCTATATTTTCACTTATTAGGTCGAATAGCTTTAGAAAACAGTTTTAATACAAAACTTTCTGAGATAATTATCAGAAGCGCTGATAATTATTAAAGAATTTCATTAAGAATAATTTTTTGCCCAAATTTAAAAGATTTTGCATTCATTTATGAGAGAGAAAAATATAAGGAGATTTATATAAGGAGATTTATATTCTTATAACAATATTTGTTAAATATTATAAGACGATTCATATAGAGATTAACCAGAGTATATTATAGAGTTTAACATTATAAAATTGTTAATCTAATCCTGGATTACAATTGTATTGATCAAATATGTATGTCAAAATATTATGAGGTTATATGTTTAGATGTATTTAAATAAATATGATGTCTAAATAATAACTTGTCATTTTATTTCCTTTCGGATTATAGCAAAATAAAAAGTATTTTCGCAGCAAAAAAAAAAAAAAAAACATTGTTTTGAGATAATAGTTTCAACAAATAATTCTATCCGGATATAATCTGGATTGATCTCATGTTCTTATAACAGGTACAATTGTTAAACTAATTGTAAAGACGATATATTTTGGACCTTGAAATGGTCGAGTTCTTTTCTGAAGAATAAAAATTATTTTAATATATGAACAAATATATGAATATATAAATCGTTTAACAAAACAGCAGCGTCTATTAAACTTTCCCATTCGTTTTTTTTTTCATATTCATGTTTGAGACATCAAAATTCTGTCGCCCAAAAATCTGGTCCCAAAGTTTATGTGTCTATGGACTCTCTAGTGGTCACAGTTTTATTCCAATTGCAATGAAATTTGGTATTTAAGGCGCTTTTGGTATTCAAAAGGTCAAGTTCGTTAATGGGTAAAATCGGGCAAGGTTGGGGGGGGGGGGTGGTAGAGAAAAAATTGGCTACTTACAATTAAAGATTGAAAGTTAAAATTCTAAATATCTCTGTAGGTACCCATTTGAGTTTGGGAAAATTGATAAAGTTATGAATTGTAGCAAACTTGATTTCCTACAACTTAACTCCTTATACATTTTTCGATTGTTCTTCTTTATCTATGCCCCCTTTCCCCTTGTCCTGTGCAATTTAGTAATAAAATTGGGCTTGCAAATACTAAAATCATATCAGATATGCTATTTCATTTTGATCACACTAAAATTATGACCGCTAGAGAGTGATTTATGTATTCTAAGGAAATTCGCTGGAGTTGGAGCAGCTCTTGCATAACGAATTGTTTTTTTGCTAAGCCTAATGATCAAATATTTTTACCCGTATGGAATTTTCTTTTTGGTATTTTGGGTCATTCTAAACAAAACAAAAAAGTTCTCTTATATCATTTTTTCGTTGACCGTTTTCGAGTTATATTGGATTTTAATATTCAAGCTTTTCATCATTGGAAGCAAGGAGGATCCTATTGATTTCTTTCTTTATTTGTTATTGAACAACATTTTTGCCATCGCTGGTTACTACCCGTACTAAGGCCCACTTGATTGTATTCCAAGGAGGCCCTTTGACAATTAAGTTCCATAAACTCAACTCTTGAATAGCAGGTTTTATAAATTAAAAGTAAGATAACTTAAAGTAAGTTTTTTATATTTCATTCAAACAAAAATAGTTTCTTAGTTTATTTATAGCCAATTTAGTTCCTTCTAGCTGTAACCAAAGTTCAAGATATCTTCCAAAGATACCAAATAAGCTCACGGTGGTTTATAATTAAAAGTAAAATATCGATTTCGTTATTTTGTTTTAAATATTTAGTAAAAACTTAATCAACAGTAACAGGGAAATGAGAATTTTTTTAAATATATTGTTAATAGGGAATATGCATGAAAATTTTTTTTCGCTTGAATTGAAGCATGTTTACTTGACAAATATCAAGGTAAAGTTACTTTTTAAATAACTTTAAAAATAAGCGAGATATGAATGATTGAAATTCCCGATTAGACAAAGAGATATCTCTCTTGATATGTTATGTGACGTCATATTACACTTTCACCATTTAAAATACACGTAAAACTCCGTTTTTAGTATTTTTGCAAGAAAGAGACAGATAATAATCTTTAAAAGCTTATAGCTTCCTTGATATTTGTCAGATTTTAATTTCGTTTTTAAATATTATTACAATATTAACAGTATTTTCATATTTTGAAAATAAATGTGAAAAAAATTTTCATGCATATTCCCAATTGTTTGTTCTAATGCTGGTTGTATTTTGAATAGACCAAACAAGACCCAACAGCCTATTTTCGTTAATGGGCCTTAATGAGAGATCCAATTTCTAAGAAACCCAACAATCGAGGTTTTTAAAATTATGATTTTTACATAGAAACATTATAAATTGAGATGATTTTTCTCAAATATCGGATGCTGAAATAATCAATTCTTACTAAACTTTTATTTATTTCGCAATTTTACGTTTTTATACTCATTTTGCAAAAAGTGGGCCTTATTATACTAATGTAACTATGGTAACTTGATTTGATTGGTTTTATGAAAATTTGTTAGTTTACGTAGCTCCTACGGGTCGAATTATATATATTTTTGTTCTTGTAAAGCAGTTGTATATATTTGACTAATGTTTTATTTATCTTACTAAGTTAAACGAAAACTATAACGAAGACATAATAATTAATGGATAGAATATTAAGGCTATGTAGGTACGATGTGTTCCTTTAAATATCGTTAGCGAGACCTTTGTTTCTTATCATATTACAAAAACAGAAAATAATAACCATTATAGAGAAAAAGTATCGTTAACTTATAGAAAAAAAGAACGAGTCAATCGCAACTCGACAAAGTCAATGAATGGCACATGCAAATGATATTTTCTTATCGATCATAATATATTTATAAGTATAACCTACACGGAGATGATTTCTTTACAAATATTTACTGATACAAAAAATATTTTAGCTTTTACAATGCCCCATAATAACTTATCGCGGCAATAAATCAGTAATATTAATTGCAATCACAAATTATGCATTAAAATTTTGCTAAAAGTCATGTGACCTATTTATGGGCACTATGACCTCAAAATGTCCCGACCGCTTTGAATGGTTTAGATTTAGGTATCTTATCGAAATACAGTATATTGCATACTAAAAATAAAATCAAGTGTTTGGGGTAACCCAAAATCTGATACTTTTTGATACTCGGGATTTTAACCGAGTCAGAGGCTAATAAAAGTCCAAATAAGGTTTAACAACAAACTGTAACAAACAGGTTTTTTTTATGTAAATTGCTACATTTCAAAGATGTTATAGCAAAAATATTCGCATAACATGGATCTTTATTCGCAAATGACAAGTTCCCTCAGCATTCCTGAAAATCCAGAAAAATATTTATTTAATTACAGCGTTTGGCGCCGTTGCTAGAGTGATAGAGCAAGAATATATAATGTAAATACATGTTACGTATTATATCTCCATTTTTCGTATAAAAATTAAATAAAATGTTGTATCTGTCAAAAACATTTACTACAAGAATAATCGAAATTGTGAGAGACTGATTCTGTCCGTTCGGTTCAATTTTATTGAACGGGAGTGTACATTTCAAGTGAAATAAAAGCTTGTAATTTAGTTTGTTTTTTTAATATTATCGTATTGTAATCGGTACTTAATACGTCCGGAAGTGGACAGATACTCCATTAGAATCATAAATAGATAGGTAGATGGATACATACAGATCAAGCTAATAGAAGCATGTTAATAAATTGATGAATCTAATGAGTAGATATTTCGTTGTTTCAAATACACTTCTTCAGGGACGTTATTTTATATTCGACGAGATCATCCGTATTCGTATATTTTTCTCCCTGTAGATATTATTTAAAAGAAATTACATATGGTTGAGATGAAGTAATGATACCGTATTTAAACAATTTATTTTCTTTTTTTGTCAAATGTTCAGAGAGAAAAAGAAGCCAACAAAAGTGAAGTCAATAAGTAGTGAGTGATGCACTTGCCGCTACTTAGTAGTTGATGACCGATGTGACCGATAGTACTACATTGATATCTTTTACTTACATGCATTCAATCATATTATTTACCTACTTTACAACAACACATTTGTGAATGTCGAATTCTATAGAAATTATTATATGGCCAAAAAAAAAAAAGGCACATATTCTGTCATAAATCACTACACATGTTTTTGATGTATCTGTAAAGTTTAAATTATTAGATTTTTTTCTGTATATTATTTTGTATGAAAACGATGTAGACAGGACTGTATTTGTATTTAAATTTATTTTATGGGTCTGCTATAACTGTGAGTGCTTTTTATTTTACATATATTATTCTCAATAATTAGTTGTGAATATCATAAATAAATTAATATAAAAAAAACAGTTTTGAAAACAAGCTTTTATTTAAATGCTCTACAAAGAAGAAAATAAACTTGAATCAAACTCATTAATTTATTGCATTACAAAACTTATATGCTATTAAAGCTTGTCACGAGATTTACCTGTGTATAAAAAAAAAATAGATAAATACATCTACATAATCTCGTGACAAGCTTTAATATCATATAAATTTTGTAATGTAATAAATTAATGCGTTTGATTCCATTTAAAGTTTATTTTCTTCTGTTCAGAGCATTTAAATAAAAGCTTGTTTTTAAAACAGTTATTTTACTATTAATTTATTTTAGTTATCGCCGTGTTTTCGTATATAAATGTTTCTTAACCTGTTCGTTTAATTGAACCAACATGTAAAAATTCAACTCTGTAGGATAAGAGGAAGTGGTTCTAATTCAGCTTGCAAGATTTGACTCGAACATACATACATACATACATTGCAAGTTAAATTAAAACTTGTAAAATTATCTGCGTTCTACAAGGTGCGGCACAATAAGAAAATGACATCGCTATTTGGCAGACACAAGTGTCTGCCACCATTGTAAATACTCTGAAATTTCTTCCCAGTCTCTTAAGCGAATCGACCAGAATATTTGCGATAGCCTGCCGTATATTAGTCTTAAATAGGTCCAAGATCCTCGGACGATCTATGTAGACAATGGATTTCAGATAGCTCCATAAGAAGAACTCACATGGGGCGAAGTCACAGTACCCGCTGGAATCACACATCTCCAAGACCCATTTCTTCCAGTTTGGGGAGAACTGTCAACTTCACGTCTTCAATGCTTTCAGATGATCTAAGGGGCCTCCTTGCGGCGTGACACCACATTTCTACTTCCCCTGAATATGTTCACCCAGGAAATAATTCATTTCCGGTCAGGAGCAGGAGCTGTTGGGGTAAAATTGAAACAAGTGCGAAGGGCTCGCTGGATAGGGATGATGGAGCGGCACAATAGTTTAGGTTAAGCTCTTTCGAATAATACTATCCCCACCCACTTCCGAACTCCCTCCGCTATTTGGCGGCTAATAAAAATTAACAACTTTTCGGGCCACACCATGATTAATTGTAACAAGCCGAAGTATGGATTGTTACATATCTTAGTGCGATTCATGAGGTCTATACGATCAATTTCCCAGTATCTGGTTTTTTTTTCTTTCATATATTTTTTTCAGACACTTCGCCAATAGCTGAAGTAAGTATCTGAAGTGAAAAAAGATTTCTATTAAAACATGCAGATTTCTGTTATCTTTTAGTTGGTTTTACGGCAACATTTTATCAATTTTGCTTCTGATAAATTTACCCATTTAACCTAGTATTAAGAGAGTTATTGAAAACTTTGTGTTGTCCCTTCCCTCTAAGCCGTACCTTTCCCTTTCAGGAATTAGATAAAATTTCTTTCAGAGTATATTAAAGTTAGTCCACTTAAATTGACACTTCAACGCAGTCGATATCATTTTCGAGATATCGTGCACGATCTCAGATATCCTGCATCTCGAGATTTTGTGCACGATAGAAGATTTGCGGCTTACAAACGTTCACACTCACATGCGTATAAGTACATCTCAAAAATGGTTTATCTGGTGACCTCAAAACGTACAAATTTGGTGAAATTATTAATTTAGATTTTCAGACTTCAAAAAAAGAAGTAGGAGGTTCTCAAATCGGTTGTATTTTTTTAATTTTTATGTTTGTTACCTCAGAACTCATTTATCAACCGATTTGGAAAATTCCTTTTTTGTTTGAAAGGGTGTACCCTTTGAGGTGGTCCCATTGTCACTAAGTCATATTCTGAAGAGAGGATCCCATATAGGGAAATCCTCAAATTTTATTGGCATGTACTGTGTGTTTGTTGAACAATCTCAAATCAATTGAAATCGATTAATGATTCAGATATTTGAGCCTGAGAGTCAACACTTCATACTGCTGAGCTGACGATAGCAGCCGCAGCACTCCTTAACTGTTAGGAGTTATAAGATAATACGGCAATATGTCGACAGAAACTTAGCGACAGTTAAATTACTATAGGTACTTAACTAAACAATAAATAAATAAAAATTTAATCGACTTCAAAAAACACAAAAACTCACTACACCAAAAAGCTAAAAATAACAAAATACAGATTTAATCCACAAGACAATTCTTGTCCAAACCAATTACCTATAATTTTAATAAAATATTATTATTGATATGTGATACCTACTGATCGCTTTGAAGTCGGTGCAATGTAATGCACCGACTTCTTACCATCTCCGAGGAAAATTATAGGTCATAGGTTTGGACAAGAATTGTCTTTTGGATTAAATCTGTATTTTGTTACTTTTAGCTTTTTAGTGTAGAGATATTTGTGTTTTTTGAAGTCGGTTGAATTTTTTTACAATAAGTGAATTCGTAATAAATTTATCAACCAGTCCAAGTGAAAGTTCGATCTAACGCGCTCGGCTTAAAACTGGAAGGTTGCTGGTTCGATTCCAAACGACGGCAGTTTGTCAATTAAAATTAATGGGGCGATTATTTGACTAACCTGTCGGTGTATGGAAAAGAACGAAGTAACCGGCTCTGCTCGTGAAGGTTTTCTGCAGTTTCCCAGACGAATATCGGCATAGCCACTATGATATTCGGCTACAGACACGCAAGCTACCAATTCCTAGTCTCCATATAAATTCCTTATCCTCCTTATCCTAAAAACTAATAAGGTTAAAAAAATAAAAACACCAACTATTGTGTTAAAAAAACGACAAAACTGATCAGATTGTTCTGAATTCTAAAAATGTCCTTTTTTTTTGCAGATCTTAAACGTAAATCGAAATTGAATGCCAACCCTGTTTTACACAATGGGCATTGGTCAAACTATGGGTACAACCAGTGTTAAATAGAGTCTACACACAGATTTTTGATTATAAATCATTATAAAATAAATTTTTGTAGTAACATTTTTGGAAGACCATATCGATGACGACTCTCCTCTTGTGCAAACCGAAGGTACTACCACCATACACACTACTGACTACGGTAATCATGAAAACCCCAGAAAAATAGAGACTAAGAAGCAGTACGTAAAGGGAACTCATGATCTTCTATCCCCATGTATATACATTTATTGTAATTTGTCGGCATAAAGTGAAACATTTAAGAAGAACAATCTTTGGCACCCTACGGTGCACCTATGTCAACCTTATTAAAACAAGGAGTCGTTGAAAGGTTGGCTATGGATGGGGCACAAACAACAATTTCAAAAGAATATACTAAGCAATATTTAAATGCTTATTTAATTTTTACTTTCCCTTTACTCTTGGAAGCACAATAAAAGCAACAAGACATGGGGGTTGATATTTATTGCATGTTTTGCACCATGGTATCAACCTGCGTTTTGACAGTTTTTCTTTTATAATACGTTTAGATTAACAACAGTTTTATGTGCGGCTTTTGTGTTGTTTTGATGTAGAAACAATTGGTACAAGTATTTAACACATTTTTAAAAGAAATAATTACCCTCCTGTCGACGGTTGGGGTCGTGTTGCGATCAATTATTGCGTTTTTTGAAATTAATCGAATTTGGCAACGTTCTGAAGTGTATTCATAAATATATATATATAGAAAGGGTTTGTTTAATTGTTTGTAAGATTTGAATTAAGACATTTACCGGCTTAGGAGACTATACAGGGTGTCCCAGAAGTAGAGGAGTCCTATAAGAGGGTAGAAAAGCCCTGAGACATTTTTATAGACGCACCGTTAATTAATTATTAATTAATTAAGGAAACTAGATTGAAACTCGAGATGCAAGAAGTGTAACTTTTTGATAATTCATTTTTGATTTAGTTATCAATTTTTGGAAAAATGAAATAAATTGTTTTAATAATAAATTTTTTTTTGAAATGCGCAAATTAAATTCGTTAAATTATAAAGTTTTCTCAAAAGTGCATTAACGAAATTATTTTATTGAAAAATGTAATTATTGCATTATTAAAAAAAAATTAATCAATAAAATAATTTTATTAATGCACTTTTGAGAAAACTTTATAATTTAACGAATTTAATTTGCGCAGTTTTTTCAAAATTTATTATTAAAACAATTTATTTATTAGATTTTTCAAAAAATAAAAAAATTTAATTAATGCACTTTTCAAGGAATTAATAATTTGAAAAATTTAAGCAATCTTGTTCCAAAAATTGATAATTAAATCAAAAATGAATTATCAAAGAAATGTACTTTTTGCAACTCTGGTTTCAATCTAGTTTCCTTAATTAATTAATTATTAATTAACGGTGCGTCTAATAAAAATGTCTGAGGATTTTTCGTTCCAAAATCGTACCCTCTTATGGAACTCGACTACTTCTGTGACACCCTGTATAGCTGTTGGGAAAAATATCCCCCCAAAAAATATATTTTGATATGAAACCGTCTATTCACTCGTTACACTGGTGATCGGTCGAACATTCAACTTCTAGTTTCATGGCGAAGAGTTTGCGAAGCACTACCAGGCAGCAAAGTGAGGTAATACAAATATTCGCTGGAATATAAGTATAAATCGGTATTAAAATGGAAATTACAAAACAATTGAATATTTCCCCGCATATGATTCATTGTCGTCGTAAGGTTCGTCTTAGTGTTCCGCGTGTCACAAGCTATGTGACGTTATTTTAAATCCAACATAACTTACAATAAATGTTTACAATTGCACCAATTTTGGATACACATGAAATTATTTATTACCCGACTACGGATGGTTGTAATTTTTGCAACCTACATGTGTAGCTGCGATGCTACTCATCATGTTTTGGCAAATGTGGTGTCGTTAGGTTCACCTTAGAATTTCGCGTGCGATAGGGTATGTGACGTCACTTTAAATCCAACATGGCAGATATTTGGTATCAAATGAATAGTTTTCATTCACAGATTCTTAATATTATACCAAAAATTCTTAAATAAATAAGTTTACTAAACTACAAACCACCAGTTCAAGTAGCCGAACGGTCTAAGGCGTTATGTCTGCGCAGTATTCCTACTTGGAAGCTGGGAGGTTATGGGTTCGAATCCCGATATCGGCAATTTGTCAATTATTAAGAAAAAAAAAGGGGCGGTTAATTGACTAAACTGTCGGCGTATGGACAAGAACGAAGTAATCGGCTATGCTTGAGAAGGTTTTCTGCAGTTTCCTTCACGAACTCCAGATGAATATCATAGTCGGTCGTATCCTACCAATTTGTAGTCTATACACAAAAATTCCTTCCACTCCACTCACATCCTCACATCCTTAGGCATCACAATGGACCTTATGGTCGAAGTGTAGCCCGTCCAGGGCAGCCTCTACAATCTATCTATCAATCTAAACTACAAGCCGGCTACGAAATAAGCATGAAACAAGTTTGAAATGTAACAATTCCCGGCCTTCGAATACGTGAAATATTTACTAGGCTCTTCAGCAACTTTTAAGTTTGAAATTTTTCGATTTGAAATCGATTGACCTACATTGGACACACAACAAACTTTATATATATATATATATATATATATATATATATATATATATATATATATATATATATATATATATATACATATATATATATATATATATATAAATTGTATTTTATATAAATTTTGTTATATTTATTTATAATATAACATATATAGTTAAAAGGTTGGGTTAAAAGGCGTTTGCTGTAGGTGCGACACATCCAACCCCACGAATTGATCGATTCGCTCTGCAATGTTTATCCATATAAATTTTTTGTTGTTGATATTACATAAAACGTAGGCTAAGCTAAGCGAGCAAGCAAACTCACACATACTTAGAGTAGTTACGTGTATACCTATACGCATTTATTTCATATAATAGCGTTATATATATATATATATATATATATATATATATATATATATATATATATATATATATATATATATATATATATATATATATATAGGTAAAAGTAACTGGTTTAACAAGTTACATTTATATAAAAACGATCAAATAAAACATTTATATAATATTCAAACGGCCTTAAAAATAACAGTATTCAATGGTTGAACCGATTTTGATGTCGATTTCACCGGACCGCGGCTGGGAATATAATTTTCTCAGGGCATTAATTACCCGTATGCTCTAAATTTCAATTGCTTCGTGCTATGGGTTTCCGTTTATAGTTCTCACAATCAATTGGCACATATAGCGATTAGTCACAATCGAATACAATAGGGAATATGCATGAAAATTTTTTTTCACATTTAGTATTTTCAGAATATGAAAATACTGTAAATACTGTAATAATATTTAAAAACGAAATTAAAATCCGACAAATATCAAGGAAGCTATAAGCTTTTAAAGATTATTATCTGTCTCTTCCTTGCAAAAATACTTAAAACGGAGTTTTACGTGTATTTTAAATGGTGAAAGTGTAATATGATGTCACATAACATATCAAGAGGGCTGTCACCCTTTTTGTCTAATCGGGAATTTCAATCATTCATATCTCGCTTATTTTTAAAGTTATTTAAAAAGTAATTTTACCTTGATATTTGTCAAATAAACATGCTTCAATTCAAGTGAACAAAAATTTTCATGCATATTCCCTGTTCGCTATTATTTATTAATTAGGGTTACTTGCTGATTTCGAATCCTAAAAAAAAGCATATTTTCTCAAATTTTTTTCGAATATAATAAATGAAATATTTGATTGAACCTTAAACAGATCAAAATTTTGAAAATTCAGTCATTGGGTCCGTATTTCCTGTGACTGCTCAGAATAAAGTTCCCTTAGCGTCTTCAGAAAGTCGTAACTCATGATAGATTCATCCGAAATTAAAAGCCAAATTATTTCTATTAGTAGATATATAAAGCTTGTGCTTGGACGAAGAAAAAAAATTTGAATTTTTGGTAGAGTTTTGTGCAAAAAAGGTAGTATATTTGGTATAACTTGTACCACATATTACCTTGTAAAATTGGTTGTGATTTAAAAGAAGTCCTTCGTTCAAGCACTAGCAGTCAATCTTACCTTGAAGCAGTGTGCAAAATTTGAACAAGATCGGTTCATTAGTTTCTGAGAAATCATGACTTTAAAAATAGAGTTTTTTTCCGCAGCTCTATCTCCTAGACTTTTAATCTAATAGGGAATATGCATGAAAATTTTTGTTCACTTGAATTGAAGCATGTTTACTTGACAAATATCAAGGTAAAATTACTTTTTAAATAACTTTAAAAATAAGCGAGATATGAATGATTGAAATTCCCGATTAGACAAAGAGGGTGATAGCCCTCTTGATATGTTATGTGACGTCATATTACACTTTCACCATTTAAAATACACGTAAAACTCCGTTTTTAGTATTTTTGCAAGAAAGAGACAGATAATAATATTTAAAAGCTTATAGCTTCCTTGATATTTGTCGGATTTTAATTTCTATTTTAAATATTATTACATACAGTATTAACAGTATTTTCATATTCTGAAAATAAATGTGAAAAAAAATTTTCATGCATATTCCCTATTACCCTGAATAAGACAATGAAGTCGAAAATTCTTGTTTTCATTGGGATCAATACTTTTTGTATTCGAAAAGTTTTTTTTGTTTGTGGGATAATACTTAAACAGTAGAAGTTCAACTTAAAATTAATTAATAGCAAATCTCTGCCCGTCTTGATTAACAACAGTGAGTACTTGTACTCAGTACTTGTATTCAAAGTACTTTAAGTATCGTTACTGTGAGTATTGAGGATTTATGTTATAAAATACAAGTACCCATTTCTACAAAAGTACTCTAAGTATTTTTTTTTTTTTGTAAAATAGAGTCTATTTATACCTCCGTGAACTGGGCATACGAGTTCAACTAAAATTTAAACTAATTATATGAACAAATTGTACCAAAATTGTACCTAATTGTACCACAAAAAGAAAAAATTCTACCTTCCAAATGACCCGAAAAATCGACCCCGAAAAACAGGGCCGCATTCACTTCGTTGGAAATTAAATTTGAATATGCCAAAAACTTTTACATAACTTGTACCTAACTGTACCGCATAAAGAAAAGAAATAACTCTTCAAATTACTTAGAAAAACAACTTCGAAAATTTCTTATGTCGGATTCATCACTTCTAAATGAAAAAAAAAAGTACAATATTATTACATGAAATGTTTGTACCAAAACTGTACCTAATTCTATTACAACAAGAAAAAATTAAACCTTGGAAATAATTTAGCAAATAGATCTCGAAAAATTGAGCCGGACACCATTTCGTCGGAAATTAACTTTTAATATGCCAAAAATTGTATCAAAATTGTACGTAATTGTCTCGCAAAAACAAAATAATTAACTATTCAAATTACCCAAAAAATCCACTTCGAAAATTTTTGATGTCAGATTCATAAGTACATAAATTTCTGAGGCTATTATATTTGAAGTGAAATAATTGTAGAACTATTGTGCATGTGGAAACCGCTAAATCCCAAAATTTAACTTAAATATCTTATAAATAACTTAAAAAGTCCACTTCGAAAAATATTTTGTCAGTTTTAACTATTACCAGTTGGACCTTCTACAAAAATTTTACGTTGCCAAAATATTATGTTTGAAGAGTATTTTGGCATACTATTCAAACCAAAAATTGTACCTCCTCGATAACGAAGAAATTAACGAGATAGACATAATTTTGGAGATTTGACCCTTTTGGGACGATTTTTGGGAAAATGTTTTTATGGCACAGGTTAACCTTTTACTAGAGGATAATGATTGCATGAAACAAAATAATTGTATCTTTAACATAAGGGACAAAAATCAGTTTTTCTATTTCACCCATTTCGGACACTCCTAACGAAAAACTGAAAATGTAAAAAACATGTACCAAAATTGTACCCCGTAAATCGGCATACAGCAAAAATCTCTTCAAATAAGGGAGATATTAAAGATTTGTTTTTTTACCCATTTCGGACCTGACCGGAAGAAAACTTTTTTGTCGAAAATATTCTGTCCACAGTACACTTTAGCATGCCATATAAAACAAAAATTGTACCTCTTGAATAAGGGGCGAAATTAACGAAATTGTACCAAAATAAACTAAATTTTGGAAATTTGACCCATTTTTTCGTGGTTGATTTTTCGGATTATTTGGTACGGTTTGGTCGGTTAAATGGATCGTGAGATGTCTTATAGACCAGTTTAAACAAAGTAGTTTCGAGAATAACACAAAAAGAAATAAATAAGTTTAAAAAACTAAAACCCGACTACGAAAAATACACGACACAAACTTGAAGAGCCTTGTAAATATTTCTCGTATAGTCGAATGCCGGGAATTGTTACAGTTTTGCTTTGTGCATCGCATTTGGGCCTTCAACTACATAAAATATTTACAAGGCTGTTCAAACTTGTTTCGTGGATTTTTCGTAGTCGGGTTTTAGTTTTTTAAACTTATTTATTTCAAACTTTTTAGTATAATATTAAGAATCTGTGAATTAAAACTATTCATTTGATACCATGGACGATACATTTATGAAATTTTACAAGCTTTGTTGCTTAGCGTATTATGCAAGACGTAATCCGCCATTTTGGATTATTATGATATAAATTGTCACATAGCCTACAGCACGCGGAACACTAAAACGAAGCTAACAACACCTAATTTGTCAAAATATGATAAATAGCTTAGGATCTACATGGGAACATATGATCATTCGAAAATACATTTATAGGTTGCTTTCGGAATCTGTGAATTAAAACCTTTCATTTGATATCTTTCATTTTAGTTTTTGATAAGCGTATTATACAATTTATATTCGTCACGTTGTATTTAATATGACGTCACATAGCCTATGACTCGCGGAACACTAAGACGAAGCTAACGACACCACATTCATCAAAATCGAATAAGTCGTTTAGCGGCTACGGTGGAACATACATAAACACAAACATACATAGACTGCTAAAAACATAACCCTTCCTTTTGACTTTGCCGTAGTCGGGTAAAGATAGAACGGCTATGTTCCATTTTGGCCAAAATTCCAAATATCTCTCGAAGGTATTATTGATCTAAAGGGATGTCTAAAAGAACGACACTTTTTGCCAAGGATTTATATCGAACCGGTCCGGTGTCTACCTCAGTTTCGGACCGATTCTCACTTTTAATTGCTAAAACTTCGGAATTAATTCCAATTTTGAAATGGTTAAACGTTTAAAAAATATACTTAAAATTATCTAGCAAAAAAAAAAAATTTTTTTTTTAATATCAAGGTTGTGTGTAGCCCCTTAAAATAATGTCCGACTCTGTGCTGAGTAGCACAGCTAACCCCTTAAACAGACCACTATATAGCTTTGACAAAAATATTTTACAATAATAAACATAAAACAATACATTTTACAAACAAGAAAAAAATTACAGTTATGTTAGAGAAGGCCTGGAATTAATTACCACCTTTTATAATTGGATTGGAACACAGCGAGGGGGCCATGCCAAATAATTATTGGATAAAATTTGTTACAGGCGATTTAAATGTATTGCTTTAATGGAATTAACTACTACAACTTTTGATCTCTTTCAAAGAGTTCTTTTCTGTAAGTCTTAAAGTCATACCCAAAGTTTTGTAATTAAAATATTAGTGTCGTAAATAATTGTAAATAAATAGTTTTTACGAAGTTAATCTGTAGAGCTGAAGCTTCTGTTCTGTTTAAATCCAATCCAATTTTATTACCCTTATGGCTTATGGCTTATGATGTCGGCATTCAATGTCATCAATAATAATATAATACCTAACAAATTTTTACAATAATAAGAAATAAATAGGTACAAAATATACAGAAGATAGCTTTAACTTTTAACACCAATATAGAAAGTAACTGATTGGGATTTTCAATATATAAATATTTTCTGTTCAAAAAAGGATTAAAAAAAACATGGTTTTTTTGTTGTTTTGTTTTCAGGGATTAAACAATATATATGGGGATTTTAGATTTTAGTGTATATATCTTTGATTTTTGTGTTAATTGTCTATAAAATCTTTAACGGTAATCCAAAGAAAGGTGCGCTTGCAAATTGGATTGTTTTATGATTTCTTAGAAAGTTGTAGGTACCTAAAGAATTTTAATAAAAATTATAATTTTATTTTTTTTTGCTTTCTTTTGGTTTTACATTTTTCAGTATGTGTTTTTTTTTTGCTAGAAAGATAGATAGATTGTAGATGTTGCCCTGGATGGGCTACACTTCGACCTAAAGGTCGGATATGCGGCTGCAGCCGACTATGATAGGAACTATACCGATATTCATCTGTAGTTCGTGAAGGAAACTGCAGAAAACCTTCTCAAACATAGCCGGTTACTTCGTTCTTGTCCATACGCCGACAGTTTAGTCAATTAACCGACCCCTTTTTTTTTAGATAATCGACAAACTGCCGATGTCGGGATTCGAACCAATAACCTCCCAGTTTCATAATGCGCAGACATAATGCCTTGGACCGCTCGGCTAATTGGACTGGTTTTTTTTTGCTGGAAAATGGTTGTACTTTAAGATAGTTTCGCCTAACATGGTCCGGCTCCTAAGAAGTCCCAGTTATGAAATGACGTTTTTGTATTTGTTGAATCAATTCAAAATATCCAATATATAGGGTGGCGCATAAGTAATGTTATTTTCGCCAAAAATTTCGCACAGAAACCCAATAGTTGGACGAGTTGTGTGAGCTGTCGCTCCATCTTATTGGACCCACAATAGGGAATATGCATGAACATTTTTTTTCACTTGAATTGAAGCATGTTTACTTGACAAATATCAAGGTAAAATTACTTTTTAAATAACTTTAAAACTAAGCGAGATATGAATGATTGAAATTCCCGATTAGACAAAGAGAGTGATAGCCCTCTTGATATGTTATGTGACGTCATATTACACTTTCACCATTTAAAATACACGCAAAACTCCGTTTTTAGTATTTTTGAAAGAAAGAGACAGATAATAATCTTTAAAAGCTTATAGCTTCCTTGATATTTGTCGGATTTTAATTTCGTTTTTAAATATTATTACAGTATTAACAGTAATTTCATATTCTGAAAATAAATGTGAAAAAAAATTTTCATGCATATTCCCTATTCTGCATTGTTCTCTGTGGCCTTTAAAAATTTTCAATCATTGCCCGGTATTGAATGCCATTAACTTTCTGAAGCTATTCCACACCATACTGTACATCTAAGTGGATGCATTTGATCCTCAACAATTATTCTTGGATTTTGGGTGCCTCATATTCTGTAATTTCGAATATGGAAGAAATTTCGATATGATCTTTGTGTCTAAATAATCAAATGCTGACTTTCAAAATAAAATTGAACAACTTTGGTTCTTTGTTCTGTGCTGAGTTTTTCCATCATAAATTTTTCAAGTTTTTCAAAATTAATTCTGAAAAAAAAGGATATTCGGTGCATCTCACCCCAAATTACCAACATATGGGAGAAGCGACTCTCGTCGGACTAAAGTAGAAGGGGGAGCACAATGGACCATAAGGCTGAAGTGCTATACTTTTTAGACCCCAAGATGTATCTATCAATCTATCTATCCTTCTATTACCAAAATTCTAGATTTTTTCCTAGGACACCAAATAAAGCCCATAGTGGATTGTAATTTAAAAATTAAGTACCGATATCGGTGGTTTTTTTAACATTTTAAGAAAAAAATGAGTAGGCTTAAAAAGTAACAGAAAAATGAAAATAGTTTAAAATACAATGATAATTTTTAGTTTTAATTCAGTTTGTATTTTGACCTAACAAGGCCCGGTAGGTCCCCTATTTTCCGCTGAATTGTTGTGCGAAATACATAAATATTAAATAAGAAATATTTATTTTAATGATTGATTGGTTTAGTCAATTATATTATTAATTACTTTGATGTAATGTTTTATTTGATAAAAGTTTTTAATATATCTTATTGAGAGACCCAGTTTCTAATAAGATCCACAATCGAGGTTTTTAAAATTATCAGAAATAATCAATGTTTACTAAACTTTTATTTATTTCGCAATTTTACGTTTTTATACTCATTTTGCAAGAAGGGGACCTTAATAGACACCAGTATCTTAGTACATAAAAATTAGCTTCCCTCTTAAACAATACCCGTGAAGATTTTCCAACGAATTGATCTTCGTTTTGGCAATATGAAAACATGGCAAAATGTCCGTAACGAAATGGTTCAGTCAAAGGTCCCGAAAATCAGTATCA
Organism: Nineta flava; assembly: GCA_963920215.1. Classification (NCBI taxonomy): domain Eukaryota; kingdom Metazoa; phylum Arthropoda; class Insecta; order Neuroptera; family Chrysopidae; genus Nineta; species Nineta flava. The sequence continues at coordinate 1,649,853 of OY986041.1, forward strand.
ATATCTCGTAAACTTTTGGTTTTCGTTAACAAAGATTACTGTTCAATTTATTTCTTTGCTAATTCGACAGAAAAAAGGTCCTATACAAAATTGACGTAAGACCAATAGCTCTCGAGATATACATATACGGCTGAGAAACGTTTTTCGTAAGAAGGCAATAAACTGTTAAACTGAGTTTTAAAAGGGACAAAATATGTCCTCCAATACGTTCAGATTTATGTTGACCCGTAAGATTACAATTTAATGAAATTAAAACAAATTTTTTTCAGGTCAAAGGTCGTGAAAATTGGTTTTGCTTGAATATAGGTCATTTACTCTTTAGTTATTTTTGCACATAAAAGTTGCCTAACAAAATTTCCGCAGGACCAATTGTCTTCGATATATACGACTAGTGTTTCACGAGGCACGAGGCGAAGCGAGGTTTTGGTATTACCTCGCCTCGCCTCGCTTTTTTAAATATCAACCTCGCCTCGCCTCGGCCTAGGCGAGGCGAGGTAAAATTTTTACTAACTTTGACTTATTTTACATGAATGTACATAATATGGTAAAAAAAACTTATATATATATATATATATATATATGTATATAAATTTTAAAGACGATGACTTTCGACATCTACTAGGTAGGATCGCTGGACATTTGAAAAATATTTGCCAAATAATCTATCTATTGCTTCATGTATCACTATATATATATTTTTTATTTTATTTACTTTTTGTAAATTTGCCTCGGACGAGGCAAATTCCTCGCCTCGGCCGAGTCGAGGTTTTTGGGACAATGTACCTCGCCTCGCCTCGGTTAGTAACGAGGATTAAAATTTTGAATCTCGCCTCGTAACTGAGGGCCGAGGCGAGGCGAGGTTACCTCGTAGCCGCGGTGAAACACTATATACGACTGTGACCAAGTCAAATACATAGTAAACTTTTACCTGTTGAAAAATACAAGTGAAGATTATGGACTTTCTTATATGTCTTTAATGTCATGGACTTGTTTTCATATTGCCAAAATAAAGATAACTCCGTTGGAAAATCTCCACTTGCATTTTTCAAAAGGTAAATATACTATTTGAGTTCACTTATTCATTTGGTTTTTGGTAAAATGTTTCGACTAACATAATATTTCTCCCCCTCAAGCAGTGATTTTCTTAAAACGATGTTTTTATTTGTTTATTCATTAAATATCAATTTCTATGTCTCTAATTGAAACATACTGAACTTGTATGCAAACGCTAACCCTTTATTTCACCCTCTTAAGTATTCAATTTCCAAAAAAAAACTCGCAAATACATATTTTATGATGGATAACTGAAATAGAAAAGTTTTCAAACGTCTAACTTCTAAAAAATAAAAACTGTGACTTACTTTTCCCTCGTTAAAAGTTGATTTTCGAAAAACACTAGAACGTGCCTTTTAGCGAATTTCCTCCAAAGGAAATACAGCTATTGTTTTGCACCAATGTTGGAATTTCGTAAAAATTTCTTTAAATATCCATCGATCTTATCTATTAGATGTTAAAAATCAGTATCGCTAAAATTTGTATATACATATACATATATATATATACATATATACATATGGACTTTTTTTAAATGTCTGTGGACTGTCTAGCGGTCACAGTTTTATTCCGATTGGAATGAAATTAGGTATTTGAGTCGCTTTTGGTATTCTAAAGATCAAGTTCGTAAAATGGGTAAAATCGAACGAGGAGAAAGGGGGTTTAGAGGGAGGAGAAAACACAAAATTTGACTATCTCTCTTAATATTTGAAAAATCGGAAAATTTATCAGGTTAAGTTGTAGGTACTAAGTTTTACTGTAATTTTGTTTCTTATCATTTTTCTGTTACATTAATGTTTACAGAAATATTTACAATTAAAGATTGAAAGTTAAAATTCTAAATATCTCTGTTCACATTAGAGTCTAAGAAAAATGATCAAGTAATGAATTGAAGCAAACTTGATTTTATAAAACTTTACTCATACATTTTTCGATTGTTTCTAATATTAAGAGAAATATTTTATATTTTGTCTTGTCTTCTTTCTCTATGCCCCCCTTTTCCCTTGACGTATGCCATTTATTAATAAAATTGGCCTTGGAAATAACAAAGTCATATCTGATACGACATTCCATTTTGTTTAGACTTTAATTGTGGCCACTAGAGAGTAATTTATGTATTCTAAGGAAATTCGCTAAGTTGACACGAATGTTGTTTTTTCAGGTATCAGTTTGTAATTCAAATTTCTCTCTGTCGTACTGTTTTTGAAAAACTTTTCATAAACGAAAAAGAAGTTTGTATTCTTCTTCCTATCAGCATAGAGTTTATCCACCTGCAAAAGGTGTCTTCTACACCGTGCCGACATGCAGAATCAATCATGGAATTGTAAGAGGCATTGTCAAATCCCCCTCTATGTCAAGAAACACGCACAATGTGGTTTGTTTCCTTGCGAATCCCTCCTGAATCCTGGCTGTGGAGGGCTGATTCATAAGATTTTCCCACCTGATACGCGTGTTGGTTGACATGAAGCGGATTTTTCGACAATGCCCCCTGAGCCAAATGAAATCCTATTAGTCATTCCATTGTTTTCAGTAGAAACGATGATAGTCTAAATGGTCTAAAGTCCTTTCTCGTGGAATGATTAAACCTCCCCGGTTCTGACCAGAAGTTCACTCTTACTGGCTACCATACTTTTGTCACTTTAGATGGTTTTGATTTAAGAGGTTTTTGAAGTCACTCAAACAAACATTATATTGCTACAAAAACAACTAAATTGTTTTCATCCGCCATATTAAATATTGATTACAACAGACGCTTATACGTTATGCCTGAAACAAACGTCATTTTCAAGAGTAACGTAAGTGTTCATAAGGCAGCACGAACGCCAATAAATTTAAAAGCGCCGTTTAAAAGCGTGATCGATGAAAACGTGTAAGCGCCTAAAACGAGTACGCAACCATTATGTTATATATAAAGAAAAAGTGGTGAAAAAAATAAGGTCAGGTGCGTACAAAAAGGTTATAGAAATATTCATTTGTACTAGAAATTGTATAGCCGCGCATATAATCTTTTCAAAAAGAGCAAATAATTATCACACACACACACACAAAAAACGAGCCTAAGTAATAAAAGTAGCCTGTATCTATTGAGTATCAAATTGAATAGCAAATGAATGAATCAGTTATCTCATCTCTTTAACAAAACACCCTCATATTACTATTAACTATGGTATGTATGTCCATAGTCCATACTACTCACATAGAGCCTACTACTATAGTTATAGTACACTACTGACTACCACCAGTTAAGGGTCGGTTTCTTTTTTCACTCAACTGTTACATAATAATAATAATAGAAAAATTCGTAACATTTATATAGCAATTTTTTATGGCAATATTTTATTTAATGTTTAACTTTTTTAGTACTCCGTACCGTTTTGTTTTTAAATATGAAAACGTCTATTCACTCGTTACACTGGTGGTCGGTCGAACATTCTTATCAAACTCTACCTAAACCAGAACGTATGTAATCTGCCTTGTTGGCAACTGAGGGCACCTCAGGGGGTAGTTAAGGATTGTCTAGAGAAACTGCTGGATCTGGCGAAACGGAACAATGTTAAATTAATCTGGATACCAAGTCACAGTGGTTTCGAAGGAAGCATGAAATAGGCCCACAGCCTATTTAAGGGATTCCAAGGACTGCATGTAGATAGGTGATCAACGAGTGGATGAATGTTAAACACTGTGATCACTGGGAAAATATACTGCAGCGAAAGCTCAGGAAAATACTGCTTCGGAATTGCATTCAAGAAGCTGTCCCTTGATGCACTGAACCTGAACAGGATACAACTGCGGAAGGTTACTGGAGTCATCACCGGACATTATCGTCTGCGGAAGTGACTACACACAATGATTTTGTTTCTGCGAATCCCTCGGATACAGCAGATACAAAATATTCGGTGCATCTCACCTCGAATATATGAACCTTCAGGAAGACCGGATCAGCAAGCTCCTGGCAATTGCCAAGATATGGGAGAAGCGAATCTCGCCAGACTGGAATAGAAGAGGTAGCACAATGATCCATAAGGTCGAAGTGCAATAGTTTTTGTACCCCAAGATATATCTATCTATCTATCTATCTATCTTTGACCATAGGGTCGAAGTTCAATAGTTTTTTTACCCCGATATTAATCAATCAATGAAATCTATCTATCTAGTACTCCGTACATTTTTTTTGACATTAATAATTAGGAGACTATTAATGCGTTTACAATCCTTTAGCCAACAACAGATAGATCATGTCTTTATGTAATTGTTGCGCTGTATTTGTTTTGCCTGTTACGCCATTGTATAAGTGATGGCGCCTTCGCGACTGGTGACTATGAATAGCTTTTGGGCCACTATTAGGAGGCAAAGTGAGACTTTGCCGAAATATTTACCGGAATATAAATGAAAATCGGTATTAAATTGAAAATTACTAAGTTATGATTTCGACTGATTGGATTGGAAATTTGCTCGGAGTTATAGAAAACGCATGTCAGAAAAAAGCTTGCGTTAAAAGGAATCCAACGTTTCTAATGAATGAACTATGGCAAAGCGATTACGTAGCTGATCCATCGAACATAAAGTGGCCAGCAACAGTCCAAACGTGTACGGATCATGTTCAGGGCGTTTTCACGAAAAACCTACGGCATGGATTCGAACTCCGCCTTTTTTCTTCTCTAAAGTATATACTGCCCACTGAGATATCATCTCCAGAAGATCGGCGAGGCCGAGAATAACACTTGACGTTCAAAAGTGGACCATATACAATTTAGCTGCAAAGTCGCCACTCGTAAAAGGCTAAAATTCTTAAGAGGAGCTTTCCCATACCAAGTGTAGTGAGACAACTTATCGCTGGTCAAATTCTAAGTTTCATCAAAAACCTGGAACTGTGATCTCGCAATAGATCTTTCTTTTCGCTGTGACAAGAAACTTTGCCTCCTGCCCCCACCAATCTTATTTTTATTTATCTTAGACAAATGTGTTGACATTCTCAAGGGTTTGTTAAGTTTGGGTTCCAATATTCGATATCTTTTTCTTATATTTACAAATTTATTACATCCAATAATTTACAGCCATCTTATAATATTAGAACAGAACCATTCTCACCAACGTCCATGTCGAATCTGTCCTCAGGTCCTCAGATTCGTCACCATTCCAATTCATTCATTTTCACCAGTCATAGATACATAGAGGCTGCCCTGGACGGGCTACATTTCGACCATAAGTTCCACTGTGATGCCTAAGGATGTTAGGATGTGAGTGGAGTGGAAGGAATATTTGTGTTTAGACTCGGAATTGGTAGAATATGTGGCTGCAGCCGACTATGATAGGAACTATGCCGATATTCATCTGAAGTTCGTGAAGGAAACTGCAGAAAACCTTCTCAGGCATAGCCGATTACTTCGTTCTTGTCCATACGCCGAAAGTTTAGTCAATTAACCGCCCCTTTTTTTTAATTTTTATAATTGACAAACTTCCGATGTCGGGATTCGAACCCATAACCTCCCAGTTTCCAAGTACTGCATACTGCACAGACATAACGCTTTTTAACGCTCGGCCACTTGGACTGGTAAAAGTCTTACACAACGAGGTGAAGGATGACCCAACGTCCTTACATCCGAATATAAATCTCGAATGATATTGTTTTTTAAAGAATTGTGTTTTTTTTTGTGTATCTTAGCCATTAGAATCTCTAACAATGTTTCATGCCATCTCACACACTTGACCAAAATTTCGTTTTTTTTTTATTATCATGGGAAAAAACGTATACACTTGACATTCGATATATATTATCGAAAAATTCTCCAAAAATAAAATACACAATAGTTAAAAATACAAAAAAAAGAAGCCTATGTGACGGTTTTGTTCGTTTTGTGTGTACAATTTTTTTATATAAAGATTATTTGCGCTTAGTTAAACCGATTAAATTGCTCTCAAATATAATAAGTTTTTTATGTATTTCTTTTTGGAATAAAAAGATTCATTCATTCAGTGATTGTGTTGTTGATTTTAACATTATTTATTGTATAATCTATAATATATATATATATATATATATATATATATATATATATTTATATATATATATATATATATATATATATATATATATATATATATATTATGTATATGCGGTAATTTGAAACTGTTATAATTGTTTGATTAGGTCCCTGTTTTCATCATTACACACAGGTGGATTCTATCGAATATGTCTGTGTGCTACCTGTTTTTTACAGGTTCGTTTCGAGCAGTTTAAAATAACTACACGAAGATGATTGTTTTGGATTTATAATAATATTGAATTCATAATTAAATTTCATATCAATATTTAATTAAACACGTAATGTAACAACTAACTGAGTTAATTGTTTGAGTATATACTGAGTTTATGGAAAAATTTTCAAACTAAAGTTGTTTAAATAAATTAAATACTGATATGAAAAAATTAACTCGTCAACCAGGAATCTAATCTCGGGCCTCTGGATATCTAGTCCAGTATGCTTCCGCTACACCAAAAACGACTGTGACGTAATAGCCAACTTTTTCATATTATTTTATTTTATTTATTTAGACAGTATTAAATAAATAACTTCAACAGAAGTAATACTGTCTAAATAAATAAAAAAAATAAGAATAATATGAAAAAGTTGGCTACTACGTCACAGTCGTCTTTGGTGTAGCGGAAGCATACTGGATTAGATATCCAGAGGCCCGAGGTTCGATTCCTGGTTGACGAGTTAATTTTTTCATATCAGTATTTAATTCAATTAAAAATTCAATGACAATGAAATTTGTCGGAGTATACGCTAAAGTCTTCTGCAGTATGTCACACGTAACCGATAGGAATTTGGACAAACATCGTTATGTTGACGCTTACTATACACAAAATAAACAAATATTAAATAAAGTTCTTTATTTTAAAAAGAAGATTTTTTCTTATATTTCTTACGGTTTCAAAGATAGACAGCTTTGCCCATTTTGCCCAAATATGGTCCGATTTTTCCCATTAACGAACTTGACCTTACTCTTTTGCTCTAGAACACACACAAAAATTTCAGCTCGTTATCTCTTTTCGTTCTTGAGTTATCAAGTTCACAGACAGACAGGCGGACATGTGGAAATGGCTGAGTTAGGCCATTTTATGAACACATATGCCAAACATGCATGCCTACGATCAATATTTTGAAGCGTTACAAAGTCGTAATCAAACTTAATATACCTTGTATATTTACATATACTGGGTATAAATCTGGAAATAATGTATAGTGTATCTATCACTGTCTTTATGTAGTGTACTATGATATGGTTTACTTTGTCACACTGAAACTGTATTAAAATCAGTATTGTATAACATATAAACTATATATACTTATTACTCTCTTACTTGTGAATGTATACATCGTCGGTATTGTACGTCTTCCGTCGTGTGAGTGTGTCTACATGTATATGTAACAAAGACACCACATATCGTAGTACATTACATATAGACAGCGATAGATACACTATACATTATTTCCAGATTGGGTGTATTTTAAAATACGGGCTGTATATATATTAAGCGCTCACGCTTATATGTGCAGTTTATTGCATAGGTGGGCAAAACTTTGACTGCACTTAGCTCTGAATGAGAGGTACGTACAGAGATAGAGTAAATACAGGGTTCCTACCAATTATTATTATTTTCTTTTTTTAATTAAAACATTTTCTGAGAAAAACATAATAATACCAACCCTTTTTTATCGTCACTATTATTCAAAGTATACAATACATACAATATATTGAATACATACGCTGGAATTTTGGGATGGTAATTTTGGGCATAAAATGTATCTTTTTAATATATTTGGGTATGAATAAAATATAAATGCTATATAAATTATAAAATACAAATCTTTTGATCTTTTACATTTACCGCTTGACAATTGTAAACCGCTTGTAAATTTTTTGATGATAGCTTTAGTTTAGATTTTAGAATTAGATTTTTGGAAATTCCGAATAATTTGCCTAAACTATTCATATCGGAGAACTAATAAACAATTATTTACTTGATTTAATTATTTATTCTTAGTAGGGGGTATAGTGTCATGGGAATTTGATGACACTGGATACATAAAAGATGCCAATGATAAAGCTGAGTGGGGGGAGGTTTGGTAATTTGTTACTAATTTCTAAATGATTAAATTTTACATAAAGTGGGAACACATATAGTTGTTGTTGTTGTTGTAATTATTGTTATTGCTATCATCATTATTGTTGTTATTATTATTGTTATTATTATTATTATGTTTTTTGGTGTATCTCTCCATATTGTAAAAGATATTTCTTAAACAATAAATATTTTATAAAACTATTTCTAAATTGATTGAATAAGTTATTGGGCAATAATCGGTAGGCAACCTGTATTGAAACATCGTTCCGTCTTACTTCAAAACATACCACACACAGCTTATGGAGATCTGTCTGTGCCCACCTCTGGTTTATTGAGGTTCGTCTTTTGGCATATAAACACTTACGTTACTCTTAAAAATGCCGTTCGTTTTAATCATTTTAAAACAATTTAGTTGTACTTTTCAAACAATATTACAATGTTTGTTTGAGTAACTTTGTCAAAAGCTTCTAAAACCCAACCCAAAACCTCCCTAAACTGACAATTTGATGAAGTATGTCGGTAATGTAGGTTTTTTTTCGAAAAAGATTTTGTATATTCTGTGTGTTTTTTTTTTCAGAAAAAAAAGAAAAACAACTTTTTTTAAAATTCACTGGAAATAAACTCCGTTCCACGGTGACAGATAAATCAGCAAACGTTTCTGTTCTTGTTCGTTTTGGATGTTGGTTCTCGATGGAGTGTCTGTGAGCTAGATGCCTATCGGCGAACTCGACCGTTAGCGTGCTTTGTCAGAATACACAGCACCAAGATTAGAATGCCTGATGGCGCCGAAAGTGTTTAAGCGTCTTGAAAACGATCAAACACCCCCAGTACCCTGATACAAAATAATTTTTTGTTACCGACGAAAGAAGGAGGTACTCAATTCAACCTGTATATTTTTTATGATCATGCATAACTTTTTACAGAGTAGTCCGATTTTGCTATTTCTTTTATGTTGGATAGGGTATACTACAAAGTTGGTCCCATTTAAATTTGAAAAAAATCAAATTCTAATTTTAGCCACAAAAAAAGAGAAAATAAGACTTCCCAGCGCTTCCACTAAAGAAAAATGACATAAATAGCATAATATATGTTCAGTGTGTAAACACTAAATATCTTTGCGCAGTTTAAATGTTTTTTTAACCGACGAAGAAAACGAAGGAGGTTCTCAAGTCAACCTCTATGTTTTTTAATGTATGACCACGCATAAGTATTTACAGAGTAGTCCCACTTCGATAATTCTTTTTTTTATTGGATGAGGTAAACTTCAAAGTTGGAACCGTATAAGTTTGAAAAAAAAATTTCCCCCCTAAGGGTTGATAAATAGGGAATGGTTGATTGTTCACCACATAATTTTTATCTGTGAACCGATTCTGTTGAAACTTGACACACATATGCAGTTCTAATGACGACACTATAAGCCACAAAAAAATAAAAAATAAAACTTTTTAACAAAAAATAGAACCGACGAAAGATGAAAGTCACTGAAAAGCAAAAAATAAAAAGTTTTAAACAAAAAATTAAACTTTCGAAAAAAGAAAGGAACAAAAAGTCTCCATCGAAATGGGCGAAGGGTGAATCTGATTTTCGGTTAAAAGTAAATATTACAAAATATTACATTTTGTAATATTTTGTTTGCTTGGCGCTGACTCAAAATTACATAACTCATAACACTTAAACGTCATAACTCGGCAGAAAATTTTTTCCGAGTTATGAAGTTGCTTAACGTTGCTGTCAATGAGAAAATCAAAACATGTGTACTCTCACTAGCGCTGCCCTCTGTTGGATTTTTTTAAATCTTCAGAAGCAAAAGGCTAATTGTGCTGCTACTAGAGTAAGTACATACTATTGCCCTCTTGTTATTATGGGGACAGAACTAGCATATTATGGGGACAGAAAAAGTGGACACATAAGCTTCTATGTATATATGTATTCTTTGCTATTATGTATATTGTATTCTTTGGCTTTAGTTATTATTAAAGAAATCTGTGACTAACCGAAGTACCCAGCTCTATCTGAAGTTCATTAGATAATTCACTCATCCTAATCCAAGCTACAACCATAGATTAGTAACCTACTAATCTCTGCTGATACTTTATACGGATGTGCATAGTTATCTAAAACAACACTAGATGGAATTATAAAGCAAACACCTAGCACTAGCTAGTGTTCAATCAAACAACCAGATTGCAGAGTGTTTTTTCAGACCCTCGCTGAATAGCCCACACAAATTTGGCTCATATGACTTGTTATTTTTGTTTTTCTAATCCATTGTCGTTCTTTTGTGACCACACTCTTGATCTTATTTGTGATTCAATAGTTACTGAGTAAATTTAATTTGTAATAATAAATACATGCGTTTAGCCAACATTACAATAAAAAAGCTTTTATATAGGCTTGTGGATATCCTATATCGTTAATCCGATATCGTTTTTAGAATGCCAAATATGTTCATAAAAATGTTTGTTTCTCCGTATTTTTAAAGAAAAATTGACAATTCAATTCATATTTTGGTTGTTTTTCCGGTCGTTAAATGGCGCTGATACTTTTTAGGCACTGATACGCTAAGTTACCAATTGTAAGTCTAGATGGCATTATAAAACATACACTAGCAAAACAAAAAGTATTTACACACGTAACTATGAACATACATGAAATTATATTTCAAATTTTGCCCCTATTCCTAGAACATTTGTTTGTATTTTATAAATACGTATTTCGACTACAATGTAGTCATTATCAGTATAAATTAGCTAATCGAAACTATCTCTGGGATATGGATTCAGAGGTATGTTGCTCGTTGCTAATTTGGTGCGTGTCTCACAATGATATTAAAAAACTTTTGTCTTGATGATTTGACTGAGGATATAATCTGACCAGAAGGATTACTTGAATTGACTGACTACAGGATTAGGTGTGTGAAGAACCCACCCATTTATTGACTGTATCCTTTTTTGATTATGCGACGTTATTTTTGTCACTAAACTGAGGATGTTGATCGAGGTAACCTTGATATTCAAGTATTATATTTTTTTGAAAATGGTTTAATTTTATTAAATCAGAATTTGGAATTGGGCCATTGTCTAAATTCATTATCTGTTTTCTCAATTTGTGTATGCAGATACATTCGTATGCATCTATTTTTGTGGGCTTTTGTACCGATTTCAGTAGTTTTAAATTCGATTTTGTGGTTGTTCCCAATAATTCGAGCGCAGCTATACACGATTTTCCGGTTCTCCAAAATTTCACATGAGCCAGATGTTCTTTGATTCGAGTTCCGATGGAAAAAAATTAATTAAAAGTCAAGGCTTTCTCATAGAGAATACATTCTCGCTTATTTATTTAATAAAATTTTAGTACGCCTTCCGATTCGATAGATGTCTCTACCATATTTAAAAAACGCTGACGAACAAAGGATATTACGTAACCAATAAAAATGTTCGTTTATAAAAACGAACCTTACCTTGCCTGCCTTTCATGTCCGTCACTGATTCGATTCAATCATTTTGTAGTATGCTTGTTTTTGCAAACTATTTCAGGTCATGATCCTAAAAGCCTATGATCCAAAAAGCTAACTATCCCTATTACTCAACCGTTAGAATAATTTGTAAACAGTCTCAAACATCAGCTTGCATCCAATCCATACTTAATTTACGCCTTCTTTATCTTGGTATAACTGAATTATATCGCCTCACGTACAAGGGCCTACGTCTATCCGGGTCGATGCTCTTACCAATATTTTTATTCTAATGTATACGTAATTTGTATGGAGAAACCCACATATATAAATACAAATTTTGTATTGAATGGGTCAGTTACTTGACGAAAATCCATTATAATTATTAAATAAAACAAGTTTTCGTAAAATCACTTTATTTTGACTATAGTTTTGGAACACAGTTCCTTCTTCAGAAATAAAACTGAAATGAACAATTTTAACATACTGTAGCAACAAAGTAAACATTTGTGTACATAGATGCGCAGACAGTAACAACGCATAAATGTCTTCTACGTCATCACTTGACAAAAATCACTCTTTCAAAAATACTTGACATTATTGTTTCCAATAATAATAACAATCCACGTTATCCACAAAATAAAAATACTTTTTAACTTGTCATTATTTTTAACTATTAACTGGGTCCGCTATTGGGCGCCATCTTAGCACGCACACTAAGTTTACCCATTCAAAAATGCTCATTTTACTTGACCATGTATTTCAACCTCACAATTTCAAAATTAAACTATTCCCATCGAATACTATCGACTCGTAATTTAGGATTGGCGAATAAGTCTTGAATTAATTGGACAAACTTTTCAACCGTTCGACGTCCACGATAATCACCATGTTTTGGTTTACCTTTGTAAAATAATTTAACAAATGGAAAAAATGTCACATTAAAATTTCGTCGTTTATTTTTCGCTAAATATGATTCACGTTCAGCATGAATACGTCCCACTAGAACATTCCCATTCGGATACAATTGGTGAATACATTTTGCTGTCTCTTCAAAAATCGGATGATCACCTTCACACGACCATGACGTATAGATGTACAGTAAAACTACTTCATGCTTTGCTATAAATTACAAACGTAAGACCGGTTCAATCAAGTATACAATTATTGAAAATAGAAGGGTGTTCGTACCGATTGTTTCTTGATAATTGTCTGTGGTGATTTCGTGCAGATAACTGTTAATTGTAGGTGGTTCAACTGATGTACAATTAGGTGCAGTAGGTGTTTCAGACCAATAATTCCCCATTTGTTTTGATAAATGTGATGCGTTTAAACAGTGAAACTCGACTAACAGCATGGATTGACTAGTTTGCATATTTATAGTCCAAGTCAATGAATATTAGTTTACAAAATATTGTGCAACTTTAATTCATTGTAAATTGTCCAATATTAACTAATATTACAGGCAGAGTGGTTCGAATTTATTGAACTGTTCAACGGCTCAATTTAGAGATACATGGCCACAAAAGTTACGGTTATTTTTCAAAATTTTATAATAGGGAATATACATGAAAATTTTTTTTCACTTGAACTGAAGCATGTTTACTTGACAAATGTCAAGGTAAAATTACTTTTTAAATAACTTTAAAAATAAGCGAGATATGAATGATTGAAATGCCCGATTAGACAAAGAGGGTGATAGCCCTCTTGATATGTTATGTGACGTCATATTACACTTTCATCATTCAAAATACACGTAAAACTCCGTTTTTAGTATTTTTGCAAGAAAGAGACAGATAATAATCTTTAAAAGCTTATAGCTTTCTTGATATTTGTCGGATTTTAATTTCGTTTTTAAATATTATTACAGTATTAACAGTATTTTCATATTCTGAAAATAAATGTGAAAAAAAATTTTCATGCATATTCCCTATTGATATACATTTGGTATTCGAAAAAATGATGCAACGAACAACTTTTATTGGAAATATTTTCTCAAAAGCCTGAATGAATAAGGCAGAAATTAAGTAAAAAAATTTGAAAAATAAGCGCTATTTTTTTGGCGACTAGTACTATCTATCGGTTGATTAATGCACGAAATTAAGAGCACGGTAGTGCGACGGACCGAGTTTAAAAAATTTTTTGCCTTCGCGCTTACAGTACTATTACTTATCGAAAAATCAGAGTCGATCTGACCCCGAAATATTTTCTAAACGAAAAGAGCTACAGTGCTGATTTTTCGATTATAAGTTATTTAGGGAATTATAAGATAACAATTATTCGCCCATAATTATCATTAGGCAGGATAAAAACGTAAGGCCTACACCAGATATTCTTTAAAGTTGATATTTGGCATACAGTTAGGTCTAGTACCCAAAGCACAGGGATAATTACGAAATCATGAAATTTATATCGGGAAATGGAAAATTTTTGCATTTTTGTTTTGATAAAATTAACATAATAAATACATAATATTGCTGCTCTATGAATGGTCCATATATATATATATGTACTTTAAATTTAGCAACACACCACTCTTAAGAGTTGTGCACGATTTTTTAAAACTATGCTGCTCTATGATTGGTCCAAAAACATAAATGTAAAAAAGGGCCAGGTTTCGGGGAGATACTTCATACAAAAGTTGTTCCTTAAAAAGTGATGATATCCCATTAAAGAGCCGAGATATTTACAAAATAAATAGCACGGTAAACTATTTACCAAGAATATTAATGAGGGGTAACTTGATTAAAAGTTAGAAAAAATTTGGTTGAAATTTATCTCGCAAGTTTTCCCTTAGTATGTTTTTAAAATTTTATAACGCGGCAAGTTTTTAAATATTTGAAAAAAAGAAAGAATAAAAGAACTTGCCAAGTTATAAAATTTTAAAAAGATACTGTGTTGACCTTCTATTATTTTAATAAATTATTTAAATTGAAGTATAACTTCTTACGTCCGTACATCAGTATACACACACACATTCCCGCGCAAACTTTTAAATCCACGTAACAGCAGTTGTCTAAGTAAATAGCCTGACCGATGTATTTTGTTTTATAACGTATTTGTACCACTATCAATATTTTCTGATCACTCTGTACAAAAATTCCCAAGATAAATAAAATAAATTATCCAATATTATTCAATAGCACAACATTCTTCAAACTCTGTATACAAAGAAGAAAAAATTAAACCCAAAAGTTTCCTAGTTTTAGCGAATTTACTCTTCAAGGAAATACAGCTATTGGTCTCGTACCAAAGTCAAAATTTCGCAAAAATTTCTTCAAATGTCCATCGCTCCTACCTAGTAGATGTCATCATTTATATATATTTATATATATATATATATATATATATAAATATATAAAAGTATATATATAAATATAGAGAGGTTTACCTGTTTACCTGAAGAGGTTACCCGACAATAGGTTACTCGATACCCGAAAGTGCCGGGCCTAAGGATACGAAGAACTCAAGTGAGCCGGCGATTAAATGTATCAGTGAACAAATTATTCGAAAAACTTTTGCAATTTATTCCATCTAAAAAGGACACAATGTATTTTATATTACATTCTACTTTGTATCGTTTAGTGAATTTAAAAAAAAAAAGAATCTCTCCGGCGGGGAATCGAACCCCGGTCTCCCGCGTGACAGGCGGGGATACTGACCACTATACTACCGAAGACTTGGTAGACTCAGTCAAATTTATATCTTAAATATTTTACGTAATGTTTTGTGAATTATTTATAAACTATAGACGCCAATTTATTGATTTGAATTAAAATGATTGGTAATTGTTTGTAAAATTTTATATCTTTTATATCAAATTATCTAGATCACGTGCAAACATGCTGTTTTTTGGTGAATTTTGGAAAAAAATGTAGGTATTGGCTTTGCTCGGATGAACGAATTTTAAACGAATTTCCAACAGGGAATATGCATGAAAATTTTTTTTCACATTTATTTTCAGAATATGAAAATACTGTTAATACTGTAATAATATTTAAAAACGAAATTAAAATCCGTAAATATCAAGGAAGCTATAAGCTTTTAAAGATTAATATCTGTCTCTTTCTTGCAAAAATACTAAAAACAGAGTTTTACGTGTATTTTAAATGGTGAAAGTGTAATATGACGTCACATAACATATCAAGAGGGCTATCACCCTCTTTGTCTAATCGGGAATTCCAATCATTCATTTCTCGCTTATTTTTAAAGTTATTTAAAAAGTAATTTTACCTTGATATTTGTCAAGTAAACATGCTTCAATTCAAGTGATAAAAAATTTTCATGCATATTCCCTATTATGAATGTTCATCGAATTTACTTAGTCGATTTTGAAAAGGACCATACTTAAATTTTATTATATATGCAAAGGTAATATTAGGTTCAAAGAGTATATGATAGAGGAGAAGCAGCCCATAAGAACTAATGAAAAACTGTTGTATACAAGTGTCAGCGCCTCTAATTAGTGAGGCAGTTAATTAAAAATATGAAAAGCTTATAAGCTCACTAAAATAATAAAAATATTAATAATTATAATAATAAAAATATGAAATATATATTTTATAATAATCTTGTTGGTAGAGTGAATTTTGAGATTTTTTTATTTAATTTAAAATTTTTGCGTTTTTCGAACTTTGGGAATTTTTTTCTCGAATTCTAATAAACCGATTTTATTGTTCATGGGCTCATTTGTTTTCTTTTTTTATATAGAATTGAATATTATTCGATGTCATTTTTACAACTTTTAGTTTTAAAAAAAAGACCTATTTTGACAAAATGGAAACCCGACTTCAAAAATCAAATATTCTAAAACAAAAAATGCACTAAAAAGTAAAAAAATAATTGCATATTCTTGTGCCAATTTTAGTTCACCTCAGCAAAAATTTTTAAATATATATGTACAATTATTGTTATTTTTGGAGTCGGTGTCAGCATAGAGAAATTCACATAACTTTTGGACACCGCCGATCCACTCAAACTGTGACGATATTCGAGGTTTAACCCTATATATATATATATATATATATATATATATATATATATATATATATATATATATATATATATATATATATAGGGTGGTGCATAATTCACGTTATGATTTAATTAGTGAATAAATTTTTTGTTAAAGTATTTTTTCTTTTTTTTTCAGAATTAACTTTGAAAAACTTGGGAAGTTTCTAATATTAAGAAAGATATTTTATACTTTGTATTTTCTTCGTTCTCTATGCTCTCCTTGACTTATGCCATTTAACTTATGCCATTTTGTAATAAAATTGGCCTTGCAAATACTAAAATCAGAAATCATCGCTAGAGAGTGATTTAAGTATTCTAAGGAAATTCGCTAAGCTGAAGCACCTCCTGCGTAATGAATTTTTTTTGTTAGATTAAAAGCTGCCCTTGCAAAAAAATTCGTTTGTATAGGGTGGCGCATAGTTAACGTTTTGATTAAATTAGTGAATAAATTTTTTGTTTACGTATTTTTTTCACAATTAACTTCGGAAACTTAGGAAATTTATGATGGAAAGACTCAGCACAGAACAAAGAACCAAAGTTGAACCAAACAAAGAACCAAAATCAGCATTCGATTACTTATGCGCCACCCTGTATAACCCTGTATGCATGTAAAATAAGTGATTTTCCATGGTTACCCAATACTTCAAAATATTTATAAAACATGCTACAGGATAATAGAAATTGTGGAAATCAAATTTTTTTTCGAACATAGTGGAATTTATAAAGTTTTAAAATGGCAACTTTGGAAATTGTAAGTAGAATTTGTTTATTTTTAGCGACTTTCCTCCTAAGGAAATGCAGCTATTGAGTTTGTACCGATAACAGAATTTCGTAATAATTTCTTCAAATGTCCATCGATCCTACCTGTATATTTATATGTATGTATATACGTATATATTAATCGGAATGAAATTTGGTATGTGACGTGCTTTTTGTATTTGAATGGTCAAATTCGTTAATGGGCAAAATCAGACAAGGGGTAAGAGGGGCTTAGAGGAAAGGGAAACATAAAATCTGGAGTTGCTCTCTTAAGGACGTTGATGCATGAAGCTTGATAGTAGATTTAAAAAAAATTTTTTAGGGAATAGAATAGCCCAATTCAGTAGTTATCCTCTTTCAAAAGTTTAAAACCTGTTGACGAAATTATAATAACTACATTATTAAAGTAGCCACCATAATAAATAATGTTTATAAATATTCTTTGAAATATGCAGTTTATATAATTGCATTAAAAAAATGGAGTTGACGAACGTTTGAATTAATTATTTAATAAAATTAACACTGTTTGATTTTCTACAACTTTACTCCTTATACATTTTTCGATTGTTCCAATATTATGAGAGATATTTTATATTTTGTGTTTTCTTCTATCTTTATGCCCCCCCCCCTTCCCCTTGACGTATGCCATTTATTAATAAAATTAGCCTTGAAAGTACTAAAATGATATCAGATACGATATTTCATTTTGATCTGACTTAAATTGTGACTAGAGAGTGATTTATGTATTCTAAGGAAATTCGCTGAAGTTGACGCAGCTCCTGCGTAACGAATTTCTTTTAATTTGAATACATAATGAATTATTTATTTTCATTCCTCATTGAAAATGTTTTGGTCATTCTATTAATATATAGAAATTTCTGCTTAGGACGATAAAGTAACATCATCATGGCTTCAAGCATTAAATTATGAATTCAAATATTATTGTTATGTTTTAAAAATATTAACAGATCGATTGACCAATGACGATGCACAAGAAATTGGACAAATTATGCCATGGATTCAAAAACTATTTACCAATGAATATGAATTACAATCTTTGAAAGAAATACGTAATCGGTAATATAAAGATTATTAAAATAATCAATCAGAACTCTATGTTTTTTGAAATAAAAGTTCAAATTTTGCCCCAATAGGGAATATGCATGAAAATTTTTTTTCACTTGAATTGAAGCATGTTTACTTGACAAATATCAAGGTAAAATTACTTTTTAAATAATTTTAAAAATAAGCGAGATATGAATGATTGAAATTCCCGATTAGACAAAGAGGGTGATAGCCCTCTTGATATGTTATGTGACGTCATATTACACTTTCACCATTTAAAATACACGTAAAACTACGTTTTTAGTATTTTTGCAAGAAAGAGACAAATAATTATCTTTAAAAGCTTATAGCTTCCTTAATATTTGTCGAATTTTAATTTCGTTTTTAAATATTACAGTATTAACAGTATTTTCATCTTCTGAAAATAAATGTGAAAAAAATTTTCATGCATATTCTCAATTCCTAGAACAATTATTTGTATTTTATAAATACGTATTTCGACTACAAGGTAGTCATCATCAGTATGAATTAGCTAATCGTAACTATCTCTGGGATATGGAGTCAGAGATATGTTGCTCGTTGCTAATTTGGTGCGTGTCTCACAATTTAATACCTAAAGTTAGATTCGATCAACAACCTCACCTTATAGACAATAACAACACCGCACTTAATCTCTTAATTAGTCAGTCAACTCAAATAATCCGTCAGGTACTACCATAGTCAGATCATATAAAAGACAAAATTTTTTTAATATTATTGTGAGACACGCACCAAATTAGCAACGAGCAGCATATCTCTGACTCCATATCCAAGAGATAGTTACGATTACCGCATTCATGCTGATGATGACTAGCTTGTAGTCGAAATACGTATTTATAAAATATAAATAATTGTTCTTGGAATTGGAACTAAGATCTCTTACATGTATGAGAAATGTTATTAAATAAGACAAAAATTTGAAATATTCGTCAAATCACTTTATTCACAGTTCCTTCTTCAGAACAAAGTAAACATTTTCGGGTACTTAATATAACATTTTGTGAATGTGATCTAATCAATAATATTGGAAAAACCTAAAACAATAAAAATATTTTTGAATTGACAAATTATACAAATTATTTAACACATAGGTAATACAACGTATAACATTGTGGTCTTGTTGACAATGGGGTGTCAAAAGTTGATGTTAGTTTTTGTAAATTATATAATTGGTTTGTGTCCTTTTTTTTTGTTTTCTTTTTTTTCTTCTTTGGATAAAAGTTGTTTATTATGAATATAGTAACTACTTTTATTAGAAAATTTTTTCGGAAAACCGAATGAATAAGATAAAAATACGCTTCTACTAATAACTTTTTTCTTTCCAATTTAATTTAACGTTGGCACTTATTAAAATTTAGATTACTGTTTGGTAATATGTTGGCATTATGTTTTGAAGATAATGGGCTTATTCCGTAATGGTAACATCAATAAATTATAAGTTGGCATCACTTAAAAAGGAGGGGTAGGGATGGATGGATCTGTGTTCCACCATCATAAATATCATCAATCATAAATCTTCTGCTGTCAGAATCATGCAATGACTGAGAAACAAAAAATTAAATAAAATTGAATAAAAACAAAAGTTATATTTTATTTTGTTTAATAACAGACTCTGCCTTGCGCACTACCGTGCTCTAGATAAGATTAACTAAGTATAATTTATAAATAAATAATAAAAATGATTCCTCTATCATTACAATAGCATACGTCATACGACTTTTGATGATGTTTATGATGGTGGAACACAGGACCATCCATCTTTACCTCTCCTTTTTAAGTAATGCCAACTTAAAACTTATTGTTGCTATCATTACGGAATACACTCAATATCTTTCAAATGATGCCCATTGTTTGCTTCGACCTGACGTGGTCTTTCGCAATTTAATTTGATTTACGCGTAATTTGATTTGCGCAAGTAATATTTTCTTTTTGATAATTTTTTTCTAAAGACCTTATTTTTCTCAAAAATGCAATTTTATTAATGAGAAGCCATATTTTAAGGTGTTCGATTTTGTCCAAAAATATATATAGGTTCCTATTTGTAAAACTCAGATTGACCTTCAAATAACTTTGATAGTCAAGATCAAGATAGAACTGAGGTCACCTCAAGGGTAGTCAAGGATTGTCTGGAGGAACTTCTGAAACTGGCAAAACGGAACAATGTTAAATTGATCTGGGTGCCGGGTCACAGTGGTTTCGAAGGAAACGAAAAAGCAGATACCTTAGCAAAGAAGGGAGTTGGAATACCCATCACTGGGTCAGTGCCTATCTTAGGAATTCCAAGGACTACATGTAATCAGGTGATCAACGAATGATCAAATTCTAAACACCGTGATCAATGGGAAAAAGAAACGCGGCACGAGCTCGGGAAGGTATTGCTTCGGAGTGAAACAAAGAGGCTATCTCTCGATGCACTGAGAATGAACAGGATGCAACTCCGGAGGGTTACCGGTGTCATTACCGGGCATTATCTTCTGCGAAAGCATCTGCACCCAATGGGACTCCATAACGGGTCCATTATGTGCAGATTGTGTGGTGAGGAGGAAGAAACATCCAGCCACATATTCTTTGACTGCGAACCTCTGGGTTACAGCAGATACAGGATATTCGGTGCACCTCACCCCGAATATATGAACCTTCGGGATAACCTGATAAGCAAGCTCCAGGCTATTGCCAACATATGGGAGAAGCGAATCTCGTCGGACCGAGGTATAAAATGGGGAGCACAATAGACCATAAGGTCGAAGTGCAATAGTTTTTAGCCCGATATTAATCAAGATCATGATGAAAATTAAATTTTATCCAGGTTATTTTTTCCTAGTAATACGCTTCCTAAAAGTAGCTGTGCTTTGACTCTAGTATGTCCCTCTCCCCCATCAGAATAGTGGAAATCGAAATCTATTATTTTAAATGGGATGCATTAAGTTAATTTTTGTTGTTGTAGATATTTAGTTTATTTAACATTTAGTTTAATCAACAAAGAAATCTATTCAATATTTAAAAAGTTACCGCCAATGGGACCATTAGATACAATTGACACCATAACGATACCCGAAGTAGGTCCAGCTGAATGGGAAATCGATACAACATGGAATGATATCTGTAGAAATATCCAGAATGCGATCAAGCCAATGAAATGCAGTGTGCATTGTAATTTAATGAAATGTACAGAAATTGTTGAAATTAATAAGGTTCGAAACATTTTTTTTAACGGGTTTTTAAGAGGGGAGGGGGAGTTAGCAATTTTTCGAATATCAGTGATTAACTATGCATAACGTAGACTTATGCCAGGTTGTCCACAAGAGGTCGCCCAAATAGTTAACTCACCTAAAGGGGATCAACTCATCTATTGCAGAGGTGGGCACAGACAGCTCGTCTGAGCCTTACGGGCTCTCCATAAGCTGAGTGAGAGTAAGTAAAGAAGGTATGTTTTGAAGCAAGACGGAACGATGTTTCAATACAGGTTGTCCTACCGATTATTGCCCAATAATTATATAGTATCGTCTATAGTATAGTCAATATTTTATTTTTTTTGAAAAACAAATTATGCGAAAAATAATTTCCACTACTACAAAAAGTACTTTTCACTTTTTCAATTCAAAGTAGACTAACTCGAAGAACTCAAATTCCCACTTTATGTAAAATTTAACTTAATTCATCAAATTCCCATGACACTATACTGAGCATACTCCATACGAAGAAAAAATAATTAAATCAGGTAAATAATTCTTTATTAGTTCTCGGATATGAATAGTAAAATATTTAATAGACAAATTATTTGGAATTTCCAAAACTATATTTCTATTTAAATTATCCTTTGCAAAAATTTCCCTCTTTTATTACAATGGTCCAGCGGTAAACTTAAAGGTTCAAAAGATTTATATATATTTTTTATATATTTTTATTTTATTCATACACAAATATGATATATACTAAAAAGGTATATTTTATGACCCAAATTACCAGCCCAAAATTCCAGAGTATGTATTGAATGATTGTATGTATTATTTACTTTGTATAATAGTGACCATAAAAAAGATTTGGTATTATTATATTTTTTTCAGAAAATGTTTTAATTAAAAAAAGAAAATATTAATAATTGGTAGGTTACCCTGTATTAACTCTATCTCTCTTCCCTACCTCTCACTCAGAGCTTGGCCGAGTCAACTCTTGCCCACCTCTGATCTATTGCATGTCCACAAGTGGACTACCAAATGGTTATTTTATAAAGTGTTAATGTTTGGCAACTATGCTCTCACTATCAGAAACCTTTGGTTAATTTTCTTATTATTTCTGGCAACATTTATACACCCGCAAAAACAAACATATCGGGAGTTTTTGTCCCCAAACTTTGGACCACTTTGTGAAAATTATTACCTACACGATGAAAGCCATAAATTTTACCCAGCACTTATGAATCCAAAAAAAAAAATCCAGCTCCGAATTTTTTTTTGTAATTAGCTTTTGGATGAAGAATTCCAATTTATGATTTATCTGGCAATTCCATTGTGGCGGAACTGGCCCTTAATAAAGGATCGTAAACGAGCAGGACTTTGGATTCAAACATTGTGTACATTACATTACAATTGTTTTTGTACAAATATGCGAGTTATTCGAAATGATTATTTGATGGCATTATTAGGGTAAGTATTAAGTAAGTTAGGCTTTTGGGCTTTTAAGTATTCATATCCTGTATAAATTCTGTACTCGTACGTGTATATATTATATCAGCAGGGAATGAAGTATTTTATAAGTTTAATTCTGAATTAGCACTGGCTAAAATTAAATTATGGATTGTGGAAAACAAAAACGTCGGTACAGATAATCGTAAACTGTTCTCATACCATTCCTGCATGTCCGTCTGTCTGTATTTCTCCCCGTCAACACGATAACCCCCAAGGGAGACAAATAAGCGATGAAAATTTTTATTGTGGTTTCATGTTTTTAGCGAATTTCTTCCAAAAGAAGAAATGCAGCTATTGTTTTTGTACCAATGTTGAAATTTCGTAAAAATTTCTTCAAATGTCCATCAACCCATATACAAAATTTTGTATATCTACCTTAATATTTGAAAAATCGAAAAATTAATCAGGAGTTAAGTTGTAGGTACTAAGTTTTACTGTAATTTTGTTTCTTATCTTTTTTCTGTTACACCAATATTTACAGAAATATTTACAATTAAAGATTGAAAGTTAAAATTCTAATTATCTCTGTATACATTAGAGTTGGAGAAAATTAATCAGGTGATGAATAGTAGCAAACTTGATTTTCTACAACTTTACTCGTTATACATTTTTCGATTGTTCCAATATTAAGAGAAATATTTTATATTTTGTGCTTTCTTCTATCTTTATGACCCCCTTTCCCCATGACGTATGCTATTTATTAATAAAATTGGCCTTGAAAATTCTAAAATGATATCAAATACGACATTTCATTTTGATCAGACTTAAATTGTGACTATAGATATTTATGTATTCTAAGGAAATTCGCTAAGTTGACGCAGCTCCTGCGTAACGAATTTTTTTAATTTACACACAAGTTTAACACTTTTAAAAGAAAAATCAAAGACTTAAAAGAGTGAAACATGAAGTGATAATTTATATAGTCTCAAGTCCTGTTTTTTAATTTTAGGGATCTGAAAATTGATATTGTAGCCTAATAGTTATTATAAAATCATTCCTTAAGACAATTATCATAATGTCAATTTCCATTAAGGTTACGTAAGACATAGTATGAGACAACTAGCGTGTGCCCTTGTCATTGAATTTTTAATTAAATATTCATTACAAAAATGAATTCATCCATCAGGAATGGAACCTGGGCCTCTGGACATATGTTTGTCTAAATAGTATAAGCTAGCTTTTTTATGCTATGTCTAACGTAACCTTAATGGAAATTGACATTAGTATAGTTTTGTGACGTTAAAAGTATACACAAATAATAATATATGTAATGATTGGTTGATGTTGACTTCATAGTAATACTGTCAATGATATGAAAAAATTAATTCATTTACCAGAGTCATCCGTGGTATACTGGTTAGCATACTGGGATAGGAATTTACATATTAATATTTAATTAACAAGGATCTAAGTGTATCAGCGTTTTTAGGAAGTTTGTCTTGACAGGGAGAAATATCAGGTTACTCAGTATATATACGTATAAACTAAGTAATGTAGATCGTCCAAGTAGCCGAGCGGTCTAAGGTGTTATGTCTGAGACGTTATATCTACTTGGAACTGGGAGGTTATTGGTTCGAATCCCGACATCGGCAGTTTGTTAATTATTAAGAAAAAAGAAGGGGCGGTTAATTGACTAAACTGTCGGCGTATGGACAAGAACGAAGTAGCCGGCTATGTTTGTGAAGGTTTTCTACAGTTTCCTTCACGAACTGTCAGAGTCGGCTGCAGCCGCACATCCTACCAATTCCTAGCCTACACATAAAAATTCCTTCCACTCCACTAACATCCTCACATTCTTAGACATCACAATGGAACTTACGGTCGAAGTGTAGCCCGTCCAGGGAAGCCGCTACAATATATCTCGATCTAAGTAATATAAGATCTTCACCATAATAATTTTCGCCGGCAGAGCTGCGACGGATTATGCTATGCTCATTTACAGTTTCTCACAAGATGGCTGTGTACTTTTATGAATTTTAATTTCGTACCAGAATGAAATGACAGTTTTGATAATCCTATCCAAAGATGCCTCTCGTAATATACTTTTCCAGGGAAAAAGACTAACAGATGTATTAAGACCTAAATAATTTTTAGGTATTTATATAGCAAAAACTTAAGCGGTCCATTTAAACTGAAGCCTCCAAATGATACCTTGCACCCGTTAGAAACAATGGCAATCGAATATATAAAAAATGTTCGATCAAATGCATTGAATCCAGAGGGACAATTACTGAATCAATTTTTAGTGGATCAACCCATACCAGAGGATGGTGGGGCATTTTGTTTCTTTGCAATTACCGGTCAAATATCGAGAGATGGACAGAATAAATCGGAGAAAGTATGTTCCTGCTCGTGTAGTGATTTGAGATTATAATAATTAAATATTTTAGTAATACTTTATCCGATCAAAAACATAAATGTAATAAAAAAGGGACAAGTTATCGTGGATATCCTTAATATAATAGTTGCTCCTTAAAAAGCAGTTATATGTTATTGTCCTAGTGCAAGCAAATGAATACAGATTTAGAATGTATCTTAGAAAGGTTAATGATTTTAAAAAATTTGGAAAAAAAAAACTTGCCAAGATGAAATATTAAATAAATACTAAATTTATATTCATTTTCTTGCACTAGGTTAATAACTTGGTCCTCTCTTCCATATCACTACTTTATAAGGAACAATTGTTATATTAAGGATATCCCCGAAAATTTGGCTCTTTTCTACATTTATGTTTTTGATCAGATATCACTTCTTTTTGAAAAGCTAAAAAATTTTAGTAGAAAAATGAAATATTTTTTTTAAATAAATGAATAATCGAAAAATGGTGTGTAATATTATTTTACAAAATTACGTTTCATTATTAATTCCAGATAAATCTCCTTTTTTTTTTAAAAACATTTTTTAAGTGTCATTTTTTTCTGCGGCCAATATTTTCAAGCATTTTCAAGTCGTAACTAAACTTAATATACCTTGTATATTTACAATATACTGGGTATAAAAACAAGTAGAATGAAATTGTTGTAGAATTTTTAAAAATTATTTTGATATTAAATAATGTGGGACCCGTTTTTAATTACGCTAACAATTTTATTGATATAATCCATTTAGCGTATTTCCTCTTCAACGAACTATTGATGTTGTATCGGTGGAAAAATTTCTTCAAATGTCCATCGATCCTAATACGATGTTCAAAATCACTATCTGTAGAATTTATATATACGAGTGTATATATATGTAACACGGTGTTCATAAAGTATGGACACGGTATAATAAATCGTTTAAGGTGGTTCTAACTAAAAATTTTTCAACGATAACCCCTAGTAACTTTTCCCGAGGAATCGAATCCGCTAGTCAGATTTGGGCTCCGATGGACCTATAAAGGCGAAGCAAGGCCTAACTTTGAAATTTTAAATGGAAGCCCACATTTTTTATTGCATATTCGTATTCTACGAAAAAAAATACTTATCTTTTGTAGGAAAACTTTTTCTTAAAACTACCTTGTTCTCTGGCTAGAGGGCGTTTTTCAACATTTTGAACATTTAATTATTACTCACTAAAAAATTAATCCCGGACGAAAACTTTTTCAACAAAAATCATTTATACATAGGCCACTGTCAAGGATTTAGGTTTAAGTAATTTAAATTACCAAGGTTGTTAACATTCACAGCAACCGTGATAATAGAGGGAAGTTATAGTTGAAATGCAACAGATAAGAATGATGAACAAAATTATAATAATAATTTAATGATGAAGCGACACCGCTACAAGGTCTTTTGTAAATTTATAAATCGATGAAATTTTCTTTTTGTCGAATATACACGGCGATTTCTTTTCACTGAGATTTTCAATGACGGCTTTTAAATTAATTTGATTCGTTAGTGTAAAATTAATTTGTAAAAAGAATTTTTAGATCATTGAATCCACAGAGTGTACCAAAATATAGCTAAGTGATTTTTTGAAAAAGCCATTCACTTTTATTCTCTTGTGTTTTAACTGGAAACATGAGATTTATATGGAATAGTGCATTGTTTCACAAAGGAAATGTATGACATATACAATTAAAATAATACAATCCTTTTTTTGAATTTATTTTTATACTTCACTTAAGTCTTTCTCAGTGCCGGTTTTAGCATTACCAGCGCCCTAGGGAAGATTTCTACGGCGCCCCCTAACTGCAATTCAAACCCGAATACGAAAAAAAGGCAAAGGATATAATGAAATAACCATTCATTAAAAGAAATAACCGTTTAGTAAAATAAAACCTATTTTGACAAAATGGAAACCCGACTTCAAAAATCAAATATTCTAAAACAAAAAATGCACTAAAAAGTAAAAAAATAATTGTATATTCTTGTGCCAATTTTAGTTCACCTCAGCAAAAAATTTTAAATATATATGTACAATTGTTGTTATTTTTGGAGTCGGTGTCAGCATAGAGAAATTCACATAAAATTTGGACACCGCCTCCAAAAATAACAATAGTTGTACACATATATTTAAAATTTTTTGCTTAGGTGAACTAAAATTGACCAATTAATTTATAGTGCATTTTTTTATAACACATTTTTTTTTATCCGTTTTTTTTTCAATTTTTAGTGCATTTTCTTATTTTCCCATTATGAATGAGTATATCCTTTCAAAAAAAAAATTTCGCAGAAATCGGTTATCACATATAAAATGAGGGTTTTCCTCGATTTCCAGGAGATCCCTTCATCAGAATGCGATTTGGTGACAAAGGGACCAATCGGAAATCAAACTCTTTAAAACAAAAAATTCAAAATCGGTTAAGAAATGACGGAGTTCTGAAGTAACACACATTACAAAAAAAAAAAAAAAAATACAGACGAATTGAGAACCATCCTCCTTTTTGAAGTCGGGTTAAAAAACAAATAAAATTTTACTTTTCTAGCCTTTCGATCGGCGAACTCTTTTATTAGGTTATCATAGTCGATGTTTTCAGCAATTTCATTTTCGATTGACAAAGTTGCCAAGTTTGTCAATCTAGATTAAGATATTGTCGATCGCAGACATGTTTTTATCAGCTTAAGCTTAAAAGCTCCCCACTAGCAACCGTTACAGGTATAGTCAATAATATTCGCAATGCTATCCGTACATTTCGACACAGTTCTTGTAAGTTGCTATCTTTGATAAACAGAAGTAACCACATTCTGATCAGGCAAAAAAGATTTCAGACTTACGAATTCATCACACAACATACAACCATCTATATCTGATTTAGCGAGTCTACACTCTACAGTTAATTTCAAATGGAGATCACCACAGAGTTTGACAAGGTCGAGTTTTTCCGGAATCTGTTTTATATTGTACAAAAAAGACCAAGATTCCGAGTAGTGTCCAAAAGACAGTTGAAAAATTCAATCTCAAATTTCTTTCTAGAGAAGTTATAGACTCATCGCGGGCAATGCTCCGATCAAACGGATTGAACACTGCTATCCCATTCTAGTGTTGCCAACATAACGATTGTTTCACTAAATTTAGAGAATTTACGAGTAGGTAGGCGTCGCTCAAGGAGCGAGAGGGATATAAAGGGGCGCCTGTGGCCTGCTTTCTGTTACAAAAATCATTCCTTAAATAACTTCCTTGACGACCCTTGACAACGCTTTTAAACATAAACATTTCTGACAAAAACAAAACTGTCAAGAAGTCTCTTGTTTCGAAACGAAATAAAATTACCGTCAAATGTCAATTGGTCTTTTTGAAAGAACTAAGGACTTTTGGACCAGCCTATAGTCAATTGTACGGTCATTAGAATAATATGGCTTGTTATTGATTGTATCACGAGACTGTGTGTATATTTAATATTTTTTTATTTAAAATGTAAACAATATTTATTATTCGTTGTCCTGTCTCATTTATTATTTATCTATAAAAATATAAAATTATATGTCCTGATGACTGACCTAGTGATTCATCAACGTCAAGCCAAAGCTATTGATCTCTTCTTGAGACAGCGTAGAGGTGCACTAACATAGAATTTTTAGAAAATCGATTCGGAAGGGGAATGAAATAGTCGGTGAAATCTTGTATTGGAAATTAGTATTTAAGCTATTAATAATAATGTGTTTCAATAGGTTTAGAAAATCAATACATAACTACCTTTCTAAATCCTTCTGTTGGCAGGGCAAATCCTTTAATTAGCGAGATAATAAATTAGGAGCACCGACCAATCAAACCCAAACTAATAAGGTTAAGATGAAGAAGGCTCCGTAAATATAACAAATACGTACTAATTGGTAATTTATAAAAAATGATTAATTAAAAGACGCATTGTGGGAAACTGGTTGTATATACATAGGTGCAGGTGATGAAAAACTCGTCCCTGTTTCTTTGGCATTCCATTCTTCATATCATAAGGAATAAAAGTACGAAAAGTTACAAAAAAAAAAGTGTGCGTGTTAGCTCCGACGCGCGATGCAGTTTACTCTTATAAGTTCTTTACTATATTACGAATATATATTACTAAGTTGCGAAAAGATATTTAATTTTGAAATATTCTGCTTAGATGGCGCTAACATTAATTCATTTATACAAAATTTTAATTTATTATGAGCCAAAATATAAATTTGCATATTCTAACTTATATATAACGATTTATAGTGTGCTAGTATAGTTTATAGTTTCTATGGAAATGACAATCAAAATTGAAACAAAATTTGAATAAAATTTATAGTTATTTTTTAGAAATATTGTTTCTGTGGAAATGACAAAATTTTAAAATAATTTTATATTTTTTTTAGAAGCTAATTTATTCTAAATTTTAATTGTTCCAAACGTCAATTTTTTTTATTTTAAATTTTTCGACAAAGTTTTATTAATGCAGGTATTTCTATAGAAACTATAAACTATATGAGACTATTAAAACATCACTAAATCGTTACATAACATGAAATTTATACATATACAAAAATCGGGACCTAAATTTATCTGTATATATATATATATATATATATATATATATATATATATATATATATATATATATATATGTTAGAGACACGAAAATTATATGTATAATATTTATATATATATATATATATATATATATGTTAGAGTCACGAAAATTTGTGAAATCAACGGTGAAATTTTGTATTAGATCCTATTTTATTTAAAGCTAGCGACATAAAAATTAATATTTTGGCGAATAAATATAAATAAAGAAACACACGTTTCAGCGTTTTTCGCAAATCAAGCCTTAAAGAGATAAAATAGGTAATCAAAATTTCAATTTTTTTTCGTGGTTAGAGATATGCAAATTTCTGATCCAAGTTTTGTTGTTATTTCTTAATCTACGAAATGTTTTCGTATATTATTTCGCTTCCCTCCTTGTACATAAAACATTTTCAATAACAATCTGTATATAAATTTTATAATCATATGTGTACATATGATTGCCTAAACAACAATATTAATCAGTACAAGTGAATATAATAAGTAAAATAATCATTAATCATAATTAACATATTTAATGATTTGTAATATACAATAAAATTACAAATTTTAATAAATCATATATTTTAATTTACAACTTGAAACAGAATAAAATAAAATAATGATAAATAAAAAACAATATAATTTTGAAACTAGTTTAAAACTATTATTTAAAATATATAAATATTTTGGTTTAATACAATTTCAACAGAATCATAATCATACAAATAAAATAACAATAATCAATCGGATTTATTCCATTTTAATTGTCGTAATATTTATAATATTAAATTGTTATATACCAGAATTATTAAATCATATTGGATACTATGAGTATCATGGTGATATTATTTTAAGTATTGCTGTACACATACATGTTTATATATTTCTATATGCATACATTTGTAATTGTTTAATATTTATATTCTTTAAAAATCATCAATTATTAAATGTATATAATAATTGTTTACATAAAAATGTAATTCAATTAAAACAAATTAAATATCATATAGTTTATCTGTTTATATTATTTGAATTAATTATTGGGTTTTTATTGATCAATTGTTTATACATTTTAGATGTTGTCATTTACAGTGAGAGTATTTCATTGGTATCCGTTACATGCGGTATGATAATGGGTATCAATGGATTTTATATGTATTTAATTGATTTACTATTTGTTAATTTTATACTATTAATATGGTGTTTGTTAAAACAATTAAATATGAATATATTAAATAATATTACAAATATGCAAATTTTTGTGCAACAATCGAATTTAATCCGATTACAATATTATACAATCTGTGACATGTCACAAACCGTTTGTGAGATATTTTCGTTACATATATTTCTGTCGTTTGTGCATGGTTTCGTCCAGATTGGTTTCTATTTGTATAATTTATTTTACAATGTGATTGTTGTTGATACGATTACTGACAATGATTTATTTATTGTCTTATTATTGTTATTCTATTATTTAATTAAATTCAGTTGTATTTTTTATGTTTGTGAATTGGTTGAATTTGAAGTAAGTATATATAGCACTGCAAATTCAAGTGTTTAACTTGATGTTTTTTTGAACAAAGCACATAAGTGTTTAAAAATCAAATGGTTTAAACCAATTATTCTAAACTTTACAATTACATTAAAGCATAGTATAAAACACTTCAGTGATTTTCGGAATTGGCAAGGTTGTGGTAATCTCTCTTCGAGGGTTCTCCTGCAGTCAACTGCCCAATGGTACATTCCCCAGAAACACATTCCCCAGTGACTTCTTGTTCATTCAAATTATTCTGTACATCAAAGTTCAATGAGGGTAATATTGCCGACACAGTAATGGATCCAGGTCCTGGTTGATGAAATCGTATTGCAGAAGATGAAGCTCAGCGATTGACAAATTTGATGATTGTGCACTCTGTGAAAAGAATCACCAAACTATTATTTTCACTCAGATCGGATTCATTTAAAATACTGTCATTAAATCCACAATTTAAAATTTTTAATAACATGCCCAATTATAATTATAATTGGACGTGCCTAAGCTTATTACGTCCGTGGAGTGGTCTGTATAACGAATATAAAATTGATTCGAAAACCTAATGATGGTTAAAAAAACAATTATATCAATATAAGGTTCCTTCGGACTTACCTTGAAAGAATTCTGCCTCATGTTTACTGGTTATGTGGGATAAACACGGGAAAAAGAGATTATCGGTAAATCACCAATTGTCGGCTTGAAGATGTTATTACCGCCAAATTGGGTGTGGTCCAAGTTCACTTTATTTATATAATTGTTTGTACTAGCTAAATTTTTTTCGAATCACTAATGGTTCGACACTAATTTTTACTAAATATTCCAACTAACTGAAATAGATTCTACTAAAAAAGTATGCATCTAAACTAACTGGATGTTACTAAGAAATTTTAAATTTTTATTTATATCCTTACTAATTGGATGTTTATTTTTGTGTCCAATTAAAATTTTGGTAAAACAGAAAATTAACGAATCAGTAAACATATTTACAAAACTAACTAAGACTAATTAAGATCCCTCTAGAGGTCAGTTCACTAAACAGACTCACTGAAACCTGTATTATCAATTAACATATCCGTAGGATATGATTGATATGATGTACACTCTGATATATCAATTATCGCTATTTGAATTAATTGTTTACCATAGGCGTCAACAATACTAGCTATAAATTATAATAGTTAATAATTTTTATTTTCATCTATTATAATTTTAAACTGTATTTTAATTTAAAAAAATAAACGTGTTTACTCTACTGAATACTAAACCAATCTGAATTACAATACACGCATGTATTATACATTACCACTTATCCAGACAATTACTGTTCGGTAAAATCACTAAAGTGTTTTATACTATTCTTTAAAACACTTGTAATGTTTAGAATACTTGGTAAAACGTTTAAACCATTTTATTTAATTATGTGTTTTGTTCTAAAAAAAATAATCTTAAACACTTGAATTTACAGTGTATATAAATGAATACTGAATACTCATTGCATTTGTTTACAGTGTAAAAATACTGGAATTTGTTTACATCTCTTTCGAAATAAATGTCATCAAAAATTTGACAACAGTACTTCATTGATTGTAAGCATCAATCATTTCATTTTATTTAAGCAAAACAAAAAAAGTTTCGTTTACCTTCCAAATAGAAAAGGTTAAATAAATTCAAAAATAGAATGGGAAAATTTATTTTACACATTTGTACAATAAATTTTCCCCTTCTATTTTTGAAAACAAAAAAAATATAAAATATTTCAATTAATATTAGAAAAATTGAAAAACGCATAAGGATTAAAGTTATTAGACTAGTAAACATGTGCCTTTTTTCGAATTCTACTTTGCCTTCTCAGAAAATTATGACCAATGTGTGATTCGATTCGTAATTCCATCTAGAAAGTTTTTGAACACATTGAAGTCCCGCATAAAAAATTGTAAAAGTTATAAACAATTTAGTAAAAAAAAAGGGGTTTGGTTTTTTGCAAATATCTCAAAAACTATTCTAGATTACGAAAGTTGAAAAAAATGTTCTTAAAGAGCAGGAAATTTCCTATAAACTAGTCTGACCAGCCGGAATTGTACCACTAATATTTATAATTTTAATTAAGAGATGAAAATAGGTCTTGAAAACGAGTGATTCGGCTCCGCTTGATTCCGACACTTGAACAAAACAAATTTTTTAACCCATTAAATATGAACATTAAGGAAAGAAAAAATGCAGGTACTTACTGGATCCTTAAACAATAATCCCTTGGCAAAAAATTTTTACCCCAATTTTTCCATTAACTATGCTTTTGTTAATTAAAAAATATTTCCAATCTGGATAACCCCCATAATTTTTAAAATCAAAGTCTGGTTTTTTTTTACTTCTAGAAGCTATTATTTGAAAGATTTAAAAAAGATCCCCATTGGAAAGTTTAAAAAATTTTGATTTTCCATTTTTTTATTCACAAACAAAGATACGGAAAATTTCAAAACATAAATAAAGACTTTAAAATTTAAATATCTTTTAAACTATTAAAGATACGACGAGACCACTTCAAGTCTTTTTTGTTTTTCGTTAACCAATGAACAAATTGAGCTTTTAAACGAAGTTCTAACTCAAATTTTTAATAAATTCCGAATACAAATAATGGATCATTACTTTATTTATGTTTTGAATTTTTCCGTATTTTTGTTTAATAAAAAAATGGAAAATCTAAACTTTTTGAATTTTCCAACGGTGATCTTTTTTAAATCCTTTTTTCAGAAGTAAAAAAAATTCCAGACTTTTATTTAAAAAATTATCGGAGTTATCCAGATTGGAAAAATTTGGATAACCCCGGATTTGGTAAAAGTGACCGCAAGAGGTGAAACCAAAAGCTTTACCCAACTTTTGGCAGAGTCAAAACACCTTCTAACGCGAAACATTTCGAAAAATCCACCGATTTCTTGAAAACTTAATAAAAACTTGATTTTTGTTTATTTTGCAGTTCAAAGACCTATCAATTCAAATCTTACGAAATAATATTGAGTATAAAGTTTATGGAATTCCAATTAGCTTTCGAACAATGTTTACGGTATGTATTTGATGTTCTTCAGGTGTTGGCGTAACGTTGGCATAATCAGATACAGGATAC
Source organism: Nineta flava (assembly GCA_963920215.1). Lineage (NCBI taxonomy): Eukaryota > Metazoa > Arthropoda > Insecta > Neuroptera > Chrysopidae > Nineta > Nineta flava. The sequence goes on from OY986041.1 coordinate 1,684,662, forward strand.
GCCTATTTATACTTTTTGAAAATATATGTGTGTGTGATATAACTCCAGTTGGAATTTTCATTTCGAATGCGAGACCGTGGGCAAAATTGAGACCATATTGCAAAACATAACAATCACGGTAGTCCATCAGCCCAAGTGTAAGCATAGGCGCCTCCTACCTATGTTTCACAGGAGCAATTAGAGACGATTGTTAAGCGTCTGCATCTCAGGCACGAAAGACGCAGGTCACCAAATTTAGCCCCCCCAAAATTTTTTTTATTATAATCTTTGAATTTTTATTTTGATATATCGTTAGTTCCTCTTTTATTCTTGATTGTTCGCTATAAAGAATTGTTTGTTCTTAATTTGTTTATTTAAAAAAAAAATTAATTAAAACATATCCATAAATTGCGCCCCCCCCCCCCCATTGCAATTTTTAATATATTTTTGTCATTATTGGACTTTAATATCCATTCATGATTGTTCATGCATAAATAACGTTTTTTCTGTCTTCAAATTGCCTATTTTTTGTTTAATTAACAACTTTAATTAGCTGTAAACTTATATTCAAAATATATGTGTATTGCGCATGCGTCAACTTTACGTTTAAAGCGGTCTTTTTAGCAAAACTAATTTTTCAGTTTTGAAATTTTTCAAAAATTAATAATAAATTAACTAATAATAATCGACGTGGAGCAATTATGGATTCTAATAGAGCATTTTTTTTTTAATTAAAAACAATTACTTTTATGCTCAATATTCGATTTAAAAAAAATCTTTGTTTATTATGAATGTAATGCATATAATGTATTAAGTAAATTTAACCACTTTGAAAATATCATTTCAATTTATTCCATAAACGAATAATTATTTTTAATTTATGAATAATAATTATTAATAACAATAAAGTGATAAAAATTTATTCAGTGAGTTCTATTCATCAAATTGTAAGAATAATTAGCCACATTAGTAACTCACTGAAACCACTATGTTTTTCACTGTAATTTTCATAAAGTTGACGCATGCGCAATACACATATATTTGGAATATTAGTATTCAGCTAATTAAAGTTGTTAATTAAACAAAAAATAGGCAATTTGAAGAAAGAACAAACGTTATTTATGCCTAAACAATCATGAATGAATATTTATAATCCAATAATGACAAAAAGATATTCAAAACTTCAACGGTGGGGGGAGGGGGAAATTTGAGAGTATATTTTTAAATAATTTTTTTTTTTAAATAAACAAATTAAGAACAAACAATTGTTTATAGCGAACAATCAAGAACTAAAGACGAACTAACGATATATCAAAATAAAAAAATAAAAAATTCTGGGGGGCTAAATTTAGTGACCTGAAAGAAGCTATGAAACTCAAATTTAAAACGTAATGTGAGATCCAACATCTAACGGTACGTACCAAGTAAAAATGAAATACCCTGCACCTGAGAAACTTACACTATAAATTTAGGGCTTATTCCGTAATGGTAACATCAATAAATTATAAGTTGGCATCACTTAAAAAGGAGGGGTAGGAATGGATGGATCTGTGTTCCACCATCACAAACATCATCAATCATAAATCTTCTGCTGTCAGAATCATGCAATGACTGAAAAACAAAAAATTAAATTGAATAAAAACAAAAAATTATATTTTATTTTGTTTAATAACAGACTCGGCCTTGCGCACTACCGTGCTCTAGATAAGATTAACTAAGTATAATTTATAAATAAATAATAAAAATGATTCCTTTATCATTACATAAGCATACGTCATACGACTTTTGATGATGTTTATGATGGTGGAACACAGCACCATCCATCTCTACCTCTCCTTTTTAAGTAATGCCAACTTAAAACTTATTGATGCTATCATTATGGAATTCACTCATATACTAATAATTTTCTCATTTTTGTTAAAAAACTTTGTTCCTTGCATAGATGTCACTAATTTTGAAGGCGAATATTTTTGTTTTTACTTGGAAATCACTACTTTACCCGTCTCACAATTTTTGTTTTGGTCAGATCTAAACTTTTGTGCATGATACCAAGATTATATTGGCAAAACTAAACTAAGATCAAAACTCGCATCGACATTTTGGATTTCCATGATGTGCCCGAATAAGTTTACGCCAATATGCCAACATAATCTTGTGTGATAATTTGTACGATAAATTAGAATTGTTTTTTAAGGCATTTGGTGTGATCATGTCCTATTTGTTTATTTTATTACAATTCCAAGTTTCATCCAAAACTATCAAACGAATTATTTTAAATATTACATCAAGCTCAGAGAATTTCAGCTTTAAAAATTTGTATGATGGTAAATATTAAAGTTAGTCTACAAGAAGAATTGGCATTCCATTTCATTGAGAAATATTGGAGAAAAAGGAAAGAAATTGGATTTATTCCACAAGCAACACATTGGTGTAATTCCATTGGAAATTAAATTTAAAAAATATGTAAAATCTGTCTCTGTTTTTTCAGATATAAATTTCCAAAGATATTTTTGAAAAGTATTTGAAATGTTCAAAAAAAACTTCGTTTCGCAGGAGCTGCGTCAACTTAGCGAATTTTCTTAGAATACATAAATCACTCTCTAGCGGTCGTAACTTTCGTGTGATCATCATGAAATATCATATCTGATATGTTTTTAGTATTTTCAAGGCCAATTTTATTGCTAAATGGGATAGGTAAAGGGGAAAGGGGGGGGGGCATAGAGAAAGAAGAAAACACAAAATACAAAATGTCTCTCTTAGATAGACAGATAGATTATAGCGGCTGCCCTGGACGAGTTACACTTCGACCGTAAGGTCCATTGTGATGCCTAAGGATGTGAGGATGTGAGATTTAGACTAGGAATCGGTAGAATATACGGCTGCAGCCGACTATGATAGCAACTATGCCGATATTCATCTGGAGTTCCAGAAGGAAACTGCAGAAAACCTTCTCAAGTATAGCCGCTTACTTCGTTCTTGTCCATACGCCGACAGTTTAGTCAGTTAACCATCCCCTTTTTTTCTTTATAATTGATTAACTGCCGATGTCGGGATTTGAACTCATAACGTCCTAGTTTCCAAGTAGGCATACTCCGTAGACATAACGCACAAAATATAAAATGTCTCTCTCTTAATATTAGAACAATCGAAAAATATATAAGAAGTAAAGTTGTAGAAAATCAAGTTTACTACATTTCATCACCTTTTTTGAACTCTAACGTGTACAGAAATATTTAGAATTTTAACTGTCAATTTTAATTCGTAAATATCTCTGTCAATATTAGAGTAACAGAAAAATTGATAAGAAACAAAATCATAGTAAAACTAATTATTTTCTATTTTCGAATATTATGGGAGATTTGTCTAATTTTATGTTTCCCTCTCTCTCTAAACCCCTCCCCTTTTCCTTTGTCCGATTTTACCTTTTAACGAACTTATTCTTTCCAATACCAAATTTTATTTCAGAATAAAACTGTCACCGCCAGAAAGTCCACAGACACATAAACGTATATATATATATATATATATATATAGGATGTTCTAAAATTCATTCAACTGTAAAAAAAAAAAAAAAGTTTAATAAAGTTTTCCGATTTGACGCTTAGTTTTTAAGATATAATCAAGATAAATTCAACCAATCACAGAGCGCATAATGTATGCATACACACATTTTTTTGAGTATTTATTGTTAAATACCTTTTTTATTTATTGCGTTCGGCCTTTAAAAATCGGTATTTACGTACTTTGGTACATACTTAACAAAACCTAGGCAGTTGAAAGTGGCTAAGAATGATGCCAGTATCCGATCATCAATTTATAAACAACGCCCCGCTCTACTGCTGACGCCACACCTCCTTACACTATGCGCTCTGTGATTGGTTGAGTTTATTAATGTTTAATCAATTATATCTCAAAAACTAAGCGTCAAATCGAAAAAGTTTATTAAACTTTTTTGTTTGTTTTTTGCAGCTCAACACCGTGGTATAGTTTTCCTGAATTAATTCCAGAACACTTTGTATATATAACCATGGGCTTTAACCGTGAACAGGTTATCAATAATCACTAATAAAACAAAATAAAGATTTTCAAACGAGAAGTGGTATATTTATTCCGAGGAAATTCACTAAGTTTACGAAGCTCCTGCGTAACGAATTCCTATGTGTAAATATTATTAAGTTCTTGAAGGTAGATTTCAGTATTTATTTAACTTGTTTAATGTATTTATGTTATTACTAGATACGTGTACACTTGAACCACAAAAGTTAATGTCATCTTTTTAAATTTCATTATTAATTTGTGCCTTATTAATTCGTTTTTCGAAAAAAATTATCGAATAAAATTTGTTACCTACTACATTTATAATGAACAACTTTTATCCATTTTTTCGAAAAACGAATAAATGAGGCACAAATCAATTATGAATTTTGATGGCGTCAATTTTTGTGGTACTTTAGTGAACAAATTTAATCAATAATAAACATAAAAATTACTTTGTATACATAAAATAACATACAATAATATAAAGTAAATATAAAGAAAATTTATTTAATTTATTTTAAAAATATGAGTACCAAATAAAATGTTCCTTTTAATATTTAAGGTTGTTATGAAAAAAATTCAATTTATGACAGGTTCTTCAAAATTTGACAGCTTATTATTTCAATAATAAAGAATATCCTGTCTTAGTTTGAACTTGATCCTGTTTTTAGTTTTTGAGTAAAAAAATGTTAAAGTTACAGTTTTGAAGTAAGGCTATACATTATAGCGTTAAATGGACTTGGTGGTAATCACAGTCATATAAAAATCTATATCTCGACAATAAGAAATGCCAGTTTTATGTCATAATAATTATCAAAGTCTTATAAATACCTGGACCAAATTAAGCCTATTTTTGGTTTCTGAGATAATTAAATTTGTAGATCGAAAAATGTTCTAAATCTAGTTTTATTTCAGTTTTATTTAGTTTTATCTAGTTTTATTTACAACGTTGCCGTACTTTATACGTCACAATGCAACTTTTTTTAAATACATAAAAACATTTAATATTTGTTTATTTGTGTATACTTTCGCGTCAACATAACGATGTTTGTCCAAATTCCTTTCTGTTACGTATGACAAACTGTAGAAGACTTTAGCGTATTCTCCGACAAATTTCATTGTCATTGAATTTTTAATTAAATTAAATTCTGATATGAAAAAATTAACTCGTCAACCAGAAATCGAACCTCGGGCCTCTGGATATCCAGTCCAGTATGCTTCCGCTACACCAAAGACGATGATTGTGACGTAATAGCCAACTTTTTCATATTATTCTAACTTTTTATTTATTTAGACAGTATTACTTCTGTTGAAGTGATTTATTTATTTAATATTTGTTTATTTGTGTATACTTTCGCGTCAACATAACGAAGTCTGTCTTTCAAATTTTGTTTTTTCCCCTCCCTCTAAACCCCCCTTTCCCCTTGTCCGATTTTACCCATTAACGAACTTGACCTTATGAATACCAAAAGCGCCTCAAATACCAAATTTTTTTACAAAAACACAAAACCCGACTCCAAGAGAGGATCTAAAAAAATCTGCTATGAAACAATGCACTAAAACGTAAAAAATAATTGCGTTATTTATTTAATTCAATGTACTTATAAATATCCATTTTTTTTCAAAACAAATATTTTTATTGTTGTAGTTGGTGCTAGCCGCATCTACTGTCTTGTTGTCGATTATGAAATGCTTTGTAGTTAAAGTGAAATTAAATGTTTGTTAACCTTGGCTGGCACCAACTTCAATAATAAAAATATTTGATTTGAAAAAAATTGATATTTATAAGTAAATTGAAGTAAATAAATAACGCAATTATTTTTTACTTTTTAGTGCATTGTTTCATAGCAGATTATTTTAGATTCTCTTTTGGGTTTTGTTATTTTGTAAAAAAATTTTTATTTTTTACTTTTTAGTGCATTTTTTTGATCCGTTTTTTTTTTTGTGAAATTTTTTGTGCATTTTTTCATAGCAGATTTTCAGATTTTTTTACATACGGTTTGTTTTTTTTTTTCTGAAATTTTTTTTTTTTTTGGAGTCGGTTTTGTTTTGTAAAAAATTTTTTTATTGCAAGTCGGTTTTTAAAAAAAATTTCTTATCTTTCCAATATAAATGAGTATACCCTTTCAAACAAACAAAAAAATTTTCACAGTAATCGGTGATCACATATAAAATGAGGATTTTCCTCGATTTCCATGGGATTCCCTCATCAGAATCCGATTTGGTGACAATGGGACAAATCTGAAATCAAACTCTTTAAAACAAAAACAAAAATTCCAAATCGGTTAATAAATGACGTAACAAACATGAGGTAAAAAATATTTTTAAAAAATTAACACGAATTGATAACTCTCTCCTTTTTTGAAGTCGGGTTAAAAACAAGGGAATTTTTTGCATGTATTTCTTAAAATGAATAAACCTAAGATTCGAATATAATTATTTTAATAGGTACTCTTGGTAATCGAATAAAAACATGAGTTATGATGTTAAGTACCAAGACATTCATTCAAAAACTCACAAAGCAGAGACGTCGTTTCGAGGAAGACACGAGTGTGACACGAGATAGACACACCATGTTGATCGATTCGTGGGACTCAGCCATATCACCATTATTTTTAATCACAAATTTATTTGGTTTGATACGTTTTAAACGCACTTCTGGTCAATTTACAATCATCAATAATATAAAATCATTTCTGATCGTATTGATTTTATGCGGTGCACAAACTCATTACACTTATAATTCATTGACATCGCACATGTATGCGAATAAAACATCGAATTTCTTCGATGCCATCTCATTAATTAAATTAATCGCACATGAATTAAGTTTTATCTATGCATTCATTTATGTATTTATAAATAATCAATCATTGTATGATCTATATTTAAAAATGCGTGTAATGCATCGTAAATACTTCATAAATCAAATGGATAATCCGTTCAACGTTTACAAACGTGTTTTTAAGATATTAATATATGAGCTGATTGTTACATTCATTTTATATGCACCATATTTATTCTTTATATCTTCCAGTAAAATATCGATCAAACAGTTTTTAATTAATATTATGTTTGATATTAATTTATATGCATTATTTATTGTGGAATTAATATTTATTAATTTTATATTATTTGTATATGTTTGTTTTACAAATTTAAATCAACAATTATTACAAATACATAATGGTAGTGGTGATGTTGCGTGTACCCGATCAGAACATGTCCGCATCCAATTAGACGATATACAACAATCGTATATTGCATTATGTGATTATACACAAATGATACAACAATATTTTCAATCACCGATTATTATATATATTTTTTCATTTTTTATCCGTACGGGCTTTTCAATGTTCTCATTTTTCTCGGAAATTGTTGTACATGAATCGTATATTGTGTCACGTATATTATGGAAATTGTTTTATGTGTTTACGCATGTGTGGGAGAATGTTTTAATCATGTACACGTGTCAAATGGTACGGAATCAGGTGGGTCAATCATTTAATTTTTTTGTTTAAATTATATATACAAATATTTTACATTTATTAACACTTATTTTTCTCAATCTTGTCTTTGAAACTTCGATTTTTATAAAAACGTTTTAACAAAAAATAGAACCGACGAAAGAAGAAAGTAACTGAAAAGCAAAAAATTAAAAAGAACCTTTTTAGTCTAACTAAGTCGTACACTAATGTAAATACCTAAATAATTTTGAGTCGGCCAAACAAACAAAATATTACAAAATGTAATATTTTGTAATATTTACTTTTAACCGAAAATCAGATTCACCCTTCGCCCATTTCGATGGAGATTTTTTGGCGCCGACTCAAAATTATTTAGGTATTTACATTAGTGTAAGACTTAGTTAGACTAAAAAAGTTCTTTTTAATTTTTTGCTTTTCAGTTACTTTCTTCTTTCGTCGGTTCTATTTTTTGTTAAAAAGTTTTTATTTTTCACTTTTCAGTGCCTTTCTTTTTTCGTATATATTATAGTGTCATTAGAACTACATAAGTGTGCCCAGTTTCAACAGAATCGGTTCACAGATGACAATCCATTTTTCCCTATTCTTCTACCCTTCGGGGCGAAATTTTTTTTTCTAATTGTATGGTACCAACTTCGAAGTATACCCTATCCATGAAAAAAGGAATTATTGAAATTGGACTACTCCGTAAAAATTTCTTCGTGGTCATACATAAAATATATATATATATATATATATATATATATATATATATATATATATATGTATATATATATATATATATATATATATATATATATATATATATATATATACGGGTTAACTTGAGAACCTCCTACATTTATTTCGTCGGTTAAAAAACATTCAAATTGCGCAACAATATTGAGTTATTTCAAAGTGTTTACACACAGATAATACACAGCGATTATGATATTTGTTCTTTAGTGGAAGTCTTATTTTTTAATTATTTTTTTTATGGCTAAAATTTGAAATTTTTTTTCTAATTTATATGGGATGAACTTGAGTTATACCCTATCCAACAAAAAAAGAATTATCAAAATCGGACTACTCTGTAAAAAGTTATGCGTGATCATACACAAAAAAAAATATACAGGTTGAATTGAATACCTCCTTCTTTTCTTCGGTAAAAATGGTTATAAACTGGTTAATAATTAACTAAAATACGCATTTTATTTTTATTATCCTCAGCAATTTGATTATATTCAAAAAATATAAGTTTCTTTTTTCAAAAACACAAGTTAACCTTCAAATAACCTTGAAGGACATTTTTGTCAAAAGATGCTCCTTTGACGCCGTTAAATGCCACAAATCAAGAGCTAGGATCATTTGATAGGATATCCACAACCTTGATTAGGTCTATGCTCTATATTGATATATTTGCCAAATATTTTATTACTATTGAAATTATTAATGAATATGTTGTAGATGCTGGAAACTGGAATTATTTTGCATAAATTACAAATACAAAAAAAATTTGCATATTATGAACAAAATACTAAACATTTGATTAAGGTAAAGAGATTTTCCCTACCCCTCCTGGTAAAGCTATTAAAGGCACTCTGATCGAAATTTGGAAGTTGCTAGTTCGATCCCAACGGCGGCAGTTTGTCAGTGAAATGAATTTAAAAATAAAATAAAAAGTAATGGGGCGGTTAATTTACTTAGTGTCGGCGTTTGTACAAGCACGAAAGTAACCGGCTATGCTAAACCACCCTACTTCAAGAAAGGAATCGTCTGGTATACAGACGGATCCAAAATTGAAGAAGAGACCGGAGCGGGAATCTTTGGTGAGAGACCTAATGCAAACATAAGCCTCAACTTGGGGAAATATGCCACGGTCTTCCAAGCATAAGTCCACGCCATACTGGCTTGCGTCCGTGAGAACCTACGTAGAGGCTACATAAACCAGAACGTATGTATTCTTTCGGACAGTCAAGCTGCTTTAAAAGCCTTGACTGAAACTGAAGTCAGCTCAAGGGTAGTCAAGGATTGTCTGGAGGAACTTCTGAAACTGGCAAAACGGAACAATGTTAAATTGATCTGGGTGCCGGGTCACAGCGGTTTCAAAGGAAACGAAAAAGCAGATAACTTAACAAAGAAGGGAGTCGGAATTCCCTTCATAGGGCACCGTGATCACTGGGAAAAATTACCGTGGCAGGAGCTCGGGAAGGTACTGCTTCAGAAGGGGGAGCCCAATGAGCCATAAGGTCAAAGTGCAATAGTTTTTACCCCGATATTAATCAATCAATCAACCGACTATGCTTGTGAAGGTTTTCTGCAGTTTCCTTTCAGATACTCCAGATTAATAATATTGGAATAGTTCCAATCAATGTCGGCTGCAATCTCACAAACTACCAATTCCAAGTTCACACACAAATTCGTTTCCTTTTAGACGTCGGTAAAAAATTTGCCTTTGGTAAACGTTGTTTTGTCTCAGACTCGTACCAGTTGCTAAATAATCAGCATCAATTAAAAGCAAGTATTTTGTTTCAAATAGGTCTATCCTTCTTTTTGAAGAAAAAAAACCTCTCGACATCCAACGCGTGTATAATTTTTGCTGGGTCTTGAGTGACTAGATAAGTGACATATACGTAAGGATAAGATCCTAAGGCCCATTGTAATATCAAAGCTGAAGGGACTGAACCATTCCTTAAAACATTTGCAGTAGAAGGGTTTCGACACCAATAGACAAAATTTTGACTTAGGAGTTGTCCAAGAATGGCTAACTTGATGAAGTGAGAGTCTTTTTATAGTATTTTCAAGTGAACTGGGTCGTGATACTAAATTTTAGGGATTATTGTTATTAGATTTATTTAGATTTTACATTTATTATTGTTAGCATTTGTTATTATTTGTAGGTTATTGCTATTATTCGTGGATTATTGTTATAAAGCAAATCATAAATAAATTAAGTAATACTTATATGTTTTAAATTCAAAAAGAATAAATTAAAAATTTCAAAAGGATAAATTAAAGAACAAAAGTGAAATTACATACAAAATTTTATATATTATTATTATTTTGCCGTTAAAAATAATAGGACACCAACGTTTCACAGCACAATTATAATAAAATTTAAAAAAGAATAAAGCATGGTTCTTCAAAACATAGCGCCATCTATTGCTCACCCCACCTAGATAACCCAAAATACACTGTCTGTCATTTAACTGACTTACACCGCCATCTATTAGAAACATATGGAACTTCCAAATAATCATAACCGTTTACCATACAATATAAATTAAATTTGCAATACAAAAATATTTAGTCCATAATTCGAAATAAAAACCATCCTATGCCTCAAGTTTGACAAAATTACACACAGTATAGAAATGTTCATCAAAATCGGTTAAGTAGTTTCAGAGTCCATTCACGATAAACATGTGACACGAGATTTTTATATATATAGATAGATATTTATTACTTAGAATGATTATAGTTGCCATAGCAGTTTTCATTTAGGTCACGCTGTCGGTAGTTCCAGCACTGTCTTATACAATCAGGACAAAAACCGGTTTGCTTTTATTATATATATACACACATACACAACACATACACATATTCACTATTCATATATACAAATGAATGTAATTTTACAATAAAAAATAATTTAAACTATTATATTTCGAAAACAAAACGGAAAACGGGATTTTTTTTTTAAATTTAATAAATATTTATCTTTACTATCCTAGTTTTTTTTTAAATACTGTCGAGTTTTTTTTTTGTAATACAACAAATAATAGTTGGGCGGACATAAAGTTTTACATGCTTCTAATGAGAGAGAGAGAGAGAAAATGATTACTTTGTTATTAATTATCTCGCGTTCTAAGCGGTCCAAAATTCTGAAACTTCGGGATTTATTAGAAAACGTTATTTTTAGCCTGTGAAAAAAAAATGAGCAAAATCTGTCGAAGAGTGGTTTCATGCTGGAACATCCTTAAGGAATTATTTGTTATTTTGAATTATCTAACGCAATCGCCTATTATTTGGCATTAATTGACACTAATTTGAATACAAGAAAATAAATATTCTTTTTAAATATTGTTTTATAGATGCGAGAATTTTCTTTACAAATCTTACAAAATAAAAGATATAATGTATTTAGTGCGTATGGTATTACTATGGACTTTGAGTTAATGTTCACGGTCAGTAAATATTATTTATTTCAATTCAACAATACCTTTTTAGCGAATTTTTGAACAAAATAATTACTATTAGTTTTGTACCGATGAAGAAATTTCTGAAAAATTTCTACAAATGTTCATCGAACCTACCTATCTAGTAAATAACGAAAATCACCATCATTAATTAAAAGTTAAAGTAAATAAAATTTCAAATTCGTCCCTTTACCTAGATCAGTTTTTGTATTATAAATACGTATTTCGACTACAAAGTAGTCATCATGAGTATAAATTAGATAGTCGTAATTTATTCTTTAACAATTAGAAATAGATAGAAAATCGAGATCAATATACAAAAATAAGAATTAAAAAATTTTTATTGAAATTACTCTTATTAATATTTCATTCATTCAAGTTTACTCTTGTTAACCTCACGCTTATTAAAATTACTCTTATATTGTCTCAGGATATGTTATTCGTTGCTAAGTGGGTGATAGTTTCAATTTTTGTAACTGTCACCAAATTAGCAACGAATAACATATCCTGAGACAATATAAGAGTAATTTTAATAAGAGTGAGGTTAACAAGAGTAAACTTGAATGAAAGAAATTTTAATAAGAGTAATTTCAATAAAATTTATTATATTTTTATTTAAATTTATTTTGATTAATTTTTTATTTATTCTAATTTTTGTATATTGATCTCGATTTTCTATCTATTTCTAATTGTCAAAGAGTAAATTACGGCTAGCTAATTTATACTCATGATGACTACTTTGTAGTCGAAATACGTGTTTATAATACAAAAAGTTATCTATTTAAAGGGGCGAATTTGAAATTTTATTTCAAAAACCTAGAGTTCTTATTAATTATGAATTGATAATCTAATATTTAAAAGTTAAAGTCTTAAAAATTCCATTACACATTGACATTGAGAAAAAATGATTAGAATAATGAATTGTAGCAAACATGATTTTCTACAACTTTACTCCTTATACATTTTTCGATTGTTCAAATATTAAGAGAGATGTTTTATATTTTGTAAATACCAAAATCATATCAGATATATGACCTTTCATTTTGATTACCTAGACTAAAATGGTGACCGCTAGAGAGTGATTTATGTGTTCTAAGGAAATTCGCTAAGTTGAGGCAGCTCCTGCGTAACGAATTTTTGTTGTGATATGTTTTGTTTCAGATGTTTGGAGTCTTATTTTCATACATCTTTATATTGGTGCAGTTTCAATTATTGTATGATAAATAAAACTCAATCGACTACGCATTCAATAAAATCATATTGATAAGTACAAAATTACGTCTTATGTTTTACACCTACCTTAATTGAGCTGACCATGAGAATACTTGAACTAACTGGAATGTAACAACTGAGTTAATTGTTTGAATACCCTGTATATACTGAGTTGTATATCAATGTTCGAATCGTTAATACCCTTATTGGATATACCAATAGTATATGAGATATTATGTATCTACATATGTCCGCTTTCGTTCGACTATGAATAGTATGTCATTTGCTGTTTGAGCACAAATTAAAAGAAAACTATTGAGTTTATAAAAAAAACTTTCAAACAAAAGTTGTTTTATTTCAAAAAGAAAAAGATATTTTGTAAACAAATTTCTTTTCTATCTTTTACGGATTCAAAGATGTGTATTTTCCCCTCTGGCGGCGGGAGACACGTTCCGATTTTGCCAATTAACGAATTTGACCTCACTTTTTTGCTATAGAACTTACATACAAAATTTCAGCTCGTTATCTCTTTTCGTTTTTGAGTTATCGTGTCCACAGACAGACGGACGGAAGGGCATGCGGAAATGGCCGAATTAGACCATTTTATGAACACATATGCCAAACATTCATGCCTTCGATCAATATTTTCAAGCGTTACACAGTCTGGACTAAACTTAATATACCTACAAGGTATATTTACATATACTGTGTATAAAAATGTACCAAAATATTATTTACTAGCAGTACCCGTTGCGGCTTCGTTCGCAAAAACTTTCTTATAACTAAGTAGCATAATATTTCTCTCCACCAAGGACTGATTGTCGCTGTTGTACGTATTTATTTGTCTATTTATATTTTATTTGCTAAATATCAATGTTCAAGTCTCTAATTTTACAATACTGAACTTCCTTAATCCCATGTTTCGCCCCCTTGAGGGTCCATTTTCCATAAACTCCGAAACATGTATTTATTGATGTATAATTGAAATAGAAATTTTCATGTCACTAACTTCAAATAAACCGAATGCCTGACTTCCTAATAAAACCACCCCCACCCCCACACCCTTAAGGGTTGATTTTCGAAAAACACTGAAACCGTATGTCTTTATTTATTATAGCTTCGTAATGAAATTGTGTTAAATGAATGAAAAATTGTTTCACACAAAAGTTGTTTTTTTTTCGATAAACATTTTTTTATATTTAAAGATTTTCTCTATCTCGCATCGTTTAAGAGTTAGGTTTTTATAGCATGCCACACGGACACGGATTTACTAGCTGCCACGCGGACACGGATGCAAAAAACAAAACTTTAATTATTCTCAGTAAAGAATCTGCTCTGTTCGGTATTTCTGTCCACTTCCAGCAGTATCCCGCCGTCTCGGGTTTCTCAGATTTTTCGTATGCTAGCTTGATTGATTGATTGATTAATACCGGAGTAAAAACTATTGCACTTCGACCTTATGACTCATTGGGCTCCCCCTTCTACTTCAGTCTGACGCGATTCGCTTCTCCCATATGTTGGCAATAGCCTGGAGCTTGCTTATTAGGTCGTCCTGAAGGTTCATATATTCGACGTGAGATGAACCGAATATCCTGTATCTGCTGTAACTTAGAGGTTCGCAGTCAAAGATTATGTGCAGTTGCATCTTCTTTAGCTTCAGTGTATCGAGAGATAACCTCTTTGTTGCATTCTGAAGCAGTACCTTCCCGAGCTCCTGCCGCGGTACTTTTTCCCAGTGATCACGGTGTTTAGCATTTGACCACTCGTTGGTCACCTGTTTATATGCAGTCCTTGGAATTCCTAAAATAGGGTCTGGGCCCTAGTACCAGTACCAGAACTTAGTACCAGAACTTAGTACCAGTTGCCCGGATCACATCAAAGAGGGGATGTACTTCAAATTTATATTAAACTAGCATTAGCCATCGTGGCTTCGCATGCAAAAATTTTGCAACGCACTTATAACCAAGTATATTTTCTACACCACTTGTATTCACCACATATATACACCACTGATATCTTGCCATCTATTGTAAGTTTAATGAACTAATGTGTAGAAATATAGTTTCACTGCCATCTATCAATGAAAATCAAAAGCTATTATTATATCATATGGTAACCAATAAATTATACAACTAAATCTTCCTCATGAATCATTTTTATAATGTGTAAGGACCAATGTATACAAAAACTTGACAAATTATATACTAAAACCTTCCTCGAGAACTACTCTATCCATTAGTGAAAACAGCATAAAAATCGGTGCAGTAGTTTTTGAGTTTATCGCGAACAGACAGACAGATGCGGCTGGGGGACTTTATTTTATACTATGTAAGGAAGGAAATATGGATGAAATTTTTATGAATTTTTAGAATTAATTAGTCAAAATTTTTTAATTGTTTTTTACAAGTTGTATAAAATATTAATATTTGTTATATTTAAAAAACTTATATTTAAAGCGTATTCTTTTAAAATAGCAACTGAAACTACAAAAACAAATATTAATATTTTATACAGCTTGTAAAAAAAAAATTAAAAAATTTTGACTAATTAATTCTAAAAATTCATAAAAATTTCATCAATATTGGTGGATTCCCTTTTAATATAAATTTGAAGTACATCTCCACTTCGATGTGATCCGGCTAACTGGTACATAGTTCTGCCAAAGTACAGTTGGTTGTACTGAAAATGGCACTAAAAACCGAAATCGAACAGCTATTGTCATCTAGTGGTCAGCATACGCACTACAAATTTTACGTGACACAAAAATCGTACTTATACGCTTCTATGTATATTGTATTCTTTGCCTTAATCAATAGACACTGACTGACTAGTCAATCTAACAATAAACGATCATAAACACCATGAAGAATAGATATATTAGGAGATTGAACGACATAGGCAATTCGTCTGTTTTTGTGTCCTCAAAAACGTGTAGAGATCATAGTTATTATTTTCGCCACTAGCGGCAGTGCGAATCTGCCCGTACGGAATTATTATTATTATTACATATTAAAATCAACGGTTATCACATCTTACAAATGAAAATTGTAAGTATAAAAATTGTTTAATTTTATAAATGTGAAAAAATGGGACGATGTTGTACAGGGAAAGCATAGATATACTGTTATATATCTATGAGTGGAAGGTTGTTTAAGGTTAGGAATGCGTGTCTGCATTTATGAAAGGAATATGGTCTGTAATTACCGGTTGTCATCTTCTTTTTTTATCTAATATATGTTAGTATTGTAAACATATATTTGTAATTATTAATTGCAATTATCACTATGATTCTTCATCTTTTAATTTATTGCAGATTATTAAGAATTCTCTATTATTAATATTTATTTAATTATTACTTGATAATCGAAAACAATTTTTTATTATCTATAAAACTAAGACTTCTTATTAACTGAATGAAAGTGATTTCTTGGCGCCTACATTTAAACATTTAACTTCCGTACGGCACTGAGACTAGTGACCTCTACTGATAAAAGATAGTTACACCAATTCTTGACCGTTTTTTTAACATTACGTTCGCTCTCCTAATATATCTATTCTTCATGATAAACACATTCCATTGAAGAACTGAGGTCGAGCATGACGTCGTCGCAGAGTGGCGAGTGTTCTCTCTCGTGCTTCAAAAGAAAACGCTATTTAAGATTCCGTTGCCCCTTTTACATTTATATGAATGTACTGACAGCTATGTAGATAGCAGCAGCAGCAGCTAGTCATCGAAACTGTTAACATGTGGTTCTCAAGATATCTTTGACAATTTTCAGAAAGTTATAGGTTTATTCTAATCGTAATAAAAACATCGAAATTAAACAATTATGAATTTGTTATTTTGATAATTTTGTAAATTTTTCAAAAAGCTGAGCTTTCCATGTAATTATTTGGTGTCGAACACAAATATCAGATCAAATTCGTTCGTTTTCAATTCATTATTTTTTCGCATATATTTCGTTTGTCATCTATAAAATGATTTTTTCTCCAGTTTATGGTAAGTTATATTGCTTTGCCGATTAATTGTTTGATCACAAACATCACATCAAAATGGTTTTTCTCCAGTGTGGGTTCGTTTATGTTTAGTTAAACTGCATTGATGAGTGAATGTTTTTTCACAAACTTCACATGAAAATGGTTTTTCTCCAGTATGCATTCGTCGATGTTGAGTTAAATTGTTTTGCTGATTGAATGTTTTATTACAAACATCACATGAAAATGGTTTTTCTCCAGTATGGGTTCGTTTATGTATATTTAAACTGCTTTTAAGAGTATATGTTTTGACACAAACTTCACATGAAAATGGTTTTTCTCCAGTGTGGATTCGTTTATGTATAGTTAAACTACTTTGCTGAGTGAATGTTTTTTCACAAACATCACACGAAAATGGTTTTTCTCCAGTATGGGTTCGTTTATGTAGAGTTAAACTTTTTTTGAGAGTAAATGTTTTATCACAAACTTCACATGAAAATGGTCTTTCTCCAGTGTGGGTTCGTTTATGTGTAGTTAAACTGTTTTGCTGAGTGAATGTTTTATCACAAACTTCACATGAAAATGGTCTTTCTCCAGTGTGGGTTCGTTTATGTGTAGTTAAACTGCTTTGCTGAGTGAATGTTTTTTCACAAGCTTCACATGAAAATGGTCTTTCTCCAGAGTGGATTCGTTCATGTTGAGTTAAACTGCTTTGCCGAGTGAATGTTTTCTTACAAACATGACATGTAAAACGGTTTTTTTCAGTATGAATTTGTTGATGTTTCGATTCATTTTCATCGAATGTTTTCATCGATTCATTTTCATCCTTAATTATTAGTGGCGTATTAAATTTTTTTTCAAGTTTAATGTTTTCATGGATTTGTTCATGTTCCATTTTAACATTTACATACAGTATTTCTTCTGTAGTTTGTTCAATTTCTATTTTAACATTTTCATTAAACTTTTCGTCTATAATTTGTTCTCGTTTCATTTTAAAGTTTCCTTGGAACATTTCGTCTGTAATTAGTTCATGTTCCAATATAAAACTTTCATCTAATATTTCATCTTTAATTATTATTTCTTTTTCAAGTTGAATATTTTCCTCATTAATATGATTATTTGCCATTTTGTTTCAATTTTCTGTTGATTTTATTACTTGGCACTATTTCTTCACACTGTGAAGGTTAGGATAGAGTTGTAATGCTCGCAGAACACCCATATATGTAATACCAAAGAATACAATATACATAGAAGCGTATAAGTACGATTTTTGTGTCACTTAAACTTTGTAGTGTGTATGCTGACCACTAGATGACAATAGCTGTTCGATTTCGGTATTTAGTGCCATTATCAGCACAACCAACTGTACTTTGGCAGAACTAAGTACCAGTTGGCTGGATCACATCGATGCGGGGATGTACTTCAAATTTATATTAAAAGAGTTTTCTAAGAATTTTTAGAATTAATTAGTCAAAATTTTTTAATTTTTTTTTTATAAGCTGTATAAAATATTAATATTAAGAATAATTAGCCACATTAGTAACGAACACTGACTATAATCACTATGTTTATCACTGTAATTTTCATAAAGACCATTTTAAACGTAAATTTTACGCATGCGCAATACACACATATTTTGAATCCAAGTATTCAGTTAATTAAACAAAAAATAGGCAATTTGAAGAAAGAACAAACGTTATTTATGCATGAACAATCATGAATGGATATTTATATCCAATAATGACAAAAAGTATTAAAAATTGCAATGGGGGGGGGGTCTAATTTAAGGGTATATTTTTAATTAATTTTTTTATAAATAACCATATTAAGAACTATTGTTTATAGCGAACAATCGAGAACAAAAGACGAACTAACGATATATCAAAATAAAAATTAAAAAAATAAAAATTCTGGGGGGGCTAAATTTGGTGGCCCAAAGAATACAGATAATATACATTAAAGCTCATAAGTCCACTTTTTGTCCCCACAATTCTGTTAGTACTCTGAAAACTAGGTGACGATAGTAGATATATAACTTGATTTTTCTCATAATTGAAATTATTCAGTTGAATTATAACCTAAAACTAAATAAACAATTTTTATATTACTTTAGTTAGATGTCAAAATTGTTTCCAGCTACGAAGATTATGTTTTGGAATTTAAATTTTTCGTGACTTCTATAATTATGTTACGTACCTCCTATCGCCGTCTTGTTTTCAGGGTTATGTTTGGCCTTGCCCCGCCGAGTGTATACTGCCGGCATAACAGTTGATGTGATTGAACGACAGGCAATATAATTAAGTAATAGGTATTTTCCATGTTGTATAACATAACCTAAATATTAAAAAATACCGATAAGTTCAAATTTTGAACATCGTTGGTCGCAATGGGCATTATAGTGAGTTCAGTTACTAGGTCTTCATTAATAATATTAACAAGTTTTAATTATTTAATTTATTTGTAAAAAAAATTAATTATTCATTTACCATTATATATTATAAAATAAAGTGCCCCAGCCGCGTCTGTCTGTCTGTACGCGGTAAACTCAAAAACTACTGAACGGATTTTCAACAATTACCTAATGACGGAGGGATTAGATGAGGAAGGTATAGATGTATAAACTCGTTGAGGTTTTGTGTAAATTGGCTGAAATGACGATGATAGGTGAAGAAGTTGGAAAAAACCATGCCGACTGGGAGCTTTACCGGCGCACTGTACCCGGCACATTTTCTAAGCCTGGGGTTGCTACTTTTAACATATTTTAATCACCCGGTCCAAATATGAATACCAAAGAATACAAGATCCAAACTGCTAATACTAAGATTATTGACTGCTATACAGATGGCAGCAGCTATTCATCGTAACTGTTAACATAGGGGTTCTCGAGATACCTTTGATAATTTTCAGAAAGTTTTAGGTTTATTTTAATCGTAATAAAAACATCGGGAATAAACAATTATGAATTTATTATTTTGATAATTTTTTACAGATTTTCCAAACAGATGAACTTTCCTTGTAGTTATTTTTGGTGTCGAACACAAATATCAGATCAAAGTCGTTCGTTTTCGATTCATTAATTTTTCGTATATATTTCGTTTGTCATTTATAAAATGATTTTTTCTCCAGTTTATGGTAAGTTGTATTGTTTTGCCGATTAACTGTTTGATCACAAACTTCACATCAAAATGGACTTCCTCCAATGTGGATTACTTTATGTCGACTTAACTTGTTTTGCTGATTGAATGTTTTATTACAAACTTCACATGAAAATGGTTTTTCTCCAGTGTGGATTCGTTTATGTGTAATTAAACTGTTTTGCTGAGTGAATGTTTTATCACAAACTTCACATGAAAATGGTTTTTCTCCACTGTGGTTTCGTTTATGTGTAGTTAAATTGCGTCGATATTTAAATGTTTTATTACAAACTTCACATGAAAATGGTATATCTCCAGTGTGGGTTCGTTTATGTGTTGTTAAATTGCTTCGATATTTAAATGTTTTGTGACAAACTTCACATGAAAATCGTGTTTCTCCAATGTGGGTTCGTTTATGTAAAATTAAATTACTTTGCTGAGTGAATGTTTGATTACAAACTTCACATGAAAATGGTTTTTCTCCAGTGTGGGTTCGTTTATGATCAGTTAAAGTGTTTTGCTGAGTGAATCTTTTATTACAAACATCACACGAAAATGGTTTTTCTCCAGTATGGGTTCGTTTATGTATAGTTAAACTTTTTTTGAGAGTAAATGTTTTATCACAAACTTCACATGAAAATGGTCTTTCTCCAGTGTGGATTCTTTTATGTGTAGTTAAACTGCTTTGCTGAGTGAATGTTTTTTCACAAACTTCACATGAAAATGGTTTTTCTCCAGTGTGGATTCGTTCATGTTGAGTTAAACTGCTATGCCGAGTGAATGTTTTATTACAAATATGACATGTAAAACGGTTTTTTTCAGTATGAATTTGTTGATGTTCCAAATCATTTTCATCGAATGTTTCATCCTTAATTATTAGTTTAATGTTTTCATGGATTTGTTCATGTTCCATTTTAACATTTACATACAATATTTCTTCTGTAGTTTGTTCAATTTCCATTTTAACATTTTCATTAAACTTTTCTGCGGTAATTTGTTCTCGTTTCGTTTTAAAGTTTCCTTGGAACATTTCGTCTGTAATTAGTTCATGTTCCAATATAAAACTTTCATCTAATATTTCATCTTTAATTATTAATTCTTTTTCAAGTTGAATATTTTCCTCATTAATATGATTATTTGCCATTTTATTTCAATTTTCTGTTGATTTTATTACTTGTCACTATTTCTTCACACTGTGAAGGTTAGGTTAGAGTTGTAATGCTCGCGGTACACTCTACTATATTTTATCAATGGCTCGCGGTTCACCAAATAAGTAATACTATATGTAATAATACGTTAGTTAACTCGCGGGCTTTAAGTTAACATCTCCCACCTAGATCCCGAAAATAGTAGCGTTGATCAGAAGAATAATAATATATATTATATTAATATATTATTATATTTTATTATTTTCATATATATTGTTATAAGATCTGAATAATAATTTATTATATATTATCATATATATTATTTATCATAACCTCAAATATTTCAATTCAAAGTGTTAAATATTTTGTGCAGTGATATCAAGTTATTAACAAAGAGTAATTTTTATGTAATTGTCTCTAAAATTGTGAAGATTGCAACGTTATTGACACGTGTACAGTATGTCATTAGGGGAAGGGACTCAAAGTGGGGGAACTTAACTTAAACCACGCGAGTTAACTAACTAGGGTTATCCTTAAAAAAACAGGGCCTATGTCAATGGTGTGTTCAGCCGAACTAAGAAGTAAGAAATCTTAGTAAGATAGTCAGAATAAATAAAATTTTGTTCTGAGCATCTGAGTCAGCGAGTTTCTGCCTGGACACACTTTCTTTTGCTTCTTAATCAGTGTTGCCAGATCTCCCGTTTAACAGTAGATCTACTGCTTTTTTAGTATATCTACCTTTTTTTTTGAATAAATAAAAAAAAATTTTGAATTTGTTTTTTTTTTTTCAATTTTTTATAATAATAATTAATTTAATACTCCCCAGTCGTACAAATACAAAATCAGTCATTACAGACCATATTCCATTATTTTAAATAATGGAATATGGTTCTGTAATTACTTTGAGGTATTATTTTATAATGGGATTTTAAACAATAAGTAATGCAATATATGACAAATAAAAAGAATTAATATTATTTAATATTTGAAGAAAAAAAATTATATAATATATTAAATACTAATGTAATATAATTTTAATTATTCTGAATAAAGGTATTTAATTCAAACTATTTAAATTGGAATTTTCACTTTTTGAATCTACCGCTGTATTTTGGTGGATCTACCGCTTTTTTAAGAAATCGGATGCAATATACACAAAGAATACAGTTGGTTGTGCTGCTAATGGCACTAAATACCGAAATCGAACAGCTATTGTCATCTAGCGGTGGTGCTCACAATTCACAATTTCGAGTGACACAAAAATCGGACTTATGGGCTTCTATGTATATTGTATTCTTTACTTATACGCTTCTATGTATTCTAAATTGAATTCTTTGACTACGCTGACAATCAAATTGTTCGCCTGTAGACCGCCTTATATATGTAAACTTTAATTTAAAGTTTGAACCACAGAATTCCTCTAGCGTTGAATGAAAAATAACCTACCAGCAGCGCTCTAGTCTGCTGTCATCTAACGTAATTAAAAATAACTTTTGTACAATCGATATGTACATAAATGTATCTTTCTTGTTTCAACTTGTGAAATTAAAATGAAAGAAACATAGAGATAAAAAAACGAAATGTAAATATGTCAGTGAATTTAATTCAATTTTTTGTGTCATTAGAGTTGTCCTAGTTCGTCAGTATTTCAACGAAGTGGAATTATTATTCCTATAAGGTCTAACATGCTCAATTAGGCCAAATAATACATACAATGTATTCTTTGACTAGGCTGATAATCATATTGTTCGCCTGTAGACCGCTTTATACATGTAAACTACCCACTACTATATTTTATCCATGATGTAAACTTTAATTTGAAGTTTGAACCACAGAGTCCCTCTAGCGTTGAATGAAGAACAATCTACCAGCAGTGCTCTAGTCTGCTGCCATCTAGCTTTGTTACAAATAACTATTGTACAATCGATATGTACCTAAATGTATCTTTCCTGCTTCAACTTATAATATTAAAATGAAAGAGACAACATACAGATAAAAAAATGAAATGTAACTAAATGTCAGTGAATTTAATTCAATTTTTTTCCTCTACTTACATGGAGTCTTGTCATAAGAGTTCTAGTTAGTCGGTATTTGAACGAAGTGTAATTATTATTCTAGTAATGGCTAACATACAGCATTATGTATATATAAAAAACGTTTTACTTTCAATTAGCTTGGTAAGTTTATGTTTATTCATTTAGTATTCAGTCACAAAATTGTAGTATCAGTTTTTATTTTTTTTAAATGTCAATTGATTGTGTATTTTTGTCGTAAAAAAGTTGCCACGACATTGTATATTTGATTAGTTACGTTAATCTTTAAATAATATGTGGTTTTTTTTTGTTCAAAATTCGGTAATCAATCCAAATAATTATTGTTTTAGGTACTATGTATATATTATCATCCAACAAATAGTGGAGCTGTCCAATTAACAGCCCAGAATTTAGATATGACATTAGGTATGATCGATTACACACATACGTTTGTTATGCAGTCAAAATAAACATATAGTATAGTAGAAATATTGTGAGATTTGTAATTAATTGCAATTCTACGCGATGCAAATATTTATAAACTTATTTTCCTTTTGGGTTTAGGGGGGGGGGGGGGGAATCTAAAAAGGCATCTTAACACTTGAAAAGTTCCATATGAATTGAAAAAATATTTAAAAGTTATAGCACTTTAAAATTTACGCAAAGTTTAGTGAATTTCCGCCCTGTACTTATTTTCCTTTTTTTCTAAAAAGGCATCTTATAACACTTGAAAAGTTCCATATGAATTGAAAAAACATTTAAAAGTTATAGCACTTTAAAATTTACGCAAAGTTTAGTGAATTTCCGCCCTGTACAAGGATATCGAGCAATTGTCCATCAATCATCCTATCTAGTAGATCTCTAAAAATTCTCGTCAATAAAATAATGATGGTGATTTTAATATACCAAACGTGCTTTTGGTATTTGGAAAAAAGTTAGCTAAATCGGACAAGTGAAAAGGGGGCTTAGAAGAAGGATTAAATATTGGATAAAATAAAAAAAATGTTGTACCACTGTCAAAATTTTGGAAAATATCCAAATATATAATTTTGTCGATGTGTTTTCGAATTTCTATGCTCCCAGAGCTCCAAATTGATTAAAATTATGTAAATTAAACTTTGACCTTGAATAACTTTTGAACCAGTAGACTTAGCGATAAATCATAAGAAACCTTTTCTGTAGAGCGTTAAATTCTCTATTAATCTATTTGTTATTATTGTAGATTTATTTGACACCAACTTATAAAATTTAAAGGACAAAAGAAAGTTTTTTGCATGTTTTTTTCCATAAGAAACTTTGGTGGGAAAGCGAACTATCTTAGAGTTGATATTAAGAGCTCAAATTTTCAGAGAAATTTTTTTAAATATTTTTTTAGAAGCATTTAATAAGCCCCTGAGAACATAGAAATTCGAAAACACCCTTGTTAAGGGCCACCCTAATATACATATATGTATAAATATGACCATATTTTTGTAGGTAATTGCACGCTCTACAAAAAAGGTGCCACTTATTGAAGGTCATTGTTGAATTTACAGTATAACTTTAAGAACGTTCCAGCACTGTGTTATGCAATCAGTACAACAAACGGATTTGATTTTATTATAGCACAAATACATAAACTCACATATACAACACGTAGACACAATCACTGTTCATATATACAAAATAATGTTATTTTGAAGAAAATAAATAATTTTAAACTTTTATATTTCGAAAACGAAACGGTAACACGATTTTTTTGTTAGTTATCTCGCGTTCTAAACGGTCAAAAATTCTAAAACTTCGGGATTTATTAGAAAACGTTATTTTTAGCCTGTGAAAAAAAAATGAGCAAAATCTGTCGAAAAGTGGTGGTATGCTGGAACATCCTTAAGAATTTTCAACTTTTCTACCGCGAAACTATCGCAAACTAATGCGGATAATTCAATTTCTCATAGATAATTTTCCGAAATTCCTGAAGGATCTTTAGTTATTTTTATTTAAAAGTAAATTTTGTAAAAAAGGTTCAAATAAAAATTTTTTTAAAAATTAAATGCAAATAACTTAGGATCCTTCAGGATTGTCGAAAACTTTGTTGGAGATAATTTGATGAAAATACAACATAAAAACTATAAAAAAAAGGTACGAGTTTAACTTGAATTTTCTACATTTTCCGTGAAACTATCAAACTTATCACAAAATTTTATCGTAGTTTTTTTATAGAACGTTGTATTTCCATCAAAATATCTCCTACAAAGTTTTCGATAATCCTGAAGGATCTTTTGTTATTTACAATTAAAAGTTAATTTAAATTAAAAAAATAAATTATTTTAACCTTTTTTAACAAAATTTATTTATATACACAAATAACTAAAGATCCCTCAGAAATTTCGGAAAACTTAGTAGGAGATATTGAATTTTGTGAATAAGTCTGCGATAGTTTTACGGAATATTCTTAAAGTTAGACTGTAAATTCAACAATGACCTTCAATGATTATTGAACGCGTTGATTTATCAAAAAAGATAATAATAATAGTAATTAGAAAGAAGGGTACCGCAAATGGATCCCTAGCACCTTAACCAAGGGGTCCTCTGTGCCCTCCTTGAGAACAACATGTCACCCAAAGGCGAGACGCCTCCGGGTAAGATTCGGTAAATTACGGAGCATCTTGCTAAGGGAATGATAGGCTCAGGTGAA
Organism: Nineta flava; assembly: GCA_963920215.1. NCBI lineage: Eukaryota > Metazoa > Arthropoda > Insecta > Neuroptera > Chrysopidae > Nineta > Nineta flava. Next base: position 1,710,524 of record OY986041.1, read on the forward strand.
CGGGGTCGTTTGAGATGACCCCTCTCGTGCCAACGAGTCCGCAACTTCGTTCCCTTTAACGCCAGAGTGACCCGGTACCCAGATCAGTCTGACTGTGATATTCAGTGGCAGATGGTTCAGTTCCTCGAAGCATTCATAGACTATCCTCGATTGGAATCTCGACGCCTCAAGGGCCCGTATCAAAAAGATGGTAACAGACCTTTTTTTGTAGAGCGTGAAAGTCCCTACAAAAATATGGGCCCTAGATAATGTTTTGGGATGTTCAGATGTTTGGGAGGTCCTGCTCAAGGACTTTTGTGGAGATGCTGTTTATACTAATTAAATGGAATCTTATTTAAATGGGATATTACTTAAAACATAAAAACTGAATAATAAAGTCTCTAATTTGATAAAATTTATTAATCTATCTTAAAGCCGTTTTAAAACAATGTGGATTTTCCAAAGATAAGATTGTATTTCTTGAGAAAAAAATACTGTTCTTAGTAAATTATCAAGAAGATAACAGTTTTGGTCAATGAATTGGAATCAATTTAATTATTAAATATTATCATTAATCGTTGCTAAATTTTGTAAAGCCTTTATAACCTGAGTAGCACCATATTTCTGCCCGTCAAGAACTGACGTGTCTTAAAACGCTGTTGCACGTATTTATCTTTGTCTCTAATTTTAAAGTATTGAACTTTCATATAAACGCTCAGTGCGTGTTTCAACCCCTTGAGAGTTCATTTACCAAAAACGGACACGCGGACATGGATGTATAAAACAAAGCATTTTAATAGCCTATGTCACTCGGGATTAATGTAGCTACTTATCAGGGAAAGAATTTTTAGAATCGGTTCAGTAGTTCCAGAGATTACCCAAAACAAACGAATTTTTGTCTCTTTTTATATATTAGTATAGATGTAAAAATAAGTTTCATACAAAAGTTATTGGAAATAAAAAGTATTGATGTGTTTTTCTCGTAATTATTGTAGAAAAAGTTGTTTTACGCGGTAAAAGATAGGGGTGGGGCAACGCCCTTGTTGAATCAGGTTCTAACAGACTTGAAGTCACTATATGTACTATCGTTTCTGAAAGTTTCATCTCCTAATTAAATTTGCACCGTTTTTTTACCGGCCCCGGCTTGGACTAATAAAACTGATTCGTTGGGAAAGATCTGCCGGATCTTGAACGACCGTGAACTACGGTTCGTAAGACTACAGACAGATAGATATATCTAGGGGTAGAAAAAGTACTGCAATTCGATTTTATAGACCATTGTGCTCCCCCTTCTACTTCAGTCTGACGAGATTCGATTCTCCATATCTTGGCAATAGCCAGGAACTTGCTGATCAAGTCTTCCCGGAGGTTCATATATTCGGGATGAGATGTACCGAATATCTTGTATCTGCTGTAACCTAGAGATTCGCAGTTAATTATAATGTGGCTGGATGTTTCCTCCTCCTCGCCGGACAGTTTGTACAAAATGGATCCGTTTTGGAGTCCCATTGTGTGAAGATGCTTCCGCAGGTGATAATGCCCGGTGATTAATCCGGTAACCTTCCGCAGTTGTATCCTGTTCAGGTTCAGTACATCGAGGGATCGCCTTTTGGATGCATTCCGAAATAGTATTTTCCCGAGATTTTGCTGCAGTATATTTTTCCAGCGATCACGGTGTTACTTACTTTGATCCACTCGTTGATCACCTGGTTTACATGCTGTCTTTGGAATTGCGCTAAAATAGTCTCTGGGCCTATGAAGGGTATTCCGACACTCCCTTCTGCAAGACTATACTTTCTTGTTTGTTTATTTTGACTGGTCCATTGTTCTAAAAATCATTTCATATTATAATTTCGCTGTTAATAATTTGGTTTTTGTTGCAGCCTCAAATGAATTAGTTTTTATAAATTTCTACGCCGAATGGTGTAGGTTTAGTAATATGCTTCAGCCGATATTCGATGATGCAGCCGATCGTGTTACCACCGAATTTCCAGAGAATGGACGTGTTGTAATGGGCAAAGTAGACTGTGATAAGGAGAGTTCGGTCGCAACACGATTTCACATCACAAAATATCCAACGCTTAAAGTAATACGTAATGGTCAACCGACGAAACGTGAATATCGTGGTCAACGATCGGCTGAGGCATTCACGGACTTCGTTAAGAAACAATTAGAGGATCCGATTAAAGAGTTCGCAACAATACGTGAACTGACCGATTTAGATACGAAAAAACGTATTATTATCGGTTATTTCGATCGGCGCGATATGCCCGAATATAATACGTTCAGACGTGTTGCCACCAATTTAAAAGATGATTGTCAATTCCATGTTGGATTTGGTGAAGCATCCGCACAAATGCATCCGCCCGGTCAGCCGATCATTGTATTCCGACCGGATACAGCCCGTTCAAATGAACCGGATGAAACGTATGTCGGTAGTCTGATGAATTACGATGAAATGAATATCTGGATATCAGAGAAATGTGTACCGCTTGTACGAGAGATTACCTTCGAGAATGCCGAAGAATTAACGGAAGAAGGATTACCATTCTTAATTTTATTCCATGCTCCAGATGACTTGGAAGTCATTAAAAAGTTTAATGATATTGTCCAGACGGAATTGTTGTCAGAAAAACGTAAGTACCAAATTTTTAGCGAATTTTGTCTACTAACTCTTACATTACTTCCATTATCGAATGGATCTCATTCAAATTATTAGCGAATTTCGTCTACTAACTCCTAATTACTTTGATTGTAAATACAATTAAATCAAATTGATAATTACGTATTTCGAGTACAAAGTAGTCATCATCAGTACGTATTAGCTAATCGTAACTCTGTCCGGGATTTGGAATCAAAGATATGTTATTCGTAAAGTTTTGTCTTTGATGTGATCGGTTTAGCTGGGTTAACTGACGAATTAAACGATTAAGTGTGGGCCAATCAGCTGCTATGATTAGCAGTAATCCGTGTTGACACTCTCCACTGGGTCCAAAGACATGTGGCGAGAAACGGCGCATCGATATTCCTTAGAGAGGTCCGAAGCCATTTTGCGGACTGGGTGATCACTTCTATCGAGAGGAGATCAGAATGGAATAAGACATCAAGAGAACCACCCTTTGGTGGAATCTTCCAAAAGATACAACACCTGCATTGACCTGAGCAAAAATATACTGCAGCTTATGATGAAGTTTCTTACGGGGCATTGCAGACTCAGGGGACACCTTTATGAAGCTAGGCTTGGGAAATAAGGGCAACTGCAGGTTTTGTGAACAAATGGAGGAAGCTCTGGAACTCTTCCTAATAGACTGTGATGCCTTCATACACAAACGAATAAATGTCTGGCAGTGCACTAGATACGTTCAGGGAAGCTACAATTTCTAGACCCAATCCAGATCCTGTAGTTCCTGAAGGAAACAGGACTGGATGAGGTGCTCTTGTAGGAGATTGGATGAATTAAAAGATGAATCCAATAAGTAAAACCTAATAAATAATTTATATAAAAGACGACGATAAAGATTTTAATTGATCTTTATTTTTGGAAAATTATATAAATATATAAATGCCATTATGTGTTTGTTGATAGTTACTAAGGTAATAAACGTAAATAATTACCTTAAGGTTGTTGTGAAACTGGTGAGGGAAAGTAGAGGTGGTGAGTTTGTCCTATACTAAATGCATTGATATCTCATCCATTGCCAACTCTAAATAATTGAAAATTTTGCAATTAAATCGTTTCAAATAATTTAATTTTTGTAAAAAACATGTTGTTTAAAACTTAAATCCTAAATTTCGTTTTTTCGAAGAGTTTTAATAATTAAAAATATGTTTTTATGTATTTCAAAAAAGTTGCGTGGTGATAAAACTAGATAAAACTAAATAAAACTAGATAAAAATAAATATAACTAAAAATAAAACTAGATAAAAATAAATAACACTAAAAATAAAACTAGATTTAGAACATTTTTCGATCTGCAAATTTAATTATCTCAGAAACAAAAAACAAGATTAATTTGAAATTTGGTCCAGGTATTTATAAGACTTTGATAATTATTATGACAGTTTTTCATAACACTGGAATATCGGGTTGTCGAGATATAGATTTTTGTATTCCTGTTTTTACCGACGAGTCCATTTAACCTGTATAAAATTCCTTAAAAATCGTAACTTTCACATTGTTTTACTCAAAAACTAAAAACAGGATCAACTTCAAATTTTGACAGGATATTCTTTATCATTGAAATAATAAGCTATAAAATTTTGAAGAACCTGTCATTAAATTCTTCACAACAACCTTAATAACAGGGGGAGTAGGCAAAGGTGTCTAAAAAAGAAAAATATATTTAGTTTTAGTAGCGAGTCTGCTACACTCTAATCATGATCACTCCTCGTTTGGCTGTAGATGGGGGGACCACAATAGATATAATAGGTCATATCACACCAAATTTCTCCCATTGTACAAATTCCCTCTCCATAGTGTAAACCACCTGGCGGCCTTGTTTAGGTCAATAGCGTTATATCAGTTGATTTTGCAAAAATCGATTTTCGCAAACTTTCCCCTTGAATATCCGCAAACACGTTGATTATATTAGACTTCTTAATCAGTGTTTCGTATGTCTAAAGAAACATTTATGCAAATTTTCAGTACTTATTACCTTTTTTATTCCGAGGTTTCGAGACCTTATTTGATTGGGGTTATAATCATTATGGTAGTAATGTGATGTTGTTCGACTTCAGGTGGTGTTTTATTAATTAATTACAATAATTGATAATTTTAATAATAATATTTTTTTTTTTGGCTTTTGTAAATACAATAAAAGCTTTGTAATCAATGTAAGTAATTATCATCACTGATATCAAATGTTATTGATTGATTATTCGGATTATTTACATAAAATGGATTTTGCATTTTGTAGTGTTTACTTTAAGATTTGCAATAATTTTATTAATAAATTGTTAACGAGTGCTGTAGTCCAGTCAAATAGTACCAAAAGAAAAAAGTGATATACCTCTTAAGGTAGTTGTCTTGATACGATACTATCGAAAGGTGCCCATATCAGCATCTTCTCAGATAGCCAGGCAGCACTTCGGGCTCTTGAAGCGTCCAGATTCCAATCGAGGATAGTCTATGAATGCTTCGAGCAACTGAACCACCTGGCACTGAATAACACAGTCAGACTGATCTGGGTACCGGGTCACTCTGGCGTTAAAGGGAACGAAGTAGCGGAAAACGTTGGCACGAGAGCCTATCATTCCCATAGCAAGATGCTCTGTAATTTACCGAATCAAGGGGTTGCTGCGACAAGCTCTATAGATTACTGGGACTTTGCGCAAGGCATGCGACAGGCATAGTTGTGTATAACCACAGCTAGGCCATTCGGCTGTGTTCGGTTGAGGCTCAATAGAAAGCAGTTGGGAAGGGTGGTGGGGCTCTCGACAGGACGCTGTCGATTGAACTACCACCTTCATAACTTGGGGATCTCTGATAATCCCAATTGTAGGGCCTGTATGGAGGACGATGAAACCGCCATACATGTTATATGTGCCTGTAGAAACCTGTAGGGTGTAAGGTATAGAATGTTTGGGTTCGAAACCTTGGATCCTTCAATCCCGGCAGAGAAGAGTTGTAGGCCTTCTGTGTGGCATCTGGCCTCAACAGAATCCTATAGCTTCATTTGCTTAAAATAGCACCTCTTACCCGAAGACGTTTCGCCTTCGGGTGACAGGTTGTTCGTAAGGAGGGCACTGAGGATCCCTTGGTCTAGGTGCTGGGAAACCATTTGCGGTACCCCTCTTTCTAATTATTATTATTATTATACTGACAGAAAGTTGTGGAGCATATGTGTTTACAATGGGTGAAGGAACTTATAAGCATAATAAGTCATAATTTTAGTCCAAGACCGGTAGACATGTTACACATACGATACTTGTCTACTCGTATATACAGATATTACTTTTGTCCAAGACTGTACCGGTAGATACGTTAAACATACGATACTTGTCTATACGTATATACAAATACTACCTAACATTTTTATAGGTTGCAATCCGGCAACGTTGCTTATATTCCGCCAGTTGATATACTGTTTATTATCAAGACTATTAAGATAATCAAGGAGAACTGTAGGTTTCTTTGAAATAAAATTTCAAATTTTGCCCCTAATTATTTTGTATTTTATAAATATGTATTTCGACTACAAAGTAGTCATCATCAGTATGAATTAGCTAATCGTAACTATCTGTGGGATATGGAGACAGAGATATGTTGCTCCTTGCTAATTGATGCGTGTCTCACCTAGTTCTGCTATTAACACTGTATTATCGGCGTATCTAATATTATTTATTATTTTAATACCGCAATTAATGTTGGCTGCCTTTTCCATTATTTATTCGCTATATAAATTATATACAGTTGACGCAGCTCCTGCATAACAAAATTTTTTAAAAGGTGAAAATACTATTTGACTGGGAATGATCTTGGAAGTTGTTTGTCCCTGCACTTGGTTTGTTTTACTTTTTAATCCGACTTCAAAAAGGAGGATGGTCACCTTAGAACTCCGTCATTTATGAACCGATTTTGAATTTTTTTTTTTGTTATAAAGGGTTTGGTTTCCCATTAGTCCCATTGGCACCAAATCGTATTCTGATGAGGGGATCCCCGGGAAATCGAGAAATATCCTCATTTTATATGTGAAAACCGATTTCTGTGAATTTTTTTTTTTGAAAGGGTATACTCATTCATAATGGGAAAATAAGAAAATTTTTTTAAAAACCGACATGAAAAAAATTTTTTACAAAAAAAACAAAATGCATGTAAAAAAAAAAAACTGAAAATCTGTTATGAAAAATGTACTAAAAAAAAAAAATGCACTAAAAGTTAGTAGGTCGTTTAGTTGGTCTACCCATATTTAGACAAATAAACTAAGTTAGAAATTTCAAAGTCACTAAAAAGCGAGAAATAAACCATATTTTGACAAAATGGAAACCCGACTTCAAAAATCAAATATTCTATAACAAAAAATGCACTAAAAAGTAAAAAAATAATTGCATATTCTTGTGCCAATTTTAGTTCACCTAAGCAAAAATTTTTAAATATATATGTACAATTATTGTTAATTTTGGAGGCGATGTCATCATAGAGAAATTGACATAACTTTTGGACACTGACTCCAAAAACAACAATAATTGTACATATATGTTTAAAATTTTTTGCTTAGGTGAACTAAATTTAGCACAAGAATAGGCAATTATTTTTTACTTTTTAGTGCATTTCTTGTTATAGAATATTTGATTTTTGAAGTCGGGTTTCCATTTTGTCAAAATATGGTTTATGATAGATCGTGACGTTACTCCAATTCTTGTTCACACATTATTTACGATATTGTTTTTTGACAACGTGTACACCCACCACGTCGTATCTCTCTGTCTCATTGTGTGTAACATTTATTAGGTAATCTGAAGGTCGAATCGCGCCGTGCTGCTGCTTGCTTTGTTTATTTTATTTACTGGCTATAATTGTATGCAATGTTTTATCACACATTTATTTTATTTATTTATCATGTCATTAAACATTTTTATTTTATAATCACATCAACAGTTTTTTGTCTTTAACCTCCATGTACACACACACCTGTTCATTAAGGGGTTAGTTACATGGGTGTGGAAATTTAATTGTCTTATTAATAAATAGTACAATATGTATAGAATATGCAATCAAAGTTACATTTCAAATTTTGCCCCAATTCCTAGAACATTTGTGTTTGTATTTTATAAATACGTATTTCGACTACAATGTAGTCATCATCAGTATGAATTAGCTAATCGTAACTATCTCTGGGATATGGATTCGGAGATATGTTGCTTGTTGCTAATTTGGTGCGTGTCTCACAATGACATTAAAAAAGTTCTGTCCTTACGATTTGACTGAGGGTATGATCTGACCTGAAGGATTATTTGAGTTGACTGAGTAACGGATTAGGTGTGTGAAAAACTCCACCTATTTATTGACGGTATCCTTTGGTGACTATGCAGCGTTTGTTTTGTTACTACAGTGAGGGTATCGAAGCTAACCTTGATATTCAGGTATTATATTTTATTTTTGGAAAATGGTTTAATTTTATTAAATCAGAATTTGGAATTGGGCCATTGTCTAAATTCATTATCTGTTTTCTCAATTTGTATATGTAGATGCTTTCGTATGCATCTAATTCTGTGGAGTTTTGTACCGATTTCAGTAGTTTTAGATTCGATTTGTCAATTTTGTGGTTGTTCTCAATAACGTGCTCAGCTATACACGATTTTTCGGTTCTCCCAAATTTTACATGAGTCAGATGTTTTTTGATTCTACTCAAACTCTGCCCGTACTTATGTGAAAGTTTTAGTATATTAACCGACTTCAATAACAGATAGGTGCTCTGTTTCTCTAGTATGGTAGTTTTCATGATTCTTTTTCATTTCCCATATACTTATGGAAAGGTTCTATTATATTAACCGACTTAAACAAAAAAGAAAACTAAAAAGAAGAAAATAATTCAGAATAATAATAAATACAAAGAATAAAACAGATGCTTTTAACGTACAAATGAATTACCTACCTATCTACTATATTTTTGAAGTCGATGCCTGGCAATATGTCGTTTCAAAGGGTCAACTTGGCACTGACTTCAAAAATATTGTAGATTGGTAGATAATTCATTTGTACGTAAATAGCATCTGTTATTGTTTGTATTTATTCATATTCTGAATTATTTTTAACTTTTTAATTCTTTTTTTTTTTAAGTCGGTTAATTCTTTTAAATTTTAATGTTATTTTTTTCGGACTTTTGAGTGTCTTAAAATTTAATAAGTGCAGCACACAGGGGAACACTCGCTAGGGAAATTCTTAGGGCGAGAAATAATTCACGATAATAATAAAAACAAACAATAACAGGTGCTTTTTACGTACTAATTAGTTACCTACCTATCTACTATACTTTTAAAGTCTCAGTACCTGACAATATGTCGTTTCAAATTTTTTATCGTGAATTATTCCTAGCCTTAACCATTTCCCTAGCGAGTGTTGCACTACTCTATGTGCTGCACTAATTACATTTTAATTCTATAAAATTAATTCTATTATTGAATGTGTAACGTATTTATGTAGAGTTTGTGTTATGACCGGAAGTAGAATGGTTATTAATATTTTTATTTTATCGTAAATTGATATGGAATTCATTAAAAAAAAAAGGTATTAAATAATTTTTTACGATTTGAAAGCATTAAGGGGTTACACCACCTTGGCCCTCGGAAAAATAGGTATACAAATAAACATTTGTTTTTGACGCTGCTATTAAAAGGTTACATGGGTTTGAAAATATATTTTTTTCTAATTAAAGTTGCTTAGTTTAAACTTTTAAAGGAAGAAACATAATGCAATAATAATATTTTTGTTCCGTGCATCTGTGCCCGCCGCATGGTCTCATTTATCTCTTAAGGGTTTACACGGAAAAAATGAAAATTTCAAAAAATTCATATTGTCTTAATACAATATGTCTAGAATATTCTCCCAAAGTTTTAAGTCAATTAGAGTAAAACTCTAGGAGATAGATCTGTGGGAAGTATTTTGAGGCTGCTGCTTAACTATTGTTACTGTCCAAGTGGTTGAGCGGTCTAAGGCGTTATGGGTTCGAATCTCGACATCGGCTGTTTGTCAATTATAAAGAAAAAAAAAGGGCGGGTAATTGACTAAACTGTCGGCGTATGGACAAGAACGAAGTAACCGGTTATGCTTGTGACGGTTTTCTGCAGTTTCCTTCACGAACTGATGAATATCGGCATAGTTCCTATCAGAGCCGGTTACAGCCGCACATACATCCTATCAATTCCTAGCCTACATACAAAAATTCCTTCCACTCTCCTCACATCCTTAGGCATCACAATTGACCTTATGGTCGAAGTGTAGCGCATCCAGGGGAGCCGCTACAATCTATCTATCTAGCTATTGTAAGTCTGTCTTTAATTGTGTTTTTCTCAAAACTCTGTTTTTGAAGTCGGTTGACATGATTTTTCAAAAGATCTTGTTCGAATCCGATCGTGTTCAAACTTTTACACACTTCTTCAAGATAAGATTGACTCGTGCTTGAATGAAGGCATTTTTTTTATCGCAACTAATTTTACAAGGCAATACGTGGTGCAAATTATACCAAAAAAAAATAGTAGCGGTAACTTTTTTAATCCGATTGGAAATAAATTTATTCTGAGGAATCCTTTTGTAGCTTAAGGACAATCTCGACCACATGCTTATCCCCTCCATCTTTCTTGAACATACAACAACCCTAAGCTTGTTTATGGAAATAATGCGTTTTGTTTTTCTTTTTCCACAGAAAATGTGAATTTCCTAACGGCTGATGGTAAAAAATTCGCACATCCATTACATCATCTGGGTAAATCTCAAAGTGATCTACCATTAATTGCCATCGATAGTTTTCGACATATGTATTTGTTCCCGGATATTAAGGAAATGGAACAACCCGGACGAGTAAAACAATTCTTACAAGATTTGTATTCGGGTAAATTACATCGTGAATTCCATTACGGTCCCGATGACACACCCGAAACCAATGAAATTGGTACAGATAGTAAAGAGAAACGGCCGACAACACCACCAGAATCATCGTTCAAAAATCTAGCACCGTCGAAGAATCGATACACGCTGTTACGTGATGAACTATAGACGAAAGACGAGACCGAGCAAGAAGTTTTAATTTTATGTGCGTTGCGGAAGCGAGAGTGCGAGTGCGTGTATTGTTTGTTTGGCTGTTTGTTTGTTTGTTTGTTTTTTTTTGTTTTTTAATTGGACAAAAGAAAATGTAAAATAATTGTAAATGAAAAAATGTTTGTCCATTCTTTTTTGTTTGTTTTTATTTAATTCTCTGTGTGTTTTTCAGCTCGGTTCGCAGCTGTTCAGGTTCTAAGTAGGATCAATTTGTTTCGTCAAATCGATGCAAGTTTCCAGAATAAAGCGTCGCTGTTAAAATTTATTTTAAGTTACCATTTTCTCTCTGAACCCTTCATCGCGGAATCGTTTTGTTTTGTTCAACATAACTGAAATTGTGGGTCTATATGGACCCTCACTCACATAATGGGTCTAATAAAGTTATAAATAATACGTACATGGATTAGGAATAGGGTCTTTCAATAAGGATGCTCAATTTCTAAATGTAAATAAAACACGTTGTGTGTGTGTCCGCCCCAACTCTGCTTGGTGGCATGTATCCGGGAGGTCCAATTTTCGATGATTTTATCGCATAAATCTGGTTGAATTTCCTGGATGTCGTTCGAGATATGTTTACTTTGAGAAGATCAATTGTTTGCGGTTTATTTGCATAGACCTGATATCTAAGATAACCCCCAATGGAATTACTCTAAAGGCATTAAATCCGCCGTGCGAGATAACCATGCTCTCAAGCCGTTCGTGTATAATGTCCATTGTGACATGCGCTGTGTAGTACGTAGTGCCGTCCTGTTGGAACCACATGTTATTGGTATCTATATAATCCAGTTTCGGTCACAAAAAATTGCTTATCATCGATCTGTAGCGCCCACCGTTGTTGGTTATGGCAATGTCAGCTTCCTTTTGGAAGATAATTCCGCCAGACCAAAATCCGCACCAAACAGTAACTTTCCCGGGATGCATTTGGTGCCGATGTATCTCGTGTGGATTGGTATTGCCCCAAATCCGACAATTTTGCTTGTTCACACATCCATTCATCCAAAAATAAACCTCGTCGCCAAATATATATTTTTTTCTTGTCGTTAAAGATGGCGATCAACCAGAGATCTGATTTTGATATCAAAATTTAATGATTTGTGCACGTTGTTCAAAGCTTTTACCTTCCATGGTGATTTGCCATACACTACTAAACAATTCACAACATATTTGACAGAAGTCACTTAAACAACATGGCTGCTATAACCTAACAAATTTTGTGTATGTTTGTATTTATGTATGTTCTACCGTAGCGCCTAAACTACTCATCCGATTTTGATGAATGAGGTGTCGTTCGCTTTGTCCTAGTGTTTTTCGCGTGTCAACATAGCGGATATTGCATAATACGCTTGCAAAAAAATGCACAAATGTATCGAGTGTGGTATCAAATGAAAAGTTTTAATCCACAGATTCCGAAAATGTGTAATTTATTTTTACCCGACTACAGAAGGATATGATTTTAGCTGTCTATGTTTCTCCTAAGCTACTTATCATATTTTGACAAATGAGGTGTCGTTAGCTTCATTTTAGAGCTGCGCGTGTCATAGACTATGTGACACGCGGATTTTAAATTATATTAAATGTAAAATGACGGATAACGCCTTGCATAATACGCTAAGCAACAAAGGAAAAATTTCGCAAATGTATCGGGTTTGGTATCAAATGAATAGTTTGAATTCACATATTCTTAATATTATACTAAAAAGTCTGAAATAAATAAGTTTAAAAAACTAAAACTCGACTACGAAAAGAGCACGAAACTGGGTTGAAAAATCTTGTAAATATTTCACTTAGTCGAAAGTCCAAATGCGATGTACTAAGGCATTTGACTACGAGAAATATTTACAAGACTTGTTTCGTGCTTTTTTTTTCAACTTATTTATTTGATATACAATAATTTAAAAAAATAAATTATATCAGCGATGTGTGTTATTTGTCGATTTGAAATGGATTGATCCATCGCTGTGCTGTGGTTCCTCCATATCCTGTTGTGATTAGATTTATTCTGTCGATAATAATAATATTATTTTTTATTTATCATTAAGGTTTTAAAATTTTATTTTGTTTTAAGGTGATCCTGTTTTCAAATGTAATATTATCTAGAAAGTTCAGTAAAAAAATTTTTTTTTCTTCATATATTAATATAAAATTAACGAGTTACTAACGAGAAATTTTTTAATAAAAGAAAAATTAACAAAACACAATTTTTTGCTTTTCGGACGAAATTATTTCACATATTTAAAGATTCTAAATGAAAAAAAAAATTGTTTATGTTGCCCGTTCAAATGAGATTAGTCCACAGAACAGCACGGTTTTTTTTAAATGTTTAGTAACAGGCTAAATTTTTGTCAGTAACTTCCTTTCGACGAGACGCCCAACTTTTGTCTCGCGAAAATTCTCGATGATAGTGACTTAACGAAGCGCGTAAAAGAGTAACTTTTGTTTGTTTGACGATAGCAAAAATTTTATCCGTAACAGTTAGTTAATTAAATTGAGAAATAATGTAATAAAGACTTCAAAAAATCTTGTGTCCTACAAAATGGGTGGTGTGACAGGCAGGTCCTCCACCCCAACATGTTCAAATAACGGGCTATACATAGTTATTAGTAACAAGGTGATTTTTATGCTGTTAATAATGGTATGTATAATTTGATGGCCACCTTGTCCTACAAATTCAGTGGTTCAATTTCCCAGTCCTACGCTCTGAACATGTCAATGTAAAATTTTCATTTATAAATTAGAAAAATGTTTTCTTATTTCAATGACACACAACGTTTATTCATATTGTAGGTCTCATTTCTTTAGCCTTTAGTTCATAAAAGACTACTAATATTGTTTTTATCGTGAATATACTCAATCGTGCCAAGTAACGGTTATTTAAGTAGCGCGAAGTAATAACTAAGTATACCCCGTTATTTGAACATGTTGGGGGTGGAGGACCTGCCTGTCACACCATCTATTTTGTAGGACACAGGTTTTTTTAAAGTCTTCATTACATCTGTCAATTTAACTAACAAATTAACTGTTACCGATAAAATACTTGCTAGAGAAAAGTTGGGCGTCTCTTCGAAAGGAAACTACTGACAAAAATTTTGCCTGTTACTAATCATTAAAAATAAACCCTGCTGTACTGTGGAGTAGATATAATAGGGAAAAAAAATCCAATATTAAAATTTTCACGACCTATCCCCTTGAATATCTTAAGACGCGGACACGAAATTATATGAGACTTTAGAGAGCCAGTGTTTAGAATGTCTAACGAAAGGGGTCTATGCACATTTTCAGCTTATTATCTTCCATTCCGAGGTTAAATCTTCATTTGATTGGGTAATATGGGTATTCGTTGGAAACTACAGTGCAAGTTACTCATGGCGTTATTCCAAGATGGTGACTTTAATCCGGTTACATTTCAACAATTAGTTTCTACCTATAATAGTATAAACACAAATTTTAAGTAGTTAACAGTAGTTTTAAAATTCTTAAGTTGGGGTGAAATTGCTTCATTTGCGGTTTCAACATTATGTTTACGGTAGGTGTAATATTATTTAATTCATATTATATTATTTTTGTTGGTAAATTTTATATATATATATATATATTCAGGCGGAAGTCTACGCCATACGGCTTGCGTCCGTGAGAACCTACGTAGAGGCTACATAAATCGAACGTATGTATTCTCTCGGACAGTCAAGCTGCTATAAAAACTTTGTCTGCAACTGTGATCACCTTAGGGGTGGTTCAGGATTGTCTAAAGGAACTGCTGGAGTAAATTGATCTGGCTACCTACCAGGTCACGGTGGTCTCGAAGGAAACGAAAACGCAATTACCTTAGCAAAGAGAAAGTCAGAATATCCTTCATAGGCCCAGAACCTATTTAAGGAATTACAAAGACAGCATGTAAACCAGGTGATCCACGAGTGGATGCATGTTATACACCGTGATTACTGGGAAAATGTACGGCAGCAAAAGCTCGAGAAATAACTGCTTCGGAGTTCATCCAAGAAGCTGTCCCTCAATGCATTGAACCTGAACGGGATACAGCTGCAGAAGGTTACCGAATTCATCACCGGGCATCGTCCCCTGCGGAAGCATTTGAACACAATAGGACTCAATAACGGATCCATTATGTGCAAGTTGTATGGCGAGGAGGAAGAAACATCCAGTCACATTATCTATAACAGCGAATCTCTAGATTACAGCAGATACAAGATATTCCGACCTAATCAGCAAGTTCCTGGCTATTTGCCAAGATATGGGAGAAGCGAATCTAGACAGACTAAAGTAGAAGGAGGAGCACAATGGGCCATAAGGTCGAAGTGCAATTCATTTATATACCCCAAATTATATCTATGTATAAATATAGTGAATAAATTTTTTGTTTACGTATTTTTTTTCAGAATTAACTTTGAAAAACTTATGATGGAAAGACTCAGCACAGAACAAAGAACCAAACTTATTCAAATTTATTTTGCTGGAAGACCTCGTGCAGTTCGAAATGATGTGAACATTGCTCGGGTGCAAGCAAGTATTGGATAGGAAAATCCCGAAACTTCCACCAAGCGACGTTCTTAGCAGTTGGTGATGTCAAGGCGGTCTTCGCAATGAATTTATATACGTTACACCTTTTCCCATATAAGATTCAATTGGTTCACGAGTTAAAACCAAACGATGCACAAATACGCATTCATTAAATAAATCATAACGTTACTTATGCGCCATCCTTTAGTACTGTTGACCTTATTTAATGCTATTTTAATAAAAAGAATTATCTAAATCCGAATCAATTTCCGTGAAACATAATTTTGATAATAAAATTGCGGGTCCTTTTTACTATTTATATTTAAATTTTTGTGGTTTCTCCAAGTCCTGTATGATGGGTTCGTTTGTGTTGAACCAATCCACTCTGCTGTACAAATGACAGCACATGAATATGGTTTATGTCCAATATGAATTCGTATTTTGTGTACTTCGAAAATCGAATGTTCAGCAAATGATTTATCACAAACATCGCCTGAAATAGTTTTTCTTCAGGGCTTTTTTCTTTTCTAGGGCTTTTTACGAACATAAAATCTCAATGAAAAGTTTCTACATGAATTATAATATATAGCATTAACTTTTTTTTATGGTAGGCAACTTGTAAGACATTGGTGTGATGATTTGTACAAACTGACAAAAAGTATTACCGTAAGTAAAAGTATTAATTTGTAAGACATTGGTGTGGTGCTATTGTATAAACTTAACAAAAAGTATTATCGGGTCTTATTGAATCGCTCACTAATAATCTAGAGCAAGGTAGCGCGTAAGGCTGAGTTTAAGAGGTTTTTGGCTCTGATAGATAGACGGACGGGCGGACATGCGGAAATGGACTAATTAGGCCATTTTATAAACACCGATAACAAAAATTTTTTTCTGCGATCAATATTTTCAAGCGTTACAAAGTCGGAACTAAACTTACATATACTGAGTATAAAAAAATAAACAACTAAAAAAATATGTTTGTAAAATAGTAAAACAATTCTGATTTAAAATTATTTGATGAGTACTTTTGAATAAATTCTTATTCTGAAAGTAGTGGAGGATTCAGTAAGGAGAATATTTCAAGTTTGTCTGTTCGTTTAGAAAAGGCTGCGAGCCTCATTTGTGCTTATAGATAGACCTCTATGTCCTTAGTACGTTATTTGGATTATTTCCATATTTGGACAGGGTTGATGGCCATTGCTCAGTAGGTGGTTGGCAAAGGTCGAATCTGATTTTTTCAGTCTAAACGAGTGCAAATATTCACCTGGAAACTCCTTACCGTTTGGCCCCGGTAAGCTGCGTCACAATTTTTACAAACCAACTTCCAGATTTTAATTTGTTGCCCACTTTATCTTGATTATTAAAGAGGCGATTTTGGAGTTTTATTGAGGGTTTAAATGCTATATTTATAGCTTGTCTACGAAGTATTTTCGCAATTTTCTCCGAAACTGTACCATAGTAAGTGATGGTTTTGTAATACTCGAGTGTATTTCTTGATTCAGGTACTGTGGACATTAAAATCGTTTTTCAATATTCTCAATTTCAATATTGTGTTTTCTTTTTAGCAAATTTCCTGAAAGGAAATAGAGGTATTGGTCTCGTACGACTTCAAAATTTTGCAAAAATTTCTTCAAATGTCCATCGATCCTACCTAGTAGATGTCGAAAATTACCATCTGTAAAATTTATGTATATATATATCTATGGACATATATATATATATATATATATATATATATATATATATATATATATATATATATATATATATATATGTCTGTAATCGCTCTAGTGGTCACAATTTTAATCTGATTGGAATGAAATTTGGTATTTGAGGCGATTTTGGTATTCAAAAGGTCAAGTTCGTTAATGGGTAAAATCGGGCAAGGGGAAAGGGGGGTTTAGACGTTTATGGACGGGCTACACTTCGACCATAAGGTCCATTGTGATGTCAAAGGGTGTGAGGATGGGAGTGGAGTGGCAGGCGTTTTTGTGTATAGACTAGGAATTGGTGGAATGTGTGGCTTCAGCTAGCTATGATAAGAACTATGCCGATATTCATCTGGAGTTCGTGAAGGAAACTGCAGAAAACCTTCTCAAGCATAGCCGGTTACTTCGTTCTTGTCCATACGCCGACAGTTTAGTCAATTAACGCCCTTTTTTTTCCTTATAATTGACAAACTGCCGATGTCTGGATTCGAACTCATAACCTCCCAGTATCCAAGTAGGCATACTGCGCAGAGATAACGCCTTAGACCGTTCGACCACTTTGACTGGTGATTTATTTATATATGTGTTTGTAGCCACTGTAACGGTCACAGATCACCATGAAAATTTATAAGATAAAAGTTAATTTCCAAAAGAGTAGTGATATATTTATTATGAGAAAATGCGCTTTGTATTTTTTTGTAATAGTGATGACGTAGTTTAGGTTATCCTTAGGCATAACTAACTCCCTGTGTCTCATGAATATTTTATAATATTAGGTATATAGTAAGTAGGCTTTTCCTACCTACAATTTAAACAAATAGAGAAGTAGAGAAAATGATTGACAGATAACGTAACTGCAAAGAGAGAAGATTATATCAATTACTAATTAAACCAACAAAGAAAGCAATAGGTTGCAGTTATCCAGATTATAGCAATTTTTTTGAAAGACATCGTCAAGATATATCCACGATATGTTACTGTGAATAATTTTTGTACAGTATCTAACAAAATTATTTAATACTAGCTGTTTCCCGCGACTTTGTCCGCATTTATATGAAAGCTAAATATACCGTCTATTTTGGAAAGCTTTGCTAATAGAGAATCAATGTTAAATATTAACTATAGTAACTACACAATGCTTCATAAAGAAATAAAAATAGTGGGGGTACTTTGTAGTCTGTAGTGTGTGTATGCATACGTAATGAATAATAATGTTATAAATTAAGTGGGCATCACTAAATCCCCACTCTTAAATGACATCAATCAAACATCATACCACAATGACGCAGATGTATGTAAGTATGTGTATGGATGTATGGTTTTATATTAATTGTTTTATTTATTTATTTAACATTGATTCCCTATTAGAAATGCATTTGAAAATAGACTGTATATGTATAACTAGTCCTCGCGGTTTCACCCGCGTTTAATTTAAATTAAATAAATAAAAAATAAAAATAAATTATTTAAGAAATCAATTATTATTATTTAAGAAATCAAATTATTTAAGAAATCCAGCGCTCCTTCGCGCTGGATTTGGCCCAACGACCTATGTATATCTATATCTAATGAATATATTTTTTCTTCCGATTTACTTCACAAATATCAATATTTAAGGCTAACTAAGAATTTTAACGTAATGCTAGATAGCGTATAGCCTTCCTCATGAATGTAACTCTATCTAACACAAAAAAAATTTTTCAAATTAGTTCTGGCAGTTCCAGAGATTAGCGCAAACAAACTCTTCAACTTTATAATATTAGTATAGATAATAATCTTTATTAGTTTTTTAACATGCTTTTTATTAGCTTGACCTATATGTATCTATCTACCTATGTACACTCTCGTTCATAAAAATTGAACCAATAAATCACATTCTAAGCGTATATATTACTAAATAGCCACGATCATTATTTTCAACTGTTCCATTGTGTTAAAGTCTGGACTAAACTTAATTTACCCAAATATAAACATGTACAAGTATACATACACTCTCATTCATAAAAATTGAACAAATAAATCACATTCCAAGCGTATATATTACTAAATATATGTATAATGTTACATACAACAAACAGCATCATGTGAGTGTACATCCCACCAAAAACAGAAATGTGAAAGGGAGCAAAGTAGTGAAATTATGCAGGGATCAAGTTGTTTAAGGACGTTCGCAAAGAGCAGTCGTGTTCAACTTAAAAAAAAATCCATTATGTATACTACAATAGATCAAATAAAATATAGTTGAGGTACAGTGTCATTTTTTGCTGCAGTGTTACTATATTTTATATGACCTATTGTAGTTTACATAATCGAATTTTTTTTTTAAATTGAGAACTTTAACAATATTTATAAGATAACTAATACCGATCGCTTGATTTTGTTATTTTTGTAGAAATATATTTGTTATATCTTCAATTACTTATTCTCAGTTTTTTAAAAGAATCGTAAGAAAATTAGTATTGATATTTAATAAAACGTGTGCCAATATTAATCGGGGTCAGTTTTAAATGATAAACATACAAATTTTAACTGTCAATATTTACAAATTTAGTACCGTAAGGACCATTAAAAAAATTCTACGTGTGGACAATACTTTTAACTACAGATATTCAAGAAGAATCGTAAGAAAACTGATTTTCTTGGGAACGTCCTTAACAAAAGTGAAAAAATGATTGGTATTTATTTTTTGGGTAAGTTTCTCAACTACAGGGTATTTCTCATTTTACTTGGCTAGTTTTTTCTTTGTATATTAAGGTAGATCGGACACATGTATAGGTAAAATCGTCAATGTATAGATCTAAATCTGAATTTTAGATATGTTATTAATTGCTAACTCATACGTATAAAATGATTTTTTGAAAAAAATCTGACGAAGGATTTTCATGTAGTTTTTAATCATTAAAAATTTTAACATATTGTGAATAGCAAATGTTGAATGAACGCATACATTTTCGATAATGTTGCTCCACCTTCTATAGATTAAAAAGTAAAAAACTTCTACTTTTATAAATTAAATCTCGTACATTGCGTTAAAATAAATATTAAAATAGTCTGACGAAGAGTTTTGTAAATATCTTAATTAAAAAGATAAAAAATTTTCATAAAATCGACAAAATAATCATCAAAAGACGTTAAAATCTTATGATTATAGATTTAAAAACTGGTATGTATTTTACGTCAGTACGAGAGATAGCACTCGAAAATATTAGTTGACTTATTATAATTTGATTAATATTATAAGCGGTGGGAACGATAAATATTTGAATTAGTGGAAGCGGTGGGAAATTTCAGTGAGGTATTTAATTTTAAGCTAGTATTTTATATATTCAGATATACAGACTGTGTTGGTCAGCTTTTCCTATAGTGAATCAATGTTAAATATTATTTATTACTACCTGACCGTCTGGTACTGTATGAAGTCAGTCAGTACACATGTAAATAAAGTCAGTCAGTTATCTCATAGCTATACTGTAAGCGTATGGTTGTTTGTTTGTCATTTAAGAGTAGGGATTTTGTGATGCACAATGCACATACTAAAGTGTACTCTCATCACATGTGTACTGACTGATTTCATATAGTGCCAAACGCCCAGGCAGTTATAAATAATATTTAACATTGATTCTCTATAGGAAAAGCTGTCCAAAACATACAGTATATCGAATTTTAGAATTTTTTCCAATCTTAAATCTATATATATATATATATACAGCTTGTTTTTTAATATACACCCAATCTGGAATACTGTATAGTGTATCTATCGCTGTCTATATGCAGTGTACTATGATATGGTTTACTTTGTATTATAACATAAATAACTATTATATTAGTTACCATTTTCTAAATACTATCGTTTATATATAGATGCATCTTACTCGTGCATGTATACATCGTCGTTATTGTCCGTCGTGTGAGTGTGAGTGTAACACCATATCATGGCATACTGTGCATAGAGACTGATAGATGCACTACACAATGTTGCTATTTGTATAGATATACATATATATGTATATATATATATAAGTATATATATATATATATTATGTATATATATATATATATATATATATATATATATATATATATATAATGTATATATTTATATATATATATATATAATGTATATATATATAAATATGTATATATATATATACCGTGTGTTTAGTTTACATCTTCGTATAGTAGATCTCCCATGAGTATGAGAGAGTACATATGTATACATTAAGCAATGTGTATGAGAAAGAGGTCTTATAGGTTTGAATGGTTGGTGACCACTCGAACAGTTATAAAAATATGCTTGTTTATCAAACCTATAAGACCTTCTTCTCATACACATTGCTTAATGTATACATATGTACTCTCTCATACTCGTGGGAGTTCTACTATACGAAGATGTAAACTAAACATAGTATATATATATATATATTTATATATATATATATATATATATATATATATATATATATATATATATATATATATATATATATATATATATATATATATATATAAGTATATATGTTGCTTTACCCGATGTTGTTATAGGCGGTATGTTTACATAAGTGTTTATATAGGAATTCAACCAGGATCTTGCCATTTAGCCGTAATATACAGATTGTATTTTAAAATAGACCCAATCTGCAAACAATGTATAGTGTATCTATCGCTGTCTATATGTACCGTACTCTGATAAGGTTTGCTTTGTTACACTTAAACTGCATTAAAATCGGAGGCGGGTTTGATACGTTCTCACCATAGACATTTGTCATTAGATCAGTCTTTGGTGGGGACGCCTACCTTTAGAGTGTGAAGTTCGGGTGTAACAAAGTACATGTTATCATAGTATACTGCGCATAGACAGTGATAGATGGACTGCATTGTTTCTAGATTGGATCACACATTATATAAAGATTAAAAAATTATGAGTCAAATGGGGATTTTGCCAAATAATGTGGCATTTCACACTCTATATTATCAGCGATTTGGAAGTATAAGGACAAAATAAAAGCTCTTTTTGAAAACAATTCTTGGAAAGTTAAACGGTCGACAGCATCTGAACATAAAGTTATAGAATATGCTTTATTAACGTGATTTAAACACGAGAGGACAAACAACGTGCCAATAAGTGGTTCGGTCCTTCAACAAAGAGTTAGCGATTTCAATCGTCTTACGGGGAGAGAAAATTTTGAGTGCTCGTCATCTTGGGTCTGCGGCGTTCCGGAAGAATGGGTATCTCAAAAGTGGCCTGCATTGACCGATGGTAACAAGCCAGAAGAAATCTTTAATTCGGATAAAACTGAACTCCTGATAACTATCGTATATAGCGTTCTTAGTTATGTGGTCCCTTCAATGTCATTATATCCGATTTCGAGGGAATTAACAAGAATAATAATAATTAGAAAGAAGAGTACCGTAAATGGGTCCCTAGCACCTAGACTAAGGAGTCCTCTGTGCCCTCCTTGAGAACAACCTGTTATCCGAAAGCGATATGTCTCCGGGTCAGAGGTGCTATTTTAGGCAGATGAAGCTATATGATTCAATCGAGGCCTGACGCCACACAGAAGGCTCACCACCTCTCCACCGAGATTGCTCCCAGAATTGATGGATCCAAGGTTTCGGACCCAAACATTCTCTATCTGACCCTGCAGGTTTCTGCAGGTGCAAATAAAACGTATGGAGGTTTCATCGTCTTCCATACAGGCCCTACAAGTGGGATCATATGAGATCCCTAAGTTATGGAGGTGGTAGTTCAATCGACCGTGTTCTGTCAAGAGCCCCACCACCCTTCTCAACTGCATTTTCAACCGAGCATAGTCGAATGGCCAAGCTGTGCGTATGCACAACTTGGCCCGTCGCATGCCCTGCGCAAAGTCCCAATAATCGAGATGAGCTTGTCGTAGCCACCCCTTGATTCGGTAAATTACGGAGCATATTGCTATGCGGATCCAAGGTTTGGGACCCAAACATTCTATACTTGACACCCTGCAGGATTCTGCAGGTCCATATAACATGTATGGAGGTTTTAACAAGAGTTGTTCGCAATGTACATTTAACCTGTACATTGTACAGTTCAGGTTAAATTCCCGTTTTAACCTTGATTACACGGAATTAGAATGGGAATTTTCGAATGATTGATGTCTGAAATTGATGGCTGGTACTGTATGTAACAGAAATAATATTATTTAAACAAAAAAAAACAAAAAACAAACACATGCACACTCTGACAACAGAAGTATTGTCATAATGGTTATTATATATCGATCCACCCACAGAGCACCACCGCACGTCGTACACCACCGCCTACCACCGATCGTAACACAGCGTAGTATCACTCTAGCTAGAGTACAGCAGCAGCAGCAGCAGCGTGTGTACGCGAAAAACTTTCTTCTCGTCGCTTCGCTCTCATCATGCTATGTGTAGTAGGTAGTAGGTAGAGTTACGTTATTGTTGTGTTGTGTGTGCGCCTTCAACGGACGGCAGCCAGCGACGTCAGTGGTGCACTCTACACACGGCGGTGGCAACGCTAACGAATGACGGACGTCGTCATAGTATACGTTCTCATTGTGACGCTAAGATTGTGTCAGATTGTGTCAGGGCCGGTTCTAGGCATTATGCATGGCGTCCGCGTTAAAAGACTCCTTGCAAGATTTAAATATATATATATATATATATATATATATAGCGTTTTTGGCAATATCGGGCTGTCTGTAATCTTCCGCGTGCTGGGAAACCTCATGCAGTTCGAAATGATGTGAATATTGCTCGGGTGCAAGCAAGTGTTGAGGAAAACCCCGAAACTTTCACCAGGCGACGTTCTCAGCAGTTGATGATGTCTAGGAGGTCTTTGCAAAGATGGTATTTGCTAATTTGGTGAGGCACGCACCAAATTAGCAACAAGCAACATATCTCTGAATCCATATCCCAGAGATAGTTACGATTAGCTAATTCATACTGATGATGACTACATTGTAGTCGAAATACGTATTTATAAAATGAAAATAAATGTTCTAGGAATTGGTGAAAAATTTGAAATGTAATTTCAAAAAACCTTTGTTCTCTTTGATTATTTTAATAATATTTATGGTTACCGGATTCATTACCGGGCATTATCCCCTGCGGAAGCATCTGCACACATTATCTTTGACTGCAAACCTCTGGGTTACAGCAGATACAAGATATTCGGTGCATCTCACCCCGAATATATGAACCTTCAGGAAGACCTGATAAGCAAGCTCCTGGTCATTGCCAACATAAGGGAGAAGCGTATCTCTTCGGACTGAAGTAGAAGGGCAAGCACAATGGACCATATGGTCGAAATGCAATACTTTCTAGACCTCAAGATGTATCTATCTATCTAAGACTAATTTTCTACATCTTTACTTCTTATATATTTTTCGATTTTTCCAATATTAAGGGAGGTATGCCAAATTTTTCCCTCTCGCTCTTTCCCCTTGTCCGATTTTGCACATTAACGAACTTGACTTTTTAAATACCAAATACACAACACATACCAAATTTCTTTTCAATCAAATAAAAGCTGTGACTGCTAGAACGATGACACTTAATCACTGTTGTCTCAAAAATAGGGGACATTATGAAAGAAATTTGCAGCAGGGTGCCGACTGGCCTTGAGCCGGTCCTTGTTAGAGTGAGTGGTGGGAGGCCAAAATACAACGTCCGTTTATTTCGAGCTACGCACACAAACACACACACACACACACACACACACACATATATATATATATATATATATATATAATAAATGAATCGCGCTAATACGCCGTCGCTGTAACAATCGGCGCGTCGCGTCGGTCGCGGCTTCTGTTGCTTATAATTCCACTGCTGATATAATAGTTTTAGTGTTGCTACGGTCCAAGACGCTGCTGGTGCATCTCTGCTCAATATAACAAACACCACAACACTAATATTTACAACACAACAACAAACACTGAGTTGTTGTACACTGAGAAGAAAAACAAAACTCTCTGAAATCTCAGATATGTACACTGAAAGCTAAACGTTTTGCGAAGACAACAACAAAATACACGTTGCGTTTAGAGTAAAGTTCGGTCAGCGTGTTTTCGAAAATTGTGTGTGAGAGTTTAAAAAATTGTGTGTGTGTTTTTTTTTGCTTTGATTTTGTGGGTGCATTCTTGAGAGTGTTTGTTGTGGGAAATTTTTTGCGGAGTGCTTTTCTGTTGTGCTTGTTGGAGAGGACGCGACGATACATCTGTTTTTTCGCGGTTTCTTTCTTATGATACAGGTAAGGTTTTTAAAACGTGTAGTTCTTATGTTTATATTTTTTCGGTCTTCAATAATAAAAATGTTTTTATTCCTGAAGAAGGAACTGCGTTCGTTCCGAAACTGGTCAAAATAAAGTGATGTTACGAAAATTGCTAATATTTGTGTTATTTAATAATGTTTATTATTATGTTTGAGCGTGTATAGTAATGCTCCTGCAATGCTCTGTGGTTGCCTACCTTGCTATGTGCTCTGTATGTACACCAACCATGTAGTGTTTTTAGTATGTCACTGGGGTAATCGAGGTGAGGGTCAAGAACAGGTTTAGACTGTAGAATGTTGTGCTAGAGCATAGTATATTGTGGTGTGCTGGCGTCGTTTATTATTTTATATGTGTGTTATGTTCGATTGGGTATCGTTTTCGTACTCTTAAATGGTGGGAAAATTGTTTATTATCCTCTCTGTTTAAAAGCTTTTTACTAAGCTTTATTTGTTGGCTACAAGCTTTTTCAAATCTTGGAATCGAATTGTTCACCTCTACATCTAATGAACTGATTCTCATGAAACTTTAAACACATATTAAGGGATTATATGGGTTTGAAAATTTCAAAAAATAGATTTTATTTTCTTGTCTTATTAAATAGTACAAGATGTCTGGAATATTCGACCAAAGTTTTATGTCAATTAGAGAAAAATTCGAGGAGATGGGAAGTATATTGAGTCACCTGCTTAGCTATTTCAACTGAAAACTCTATTTTTGAAGTCGGTTGACATGATTTCACAAAAAATAATGAACCGATCTTGTTCAAATTTTGCACACTTCATCAAGATCAATCACAACCAATTTTACAACGCAATATGTGGTGCACATTATACCAAAATAATTTTGTACAAAACTCTGTCAAAAATTCATATTTTCATTTGTTTTCCTTCGTCCAAACACGAGCTTTATATATCTACTAACAGAAATATTTTGATTTTTTAATTTCTGATGAATCGATCATGAGTTATTCGGACTACGCCAAGGGAACTTTATTCTGAAGGGTCAGAGAAAGTGAGATGCCAATGGCTTAATTTTCAAAATATTGAAATGAAAATTTCACAGAATATTTGTCAAATGTTGATCTTTGATCTGTTTAAAGTTTGAATCAAATATTTCATTTATTATATTAGAAAATAATTAGAGAAAATATGCTCTTTTAGCCTTCAAAACTCATATATAACTCCTTAAAAACTTTTTACTCAGCTTCATTTGTTTGCTACAAGCTTTTTCAATCGAATTTTCACACATCTTTGGTGAAACTGTCACCAAATTAACAACGAATTTCATATCCTGAGACAATATAAGAGTAATTTTAATAAGAGTGATGTTAACAAGAGTAAATTGAATGAAAGTAATTTTAACGAGAGTAATTTCAGTAAAATTTATTATATTTTAATTTATTTTGTTTTTTTATTTAATTTTTATTTTATTTGTGTCTATTGATTTCGATTTACTATCTATTTCTAATTGTCAAAGAGTACATTACGTCTAGCTAATTTATACTGATGATGATTACTTTGTAGTCGAAATACGTTTTTATAATACAAAAACTGACCTAGGGTGAATTGAGGTAAATTTGAAATTTTATTTCAAAAACATAGAGTTCTCATTAATTATCATTTGATAATCGAATAATAAAAGCATGTTAAAAATGGATTATTATGTTTGCAGTCCTGGTTTATAAATACAGAACCTTAGAAATATATTAAAAAGTATGATTTTAGTTTTTTTCTCTCGCTTAAAATGAAGTTTGTTTGAAGATTGTAAGTAATATGGTTGATGGAGCTCTCCATGAATGTTGTTTGACTTTGATAATTAAATAATTATTGGTTATTAAAATGTCTTTATACACGTTATAAAGTTCTTCATCATCTCGTTATAATTATAAACTTTACCTTGATTTAAAATGTCGTAGCATAATGTTTATTTATATGTAAATATTTACTATACACAATACTATATACTATATAGGTATATTAGACTACAGGCCCATGTCCAAAAAATGGATGGGTCATATGAACCACCAGGGGACGTATATAGGACGATATAAGAGCATAAAATAATAAGATTTAGCACTATGCCGTCACTTGTAAGCTGTCCAACTGAGTGCTGAAAATTTTGGTCGTATATTTTTGTACGGCATTTTTGCCATTGATAGATCCATGAAAAATAATAAGAAAGCGCGCAGTGCCGTAAAAAAATGGTGCGCCACAAAGTCGGTAAATTTTTTTTGATTTTTTGACAATTTCCAGGGTAAATTTAGTCATTTTATTCTGTACGGCATCAGTTTCATACTGTTTCAATACAGCTTCTAATCCATTATTCCGCAACGCCGTACAAAAATCATGCGACAATTGGAAAAATCGAGGGTTGCAATCCCCTCTCTTTCCGTGGTCCGGGTGGTGATTTGAAAAAGTACGGCTTTGGTCCCAAAACATTATCTAGCACTCAAAAGTACTATTAAAAATAATAATTTATTGATTTTAATGATCATTCGATTTTCGTGGCTTTTATGTGATATGACCTATAGAATAAACAATTTTTTGGTGTTTTAGGTAATACTCCCGTTTTATAAACATATTGGATGTTTTATTTTTTCTTATACATTATGCACCGTATTTATACCAAAACTATTGAATATATCGAAAACTGTTTCAGGCTAAAGTGGTTTTATGTCAAATAAGCATTTGTTTATATTTGGAATACCCCATTCAACCCCAGAGACACGTTTCGGGTTAGAAGGGTAAGTTCACAAAAAAAGATACGTAAACAAACATTTAACTACACCATAGGTGGGCAGACCTTTACTGCACTCAGCTCTGAGTGAGAGGTAGGAAGAGAGATAGAGTAAATATAGAGACCTATCAATTATTATTTTCTTTTTTTAATTAAAACATTTTCTGAAAAAAATATAATAATACCAACTATTTTTTATAGTCACTATTTATTCAAAGTATACAATACATACAATACATTGAATACATACTCTGGAATTTTGGGCTGGTTAATTTGGGGCATAAAATGTACCTTTTTCATATATTTGGGTATGAATAAAATATAAATGTTATATAAATTATAAAATATTAATCTTTTGATCTTTTACATTTACCGCTTGCAATTTTTTTGATGATTTAGCTTTAGTTTAGATTTTAGAATTAGATTTTAGGAAATTTGCCTAAACTTTTCATATCGGAGAACTAATAAACAATTATTTACTTGATATAATTATTTTTTCTTAGTAGGGCGTATAGTGTCATGGGAATTTAATGACACTGGATACAAAAAAGATGCCAATGATAAAGCTGGGTGGGGGGGAGGGTTGGTAATTTGTTACTAATTTCTAAATGGTTAAATTTTACATAAAGTGGGAATACATATAGTTGTTGTTGTTGTAATTATTGTTATTACTATCATCATTATTGTTGTTAATATTGTTATTATTATTATTATGTTTTTTGGTGTATCTCTCCATATTGTAAAAGATATTTTTTAAACAATAAATATTTTATAAAACTAATTCTAAATTGATTGAATAAATTATTGGGCAATAATCGGTAGGCAACCTGAATTGAAACATCGTTCCGTCTTACTTCAAAAGATACCTTTTTTACTTACTCTCACCCAGTTTATGGAGAGCCGTTCGACTCCGGCGAGCCATCTGCGCCCACCTCTGAACTACACCAAACTAAAGACAATTAAACGTACTTCAAGCATGTACTAACTGTAGTTTTAATGTAATCAAGTATGTAGACCTAATCTTGGTTACAAGATCCATCATAAGTTACAAAATACAGGAGCAAAAAATCACGCAACTAAAACGTTGTAGGAGGTTGGATGAATATAAGAGAATCCAATAATTAATAATCCTACAAATAATAAATAAAAAGACACAAGTCACAATGAGTTTGTTGTTAGTTACCAAAGTAACTAACAACTTCACGCACCAACGACCAAGAAAACTAGACTAACATGCCTGTCGTTGTTGAACAGCCATAGGTTGGTCTAGTTCTACATATTGCCGCTCGCTAGCAGCACTCCCTTGACAACGAAAATCGTCAAACTTCATTCCGCCCCCCGGTACCCCGTTGTGATCCGGGTTCCCCTGTAGATATATATTTTAATTTTCGACGATGTCCTAGGAACATTCGATGAAAATTTGCAGATATTTTTCCGAAATTCATTTAACAGTACAAAAAAAAAGCTGTTGTATTTTCTTCAAACAAGAATAGGGAATACGCATGAAAATTTTTTTTCACATTTATTTTCAGAATATGAAAATACTGTTAATACTGTAATAATATTTAAAAACGAAATTGAAATCCGACAAATATTAAGGAAGCTATAAGCTTTAAAAATTATTATCTGTCTCTTTCTTGCAGAAATACTAAAAACGGAGTTTTACGTGTATTTTAAATGGTGAAAGTGTAATATGACGTCACATAACATATCAAGAGGACTATCACCCTCTTTGTCTAATCGGTAATTTCAATCATTCATACCTCGCTTATTTTTAAAGTTATTTAAAAAGTAATTTTACCTTGAAATTTGTCAAGTAAACATGATTCAATTCAAGTGAAAAACAATTTTCATGCATATTCCCTATTGTCCACAATAAACATTTGGTCTAGACTTTACAAAGTTGGTTAAATTTCTAGCAGAACCATCCAACTTAAATGTATTATATTATAAAGGAGAGATAATCCTGTTTTATTTCACTATAATTTCACTGACAATTTACATTTTGTCATAGTGGCTTAATATAATTCTATACCGGGTGTGCTAAATAAACTGTTGTTGTATTTATTAAATAAAACAAATATTTGAAATTCTCATAAAATCACTTCACCTGACCAGTTTCGGAACCACAGTTTCTTCTTCAGGAATGAAAATGAAATGACAACAGTTAAAAAAGTTTACTTCAAATTCGTAAATGGTGAAAATCAAAGGTCGAAGAACAATTTATAATCAAACAATTAAATTCGGTAATGATGGTAATAATTCGAGAGATCAAAGTCAAATTTACATAAGTGTGATAGTAGAGTTAATAGTTACTATAGAAATGTCATCAACAAAATTTAAATAAAAAATTTCCTGTTAAAATTTAGAAAAAAATTTGAAAATTTTCTTTGGTAAGAATTACCAGTCCAAGTGGCCGAGCGGTCTAAAGCGTTATGTCTGCGCAGTATGTCAACTTGGAAACTCGGAGGTTATGGGTACGAATCCCGACATCGGCAGTTTGTCAATTATTAAGAAAATAAGAAAAAAAAGGGCGGTTAATTGACTAAACTGTCGCCGTATGGACAAGAACGAAGTAACCGGCTATACTTGAGAAGGTTTTCTGCAGTTTCCTTCACGAACTCCAGATGAATATCGGCATAGTTTCTGTTATAGTTGGCTGCAGCCGCTTATCCTACCGATTTCTAGTCTATACACAAAAATTCCTTCGACTCCATTTACATTCTCACATCCTTAGGCATTACAATGGCCTTATGGTCGAAGTGTAGCCCGTCCAGGGTAGCCTCTTCAATCTATCTATCTACAGTCAAGCAATTAAATTCGGTAATGATGGTAATAATTCGAGAGATCCAAGCCAAATTTATATAAGTTTTGAATTTTGAAGCAGCGTTTTTAGCGTTTCCTTTGAAATAGCTCCATTCGTAACAGTAAAAGTTCTTGAAACATCCTGTCTATTGTTTGAATACATGTGTATATAGTCAGAATATTCTAGAATATATTTCGGGAATTATTATTAATGGTAGCCAAGTATTACATACAATGCAGGAATTAGAACAAGATTTAAATTTATACAATTATTCTATCGACTACTAAACCAACGTTCTTTTTAACGAATTTCTTCCAAAGGAAATGCAGCCATTGTTTTTGCACCAATATTGGAATTTCGTCAAAATTTCTTCAAATGTACATCGATCCTACCTATTAGATGTTAATCAATTAATGTAAATCACTATCGATAAAATTTATATATATATATATATATATATATATATATATATATATATATATATATATATTGTCGCGGTATCTTGGCTCTCTTTATACCTCAAAGGAGCACTGCCCGAACCTGCAAATGATTCCGATACTCGACAAAAACAAAAAAAATATATTAGTAAAAGGTTTTACTAAATATTTTGTAATTAAATTGACACGCACGTTTTTTTTTTTTTAAAAAGAAAAACTTTAAATCAAAAGCAGTTATTATTTACTTTTCAATTTTCGACTTAAAAAAAAAACTTAGTTTAAGAAAAAAAAAAAATCAAACTATATTATTTTCTTTTTGCACTTGGAAAAAAAAACTCCTTCTTTTTCCAAGGAGAAAAATATCATTTTCCTAAATATTTTTCGCAACATAATTAAAATGTGTGTTGGATCCAGAAAAATTATTCTCAATAATTTTCATTACTACAATATTTATATATATATATATATATATATATATATATATATATATATATATATATATATATATATATATATATATATATATATATTAAATCTGAACGTTTAAGGGGTAAAAGTACTATTTGCCTGGATCGTGTATTAATAATCCATATCCAATAGCAAGATGCTTCGTAATTTACCGAATCAAGGGGTGGCTGCGACAGGCTTATCTCGATTACTGGGACTTTGTGCAGGGCATGCGACAGACTAAGTTGTGCATAAGCACAGCTAGGCCATTCGACTGTGCTCGGTTGAGGCTCAATAGAATGCAGTTGAGAAGGGTGGTGGGGCTCTTGACAGGACGCTGTCGATTGAACTACCACCTTCATAACTTGGGGATCTCTCATGATCCCACTTTTGGGGCCTGTATGGAGGATGATGAAACCTCCATACATGTTATATGTACCTGCAGAAGCCTGCAGGGTGTCAGATATCGAATGTTTGGGTCGGAAACCTTGGATCCATCAATCCTGGGAGCAATCCCGGCGGAGAACTTTTGGGCCTTCTGTTTGGCGTCTGGCCTCAACAGAATCATGTAGCTTCATCTGCTTAAAATAGCACCTCTCACCCGGAGGCGTCTCGCTTTTGGGTGACAGGTTGATCTCAAGGAGGGCACAGAGGAACCCTTGGTCTAGGTGCTAGGGACCCATTTGCGGTACCCCACCTTCTGATTATTACTATTATCCAAGAATTAAAATGATATTAGTCATCAAATCTCACTAGTACATGTATCAAATTGGATGCAAAATATCTATACACCTAACTTGTGTAGATACTTCGCCAATAGGGAATATGCATGAAAATTTTTTTTCAAATTTTTTTTCAGAATATGAAATTACTGTTAATACTGTAATAATATTTAAAAACGAAATTAAAATCCAACAAATATCAAGAAAGCTATAAGCTTTTAAAGATTATTATCTGTCTCTTCTTGCAAAAATACTAAAAACGGAGTTTTACGTGTATTTTAAATGGTGAAAGTGTAATATGACGTCACATAACATATCAAGAGGGCTATCACCCTCTTTGTCTAATTGGGAATTTCAATCATTGATATCTCGCTTATTTTTAAAGTTATTTAAAAAGTAATTTTACCTTGATATTTGTCAAGTAAACATGCTTCAATTCAACTGAAAAAAAATTTTCATGCATTTTCCCTATTTGTGCCATTTACCTGGACGAAACTGTAAATTATGTTTGTAAAACGTTTGTGTGGTTAATTATAAAACATTTTTAGATTGTTAATACACTGGCATTAAAATAAAAATAGACTCCTACGCACGATCACACACACACAAACAGGTGCGGATATTAGAGTTTTTTATTGGGCGGTGCTTGATAAAAATATTTTATTTGTATTGAAAAGTTTGTACAATACGATTGTCTAAAAAGAATTGACGTACAAGAATGTATTCGGAAGATTCAGCTGTAAAGATTTTTCTGTTAGAGATATCAACTTGATTAAGGTGGCATTATAAGATAGTAGTTTCTGAAAAAAAAATTCACATAGCTCATCATATCCATACAAAAATAAAAAATTCGTTACGCAGGAGCTGCGTCAACTTAGCGAATTTCCTTAGAATACATAAATCACTCTCTAGCGGTCATAATTTTAGTGTGATCAAAATGAAATATAATATCTGACATGACTTTAGTATTTGCAAAAATTAAATTTATTAATAGCCAAAAAAAACGGTATAATGATTATAGTTTATAGTTACTATGGAAACGACAAACAAAATATATTTTATGTATTCGTGTCAAACAAACACAAAATATTAAATATCTCTCTTAATATTCGAATAATCGAAAAATGTATAAGGAGTAAAGTTGTAGAAAATCAAGTTTGCTACAATGCATCACTTGATCATTTTTCTCAAACTCGAATGTGAACAGAGATATTTAGAATTTTAACTTTCAATCTGTAATTGTAAATATTTCTGTAAATATTAGCGTAACAGAAAAATGATAAGAAACAAAATTACAGTAAAACTTAGTACCTACAACTTAATTCCTGATAAATTTTTCGATTTTTCAAATATTAAGGAAGATAGTCAAATTTTGTGTTTTCCCCTTCCTCTAAACCCCCTTTCCCCTCGTCCGATTTTACCCATTAACGAACTTGACCTTTAGAATACCAAAAGCGACTCAAATACCAAATTTCATTTCAATGGGAGAGTCCACAGACATTTAAAAAAAGTACATATGTATATATATATATATATATATACAAATTTTAGCGATAGTGATTTTTAACATCTAATAGGTAGGATCGATGGACATTTGAAGATATTTTTACGAAATTCCAACATTGGTGTAAAAACAAAAGCTGCATTTCCTTTGGAGGAAATTCGCTAAAACAAAAATTAAATTAGGAAATTACTACTTTGGCTATTTTAGACTTACGGATGAAAAGCGACCAGATAAATGATACATGGTTAAAAAGAGGAAAAAAAATCCGTTCTAACTAAGCCATAGCCAACTATACTTCCTATTTAAAAAAAACACACAACTTTAGGTTATATCTCGAAAACCAACCTTTTTTCTCAAACTTTTACGACGCAACTGGATTGTACCAAAAAAAAGTGCCTTAAGAATGTAAAAATTATTTAACTTTGCAAACAACCAAGATATTCACAATTGTTTAAAAGTCGAAAAATCGAACTTATGCTTATAACTTGCAAACAAAAGATGCTAGCAAATTTTGGTCTCAAAAAAAGAGATCGAGATTGTGCCATCCATTTTTTCTATCTCTTATAGTTACTGAGTTACCCCATAAAACCA